>OX101811.2:26518353-28918353 GCA_944452925.2 Chrysolina oricalcia | reverse complement strand
ACTTTTTCAGATAAGGTGGGGATCCAAGCCTTCCGACCAACCGTAATATTGGACATCCAAATAAGTCGAAATTTTTTAAGAATTCAAACTCGTTCACTATCTAGCCGCTGGGGGCAGGGGCCAAATTTTTTTTCTTATTATTTTATTAGCACTGATTTTTCATATGCGTGCAAAATTTTAGCTGAATGGGATGCCAGCAAGTTATTGAAAAGTGGATTTCAAGTTTTGAACCGGAAAGACCGACAGACAGACTGACATCCTAACAAACCAAGTTAAATAAAAGCTTATAAAATAGATCATGTAGCTAATGACCATATAGTCCAGTTAGCAATCTCGCTGATTTTTTTATCAGTTTAGACTATTTTGGTTGATATACAAGAGAAAGTTCATTGGTCAATCAATTTCCTACAGTCAAAAAAAAAAATGTCGAAAAATATTTTCATTTTCAAAATCATAGAATATTTTGGACTGAGATGGATTTATTGAAAAGTAAGAATACTACGTTGGAGGGGAGTTTTTTCTACCAAAAAAATGTTCCGCACTTTTTCTGTGACGGTTATAGTTTGTCCGCAAAAAAATCATTTAGGAACTTATGCTTCCTAAGAACGGGACCCCTGGTCAGCCGCGTGAGGACCTATTATTTAGTATTACTTTATAATCTGATACGTACTCACGAGATCTTGAATTGGAATTTCAGATACTCTATTTTCAAGTAGGAAATCAGAACTTTCTTATGGTATAGTTTATTTTTCGTTTTCAGTCAAACATTGTATAGAAAAAACGCGTATATAGATTAGATTCGAAAATTGAGGGTTCCGATTATAAATTTTTGTCGAACGTAATTATAATTCGGAAAAAAAATCATTTCGGAAAATTGTTATTCAGGTGACCTAATTCACGAATACATTTTTCAGTCATTCATTTTGTCTCGTTATGAAATATGGCTCTTCTGATGATTTTAAAAATTTTCCACTATATACCTTCTGTTCTTTGAGTATTCATCTGTTTAGTATAATTGTATCGAAATTTATTTTCAACAAAATGAAGAGACAACAACCAGAACAAAAAAATTGCTATTTTCTTGTTATACACGAAAAATTATTTTAATTGAAAAAATTTCCGCACTGAATAAATTTATGCTTAAAGGTTCTTGACATGTATTTTAAACCTACATTTCAAGAAAGTTTCATCCAAATAAGTTAATTTTTAATAATTTTGCAGATATGTTCATATCGCTATGATCTTTAGATTTCGAAAAATTTCGAAATCATCACTAGAGCCATATTTCATAACGAGACAAAATAAATGATTGGGAAATTTTATTTGTGAATTAGGTATCCTATATAATAATATTCCGAAATGAAAATTTTTTCTGAATTATAATTATGTTTGAGAAAATTTATAATCTGAACGCTCAATTTTCGATTCTAATATATTATATATACACGTTTTTTTCTATACAATGGTGGGGAGGTTGCTGCTGCAGTGTTTTGTGACTTCTCGAAGGCTTTCGACTGTGTGGATCACGAAATACTGTTGCAGAAGCTTCCCTACTATGGCTTCAGAGGAGTGATACTGAGCTGGTTTAGCTCATATTTGGCGGGTCGCAGTCAGATGGTGAAAACCAACCATCGCTCAGAAATTGCGAAAATATATAGTGGTGTGCCTCAGGGTTCAATACTAGGGCCAACATTGTACATTAACGATTTGACAAGTATAAATATCTCAGGAAAATTCACACTATTTGCGGATGATACTACTATTTTTTGGCACTCTGACAATGCAAATGATTTAACTAGAATCATATCTAGTGATATGAAAAGAGTAAAGACTTGGTGTGATTCAAATCGACTTTCACTCAATATCTCGAAAACCAATATAGTAACTTTCAGATGTGAGCTTGACAATATACCGATTGGAAATGATATCATTGAAAACAAAAGCAGTTTAAAATTTTTAGGAGTGCATATCGACCGTAAGTAAAAATTTGAAGACCATGTTCGTGCCTTGTGTAACAAAGTGTCTTCTGGCTGTTATGCAGTCAGAGTAGTCGCAAATGAGCTGAGTTTATCAGCAGCCAAGACTGTTTATTTTTCTCTGGTGGAATCCCACCTGAGATATGGAATTCCATTTTGGGGCGTATGTAGTGGATATCTACTACAAAATGTTTTAATTTTGCAAAAACGAGCCATAAGATATATGTGCCATTCGAAGCATAGAGACTCTTGTAGACTCCTTTTTACTGCTCAGGGAATTCTAACAGTGATTTCTATCTTTATAATGGACACAGTGTATTTAAGCAAAAAACATTTGATTCAATTCCAATCTTCTACATCCTATTATGTGACAAGGCAATCCAGCAACATTAAGTTGCCAATACCAATGACATCTGTCATAAAGGATTCCATTGTTTATAATGGTCTTAAAATGTTCAACCATCTGCCAAATGATATAAAAGAAATAATTTCTTTACAATGCTTTAGGAAGGCTGTGAAATGTTTTCTACGTGATAGACCTTATTATAATATAGAAGAATTTTTTAATGATAATTTTTAAAATAAACTGTACGTGATTTTAAATTTTCTTTCGAATGTATTTTATACCTACGACTTACATTTTTTATACTTATGTGAAGTGTCTATATAAGTTAAGTCAAACTTTTTTGTTTTATTTGTATTTTGTACGACTTATGTATGTTTTTATACATACAAACTAACTTCAATCCAAACTCCATTACTTTAGATGTTTTTGGATCATTTATATATCTTTAGATATATATGTACAAAGGGATTTTTATTTTTCTTAGCTTAGGTTAAGTGAAACTTTGTCAACAAGATCATTCTTATGACAATAAAGTATATATTTCTTTCTTTCTTTCTTAAAAACGAAAAATAAACTATACTATTAGGAAGTGTAGTATGAAGGCTGGATGAGGTTAACAACGATTAGTTAGCTATGGGAAAATCAATAAGGATTGTCAGTTAGTTTTTTTGAAGTTGTTGAAAGCATTGGTTTGAAAAATAAAGATCTTTTAAAAAATTCACCAATTTATTACATGGTGTCAGGTGAAAAACTGGAGATCTAATATAAATTTAGAACAAGAGTCTATATTGCAAGATCAAATCGAAGAATTACGCCAAAAACTGAGCCAACAACAAATTCAGACAGTAGTAAATTCTGTACAAACTCCTGAAATATTTTCATTCGAAAAAGATGATTGGCAAGGGTGGATTATCCATTTTGAGAGATACCGTATTGCAACAAAAATTGATTGTGCAAGCAAAAAATCGCAAATCAACAACTTACTTCTTTACATGGGTCCAAAGGTTACAATATTATTGGACACTTTGAAAAAACAAGAAGATTTCAGTAGTTATAAGGAAATAAAAGATTTCTTCAATAATTATTTCATGGGATCCAGGAATTTGATATATGCCAGAGCAAAATTAAATTTACTCGAACAAAAAGACAGGGAAGGCGCTGAAGAATACATAAGTACAATAATTAGTCTTGCGAAAGCATGCGATTACAAAACCTTAGAAGAAGAATTAACCCGAGACCGTTTGGTAGTAGGAATACGAGATGAAAAGTTGAGCGAAAAACTTCAAATGGACGGCACACTCACATTGGATAAGGCTATCCAAAGAATTATTCAATCAGAAAGAGTTAGACAGGAGAACATGGAATTGAGACAAAAATCCGAAAAATTTGGAAAAATTGAAAATATCCACAGAAGAGAAACGAATAAATATGATGACCACAGAAGAGGAACTAATAAATATGATTACAAATATGAACGTGATAAAAGTGACAAATGAATAGCAAAATTTTCCGGATGTATGAGATGCGGCAACAGACGAGGACACGGAAAATTTAAATGCCCAGCAAATCGTGTGAGGTGCCATCGATGTCAGTTGCCTGGACATTTTGCTTCCTATTGTCAAACAACTAAAGTGTCAGAAATCAGAGAAAATCATTCCAATACAAGTTCAAATGATTCTGATGAAAATAGCGAATATGGGTATAGGAGAAATAAAGGATATCAATTCTATCTCTAATAAAAACCCACGGATGATACATCTTGTCATAGGAAACTCCCAGAAGCAAAACCTGAGATTCAAAATTGACACAGGCGCAGATGAAACAATCATTTCCAGTTTGGACTACGAAAACCAGTTAAAAAATAAATTTCCTTTGAAGAAAACGAATGCCAAATTGGTTTGTCCCGGCAGTGGACAAAGCAATATACTAAAAATTTTGGGTCAAATCAATATTCCTGTTCAGTAGAAAGGAAAAATTATCAATTTAAGTTGTTGTGTGATTGACACAACTGAAAATTTATTAGGTCGCCCAGCTCTTGAAATGTTGAGAGTTGTTCAGTAGAAAAATAACAAGTTGTATGTAGCTGAGGAAGTACAAGGAATTCGTGAAATAGAAAACCGTTCAGATATTTCTTCAGAGACGTTTAGGAGATATATTATAGAAAAATTTCCAGATTTATTCAACGTTGGTCTTCGAAAAATTAAAGATTTGAAATACACAATAAGACTTTCCGAATCTTACATACCATTTGCCATCAACACACCAAAAAGAGTGCCTTTTCCCTTTTTGGAAAAAGTGAGGAATGAACTGAAACGGATGGAAGATGATGGCGTTATAAAAAAAATTGAAGAAGCTACAGAATGGTGTGCGCCTATGGTAGTTGTACCAAAAAAGATGGAGCGGTTCGCATTTGTAGTGATTACACAGAACTGAATAAGTTTGTAATGCGAGACAGACTCCAGGTACCTTCAATGGAAGAAACTTTGGCAAAGTTATGTGATGCGAAAGTATTTTCAAAACTAGATTTTTCTTGTGGATTTTGGCAACTCAGATTGGACGAAAAATCGAGGAAATACACGACTTTCGTAACACCTTTTGGACGGGTTCCTTTCGGGATCACTAGTGCTCCAGAAATATTCCAGAGGACAGTTTCCACTATGAAAGACAAATTAAAAATTCGTGGTGTAGTTGTTCATGCTGATGACATATTGGTTTTCGGGAGAAATATTGAAGTACATAACTCGAATTTGGAAATAATACTGAAATCTTTAACTGCAAATGGACTAAAACTGAATTTGAAGAAATACGAATTTCTCAAATCAGAAACATCATATTTGGGATATATTGTAGGAGAGGAAGGTATAAAGGTTGATCCGCGAAGTGTTCAAGCCATAAAAGAATATCCAGTTCCCCAAAATAAAACGGATGTTAGAAAGCTTTTGGGACTTGTCAATTATGTGTCAAAATTTGTGAAAAATTTGTCTGAAAAGACTGAATCTATACGATAATCATTTAGAGACAATAGAAAATTCATGTGGTCTGAAAAACAACAAAAAGATTTCGAAAATTTGAAATCCGATATAGTATCATTTCCAGTATTGGCAAAATTTTCAACCAGCAAATCATCACGAGTGTCTGCAGATTCGTCACAGTACGGTGTTATTGCAGTTTTGGAGCAATTGCAAAATGATGGGTGTTGGAAACCTATTTATTTCTGTTCGAAAACATTAAGTGAGGCCGAAAATCGTTACGCGCAAATTGAAAAAGAAGCCTTAGCAATAGTTTGGGCGTGTGAAAGACTTGAACAGTACCTGCTTGGATCAGAGTTTGAGATCCTACCAGATCATAAACCACTAACAGTCATATTGACAACCAAGGAAATAAACAAACTGTCTAATAGACTGCAACGTTTCAGAATGAGACTTTCAAAAATCAACATGTCAATTAAATATGTTCCTGGAAAGACATTTTATATTCCTGATGCCTTATCTAGAGCTCCAATTCAAGAAGGATCATCTGATGAGGATATAATTCTCAAGCAAGATAACAACGTTTACATAAACGCAATAATATCAGAAGCTTCGGATACTGGACTTCCACTGGAAATGGTGATAGTGAAACAGAACGAAGATAACCCAATACAAAGAATGGAACAGTTCATTATGAATAACTGGCCCGATAAACGAAAACTCACTGATGAGTTGCAGGAGTACTACAAATACCGAAATGAGCTAAATTTGAATAACGATAACCTTTGTTATAATGATCGGATCGTTATTCCAACCTCAATAAGAAAATTGCGATTGAGAAGGTTGCACGTCGGTCATTTTGGACTGACTAGGTGTTTGGCAAGGTCAAGAGCTACAATATGGTGGCCTAGAATTTCTGAACATATTAAAGACGCTATAGAATCCTGCGAAATATGTTTGAAGAATCGTTCTCCAAATAAAGATCCCTTGATATCCTCAGAAATACCATCAAGACCATGGTCAGTGTTGGGCGTAGACGTTGCTCAATATAAAGGAGTTAACTAATTAGTTGTACAAGATTACTATTCAAAGTTTCCAGAAGTGAAAAAATTCAAACAAATTAAGTCATCTTCTGTCATAAGTACTTTGAAAGAAATATTTTCTCGTCATGGAATTCTCGATGTTGTGAGATCCGACAATGCAAGTCAATTCACTAGTTATGACTTCAAACAGTTTTCCAAAGCATATGGATTCAAATGGTGCTCATCAAGTCCTGAATTCCCACAATCCAATGGTCAAGTTGAATCTGCCGTCAAGCTTCTGAAACGAATCCTAGGAAAAAATGAGAATATATTCTTGGCTTTACTTTCTTACCGAAATACAGAGCTACGGTGCGGGTCGTCTCCTGCTCAAATGTTGTATGGTAGAAATCTGAGAGATTGGCTACCAGTATTGAATACAAAACTGATCCCCACTTTACCGAATCATCAATAAATCAAACAGAAAATGTTACGAGAAAAAGAAAACCAAAAAAGAAACTTTGATGAGAGACATAAAATTAGAGAAAATAAAGAACTGAACGAAGGAGAGAGAGTATGGATTGTTAACATGCAAAAAGAGGGTGTTGTACAGGGCAAGTCAGAACATCCTCGATCATTTCATGTGAGAAAACAAAAAGAAAATGTTGTTAGACGAAATCGCCAACATTTACAAGCGCTGCCATCGGGAATAACTTTGGCGGGATCAGAAGAGACGGTGCATGTGCAGCATCAAAACGAAAAATTGGACAGCAAATTAGAGAGAAGACACAAGAAGTTTCCCAAACGTTTTGAAGATTCTGTTCTTAATTGAATTTTCATTACTTTCAATGTCTCATTTGACATTTGATTACATGTATGTTTTTTTAGCCATGTTTGATGTTTGTTTTTTGTAAAAGCGTTTTATTTACTGGGTGGAAACAATATAATGAAAAAGGGGGATGTAGTATCAGGGCTGGTTGAGGTTATCAACGATTAGTTAGCTATGGGAAAATCAATAAGGATTGTTAGTTAGTTTTTGGAAAGTTGTTGAAAGCATTGGTTTGATAAATAAAGATCTTTTTAAAAATTCACCAATTTATTACAGGAAGTTCAGATGCCCTACTTGGAAATAGAATATTTCAAATTCCAATTTAAGATCTCGTAAGATCAGATTATGATGACGTAATACGCCCGATTCTAAAAAATAGGTCCTCACGTGGCTGACCAGGCGTAGGATGCGTAAGTTATTAAATGATTTTTTTTTTCGGACAAACTACAACTCTGACAAAAAAAGTGCATAACTTTTTTTTTGGTAGGAAAAGACTGATAGGTACAATAATATTCTATTTTTTATTTTACATTATATCCGTCCCAGCCCAAAATATTCCAGGATTTTGAAAATTAAAACATATTTCGAATTTTTTTTTTACTTTGGGAAATTGATTGACCAGTGAACTTTTTTTATATCAGTCAGTATACTCTCATTTACTTATAAAAAAAAATCAGCGAGATTGCTAATTACTTGTGCTTTTAGTGTAAAATTCACTCCACTAACTGGGCTAATAGCAATCGATGCCAAAAACACTAAAGAAAAAAAATACAACATGTAACAAACCTACACAAAATATCAGATGGTATATCTCACAACTAGGTTTTTACTTGAGTTGAGAATTGAATAGCGACTCCATGAAAAAATAATGGCGAGAAGGTAAATGAAAAGAGAACTTCTGAATTGGAATTAATCTCTGGATCTCAGAACTATTAAAAGAATGGTGGGAGTTGAAGACGTGGCAAAGAAGGCAATAGTGGAAACAATGTTAAGTGGAAGTTAGGCCGCACTTTAGTACTTGGGAGAAGTTCTGTGACACACACCACTTGAAAGATCTCAACATCAGAGCCTTTTAAAAGTTTTAGACAGCCTGGGCTTGATCGAGATATGAATTGAAAATATGTTCTGGGAAAATTACAGATTTGTAACCGAGAGAAAGTATTTTATTCACTATCCATAATATCAATCGAATTCATTCTTTTCGTTAGGAAATGATAATAATAATGATAATTATTAATGAATATGGTTGTTGGGGTTAGGTCGTGTTGAAGAAAGAGCTATTTTTCAACAGGCCAACGTTTAGGTAGTATATTTTGACATCCTCATGGCTCTTAAATATAAAATTATGGACAAAACTTACATGTATCTGAATATAAAATTTAGGAAAAAATCCATGTGAATTTTTTAATATAAAATAACTTGTAAACGTTTGTGTCTGAAATTATTTCAGACATTTGAGATGTAGCAAAGGTAATATGACTTCCATAACTTTGAATTCATACAGAATCATTCTTAATTTCTTCACTAGTAGTAGTATCCTAAAATTTCTGCTCTAGCTCTGACGTCGTTAGGAAATACCTAAATGAAATTTAGAAAATGACCACTTTTGTTACTGAAATGCATTGTGTAGTGTGCTTCCATCTCAAATACAATGAATTTACTTAAGAGAGTGCACCAGTTTTGAGTGATTGGAGTGCTTTTAGTTATCGCCGAAGTAGAATCCATTCATTAAACACTGAAATATTTTACTGAATGGTTGAAAAGTAAACCCAAAGCTGTCCGTCGGTATTGTATTTGTTGCGACATTAACTAAAGACATCTTTCATAAAAATATGTGATATACAGGGTTAACTACTACTACTTACGGAAAATAAAATGGGTACTGGCCTGTAATCTGTCTGTGAACAATTTTTTGTACGTAAACCTCTATAGAAGCGCACTATATCAGTGAGGTAGTATGAACACAGCCATATGCTTCTGTAGAATGTAGTCATGATCCACCTCCCATGCTCTTACAGTGTAGCCATATGTTACAATCTCCGAGTGCAGAATCGAAGATATTCGATGATGATGGTCGTTGATGCGTTTTTCTATATTTTCTTATGTTTTGCATTGCACAACACAGTGATATTATTTTGATTCTTTCGTAGATCATTAGAAACCAACATTCGATCATGTACTTCACTTTCATGAGGAGATGTGTTGTGTTGTGCAAAAATAATTTTATTGCAATTTCAAATTAGGAGTTATGTCGGGGCGTGACGCAGTGGTTAGAGCGTCCGACTCTGAGCCAACGGTTCAGAGTTTGAACCCTGGATGGGCTGGGAATTTTTTATTTAATTTAACTGATAATATTATTAAAATCTCGTCGCTCGTCTAGGGTGAGTCCTGCATTCGACTTCCGGCAGTGGTTGAGGTCAGACGGCGGCCTTGTGTTTGAAGTCAGGTTAATGTGTGTAATGTCCGCCGTCTGAGAACGTGCATCGACCCAAGATTATAGTGTTTGTTAAAAATTAGAAATTGTAAATTAATATGGGATGCAGTATTGCCTCGAGCAAAACATATGTGTCCCCCCGGTACAGCTGCGCTGTCTACGCCGGTTAGATGCCGGATGGGAACGGATTTCTCGCAGCGTGGCATGTCCAAATAGCGCCATTAGGAAGCTAATGGACAAAAATTAAGAGAGAGAGAGAGAGAGAGGGTGAGTCCTGCAGGATTCTCTGTTGCGTTCCAAATAAAATTAATGCTCCTAACGTGGTGCCCACCCAGAACACATAGCTAATGACCATAGCAGTCGATGCCAAAACACCAGAGAAAAAAAATTAGGAATAATGCCAAAACTTCATTTCAAACAACGATCTCTAGTACCACTTTTGATAGAGAAAGAAAGGGATCTTGGTAATCCCCGTGTTCACATCCAGGGGAAATATCATTTACAAAATTATATCTGTCTCATGTAGTCATCGGGAAAAAATTCTGAGTTGTACTTCATAACAATGGGATCTATTCCATCTCAAAATATTCCCAACAGTTTTCTTATTGTGGTCACCAATTTGTCGGCTCAAACAAAGTCCACCGTCTTCAAATGGCCATTTTTTTGAAGAGAATTTTTCCTCCGGGTGTTCAACTAAACAGATGGTTTGGGACTAACCAAGGTTTCGAGAGCAGTTTTTCATGTTCGAGTTAACCTCCAGGTAACTAACTAATAGTTAAAGAGCTGTCTATATGATTTACTGACAGGTAATGAAACCGTATGCTGGGCATGAATTAGTATTCTTGGTAGTGTACTATATTTCGGTAGTGTACTTTCTGAGAAATACACTTCACTTATGATGAATTAGGCTTGTTTCGTTTTCTGCTAACTTATAATGTGTAGTACCAGTTGTGAACTCATCTCTATTGAAAATTAGTTTTTTGTCAATATGAATATGTATCTTAGACATGTTTAGAAGAAACGAAGATTGACGATACTAGGAACAGCTGTCGGTTAGAAATGTTTTCAATTGAAATTGATACCGGTCTAATGAAGCATTGTGAATAACAATATTTTCGCGCATATGATATACTGGACGGTAATACAAAATATTTCGATAACCCCATGAAAATTTTAATTATGATGTATTTGTGTTAGGATTTAATATTTTTCCATGAAATTTCAGTAACACCCAATTGATATCATTGCAAATCCAGTAGAGTAATCAGGTTTCTTTTATAATGACTGCTTGTGAAGTTTTTTTGGAAATAAAATAAATTCCAAATAGGCCATAAAATTTTGAATTTTTTAATTGAAACCATTCATGCTCTATCCATTGAAGATATTATCTGTTGAATCGGATGATAATTTCAGAGAGATGGTTCTCTTTCAAATGGATCACTCTATGTATATATAATATTTGTATTCATATGTTTTATAATTGGAAAGAAATAGATTTACCAGCAAACATAATGAATAACTTCTTTCAAATTTCAACGAAATTATTTATTATTCACTTGCTACCTACCCATTTTCCGTACATCACATTTGTCACATTCAATGATTTAAAAAAACAAAACACGCAAAACAATTTTCAAACCGTCAGATCGAGAAATTATCTCCATCTAATAGTCAGATTAAGGATCAGCATGACCAGAGCATCAAGTTGAAGCGTCTGTATGAAATTCTAACGCGCTCGAGTATTTCAGAATGGAGAATTTTCTTTGGATTTTCAAAAAGCTGCTACGAACTTGCATCACATCCGACTCAACAGTCTTTTTTCTTCTACCAACCAATCTTCAAAGTCCAATAAGTTCCTATGACTCTCGAGTAAATAACCATTTAGTATCCCCTACTATTATGGGTCGTTATGGGCCGTGATGGTCGTACTGGTAGAGTAATCGTCTCTCAAGTATAGGGTCATGGGTTCGATGCCCAGCATGGCCATCAGTATCGTGCTTGGCGTCACACGTTGAAAGATGAGGGCTACGTCAAGTCTCTTGAATAGTTCTGAGGGTTACGCATAGAGGTGCAATCGGTTGATGGATATAATAATTTTGACAATAAGGAAGTACACTGGAAACTTCCAAGATGAATCTACAATTCTTGTACCTTTTCACGCATTTGTGATATTCATTATAGTTAATCGTTATACACACATGAAATTATTCAGTACGGAAGTTCATGATCTCTCAATATTCACAGAAACAAAAGATTCCCTAATAGGGAATTGATTTCCATATTCTTCTCATTTGTATCTTGGATAACCGTCGAGTTTCCTGAACAATATCCTTTCATTATATAATATTATTTATATTTCACTCTCACAAAAAATAATTCTTTCCTATTCTTGCCTGGGCTTTCAATACGGGATGATATTTTCTCCAAAATAATCTCGAACCAACGTGCGTCATCGATGTATTGGAAATTCAATTTCATATGTGCTTTGTGTACAAAATTTTCCTCGAACATAATTTGGCATTCTTTGATACGAAACTCTTCCAGATTATTATTTTCATTTCATTTCATATTGTGTTCGTTCATTTTGTTAGGATCTCCCCTAATATTAGTGTTCTATGATATTAAATTCCTGCTACAAAAAACAAGGATATTCCACATTTTGTTAGTTGCAACGTGATGAATAATTTGGTGAATTTTAAGCTAGGTACCTACTTATATGATTCAAGGTTACTTATACACTGGAATGATTTTTGTTCCTTTCTATAAACGAAGCAACCCATATCAATGCAAAAGTCTGTGGCTGATAAGATTGTTCTCAATATTTTCTTGTTAAGGTCTATCAGAAAGCAGTGCTTTAACTACTTCCCTGAAAAAAAACATCGTAATGAGTAAATATAAATTTCTGCGACTAGTTTTTACCGAATCAAATTCATTGTTAGATAGATTGATTTTGCAACTGTCCGTGAGACATATTTTTTCAATATGCACGAATCACTGAAGAACGTATTCAATGTTTGATGGACACAGGTTGTTCTGCCAATTTTATACAGATTCAGAAGAGGTGACGTCTAGTTTTCTGAGAACTTCTTTCCAAACTGATGTTTTGTGTCAAGTTAAGGCTGAGACACAATCGAATTTCTATGTTTTTATCATTGGGTTTTCTAATTTTAGATTTTCTTTCAATACGAAACCATCATTATCGTCATCAGTCGTCACGCCACACAAACAATTTTGTTTGTGAAATTCAAGCTTTATTTTCCAATTCTGTTTTGTATCCCATTTTATTTCAAGAACTGATATTCTAAATTCTTACATAAAACTCATTATAAATAAATCTTTGAATAAATTTCTGGAGCTGACGTTGTGTTTGTAGCACAATATTTATATGTGTATGTGTCCAGTGAACACAGTCTCGATAGTTCAATTGGTAATCACAAGTCTTAGTTGTGAAGGGGTTGAAATAATGAAAAAATTCAATCAAAACAATGAGTTTCGTATTGTGATTACATGAATGAAAATAGAACAGACTAGTAACTCGTTCACGCAGTTTCCGAAGCATATCGCTGTTAACACGAAGGTAATCATCATGTCCAATGAACTAATGAATCTGTTCTACCAATTTTGAAATATGCATTTGCATGATTAATTTTCTGGGAAATTGTAGCATGAACAAGATTGAGTGCACCTTGGATTGTAACGTGTATATCCAGAACTCGATCTGTCAGTTGCAATATCTCGGATACTTTTTCAGTTTTCATCAGCAATTTTTCTCGTACGTTGCGCGGCAAGTTTCAACGTGTAGAGAAATTTGTTTTTGTTTTGTTGACGTGAGTGATCAGAGTTTTCAATAATCATTTCGTTTTGTGAAATGATCCTATATTTCATTATTGATAATAAAATTTGTGTGTTTTTTTAGTGCAGAGCAAACACTACCTTGGTAAAACGGGAACCCGTTTTGAGCCCACAGTTTTTGTTTGAGAATTTTTTTCTGTATTACTCAATGTTTCTGTGTAAATTCCGGAACTTCAGTGATTTTTGATTAGGACAATTTTTAAGAAAAAAAATCAAATGACATGATGAATTGAAATAATTGACAGGTTCCGGAATTCTTACAAAAAATATCTGTTTCATGATTCTACGATAGGAAGATTCATATCTGATTGGCGATGTGATCGAGAACGGACAGGTGCTGTGTTGCCAATGTTCATCGAGTTCATTATCTTCACCCCCGTTCTTGATAAGTATGTCAACAAACCTTAGCAGGAAGGGATGAGAAAATAATTCGACTTTTCTGTGATGGTATGGTTCTTAAGAAATTATCTTATTTCAAGTGGAAAAAATAACATTCATATCAACTTTTTTGAGTCTTTATGAAACTCAAAGAATTTTATATCTTTGATATTTCCGTAAGAAAAATATGAGAGAATTAACAATGTTTTGACGATTATATTGCCTGGGATCAGCGATAATAAAATGTTTGGCACAAGGTTGAAATATCGTAACTTGATGGAAGAATCATCAAATTGTACCAAGCATATACCTTTGCTGGTGGAAAACCACATCCAAAAATTATTCAGATAAACACGAAAAACTAATCATACAGGTAAGTTGTTAGGTAAGGTTAGGTATGAACGTGAGTGGGCCCGTATCAGGCCCTCCACTGCGGCCAATGACCTATTGTGGCTCACCCTATGGCTATATTTCTCCCAGTATATCCAATCTGTTGACGAAATTGAGGAATGCATTGGGAGAATAATTTACCAGGTTTTCTGGCCTTACTGTCGTATCGCCAAATATTGAGAATCTGGTTCTGGCCGCTGCAGGGCATGTACACAGAATGTGTTTAGCCGTTTCATCATCCTCCATGCATAGCCGGCACTCTGCATCTTGTGCAAGTCCGATTTTATGCATGTGATGTTTGTGTTTGCAGTGGCCAGTAAGCAAACCTACTATAACTCTGAGATGCGCTCTACTGAGTTCTAGCAGTTTGGCGGAGTCCTGTTTTTTCCTTGTACAAGCAATAAATGCTTTGGAATGGGCTAGGCCCGGTAGACTACGCCAGTACTCGAGTCTTTCATTGTCTGCACAGGCTGTTATGACATTCTTGGCAGTGCTATATGCTAAACTGATTACCGGTTCTGGTCCAGTGAACGTTGTTTCGCCCCCCCCTTTTGCTAGGGCGTCCGCTATTTCTTTCCTTCTTGGCCTGTGTGACCTGGTATCCAGACTTGGATAACGTTGTTGGGTTGCGCCAGTCGGTTTAAGGTGTCTCTGCGCTAAGTTGTTACATAAATAATGAAAAATGCAATGTTTCAAGCGGTGGGATTCAAGAAATATATCAAAAGGTTCTCCGTCATTTTGGTACTTTCATATATGATATTGTTTTGTGAGGTTGATATTTGTGAGAGATCAAGATAATTCAAGGAATTCACTTTCAAATATTGATGGAGGCCAATAATTGAAAGAAGGAGAGGGGAGCATTGTTGACAGTTACGAAGAGAGGAGTTTCCCAGTAAATTTAATTTGTAAACTGTTTTTGATAGTTCTTAACGTATCATCTGTTCTTGCCATGAATGATTTTCGCAACTGATTAGTTGCAGTACTACAGTTTTTAATATAGACCCGTTGCAAGTCGGTTAGTTGTTCACGATATGATCTACGCTGTCATCAATAATATTTTTCTCTCCCAAACAATCAGCTGGTGTGAAAGTTCCTACAACTTTTGCCTCAAATAATAATGATGGAAACAAAAAACTCCACTTTCTCAATAAATTGTTACACTATTGTGATGGCAGTTTGGTATATTCGAAATCTCGCTAATCGAATACCATATGCATTTCCAATTTTAAATCTTCTACGTGACAGGCGATACGCCAATATGTCCAGGTCCTTTTGAGAGATCTTCACGATAACATTGGATAAATTCATTTGTTTTTCTATGTTGCCTGATATCATGGGTACGCACACCACTGACAATTCCAAATATTCGTCTGTAAACTTCATGCCTACAGTAGGCCAACTTTCACAATCTGGTCTGGTCACCAAATGGTTAGGAATTGACTATGGGTTGAGTGTTATAAAGTGTTTTACAGTTGTTGGTTACGAATATAATTGAAGTTAACCATGGGTCAACTTTACTACAACACAATTCAATGGTTTAAAACTGACCAAAATATAGTAACCTTACATTTGCTTTCTTTTGAACATAATTAATAATAATAGATATCCCAAGATAAGATAGTGTAAAATTCTGAAATGAATATGTACGATATTAACACCTTTAGGAACAGGTGCGTCGGCCAAAAATAATTAGGCCGAGGCCAGACTTTTTTGAAGAATATGATGAAAATGACTTTATTGCTATTTTAGGCTGACCGCAAGATCAGTCGGAAGGATTATAGAAAAAATCAGAGATTCAATAACATCCCACCGTATGGATGTGAAAACAATTCATTTCGAAAATATTTCACACATTATTATAATAACAATTATACTTAAATTTGTTTTTAGGAATAACTTTGAGTGATCAAGTGCTCTTGACATTAAATTTTTAGGCAAATAGATCATTCCTGGGAACAGCTTGCAAATTATCTGGAGTTAGCAAATGTACAGGTGAGCACTTGCATCCTTAGGTCAGATAATAGCATTGCCAGGAATGATTTTATAAATTATCTTGTCAACTTATAACTCTCTACTATAAAACAATTATGTTTATGATGTATTTCAAAGACAAAATAAGTAATAAATGGAACAAAATGTTTAATATACAGAATAAGTTATTACTATTGAAAGAAATCTAACTACAATATTAACAATTTTTAAATAAAATCCAAAGTGGGTAACTAACATTGCAGCTTTGTATCTGTTACACCAAAATTGAATAATGATAATTATTAGGGCCACAAAATACATTAGTTATTTATAGCTGCCAGTTGTTTATCAGTGAGTTCAATTCTCTTCTTCAGAAGTTCTAATTTTAGGGAATATTCCTCCAAAAACATTTCCCTTCGAAGGTTTACTAAAGATTATTTTTCTGCAAACGGGATATTACTGGGATTCATGTTTTTTTTCGTTGCATTTCTTGGCATAATTTTTCTTACATTTGTTCCTGATCTCAACTTCTGAGAAATAGATTTTTCAAATCCTTATATTATGTGACTTCCAATCATGTTATTTGCAAATATCAGCAGCAGAATCGCAACTGGGTTGGCAATTATCGTAGGTAATACCACAAGCGTATCGGTGATTATCGAAATAGCAATTCCTTTGAATTTGATAATCAAATTATGTTGCTTGGCAACCACACGAGCGCTTGCGCGAGTGTGGTTGCCTAAAGCAACATAATTTGATTCGAAACCGAGAAGGAATTAACGATAATCGCCGATAACACTAGTTGTATTTGTTAAGATTATTTCAGGAAAAAAATCGAAACCATTTTTATTTATTTACTATTCAATTTAACTGTGAACATTAATCCCGCATTTAGTTCTGAAATTATGCAACTAACAAAACATTTACTTGATATCTATTTCAGTTACAAATGACAGAGCGCGTCATTTGTAGTTTTGTCATTGCATGTCTAGTCTACTGCTGAGGTTATGTTTTGATAACATTTTGATTTAGTGATTTGATTAATCAACAAGTATGCAAAATTTGTCGAAAATTGTGAAGTTGATATGAATTAATAGTGAGTGCTCATTTAGTTTTGGTCAAAGTTTGGTGTTGTGTCATTATAGCAGCTTGCCAGTGGTAAGTTTTTGTTTTAATAAAAACCAATCAAGAATCGAACTACAAAATCGAAAACACATCATATACATATCCAGTAGCCAATCAAGAGCCGAACTACAAAATCGAAAATATGATGTTTTCATTTATCAACACAAAAATTTCAACCAATCATAACACGCTATTTTAGCATAAGTGAAATAATCTAATAAATCAAACTCAATATTGACAATTTTAGGATTGCTGTTCTGTTCTTTCAGAACAGAATTGTATTTAACTGATCAATCAACAATCATTATTCCCATTCGATTGAATTTCATTCAACTGCTCAATAATGACAACCTTTTGACTACGTCAACATGAAATCTCGTTGCCAGCATATAGGAAATTGAACACTATCTAATGGTTACTTGATTCACATAACTTTTGTTATTGTGAAACATTTCAAACTTCAATCACTAGTAAACCAAATAGTCTTTGGTTAAGTGACTAAAAAGATCAACATATATTGTGAAACTTAACGTAAGTGGAAGTTTGGGGTTAACTGAAAAAAACTGAAAGTCAGTTATTGCGTGTGAATTGATGAATGCACATACGTGTTTTAAGTCATCCACGCCCGTGTGTAAGGCCCTTCACATGTACCTTCCAGAACAACCATATTGTTTCAGGTCGATACCTGATTTTCATGTATATGCCCACACCCCACACGCCTTCTACGTTCATGCACTCTTCTTGAAGCAGCTTCGTCAAGTTCAACCTCTCAAGTTCGCGATTCGAGTAGAGTTTTTGAATCCAGGTGTTGAAGACTCTCGAAACGACTTTAATCAAATTTGTTGAGGATGTTCGCTAAACTAGGTGAACTTACGATACGGTAAGATAAATTGGTATTCACTTCGAAAACTTAAATTACATCTGATTCAATCGAAATCATTCGAGAAGTTAGTTGTAGTAAACCCTGAATTACATCTTGAAAAATAACACATTTTCTCGAGAGAGATATTGGGAAAAAATAATGAAATATAGGTATATACTTTAAAACACCTCGACTGCTGAAAAATCTATAATATTCACCTACCCATGTTGCCCCACAAAATAAGTATCGTGTAATAATGATATACCTATGAGATAAGCTTACCTTTATTTGGAAGATTGTGAGAAGTATCCAAAAATTATTATTCATAAATAGTTCAGTAAAAATAGAAAAAAAGACTCTCTTGATGTCGAAGTTAAAACAGACCCAAAGGTATTCTGCAAAACCGTGAGTGTATTAAATATAACAAAAAATACTAAAAATAAATCCACAAGATTTCAGTGATTACCCCATTGACAGCATACCTGATATACCAAGCTCGAAGGATGAAATGACTAGTTAGTTAAAACAACTTTGTCCGGTGCCGCAGTGCAAGAGATATTCATCTGCAAATGTGTCCATGCACTTTTTTACCAGAAACCAGAAATTAGTAGGAAAATGGGGAATTATACTGAAAATCGGGAAGCCAATTGGTATATATACAGTATGGTGCAAATGAATGGATTAAATTCATTATTTTGTAATAAGGCGACCCTACAGAAAAATCCTGATACCCGTCGATTTTTATTATCGAACGCGCATTCTGTCAAATATTTTTGATAAGCATGACGTCATTGGTGTGAGCGTGATGACGTCATCGATGATTTTTTTAAATGGAAATGTGGGTCATGTTATATGTCATTGGAAAGGTGTTTAATTTACCTATCCAACCATATCGAAAAATTTGTCTAATTCTTATAATCATTGGTTGTGAAGACAAAACACGAACGCAAAAAGAAGTTTGTACTTTATTCAATAATAAATATCCCAACCGAGAACGAATTTCACAATCCACGGAAAGCAAAATTGAAAAGAAATTCAGAGAAACAGGTCATGTGAAAGACCTACCCAAAGGTAGTAAGAAACAAATTCCAGAGGAATTATTCTTCTTATTATTTCTGATGAAGCTACATTTCTCCTAAACGGTCATGTCAATCATAAGAGGTGTTGGTATTGGGCTACTGAAAATCCACATTGGATGCAGGAATATCTTACTCAATATCCAGAAAAATTGAATGTTTGAGCGGGAATTATAGAGAATATGATAATAGGACCATATTTCTTCGATGAGTCCTTGACAGGTCCTCGATATTTAGAATTTCTGAAAAACTTCTTGCTACCTGAACTGAATGGGCTGTTCCCAAACAGAACTGATTTGTGGCTGAAGCAAGATGGTACGCCGCCACACTATGCTGTCTTGGTGAGAAGCTACTTGGACAACGTCTTTCCAGATCGGTGGATAGGAAGAAGAGGATCAATTGAATGGCCACCTAGGTCGCCAGATCTAACACCTCTAGATTTTTTTTGGGGATACTTGAAAAGTAAAGTTTACCAAAATAGAACACACAATATCAGAGATGTCCAAGACCGTATACGCATCGAGCTGGGATGGGATGGGAGATTACTACAATTGTTTGTTAGAATCAAAAGCCAAATTACTTGAAATAATTAATATGATTGGATAGCTGATTGGCAGACCTTTCCAATGACTTATCACATGACCCACATTTCCATTTAAAAAAATCATCGATGACGTCATCACGCTCACACCAATGTCGTCATGCTTATCAAAAATATTTGACAGAATGCGCGTTCGATAATAAAAATCGACGGGTATCAGGATTTTTCTGTAGGGTCGCCTTATTACAAAATAATGAATTTATTCCATTCATTTGCAACATACTGTATGTGAACACCTTATTTTGGAATATTCCACAAATAGTAAGAGTATTTTTGTCTGTAATTGGTGTGTTACTCCAAAATAATAAAATAATAATAATAAATAGTCTTTATTCAAATAGAATGGGCGGAGTGTCAGCAATATGCTGTTTTACAAATCAACCCTGAACAAAAATGTATATAAATAGTAATATAACAAATAAGATTCTTTAAAGATAAATTGATTAACGTAAGCAAGTCGGCTATAAGAACAGTGGTCAATTACGTACTAGATATTGTTTCAGTTTTTTCTTGAAGGTATTGATTGTATGATGTCTGAACTCACTGGGAAAATTGTTATATAAAATTATAGGAGAAGCTGCGCCTGAAAACGGAGAACGAGTGCTTAGGAATCACAAGAATGTGCTTATTTCGAGTGTTTGCATTATTATGGGTCTGATAAGTACGAAGCTTTTCATCCAAGTACTCCGGCATTTTCGTTTTTGAAATTTTATGAGTCCTAGTCATCAGGTGCAACTTTCGTTGTTTTTCCAAACTCAGCCAGCCTGATTCTTTCATTTGTGTACTAATGTTGTCAAATTTTCTCTTATTCCGTACGAGAAGCGAATACAATGTTTTAGAAAGGCTGTCTTTGTTTGGAAATAGCTGTCTCAAGATATTGTAGGAAGCTTGACATAGGTGGCTTACAAGTTTATTGAAACGAAGATCCGAATCCAGATGAAACCCCAGATTTTTACTCTCGTGAACAAATTTTAGTTATTCGTTATTGAGTTGGATTTTCAATAAATGAGCCTCGCAATCTCTTTTCTTTGTTGGACCGAACAGCATTGCGAGAGACTTGGAGCTATTTAATTCAAAATTATGAGCTGTTGATAGATCGTACAATGAGTGTAGGTCATTGTTCATATTAGTCATAGCCGAGAGTAAGTTTTCGAGAGAGTAAGAAATGTACATTAGTGTATCGTCAGCGTAGTGGCGTAATTGGCATTTTTCAATATACTGATAGAAATCTGAGATGTATATTGTGAATAACAAAGGCCCTAGGATTGAACCTTGAGGCACCAAATATTTTACTGCTAGTTCATCAGATTGTTGCTCTTCTAGGTAAACTCTTTAAGTACGTCCAGTCAAGTAGCTGCTTATGAGCGATACAGATTGATCCCCAAAGCCAAAAAATACTAATTTATCGATGAGTATGCTATGTTCCAAAGTGGCAAATGCTTTACTGAAAGTCGAGCAAAACCAGAGTGGTTAATTTGTTTTGGTCTACTGCTTTGAATATATCATCTGTTATGGAAAGCAATGCTGTAGTAGTACTGTGCTGTGATCGAAAACCAGATTGCGCAGATGTTATGATTTGTTGTTCATTAACGAAAGCAGTCATCTGGTCCTTCAAATGCATTTCGAATACTTTTGATAGCGTAGGCAGTAAGCTAATAGGTCTCAAATCAGTTAGTTCCTTAGGATTGTTACATTTTGGAAGAGGTAGCACTTCCGCATGCTTCCATTTTTCAGGAAACCTGCTTGTTTTTATAGCAGTATTTAAAATAAAGGTGATATATGTTCAATTAAGTAGCTATCAACGAGACGCAACATCCTTGGAGAAATTCCATCAGTCCCACAGCATTACTGGATATGCGATCTAAGTAATTTTGAACCTGTTCCGGAATTAACTTGGAAAATTTGAAAGACTTGTTATTAGCGACATTTTGATATTTATCAAGCAAAGAGACTTGTGAGTCAGTTTTTGTAGGATGTTTGATGTTATTGAAGTATTTATTGATACTATTTACATTTTTCAAATTAGGCGGCAGTTGGGAGGTGCTTTTTGTTCTGACTATGCCTGAGAGAACGTGAAGTGTTCCAAGATATTTTGTTTTATATAAAATCGAGGTGTGCTTTTTTTTCTCTCCTTATAGCACCAGTTGTATAATTTCGTAGGTCTTTGTAATATTTTCACTCGGTTATAGATCTACTTTCGCTATATTTTTTTAAAGCTTTATCTCTGAGAGACATTATTTGTTCAATGTTATAAGTTAACCAGGGAGCTGGCGGCTTAGTTACCCTGACAGATCGAATAGGGGCATGAATCTGAAATAGTCAGAATATTCTCATTGAAAAGTGTGGTCATCTTATCAACACTGGAAAGGAAGGAAAATGGCTTTCGGTTAAATTCCCTGAATTTTTGGTATGCTGTAGATTTTGACTCCCTCGGCAAAAGTGTCCACAGGCACAAAAAAATTGGCAGACTAGTTTTCGAGATACAGGGTGTCAGAAATGAAAAGTGAAGCTTTCTGCTCAGAATTTTTAACAACGAGAATTGACCTCCCATTTATTCATGAAATGACATGCCTGAACGATCGTACAATATCATCTGTATCTTGTATCCATTATATTTTTACGTTTCATACTCTACAACAGGGTGAACAAAGAAAAATCCAATTCGATTAATTTTAAACTAATCAGTGTAAGTTAGTTCATGAGAATTAAAGTTCCAATTGAGCCTGGATGAACTTCCTCAATCTCGATCGAAGTTTACTGACACATTTTTTATATACAGGGTGGTTCGAAAATAGGGGTCAACTCCTAGTTTTTTTAATTGGATGGGGGAGAGCATGTCATATATATATATATCAAACATTCTTTAATGTTGAAAACGTCGCATAGTCCAAGTTTCTTGCAAAAATGCGGTTTCTTTCAATGATTTCAAAAAAGAACCGGTTAGTTTTCTTGAATTTTTGATATTACGTTTGATTTGAGGAGTCCGAGATATTGTCATCAATCTCAGCATAGGTCTTCGGTTCGTCGGCTATATACTTCGGAATGTACGGATTTTATGGATACCCGATATACTCCATTGGAGACCGAAATGGTCTATTTTTCAACAATTCTTGTTGAAAAATATTCGGGCTAGATTAATGCGGTACCTATTCCAAAAATGCAATACCTTATATACATGGTGAATGAAATGTTTTTCATTTGAAAGCCCTGTTTCCGAAAAAACTAGAGAAAATTGAAATGTACCAGCAATAACCCTCTTAAAGTTGGGACCAATTTTACAGTATTTGAAAGCTATTTCAATTCAGATGGAGAAATA
The DNA here is from genome assembly GCA_944452925.2 of Chrysolina oricalcia. Lineage (NCBI taxonomy): Eukaryota > Metazoa > Arthropoda > Insecta > Coleoptera > Chrysomelidae > Chrysolina > Chrysolina oricalcia. The sequence goes on along the minus strand of OX101811.2, from coordinate 28,895,209 downwards.
TTTTATGATTTCTGTGAAATGTGCGGTTTCTACAAAATTGAGATATTTGGTACACAATGAACAAATGAATGGTGAAGGTATTATACCTCCCAAAATTCTACAAGTCCGCGAAAAGAAATATGTAGTTTTTGTGGTCATTTCTTCTTTAAACCAATTTTAAGATGTATTTGAATAATTTTTCACACAAAAAAGATGAATAAATATAAATGAAGAAACTTTTTAAAGATAAGCTTTTATTGAATTGCACTGAAAAGGAAAAAATAATTTCTTTAGGGGTGTCAACTTATTCTATAACAGATTCAAAGACTTAAAAACCGCTATATGAAAGGGTGGTTGGAACTAAGGCAACATAAATTAACACTAAGGTATAATACTTTCACCATACATTTTTTCATTGTGTACCAATTATCCCAATATTGTAGAAACCGCACATTTCACAGAAATCATAAAATATTTCTCCATCTGCATTGAAATAGCTTTCAAATACTGTAGAATTAGTCCCAACCTTGAGAGGGATATTGCTTCTGGTACATTTCAACTTTCTCTAGTTTCTTCGGAAACAGGACTTTCAAATGAAAACATTTCATTCACTATGTATAAAATGCATTTTTGGAATAGGTACCACACTAATCTAGCCCCAATATTTTTCAACAAGAATTGTTGGAAAATAGCCCATTTCGGTCTCCAATGGAGTATATCGGGTATCCATAAAATCCGTACATTCAGAAGTATATAGCCGACGAACCGGAGACCTATGCTGAGATTGATGACAATATCTCGGACTCCTCAAATCAAACATAATATCAAAAATTCAAGAAAATTAACTGATTGCTTTTTCGAAATACAGAGTACATTGAAAAAACCTGCATTTTTGCAAGAAACTTGGACTGTATCTTTTTACTCACCCTATATATATATATATATATATATATATATATATATATACATATATATATATATATATATATATATATATTGAGTGGATTCGTTTTGATTTCGAGAGCTCCATAAATCCTTTCTGATGAGTGCGTTAGCACGAAACAGCAGTCAAAGGTTAGAACTCTCGGAATTAAAACGAAATATACTCTATTTTCACTATGCGACGTTCTTAACATTAATGAATGTTTGATATATACCTATATATGACATGCTCTCCCCTATCCGATTAAAAAACTAGGGGTTGACGTACCCCCATTTTCGAACCACCCACTATATTAAAAACATCGTCAGTAAACTTTGTTCTAGATTGAGGAAATCCATCCTGGCTCAATTGGATCTTTAATTCTCATGAACGAACTTACACTGGTTGGTTTAAAATTAATCGAATTGGATTTTTCATTGTTCAGCCTGTTGTAGAGCACGAAACGTAAGAATATAAAGGATACGAGATCCAGATGATATTGTGCGATCGTTCAGGCATGTTATTCCATGAATAAATGGGCGTTTTGTTAATTATCGGAGTTTTTAAAAATTCGGAGCAGAAAGCTTCACTTTTCATTTTTGACACCCTGTATCTCGAAAACTATAGTCTACCGATTTTTTTGTGCCTGTGGACACTTTTGCCGAGGAAGTAGAAATCTACAACATACCAAATATTCAGGGAATTTAACCGAAAGCCATTTTCCATAAGGAAGGTCCTTTGTTTTTGTTCTGCTTTTTTTGTGCTTGAATGGTGCAAGTGATGGCAAAATGATCAGAGATTCCCTGAATGTCAATAACAGTAATATCTGAAATAAACTCTGGGTTAGAAACAGCTAGAATGTCGATAAGAGTTGACTAGTCGCGGTTATTCTGGTGGGTTCTTTTATTAACTGGACTAAATTGCAAGAGTTCATAAAGTCATTGAATTTTCGAGATTCACTATCGGATTTCAACATCTCAATATTCAAATCTCCTGTTATTATGGATGAGTCGCTTGCTGGTAACAAGTTGAAAACAGCGTCTTCTAGTTCTTCAAGACATTGTACCAAATTTGCTGTAGGAGGCCGATATAGAACGCCAAATATATGGGTTTTGACTCCGATATTGACGGAAATCCAAAGTTGTTCTAAGGAAGCACTCATTTGACTCAGTAATAATTTATAGCGACACTTCCTCCTCCACCATGCCTGCTGACCAAACTAGGTTATAAAGTGGAGTTGCAACAATATCCGAGTTTATGAGTGAACTGAGCCAGGTCTCTGTTAAACCGATTATATTAATATTTTCAGTAGCAATATATTCTTGAAGATGATCAATCCCAGTGAGTACTACAGATCTGACATTCAGATGTGAGACCTTCATGATAATTTTAATAAAACAAAGAGCAAACAATGAGACATTGACGAAATCGTAATAACACTGTAGGAATCTAATGAGGAAAAAATAAAATAACAAGAGTAATAATATATGAGCTAGAGAACGAAAACAGAAGGAATAGCTATTTGTGTATTTAGAGCGCAAAGTGATTAATTGCCGCTCGACAAAGAGAGTTACCGCGCGAAGTGAAGCGAAGCGCGGTAATATTTGGAGAGCGGCAATGACACTGTGTGCTCGAAATACACACATGATTTTTTCTACAAACGCAGCTCCTCAGACATAAAAACGATAGACACTTCATTCAACATAGGCACATAATATTACCTATGAGAAAATTTACATTCAATAGTATTCCCAAATGTATAAGCTATCCAAATATCCGATAATTTACATTTCTTACCAAAGGAAACAAATTTTGAGTAAAAAAAAAATTTAAAAAAATTAGCGAATCCAGAGTTCGAACTCACGCCGAGAAAGCTAAATCAGTTTCGTACGAAGAATCTCTGCCATTGCACCACCGCAGTACCTTAGACTGCTATGCATTTCTTGTGTTCACTTTTCATCATGCAAGAATGGGTTTGTTTTCAACAAAAGCTAGGAAGATCGAGCGTTTTTCCAATATTCTCGCTCTAGAGCGTGAAAGCTGTCACAAAATGACATTCCTCGGAAAACGTCAACTTTGCGTTGGGATCTGAAAGCGTCAAAGGCTACTTTGGTAAGCGGTAGTAGAAAAATATATTTATCGAGAGTGTGTTTACTTTCTTTGACTGGAAAGATGTCCACGGGTGTTGTTTACTGGTTGAGCCTTCTCTATATTTTTTTCTCCGTTTTCGACCGAACACTTTGGAAACATGCTCTGCTTTTTTTGTGCTTGAATGGTGCAAGTGATGATCAGAGATTCCCTGAATGTCAATTACAGTAATATCTGAAAAAAACTCTGGGTTAGAAACAGTTAGAATGTCGATAAGAGTTTGACCAGTCGCGGTTATTCTGGTGGGTTCTTTTATTAACTGGACTAAATTGCAAGAGTTCATGAAGTCATTGAATTTTCGAGATTCACTATCGGATTTCAACATCCAATATTCAAATCTCCTATTATTGTGAATGAGTCGCTTGCTGGTAACAAGTTGGAAACAGCGTCTTCTAGTTCATCAAGACATTGTACCAAATTTGCTGTAGGAGGCCGATATAGAACGCCAAATATATGGGTTTTGACTCCGATATTGACGGAAATCCAAAGTTGTTCTAGGAAGCACTCATTTGACTCAGTAATAATTTATAGCGACACTTCCTCCTCCACCATGTCTGTCTGACCAAACTAGGTTATAAAGTGGAGTTGCAACAATATCCGAGTTTATGAGTGAAGTGAGCCAGGTCTCTGTTAAATCGATTATATTAATATTTTCAGTAGCAATATATTCTTGAAGATGATCAATCCCAGCGAGTACCACAGACCTGACATTCAGATGTGAGACCTTCATGATAATTTTAATAAAACAAAGAGCAAACAATGAGACATTGACGAAATCATAATTACACTGTAGGTATCTAATGAGGAAAAAATAAAATAACAAGAGTAATGATATATGAGCTAGAAAACGAAAACAGAAGGAATAGCTATTTGTGTATTTAGAGCGCAAAGTGATTTATTGCCGCTCGACAAAGTGATTTATTGCCGCTCGACAAAGAGAGTTACCGCGCGACGCGAAGCAAAGCGCGGTAATATTTGGAGAGCGGCAATGACACTATGTGCTCGAAATACACACATAATTTTTTCTACAAACGCAGCTCCTCAGACATAAAAACGATAGACACTTCATTCAACATAGGCACATAATATTACCTATGAGAAAATTTACATTCAATAGTATTCCCAAATCTATAAGCTATCCAAATATCCGATAATGTACATTTCTAACAAAAGGAAAAAAATTTTGAGTAAAAAAAATTTAAAAAAAAATAGCGAATCCAGAGTTCGAACTAACGTCGAGAAAGCCAAAACAGTTTCGTACGAAGAATCTCTGCCATTGCACCACCGCAGTACCTTAGACTGCTATGCATTTCTTGTGTTCACTTTTCATCATGTAAGAATGGGTTTGTTTTCAACAAAAGCTAGGGAGATCGAGCGTTTTTCCAATATTCTCGCTCTAGAGCGTGAAAGCTGTCACAAAATGACATTCCTCGGAAAACGTCAACTTTCCCAAGTAGCACACCTATATTGGTAAAATACTGGTACAATATTGTGAACATATTGGCGAAATATTTCAAATGCAATGTTGGCGAAAAAAAAAATGTGAACATTCGGCGATATTGGTCCAATATTACCTGAATAATTTTGGCAAAATATTCTTGAACCAATATGGGCCTCAAAATGTTCGGCGATATCGGTACAATATCGCTGATACAATATTCTGACAATATTGGCACAATATTCAAAAGTTATATTGTCGAGAAGTAAAATGTGAACATTTTGCGATATTGGTCGAATATTGTTTGAATATTTTAGAAATAGTTTTGGTGAAATATTCTTGAAGCAATAATGGCCTCAAAATATTTATCGATATTGGTACAATATTAATCGATATTGGTACAATATCATTTGGATATATTGGTGGACGTCAATATACCTTGGTAAATTATTAAATGTCTTTTAGTTGATGAAGGTGACACCAGAGTCTGCCTTTTGATCGCCATAGCCACTGAGTGAGCTGTCTTGAAAACAAGTTATGGGAAGTATTTAATATACTTTCGTAGGATTTAGAAGACGTTCTATATGTAGAGCCACCTAGCGGATTTTTATCCAGGTTTGATCATGATATAATTTCAATATGTTTCATTGAATAGTCGGCCAATATTCAAATTTCATCCCAATCTAGATGTAGGAAACAATATGAAGACAATACTGTTTTAACGATATCGATAAATATTATTAAACCAATATTGACCCAATATTAATTAATAAGATTTGTTGAATATTGGCGAAATGATATTCAACCAATGTGTAATCACACTTGGAGATACAATATAGTTTTTATTCCTAGAATCGATATTAGGGGAATATTGGGATTGCGATATTTATTCTAGATGTTTAGAACGATGTGAAGACAATATGTTTTATCGATATTGGTAAATATCATTCAACCAATATTGACTCAATATGAGTTATTACAATTTGTCAAATAAAGTGGAAGTTATATTCAACCAATATTGTATTAACGATATTTGTAGAAATTATTCAACCAATATTAACCCAATATTTCGTGTGTTAATCTACATTCAAAACTAATTCAACCAATATTCCACCAATATTTTTAATATAATATTGTTTTTTACAATATATCTATATTGGCCCAATATGGAACCAAGATTCAGCCGATATGATGTGCTACCTGGGTTGCGTTGGGATCTGAAAGCGTCAAAGGCTACTTTGGTAAGCGGTAGTAGAAAAATATATTTATCAAGAGTGAGTTTACTTTCTTTGACTGGCAAGATGTCCACGGGTGTTGTTTACTGGTTGAGCCTTCTCTATATTTTTTTTCTCCGTTTTCGACCGAACACTTTGGAAACATGCTCTGTTTAGCTTCCAAGGATGCATTATTCGGGGATCCCGGTGCGCTATTCGATAGAAGGAAATTCCTAAAAGTTGTACTCAGCTGCTTTTGATTCTCTATCGGTTTTATTTTAGAAATGGCGGATCTGTCGTTACTCAGCATTTCATGAGAAAATTCTTCACCGTTAACTAACAAAGTGTCGCTTCTGATGAATGCTGAGTACCCTTTCTGTCTAGCTTCTTTAAGTTGAGTGCTGAGGAATTTTCTTTATGTATAGTCCTCAGACGTGAGATCATTAACGAAGTTTATTCCAACCTGTTTCACTTCTGGTTTGGTAGTATAAACACTTGACTACGATAGGACGACCTTAATCTCTTTTTTTCTGCTAATGCGAAATATTCCCCTGAAGTCAGATACAGAAACTTTTAAACTTAGGTTCTCGTTCATTATCTTGACAACTTGAGAGTTTAGATCAGGACTATCTTCCTTGACGCCGTATATGATAAAATTATATTCCTTGTATTTACGTTCGATTGCAAGTATTCGTTATTTCAAATTCAAATTTTCTAATTTCAGCTCTTCATTCTTTGTTTTCAAATCTTTAATTTCCTTATTTAAATCTTTTTTCATTTATCTTATCTCAGCTTTAATTTATGTTACCTACTGCGATGACGTTCAAAAGTTTGATGATTTGATCATTTGAAACAGACATCGAAAAAATTACTAGTTTCTGTTCAACACAACAAACTTTAAAATATTTATGATTTACAACTGGTGAAAACAGTTCAGTCCAGTTTGTGGTAGGAATTGGAAGTTCCTTGTTGTTTCTCGGTGTTTTCTATACTAAGGGTTTTTTCCACAAATTGCCATAACTGGAAGATGGTGAGATCTTTCTATGTACCAATATGGAAATAGGCAAGTGATTCAAGGAGAGTGATCATTCATGGTGAACTTCAACTACCCTCATTTTTTCAGTTTCATCTTGGGTTTGCATAATACTCCGGAGTAACCAATCACAGTCGACTTTAAAACTTATAGATATTTGTCAGATCCATCTTACTTAGAAATAATCAATTCATACTTTTCAACAATATTTTCTTTCGTTCTGAATTTCCTAAAATCTCACGACTTTCTTCTTATGGAGTATTTATATTAACCATATACATATAATCTCGTTGCAGACAAGGTCATTAAACACTTGATAAGACCTGGTCGTGTAAGCTACAGACAATTCAGACAATGTAGATCCGAATTGAAAGCAATCAACTTACATATTTGCCTAAAACATTCAAGTCTCATCTGATTTCTCTATATAAGTTAAATTTCTCATAAATTTGCCGGTACATGTTATACCTTCCAAGTGCCCTCTTAAATTACTTCCTGGGAAAATGACAACACTACTTCGTACTCCAGTACCTCGTATATACTCGTACTAATATATCCCATATGTAATGCACCCCATTTACTTTCCACCCACATTCTCGACAACAGCAAAGCCAAATCAAGGGATTCCTGTTTTAATCTTGTCACTTACCATGACAGCAGGCGCTGAATACCTACGACGATTAGGGAAGAACGAGAAGCAACAGGGACGTGTTTAATACGCAACAAGGGGTCCATAAACACAGAATTCATTTCAGAAGTGGGGTTGTTCGCCATCCAGTGCACCGCTATAAGGCCTCTTCAATTTCGTCTTACCGAGATAAAGAGGAATTCGTAGAAGGCGGCTATGAGGAATCCCACGCGTATAATTCGGCGAAGCAACATCATTCATGACTTGTGACGATTTATTTCTGTTAAATGTACAGCTAGTGAAGAAAATTAAAGAAGATCGTTCAAAAAAAAATGTCGAATCGAAAATTTTAGCTGTTATTTTGGAAAATTCATAAAACAAATCTCAAAAGTCTTCCCATTTTCCTAAGTAGTTGAAATCTGATCAAGTTCTATATTTTGTAAAAAAAATAGTTTTGAAATGGATTTTCATACTCATCAATTCAGGCCCTACATATTGTATTTTTATACATTAATGAAATCGGTGCAATATTTCCTAGCATACATTTTACTTTTCATATATGCCAATGATATATCTTCGATTATTTTTCGACATATCTTGCAACCAATAAAAACCATCAATTTAAAGCTATGATGTACTTTCTAACCAATCACAACATTACTATAGTGGGAATTTTCTACTTAGATTATTGCCTCGGGAATATTCGTGGTATTTGGTTTTTATTGTGTGACAACAACTGATACTTTTGATTTGACGTCTGTCATCAGATTGCAAACAAATTGAAAAATGAATTTAGATAACCGTAATGAATAAAAATGTTATATAGAGAATGTGTCTATGATTGGGGCATCAAAAAATAATCTATCAAATACCACACGAGATAAAGTAGAAAATAATTCTCCAAATGTTTTCTCAAACTTGTTTCCATTTGGTAATAGCAACTCGAGCCCTTCGGGCTCCCGTATCTAATGCCTGGCAACAAGTTTTCGAAAAATCTGTCGAAATATTTTCACTTTATTCTCACTCTCTTGTGGTATTACAACTGATAATTTCACTCACCGGATGAAACCCTCCTTTCCTGTAATAATAGGACCAATAAGGAACCGGTAATACCACTTTGGCATGACAACCACGTACCCAAACAACACAACAAAACAGATTTCATGTCTATCAAGCATTATCTATAACTATTGAAGAATTCACGATAATGGAACAGTTTTACTTTGTTGGTTCGTGATATTATATCAATAAATACTACTCGTGCTCACAATACTATTGATAATTCTGTCAGAAATCTTAAAATCGATCAAATTGCTTTGAAGTAACACCACTCGTCCTAATGGACTCGTAGTGTTACCAAGCAATTTGATCTCGTTGATTTACGACAGAATTACTATCGATAGTATTGCGAGCACTCGTGGTATTACCCCTGATAATTTCTCTATTATAGAATGGGGTGGCGCATTTAATAGAAGATGTAAAATTACAAAAAGGTCTCACCCTGAAACCTACCTAGCAACCACTATGCTAAATTTGATATTACAGTACATCAGTTTGGAAAATGGCGGATGCAAATACTTGATTGCTCGTACTTGGGAAACTATAAAGTCAACAAATTGTAACTAGCGATAATGTGAAATTCCTGGGTATTTAACTAGAAACAAATTTAATTTCAAAACACACTGTCAATCATTAATATCTAAACTCAACCCATTTTATCACTTGATGTACAATTTAAGGACTATTTCAACTCTCGAACAATTGATGTACTTCTAATATGCACAGGTGGAATCTCGTTTGAGATACGGAATTGACTTTGATACTGACTCTTCCAATATCATGTAACAATGATCTTACTGGAATTAAAGAATTATTTTTATTATTATTATTTACTTAACCATACGTTATAAGATCACATTCAATGCACCAAGATAACACTATTGCAGAGATCTTTTCAGAAAACTGAACATACTGACCGTGACTGGATTATATATTTTTGAGATATATTCATTTGTCTATAAAAAATGGGGAAGTAATAACAAAGAATTATAATGCACACATATCAATACGAGACAAAATATTACTTCCTGGTACCTTTTGCCATATTGAATATTAGTATCAGTTCATCGCAAACTGTATGGGGCAAAGATTATTCAACAAACTACCTCAATCACTAAAAGGGAAAAATAATCGAAAAATTTAATTATTTTCGATCGACAAGGTTTTTTATACTGTACTTAAACGAGTTTTTGTGTACGTGACATTATATAATAGCAAAACAATGTGGAAAGATTTGAAAAATTCAGATATACATGTGAAACGAAAGAATACAATAATTCCCGAACCCTTGAAAAATGTTAATGACATAAATCGTTATTTCATGGATTCGTCCAAAAGTGAGTTCGAAGTTGACAATGACAAAATATTATTTTACGCTGAGAAATCCATTCATGGAATAGAAAGCTTTAGTTTCACCAACGATGACGTAGTATTTTTCTGCCTTGCTTTCCATCAAACCGAAAGCAATTGGTGCTGATGACATAGGAATTAACATGTTTTTACATAGCTGTCCTTTTATATTACCATGCACCACAAACATTTTTAATTTCTGCATAGAACTTAACGAATATCCAACTTTATGGAAGCACACTCATGTAATTCCACTTCATAAAGTTACTGATCCAGAAGAATTTAAAGACCTGAGACCTATAAGCATACTGTGTACGATAATGAAAGCTTTTGAGACAATTTTGAACTGTCAAATTAAAAAACACTTAGAAATTTACAACATATTACCGGAGTGCCAGTCAGGATTCTTCACATAGTTGTACCACAGCACGGCTCAAAGCCACAGATGACATCCACACCGCCCTCGATGAAAATGAATTGTACATCTTAGTCTTGTTAGATTACAGCGAAGCCTTTGATCGTATCAATCACCAGCTGCTCTCTTCTATCTTGCATTATATAGGTTTTGCTGATAACGCAGTTGCCTTGATGAAGAATTATCTGCTCAGACGTGTGCAGGCAGTGGCGTATGACTAACAATTATCTCAATACATGCGCGTAGAGAGTGGTGTTCCACAAGGATCTATCCTGGGACCGCTACTCTTCATTCTTTATACACATAAATTTCACAATATTCTACGACATTGCTCTTCACATTTCTATGCAGATGATACTCAAGTATAGTACAGTTTTGAGGAAAAGGATGCCGTAAATGCTTGCTCACTTATCAATGATGACCTCGCATCCTCACTATCCATTTCTAAAAACTTTTGTCTTTCCATTAATAGTACAAAATCAAAGGCAGATCTTTGGCAGATCGGCAGCAAAAAAAAGATGCAACGACTTAGTTCATATTGCAGTTAATCAAGACACAATTGAACTGAAAGATAGCGCAAAAAACCTTGGTGTCCTTTTGGACAGTAAATTAAGATAATCGTCACACGTGACTATGATACTGCGTAGAGCTTTTTGTAATTTAAAACTAATTTACAGCAATATATCACTACTCAATAAAAAAATTAAAATAATTATTTGCGAAACACTGGTCCTATCTCATCTAAACTTCGCAGGTACAGTTTATGGGCCAAGTCTACTGCAGAAAGATTGATTGAGAATACAACGAGTAGAAAACTCAACCGTATGATTTTTGTACTGAAGAGAGGTACTCCTACGTCTCAATTCATCACAAACATTGGATGGCTGAATATGGAGAGTATTAGACTCATACATGCGTGCACACTTTACCACAAAATTATAGTCACCGGAAAGCCTTCATATCTATACAACAAAAATCCGATTCAGAACTGATGTACATAACTTGAACGTTCGTTTTAAGAATCGACTCACACCTCCCCAGCACAAAACTTCACTACGAGTGCTCCTTTTCATATCACCTGACAAAGCTCTACAACTGGTTACTCGATATATATAAAAAATGGCAATTTCATACATGAAAAAAAGAATTAAACATGATCTTCTGAAACAGCTCTTGACATGGATTGCGTAAAACAATCACACTATTTCTGAATTATCTGTAAACCAAAAATTTTCAATATTTGTATGTAAACATGAATATGTTTTTTTGTGAATGTTTATTCTATTATAAGTTGAATGAATGATGGTTTTTCGGGTTTTTAGGCCGACGTTTATTTAGAGAAAATCTCAACGTTTCGCCAACACGAGTGGTTGGCATTTTCAAGAGAAATGTTTACAGCTTCGATTACTGAACACTACTTGTTTGGTATGCGTTGTCGCCAGTATTTATGGGTCGACGTACTCGTACCTGCATCCGGTGCCATCGTCCCTGCGTCGGGTACCCGCTCGGATTCATTAATTACCCGGTTTGGTGTTATTACCGTTTTCTCGAGAACAGGTAGCCATGCTTTGCCCATTTGTAACCCTTCTTTAGTTCTGTTGAAGTTGTTGGGATGTTTTTTGATTTCGATTGCTTCTCGGAAGAGTCTTGGATAATATGTATATGTTGTGGCAATTACTTGGGTTTCTTCGAACTTCACTCTGTGATTGTTATTGTTGAGTGCATGTTCTGCTACTGCGGATTTTTCTGAGTGCTCTAACCGGCAATTGGCCTTGTGTTCCTTTATTCTGGTATTTGTGGAACGCTTCGTGGTTCTGATATAAACGTTGCCACAGGTGCATGGAATGCGGTATGTTCCTAGGGTCACAGATCGGATTGGCCATATACTACGAAAATATGATATCAAAACCATCTATAAACCTTCAAAGAAACTGAAGGATCACTTGATACCGGCGAAGGATAAACGTGATGCACTAAGCTCATCTGGGGTGTACCGCATTCCATGCACCTGTGGCAACGTTTATATCGGAAACACGAAGCGTTCCACAAATACCAGAATAAAGGAACACAAGGCCAATTGCCGGTTAGGACACTCAGAAAAATCCGCAGTCACAGAACATGCGCTAAACAATAACAATCAGAGTGAAGTTCGAAGAAACCCAAGTAATTGCCACAACACATGCATATTATCCAAGACTCTTCCGAGAAGCAATCGAAATCAACAAACATCCCAACAACTTCAACAGAACTGAAGAAGGGTTACAATTGAATGAAGCATGGCTACCTGTTCTCAAGAAAACGGTAATTACACCATACCGGGTAATTAATGAATCCGAGGGGGTACCAGACGCAGGGACGATGGCACCGGACGCAAGTACGAGTACGTCGACCCATAAATACTGGCTGAGACAACGCATACCAAACAAGTAGTGTTCAGTGATCGAAGTTGTAAACATTTCTCTTGAAAATGCCAACCACTCGTGTTGGCGAAACGTCGAGATTTTCTCTAAATAAACGTCGTCCTAAAAACCCGAAAAACCATCATTCATTCAACGATGGCCGTGAAAGCCTTTCACAACTATTATTAGTTATTTCATATTCTTCACCGTGATTCGTTCTTCTGCAAGTCAAGCGTCCGGGTCTTTCACGGTTGAGTGGAAGAGCAAACACTTGTATCAACAAGTAGTTTGAACTCTGCCATTTGACGAGACACAATTCTGTATCTAGAAATCATGTAAAAACAAAAATATGTCTTGTCAATAAAAGCCTTTATTATTGTTATTATTATTATTATTATTATTATTATATATGTACTCATAGTGTCGTATTTATTCTGTGACTATTCCTTTACAATTTATGTTGTTAACTTTGGAAAATACATCATTTAATTTGATACTACACACAAATATGGAAAAATACAAAAAACAACAACACCACAAAAATACAATAGAATATTAAATAGGGACCTTACACGATCAATAATATTGTCGATATTAAAAATATTGATACGACACCGTGACACGAATATAACATCAGGAGGCACGACCCCACTCATCCCTATAACACATTAAAATTTACCAAAATAACTCTAGTATGTAAATGAAATTTTACAATAATTTTTATCAGTTCTTGTGATACGTTGTTAGTAAAACTCCAGTCAAAAAAAAAACTTGTTGATCTAGAACCCTATTTTAAAGAAGATTTTTCAAAATATTATCATTGACGTCATTTTGATACGTTTTATTATTTCCTAGAAATAATGTGGCAATTTTTAAACTACACATTATTACTATATTTACTGTTTTCTGTTATGAATATCACAGTCAGGTCCTGTCTCCGAAGCTTCAACACATCCGGAGGACGCCCTGGTGTCGTTCACCACAATAACCACTCCCAACGTCCGTGGGTTAAGTGATTATTGGGTACGAGAATTATGTGCCCTGAGCAGACGAAGTGAACAAATGATAATAATAATATATGCTTTTATTGACTGCGTATGTAACAATAACTTAACAATTGGGTAGTGATTTATAATTATTTAACATTCTCTCCTACTCAACCAATACTGTCACATGTTGTGACATAAGATACTTATTCAACTAATCCAATTACTAATAATTATTTGAACTTATGACACATCAACTTTGAATCAAACAAGGGAAGGAAAAGAAAATATTCGCATCAATTTTGAACCAAAGGATGGAAGGAAAAAAAAATCGCATTTAAATAACATGCTAATAACATATAAATAATGAATTAAGGTAATGAAACATTTGTATTCAGGATGACTTTCTGATATGATATTATATAATATTATGTCAAAGATTATTGAGTCTATGCAAAGCATATTTTTCAGTTTTCTTTCAAATAGTGGTAGCTTGGTTCGTTTGTTTTCATCGGGTATCCTGGTTATCATGTAACTAAAACATGACTGGTAGAGAGCTGCAGTTTGCAGGGGAGGAGTTAAACGTGACCTAAACCGCACATTGAGTTGATGAACATCTCTTCTGAAGGCGATTTTATCAAAATGATATTCCAGTTTTCTAGTTTGTATTATTTTAGGATACAAAGTACAGGAGTGTAAAATAATCCTTTTTTGTATGCTAAGCCAACCAATATCTCTCAAATACTCTGTGATGTGATCTCTTCTTCTCAATCCACAAATCAATCGGACACAAGAGTTCTGTATGGGTTGGAGGCGTCGCAAAGGACCCCGCAAACACCTTATGGGATTTGGGTCCCGGTGGATTTTTTTGAATTTTTGGTATGATGTAGTCCATGTTATTCTCAACCAATGTTACCATTGCGCCAACTCAAAAAAATGAACAGTTTTGCTGCTAGGGGGCGTTGAAATCACCCCTAGCGCAGATTAGACTATTTATTTTTGAATCCGGTAACAATATGTTCACTTGTTTCATTGTTGCTAACGTTGCACAATATTGTGCTGTTTTATAAAAAAAATCTTACCCCCCTCCTTCTTCCCCCCAACTCCTATTACGTAACGAAAAAGAAAATATTTCTTGGGTGCTTTTAAATGTATCGTCGAACGTTAAAATATGCCTTAATATGGGAAATAGCAGTTTTGTATGATTATCCCCCCTCCCCCCGAAAGACACAAAATGAAAAAATTTCGGTGGATTTTTCTGAATTTTTAATATGATGTAGTTCAAGTTATTTTGAATCGAAAATAATTGGGTGACAAACCCCGAAAATGAATAGTTTTGATGCTAGGGGGCGTTGAAATCTCATTTTGCTCAGAATAGACTATTTATTAATATAGGCTGAAACAATTTCTCTACGTATTGTAGTTTAGATTATGCTGAACAATTGTGTGATTTCTTATAAAAAAAAAAATCTGAAACCTCCCCTTTACCCCCAACCCCTATTAGCAGCAAAACTGTTCATTTTTTTGAGTTGGCGCAATGGTAACATTGGTTGAGAATAACATGGACTACATCATACCAAAAATTCAAAAAAATCCACCGGGACCCAAATCCCATAAGGTGTTTGCGGGGTCCTTTATCTTTGAGATGGCCTGTCCGTAAATGACGTCACCGAAGTTAAGATGAGAGAGTACTAAAGCATCGCACAGAATTATTTTGCACTTTCTATTCAAAATGCTCCTGTTAGAGTAAATCAATTTCAAATTACGAAATGCCCGTTTTATAATGCAGTTAATGTGCTAATTATACTTGAGTGAGGAATCCATGTAAAGACCTAGATTTTTTGTGCATTTTGATGTTGGAATCGGTTCGTCATTAATCCTTATATCCAGTGTGTCAATATCTTTTTCCCTCGCTTGCTTTTTGCGGAAAAGCATGACATATGATTTAGTAGGGTTGTAACTCAGGCCAAACTTGTTGGATATCGATAATATTGAGTGTAAATCAGAGTTTATTTGGTTGTTTGCAAATAAAATTTCGGATTCAGGAAATGATAAATCTATTTGTGTGTCGTCGGCGTGAAAGTGACTTTCACAAAACTTCAAATGTTTATAAAATTCATGTGTGTAAAGTATGAACAAGGTAAGCCCCGAAATGGATTCATGATGCACCCCGTTCTCCAGTGCCAGAGGGTCTAATTGGTCGCTGTCCAAGAGTACCGTCTGATATCGGTGAGAGAGATAACAGCTTTCTGCATTCGTCTGACTATGATATCTGCTTATAATTCTGTTAATAGGTTTAATTTATTCTTCAGCCAGAAGATGATCACTTGGTAACTGAAACAGGTGCCCATGTGTTGAAATTGGTGGTTGGTTATTGGATTGAAAGACCAATGTATTCATTACTACATCAAAGGTTACACATACTGTAGTGTATCCATTGAAGCAATTGATTTTGTTCATCTTTTATTCAGCGTTTGTATCCACAATTCAGTCCACTTTGAACTTTTATCTCGTGCAAACAATGATCAAACAGTTTTATCACCAATTGTCCGGTTCAAATGGAAAGTAGTCGAAAAAAGTCGGAAACCTTTTTTTGCGTCGAGCGACAGAAACCCAATCGAAATCTACATAAATGGAATAGTCGAATAAATTTGGAACTAATTTCTTTCATTTTCCTTATGACATCGTTTTCCGCTTAGGATAACATTATATTTTACTATGTTGATTTGGATGATGGCAAACTCGGAAGGAATACGTGAATTATACATTTCAACGAAAAATGTAATTATTTAGACCTAGTTCAGTTGTACTTCTTGGTATTATAGTTGTATGCTACATTAGAATTGATAATTATTATGAAATTTGGTAATTGTTACTACATATGAACTCCAGTGGGCTTTTTCTCCAGAATACCCATTCTCAGATTCAAATACGCCGTTTCCATTCCACAACAATTTGGTGATTTATAAAAACTGGAAAACCGTTTACATATAATTTCAAACTTGGCTTTATTGGTGTCAAAAACATTTCTACGGCGTTCTTACAGCAACTACAAACGGTAAATGGGCACATTCTTATAAAGCAAAACATTTCTTTGAGAAGTTTTTTATGCCTGTGACAGCTATAACGGAGTTATTGTATATACATTTACATTTAACTTATAGGAAATATATGGAATCACCACAGAATAGCTATGAAAGATTTTTTTCTACGACCGTGCGTTTTTACCCACTTTCCCGCACTCATTTTAGTTTAGAAAGTGTCACTTTCCCGCACTAGTGCGGGAAAGTAAAATATGTCAATTTATCCTTATTAAATGTACATTTCATTGTTGCTGAGAGTTATTTGGAGGACTCCGTAGAACAGAAGAAAACCATCTCGAATAAAATTCTTTCATGTACTGGCAACTTGCAACCAATGCCGTCTCCGTCATCTTCATGCACTTTGCAATCTACGAGTGTTACTCATAACAGCCAGTTACCACCAACTAACTACTCTGGACCGGCTATTCTGACGCATTTGCAGAATGCAACAAATTGTGTTTTCTACATTAATATTAATAATAATTAGTGGATTTTCATGGAATGTTTTGTATGTTGAAATAAAATATATATATTTTCAATGTGCTTTTTGAATATTTATGCGGTCGTAGAAAAAATAATGTTCCTAATTCATGCGTAAAGTGTCTTTCCCGCCCTTGACTGCTTGCCCGAACTCCGCTTCGCGTCGTTCGGGTCAACGGCAGTCGCGTGCGGGAAAGTATCACTTTCCGCACTTGTTAGGAAAATAACTATTTTCTACGACCGTGCGTGTCACTTTCCCGCACTAGTGCGGGAAAACTCGCTTTCCCGCACTAGTGCGGGAAAGTAAAATATGTCAATTTATCGTTATCAAATGTACATTTCATTGATTTTACATGTATATTACTATCCAAACTGATATAGGTTTTAATATTCAATCTAACCCAGACCATTTTTCATTCATTGGAATGAAGAAATTTCGATACTTTTATATATCTACCCTATACATTTCTCAAAATCAATCCACATAACAATCAAACTAAGCTGAGTCAAGTGGTTTGGTGTGGTAACCAAAGATTTGTTATGACAACCAAGTTGTCATCAAAACGTCAAAGTTTCAAGTCGAAGCGTTGTCGAAGTGTCCGATTCTGGCATTTTTCAAATTATTTTCATTAAAAGCAATATTTTAATGGATTCGTCAGACGAAGAGCTCCCAGAAGCAATATTAAAGGCCGCAGATGAGGTAAATTCAGACCTGTTACCAAGTAAATCACAAGAAAGATACGAATAGCAATACAACCAATTTTTAAACTGGTGTAAGGAAAAAGGAGTGAATAGCTTTAGAGAAGAGGTTTTTTTGGCGTATTTTTCCGAGCTGAGTAAGGTACTGAAATCCAATACCCTATGGTCGCTTTACTCGATGGTGAAATGTTTAGTTAAAATAAAACAAAACCTGGACATAAGCAAGTTTCGTAAATTGACATCGTTCCTAGAAAAGCAAAATGTTGGTTTTCGACCACATAAAGTGCAGATTTTTACCAAAGAAGACACATCCAAGTTTATGCTAGCCTCTGATGAGATATGTCTTATGATTAAAGTAAGTACCATTTTTGCTTCAGCCGGTGCTCTTCGCAGAGCGGAGCTTGTGAAAATCACGCTTGACGATATTCAAGATAATGGAAACCTAGTTATTGTGAAAATTTCCGATTCAAGATCCTTTGTTATATCTGAAGACATAAATAATGGAACCTTTTTGAAGCTCTATAGAAAGTATGCAAATTTACGGCCTCCTACCACCACGCACCGTCGTTTTCTTATTAATTACAAAAAAGGCAAAAGTTCTGTTCAGTGCGTAGGCGTAAACACATTTGGTAAAATGCCGGCAGAGATCGCTACCTACTTAGGCCTACCTAACACAGAACGTTACACAGGTCACAGTTTTAGACGATCCTCGGCAACGTTTCTAGCAGATTCAAGCGAAGGGATAACCAACATAAAACGTCTTGGAGGCTGGAAGTCAACTGCTGTTGCTGAGAGTTATTTGAAGGACTCCGTAGAACAGAAGAAAACCATCTCGAATAAAATTCTTTCATGTACTGGCAACTTGCAACCGATGCCGTCTCCGTCATCTTCATGCACTTTGCAATCTACGAGTGTCACTCTTAACAGCCAGTTACCACCAACTAACTACTCTGGACCGGCTATTCTGACGCATTTGCACAATGCAACAAATTACGTTTCAAAATTAATATTAATAATAATTAGTGGATTTTCATGGAATCTTTTGTATGTTGAAATGAAATATATATTTGCAATGTGCTTTTTGAATCTTTATGCGGTCGTAGAAAAAATAATGTTCCTAATTCATGCGTAAAGTGTCTTTCGAACTCCGCTTCGTGTCGTTCGGGTCAACGGCAGTCGCGTGCGGGAAAGTATCACTTTCCGCACTTGTCAGGAAAATAACTAATGTTATAATCCATCACAAGTTTAATTGTCAAATGTATAAGATAATTATGAATTAATTCAAAATGAAACTTCCACATAATAACATAGTTTAGCTTTCCTAATTCATAGACATAAAAATTGATGCAATTACCGGATACAGAAAAATAAAACTGCTCAAAATTCACAAACTTGCAAGGATAGTGTAATATTGTAATTATTGATAATTCAGTCACTCGTCAACTAGAGTTGAGGTCAGTTCCAAATTAATTATTATTCAAAATAATGTTTTTGATCTTCCCATCTCTGGCTCTGCTATGGTTATCAGCACATTGTAGGTTATTTTCATATTTATATATTTTCATAATTCATTGTGTGTTCATTCATTTGCCTGCTTTTGTAACAGCTTCTTTCGTTTAATTTAATTTTTAGTTCACAATAAATAGTACTTTATTTTAAAATGAGTTCAATTATTAGTTGGATGAATGTGGGTTGGGTGAATACAGCTTGTCCTCTTGAAAAAAAAAGGACAAGGAGTACTGAGTTGCGACACTTCAGTTCATAATTTATCACTCAAGGAACTAGATATCACATAAAAATCTCTATGAAAAAATTATGGAAATTGCTTTGTCATTCGCGATAAAACTTTTTTATCGCGTACAGGAACATTATTAACATTCAACAGTTTCTTATAGTATTCCTCGAAGAATTAATAATCCTACTAATTTCACAATAATGATTTCACTGTTGATCTCGTGACAATTAAACATATCGCGGCGGAAATCGCTTCTGCGTATTTTTATTGATTTGCAAATCGTAAATCCAATAGTTGATTTTGATTGTGGATTAAATTTCACTTTGGAGTATTTGGTACAAATAATATAGAATTTTCAAGTACTGCGCAATTTTCGAAGATTTCTGAACTCACCCTTTTTTTTTCACAACTTTGCCACCAAATTGATTAATTGATATTTAGTTCGTTGCAGTTTAGACCAAGCAATTAACGAGTTTTCCCCCACAAAATGAAAGACGTAAATGGCCCATACCAATTTTTATAAGATAGTTCGTTAATGAAAACCCTAGTTTTCGCTCCAGCAAAATCGCTTCGTGGAATTTTTTAAACGAGCAATGGTGAAAAAAATTACAACTTTTTTGTTTTTTTTGGAAATATCTCAAAGATTATTCAAGAAATCGGAACTTTTGTAGAGATTCATAAAATCTACAAAGTGGATTTTTAAACTACCAGATCAGTGCATTTTCCACTTAGAAAATCCGGGAAAACCTCGAAAAAAAAACATTTTTCAAATATTTTTAATTTTTATTAATCTGAAGCTGAACAAACAATATTATGAAGAATGATAGATAATAATATGTGGTTCAACTGTGCGCAGGTGAACCTTCGTTGTTCACAATTTGAGATCTAACCACATGAGAACAAGCCACTAGTAAGTGCCAATATACACACCAGGATTCATGAAAATCGGCGGAAAGACTTTTGATTAATTGATAAATAACCGAATTTTTATTGAAACTTTGACATTCCGTCAATTGAAAACAAAGCAAGTTTATATTTACTTTTATATTAACGTTTATATTAACTTTTTTCCAGAAAATATGACAAGGAATCACCAGCTGAAATTATTGACATAATTTAGAATACACCCTGTATGATATTCTAGAAAAAAAGATGAAGAAATTTTGCTGGGCAGAGCGTTGATTGTGTACTATCCACCGTGAAATTCTACGTCATCCCTTCAGCATCTGCATAATAGTCAAGACTCTTCTGGAAAGTAATTGAAATCCTAAAATACTACAAAAACTTCAACAGAGCTGAAGAATGACTAGAGCTGAACAATGCCTGACTAACAATTCTAAAAAATAGCGAATTGCTCATTTTCCACATAGTAACGGTACGAATGTCTCTATGATGTTACCCAACTCTATGGACCGATCAAATGTACGAACGACAACTCACAGATACTTATGGCTGGTTCATAGATCAAACTTTTCCTTTGCTTTTTCTTTCACCTTTTCTTTAACGTTAAGTAGTGAAATCGACCGTTCATACACCGTTCTTAAAGAAGGAGTGACGCATGAGCTCCATTGATGAATTTGAATTGTTTTGAATTCAAACATTTCTATTTTCTTTATTATTTCATTTTTCTAATGTTTATTCCTTCTATTGAACATCCAGTGGAACTGCTAAAAATTGACAAATATTTGCCATACACATTATTATATATTATACGATTGAAAATTGAATTTAATATGACAAAATACTGCACTTGACGGATAAAAAGAAGGGTGAAGTAAATAAGCTTATGTTGAAGCATTGATGATTCCTCAAGGCAAGAGTTGAAGCCTACGAACTTTTGTCAGGGTAAAAGTAAAAGTAAAGGTAAAAGTATATTGTTCGAACTCTATTACTGAAACCTACTGCGTCAGTAATAATAGTAGTTTTTTGCGAAGGGCGCAACCGCAGCCAGGCAAGTAGGCCCTCATGGACCATTTTTGCTATCCCCTGTTCTCCACTCATCCACATTCATCCTCCTAGTCTTCCTTTTTGAACCTTTGTGACCTAATGAAAGTCAGTATGTCCGACCACTCCAAGTCAATTAGTTCCTCTTGCTAGAGTTTCTCAACTCCGAAGGTTACAAATCTTAACCTCCCGTATGTATCACACTAGCCGAGGAAGTTATATGAAGTTTATTCGTCTTCTTCGCATTTGCGGCAAGTGGGGCTGTCTTCTATACCTAAAAGTGATAGGTGTCTGCCTAACTTATTATGTCATGTTAGTATTCCTATAAGGAGGCGTAGTGCTTGGTGGTTTCTGCCTGAAAGCCATGTCGTCCTTGACTCATTGGAGCCGGCCACGAAGTTTTTCGACTTTTCAGTAGCCAGTGTTATCCCTCCAGAGTTTATTCAGCTCTTCTTCTGCCCACTCGTCGAAGGCTGAAGAGGTTTGGCTCCTTGCGATGCCTAGTACAGGCTCCGACCCACAGAACGGCGTTGCGGATCGGTATCTTGCAAGTCCGTCTGCCACCTTGTTTCCGCGCACCCCTACCAGCTGAACTTCCTTCGTTTCAGCTAGCTTCTCGAGCGTATCTCCGCATTCCTGTACAAGCGCTGAGCTTGGTTTAGGATGGCAGATGGCTCTGAGCGCTGCCTGACTATCCGAAAAGATATTAATTCTTTGTTCGGACCCTTCTTTCACCTTTTACCTCGTAGCTACGGATAGGATGGCGAACACTTCAGCTTGAAAAACTGTTGTATATCCGCCCAAAGCGTAGCTCTCTCGTACCTCTCTTCCCTCCACGTAGATTCCGGCACCCAAAGCCTGTTTGTCAGTCAGACGCGAATCGTCCATATAATATATTAGGCTTTCTGTGCTAAACTCCACAGAGTTTCCTTCCCACTGTTCTCTGCTCGGAGTAGTAGGATTCTCTTTATTCCATCGCAGTCTTTCTTGTGCGCTCCTCACTATGAGGGCAGAGATCGGGATCTCCTGCTCCGCCCGCTTCGCGATTTCCGCATGACCAATCATTGCCCCTTTGTTTACCCAGACTCCCGAGTCCCCAACACTGCGGATGGAGTCGTTCTCATTGCGCCCGTTATTACCAAACAGAACAACCTCTGATCCTTGCTAAGTTTTCGATCTATTATGCTGCCCTATGCACCTGGCTACCACACGGCTGTTCCATAATGGATCCTCGGTCTTACAACTGCCGAGTACAACAGCCAGCGCAAGATCTCTGGATTGGTGCCCCAATTGCTTCCTAAAATTATCCGTAGTTGCCATAGGATTGCTATCGACTTTTGAATAACCCTATCTACGTGCGGCCTCCATGAAAGATTGGAGTCCAGGACCTCCCCCAAGTATTTGACCTGCTGTACTAGCTCCAGCTCTTGCCCAAACATGAAAGGTGGCCTGAATCCATCTTTTTTCCTCCGTTTGGTTAACAAGATCATCTCTGTTTTTGTCGGATCCACTGAGAGCCATGCTCCACCGCACCATCTATCAATTATTCTGCAGGCAGCCTGCATACGGTCGCAGACGACTCCGATGAATCGTCTGCTGATTAGGACAACTCCATCGTCCAGGTATGCCTGCGCCAAGAAACCTTCATCTGTGAGTTTACCCAGCAGTTCATCCATTACTTAGCACCACAGATGGGGAGAGAGGCAGCTTCCCTGAGGGTAGATCCCCCATCTCTGATTCCAGCCTGATGTCTCCCCGGGATACCTCGACCTCTCTGCTCGTAAGCGACGATACAACCCAGCTGACCATCGAGTGAGGCGTTCCTCAGGCTATTAGTGCTGCCTCTATTGTCGCTGTTTTTGCATTGTCAAATGTGCCTTCCACATCGAAAAACACTCCTAATGTTACCACTTTGAAACTTGATGTCCTTTCGATCCTTCGCACTACAGCGTGGAGGGCCGATTCAGTCACTGCGTCAACTTTTTTAAAGTAAAATATAAGGTAAAAGTAAAAGTTTGGTCTATGAACCAGCCTTCATTGAGACAACGAATTTTGAATGTCAAGCGAATGATAGTGAACTGAGTAGCTGACAACATGTCAATATCTTTCTTGAGAATGCCAACCACTCGTGTTGCAATGGGGTCCAGCTATCTCAAAATTTGGGAAAGGTATAAATCAAAAATATTTTAGATTAAATTCCTCAGAAATTTTCGTCTTTCATGAGAAAGAGTGCGTAGAACCCTTCCAATGCACTGTAGTCGTTTTTCATTTCATGCCTGTGATTTGATAGACATATACATATATGTCAACTCATCAAGTTGAGCTAAGCGCATTCTTCGTAGAAGGAAGATAATAATAAAAATGAAGATTGTTCATTTTGTGCTTGACGAGATACATATAGGCTTCTGTTATAATTTCGAAATATTCCAATAATAGATATTTCTTACATATAGTCGATAATATTCAATTTATTTAATGATCATGAAGACGTAACAAGTTTCCGCTACCAACGCTCTAGAATAGTTTTCCTACGAACATTTTCGCTTCTCTTTCATTCCATAAAAATAATGCAGTGTTAAATGACCTCCTTAGGTATAATGTTCGTGAATGGCCTCTCTTTGTGCTCCTAAGTTCCTGACTTCTCATAGAAAACTGAAATTTGTGACCATACAAAGTGAAATGGACTGTAACGATAATGGCATCACTCGCAGAAAAAGTTCCGGGGAATTACGGAAAA
Organism: Chrysolina oricalcia; assembly: GCA_944452925.2. Taxonomy (NCBI): domain Eukaryota; kingdom Metazoa; phylum Arthropoda; class Insecta; order Coleoptera; family Chrysomelidae; genus Chrysolina; species Chrysolina oricalcia. The sequence goes on along the minus strand of OX101811.2, from coordinate 28,870,960 downwards.
ACGAAGTTTCATGGTAATACTACTCGACATAACCCCACTCGTGTCAAAGGCTATATGGATTTTTAGAGAAATTATCCGTTGGTTATTCAGAAACAGTGCCCTCCATAAAGTTTGTTACATATGGCAAATGAGTTTGTTATTGTTGAAGTATTAGAAACATCCTGAATGTCTATTTTGACCCCTGTCATTGTATCACCGAAATGTCGGCAAACTGAAAAAAATACTGTGTAGAGGCAAAAAGTCGGATATTAGCCCGCCATACACACAGAGGTTTCTCTGAAGACATTGCCTGGCACAGTCAAAGTCTGTCGACAAATCCGTGCGTTAGTGGGTGAGCACAGGTCAGGCACGCAGAGACCAGTGAGTTAAAATCCACAGGGTTGATTCTTGGTATCACAAATTAACAGTTTTTTCTGTGACGGGTCTAAACAGCGGGTTTGAATTATATGTATTTTATAATAATAACAAAAGACTGAAAGCGTTCATACTCGTTTCATGGGCACAGAGTTTTTACCTGAGTTTATAGAAATTTATAAATGTTATCCAGCTTTATAGAAATAAAATCAAATAAACATGTCAATGAAATTTCAAAGAATTAGAGTTACGAAGCTTTAATTCTATATTGCAAAAAGGTGTATCATAGTGCAGACCGGAATTTTTCCTATAAATAAAAATCAAAATTTACTGGTGTGCTTTAGGAAAGAACTAAAAAGAGGGGGCACAAAATCTATAGGGTGAGGAAAAGACGACATACATGAACACAATGCAACTTTTTTTTTTCATTTAGATTTCTGCTGGGAATTTTGTCACCAACAACTATGCAACTGTTACCAGAAACGGTAAGGACATAACCAAAAACTTTTGGCAAAACTGAATTTCAATGTTTTGGTAAAGTCGGCAGACTAGTTGGAAGATCGCCAAAAACAAACAGTTTTGTCTGCGACAGAATTGTCGACGGCCATCTCTTTCAAGTTAGTGGAGTGACAAAGATTTAACTGTCACATGCCGAATCTGCAAAAGACCGTAGAATGGAACCGTGTTGGATGAAGTCTTCAGACAAACTTCCGTTTGAATGGCGGGTAATTGAAAAAGCAACTCACAATTTAATTTTATACTCCTATATAATAATTTGTAAAAATTAGATGTTTCAATTTGTTTTTCTAGTATTTTGAAATCTCCTCACAAATATCAAATATTTTCTTCCGTAATGTAGGGAAAAATTCGGATTTTGATGGTAATATTGAAACTTTCTCAATTTCTCCACATCAGCTGTCATCGAATTAAAAAAAAAACTGGTTTTGGCAAGGAGCCTTGCTATAACAAGTTGTAGATAAAAATAAGAGGCTCTTTCCAAACAAAATAAAAAACGCCCATACTACTTCCTATAAAATAGTTCCTAAATGAAAACCCAGGTTTTCGCCCCAGGAAAATCGCTATGTGGAATTTTTTAAACAAGAAATAGTGAAAAAAGATACAACGTTTTTGTTTTTTTTTTGCGAATATCTCGAAATATATTAAGGGAATCAGTTTACACTTTTGTAGAGAATTATAATACATACAAAATGGTTTTTTATACCATCTGATCGGTTCATTTTTCACTGAAAAAATCCGGGAAAACCTCGAAAAAGAGGCCATTATTTAAAAATTCATGATATTTATAAATGTGAAGCTGGATAAACAATATTGCGGAAACTGCGAAACATGTGGTTCAATTGTGCGTTTCTGTCCCATGTTTAGTTTTTGCACAATTCTGTTGTACACAAAGGCAAATCTTTCTAAGTGCGCCGATTTAAGGGAAATCATCATATTCAAGTTCTGTAAACGGCATTTGGAAGTCGAGATAAATATCTACAATTTATTAAATTCGAATTTTCACCTGAGAGATGGGAAATGTGTTGAAAATGTCACTGGAAATTACTCTAAATGCTTCAAAGTGCGCCCGAAGTTGCCGAACTCAACTCAATTTAACTTCAGTGCGACTTCGGGTGACCTCGGACGCACTTTGAAGCGTTTTGATCAACTTTCTGTGACATTTTCAACACATTTTGCACCTCTTAGGTAAAAATCCAAAACATAAAAATTCTAGAAATTGGTCTCTACTTCCAGATGCCGTTGACAGAATTTCGATACGACTAATTCCCTTAAATCAGCGCAACTTGCAAGATGCCCTTAAATTGTTTATAACGCGATTGTGCAAAAACTACAAATTGAACAGAAAACATCTTGTGTATAGTTGAACTACATATTATAGTCTATCAGTTTCCGCAGTATAGTTTGTCCAGCTCTGGATTTTTTAAAATTAGAAATTTTTGAAAAATGGTCTCTTTTTCGTGGACTTCCCGGATTTTGACCGTAAAACAATACTGTTAAGAAAGACACGACTCCTGGCCTAACATAATCCTGGACTATCATCCTGTGAAGTGTCAGTGCGACAGTCAGTCTCCAGGGAAGAGAAAAAATTGAATAGGAGAATCAATAAACTTGTAATTTTGAAGTTGAAATAAAAAACTTTTCCTAACGATTTTCTTCAATAGAATCTACAATTTTCAAATAAATAAACCGACCAAGATATCCCTTGGTCACATACATGGTCCTTCTGAGCAGGATACTTCCAGAAAAAGTGTAAATTCGCTACCATACGAGACTTTTCCTGTGAAAAACCAGTCCTGAAAGCAGTTCGTCGTTACCGAAGAACAAGCCTGAAATCAGCAGAAAGAAGTGGGTGAGACCTTTCCTATCCTATCCAAACCTTCATTATCCATTCTCACTCCATTGCCTCTGTCTGAATTTTGTCGTGAAGTATAAATTTCCTCAACATGAGTGAAGATGAGAAACTACTCATTCGCAAACGCGCTTCAATAAAATCTCGTTTAACGATATTTTCAAATTTTTTACGCGATGAGATTAATCCGAATTTAACTGATCCTAGATCCAAGTTGGATGAATTACAATTATTAGATCTTCAAAGCCGTGTTGAGCGGCTTGAAACTCTTTTTGATGAATTTAATGATATACAAACTAAAATTGAACAAATTACGGACAATTTTGAACAGCAGTTGTCAGAAAGGGAGCAATTTGAAAACAATTTTTTCTCCAAGATGGCATATGCCAAAAGGGTTTTGAAAAATCACTATGAAATACAAGTTCTTCCTCCTGGAAGTACCCATACAAATGCTGTTCATAATAGTCCTGCATCCTATGTGAGTGAACATAATATTGGAAATATACAGAGTGTTCGATTACCATTGATAGATTTGCCCAAATTCAGTGGTAAATATGACATGTGGTTGGAGTTTCGAGATACTTTTGATTCTTTGATAAATTCTAACGATACTTTGTCACACATCCAGAAATTTCATTATTTGCGTGCATCACTCAGTGACAGTGCTGCGCAGGTCATAAAATCACTAGAATTTTCTTCATCGAATTATACAGTTGCATGGTCAATTCTTCGTGAAAGATACGACAATTCACGATTGCTCATCAATAAACACGTTCATGAATTGTTCAATTTAGAACCAATTGCCAAGGAATCCTCCTCAAAAATTCGTTTGCTTATCGATAGTTTATCCAAACATTTACGATCTCTGGAACAGCTGAAACAGCCAGTAGATCATTGGGACACTCTTATAATTTACCTAGTGTGTCAAAAACTTGATTCGCGTACATTGCAACAATGGGAAGAAAATAAATCTGAACATGAAGTGCCAACTTTGAAAAACCTAAAGTCATTTCTTAAAGATAGGGCTGATTTATTGGAAACAATAAGTGGTGATAGAGATTATACACGTGAAAATAATTCCAATAAAACAAAATCTGGTTTTTCTAAAAAATTTCTAGCTAGTAGCAATATTTGCGCATTTTGCAAAAAAGACCATGCTATTTATTATTGCGAAGATTTTCTAAAACTACCAGTATTTGAAAAAATTGAGTTTTCCAAAAGGAAACATCTGTGTCTCAATTGTCTCAAATCTGGCCATCAAACAAAGACGTGTCGACTGAAAGGTTGCACTATATGTCGCTATCGACATAATACTTTACTTCACATTGATCGAAACAAAACTGAGTCTCCAGTCCTAGAAAGCAATATCGATCAAAATAGTGAAAGTGCAAATGCTAGCATAACTTTATCATCCAGTTCAAATCAACATATTTTGCTGTCTACTGCATACATTCAAATTTTTGATGAACGTAAAATTCCCCATACCATTAGAGCACTTTTGGACAGTGGAAGTCAATGTAGTTTCATATCGAGTGACATATGTCAAAAACTCTTCTTAAAAACTCATAAATTCGATTTTTCAGTTTCTGGATTGAATCAAATAGTGACAAAAATAAATGAACGTTGCACTTTAAAAATTGGTTCCCATTCCACAAATTTTCAAACCAAAATAAATTGTTTCGTTTTGCCTGAGATTACCGGGTTTGTTCCAAGTGTAAAACTGAATGTTTCCCATTTGCAAATACCAAAAACGATGAAACTAGCTGATTCAAATTTTTATAATCCAGGCAAAATTGACATGCTGATTGGCGCAGATTTGTTCTGGTCACTTTTATGTGTTGGTCAATATAAATTAGGTCCTGGACAACCCATTTTACAATAAACCAAATTTGGCTGGGTTGTTTCTGGTCCTATACCTATTTCTCAAGTCACTTCGAGTTTGTGTCATATTTCTACAATGGACATTCAACAACAACTCAGTAAATTTTGGGAATTGGAAGAATGTCTAGACACTAACCAGGTACTATCTGTTGAAGAACGTACATGTGAAGATCATTTTGTCCAAAATTTCAAACGTTTATCTGATGGAAGATTTCAAGTTTCAATTCCATTCAAAGACAACTTAATCGAACTAGGTGATTCTTTCTATTTGGCTCAGAAAAGGTTTCTTTCATTGGAGAAAAAACTACAAAGAAATCCTTCACTGAGAGAACAGTATGTCAGTTGTATGTCTGAATATGAAACCATGGGACATATGACAAAGATCGAAGACTTTGATAAAAATGAAGTGGCCTATTTCATACCTCATCACGGAGTTGTTCGTGAAGATAGCCTTACGACGAAGTTACGTGTCGTCTTTGATGCATCAGCACCAACAACTTCCGGTTTGTCATTGAATAGCGTACAGATGGTAGGTCCAACTATTCAAAATGATCTTACATCTATTATCATTCGTTTTCGAAAACATGATATTGTTTTATCAGCAGATATCGAAAAAATGTTCAGACAGGTGTCTGTTGAACCTAGTCAAAGACGATTTCAAAGGATTTTATGGAGGTCGGAGTCATCTCAACCCATAAATATCTTCAATTTAAATACAGTTACTTTTGGAATGGCTTCTTCCCCTTTCTTGGCTATTCGTAGTCTTTTTCAATTAGCAATCGATTGTGAAAATCATTATCCAGTTATATCCGAAATAATCAAAAACGACTTTTATGTTGATGATTTACTCACAGGTGCAAATACTTTGGAAGAAGCTGTTTACATTTGTGATACAGTATCAAATATTCTAAACAGTGCAAAATTTCCATTGAGAAAATGGTACTCTAATGAACCACAGATCATAAAACACTTGAAAGCAGAATCGTTGACCACCGATACAACTATTCAGATTGGTCCTACTGAATGTGCGAAAACACTCGGTTTGATTTGGTCTTGTAATTCTGATGTGTTGAGATATAATATAAAATCAGAACTCGTACCTAAACGAATAACAAAACGATCCATTTTGTCTAGTACTGGACAGATATTTGATCCATTAGGTCTTCTTGCTCCCTGTACTATAATAGCTAAAATTTTATTACAAAAAATATGGCTTCAAAAACTTTCTTGGGATGAGTCACTTCCACTAGACATACACACCACTTGGTCAAAATTCAGGAATGAACTTCATTTTCTCAACCAACTATCCGTACCAAGACAAGTCTTGTGTCATAATGTGGCGAGTTTGGAATTGCATTCATTCTCGGATTCCTCTCAGCTAGCTTACGGTGGTTGTGTTTATATAAAAACAATTAATAATGAAGGAGAAAGTTTTGTTCATCTAGTGTGTGCCAAAAGTAAAGTCGCCCCATTAAAAACAGTAACTATTCAACGTTTGGAACTATGTGGTGCTTTATTGTCATCAAGATTAGCAAAGAAAGTCATTGATTCCATTAAACTGAATTTCAACCGGTACATCTTTTGGACAGACTCAACAATAGTATTGGGTTGGATTAAAACGCCTCCGAATCTATTAAAAACATTCGTTAGTAACCGTGTGTGCGGCATTGCATAAGATGTTTTAGGAGAAATCCTAAAACAACACATCCCATAATGGGAAATTTACCTGCGCAGCGCTTCGAAACAGGATCGGTGTTTCAAGTCACAGGTGTTGACTATGCAGGCCCGTTTCTTATTAAAGATAAAAAAGGACGAGGTGGTAAAGTATCGAAATGCTGGATATCATTATTCGTTTGCTTCGCCACAAAAGCAATTCATCTTGAATTGGTATCAGAACTAACAACAGATTCGTTTCTGAAAGCCCTTCGAAGATTTGTGTCACGTCGTGGAACACCATCTCCAATATATTCAGACAATGGCACAACTTTTGTGGGTGCTTGTTCAAAAATGAAAGAATTGGGTAAATTTTTGATTAATAATAAAAATGAAATTATTGAATCATTAGCAACTGAATCCATAAAATGGAATTTTATTCCTCCAAATGCGCCTCATTTTGGAGGCCTTTGGGAAGCCGGGGTTAAATCGATTAAACATCATTTAACAAGAGTCATGGGAGAAGCTCATCTTACATTTGAGGACTTTTATACTTTGTTGACGCAGGTAGAGGCAGTGGTAAATTCCCGTCCCCTTTTCCTTTTATCCTCTGAACCTAGTGATCTCCTTCCACTCACCCCAGCTCACTTCTTAATTGGAAAACCACTTATGGCTGTACCAGATCCAGATTGCGAACATGTTCCTGACAATCGGCTCACACGATTCGAACGAATTCAAAAATTAGTAAAACACTTTTGGAACCGCTGGAACAAGGAGTACATATCCCAACTCCAGGAGAGGATTAAGTGGAAAACTACTGGTGAGCAGCTGAAAGAAGATCAGATCGTTATTATTAAAGAAGACAGGTTACCAATCCTTCAATGGCGATTGGGTCGCATAATTACTCTACACCCAGGAAAGGATGGTATAAGCAGAGTTGCAACCGTCAAAACGAAGGGAGGAAACGTCAAAAGAGCTTTCAATAAACTGTGTCCACTTCCACTTCCAACTCCAAGCGACGTTCAAGATCAACATGTATGTTGAAGACAGATATCTTCAATATGGGGGCTATGTTAAGAAAGACACGACTCCTGGCCTAACATAATCCTGGACTATCATCCTGTGAAGTGTCAGTGCGACAGTCAGTCTCCAGGGAAGAGAAAAAATTGAATAGGAGAATCAATAAACTTGTAATTTTGAAGTTGAAATAAAAAACTTTTCCTAACGATTTTCTTCAATAGAATCTACAATTTTCAAATAAATAAACCGACCAAGATATCCCTTGGTCACATACAAATACCTTGAATTGAGATATTTTCAAAAACCCACATAAGTTAATTTTGTTACCATTGCTTTTTCAAAAAATTTCACAAAGCAATTTTGCTGAGGCGAAAACTGGGGTTTTCATCAACGAACTATCTTTTAAAAATTAGTATTCCATTCGCGTCTTTCATTTTGTGGGGAAAAAAACTCTATAGCTTGGTCTCATGGTTCTCATCTACAACAGTTGTATCAGAATGGTAGGTATGTCCGAAATTGATCCCGCTTAGAGGCGCTGATGTAGCTGAAAGTCTTTCGTTTTTGACAGCCGGTTTTTTTTCAAGTGGCAGTTAAGGTGTTTTTGCAATTGAAAAACGAGTTGTGAAATATGAATGCAGGTTGTTGGGAAACAACAAAATTTCAATAGAAAGGTAAGCTGTTCATACTCAACTTATTCCTGTTTTCAATGAATTAATATTATTTTCAGATTGGACTAATGAGTGAATTTGATTCGTTCGAGTACAGATTGGCATGTTCCGACAGGATTGATAATCTTAAAATCAACTATTTAGTTGGAAAATATGGTAGGATCATGACCGTTCGTAACCAATCTTTTCGAGGCCTGCTTGATGTTTCCGAATGAAATTCCTCAGCTGGTTGAGATCCAATAAGAGTAATTACTAACCGCTCTTGCTAGGGCATTCCTGGTCTCATTCTCCTGGATGCCCCTGTGACCTGTTACACAGACAAGTTTCACCTTGTTCGATGCTTCTGGGTTATTAAAGTTTTGCGTTTGGCAAAAAATGATTAGGAGAAACCTGCATGATCGTAGGGTCTTTATTGCCACCTGACTATCTGAGAGAATATCGAAGGGAATGGTCAGATGACAACATCAGGGGCAAACCTGGAGAGAGGATCTGGTACACGGACGAATACAAATCTAGGAAAGGAACTGGTGCTGGAATATACAGTGAGAGGAGAAACTCCCAAATGAACGTATCACTAGGAACAAACACCTCCGTATTCCAGGCAGAGATGTATGCTATCTGGCAATGCGCAAGAGAAATCAACATGTGGGAAATGCGTAATGCAAGGATCAAAATATGTTCTGATAGCCAGGCGTCACAGAAAGCTCTTATGAACCCGAAAGTGACATCAAGACTGGTACGGGAATTCTGAGAAGATCTCAGTGTCCTCTCAGAACACAACAAAACAACTTTGATGTGGGTTCCAGGACACTGTGGCATCGAGGGCAATGACAAAGCTGATGAACTAGCAAGAAACGGTTTATCAACTTCATACATTGTCCCAGAACATGCATCCGGGATCAATAAATCCGACATTCGAGGATGCAGTCGGGACTGGATCAAAAAAAAAAGGAGAGGTGGAACGAAGCCCCTTTCATGCACCACGGAAAAAGATACATTGAAGAACCGTCAAAACACAAAACTGAAGAACTACTCATGCTGAGCGGGAATCAAGTTAGAACAATAACGGGCCTTCTCACTGGTCACAGACCAATGAGAAAACACCTGCACAAAATGGGGCTGTAGAATGGAGAACTCTCCTGTAGACAATGTGGTAAAGGGACAGAAACAGCCAAACACGAACTGTCAGAATGCAAGGCATTAGACCGCAAGAGACAGGCAATATTCGGGAAACCCAGGCTAACTCCCGAAGAATACAACAGTCAACCGGTGAAGAATCTGTACAGACTGGTACAGGGGACTAGAGTTACGGAGTGTGTGATGTGAAACTAATTGGAATGCACAAAAAACCCAAGAGGCTGAAGTGCAGCTGGTGACAGGACCTGCATCCGAAAGGAAGAAAAAAAAATAGGAGAGAAAGATTATTGGTTAATTTCTATGACGTCCCCCTAGAATAGATCTCAGTCAAACGGAAATAGCCATTGCGTCGGATTGGAATATAGAGGCTTGATTACCGAGATGATGGCCCGAACGGAGAGCGCCGGGTCAACGATAGCTGGAGTCAGGCAACGCTAGGCGAGAGCGGGCTTTAGATGGGTGACCAACGGAACTCCTTTCGAGATTCTCCTTGGATAGTGCTAAGCGTCGCACGAAAAAAGACCTGGTTAATCCTTGGCTCACACAAGTTTCGACTATTGAGGTCTGCAATTCGTAAGAGAACGAAAAAACGTTTGGACTAATGTCATGACTTAGTCTTTGCCCATATACAACAGGCCCTACTCTATTGCTTGTCTTCCAGCCTTTACCATTTGAAAGCATTAGTAGTAGATTTCTTGATGTGACTTTCTTATCTTGTGTGATGGTGGAGTATGTTTCAGTTAACCATTATGACCACACAGTCAGCAAAGCCCTTGGCATACAGCTCTCCCTAGTGATTTTTTCAGAAGTAATATTTCGTGAGAAAAAAATCTGAAATCACTTCAAACTTGGTTTACTAAGTAGAATTCACAATTCGATATCAATGCTTTATTGCAAGATTTTCAACATCTACCTCTGCTTGCGCTAATGATTCAACCCCAAAACTCATTAATTTTTCTCGACGTTAATAAACTCATCCAACAAAATGAAAATTGCAACTGCCTGACAGGACAGTATGCAATATGCTGGATTTGAAAATCACCTTTGTCACATATTAATGAAATAAACGGCAACAAAACAATTAGGTTGGCTTTTGGTTCTATAAAACCATTCATGACAATAGGCTATTGAAATTGAAACAAAGACAGATGCTCGTTAGTTCATGCTCAGCAATCATTCATGAAATTCGCCAGTGGTCAACAGTGTCCTCTGAATCTGCTAATTAAATTCGAATATCGTTTGAGGATCGGTATAGGATTAGTAACTGGACACGTTTCTATGCGAAATGGGACATCTATTGATGACAGAAAGTAAGAGAAATTATTCTCAAATTACAATCAATCTTGGTGGACATTTTACCATACATACCTATATTGTCGTGCGCGCTGATTCTTCAAAATGGACCTAATCTATATTTCGATCAAATAATGAGACGACTTCACGTTTCTGTTTCTGAACCTCGTCTTATCATGATTGGTTGCCAAAATCAAGACATTGTGCAAATATACCAATGCAATTAACAGTTGGGCGAGTTGTACCTCTCCATTTTTTTTTGGCACACCGTATGCACAACGCAGAGACACTAACATTTGACACATATACAACGCTTGCCACTCTGAACGAAACGACAGGGCAATGGCAGAAGGAACTTTTTTTTGGGAGATTTGGATTCGGAGGCTGTGGTAGGAGGGTAAAAATGAATGCTTCACATTGTATACACTTGTACTAGGACTTTTTCTTTTGCCAATAATCAAAGTTTTCAATGCCAGACACCAAAACCAAATCACCAATAAAAAAAAAATCATAATAAAAAACAATAATTTTTTCAGAATGAAGTGATATCGTGCCACAAGTTTTAATTAGCTTTTGGCTTTTATGATGGAAACTAAGCTGTGACAAGGTGGCTCGCGACTAGCTCAAGTGGAGACGGGTGTGGGTCATAACAAAATAAATTGTGATGAGATGGATGGATGCGGGCGCCAGATATATGAACTCAAGCTCACCCTACAGATTATTTATACTGATTCCCATATTACAATAACAGTATTGAAAAGTGAAGTTACCACACTCTAAATGATAAGCAGCTGTTTGAAGAAGTATAATTATTAATATGAAAAATTATCGTATTAATCATCATTAATCATATACAATACTGAGACTTCGCAAACTTATACGTAAATTTCATCAGCTGAGAAATATTTTAGGAAGAGAAACCATTGTGATGGTGTATAATGCACTAGCAGAGTCCAATATAAGATACTGTGTCATTATTTGGGGGGGTATGTACAAGACAGCCTTATGTGGTCTAGAAATTACTCAAAACACAATCACAAAGATTATCCTTAAAAATGAAAGACTGTCTTCAACAAATAAATTATATCGTGAAGCTAACTTACTGTATCTCAAACAAATTTATGTATACCAATGTATTTAATGGATGATGAAAACCAAATCCTACACATATACTAGTCATTCGGGGCTAGGTAGCCGATGGGTTAAAGCGACATTGTCTAAATCACTTTCGGCTGCCAGTCAAAAGTTCAAACCCTAGCGACTGCAGAACTTTTTCTGATTGCCCGAGAAAGTGCTAGGAATCGCACGTAAAAAGGTAAGACCTCGTTAATCCTTAGCTAGCACAAGTTTCGACTTCTGAGGCCTGCTGTTCGTAAGGGGACGACAGCTGGTTAACGGAAAAAACAATTTTAACAATTTTAACAATTCCTACAACACGAGGTCTATATCAAATAATCTAGTGTCTGTTCCATTTTACAAAAAATCTCTACCACAAAGATTCATAACTTATTTCGGCCCAAAACTTCTCAATATGGTTCCAGAATATATACGAAAAATAAAATCAAAAGTTAAACTCTCTATAGAATTGAAAAAAATTATTGAATTGAATTACGTGAAGCTAAAAAATATTGTGTACTGATACATGAATGCATAAAATTACTATATATAACATGTCGTTATCACCATAGGTACATACATATTATTTCAACCAATAATCTTCTATCTCTCTCTCTCTCTCTCTCTCTCTCCGCTCTCTTCTCTCGGTTTTTCTCATTTACTTTCGTTTTGATTGTGTCTACCAATCAATTTCATATTTAATAATGATAGAAGTAGTAGTTAGTATTTTATGTAGAAATAATTATTGCAACTGGCAAATACGGTTCATGATCCTCTGTGGCCTCGTTAATGAAACTATTTTTGTCAGCACTGCCAATTCATCACCCCAAGGGGATATGCCAATAAAGGATCAATGAAATAGAAGAGAAGGACTCGAATTTGTTGACCTTCATTTGAGATTTGTTGAGAGGTATTGGTTTATTTGGGATTTTTTATTGAAATATTAATTTCAATGATGGTTTTTCTACGACTGTCACAAAATACCTTCATTGTGAGTCCAATGATGATTTCTAAATGTAGGACATTGTAATACTCCTTTTCATTGTGCACTATCCTAGCAACTAGTGCACAATGTTTGAAAAGCTCACGGGTAAATCTTCATCACGACAAAAGAGGCGTGGAGTAGATAAAACAAAAGACACCGTAACCAGGTAACATTGCCGGAACCATACAGAAATAAGAATATTGGTGCTTGTAGGAGAGATGAGATGTACAAAATGAAAATTCATGATTTTGATGATTTAGGTGCCACAGTTTTGGTCCACTAAAACAGAAACTTCTCGAAAATTTACTGTAACGGGAGAAAATGCCAACATTGTGAAAACACTGTATTATGAAAGATTTCAACAATTGTGTGAAAAGATAAACTCTAATACACACTTCAACAGTTCAAATGGACTCACCTATGATCGTCAAGTTGACATGCGTTATCCTCGTCGGCGATTTTAAAAAGTCCACTCTACAGTGAAACATCTGCTCGTCGCCCATTTTGGTCGGCGATATACTCATAGCCGCCCTATAATCGTCCAATATTCTCAGAAAGTACCTGTTCTGTAACGTAGGGTCTGCCCAGCGCACGGGTTGACTTCCGCGAACGTCATATTTATAAATCGGGGATTCCTCGGCACCTTTATACCATAAAACTACACTTATTTTATCGGGGGTCACAGTGGGGGTGAGGTTGCACGGCAGCGAGGCGGTACCCCCATCGGAGGCCTCGACGAACTCCGTCGCAGGTTCCGCCTCACATGTCACCAGAAGTACCAAAACGAGTACCAAAAAACCCGACGTCGACATTATCGCACTACATGACCGATTTTCCGTGATGGTTCCAATTCTTTTCCTGGGAGCTTGGATTGTTCATATACTCAGAGCATCGGAATTCAGTTACCACGTTAGATCTGAAACAAGGAAAAATTCAATTTAGTTGCCTGGCACATCCACTTTTTGGAAGGATGTATAAGGATTTATGATTCGATGTGGTATTCCTCTTTCAAGCACAACGATATTATTTGCTCATTCATAAGCTCGTATGAGAAATGTGTGGTAATTCACAATAACTAATCTGATTGGGTATAGTATGAACAAAATTTATTCAGGATTCGATGGTCTGTATCAGAAATTCCGTATCCAATTTTATTGGGTATCTTGTGAAACAGTGGGATCGGGATGTGATGGTTTGGATCAGGAATTCCTATTCTAAATTTATCTGATTCCTATAAGTTTTCATACAAGTGTCGATAACAAAACAAGGATACGGAGATTAAGAGTTTGTTTTAGGCAGTGGTGGTGCAAAGAGACTATACACGCGATTCGATGAGGTATTCCAATTTCAATCACAAAATGTTTTATCCTCATTCAAAATCAGGAGAACTTATGTGTGGAACTTCACAATTTATAATCTCATTCGGTACCGTATAAAAAAGAGGGTTCAGGACTTTTATGGTCAAATCTGTATTTGGAATTCGGTATCCAATTTTATGCAAATACTATATGAGATTTCATGAGATCCAACAGTAGGAAGATCACGAAACCAAATGGAATATTCTAAACAAAATATTCCTAAGAATATTATCAAAATATTAGAATAGATTGTTATCATCATATCAAGCTAGTATATTTTAAAAATATTTCAAAAACATCACATCACACAAGATCAACGAAATGTTACATACCAAGAAAACCTTTCTAGAATATTGCTGAAATATTCAAATAGATTATCATCATATTACTCCAGATTTTCAAAACATATCAGAAGAATCATAATGTACCCAAGGTTATTTTACCTACGCCTACAAATGATGATATGTATCTCAAATTGCAAATGTTCAATTTTTTTATCATAATCGGATCATCGAGAATGAATTAATTCACTTATTATTTCCCTCGTATGTCAAATATATTCGCTGGTAAACAGTTTCTGTTTCTTTCCGAATGAACTGCATGGAATGCCTGAAATCTGAATGTATTTCTAACCGGCGACTCGGGGTGCTTCTTCCTCTACTCAGAAGAACACTCTGCATTGCCCGGGATCAGAGTAGGCATATAGCCAACCACGGTAGAATGAGAGGTGTGATGATACGGTGTTAAAACTGTCTGCACAGATCTAGCCGATCTCACCTCCTTTTCGTTTCTATTAAAAATGAATGTGTAATTACTGTAATTCACATATTTTTTTCTGAGTTGAAAATGACTCTATTATTCATTCAATCTTCGTATGGAACGTGCCAGGAATAATCTCGCAGACCTTTTTTAGATAATCAAGTGACTGCAATAAAATCTCATACGTTCTCATTTATTTTCAAACTGCAGGACCTCATGAAAATATGTAGCACCCATCCCAGTAATCGCTGATAGAAACGGATAGCACTTGCCTAAAGACACATTAGAAGTTGGAGGAATATGTATCTGTAATATCTTTCAAATACTGATGACTATCGAATATGGCTCTATACGGATTTGCGGTTTCACTATCCAACTTGGATCTCATAAATTCCCGTAAATATTTTTTTATCAGTCTCTATGAGACATTTTTGGCAGGGCTAGTACAAGTATATAGGTAAACTATGCAAGAATGATGGTGGGACGACTATTAAATGATAATAATAATACTGTTGAGTTTGGAGTATCGGCATAACAGTGTCATAATATACATTAACGATTTCTTCTATCATATTCTGCCCAACAAATGAGTGATTTTTGCCGATGACAGCACACTCATATGCTCAAACAAAAATTGTCAAAATCTCATTAGGCCTATCAACAGGGCTATCAACCTCAACTTAAATTGCTCCACCGATAATTTTTTTTTTAATTGTAGAACACAGTGTGCACATTACTTCTGAGAAAAATTATCACCTCTAGGGGGGGTGGAACCTGCCCAAAAAACGCGTTGATATTAATTTTTGAGGTAATTTCGAAATATCTCAAAAAATTTATTTCAAATCTAAAAAATAAATTGATATTCAGAAAGAGCACGAATTTTTACAATAAAACTGTCCTTTCCAAAATTTTGAGAAATCATATGCTTTCTCAATGGGGCAGGTGTTGCGCCGGCTCCAGCCGACGTGCATTTTTTCAACCAGCGCGTGAAGTAAAGTTCTATAACTTCTCACATAAATATTCAATTCGGATAAATCTTACGTCATTTTGAAGATAAAGATTGCAGATTTCTATTCTGATATTATTTATATTTATACGCGCAGTTGCCAGCTGCAAAATTGCAATTGAAAATCTTATAATATTAATGTTCCTGACTTCGTGAAATAATGCTTTTGTTTACTGAAATAATGTCTTATCACTTGAAGCAAGTAAAATGAACAGTTGGGGGACACTTCATTGTCAAATTGCATAACGTTTAACCGGTCTAAATAATGTTGGTTTTAAATACGAGTGTTTTCAATTCTTGGCATGTTTTAGGTTACAAAATCTTGAGGGAGTTTATAACTTCAAATGCTAATAACTCAGAGATAAAAGCACGTATCAACATGAATGAAAAGCCAGTTTTCAGAAAAAACCCTGCTCTTATTGAAAATATTCATACAAATTTGGTTACTTGTACAAATTTTAAATGCAATCCAGTAAATCTTTTAAATACTTGAAATAGAGGTTACTCGGAATTTGATCGCATTATTGTTCTATGGAAAGAAAAGTAAAATCAGTCCTTGATGGAATATGGGGATTCGAGACCGAGGAAGACAATGCACCAAAGGAAACTGTCCCGAAGTGTACCTGCTTTAAACTCATTAAGATTCTAAAATCTGAAAAATATCGGCTTGGGACCTTGTCGATGCGGCAGCTAGCGCGCCGCTGTATTATAGTATACAACGGGGCGGTTCTGTCGATGCGCAGTGGCAGCAGTCAACGTTGCTCTATGTTAACGTCAGATAATATAAAAGTTCCTGTGCAGAAAACACTGGATACTGGGATAACATCGATAGTCGGAGACGAGGAAACATCTCTTATTGCTTTGTCACTGTTATTAATTGAAAATGGTGAGTTTATTTCTGAATTATTTGTTTCATGTTCAACTCAGCTCTGTTTCAATATATCGCAATGTCAGATATGACTTACATTTCCAAAATTCCAAAGGTCTACCTAGGAATTCAGGGAAAATGCCAGTTTGTTATTAACATTTTATTGAATGGAACTTGCTTAAAATGCATAAATGCTAGTTGACCAAGTTTTTTCTATCCAACGGAAAGTGCCCAGTGTTAGTGTTGTTTCAGAACTTTGCCATGATGTTACTCAAAATTTTCAAAATTTTAAAGGTCCAAGTAGGAATTTAGGGGAAACTACCAATTTGATATTGACATTTTTGTGAATCAAACTTGCTCAACACTTCCATAAGTGTACCCGCTTTGATTTTTATGTGCTATATATACCAATGTTTGTAATAAATGTACCAAAGATATATTCTGTAGAAACTTGGCAGTGATGAAGATGAAGACGACGAGACTGAAGATGAATTAGATGATGAGTTGTATGAGTGAATAAATATATTTTCCTATACATTTCTTGATGGTGATTACTCGTGGATTCATTTCTCCATACCCTTTCTCGATATCATTGAAAAACACTATCATATTTCGGTACCTCCGATTCGCGTTCGATTTATACAATAAGTTGATCTTCTATCAAAGTTGCGAATAATTCTCATAACAATACTTCCAAATCTCAATAACGACAGTTCTCAACGATTATTTACCCACATTTATATCTAAGAGTGGTAGTTTGAGGGTTTTTCCAAATATTCACCCCCTTCCCTCTCACCCCAATGTTTCCGCGATGCGGGGGATATGCCCCGAATGCGGGGGCGGAAAAATCGTTTCTAATAATTTATACCTATTATTTTTACAAATTTTCGCTCAGTTTCATTACTCAGGACTGACAATTTTACATATTAATAAAAAATACCCCAAAAAAATACGATTTCGGAAGGTGTTGATGCCCTGGGGGGGGTTTTAATTGTTGAAAATAATTCGCCCCCATTATTAATGCCGATTTTCACTCATATTTATTGCCCAGAGCTAAAATTACAAGAAAATACTTTCCAGAAAAAAGTTTTTACGATTTTGGGGGGTTGCACCCCCCCCTCCGGGGTTATAACTTTATTGCTGATTATTCCACCCTCCGTGATGACCGAATTTCAAAAAAGAAATCGGCGGAGCAATTTAAGTTGAACTTTTATGAGAAAAATTGCTCTGTTTAGTGGCCTACATTGCAAGCAAGTATGAAGCTCATGGAGAGTCAAGCTGAGCAATGGTTTACTGGTAACCTTTTGAAGAAAAAACACAAAGCTTGATTTTTCCTGCGGATAATAAAATGAAAAAAGGGGATAAAGTGAAACTGCTAGGAATCACACTAGACGATACTTTAGATTGGTCTCACCATGTTGATGAACTTTGTTCTAAACTATCGTCATATATATTTATCCTAAGGCAATTGAAGACCATAGTCAGTGAATCAACTCTACTAACAGCTTATTATGCTTTATTCAACTCCCATGTCAGCTACGGGATTGTTCTTTGGGGAAACTGTACCTCCTCAGACAGAGTTTTCAAGCTTCAGAAAAAAGCTGTTGGAATTGTGGCGAATGCAGGTTTCAGGGACACTTGCCGCCCGATATTTAAAAAACTGGGAATAATGCCCCTAACTACACTATTCATTTACAAATCTCTCCTTGAAATTCATGGAAGTAGGAATGATTTCAACACCAACTCACAATTTCATGATTACAATACACGATCAGCTGGTCTCACAAGGCCTGCAAGAATCAAGTCAATGAAATCTTCCTCTAACTCCCTAGATGTACAATTGTACAACATTCTACCATCATCAATCAAAAATTTACTTTTCCAATCGTTCAAAACAACTATCAGAGCTCAACTGACATCAAAATGTTATTACAGTCTGAACTCTGAATGAATATAGGGCCGACCCCCTATGTTAAACTGGATCCTGCATTTCAAACATGTTGATTATTGTCCTAGTATAGGTTTGTGTGTATATATTTTTGTATATATTGTATGTTTAAATATTGTATTTGTTTGTTTTCGCTCTTCTTCTTTAGGTTTTATTGCATGTTATTTTAACTGATGATACCAATGTATTCACTGTTTTATATTTTTACATGACTTGCTACAAATGTAACCCTACATAACGTGGTCAAATGAAAGCTATCTATCTATCTGTTGGATTCCGTGTGTCCAATGGCCTATCAATCTGCCCACAAAGTAACACCTGTCTCTGTTATTTCTAGCCACTAGAATTATTTCGAGAAAAATGTGTTCTTGTAGCATCCTCAAATATCCAACACCACTAAAATTTCCTCTCAAGAAATATAGACCAATGATACGGTTGCAAATTATGCCAAACACTGAGCATGTGTTTGCCTGAACTCAGTGCTCCAATAACGGTTATTATGTCTATTGGCATGTCCATGTAAGAAAAACGTGCTTTCATTAATGAAACAAATGTTTCTCACATGCATCCTATTTTGATGAAGTTTCTCATTCATCAGGTCACAAAACTGAATTCTACGATCAGGGACCCTATGTTTGAGTTCACTCGATGCAATATCGACCATAAAACAACGAGCGGATATTTAGCATGCGATAAGAATTATCGATCGGAATAATTGACTTAAATCCTAACCTCGATAATAATCCATTGTTTACATTTTACTCTTGATATTATGAAATGGCAAATTGTGACGAAATTGCAATGATCGCTATTGCAGAAGTAGTAGACGATGCTGCGGGAGCAGCAGAACAGCGAAGGCCCTTCTACCCTCTAATAAATGCATTGAAACTTTGAGATAGACAATTTGTTAGAATGCTTCGTTTATCAAAAGAATTAATTCTAGTGTCTCCCTATGTAAAGGAGGGAAGTAGAGAGTCAGCTATAAATATTGAGACGAAAGTAGGTTTCCTTCAGTCTGAATAGGCAGGTATATGAATGTGGTTTATAATAAAACATGCTTATATGAATGTTTTAATAAGTCTTGGATTCCTCGCAAGTAGCAGCTAAACTAGCTGGACTCAGCTTCCAATATACACGTAGCATTCAGTTTTTCATGTTTCAATGTGCCTTGATAAAGTAAATAATGCTTTTAATTAACCAGATATTTTTAATCGATTGGTTAGTAAAACAACACAAGAAATACAAGCAGAACAGTTGTCAACGTGTCGCGCCACGTCATGTGATTGAAATACCTTTAAGCTATTGGTTGAATTCGTGACCCAAGCTAAGACTTCCCTCACACCCTTCGAAACCGACCAACTCTGTATCGCATTCAGTTCGGGAATAGAGTATCGAACGAGAAGAGTATCGCATGCGAATTTTTCGCGATGCAAATATCATGTTCGAAATTTATCGCGCGAACTCAAACATAGGGTCCCAGGATCGACCTCAGAATTTTCATGAAAATCCACCAAGATATCAATTTGCTTGTTTCGCGAGACAGATGTTCGACCACTTTTTCGATATTAATAACAGTTCGTTCAAATTTCCCAATGAGTTCTCTTAATGAATATTCTCTGTCAATGGAATTGTCTGGATATATTTCATTGAATAATCACACAGCTGCATGAGTATAAGTCTGAGACTAGTAGTGAACTTTAACAGCAAAAACTTTTTCCTCAACGGTACGCATCGTTCTCCTCAAAGTCAAGGATTGATGAAGTGTAAGATTGAAACAATTATGAGATTAAATAATTTTTTTTTTTTGCTGATTCTAATAGTATTCGTTAGGATTCGAAAGGATCCTCATAGCAGAGCTCTAGCATTATGTACCGTGATTTTGTTTTGCACCAATATTTTTGTTTGAAATTTTGTTGTCGTATGGAGAATTGAAAGACAATTCGAAGCAGGTATTACTCGACCATTTCGAAAGATTTACTTTTTTTGTCAAAAAGTAATTAATTACTGTGAAATGAACAACTGATGGTAAATATCTCTCATCAAAACTTGTATTACCCGAACAGAACTTGCACTTGCTCCCTTACAACATTCATTATAGGGAACACATCGCCTCCCTTATCACGTATGGAAGTATCCGAATTCTGATCCAGATACGTCCATAAGTGATAAAAGAGGTCGATATTTTCCGTTTTCATATTGTTAAGATTATTTCGTGATCTGTTATTATTTATAGAAAGATTGAGGAGGATTTATAATTCCTCACTAGTTGAAAGAAAGCAATAACCACATCCAAAAGAGGTGACAATTCAATAATAATGGATTTTTCTTGTCGATACTAGATCAATACGAATTATTTGTAGATGCACAATACACATTGTTAGTGAAACGTACATATTTTGTGAGAAAATCACATGTATCAAGGATGTACTGATATTACAGGTTAGTGTAATATTATTATCTTCATCTCAACACCATTAAGCGTTGGAAAGTTTTTTGTTTGAAATTAAGAAAGACTGTTATGATGACCGTATTTTATTTATACACTCTTGGGTAGACCGATTACTATGTAGTATATATAAATTGTAACTATATCAAATACATCGCTTATTTTGTACCTTTTATATATATATATATATATATATATATATATATATATATATATATATATATATATATATATATATATATATATATATATTGTGATATCTATATATATATATATATATATATATATATATATATATAAGATTATTATTACCACAACAAAAGTTAGTTTGCAAAATATTTTATATAATGAGAACTTAATCTTTGTTATCATCAACGCCTTTAAACTGTTCATAGAAGAACTCCTTTTGATAATACTCAAGAAAATTTGTGAGTATTGGTGTCTTCTTCAAGAACATCGAAAATTCAAAAAAATTTACAGTCGCCTTCCCCACGTAAACTGGACTAAAGTCGGAATAGGGTCTCATAATAGTCTGCCAGGATGATATCTTCAACAAGTCCCTGATTCTTGAAACAGGGCGTATCGTGATGTACCTGAGACTTTATTGCTTTCAGCACTGTGGTAAACAAAATAAGACTTCCACACATTCTGAGTAACAAATCTGTGGAAATATTTTCGTCTAATATCTTATATTGGGGTCATATATTATGCGGTCTCCACATATCCACAGACAAAACGCGGTACGAGAGTTATTTTGTCATTAGAGTGTTATACTGCCATTTACTGCCACAATAGGCCATTGGCCGCAGTGGAGGGCCTGATACGGGCCCACTCACGTTCAAACCTAACCTAAGTGTGATACATCAGTGAAGACCTAACTTTTCATTTTGGCTCCCTCTTGCGAGAAAAAACAACTGTTCCGTATTCCAAATTATGAGACTTCATTTGAAAGCTAATTTGACATAAATTTGGTGACAATGCATCATGGAATTTCTCTAAAGGAAAAACAAAATGGCGGCTCCAATATGGCGGACATGATTTGCAATTATAGTCCGATTCGATTCAAAATTGATAAGTGGTTGGTTTTTCAGTGTAGGAAATTATGATTTAATCGCCATTGCAAAAAAAAGAAGATGGTGGCTCCAATATGGCGGATGAAACTTGTAATTTTGGTTCGATTAGAATCAAAATTTGTATGTGGGGATTTTCAGGGTATGAAATAATTATTTTTTGTCGATACAAATACCAAGATGGCTGGCGAAATTTCTAATTATGGTTCAATTCGACCCGACAACGAAAACTAATTCTTCAAAACACATATGTTTCGATAAAAATGCAAAAACACGTCGATTTTTGACATCTCTCTATCATAATCTCAACTGTCATACCACTCTCCCCACCCCTTGGTCACAGTATTGAAGAGTTAATTCCATAAGGATTTCAGAAATGTGGATGTTCGCTATCTAACTTTTCATTTTGGCGCCCACTTGCGGGAAAAATAACTGCTTCGTATTCCAACTCATGATATTTGATTTGAAAGCTAATGTGAACAATTCACGAGAACATAACAAAAAATTAACACTGTATGAACTAAAAAATTGGAAAATTTCGCATAAATTGCTTTAAAACGTCAGATTGCGTTTCGAGACTAACTCATACTTATATATGACAGTTCTTTTAATCAATGTAGTTTGGAATGATTGGATTTGAATTTATGTAAGGTTTTCCAAATTTTTAACTTTATGCAATGATCAATTTTGATTCGAATCGAACCACAATTACAGATTTTGTCCACCGTCTTGGTTTTACGAAAAAATCATAATTTCTGACCATGAAAATTCCCACATACTAATTTTGAATGGAATTGGACCATAATTACAAATTAAGTCCGCTATCTTGGAGACACCATCTTGTTTTTTGTATTGGTGAACAAATCATAATTGCCGACAAAGAAAACCACCACATATCAATTTTGAATCGAATCGGACCATAATTACAAATCATGTCCTCCATTTTGGAGCCGCCATTTCGTTTTTTCTCTTAGAAAAATTCCATAATGCATTGTCACCGAATTTATGTCAAAATATCTTACAAATGGAGTATCAAAATTTGGAATACGGAACAGTTGTTTTTCCCGCAAGAGGGCGACAAAATTAAAAGTTGGGTGGCGAAAATTGACATGGCTAAATTCCTTATGAAATTACCTTTTTAATGATGTGCCACACTTACTACTTTCTCTATCCAAATTGTTTGGGTGATAGAGGTTGGGGAATGGGTATGACAGTTGAGGTTATGATAGGATTAAAATTCGACGTGTTTCTACATTTTTTTCACAACACATGCGTTTTGAAGATATTTGATCCGTTTCGTTTTCGGTGCCCCCCCCCTGTATAATACCTTATGTTTCCGGAGAAGATTGATGGAATTACTCAATCCCCACCCTTAGAAAAATGTGAATCCAATAAGCCTTACGTACTTTTTTCTCGACCATCAAACCAGGACTATTATTTTCGTCATGGAGTTTTCCATTTCAGGCAAAACGAATATCGCCCAAAAAGAGTAAAAAAAACCCTGCCAGTGTTAGCAAACATGAGTGAACTCAACATTCAACAATGATTTGCAAAACATAGTTACGTTATGAACTGAACAGCTCGTAAACAGATTGCTATAACTTTTACTCTCATTCATTTTCAAAAACGTTACAATCCACCCGTAGATAGAACTATGAACAATGAAATTGAAAAACTAATTAGCAAACCTGAATGTGTACAGCTGGTAATGAATTTTGCATTTCAAGGAAATGGAAAATTACTATGTACCTATACGTAATATTAGCAGTCCTAATTAAAGTCAACATCGGGAAATTGTTGCGTTCGATATATGGCAGAATGCATCCGCTAAGAAATTTCAAATGGTAAACACCCGACAGTCAACCATAGGAAGATATTATTGAATCATTTTGTCAAACGAAGTCAAGAGCAACGTATGCATTCTAAACGTATATAATTTACTTCTAATGGCCCTGGAATGAAATTTAGTCTCTCCTACCATCCTACATTATCAACAGAAGTAATTCGATTAGACAGTTACAAGTTAATCAGAAATATTTAAACCTATTATTTTTGCAAATTCTTTCAAAATTCTACTTCTGGTTCTCGTACATGAAATGCTAGGTGTGAACGTTGTCACGGACGTCGTTGAACATATATACAACTTCTGAGAACTCTATAGATGTATCAAGAAACAGTATTTTTTGCTTCCTTGTTCAAGTTCCTACTTTAGAATTTTCTTTTCGTAGTCTAGAATTTCTTGGCTGTTCTAGAACTGATATTTATAATGAATTTGGTTATGCGATTCAACAGTTTGAATATTGTTTGTAGTTTGAACAACTGAAGTCTGCCGCGGAGCTGATTTTTTGCCCTATATTGCAGCAATAAAATTAATGCTGAACCTCTCGCCATTGCACCTATTCTTAATGAAAAAAGCAGCAATCTAGGCTCAACCAGACAGTGAACTCAAAAGCAGTAAATCCAATCGGACATTTGAATATTGGTAGAATTCTTTTGGGCTTCCATTATCTAGAAACAAAGAAATGAATTACTTGTATTTGTTTTCAGTCACGACGTTTCAACAGTTAACATCTACTGTCGTTGTCAAATGTGTGAATGTGACAAGATATCTCGAATACTTATTTTATAGCATGCAACTAATGTACCTGCTACAACGGTGATTATGATCTTCGTGGGGTCTCTATCAGGTCACCAATGTTAGTTAATGTGATAGCGTGCCCGTTCCGAACCAATAACGTGAACACGTCATCATTCAGAATATATGCCGACTCTATAAACTTTATTTTGTACCAATGTTGTTCTTTGTGGATAACTTCGGCTTTCAACCATGCGATGCTATTCTTATTAGTCCACACGTGATCTGCTATGCTCGACTTCGATATTTCTCGTCGCTGAGTATTTTTCTTGTGTTCACCGATTCTCACATTTAGTGGCCTCTTAGTGTCTCCAACATAATCCATCCCACATTCACACGAAACACGGTAAATGCAGATTTTGGAGTCACTATTCTTGTTGGGTGGCCTCGTTTTTGTGAGTTGGCTACGAATGGTATTACTTGATCTGAAGCATTTTCGGATGTTGTACTTCGATTCAATTCACCTCAACTTATCCGAATTGGAGTATGGTACACTGATGAATTCAAGATGGATGAACCCCTTAGTAAACACCCCAACCATTTTTCAAGCAGAACTACATGCTATAGAGATATGTGCTCACGAGTACTTCGGAAGAGGAACCCGGGTGGAAATATTGTATATACTGACAGATTGCCAACCAGCACTGTAAGCTCTGTAGTCATACACTTATGAGTCTGAGCTCACTTGGAAGATTTTACTTCCGGAAGGAGCTCGATGAAAAGAAAAGAGCACTAAAGAACTTATTTTCGCAGATACCTATTGGTCTGTGGCCAAAGATTTCGGAAAACTCAAATGACACTGACACTGAGTAGAACTCTCAACACCTCAACAGGGTTACTTACGGGCCACAGTAGACTCGAAGAAGACCTCGGGCTTGAGCACTTGTAGGTTATGTGAGGAAAAACCAAAGACACACCTACATATCATAATGGAATGTTACGCTGTACATTCCACAAGATTGAAAAATCTGGTGTCTGGTCTCATGGGGTCTAAGGGGAAGTCTGGAGATCGGACACCCCACCGCTACTCTTAACTCCACGTGGTGAACCTTGGGCAACGTCATGACTGGTCATGGCGGCTAACGAGAATGAAGCGGTCTCTAAGGGTGGCTGAGGCGCCGCAGCCAACAGGATTAGCAACCTGTGAGCCCCTAGCTCACTGTACACCGACGCCAAAAACGTAAATATTTTCCTCGACACTCAACACATACACACTTATACATTACAAAGAGATACGAAAACTATAAAACCTTCAGTGGGAGCCAAGGAGAGGCCTCACATCGGATGCTGCGGGACTGGTAGCTCGTCAAAGAATCGCCCACGGCCACCCGACGACCGACTGAGAACCAGCCCTACCAGAACTTTCACGAGGAGGTGAGTTGAAGGAACTCGCAGTGAAGACAGGAAAACTTGTCTTCGATGGGAGTCGAGGAGGGGCCTCGGATCGGAAGCTGCGGGACTGGTAGCTGGTGAACGAATTGACCGCGGCCGCCACACTTCTCGACTGAGAACCGTTCACGAGAAGGCGGGTCAAAGGAACTAGCTGCGAGAACCAGAAACTGACTCCAACATGAGTTACTCAGATACTGCGGGACTAGTAACCGGTCCCGCGGCCGCTGAACCACCCTGCTGATAATCAGCCCTACCATGGTTTTCACTGGAAGGTGGCACAAAGGAACTCGCTCCTACACACCCGTATATATTTCGAGGATAGCAAAATACGGAAGGTATAACTAGGAGAGCAAGAAAGGTGCAATTCATAGAAAGGCGAAATAATATGGATGAGGAGACGAGGGAATGGCAAAGAGGACCCATGGGGACCTACTAGCCTGGCTGTAGTAGCGGCGTCCTCGCAAGGACTATAAGGTCCTTCAAAATGCCCAAATTTTTTGAGGAGTCGGGGCTTGACTGGCTGCACTGAGGAGGCAGAGGAGGTGAAGTAGAATTGACCTCATTTGGTCGCAGCGCATCAGTCGTACTACTACCAAAACCAATACAACACAAAATAAAAAAGGGCCTAAGACGTCAAAAATAAACTGTCGAAGGTCGATGATTGGGTTGCACGAAAGATAGGTAAGAAATTCAATGAAGAAGTAGGTAAGATCAGGGAGATGCTGGAAATGATACACACTCAAGTGGGCACCCTCCAATGGAATGACCACGCACACATCTTATGGGAAATATGAATGGATTTTTGATATGTTGTAGCTGAAGTCATTATGAGTAAAAGTCTCTCCTGGCCCAACTTGATGGTATTACCAGATTCGGCGCTAGAGGGTGCCAAATCATGAATTTTGTGATTTTTGGAGAAATTCAACTGAAAAAAAAATATCAATATCTCATTTATATTCAATATGGTGTACGACTGAGCATTCCTAAATTTCGCTAGAAATATTTTTCCATAATACAGAATGAAAAAACGCCATTGTTCTTCTACAGGATTGTCAACAATATACTCTTTTCTTCATTGAATCGACCAAAATTTTATGAAGATATGAATACAGAGTGTTTGAAATGAGTGAGGGTGCATATTATATACAGGGTGGCCCATTAGTATGAGGAGTTACACTAATTCGCCTTTCATGAGGAGTGTGAAAAATGTTTCAGATAAAAGTTATACATTTCACCTTGTTGCATATGATGAAAATATTTCAAAATATACAGTGTTTCTTTAAAGCAGGACAACACAAAGCATCACTCTTTTAAAAGAGCCACCCTGTAAATTTTGTCACTATTGAACTGAGCAAAATATTTTACAAACGGAGATATTTTTTTTAATATTTGCAGCGTTGTCAAGTTATTGCTGAAAGAAATAAAATCTTCGAAAAAACAGACCATTACAAAAAATACCATCATAAATACTCATAGGGCCGGTCTTTTCACCTCACAATAAAGTCTCTGATAACTATCTATCAGATAAACTTCACAGGTTTACATATCCTTATCTGACAGATAGAGTTATCTGGGACTTATCTATAGGTGAAAAGACCGGCCCTTACGCAGAAACATTTGTGTCATGCACAAATTTTGAGCGTTCCTCTAGTTTTCTAAATCAAGGGCTAGTTCAATAACTCCTTGCCTATGATTGAATTCTCCTTGGATTCAGATGAGTAAACTCAGTTCATTCAGTTCAAATATATAGTCGACGTAAATATACTCAATATCCTCAGAACCTCAGATATATTTCTTTGGGTGACTCACAAAATATATTCATATTTCATAGCTTGCTGAATCCTACAAAAATTCGAAATTAATCATTTGGCGCCCTCTATTGCCGAACCTTTAGGTGTTGAGGACGAAGTCGTGATTGAAGCGTCGAGAATAGAAATTACCTATTGAAATTGAATAGAGCCTTCCTTTTATGAAATGAGATCAACTTCCTTTCTGATCGACCACCAATAAAAATTAACTTTATAACTCATAGTCTTGAAGGCGAATTCTTTCACCTAGAAATTGATTATATTGGAAAATATCCTGTAGAAAATATTTTATTTTTGTTTTATTGAAGAATATTTCACGATCTTATGAACGCTTAGTTGAACAACAGTTGAATATAGATTACAAATAATATGTAAATGTATTTCATTTATCTGAATTAATTCAAAAATTATAAACTTTGTGATTCGGAATGATTATATGTATATATAATATTATTCCAAACACCTCTGTATTCATAGCTTCATTATATTTTGTTCGATCAACAAACCATTCTGATTGATACTCAATGAACTTATAACCTTATCGGCGAATTCATTCTCTGAAGAATCAAGTATATTGTTGACAACCCTGTAGAGAAACATTGGCTTTTTTTTATTATGTATTATTGAAAAATAATTCATGCGGAATTTAGGAATGCAGTGGTACACAATATTGAATATAAATGAGATATTCATGTTTTTTTAGTCAGCTGAATTTCTCCAAAAGTCACAAAATTCATGATTTGGCGCCCTCTAGGGCTGAATCTAGTCATACGATCGAGTTGGGCCAATGGAGGCTTTTATTCAGAATGACTTCAGCTACAACATTTCAAAAATCCTGCCATTTTCACCGATAAACTTTTTCCCATAAGATGTGTGCGTGGTCCTTTCCTCCCAGTGAAAAGACATTTTTACAAACATAATCAGTGCCTACACAAGTGAAAACATTGTAGTCTAAGAGCTGAGGGACCAAAACTGCAAGAGTTTTATAAAAGCTGATACTTGGGTCATGAATAGGTTGAATATCAATAGCCTGCCGCCAGTCAGCCAGTTTTTGGGACAACTGGCGTGTGGGTGGTTCCAAACTTGTAAAAAAAACACGTATGTCGCAACTGTTTTATAAAATCTGAAAATTTGTCTGTGGATAGCTAGGCAACCAACAAACTGTGTGGACATAGTCAGTCAGCACAATATTGGAACACTAAAGCATCAGCGGTCCGGCAAACACGTAAAAAAAAATGGGTTCGTGAAAGACTGTTATAAAATCTGAAAATTAGTCTGTAGATAGCAAGGCAACTAACAAACTGTGTGGACATAGTCAGTCAGCACAATATTGAAACACGACGCGTCAGCGGTCCGGTAAACCCGTCCAAAAAAATGGGTTCGTAAAAGATTTTTATAAAATATGAAAATTTTCGTGTGAGTAGTTCATATTACCTAAAATAAGACTAATATAATCAGTCAAAAGTTTCATGGAACAAACACCGTCAGCAGGCAATAGAAAGGCGCACCGCGCGTCTGATTTATATAGCGCGCTCGACCGCAAAATGGTTTTATATTCAGAAATATGCAATATTCAATAAATTATTTAGTCTGCCATATTCTGTAGATTATTATATTCCAGTGGTGCCATGAGCTTTGTCTCGAGTGAACGCATCATTGATTTTTTTTGTGCATTTTAATGTAAGTCTGTCTTCAATTTTTTTTTTTTAATATTCTACATTCAAACAAGTTGTATGAATTTGGGAACCAAAATGAGAGAATAGAGAATGGAGAGTTCAACATGACGACGTTCAATGTAAAACTATCATTACTGAAAATTAGGCTTGTAAAAATGCCCAAGGTAGACTATAAAATATGTGAAATTTGTGTTTAAAAAATAAATTTAAATGTAATTTTGATGTCTCTACGCCTTCCACTATGTAAAATCTTGAAATCATTGCATAATTTTAATTACTATATCCGCTGTATTTTCGAGTATTGAAATGTGACAATTTTCAATTACTTTGCACATCTATGAAACACCCAATATGCTATTATTAATCTAAACAATAGGTATAGTTTTTATTTTATTTATATTTGATTATATATCACAAGTTTGGGTTTGGTCCAAAAATCAAAATAAAAAAGTATACTATTAGTTTTTGAAACACCCTGTATATGGTATGGTAAAGAGGAATATCCATAAGATATTTCCAAAATGCGTTCCAAATCATCTCAATTTGAAATTATTAAAATCAAATACAATGGGTACCAATGCAATATAAACCATTCCAAAAAAACAACATTTTTAATGTTTTTTAGAAAAAGTGGAAGAATATGCAACTTTTTTGAGCCTTCCACAGATGCTGTATTAGAAAACAAACTGTAGCAAATATTTCTGCTCCCAAATGGTACTTTATAAATAAAACCTTTAACGAGTTATGTTTCATATCACAATTCGAAACACTATTCAAACTAATTGAGTTTGAATTTCAAAACTTGATGTCATATTGGACAAATTCAATTCAATACACTAGGTATATAGTATAATTATGTACTCATCATCAGGAATTTGTAACATCGTCATTCAAATAATTTTAAGTATTCCCTGTGATAAAGAATAGTATATACTATGTACTTCAAAAAGGACAAATGTGAACTGACTCAAGGGGAAGAGCAGTAAGCCTTGACTTCTGTGCATGTTGGTATTTCAGAGTCACGAAAGTCAACAATAACAAACAACAATTTTAAAAAGTATAATTCAACACATTTGATATTTGTTCTTTGGCCAGGTTTTTGGGACTTTGCAGTACTGTGCGTCGTTATTAGTGTTCAACAGTGAAATGGAAGGAGGTGCGCCATAAAACACGCTATATGAATTAAGCGCGCGGCGCGCCTTTCTATTGCCTGCTGACGGCGTTTGTTCCATGAAACTTCTGACTGACTATGTTAGTATTGTTTTAGGTACTATGAACTAGTTTTTCGAAAGTTTTCAGATATTATGAACACTCTTTCAAGAACCAAATTTTTTTGACGGGTTTAGCGGGCAGCTGACGCGGAGTGTCCGAATATTCTGATGACTGACTATGTCCACACAGTTTGTTAGTTGTCTGCTATCCACAGAATAATTTTCATATTTATAAAACTCTTTCACGAACCCATTTTTTTTACGGGTTTACCGGACCGTTGACGCGTCGTGTTCCAATATGGTGCTGACTGACTATGTCCACACAGTTTGTCAGTTGTCTTGCTATCCACAGACTAATTTTCTGATTTTATAACACTCTTTCACGAACCCATTTTTTTTACGGGTTTACCGGACCGTTGACGCGTCGTGTTCCAATATAGTGCTGACTGACTATGTCCACACAGTTTGTTGGTTGCCTAGCTATCCACAGACGAATTTTCAGATTTTATAACACTCTTTCACGAACCCATTTTTTTGACGGGTTTGCCGGACCGCTGACGCGTAGTGTTCCAATATTGTGCTGACTGACTATATCCACAAGTTTGTTGGTTGCCTAGCTATCCACAGACAAATTTTCAGATTTTATGAAAGACATACGTGTTTTGTTACAAGTTTGGATCCACCCCCACGCCAGTTGTCCCAAAAACTGGCTGACTGACGGCAGGCTCTTGATATTCAACCCATTCATGACCTTATATCAAAATATCAGCTTGTATAAAACTCTTGCAGTTATGGTCCCTCAGCTCTCCGTCTATTGGAACCCTCAAAATTCGATGGGCAATCTTGGTGAGCTATGTATCGACTTTAATTTGATGCTACAGGAAAAGCAAACGGCTGGTCCCAGGAGAAAAGGGCCAATTCGATACGAGGCCAGCCGTAAGACATCCTGCAGAATATTCCCAAAATCAAATATATATGATTTCAGAAACGGTGAAGCTTTAGAGATTGGTTAAGTATACCAGAACCAACTTAATACTAGGTACGAAAAATCAAACGATACTAAGGAGTTGATATTGATCGATTCTTTGATTTGGCCTACCCATCAAAGCACCAACCGAATTCAATACACAAATTGGAGAGCAAATCTTCATCACGGCTTGAGAGATACTGACATGCAGCAGTACCACTGAAGTACGAAGCTGCAAAAAACACATGAGAGAATACGCAGCCTGAGTTACGGTAAGTTGCAATCAGCGAAGATTCTTTCACGAGCGAAGGCGGTATTGATTGAGCTATTGGACTCCATATCAGCATGATTCAAATAGCTTCCTTCTGAAGAAAACAGGAAGAAACGCTGCATCCACTAAGGAGCTGCTAAGTGGGATCAATTTTCAGAAGTCCAGGCCATGGTCTACAAGCAACACAATGCGATCAATTTATCCGAGCACAGGAAGAGAAGAACAAGGTCATATCACCAGAGCAGGATTCAGAAGATCGGACACACCAAGAATTATATCAGGAACACCTATAAGAAGACTTTTCACAAAGACCTGCTTTTCGACTTTGAAGAGACAGGTCTAGTGGTTCAAGGACACTTGAAAATCAGAGATGCACGGGAGCTTCAAAATCACTCTCTTGCCCAGACCACATTAAAAAATCTGTGAAACCGATCAGAAGGAAGGTGGTTTCAAAAACGGCTACGGGATAGACTGCACCTATCATAGGGAAAACGCTTTCACATATCCTGATAGGTTCTATAGCCATGAAACATTCTATATTGGGTATGAAAACAATGCATGCATATGTTCTGGGTCTGAAATTAATGGAAAACTAGACTTCTTCCATAATAATAGAAACGATAGTTTACGGCAATGAACAAATATTCCTGAGCAGATACAATGAGACATTCCTGACAAAGAAGATATTCGTTGAGAAAGACATCTATATTTCGATCTATATTAGATAATAATAGATAGATATACTGGTGATTTGAGCACTGGACTTTTGGAAATCATAAAATCGAGAAATGCAAGGAAATGCTGCGAGTTACCACCTTGAGAGTTGATTCCTAAGAATCGCTTTCATGGACTATTTATAAGAAAAATGAAAAGAGTCAGTGAATTGATGACAATTCGGAGTTGGTCCGAAGCTTGCTGAAAAATTGAGATATACCTATGTGGCAAAGATGTATCCAAGTTTGATGTAGTAGCCAAGGGATATTAGGCTCTGTGGAAATTCGAATATCTTCGTGATGTCCTACTGCATTGCAAATTAGAGAGTCCAGATGGAGCAGCTGTGATGTACAAACTGGTCCTACCGAAGATGTGATCAAAAAACTTTATAGTAGTCGTACAGAGGGACACTTCGGAATTGAGAAGACCCTTGTTGAATTCGAGAACGATTGTATTAGGTGAACTGCCGTCGAAATGATGAAAAATTGTGCGTAAAATGTGACCTATATTCTTCAGAGAAGGGAACCACATCTTTCTAGTGAACCTTTTGAAAGAAGTTGATACTCTGGGGCCGCTTCCAGTTACTGAGCATGATTTGTGATATTGTTGATGGCAACCAAGGACTATTTTTTCGAAGGATTCGATGCTGTGCTCATTTTAATTCAATGGACCATTCCACGAGATATGATAAAACACCGTAATAAGAAAGTCAAAACGCTAATATCACTCGGGATTTTTTTTTTTTTTTTCTGACCGCTAGATTCTATATAATCAGGAGAAAAGTGATTCGTGACGTCACGTTCATCAAAACTAGACTTGGCAACGTGGTAAAGGAATCTCAAATTCTCATTCAAAAATATAATGCGTGGTATGACAGTTGTCATTTGATACCAGATGGGTTTGTTCGTCTTTTCCACGGAGCAGATCAATAAAAATCGTTTTGAAAGTTTTTGTTGTTTGTATTATACAATTTTTTAATTCCTGTATCTGTATCCCTGCAATAACTGAGAACATGCCGAAAAAGTGCTTTGTACCCGGTCGTCTGAACACCAGTGAAAATTCTAATAAACAATTTTTGTATGCTCCTAAAGATGAAAAGCGTCCTAAAATATGTTTCGGAGCAGTGAATAAACCCTGTGTAAAAAGCAGAAATACAGGGTGTCAATTTGAAAACTTCCCACCCTTAATATCTTCCTTCCAGTAAACAATATGAGTAATCGAAAAAACAGGTCAATTTTATTGTCAAGGGGGACACTTTCACGGACTATTTGTAGCCCTCTTGGTTCAACCCCCTAGGAGGGGTAGATGTTACCCTTAGAATTTTAAATGGGAAGGGGGGTCAAGTGGCACATCATTTTGATGGGCGTTCAATTCTTGTTCCAATGGTACCCTGACTTATTATTTTGTGATGAGCATTTTCCGAAAAATTGCGTTCTAAACTAACAGAAGTAATTATTAGAACGCCTATACTGAGATGCATTATTGTATTGACTCCCTTTAATAAAAATGGTTAGAAGAGTAGGTGGCACCGCTCCAACCCTTGAATGACAGGAATAAATTTATTACGCATGGGATTTTTTATTTGGTGGTTATTTTCCTTCTACACAATAAAATTTAATTTGCGAGAAAGACATTTCCAACATAAAATCTACTTACGCTTATCTTATTAGCTGTTCGAAATGTTGTCCATTTTGCTCTAAACAGTAATACAGTCTGTTTTCGAACATTACGGAAAACTTCACTAGGAATTGACCGGCATGCTGCTGTAATTCGTCTTTTAAGTTCGTCAATATCAGAAGGTTGTGTTTTATAAATAACGGATTTAAGATGCTCCCAAAGAAAGAAATCTAAGGGTGTTAAATCCGGTGATCTCGGAGGCCATTCAACTGCTCCCCTTCTGCCAATCCATCTACCCGGAAATCTCTCGTTTAACCACTGTCGGACGGGAAGAAAATAATGAGGTGGAGCACCGTCCTGCTGGAAATGTAACAGATCCTCCTGCAAAAGTTCATTACCTTCTGCATCAATTTGAGTTTCGAGCTCGTGAGTTATAAGAGGGTCGATAGTCTCTTCAAGCATATCAAGGTACAGATTGCCAGTCAAGTTTTCTTCCAGAAATAATGGACCAAGAATGGCATTTCCAAGAATACCAGCCCAAACATTAACTTTTTGTGGGTGTTGTGTATGCCCTTCCCGAAAAATATGTTGGTTTTCGTCACTCCAATAGCGACAATTTTGTCTATTAACATTGCCATTCAGAAAAAATGAACACTAATCGCTGAAACAGATGTTTAACAGAAGATTAGGGATGGTATTGACTCGATGAGACATGATTTCACAAAACTCTATTCTTCTATCATAATCATCCTCGTGGAGCTCTTGAAGAATCTGCATTTTATATGGATGAAATTTATGCATTTTCAATGCTTTTCTTATAGTCTCGCGTGACATTCCCATATGTTCTGATACTGATCGTAAGGAGCTCGTGGGCTCTGCAGCAAATGTTCCCAAAACTTCAATTTGAGCTGCTTCATTTAGTACTCTGGGGTTATTTCTTTTTTTATTTGTCACTGAACCAGTTTCGTAAAACTTATTCACCAAATCAAGCACATACCGGTGACTTACATTACAATTTGGATGTCTTTCGTTAAAAAGACATGCCGCCCTTCGTGCGCACTTTCCAACTTCGCCATAAATTTTAATCATTTCAATTCTGTCTTGAAGAATGTAAACCATTTTTACACTTTTATACACTTATAAAAGTAATTCCTAAACAGCCCAACAGGTACAACGGTATTCACAATACTTCCACATAGTTCAAATTTGCTAACCAATTTTTTGCCGGAAAACAGAAACTTTTTACAGCAGAAGTAGCAAAAAAGGAAGGCTATCTGTACAATTTCTGCGATGACACTTAAAAATTCAGCATTTAATAAACACAACTTTACTACCATCTACGTTTTACTATTAGACTACTTTTTTATGTAAAGTGTTTGGAGCTAATGGCTAATGTTACCCCTAATAGAGGGTTGGAACGGTACCACCTAATATTCTAACCAGTTCTGGCCAAACCATGCATCTCAGTATAGGCGTTCTAATAATTACTTCTGTTAGTTTAGAACGCAATTTTTCGGAAAATGATAATAAAAAAATAATAAGTCAGGGTACCATCATTGGAACAAGAATTGAACGCCCATCAAAATGATGTGCCACTTGACCCCCCTTTTCATTTAAAATTCTAAGGGTAACATCTACCCCTCCTAGGGGGTTGAACCACGAGGGCTACAAATAGTCCTTGAAAGTGTCCCCCTTGACAATAAAATTGACCTGTTTTTTCTATTACTCATATTGTTTACTGGAAGGAAGATATTAAGGGTGGGAAGTTTTCAAATTGACACCCTGTATATGTTATTGTGAAGATCATTTCTAAGTGAGTACTTTACGTTATGTTATAATTGTATTCATAGCAGAGTTCAAAATAAGATTTAAAATTTTAGTCATTGCAAAAAAGACCTTGAACTATCAAAAAATTTCAGGTACTAGGAAAGATTCAGAAAAATATACGTGGAAACCCAAATTCAAAGAGATGAAAGTCGCAATGAAATCCTAGACATTGCTTTATCTGATTTTGATTTCACCCGATGAATAATGAGCACGTTATTATGATTGGCGGTATTGCCAATGCTCGTTTTTCATCAAGAGGAAGGTCCGTTCAGAAAATTTGAAAGCTATAAATACACTAAAAATAGGTAATATGTGGATTTTTTTGTATGAGTTGATCAAGTGACAAAGTTTTCATTATTTCTCAATGGCTAGTATCAAGCTTGAAGCTGTATTTTGAAGGAGAACGGTATTGCATGTTTCGGAAAGTGGATTATGGTGGGTTTCTGATGAACGTGACGTCAGCGGCACACTTTCAAATGTGATATTTTCTCAAAATGAAAAAAATACAGTGGAACTCTCTGTTAATGGACGTTTCAGACTAGAAACTATCGATTTAAACAAGTTTTTCAATTTATTTTTTGTAATTGTAAAGGTCCATTGACAGAGACAGTCGCAGCCTCCATAGAAATATTGATAGACGGGTGTGGAGTTGCGCTGGAACTACATTCTGTTCAAGCACTATACTAGAATCTGAGTAAGGCATGAAACGATAAAAATTCTAGGCGTGAATAACAGCCCTATATCCAGAATTAGATGGAATGGTTGAACAATGAAGTGAGATCCATCAGTCAGTACCTGTCGATGCTCATCTCTGATATTCAGAAGGATTGGGGTAAATTGGTACAAATATTCTTCCTTGAAGGTCCGGATCCATGTGCACTTACCCCTCTGCCCCCTTGTGTTAGCGGCCCTGCTAATAATTCAATTGAATTATGAAAAAATATCACTTGACAAAAAGCTAAAATAGCATGAAAAAACAACATTTATTAATGTTGACCAGAGTATTCGGGCAATGAAACAGTACGTGAGAAAACGAGAATGAACGGAGTTTTAATGAACGTAAACTTCACAATCTGAACGATCAACATTGACATTTCTATCCGTCAAATATATTGGTGGCTGACAACTGCCTATAGTCCAGGACGTCTTCATAGTAGTCGTGTCTAGCTATAATAGTAAAGGAGATTCTTCATCTCTAACACTTCCCCTCGAGACACGGCGGCATCATTTTCATCGAGACTCCCAGGCCTAACATTTCTACGCAAATATTGTGTTTTGGTCGAGGCAAACTTTTCGTTAATATATCAGCGACCATTTGATCAGTAGAAGTATGAAGCAATCGAATTTGTTTTTCTCTGAGTGCTTCACGAATGAAATGGTGTCGTATATCTATATGCTTGCTCCTAGCATGGAAAGTGGGATTTTCTGCAAGCATTATAGCACTACGATTGTCGTTGTAAACTGTGACATTTTCCAAGTCTTTGAAGTCTAACTCGCACAGAAATCTTCGTAAGTATATGGCTTCTTTGGCAGCTTCTGTCAATCCCATATACTCGGCTTCGGTCGTTGAAAGTGCGACAGTTCGCTGTTTCTTCGATTCCCAAGATATAGGTCCTAAAGTGAAAATGAACGAATATCCGGTATAGGAACGTCTATCATCAAGATTGTTTCCCCAATCGGCATCGACAAATCCTTTCATAGTCCGGTTTATAGATGATTCCCAAATTTATACTGCCTTTCAGGTAACGTAGTACACGTTTCGCAGCAGTCAAGTGGGTTTTATCGAAACAGTTATTGAATTGGCCTAAACAGCTGGCAGCAAAACTGATATCTGGCCTTGTAGTTACGGCCAAGTATGTTAAAGCGCCAACCAACTCTCGATACGGAACCTTCAGTTCTTCATCTGTATGCGATTTTGGATTTTTCATCAGCTTAACATTTAACTGGTTTTGAATCTGACATTCCAAAACGATGTAGTAAATCAGTTATATAGCCCTTCTGATGTAGAGCTATTTTGTTACCTTCCCGTGAAAATTCAATTCCAATCCAGTAACCTACTTTTCCAATATCTTTAAGTTCGAATAACTTGGAAAGTTGGTTTTTCACATCGGATATTACTTCATGATTTCGACAAGCAATCAAAATGTCGTCTACATAAATGGTAATCAATGCTACATTTTCTCCATTGTATAAACGATACACACATGGATCAGCATTCGTAGGTACTGCTTCAATAGATTTCAGAATCCTGTCCAATTTCTCGTACCAGCTCCTTCCGGCTTGGCGTAATCCATATAAAGATTTTCTCAGAAGACAAACTTTATTTCCGCCCTGTAGACATTTCAACATAATTTTTGCTTTTGTTCGGATTTCAACTTCATCGGTTTCGTTTTCCGTAATCGTTTTCAGAATTTTGTTAAGTTGTTTGGGTGGTTCCATAAATATCTGTTCCTGAAGCTCACTATTCAAATACGCGCACGTAACGTCAAGTTGTTGAATGTGCATTCCATAGTGAGATGCTAAAGCTACAACAAGTCGTATAGAACTCAAACGGGCAACCGGCGCAAAAGTCTGGTTGAAATGAACTCCTGGTTGTTGGCTGAAACCTTGAGCCACTAGACGTGCTTTTCTTCGGTCGAGAGTACCATCAGCTTTGCACTTGTTCCTCAAGACAATTCGACTTCCTATGATATCATTGTTTTCAGGACGATCCGTTAGTGTCCAGGTATCATTTTTCAAAATTGACTTAATTTCTTCCCCCATAGCACTGTACCATTGGTTGGCGTCAGATCCGCTTATCGCCTGTATCATTGGTACTTCGGTAATAAAAACTTCCTCTGGTTCCTCAATGTTCATGGTAACTGGAGGCAACTGGTGGTATTCTTTCCTAGGTCTTCCCCTTGAACCGGTCCTGATAATTTTCGGTCTCCCGGGTCCTCGTCTAGTTTCAATAAATTCTGTAGATAATTCATCGGGTACTTCTGTAGGTAATTCTTCAGGAATACTCAATTTCGGATATATTCTACTCAGTGGTATGCTCCTCGAATTCTCTCTCTGTGCGTTCGATTTCCACATTGCTAATATCTACGAGAGGTTTTATTTCGATTTCTGAAGTAAGAGGTTCCAAATATTTTTCGCCTTAATAATTTAACAAACCATCTGGGAGAAATTCAGAATATTCATTGATTGAAATTTCCGATTTATCCAAGAATTTAATGTCTCGAGTGATTTCCACTCTTTGCTCACTTGGTATCCAAACTCGATAGCTTTTTGTTTGTTCCGAGTAGCCCAAAAATCTGCCTTCCTTGCCCCTTTCATCGAATTTGTCTTTACCTTGTTTCCTGTTGAGGATATATACTGAACAACCAAATTCTCGAAAGTAGCTAACGTTCGGCTTCCGACCTGTCCATACTTCATATGGTGTTTTTCCATCAAGACTCCTAGTTGGACAGCTATTTCGTATATAGTTTGCAGTATTCACTGCTTCAGCCCAGAATGACGGTGGTAGGCCAGACTGAATGAGAAGACAACGTGCAGCCTCAACAAGTGTTTTGTTTTTCCTCTCGGCTATACCGTTCTGTTCTGGGTTATAGGGTACTGTCAATCGTCGTACGATACCGTTTTGTTTCAGCAGTTCGTCAAAGTTTTTATTATTATATTCTGTCCCATTGTCTGACTGAAGACATTTGATCTTATTTCCTTTTTGGTTTTCGACCATTTTGAAGAATTCTTTGGTAACTTTGATGACATCGCTTTTTGAAGAAATGAATCGTACTTCGCACCATCTCGAATGATCATCGATAAATGTGACATAATACTTCGATTTGCCTTTGGATTCAACACGCATGGGACCACAAACATCCGTGTGAATCAGCTCCAATAATACGGTTTTTCTTTCAGTACTCTTCGGAAAAGGAGCTCTTGTCATTTTTCCTTTCAAACAAACGTCACATTCAATTTTTCCGTCTGTCTGTTCTAGTTCTACACCTTCTATAAAACCTTTCCTTGTGGCTTCCAGTATATCCTTGATATTCAAATGCCCAAGGCGACGATGCCATATAGCAAGAGTTTCTGAAGGAATTCGTGAAATCATTGCTAAATTGGATATGGTTTCACTCGAACTAGGGACTTGTTCACAAACATAATATAAGTCACCTATGCGATTTGCGACAATTTTCACATTTTCGACAGTGTCAAGAACTAACGCATTGTCTTTTTGAAAAAAAAAAACATCAAAACCATTCTTGGTAATTTTTTCAACTGACAACAAATTCGTCCGCAATTCCGGCACATGTAAAGTGTTATTCAAAGTAATGTCTTTCGTTTTACCAAAAACATCTGTAGTAAATGAAACTGTTCCTTTTGCAATGATTTCCGTTGATACATTTGTTGCGAGATTGAGTTTATCATCGTTTGTATGACAAATATCAGAAAATTTTTGCAGTTCTTTGCACAAATGCGAAGTTGCACCACTGTCTATGTACCATTTCTGTTTGTAATCTGGTGAACTAACTTGAAAAGCGTCTGATACACATAAACATTTTCGGCACATTGAGCAGAAGATTGAACATTTTCACGTCTACGTTTACATTCCGAAAATTTGTGACCAAACTTTCTACATCGATGGCAACGAAATTTTAATGTATTTGTATCATTTCCATTCAAATTTTTACTTGTTCCAGGTTTTTCAGCTACTGAATTATTCTGGTGTCTCCACTTGTTATAGTTCTTATTAGCAAACATAGCATTTTGCATTCCAGTTCGCGTATCATTTTTCCGAGCGTCACTTTCTTCGATAATTTTGATGCGAAGGATTTCTGGAGTAGGTAGTTCATCCCTAGACTCTATTGCACATCGAAAATTTTCAAAGCTGGACGGCAAACTATACAATAACATAATAGCTAGCAAGTCGGGGTTTATTTCCACTTCCATTTCGTTCAATTTATCCACTGCATCGAAAAATTTGTTGATGTGTTCTCGAACATCATCGGTTTCCAACATTCCTTGCAGGGTTAGCTGTTTGAGAAGTGTAGCTTTTCTAGCAGGTCCTTTGGATTGATAAATTTTCTCCAATTTTTGCCAGACATCGCGCGAAGAAGCACAACCCTTGATTTGCTTTAATTGTGCGGGACTAATCGATAGGATTATATCTGACTTAGCTTTATTATCGTTCTTCGTCCATGTTTCCACCTCCTTTTTGGATTCCTCGTCATTCACCAACAGCTTTGGTTTCGGACAATCACCACTGACGTACACCCATGCGTCGTTTTTCACAAGCAAAGCTTTCATCTGCATCTTCCATGTATCATAATTTTCCGTATTGAGAGGTTCAATTCTAGACATACTTGAAAGACTCATATTCAATAGTAGCAATGACACAAACGATGGAGATTTTTGCAAATTTCAAAATTCAACGACTTTCTTATGCTCCTGGTATTCCTGGGCCCATAACCTGTTGACCAGAGTATTCGGGCAATGAAACAGTACGTGAGAAAACGAGAATGAACGGAGTTTTAATGAACGTGAACTTTACAATCTGAACGATCAACATTGACATTTCTATCCATCAAATATATTCGTGGCTGACAACTGCCTATAGTCCAGGACGACTTCATAGTAGTCGTGTCTAGCTACAATAGTAAAGGAGATTCTTCATCTCTAACAATTAATCGACCAAGCTTTTCACAATTTCATATTTTTTAGCCCTTCTGATAACTTTGAGTTCATTGACAGCGTAGATCATGATTACTCAAAAGAAATGAAGAAAAAGATATTCTCAACCTATTTGTACTAGATCAAATATTTATTTTTATCGAATTCAGAACCAAAATTAATCGCAATAAAAAAGTTCGCTCTTGATTTATCCTACGACTCTATACACGTTTTCGCACCCCTCCTCGGGCTCCAGTATTTATGCATGATCATACCTCTTCGTTTCACTATCGGCAATTTATTCCGAACGCATTTTCAGAATATCTGATTATGTTCGCACGCATTCCACAATTCGTTTCCGAAGAAGACAAGGGATTGGTTTACATGAAATATTAATGAAATTTCTGAAGGATTTTCTTTCGCCAGCTGAGATTGAAAGAACACGTTGTCATATTCATGAATTGATCCTTAAAATGGAGAGTTGGATATGGGGCTTTCGTTTCTCCTTCTTTTATGGGTCATTCGGTCGAAAGGGAAGGAGATCACGCCTAACCGTCTGGAAAGGATTTGAGGAGATCTGACGGCTGTTAGTTGTCTTGAATTGTCTTTCAGATTGGTTCTTTATTGTTGAGATTGGACGCTCCTAATAATATAGTTGGAACATAATTATACACAGTATCATATTTACAAATAATAAATTACATTCATCTATGTCATCAAAATTATTATTGAGAATTCCAATCCACAAAAATTTAAAGCTTTTTTTTTATCAACGCACTAATTTGAAACCTTCCGTAAATGACGCTGTGAGAAAGTGGTAATTTCTTGACCTTATTTGAGAGGTTTGTCCATTTTCGTGATTTATGTCACGGCCACGGAATCAGATAAAAAGCCAAATGAAATTCAAGTTACGCGTTTGAAGAACTTCCTTGGACATGAAGCCTTGAAATTATATAGTTTTTTGAAATCAACAGACGACGGTGAAGGAGACGTAGCAGTTGTAGCCATTGTTCGAAAATAAATCATTTTGCAATGATGTGTAGGAATAGGAAAACTCAAAGAGTATGTGGACTGAATAATGATGAGATTCAAGAAAAATTTGGGTCTGACTCCTCGGGTTCAGCCTTCTCTGTGAGCACAATTTATACCATAGATAGGTCAGAAGACAACAAAACTTGGTTTAAAACAATGATAATTCAACTTATAAAACATCTCCTCCTTTATACCGGTTTCCTGAACGAGTAACTCCATATGAGTTATTTGGTCCATACACAACTTCCTCCGATGGAGAAGACGAAACAGTTACGTCCATATTGAAAACACTTGAGACCTACTGTTCACCACGAAGTAATGAGATCATGAATGTTTTTTTATCTTATTCAACGCTTTGCTTTGTATGCTAGTCCAAACCCATTCTACATTTTTTTTACAGTTAACGTAAAGGTGATATGATACCCGAAAGATTCGGAATAAACATTCTCAAGAAATTTATCATTCCTAGAAATCTTTGCAATTCAGTTTTATTTTCAGGATCTTTGAGTTTCATAATAGTGTCTACTTTGGACGGATCAGGAAGCATACCGTTTTAATTGAATATATAACCCAAGTACTTGATTTCATTCAAACAGTATTGAAACTTATCAGGATTGAATTTAATATTCAAATTTCGAGCTTCATCGAACAATGTTTCTTTCACTGGGGATGACAATCAAAGTTCAGTTTCAGAGCACACACATATCGGAGGAAGTTGTGTATGGACCAAATAACTCATGTGGAGTTACACGTTCAGGAAAACGGTATGAAGGGGGAGATGTTCTATAAGTTGAATTATTATTGTTCAAAACTATAATGTTACATAGGTCATTGTGACACTTGTTAATATAGTAATTAATCAATGTATTAAAAATAATAAAAGTTGTTCTACTCTTTAACAGTAGTGATCTAGAAACTTGTTCTTACTCTTTTAGTTATTACCTTTTTATTTTCAGCTCCTCAGCTCCTCAGTCGGTGCACAAAACATGAAATTCTCTCAATCTCAAGCAGCGTTCTTGAAAAGGGTACGTTGAAGAATATTTCAAATACTATTTTTTTTACTGTAACAGACGTGGTAAAGATAAATATAGTAAATTCAACTAAAATATTTGTTTTATTATATCAGCTATTCAATGATGTAATATGTGAACACTTATGTACTTTCTATCAAATTTCTAGACCTTAACTCACCTTGATATGCGTTAAATAACCTGTTTTCTCAAAAGTTCAGAGACTGAGTTGTCTGATTGAAAATTATATTTACAGAAAATGAATAATAACACACACTTGAAGAGTATACGGTATGGATTGTTACTTATTCTATTTATTGCTATATTTGAACACTATTTGAAAGTTATGAAGAGTTTTTTGGTGACTGTTTCGGAGATCTTTGATGATAAAAGTTTAAACTTGGAAACTGGTAAAAATTGTTCAGGATTGTTGAAAAATCAATTTTGCTTGGTTTTGGATGATGGATTGTTTGAAAATTACATTTCTGGTTGATGGAGTCTCCTGCAGGTACTGGCTTCCGCTCTCTGGTTTGGTCTCTCTGGAGTTTTTGAAGTCAGGTAAGTGAATTTTGCTTCTATCTATTCTCAGGATCTTTGTCTTGTCCTTGTACCCAGTTTTAGTTGATGGAAAGGGCTTTCTCTTCTTTTTAATTTACTATTTTATTAACATTTAAAATTGCCGGTACATGAATTGTTCTTTCTTTCTTGATCATTTGTCTTCACCTTCCTACCATCAACAACCTCTCAGTTACCGTTTTTCAGTCTCCCCACAGTTTTTCTTAGCACTCGTGATCACTTTCGTTTTATGATATGCACTTCTTTTAAAAGTTTCTTATAACTACTTACATATCTTTTTACACTTTTTCTTATTCTTATGTTGTTGAATTAGATTCCTCGTTATTTTGTTTGTTCTCAAATTTTATTCTGTCTGTTCTTATTCCACCAAGTTGCTATTTTGATTCATGATTTGACATTTATGTCCTCGTCTCTTATTGCTGAAATGTACCTAAGTGTGAAATTGACTGTCTACTTAATTGCATATATTGGGTGTTTTTATTTTAATGTTGCATTTGATTACAAATTTTATTTAAATTTAATTTTTTCTTTTCTTTTTGCGTGCTTTCAGATTTGTTTTGGGTTATAGATAAGATTGTTCATATATTTGGTGTCAAATATAAAATTTTTTTTAGGGGAAACTGCTATTTTTGGAAGAATTC
Source organism: Chrysolina oricalcia (assembly GCA_944452925.2). Lineage (NCBI taxonomy): Eukaryota > Metazoa > Arthropoda > Insecta > Coleoptera > Chrysomelidae > Chrysolina > Chrysolina oricalcia. The sequence goes on along the minus strand of OX101811.2, from coordinate 28,826,001 downwards.
ACGTGCTGCGTAGACTGAAATGTACGATTCCAGTCTACGCAACACTGATGATTTTGGATCAAATTTTGAAATGCTGAATTTGTGACTAGTTTCAATTGAAACTATGGTGTTCTGCTGGTATGGTAGATTAGAGAATAGAGGTATAGTATCTACTTGGGTTTTCTGCTGTTTTTAATGAATTTTAAACTATTTGACTATTCTACTTTTATACACCTCATATCACAAAAAATTATGTTTTACTAAAACTTCTCATAGTTTGTCACAAACTCATTTCTTACTGCCAAAGGTACAGGATTATCATCATCAAATATCTGTTCATTTATGTTTAAAAAATATTTGGTGTCGATCGCATTCATTATTCAGTACTTAATAATAAATTCAGTGCCATTAGTGTGTGAGTACAACGCAAATAAAAGTTTTACTCCATCATTTGTGGATTATGTTTCAATAAAAGATGAGTGGACCTTGTTTGTTGGTGAGCACGTTCTCGGTGGAAATATTATAGCGGCCCTTATCGGCCTGCTATGCCAAATTATATAATTTGTTGTTTCTTCTTGGGGTTTCTTCTTGGGGCCAGGTAGCCGAGTGGTTAAAGCGACATAGTTTCAATCACTTCTGGCTGCCAGTCAAAGGTTCAAACCCTAGCGACTGCAGAAATTTTTCTGATGGCCCGAGAAAGTGCTAGGAATCGCACGTAGAAAGGTAAGACCTCGTTAATCCTTAGCTCGCACAAGTTTCGACTTCTGAGTGCTGCCGTTCGTAAGAGGATGACAGCTGGTTAACGGAAAAAACAATTTTAACAATTTAACAACAACAAAAAAAAACAAAACAAACAATTTCTGCATTATTATGTATTAACGTCCTACAAATATGCCTCAATAATTCTTACAGGTTTTCGAAGTAATGGACGAGAAGTTGCGGGAAGAGAATCTGCATGATTGTGTAAAACAAGGTTCGTGAAAATTAAATGAAGTTTTATGCTTACTGTATAAACATTATTGAATATTTTGCAGTAGGGGCACAGGTGTCGATGCGAATGTAATTTTGATTCTTGAAGAGGAAAATGGTTGCCAGTTTAATTTACCGACTTGTTGATCTTTGTTGAAAATGGGACGAGCTTCATATAAAAAAATAACGAATATTTTGCAATGTTGCAAAGCGACATTGATTAAATGTTAAGATGTCCATCTTGCTGCCACAATTATTACATTTTTTCTCTGTCACTGATTGTAAAAATATTCTGAAGGTAGTACGAATCTTGTACCCTCATTCAGGTTTCAATGTTTTGTTTCAGAGGAACATCATGTTCATACTCATTCAATATTATTTACAAGCATGTAGCAATACTCATGCGAAGCTTATCAGGACATGCGTCTAAGTTGAAAGCGATAGGATGTAATGGTATATGGAATAATCAAAATCTACTAAATATAAAGATTATCTGATGGAATCCTTGATGGTAGTGTGCGGGTGTTGGACCAGAGCCACTGAGAGCAGGGCCTCGTGGAGTAGCTCGTGGTATGAACTGGTCACTTCGCCTTTCAACGGTAGATGGTACGGTCCCACAGTAGGGATTGGCTAGTAAGGAAGGATTCTACCGAAGGAGATTTCTCTAAGTGTTTCGCACAGTGTCTTGAGATGGATGGTACCACTGGGCGGTTAAGGAACAAAAGAAATCTGATAAGAGTAGGACTGTGGAGAAGTATCGATTTCAGACATGTGAAGTAGGAATGAAATGTTAGTTATAGACCGCTAATGAACTTTCTGAATGTTTTTCAGATTTTTCAAACATACCTGGGATGATGTGTGGCCTTCGAGTGATTTTGCTGTGGTTAGCCGAAGAGGTTGAAACTCAGAATATCAAAGAAAACTGAATCCACAATATGTGAATAGCTCTAACAGTTACAGACTTTAACTTTTCTACAAGTATTCTGGAGAATTTCAATAGAAGAATCCGCTGATGCGTACGTTTCAGTTTCAAGCACATGGAAAATGAAAGACAGTTTTTTCTGAATCTAACTGCGTCAGTTCTTGGTTTTTTATGTTCGTTGGTTTTCGGTTATTTATGGCCTGGATGGCTTAAGTTGGCAAGACTAAACCACGGATAACCGAGTCTCAGAAAATGAGTATCGGTGGGAAGTTGGAGTATTCTCCACCAAAGAAGAAGAAGACATGGCGTTTCTCATGGAATAGGAGAGGCCACAAATTGAAATTGAACAAAAGAAGAAATCTGTTCTGAGAATCATGGAATTGGAAGAAGAAAACATGAGTCGTGACAAATCAAGAGGTTAGAGATAATTGTTGGTATAAACAAATATGATAATAACAAACTATGAGGGTTATGAAATGACATCTTTTCATACGTGAGCAGAACTTGTTCATCCACGAGTGATCCAGGGGTCCTTCTCGTAGCTGTCTGAATGGTAGGTTAAGAAAGTTGCTTGTTATAGCATAATAGTAACATATTTTTATTATTTTAGGAAACCGCTGATAATACCAGAGGGGCACTACGTCGTTGAGATAGCTCGAGTATCATGTACAAGACCATTCAATAAATACTGTTTTTCTCTAGTTGATAATCTGATAGTATATTTACGATCTGGAAATGCTGAAAGGTAAAGTGGAAATAAACCCGTAACACATTTTTTTCACTATCGAACTGTGGAATGGTGGAACACTCAAAAACTCATTGCAGGAAACGAATTTTCTTCCAAAAATCAAACTTTCATCCAGTAATTATATTATTTCTCAAGTGAAACCCATCCCATCAAAAGGAGATATTATGAAGTAAAACATTTATTAAACCGATTTTACAACTGCCAAAAATCATGAATGTGCTTTATAAACACAGACATCATCCAGAACAGGTGATCAAAGGAAATATTCGAGTCATTTGAATGAGCTCTACATAAATCATAAATTGTTTTCGTAGCAGTGTGCGATTTGCATGCTGGAACAGGGAATGCAAAAATGAAACAAAAATGTTGTGTCATTAACTAACTATTTACTTCTCTTTCTGATGATTTTTCCTCGTAATAATCATCAGTTGGTATTTAATTTCTATAAAGAATTTCAATCATGCTCAATTACTCCATAACACACTCTCCAAAGTCTGAATTTTTCCAGCAGATTATCAACAGTGAGAGTACTCTCAAATCCTATAGAAGATCCAGAGTCTCCACACTTCATTCATTGCTGCATTTCTTCTGGGTCGGAGGAGAGTACTCAAATTTGTTTTCAACAAAATTTATTTCCACAAATTATAAGAAAAAACCAATTCTTTTCGTTACTTCAGGGCATCAACATAGAAATTGGCCACTTATGTCACTCCTCTTCTAGTAATAAAACTAAAAGAACAAACACCAATAATGATAACGAATATTTTTAGTCCATTATTATTGTATATTCATTTATTTATTTACTGGTGAGCCCTTCAGAGTATGGTTTTTCTTGTACATGTTGAAATTTTAATCAAAACTAAATCTTTAAATGAGTTGTATGAAATTTACTTCAAAAGATCAAACGGAAAATTTTAGACAAAGCGTAAAATGTCATGTGTGTACTTCATTCCACAGAAACATGCTCGTTATTTATCAACAAAAGTTATTATAGAGAACTGTGTCCTACCACCGCATCACGATAACAAATCTATTTTGCTATTCCATTGTAATTGGTATGGTGAATGTTGCCAATTACTTTTTTCAATTATACGCTTTATCAACTTCACTTCTTTGTATTGTTATAAGAACCTCGTTATCGATGAATGCAACGTGATTTTTTCTAGAACCAGCGTAGATCATTCACAAATCTTTGAAGTAATCCATCGAAACATCTTGAAACACTAATCGAGATGCATCAGTAGACATACTTCAATTGTTAAAGGAAAAAGAAACCAACAGAAACAAGTAGATCTTCTTCAACAATTCGAAGAAAACAAGAAGAATAAAAAAAGTATCTTCAACAATTGGAAATGCGTAGGAAGCAAGGACGAAAAGAACAAGAGATCAAGAGAAAACAAGAATGAGAGGAGCAAGAGGACCGGTTAGTCCAGAAATTCTAACAACGTGGTGAACATTTGCAATGAATCTGTCAAAATCAACAGTGCTTCCAAAATGAAGTCACTGAAGTAGGTCAGAAAGTCAGGAGAGAAGTTCTGAGAATCAGAAAAAGCGCCCAAGATGTTGAAATTGAGCTGTCCAAGTTAGAAAAGTGGTGGACAAGAGATTTGATGTAGAAGTGGATAGAATCAAAGAGAGGCTGGAAGCAATGCACCTTCTACACAAGCGGGCAGCCTCTGAGGAAATCATCCTCACCAGTGAAAGAACACTTTTACTGGACTCTGGACACAAGTGAACAGTCTGAAGCCTCCTACATTTGTTGGGCCATATTCGTGGACTTCTCATCGACGTCGATTCGAAGTGGCAGCAAAGGCAAACTGCTGGTACCAGGAGAAATTGGCCACTTCACTTGTCCTGTGTCCACGAGGTATCAGACATCCTGCAAAATATCCTCAAGAGTAAGCAGAGTGAATATTTCAGAATCTTTCGAAGTTTTGGAGGTCAGATATGGCAGCAATATCTCGAACTAGTGTTTCAGAGCCAGCACTGAAGAGTTGGAACCAACAACCTAGCAAAACCTTGCATGAGCACGGAGATGATGTAGAGCGACTCATTAATTTGGCCTACCAACAGGAACCGAAGGATTTCATAAAACAGTGCGGACCTTCATCGACGGTTTAAGAGGAACTGACATGCAGCAAACACATTCGACTAGGACGTCTTCAAACCAAAAGTGCAGCACCAATAGCATCATTGGAGTTCGAGGCGGCGAAAACACTTGAAGAAATACTGGTCACAAGTTACGAGGAGTTGAATTTGGCTAAGATTTTTCTAAAAAAGGGGCAATTAAAAAAAAAATACTTGACTTCATATCTGCATTAGAAAAAGAAGTGCCTTCTGAATAAAACAGAAAGAGAAGCTGCGTTAACTGTGAAAGAACCGGTCATCTACAGAATAGCTGCTGCTGATGACCAGAAGTTCGAAGGAAGATAAGTCATGGTCGACAAGCAACAGAGCATGAATACATTTTTCAAGCTTCGGAAGAGAATAACAAAATCATTTCATAACAGATTTCAGTGTATCGTTCATACCAGAAGAGAGATTTTGGAAACCTGAGAGAGGAGTTACCACCAAGATCGGGAAAAGGGATGGACAAAGTCTAGTGATACAAGGCCACACAGAAGTTCAAACATGCAGCTCCAATTCAGATACAGGAGCTTCGAGATCAGTTGTTCGCCCAGGTCTCTTACAAAAATCTCTGAAGCCGATAAGAAGGAATATGGTTTTGGACAGCTGAAGGACAAACCAAGCCAATCACTGGGGAAATGCTTGTAGATATCTAGATAGGACCTATCACCATGGAACAATTTGTTTGTTTCGTAAATGATGGATGAATGTGATTTGGGTCTAGATATCATGAAGAAGAATAACTCCATCCTTAACATGACGAAGAAAATGTTGCGGACTGGCAATTGAAAAAGCTTCTAATTCCTCTACCTTTTCTTCTACTTCTTCGGATCATCATTTGATGAATTTTGTGCAGGCTAGTGGAACATATATAACAAACTAACATAATGTTTCAACAATATCCCTCAATATGAACGACGAATGGAATTAATGAAACCACACGTAATAATTTTGTTGTAAATATAAATTATCCTTTGCTGTTGAATTCCTTGAATTAATCTCCCATGTTTGTAAACCACAAACATATACATAATTTCGATGTCCATTGGGATATGAATAATCAAAGCTAATTCATCCATTTTCATTAGTTTGTGTGTGGTATTTCCACTAGTTTTCAAAACAAATTTCAAAAAACCACACTTTATCCAACAATTTGCTGTGCAGAATTCAAATTATATTGAAAACATGATTGCTCATATGTTCAATAGAATGAACAGAGCAGAAATGAAACTTACACAATTCACCCAAATCAACGAGTACAGTGTCCCCCGAAAAGTTGGCATTATATGAAAAAACTTTATAATAATTTATTTTTAAATTCAACTTGTGCATTGATTTGTGAATTGAAGATTAAATATGGCATGCTAAGATATGGTCACGTAACTTTCGCTACCTTGCGGTGGTTACGGTACATGAGACAAATGACATGACATGAGACTGAGTGATACCCTTGAACATACCCAGGCCCAGTAGTGTGATTAAGAATTAATAATTTTTTACCAATAAGTAACAACAATTTGTTTCATTGCGTCTTTTTTACCTACTTACCACCGATTAACTGAGAGCACAGGTAGAAAGTTAGTGTGAAACAAATATTATTTTTCCCTCCACCACACAAGTATTTCCAATCCTATAGCTTTATCGAAGTGCACATTTGGAGAGAAAATACTTGTGTGGTAAAGGGGAAAATACTATCTGTTCTCACTGAATAACACCTCAGGCGTCCAGTATCCTAGTTTTGAACAAGCGTGCAATTTGTAGTGATATAATGATAATAATAATAATAATAATAATAATAATATTTATTTCGCTTGTTAAAAAGTATAAAATGATCATTATTAACATTTTCATACAATAACAAGGTAAAAGTCAGTGTAAAAATGAATAATATATAGGTAGAAACATTAAATCGACTCAAGAAAATTTATTAAAACATATAGATGATAAGAATAAAATCGACAAAGTCGAAGTACCCTTCCCTCCAAATATTTCCACAAAGTGGAAAACATGAGGCAAAAATCTGACAGAAAACAACTACTTCCCTGACTGATGCCACGACGGATATTGAACTACATCTGACGGATATTTGTGCAACGTTCTTCAAAGAAGACTCAATTGCAAGTGCTTATTGTAGACAAACAAAAGATTATCCTTGATTTGGCTGGGGATGACCACCTACAGACGTGTTTCGAGGTTGTTGCCTCTCATCAGTGCAAGGGTAGGTCCGACAACTTTAGGTTGTCTTGTCCCTGCCAAATGAATTATAGTGTATCTAATATTTCTCTACGGATGAAGCAGTGACTTACAGTAAAGTCAGTCGCTGCGCCACCCGACAGGAAAATCAATAAGAACTCTTCGAGACAGCAAAAAACTCTAGGAATAGTGAATGTGAAAATTCGAACAAGTTCGAATGTTTGGACGGAGAGTACAAATGAATGATAAGAATAAAATCGACAAAGTCGAAGTACCCTCCTCTCCAAATATTTCCACAAAGTGGAAAATATTAGGCAAAAATCTGATAGAAAACAACTACTTCCCTGGCTAATACCACGGCGATCTTAAAACATATAGTTACATTTTATAAAAAATTGTTATTAAAGCTCCTCAACGGTGTAGCAATTTCTTCCTATAAGATATGCTTTCAATTTTCTGTTGAATATGGAAATCTTCACTGAATCCTCAATAGAAGTATTTAACTTGTTATATAGATTCGGTTTCAATAATTAGAAATAAGACATATATCATATAAAATTGTAAAATTTAATAAACACTATAAATCTATAACAAAAATATATTATTTCACAGTAGGTAAAAATAATAACACCATAAGATTCACAGCAATTCTGTGTAGAAATTAGCAAGAAATCATGATACCCTCGGGTATACTGTACAGTTAATTATACCTTCATATCAATTGTTTGGTATATTTCCATCTGTTCTACATAATTTTTAGTAATTAATAGATAATTGCATTTCATTATATGTTGAACCCAATTATTTTGTTTAGTGGTTGAAATTATTCAGAGGTCAATGGTCATTCGAATCGGAAATTGTTTTTTTTTTCAATACATGAATAAAATGGAAATGAATAACTACAAAACGTGAATGAGCCCTTTGTGCCAGAATATACTACTACTACTACGCAGTAGATAAAAGATGTTCTCCAGCAAGTTTGAAGGTCTTCATGGAATGACAGGAACAACCCCGTAACCAGTCAGCATTTTCGTGCCTATAAATTCAAGAACCCAAGAGGAGACTCCATTCACCGCACGATCAAAGGACACATTACAGGAGCAGTCTTCCTAGAAGTCTCCAAAGCCTTCGACAGAGTTTGGCACGATGGGCTGATAACTAAGTTAGTGGATGCCAGAAACACCACACCAATGATCAAGATTTCCTGAGAACGTCACATTACCGATGCAAAATTGAAAGTGTGATCTCACCCATCAGAAGGAGGCTACGAGCAGGGGTCCTATAGGGAGTGGTGCTGTCGCCACACCTGTTATCCGTATACACCGCAGACAAGCCTATGGCGGACATCCCCATGACCAATCTTGCGCTCTACGCAACGAACATCTATGCCAAGTCATTGCATGAGAGAACAGTTACATTGAATCTCAACAACAGATCAACAAGCTAGACCCATGGTTCAATAGTTAGAATATTTGAATCAACGTAGACAAAAGCAAGGCTTTCGTGTTCACGAGACACTAGACAAAATCTCACGTTTTATAGTCATGTCTCCCAGCGATTGGCACTAGCTAAATCCGCAAGGTAGAAGCTCATCGGACAAACTAGCAACATAGCATTTGAGTTGAAACTACGCCTCATGAGCACAATCCTACTGCCAATTATTCTATACGCATCGACTGCTTGGATGCAATGCGCGTATACGCATATGCAAAGGATTAGTCTAAGAGCTGGCTGCATGGCAAGCAACATGCCCGGTGCAAGCAATATTTTTCCTGGAAAAGGTTCGATTGTTGTCGGCAAAGCGATAGCCCGATTGTCAGAAGGCGCGCTGAAAGCTCAATGCGTGGGCGGGCGATGAAACGTGTAAATTTCCCGCCAAAAAAAAACTGTCGAAGTGCAAGGCTAAACATTTGCACAGGTATTGAAGATCACGAGAAAAAGCAGAGACGAAAATGTCAGAAGAGCAAGTGGAAGCTAAAGGGTTGTCAGAAGTTGCCAAAGTTGCGAAAAATCTCGGAAAATTTACTTATAGGTAAAACTTCTGACAATTTATAATTGTATTGTTTACCTATAGAATAGAGTACTTGTAAATTAACAGAAGCCAAAGTGGAAGAAGTAATGAGAAATCCGAGGGCAAAGTGCAAAAGCGTCTTTCAGCGCGCGGCGCAGCAGACCGATTGCTTTTCTCTTGATTTTCATACCGTAAATATTTCAGTGCACAATTAATCTGAATATTTATAGAGGATTGAAGATACAATGGTTCAAATGTCAGTAGTAGATTAAGAAGAACTCATATGCATTCAATTAACTATTTATCGTAACATTAGTAACATTTTCATTTAATTTTGTATATTTAATAATGCAGGCATATTAATGTTCGAATATAAGGAAAAAATGAACTAGCAGAGTGATGATTTATCCCTTTCTATAGGAAATAAGACTGAATTTCATTCATTGTTACTCATACAGCGTCTTAATGGCAATGTTGTTCGAACAGAAAATCCCGATTTTGTTTGTCCTTCGCACGAACTTCGCACGACTAGCTTTCGAGATATGAATTTTTTTTCGAAAAAAACACCCTTATCTTCCACGAAAAATTGTCTGTGTGTTTTTTTGTATTTCGAAGGTCTATAAGTGATCATTTCAGTTGCTAGAATGTCCACTTCCAAATGGTGCAAGATAAGGGTATTTTTTTCAAAAAAATTTACATAGCTCGAAAACTAGTCGTCTTCTGAATTGCAAAAAATAATGCTCATTCAACACCGAGAAAGACATATTATTACAAATTTTCATGTAAACTAAATCATTTATATGCGAGAAAAAAATCAAATACTGAAAAATCGTTTTTCTGCCATTTTGACTGCTAATATGAGGTTATGACGAAAAGTATTGATTACAAAGGTTTTTGATTCATTCATTATCTACACCTTTTTCATTGAACAATTTCCGCTAGGCTTCTGATGATTTGCAAGTACTCTATTCTATAGGTAAACAATACAAATGTAAATTTTCAAAAGTTTTCTCTATAAGTAGATTTTCCGAGGTTTTCGCAACTTTGGCAACTTCTGACAACCCTTTAGCTCCCACTTGCGCTTCTGACATTTTTGTCCCTGATTTTTCTGTTCAAATTTTTAGGCTTTGACAGTTTTTTTGTCGGGAAATTTACACGTTTTATCGCCCGCCCACGCATTGAGCTTCCAGCGCGCCTTCTGACAATCGGGCTCTCGCTTTGCCGACAAAAATCGAACTTTTTCCAGGAAAAATATTGCTTGCACCGAGGCATGCTTCTCGCTATGTAGCCAGCTCTCCGTCTAGATGTAGACCTTCTTCTACATCTACAAGAATGGCAACGGACGCACCGCGAAATCTGCCTAAGAGGTTTACATACCGAGACTTAGACATCCAACCTTGAATGATCAGACAATATGCGGGAAATACTCTAGATAGAGTAGAAACCCACTTGAACCCGCTGCTCGCGGAGCTCCATGAGAACAGACGTAAGCAAGAGGACAGACAAATACAGACGATCTGTAAACCAGGGAGTTAACAACACCCCTGAAGGAGTTGGACGAACGCTCAACCTGCATAGACGCCAACGTCAACTTCAGCAAGCTTTACACCAGCATTAATCATTCATTAATGTGTCAAGGAGAACCGACCAGGAAGTAATTTCAAACATATAACACATGGCCCCCAGTCATGTATTTTTTACAGGCCTTCAGCCAGTAAAGTTGTAGTCATCGTTTTAAAAAATACATGGGAGCTTCAGGCACGCAAAGGCTGAGCACTCCCTGTCAAAACGATCAGATTATGTTCTGCAGATCACCATTCAAGAGGATGAGGAAACGCTTCAACGAGCAGGGGTGGTGGAAGGGGAGGTGAGTGTCCGAGTACGTAAAGTACTGGGGAGTTCATCATTCTAGGCCTCAACCTTAGGGGTCCAGAGAGTGTTTGAGAGACCCCATACGAGACTTATTGGTCTTCGAATCAAGTAGAATAGAGTATATTCAAGTCTTCCCAGTCTTCGAATCACTATTCAAGTTTATCTGATTATTATTTCATACAGGGTCGATCCTGGCAGGTGTGCAGTGCAAACACAACATGCGGGCAGCCCAGACAACAGGAGGCCGCAGGCCGCATATTGCTCTCTCAATCAAGCAAAAAAAAATTAAACTTATAGAATAAGTCGACTAAATATGCTGAATTACAAATGGTTATTGAAAAATCAGAATAAATCCTGATTTCCCGATAACTAAGCCTAGTTTGAGAAAAATAAAGTGTTAGTACACAGTGTGTTGGTTCATTGTCCAATAATGTCGACTCTTCACACACATCCTTCATTTTAAGCATAATTCGTAGCAGAGCCGGCAATACGGCATAAAAAAGGATCCCAAAAAAAAATTCTAGATGAGCGGCACATTAGGTCTTCACCGAGAGGACACTTCAAACGGAGAGCGCTGGGAAAATGATATGTGAAGTCAAGCAACGCTAGGCGAAGTCGGGCTTTGGATGGGTGACCAACTGAACTCCTTTCGAGATTCTCCTCGGATCGTACTAGGAGTCGCACGTTAAAAGGTAGGACCTCGTTAATTCCTGGCTCGCACAAGTTTTAAATTTTGCAGGCTGCCGTTCGGGAGGGGACAGTTGATTCATGAAAAAACAATTACTTTGTTTTTTCTTTGAACATTTTAATTTTTTTTAACCAATTTCCACTTGAACGGCCGATACCCTAACATCGGCCCTGATTTTACATTGAAGTTCATTATTACCATTTTGCAACGTTGTTAATATAGTTCAGTTTTTAAAAACTCAAACCAGTGAAAACTGATTCAAGTGGAAGTGATACCTTACAAACTGACAAACTGTGGCGTTACTATTCGCATACAAAATGTTGCCATGCAAGGCTTTCGTTTTCCCTAACGTTCGAGGTTTATTTCTCATTATTAGTGAAAAACAAAAAAGTTTGAACGTGTCGGTAAAGATCTAATCTATGTTCTATTTTTCTCACTTTTTCAAAATTTTATTTGGTTCTTTTCCAAAAAAAAATGGAAAAAACATCAAAAGACATGGACTTTTGGGATATTTTTTTGAAATTTTTTTGAAAAAGTGAGAAAAAGGGAACATAGATAACATATTCAATAATATTCATTTATTTTTTAATTCACTCAAAGTGAAAAATAAACCAAAAAAGTTAGAGACTACCAAACCCTTGCATACACTGTTTCATTGTATAGTACATCTTCCTCTTAAGAGGCATTTACTGAATAATTACCTCAATAATACAAATGGTCGTGGTAGGATTCTTTTTTGTTCAGGTATGAGATGGGAGTGAAATGCAGAATTCAAGTTTCCGACTCAAGCAACCCTCCGGATCACTTTTGAATATCTCAAAAACTGCAAAATCGTTACACTTTTTTCAGTTTTCTTCCATTTCGACTATGAAGGAGTTGTTTTTGACAAAGACAAATATTTTTAAACCTGCATAAATTCGCTATGATATGAGACAAGAATGGGCACGGTTGCTTTGATAGTTGCCGAGATAAAGCTTCTCAAATTTAAGCAAATTTTCCAAATCCGAAAATTTTAAGCAAATTTTTATGTTTACATCTTCAATAACCTGTTTTATATGAGTCAGTGGAGGAAACATTCATTCAATTTAACATTTTGAATCGGGGAGAATACATAGATACAATCTCTCATGATGAGAGATAGGTCACTTATGAACATTTCTATGAACCTAATGCTATAAGTGAGTTGATAAAATAACTGAGCTAGGATGACCTTGAGCTGTGTTCCTTTTGATGCATTCTCTCTTCCACCTAGTTAACCAGTGGCAACAAAAAACAGGGGCTTCTCCTTACGTCCATCTTCCTCAACTACCACGGTAACATGAGGTTCATTTATGTACGTAATCACTGCACTCAGGCAAATTCATCTTCTGAGGTAATACTTGAGGAAACAACCACTCTTAATATTTCACATTGTTCACATTTGGAAAATTTTCCAAACTTTGACAAGCTTTATATCGGAAACTATTCAGTCTACCGAGCCCATTATGACATCATATCGTAGAAAATTTCACCTTGTATAAAAATGGATGGAATACAAGAATTCGAACAAGTTCGAATGCTTTGCAGGAGAGTACAAATAAATGATAAGAATAAATCGACAAAGTCGAACTACCTTCTCTCCAAATATTTCCACAAAGTGGAAAATATGAGGCAAAAATCTAACAGAAAACAACTACTTCCCTGTCTAATGCCACGACGGATATTGAACTACATCTGACAGATATTTGTGCAAACAAAAGATTAACCCTAATTTGGCTGGGGATGACCACCTGCAGACATGTTTCATGGTTGTTTCCTCTCATTTTTTTTTGGTTCCTTATATTTTCCACTTTGTGGAAATATTTGGAGAGGAGGGTACTTCGACTTTGTCGATTTCATTCTTATCATGGATAGAATAGTCTTTTTCGAAAACGTGCTCCTGCAGGTCAGAATGGTGAATGGGGAAAAACCGAAAAAAGCGAGAAGAGTTTGCAGTTTTTGAGATACTCAAAAGTGATCCAGGGGGCTGCCGAGCTCAAAAACTTCAATTTTTCATCTCAGTCACATCCCACACAAAAAAATAAACCCACTACTACCATTCAATGCAACTTAATATGTTCTAGGCTACTGGCTAAAATATTGATGGCGAGATATTGTCAAACGGACACCATCAAAAAAGTACACACTGAAACGTTCACTCAAATGTTATTCCACACCAGCGTACTCGTTTACATATCTAATGAATATAATTTGTCCAGTACCCAGGCATCGTGTGTAATTTGAAGGTAAGCGAATGAAATGCTTAGGGTTTGCGTGCCGCAGACACATCAAGATAACTTTTCTTTTTCCATAAATTGTCGGTATAAAAGCTGTAGGCCATGGAATATATTCGAGAGCTATGTACATATCCAAATGTGGCGTACATTTTAATTCAAAGTATGTTTACTTTGGTGATTAATTTTCTCGTTGACTTCGTATCTGCGAACGAAGCGAAATAAATATTTAAGTATCACGAAGCTTGGTGAGTAGAGATGTAATAATTCATCTCATCCATGTAGAAATAACAAATTCCACTCTCTAAGGAGCTGGGAGCATTTTAATAAAAAATTCAAGAGGACATTGCCAGTGAAAACAGTAAAACAAACGTCGAAAAACTCTCGACGACCCTTCACGTCAAGTCTCGCTGTGTTTTAAAAAATTGAACCTATCCTGTAAAAAATATACTATATCTGATGAAGTGAATTGGAGAAAGGGATTCAAAACTCAAAGCCCAAGTAGCACAACAATATTGGTAGAATATTGGTACAATATTGTGAACATATTGGCAAAATATTTGAAATCCAATATTGGCGAGAAAAAATGTGAACATTCGGCGATATTGGTTCAATATTACTTGAATAATATTGGCAACAAATTATCGAAGCGGTATTGTTCTCAAAATATTCAGTGATATTGGTACAATATCGCTGGTACAATATTCTGAAAATATTGGCAAAATATTCAAACGTTATATTGTCGAGAAACAAAATGTGAACAATTTGCGACATTGGTCAAATATTGTTTAATCATTTCAAAAATAGGTTTAGTTGATCCAAGTTTGATCAAAAACAATTTTAAAATGGTTCATTGAATATTCGACCAATGTTTAAAATTCGTCTCATTTTAGATGTTGCTGGAAACAACATGGAGACAATATTGTTTTATCAATATCGGTGAATATTATGGAACCAATATTGACCAAATATAAGTTTAAAAGATTTTTTGAATATAGGTGAAATAATGCCCAACCAATGTGCAATCACAAATGGATATACAATATAGTTTTCATTCCTGGAAATGATATGAGAGGAGTGAGAATAATTTCTTATTGACAAAGCGTGTACCTATGTATGAGTGTAAATTAAATTAAATTAACAAAATTTCATAAATAAATGTATAAAAATAGTCACAACTGTAGATGTTGAAAACAATATGAAGACAATTTTATTTTATTGATTTTAGTGAATATGAGTGAACCAACATAGACCCAACATGAGTTATGATAATTTGTTGAAAATAGTTGAAATGATATTCAACCAATGTGCTATCAAACTTGGAAATACAATATAGTTTTTCATCCCTAGAATCGATATTGGGATGTTGAAAACATTAGGTAGAACATTTAGAATTATCGATATTGGTTAAAATAATTCAACCAATATTGACCCAATATTACATGTAACAATCTACATTCAGAACAGGTTCAACCAATATTCCAGCAATATTGTTAATAAAATTAAGTTTTTTGGTTATTCGCCCATATTGGACCAACATTAATTTTTCATTGACCAATATGAAAACCAAGATTCAGCCGATATGATGTGCTACCTGGTAGGCCTCGCACCGTTTTAATGGAAAATTCTCGGCAAATTTGCTGGAATTTTTTATGCATATTAGAACTCGTGATGCTGATCAAATGTCTCTTCTGCGACAAAGCTCTAAATTCAACGGTTTAGATTATACAGAGTGCTTAAGTTAACTTTTCCGAAATTTCAAATGGTCATTGTGAAGTCATTTTTCCAGATATAGAAACCATCGATTGTTCATATAGCCGAAACAAATCACTATGAAGAATAATAATTCCTTCACATACCCACAGGGTAAACGTGGTGAGTCCATAAAAGATATCAAGTTATTTACTGATTTCTAAAAAATTAGGAGGTGCAACTTTATCGATTTCCAAATACTTCGAAGGGTGTGAAGATCACATCCATATGTTAGTTTCTCTTGAATCAGACTAACATATTATATACGAGCCCTAACAACTATATGTTGTAACAAGCAGTTACTTTGTCAATAAAATGCCAGTTTACCGAAATACTTTCATTCTAATTGTTTTTAATTTGTAAATATGAAATTAGCAACATATTTTATGATTTATGGAAGTATTCTTAAGGTTTAATTATGAAGTGCGGCTTTTTTAGCCCCCCCTGTCAACGGTTCGTTGTACAAACATGGAAAAAAATTGTTTGGAGGGATTCACCGATAATAATTTTTGAAACAAAAAATATGGTGATTGCTTGACAGGGGGCGCGGGGCGGAACATCAATTCAAAAATTTTAAATGGCATGGGGAGTCAAGTGTCATTGAAAAAAGAATTCAATTTTCTTTACAACCATTTAAATATTTTTGAATTTTGTTGAGACATTTTTTCCCAATTTCGATTTTTATGACTTTCTAAATTTTCGAGTTAATTTGCGCCCAGCGTCATCTATCGAGTAATTACAATGTTTATTCTCTCAAAAATTAGTATCGATAATACCCTTCAAAATGTTTTTGGTTTCATTATTCCACAACAAACCGTTCAAATTTATTGAGGTATGAATAATTTTCAGATTCACATTTATATTTGATATTTCGAATTTTAATTGCAAAAAAAATATTACCGAAATTCAAAAAAAAAATAGATGGTTGGAAAGAGAATTGAATTCTCTTTTCATTGATGTGACACTTGACCCCTCATGCCTGTCGAGCAATCACCAATTTTTTTGTATCTAAAAGTAGTATCGGTGAAACCCTCCAAACGATTTATTTTTCAAATCTATACGTCGAACCGTTCAAAATTTAACGAGTGGGGCACTGAAAAAAGCCGCACTGTATATTGCATTTATTTTACGTTGATTACTATTTAATTAATAGTTTGATAATCGAAAAATGCTCACAACTAAATATAGGAACATGTTTTGCTTATCCTCACGTTTATTAAGTTTTATCGACGCAAAGGAGGCTTTGAAAAGTAACATACCAGTAAATGTGTTGTCAACAAAGATTGTCAAGCGTCATTTGAGTATTGATATTTAAAGTAAGAAGGTATTGTCAGTTTCATTACGAGTAAAATTCAGTAATGGTACGTGTGAATCCTACTGATCCAAATGTGCGAGAAATTATTAACAATCAGTATCATAAAGAAAAAACAATGCCTGAAATTTCTAGTGAATTAACTATAGCAACAACTACTGTGTTTAATGTAATTAAAAAATATGGTGAAACTGCCAGTAGTGATGTTCGCGGTAAAAGCTCAGGTCGTCCAAAAACTGTTTCTCAAAGGAGTGTAAGGCATTTAGTTAGAATATGTAAGTCAGGAAGAAGAATTACACTACGAAAGCAGTCTTAGTTTTTATAAGGTATGTTCGATAGGTACTTCTTTGCAGTATACATTTTATATTTTTTGAGTTATAGGCTAAAGAATAAACATTGTTGACGAAAATTCAAAAAAAAAACCGTTACATTTGAGCCAAATCAAAGCTTTTGTGGACCAAACATGACTGGGACAAAGTTATCTATAGCAACGAAAGTAAATTTGATGTCTGTGTGGGAGATTACCGAAAGCTTGTGATTCGGAAAAAAACAGAAGGACTGCCTCAAAAGGGCTGTAAAGTTTCCACAGGGCATGATGGTATGGGGTTGCATGTCTGCCAAAGGGTTGGGAACTCTACACTATATTGAAGGCACAGTAAATGCAGACAAATACCGAGATATCCTTGAACATTCGCTTTTACCAAGTGCAGCAAAGTTATATCCATTTTATATTTTATATCCAGATTTTATTTTTCAACACGACGGAGCCTCGTGTCATGAGGCTAAATCTACTAAAAAATTGATGGGAGAACATGCACATTAATATTTCATTGGAAATATGAACAGGATGTTCATAAAGTCAGTAGTGGAATCATCTGTGAATGAAAGTTGGAATTTAGTCGCTATTTTCCATCGTACAAGATAACCTGTCTTGGAAGGGATTCATGTTATGTAGGGTCTTTCTCAATATCTATGTAGTTCAATGTCCAGCGTGGCTTTAGCCGGGGAAGTAGTTGTTTTCTGTTAGATATTACAAAAAAGTAACTTCAATTTCATCGTAGTGTTTTTCCATTTCTAGAAGAGTCATGTATTGATTCAATTTTCAATTGAGAATGTTTCTCTTTAAAACATGCACATTAAGGTTTTGTCACATCCCTCTTGCAGCCCGGACCTTAATCCAATAGAGACACTTTGGCATAAAATGAAACAATGCCTAAGAAATAATCCTTAGCGCACTTACCACAACTACGTGCTAAATTGCAAGAATATGTAAAGTTTCCCCCCCTGAACTCTGTGAAGGACTAGTTAATACAATGCCTAATAGAGTTCAGGCTGTTATTCTAGCTAAGTACGATGTTACGCCTTATTGATTGATTGATTTAGTTGTCAGCATTTTTTGATTATAAAACAATTAGTTTAATAGTGATCAACATAAAATATATGCAATATATAATTAACCGTAAAACTACTTCCACACATCATAAAAAATGTTGCTAATTTCATATTTACAATCAAAAACAATCAGAATGAAAGAATTTCGGTAAACTGGCATTTTAATGCTAAAGTAACTGCTTGTTCCAACATATAGTTATTAGGGCTCGTACAAAATGTTCTATTTCTCATGAAGCCGCCCGCACCCATCCTGCCTGTTGATATATCCAAATGCCTGTAATTCCTGATAACTCGGTGATAAACTCGTGATGAAAGTTAACTCTAGAGATACACAAAATATACAGAGTCCATCAAAAATAGGAATACTGATTCATATTTTTGACGGATTCAAATATTCTGAAATAGTTTGAACAATTTAGTGGGGATTGTTTCAAATATGTACGAATGTATATTTTTTGCAAGTAGTAGAATAACTTGAGTGACGAAGGTACAATTTTCCAACAAATAAATGAAAACAGTGAATTACCATATACAATAGGTAACGAAATATACTCATATAATATTATAACAGACGTTGCGAACCTATACAGAGTGTATTACATTTGCCTAACAACAACCAATTTCATTATTCCTATAAGAGAATCTTCAGATTATTAGAGAAATGTATATGAAATTTCAGAATGAAGAATAACATCTGTATTAACATTCTTGAGTTATTCAGGAGTTGGATAGACAAAGATTATGTAGGAGAGATTGTTAGTAACTGAAAAACAATTCCACACGTATGATATTGCAGTCTTTCCGATCAAAACTGTGGAGTTCTATGAAAGGAGAAACAATTCATGAAGAGATAACAAAAAGCTGAAACAAATGATGATAATATGATCTACATACAGTAAATGATGATAGAGTCAGAGCTTCAGATTAAATTGTCCCTGTCTATGCGCAGCATCCTCTATGTTTTTTCATGCAGTGTTTACTCCTTAACATCTTCAATTATTCTAACGCACACAGTAGTTTTCTCGTTTATTTAATGGACTGTTCTTGAATTATTTTCAGCAATCGACTATTATTTCAGCACTGCATATGTAGTTAAACAATTATGAGCCTCATATGGTTCACAGCCGGCTACGAAACATGTTCCTTTCCATATATTTTTCCCGAATCTGAAAATGATGCATCTGAAATACCCTTAGGGTTATAATGCCAATTTGATACGCTTGGTATAGATATGACTGTTTTGTAATAATTTATGACTATATTTCGTTACCTGTTATACCGGGTGGCTACGGAAGTATTGCCTACGGAATATCTCAGTTATTGTATGAAGTAGGTTTGTGAAATTTGGAGCGTCGATATAATGACATAATAGCTAGAATTTGAGCATATTGACATGTCGAAGTTAACTTCCGGTCTGACCGGAAGTAACATCAACTTTCTTATTTTGAATAGAAACCCTATTTTTTTTTTCTTTTTGCTTTATTCAGCATTCAATTCCCTTTCTAATGACATATCACAAGTTGGTATCTAACCAGAAACTAGATCAGAAAAAAATTATTATTGAAATTCACCGAGTAGGCCGTGGAAGCAAAATGAAAGCCAAAAATTGAAAAGTTGGCTATGGAAACCATACGTCACTTGATAACAGTTGCTACTACTGTGATATTTTATTTTCATTCGTCGGCGTTATAAAAAGCCGCCAAAAAAAATATTGGAAAAATTGGGAAAAAAACAATACTCTGTAGGTCCATAACTTAAATAGGAACATACAACTTTTTCTTGCCTGTACTATTCAGCATAACCATTCCTTTCTAATGATATAATAGAAAATAATTTTTTGAACTGAGATACCGAAAAATCCAATTATTATTCTTCAAATAACAAAACAGATTATCGCCATACGCAAAAATAAAATTAGAAATAATGTGGAATGATAAATTATATCCTGTAGATTCTAGGTTAAATAGGAACATAAACGTACTTGGTCTGTGCCATCGTCCATAGATATTCTAATATCTACCCATGGACGATGTTTGTGCTATTCAGAATAATCATTCCATTGCAATAATCATTCGAACCAAAATATTAACAAGTAGGCTGATTAAGATGTATTTTGGAATGAAACAAAAAAGAAATGAGAGCTGTCACGAACGCTGCTATCCATATTCTTTTGACGTTCGAAGTAGTGTTTTTGATTCTGCCATTTTAAAAGGGTTTGGAAATCGAAATCAGTTAGTGGAATATTAAAAAAATGCCCCGTTATTCACGAACCGAACAAATTGACATGCTTCTCATTTATGGTGAATGTTTAAAAAATTCTTATGCCGCTGAACGATTGTATTTAGAGCGATATCCAGGGAGGCAGCAACCGTCAAGAAGGTATTTCCAGTGGCTTGAAGAAAAATTAAGAACTGAGCCTGATGTTCACGAAGACCAAGAAGCATTTGTTATTAATGAGGAAACTGAAATTAATGTATTAGCTTTAGTACAATATGATAGCAAAATTTCCTCAAGGCAGATTGGCGCCGAATTAGCTATAAGTAAGGACTCTGCTAGGAAAATTTTGAAAAAACATCGATTGAAATCCTTCAAGTATCAGTTGCATCAACATTTGTATGAAAGTGACGGTGAAAGGCGCCTGGAATATTTTAATTGGTTTCTTCGACAAAATGCTGAGAATCACCTATTTAACTATTATATCTTGTTCACGGACGAGTCAAGATTTACCAACAATGGATTATTTAACAGGAATAATACAAGGTAGGTACTGTACTTTATTTGGATTATTGTCGATAGTCGAAGTGTAAAGTGCTAAAAGTGTGAACGGTCTTTTGTTCCAGGTACTGGGCGATAGCAAACGAGCACCGGTTTCGACAAGGCGGCTTACAGGAGAGATTTGGTGTAAATGTTTGGGCAGGAATAGTTGGAACTCATATTGTTGGCCCCATTCTTTTTCAAGGCCAACTAACCGGAGAGAGATACTTTAATTTTTTAACGAATGAAATTTCGGAATTCATTAACAACCTACCAGCGGAAATAACTGAGAGAATGTACTTCCAGCAAGATGGCGCTCCTCCGCATAATTCAAGAATAGCGAGAAATTATCTTCAAAATCGCTTTCAAGAGACTTATAACAACCCATGGTCCAGTCAGGTGGCCACCAAGGTCACCTGATTTTACTTCGTGCGACTTTTTTCTATGGGGGCATCTTAAAAATAGGGTGTATCCCACACAGCCTACAACTCTACATGAGCTAGAAGTAAAAATTCGTAGAGCTTTCCAAGATATCACGCCCCAAATGTTGAGAAACGTTTTACATGAAAATATCACCAGAGTCAATAACTGTATTGACGCTGAGGGAATGCATTTCGAACATTTGTTTTGAATTTATTTTATTTTTAATCCTATCAATTTGAATTTTTTTTCGATAAATCTGTTTTTTCGTTATTTGAAGAATAATAATTGGATTTTTTGATATTTCATTTCAAAAAATTACTTTCTATTATATCATTAGAAAGGAATGGTTATGCTGAATAGTACAGGCAAGAAAAAGTTGTATGTTCCTATTTAAGTTATGGACCTACAGAGTATTGTTTTTTTCCCAATTTTTCCAATATTTTTTTTGGCGGCTTTTAATAACGTCGACGAATGAAAATAAAATATCACAGTAGTAGCAACTGTTATCAAATGACGTATGGTTTCCATAGCCAACTTTTCAATTTTTGGCTTTCATTTTGCTTCCACGGCCTACTCAGTGAATTTCAATAATAATTTTTTTCTGATCTAGTTTCTCGTTAGATACCAACTTGTGATATGTCATTAGAAAGGAAATTGAATGCTGAATAAAGCGAAAAGAAAAAAAAATAGGGTTTCCATTTAAAATAAGAAAGTTGATGTTACTTCCGGTCAGACCGGAAGTTGACTTCGACATGTCGATATGCTCAAATTCTAGCTCTTATGTCATTATATCGACGCTCCAAATTTCACAAACCTACTTCATACAATAACTGAGATATTCCGTAGGCAATACTTCCGTAGCCACCCGGAATATTGTAATTCAATGTTTTAATTTTATTTTTTGCAATATCCCACCTCTATCACTCAAGTTACATCTCTGCTTGTAATGAATATATGTTCATACATATTATTCAAAATATCCCACAGTAAATTGTTCAAAATATTTCAGAGGATTTGTTTTATCGAATGTGTTTATGGAAATGCACCAATAATATTAATCTCTATCCTAACTACTTCAAATGCCACTATTTTTGATACACCTTGTATATCTGCAGAGTACACTTTTATCACAAACGATCGAGTTCATTACCGGGTTATCCACAATTTCATGTATTTGGATATATCAACAAGCAAAACGGATGAGACTTCTTGAGAAACAGAATGTCTTGTATATAATATGTCAGTTTGATTCAGGATATGCTAACATCATCAATTGTATTTGATATTTGTATCTAGAAATGAATTGAATTCCACCACTAAAGTTTTTAGAAGTCACTAATAAACTTGCTAGCTTTGATCTCACCCTGTATATCGTGGGTGTGTGCAGGAATTATTATACTTCATAATGGATTTGTTCCGGCTATATGAATAATCGATGCATAGTTGATTTGGTTTATAGATTCGGAAAAATGTCTTCACAATGAACAGTTGAAATTTTGAAAAAGTAAACTTCAGCACCCTGTATAATCCAAACCGTTGAATTTAGAGCTTCAGTGCAATGGAGACATTCGAAGCCATCACGAGTTCTGCAGTGTATAGAAAATTCCAGCAAATTTACCGAAAGCCAATTTCCCATTGAAATGGTGCGAGGTCCTTTCGAATAAGGAATGAAAAGATTGAATCTCTGGTTCTTTTATATCTCAGTGAAATGCCAAAATATATTCATAAGGTATACGTAGAGTTATTTCAAATTAGAAAGTATTCCATTACTGATGCGGTCGAATGCTTTCCAAAGGTGGATAAAAAACTCGGACAGCAATTATTATTTGTGATTACAGATCCGAAAATTTCATTATCTATTTCACACTGAATTTCAATTCATCTCAAAACCTTGGTGGCAGATATATACCGGGTGTCGGCGGAAAGTGGTACCCCTATGACTTTTTCATTATTGAAGATAATCGTGTGAACTTTGGAGGATATGTATATGACATAGAACTGCATTTTTTGACAAGTAACTCAGCTTCATGCTGAAGCGACTTTCAATTTTTAAATGGGACACCCTGTATACTTCCACTTCTTTGGTCTCCATATGACATACTGAATACCACTATGCCACTTGCCACTTTTTGTAGTGAAATTTATTTTTAATTTTGATATTTAATTTTTATTCTAGATGCTTTTGAATATCTTCACGTGACTAATTTCAGTCCTAAAATGTTGGGAATAATATAACTCAACTATTTTTGTTCAAAATATATTTGCAATGCATTTTTTTTTTCTCAGACAAGATTTTTTTTTTTCAAATTGCAGCATGGTGGCTCGTCGAGTTAGGAACAAAGAGCATTTGATTACGATTACCGCACACCATTAGGTTTTAAACAAACTTACATTGGAAGTTTCTCAAAGTGAAGTAGGTATATTACGAGATGAAAATAAGATTCAAACGCATACAGGAAACCGATAAAACAAAATCATCATTACAAAAGCTAATAACATATCTCCTTGCATAAATATTTTAATAAACTTGTTTTCTTCTTTTCTTTCTTCTCCCGTATGTGAATTACTAACGTCACACATCGATAAAAATGTGTGTTTCACGAATCGGTGTGTGAAGTGCCATGCTTTTCTTATGGGATTCATTTAACGCACCGGTGCCATAAGAGTCAATACAAATTCACACACCGGTCGCTGGTCTAGGTAGCGGTGGCGAGAGAAATTGACAAATATGACAGTTTCCGCAAAGTGAAGTTCAGAGTTACATCAGTTAATAGACCGTAAATAGTAATTAATTACCCCCTGAATTAATAAATAGTACGACGAAATTTTGATTTAAACCGATTAGCCGTGTATTTCACGCACATTCCTGATGGACAGCATTGATGTACTCCTATCAACTTCTCCAAATATAACGTTAGCAGCCAGAGAAGCAAGTTCATCGTTATTGCCACAAAAATCGTTGGGAATTTACGAAAACACTTTGGAAAAGTTTATGCAATGGCGAAATACAAACAACGTCCAATCATTCTCCGAAAGGGTAGTATTAGCCTACCTATCTGAATTATCAACAAAGGTTAAATCTTCTACCTTATGGAGTCACTACTCAATGTTGAAAAGCACCCTTAGTGTTGAGTACAACGTACAAATTGGTGATTATTCGAAAGGTCGCGCTTTCTTAAAACGGAAAAACGAGGGATACATTCCTAAAAAATCACGCGTTTTGGAAAAGGGACACGTATTAAAGTTTCTCAAAGAGGCACCCGATGAAAATTTCCTTTAAATCAATCTCTAAGTAAAAAGTCGTAAAAAAAGTATAGTGTGCACCACGTGCGTGAAGACTTTTTTACGCGAGCGTGGAAGTTTGTGGAACGAGCCGCAGGCGAGTTTCACAATCCGCACGAGCGTACTTCACGCACTAGATACACAAATATACTATTTCAATTTTTTTTTTCCGATTATATTTGATCCTAAAAAAAAAGAAAGAATTGAAGGAGAATTCAAACACTGGCTATTTTCGCGCGAACTATTCCCGGTATTTCATTGGACGAGTACGAATGACGTCAGTCTCCTGCCATCGGTTGATTATGATTTGTAAATAAAAACATAATAGAGCAAGATCCCAGGGCCACCAGACGTCACTTATTTTCTGACGGACAAAATGTGTACGATTGACTAGTCTTAGTATGTACTATGATCGCATGTCTACCTGCTAGCTTGGCCAGACGGCTATTTTGCAAGTATCAGGTGATCAAGATACGTAAAAACAGTACTAACCTCACTTAAATTCTCCCGGCTGATTTTCACGTATGTGTTAGACAATATCATTAAAAATAGGTCGTCAATACTCCCAGACACTTTCCGTCGGCGGTATTGCTTTGCAGGCGCTTTAAAGCTCTCAAAATAATCAATTAATCTCACGTAAATTTTGAAGCTCTATTTTCATATATCAGTCAGACAACTATTTCAAATCGTTATACAAGAAGGCAGGCCGATCCAAGGGGCCAATCATCCCCTAAACCCAATTTGAATGTATCGGAGTTTTCTCTGCTTGTGGTACATTAAGGGCAAATAATACTGCGGCAAGAATAAAAAGGATCTAAACTAACTAACTTTCTTTTGAGGTCTTTTCATCTATTCCTACATAATTCCACCAGTCATTGGGTTCATTTCGCAATGGGGTTGTTTCCTAGATCAAAGTATTGATTTCCTTTACACTGTATATTATTCCCTTATGTTCAGAAACTATGTTTTGATCATTTGTTTTTTCAAATAATGTTAATCATATTGATGCAATTTACGACGAAAGAGAAATATGGGTATATAAACCCATACGTAGAAGTGAGAGAAAATTTAATATAATATAAGTGGCGTCACAAGCAAATTTCCAGACTTTTCCGAATCCGAAAAAATAATTGAATAAATAATAGAAACATAAGAGTTGAAACATGCTCTTTCAGAAAAAATCATTTAAAAATATCAGGAACCCAGCACATTCTGTCGATAATTTTGTATGCGAAAATACCCTTTTCTCCAGCAACCACTAGCGGCTCCACATTCTTTTTGGTCTTCGCGATTTTTTCAATTTCATCGCTGAACAAAAGATATGAACCGACCACAACAGTACTTCCGCTATGGTCAAAAACTAGAACTGAGTGTATCACGGACTAATTGATATAGATGTAGCCAGACTCCAACTGTTCATTAATACATATATGGTATCTGATGTTAATGAAGAATTCTATCGGAATAATGTGAAAAACTTCGATGCTACGAATTTACCACCTTGTAAGAGTGAGCTTTGACAACAATTCCGACGGGCGCTAGCTATATTGCTAGTCTTTGGAACAACGCGTACGAAGATGATAAATATTTTCAGTCCCGAAAACAATTGCTGGACATTGGGAGATGGTAAATATCACTGGAGGAACAATCAGGTTATTTATTTTCGTTTCTTAAAATTTTCATGTATCTTTAGTTTTTCAGATCTTAATTGTTTGACTTGTTTTTTACAGTGGAAGAACATACATATAATGCTGATGATCAGGACGTCGATTCAGATATTCAATATCAAGATTGGCTCGATGATAAATTGTCTAATTTCAACGACGATGACAATGGTCAGAAAATACTCAGAAATTATTGAGAAATCCATATTCTTCTATTTTTTATAAGATTGATTCTCAAGAAATAATTAATAGAAAAAATTGCTGTTATTTAATTGATTTGTTGATGCTTTGTCAAGCTTTCGACCTTATTGAAGTTTACTTGAGTTTACAGCTTGTTTTTTTTAAGTTGATCTGTAATTATTGTCCTAATTTTTTTTTTATTTGCAGCTGGTTTTTGTTTTTGATTATCAATAATTAATTGATATGAGTGAACTATGAGAGAAATAGAGGTCAATATAATACTAAGGCACGTCTTACTCACTCTCATACGCGTGGATAATGCCCTTGTGCTCCTACCCACAGAGGCATTGAAATTGGGTTTAGGGGATGATCGGCCCCTTGGATCGGTCTGCCTTCTTATAAAACGTTTTATAATAGTATTCTGGCTAACATATAAAAATAGTGCTTCAGAATTTACGTGAGACTGAATAATTATTTTGAGAGCTTTAGTGCGTCTGCAAAGCAATACCGCCGACGGAAAGTGTCTGGGAGTATTGACGACTTATTTTTAACTATATTGGTGGATGTTAATAAAACAAATTTTGAGTAAATGCTTATACTTTCTTAAGACAGACTTATTCATTTCATACTTAAACGGAAGTGATAAATATAAAGTATGAGCATATGCTAGATTTTATTCACTTCACCCATTGTCTAACACATACTTAAAAATCAGCCGGGAGAATTTAAGTGAGGTTTGAAATGTTTTTACGTACCTTGATCACCTGATACCTGAAAAATGGCCGTCTGGCCAAGCTAGCAGGTAGACATGCCATCATAGTACATACTAAGACTACTCAATCGTACACATTTCATTCGTCAGAAAATAAGTGACGTCTGGTGGCCCTGGGTTCTTGGACTATAACCACAATACAGAAACGCAACTTTTTATGTCATATAGTCTTGTTTTTCGTGAAATCGTGAAGTGTGGATCTTATTTTGAGAGACAAATGTCTTTAAAAACATGTTTTGTTCCTGGTTGTGGAAATACATTTGATCAAAATCCTGCTCAACTTTTTTTAATGCCCAACAATATTGATGTCAAAAAGAAATGATTTGATGCAGTCAAATATATTAACAGTAGTTCGTTAGCTGTAAATTAGCTGTACTCATACCTGCTTGCTTTCACATTCTTCATTTCAGCTCCGCTAAAATCTTTATTAGTTATATAAAACTCGAAAACCATTGTTGAGTCAACAACGGGTAGATTTTGACTCGTAGCTTTCTCAAAACCTTCTTCCATGACGATGAGCTCTCACTTTATGATAGAAATAATATTTGTAATATGAATCAAATGCTAACCAACAATCCAACTAATTTAATAATGCACGAATGAAAAATGGTCAATGGTCTTTGTTAGGAATGTTAGGTTAGGTTTCGATTGATGTCAAATTTATATCGTACTAGATACGGCTTTGAAAAAGTAGAAAATTTCCAATGGATTCCTTGTTTTATGAACATAACTTCGGAAATCGAAGTCCAAAAGAAGGTATTTATATACTGCGTGTCTGGAGTAAAATCAAAGTGTGGCTTTTCATTAAATTTAACTGAATAGTTTCGAAAGAAGTTAAATCAGGTGTACACTGGAATATACACTAAGAACAAATCTTCCTCCTGCAGAAAGGTCTCTCGAACAAACTTTTGTAGAACAGTACAGGTGACGTCAGCCCGCGAAAATATAGCGTTTGAATCCATCTCAATTTGGAATAGTTTTGAAATGAATTTTAGTCGATATGAAATGGATTAATTGGTTCGTGGTGTGATTTTATATGCATCATAAATACGGATAAGATCATTTGTTACAAATAAAACGTCATTTTTCATTACATTGCAATTCCCTATTACTTACACAATAATTACCTGATTAATGATTTTGTTTTATCACGAAAGAAACAAGGTGTCATGCCATACCAGGACGGTGCTCATTGTCATAATCCTATACAATAGGAATAATTGGGTCGAAAATCCATCAGAAAACAACTAATTTCCTGGGTAATACCACGACGAACGTGGAATTACATCCAACGAATTCCCGTGCAGAGTTCCTACAATGCTATCTCTGCAATTGCTAGATGCATGGAAATGTTAATTGAAACATTTGGACCACCTTCAGATCGATTTCGGGGTGTTGCCCCTCATCAGTATAGGGTAGGTCTCTGCAGACAATAACGAATGTCTGCAACAAATGGTTCAATTAATAATTAATGTCAAGAGAAAAGCTAAGACTTAGCTCGCAGTGTAGCTTTCACTTAACCACGAGCGCCATCTTAACTTCTGCCTCTCAATCAAAGCAATACCCAAAGTTGCGTGATAACTAAAACTACCAATACAAATAGAGATACAATGCAGATTTCTTTTTTTGTATTGGTGGTTTCATATTTTTTATCCTTCCTGAAATCCTGGCGAAATAGGAGCTGAACCACACACCAAAACTACCTTTCATTCTCTAATGTTTCAGAAGTGTCACCAGACCAGAGCTCGAAACCTCCGAAATCACAACTTCACATACTCGCTTTCACAAGGGTTTGACGATGACACCACCTAATGCTGGAAATTGTACAAATTCCGTGGCTAGAACTTTGACACCCATCGACATCGATTAATAAATAATACGAAACGTGTACATTGTGTGACGAGAGATTGGAATTCACAGGATGAATCCAGCGGGAGTAATTTCCTGTTGGAGCCGGTAATTTGTCATGTGCGGCAGTGGACAGCGGGTAGGCGTGCATAATTTTTCTCTGATTTTATTCGAAGTTGAATGAGGAATAAGTTATGAAGTATGTTCGTTTATGGAAAATAAGTCATTATCCATACTGTTGGAAGTTTTATACAGAGTTAGGCAAATGTATGAACCCGCCCATTTTTCTCAGTAAATATTAGGGTTATCGAAAAAAAGTGTATTTCACTCTGCACCTTTTTATGAATTCAAATATTTTTTAGATGTGCCATTGGTGGAGAAGTGACGTCATCAGATTTTTTTTTAATGGAACCATATGTCTTGTTTTGTATCTCTTGATAGCTTGCTTATTCTCATTTCAATAGTACTGATATTATTTCAACTCTCTCGATAGGTACAGTGTGTTTCGTATTTTTGTATCCACCTCTGTAATTCACTCACCTATTGCTCAATTTGTTCAAAATTTTTCCCAATCATGGAATGTAGCCAGGTGGATATTTTGAGCGATATGGCAGACAGTGGCGTACGTATGTTTTCATGAAAGAGTATTTTTCATGAGCTACATTGACAGTTGTTCCATTAAAAAATTTCACTTACCATGTTTAAAATTAACATTCGTCTCATAAAATAAGTAATGGTTAGAGAATATTTTCAAAATTTACCTTAATTGCTCAGCCATCCAAAACGTTACATTTTGTATCTCAGATCACGGGTATAAATAAAGAATAATTTCTCAAGATAAATAAGTAAATGAGATAGCCGCTCTTCATATGTTGTCCGGCAACCTTATTTTCACTAACAAAATTGTAATATTTTGAACTATTGAAACAAATAACTATTTCTGTTTTTTTTTACATTCTGTTCGAAGAAAATTCAGGATCAGGGCACTTAATTATTCTGGAGCAAAATTTTCCATTGACATTTTCCAATAAAAACAACAAATAGAATTGTTCTTCGAAAAATAAGCATCTGAGAAACTTACACATACGTACGCCACTGTCTGAATCGAACGGCCATATCGGTAAAAATATACAACTGGCTACATTTATTACCTGATTGAGAATATTTTTCAACAAACTATGCAATAGGTACGCGAATTACAGAGGTGGACACAAAAATATGAATCACACTGTACCTATCGAGAGAGTTAAAATAATATCAGTACCACTGAATTGAGAAAAAACAAGCTATTTAGCGATACCAAACAGTACATATGGTTCCAATGAAAAAAAAGCCAATGACGTCAATTCTCCAACATAGAATACTGCAGAGTAAAATACCCTTCGACTTCCATCCTGACTCTTTTTCGATAATCCTCATGAGAAAAAATGGACGGTTCCATACATTTACTAACTCTGTATAATGATAATGATAGAAATTGATGGAAATAGAGGAGTTCAGTAGTGAAAATAAAACAATGTGGTATAGAATACAATTTCATTCATGCAGTACATACATAAGTAATATTTGCACACGTCAAAAATGGTAAGATATGATAGGATACGTTTGAATCTAAATTTTTTTTAATTTGTTTTCACGAAACTCCCAGGTTTTCGGAGAAAACCCCTCAAAAGCAGAGCTATATAACACCAAAAAATAAAAAACACAATTATAATGAAATGCGATCAGTGAAACGACTTGAAAAAACATCTTAAAATACAGAAATGTAACAGTTCATAATATGGCTATTATTGGACAGGCGACAACTCAGTCAATGAGTCGAGTAATCAAAATAGTCTTCAAATGTGTGATAGTATATTCTTCAACGAGCTTATAATGATAGCTATTATTCTCGAGTTTCAGAATTATCCGAGAAAATAATAGTTATTATACGCGAGTAGAAGACTATACTTTCTCTACGACTATACAATAGTCAGAGTTTTAATGAAATCTAAATATTATTCATGAAAATAAGTATATATTATAAAGTAATATAAGGTAGAATAACAATTATATATGAATAATCGGTGTTCATTTATGAATGAATAAATGCCTTAATGGAAAATAATTTTAAAAAACTTCCAAGAGTGGGATTCGAACTCACGCCTATATAACTACCTTCGTTATACATTTACTTCATGTACCTACACGCTTCTACCAACTGAGCTATAACAGGCACTCGAAAATTTGTGAATGAAATACCTACTAGAGAAACTCTGACCAAGAACTGAGAGAGTGTGGAACGTTCAAATAAAAATTGTTTGACATACCTTTGTTGCAAGATAGATTTCATCTTCCTCACTATCACTGCTTTCCCAATCCGTTCTATTCATTTTTATATTAGGTACTTGTCACACAGATCAAAGTTAAAACTAAGAAAATAGTCAATCTGACATTCGCGGATGCCAAGCTGTGACAAAAGTTCAATCAAGCAATGCCTTCTTGAGAAATTTGTTTCTTAAACTTCTCAGTTCCCGTGGATTCTGAAAATTATGAACCTGTGATTGGCTGATTGCCCATGAATAATGAGTTAGGATCCACGGTGTCTCAGAATCATCTTTATTCTTCAATTAAAAATCAATATGTAATGAACGTAGAATACAATAGTCGTAGAGAAAAGGCATTTTGTGAAAGAATATTCTTAATTTTTACTTTAAAAGTATTTTTAATCGTGTCGAGAGTCTGAAACTCATTTGGTATCGCATTAAACATGTTTGAAGATATATATATATATATATAGAGTTTTGCGATATGCTCAATCTATATTTGAGTAGCATTAAATTTGTTTATGTCATACTAGTTCATTATTGTGTTTTTATTGCTTAGTTACCAACTATCTAATGTCGTACTTTACGCCCATGCCGGCATAAAGAGAAATAATTTTTTGTTTAACTTATATTACGTAGTTTTCTTGCATCCAATTCAGCAATTTTTCGTATTCCATGTCGTAAGCTTCTTTAGACAGTTTTGGCAACAGATTTTCAGTTGCTTTCTCTGCTTTTTCAATAATTTCGCCAGGAATTCCAAAATCTTCGTTCATTTTGACTTCTAACTTTGACACATAAAAATTAATGTGATTTTATCACATTCACGTTTGTCAACATTCACCTAGCAACGATAGTGTCTACTATGATAAAATGGAAATGTTATTAATTCAAACCGGATTTAAAAAAATACTGATTTGTATTGAGATTGAATTGCAATAACGGACTGCATACCCTCGGGCGACTTACAAACCTTCAGGCCAGAGGCCCTCGGGTTCGTAAAACGTCGCCCTCAGGGCATAAACATCTATTTATACCCTTGGTACATAAATAACTATTTTGTCCTAGTATCATGGTGCTGTATGTCCTCCTGCGTAGTCACTTTATTTTCACATTTAAATTTTTTGACATAACAGAAACATTCGTATATGAAGTAAGATCGCAAAGTTAATACATGAAGATTTTTGAAGTGAGGTTTGCAATGATCGTCTTATTTAGCCTGTGCCATGATTCTGACGACTTTTGTAATTTGAATATTACGTCTAGATGATGAGATGAACACCACTATTAGTCGTTATGTCATTATGCTGTGAAATATGGAAAAAAGGCTACTCTTAAGTTTCCTACTTTTTCAGAATAAATTATTAAAAATACAACTTTCTTATAATGCCGTGAATTTGAAATAGCTAAACTTTGTTAAATCAAAGTCAGTGGCGTAGGAATGGTGGTTACGCACCATCAAAAAGTCGTGTGAGTGATCTTTTTTTTCACATTCTCCATATTTTCTTGACATTCTATTCAATTTTATGCACACATTTTTTGTTAGGTTTTGATAGAAGCAGTTGACAATAATTGGCCCAGGAACACAACAAATAAGCAGTACATCAACGACGAAACCAATAAAAGATTTTAGGTAGAAATAAATTAATTAAGGAAATCTATGGATTGATAAAGTGTTGCCATTTCAAATTCATGGCACTAAATGAGAGTTGTATTTTTAATGTTTAATCTGAAAAACTTAGAGAAAAACAGTACAGAGTACAATAATTTTCACCATAATTATCAATCAGGTGACCCTTCGCTACTTATTATTTGAAATCTAACATCACGAAAACAAGCCCTCTGTAACTGCTAATAAACACATCAGGTTTTATGAAAATCGACGCAAAGGCTTTTGAGTAATTGATAAATAACCGACTTTTCATTAAAACTCGACACTCCGATACTTAAAAAAGAAGCAAGTTTGGACATACGTTTATGTGAACTTTTTTTCATAAAATATGACAAGAAATCACCACCTGAAATTAATGACATCATTTAGTCTACACCCTGTATACATGTTGATAGGCGATTTGATAATTGACCTTTACATTTAAGAAAAATAAATTGCAAAACTCGTTTAAATCGATAGTTTCTAGTTTGAAACGTCCTTTGAACAAAGAGTTAACTTTACTTTTTTCATTTTGAAAAAATATTATATATGAAAGTGTGCCGCTGACGTCACGTTCATCGGAAACACCCCCCACCATAATCCACGTTCCGAAACAGGCAATACCATTATCCTTAAAAATTTTGCTTTTAAATGATATAAGCCATTGAGAAATAATCAAAACGTTGTCACTTGATCAACTCAAAAAAAACACATATTATCTATTTTAATTGTATTTATCGCTTTGAGGTTTTCTGAACGGACCTTCCTCTTGATGAAAAACGAGCATTGGCAATATCCGTAATAACGTGCTCATTGTTCATCAGATGAAATCAAATCAGATAAAGCGATGTCTAGGATTTCATTGTGATGGTGGATTTATAAACTCAACTAAACTAAGAATTCAAAATTATTAATTAAGAATCAACAATAAGCAATTAAGAAGGTTTTTATAAACGTCAACTAAGGAATTAAGAATTATGTCATGTGGAGAAAATTGTTACAACTATAATAATGAAAGCCATCATGGTCAACATTTCTTCTCGATCCATTGTATTGTTATTGCAAGAAAATATTCGAACAAATCACTGCAAAATATAAACAAATTCATTTTCAATCATTCATTCACCGATTTTGCGCATGCCCGTTTCGATTTTCAACTAAGACAATTCATTCTTAGTTGAAAAAATAAAAGATAACCATCTTCGTAGTTGCTAATTCTCAATTTAATTGACAGCTGAAGGTTTATAAAACACTGATGGGGTTTCCTTGTATTCATCTTTCTTAATTCTTAGTTGTTAATTTAATTCTTAGTTTAGTTGAGTTTATAAATCCACCATGACTTTCATCTCTTTCATTAATTTGGTTTTTCAAGTATATTGTTCTGAATTTTTAGTAGTAGATACCTACAATTTTTTGATAGTTTAAGGTCTTTTTTGCAATTACTAAAATTTCAAATCTATCTTTGAACTCTGCTTTGAATACAATAATAACTTAAGGTAAAGTTCTCACTTGAAAATTTTCTTCACGATAACATATATTTCCGCTTTTTACACAGGGTTTATTCACAGCTTCGAAACACATTTTACGACGCGCTTCATCTTAAAATGCATAAAAAAAAGGTAAAACTTGCGAATGTGGACATGAGCCCGATTTTTATAAAACTTGCACAGATTGTGTAAAACTTGATAAAATTACTTTACCAATCCAAATTTTTCCGCGGAAATGTCTGTGAGAACCTTTATTTGGCGAAAATCCTTCATAGTGGTCACTTTACAAATACTCCCCAGTCCAAGACAATTCACGTAATTTCCAATCCAAATAACTGGTCATTAACTATAAACATCAACTCTCACAAGTATAAAGGAGATTAATTGACTGAATGAAGCTCAAAGAATTACGGAGTTCAAATTTTAAACTCGATTTTCAAAAATATTTTACAAATTCAATGACAGCTCTCATGAACATGATGGTATACATGCAAATGCAATGTTGCCAACTTTGACTCCTTAGCGTGCGTCCACCTCGTAAAGGCTCGTTCAGATCCTTGCAAATTTTCGCAATTTTCTTCCAAATCGACTTAGGCTGGCGTTACATGCATCCGTTATCCGATGATACGATGATTCGAAATGAACCCTATTGGTCAGAAAATTCAAATGTCATTTTACTTCCGATGGTTTTCAACTTTCATACGATATCGTACAGAGTTAAACTATTTTCTATTTTTTCCGATGTCGGATAAACTTTAACCCCACTTTTTTGCATTTTATGTGTGTACAGTTGCTGACTCTACAAAAATTATGAATTTGCGCCAGTGTATCTCATATCAAAGGCAAAGAAAACGCAATATCAATAATGTTTTGCTTTTATCACTTCTGCTTTTAAGAAAAAAAAAATCCCACAAAGGCGGTCGTGCCTGAATACAACTGATGGGTAGTTCCTCTACAGTTACTGTTTCTTCTCTAGCAGTATTGGCATACTACAATTAAAATAATATGTGTAAGTATTTATGTAATAAGGATATATAAAATAACATGAACATTAGACCACTTTTATTTTATGTTAAAATAGAGGTGAAAACAGATATGCACATGATTTCTGTTATGGAATATTACAACATATAGATGATAATAGTTCTTGCTGTTTAGATTATTCGGCCTTTTTGTGTGGTTTATGCTTATTTATTATATTTCTTTTTTAATTTTCTTTACAAAACCTAAATACTTACTGATGCCGATAAATTATTGTGTTCAACTAGCTCTGTTGGCTGCGAATACATGTTAAATTCAATTTTTGTAAAAGATCAACAAAGAGTCTTGTACTTGTAGGTTAGAGGTTTCTAGGTTAGGGTTTGCCGGTTCGGGTACGACAATCGGATTAATGTAAATCAACAAAAATACTCATCTGAAATTTAGAGTACTTTCGGACATCGTGTCGTCGTATAACGGATGCATGTAACGCCAGCCTTACACGGCGAAGAAATTGCGCTGAATGATGAATGATGAATAACATGTAATTTTTCAGTATCTGGAGTTAGCAACTATTTTTATTTACGTTTTCAACTCTAAAAAGTTATCGAATTGTCAGCAGCAGGTGGATTTATGATGAAGTATTAAGTCTCAAGTAATAAGTCGGAAGTTTTAGGTAATAAGTAATAAAAAGTTCAATTATGGGCTTTCAATAGTAGAGTTCATGCACGAGTCCTAAGTTTCAAGTCGTAAGGAAAGTTGGCCAACATCCATCTTTTATGACTAAAACTTACGACTAATTCTTGGTACGCATGCGTTGAAAGGTATTTACGTTCTGTAAATGCTGTCATCAATCCGCGGGGATAGCTCGAACGGAGAGCGGCCGGTTCACCGATATCTGAAGTCAAGCAACGCTAGACGAGGCCATGGTTTGTATGGGTGACCAACGGACCTTCTTTCGATATTCTCCTCGGATCGTGCTAGGAATCGCCCGTTAAAAGGTAAGACCTCGTTAATCCTTGGCTCGCACAAGTTTCGACTTTTGAGGGCTGCCGTTCGTAAGGGGACGACAGCTGGTTAACGGAAAAAACAATTTTAACAACAATTTAAACAACAACAATCAAGAAGAGTAATATATGTACTGTTGTTGAATTAATGTCACTTATGTTTGTTGTGATATTTATTAATTCAATTATAAAATGTTTTTCACTGCGAGAAAGTGACAAATGACAGAATAATTTCCTTACGACATGTCAGTCTTAAGACTTCTGCATGAATGGTCATTTTTTACTTTACGACTTCTGACTATTACTTAAAACTTCTGACTTATTACTTACGACCTAAAACTTCACCATAAATCCACCATAAGGTTAAAATTTAGGTTAGGTGATTTTCCCTTCCTTTGCGTTAGAAGATTGAATCTGTGAGCAGTTATCGAGGCAGAATAGGAGCGAGTGAAGCGAGCATAATGATGGAGAACGCAGCAAGCATCTATTTTTATTTACGGTTTCAAAGCTAAAAAGTGATCAGATCGTTAGCAAGTTCTGTAACAAAAGTTCCAAAGTTAGGTTAGGTGGTTTTCCCTTCTGTTTGCAGTTGTCGGGGCGGAATAGGGGCGAGCGAAGCGAGCATAATGACAGCGAGCGAAGCGAGCATAACGACGGCGAGCGGAGCGAGCAACTATTTCAACGGTTTCAAAGCTAAACAGTGAACAGATCGAAAACAACGTCTGTAACAGAACTGCCAACGTTAGGTTAGGTTATTTTCCCTTCTTTTACGTTAGAAGTTTAGATCTGTCTACAGTGAAAGGTCGGGACGTAACAGGGGCGAGCGAAGCGAGCATTTTGACGATGAGCGCAGTGACGTTTTAAACGCCTAAAAGTGATAGAATCGTGAGTAACTTTCTCCAACAACACTTTCTTCCAATTCAAAAGATTAGATCTGAGTGCAAAGAAAATAAAAACTGATGTTTCCGCATACGTTCTCCAGCCAACCGCTCAAGATTCCTCCTTCGTTTCATCAACACAAAATACAGCCTCGAATTCAACAATTTTTCAGATATTTTCAACATATTTCCAAAAAAGAATCACATGCAAACTGATCTCGGTATGCAGGAATTGAAAGAAAACTGGTAACGTCACTTTGTTCTCTTTCTAGTCTCTTCGCTTGAATGATAATTTGAGATTTCATGGTGCAAAACCGTTACAACGTTGCCAAGTCTAGTTTTGATGAATGTGACGTCACGAATGACTTTTCTTCTAATTATGAAGAAACTAGCGATTACATAAAAAATTAAAAAATCCCGAGTAATATGAGCATATATACTTTCCCATTACAGTGTTCTCTTATATCTCGTGGAAAGGTCCATTTGTGAATATGGTGGTAAGAAATTCAAAGACTAAATAAAGTCCAAGAAGCTTATTTGATTAGATATTTTCTTAATTTTTTTAGTTAAGAAATCTAAAGTTTATGTTTTATCGTCGTTTATAGTGAGATAATTGCTTCTAGACCAGATTGTTATTAAGCTTATATAAAGATTTATATACTCTTTCTATTTACTTAATACCACTTAATACTAATACTTAATACTCAATGAGCGTGCTTTCCATTAGTGAAATTTACTCTACAGGGTAAACTACGAACAATTACGGAAAGATATACAGTGAACTTTTCGCACCATAGACGTGGAAAACTGAGAGAAATTTGGAAACGTCCCCGCACTTCTCTTATGGAAAATGTCCTTTACGTACATTTTTCAAATATCTACAGGGTAAGTTCCAAACAAAAAAAAACACCCGATCCAATATTTGCTCATCGACAATATTTTTCAGAAGAACTGATATCAGAATATGACTAACGAACCTTGTTCCAAAATGATTCACTAGTTTCAAACTCGTACAGGGTGGTCAAAGAAATAGTTCTACAAATAAATCGTTATTCATTAATCATCTTGTATATTTCGAAATTAATATAGTGAATACGAAAGAACAGCTTTTGGTCTACACTCACTAGGGAATGCCAACAGACAAGCTAGAGAAAACACCCAAAATCACCCTATAAGTATTTCAAAATTTCAAAATTTTAAGCTCTTCGATTTCTTATTGAATGATAATTTTCCAATGAACTTCATTCATTATTAACCTTCTATTTCCTCTTTTTAAATGTTCAGGTGCCAAAGTTTCCACGTACATGGGTTGTGACAACAGAACATTCCAGGAAATTCTACGAACAAAACTCTTAGTACGCTGGTGCCAAAATAAATTTAAAACGTAAAAAATTTTAAAAAAAGTAACAGGCAAGGACCAGGTGGAAAATGTTGTTGAGATTCCAACTTTGTGGAAAGAAATTATTTAAACACGAAAACACTCAAAATGGTGAAATGGGGATGCACTTCAGGTGTTGAAATGTTTTTTTTGCGATTTGAGGCGAACCTCCTATCACGAAATGTTTAATATAAAAATTGCAGATAATAAAAAAATCAAAAACTTTTGTCTCCAACACTTTTTGACATAACCTCAAATTAACCGTCAAAATAGCGAAAAACTGATTATTCAGTATTTAATCTTCTTCTCGCGTATAAATAATTATATTTACATGAAAATTTGTAACAATACGTCTTAATTGGTTAATAAAATGATATTCCTCAGAAAAAAATCAAAATTTCTTAATTCGTGAAATATTCCAATATTACACTTGTGCAAAAAATGTCGGGATGATTTTACATTCAAGCCTGTTATCTCGTAAAGATTGCACTCTGTTATTTTCATATTTTGTGAAAAAAGCCCTCCACCTTCGGTTCTTTCGCCAAAATATGAAAATAAACTAGTTAAATTTTTAGATAACACGCTTTCTTGCCAATTTGCCGGTAATATTTGTGCACTTGTGCATTTATAACCGATAACAAACTCATTCAGCTTAGTATGTTCTGATTACATGCGTTGAAGGCAAACATCAAATCCTACTGGAAAAATATTTGAATATGTTCCTACTTATGAAAACAAAAATCTATTACTTATTCCAACTTTTCCATGATTATTTATTTGTTTTCAACACACCAATTTGGGAAAGTTCATTATCCGACACAAGATAATACTTATCTTTCAAGGACAATGAGTTCCATACTCAACTTTTATTTATTCAAATACGATTTGCATTTTCAATAATTTTTTTTAAATAATGCTTGTTTGTCAAAAATATGTGTCGATATGTGCCGATTATCGGCAAGAGTTAAATAATGAATAAATCATAGTAGAATATTTGTTCAAAAAAAAAAGTTGAAAAATCGGTCAAAGTCCTTCCCAGTGATCAAATTGCTTGGTAACACCACGAATCCTTTAGGACGAGTGGTGTCACCTCAAAGCAATTTGATCGAGTTTAGGATTTCTGACAGAATTATCGATAGTATTGTGAGCACTGAGACAATTTAACGAACCAACATATTAAAAAAATTTCCATTGTCGTGAATTCTTCAATCGTTAGATAATACCTGATTGACATGAAGTCTGTCAGACTGACATTCATATTAGTAGCAAGATGATATTCTATTCTCCGTTGTTGTTTGGATACGTGGTTGCCATGACAAAGTGGTATTACCGGCTCGAAAGGAAGGAACTGCGTATTTTTGGGGGTAATACCATGAGTGCTTGCAATACTATTGATAGTAATTCAGTCAGAAATAAACGAGATCAAATTGCTTGGTAACACAACGAGTCCTTTAGGATTGTAGCCAATTTTATTTTATTTGTAATTTATTTTTCAATCAAGATGTCTGCGGTTACGATCAAATCACAATTCTAAAATTTTAAGAAAAATACAACTTTGCTCAAGTTATAGCTCACTAAATTGATGTGTTAGCAGAAAATGTGGTTTCTAAAGGAGATTCCAAATTATCTGAGATATTTTTTTCTTTTTCAATATTATTCAAATTTTTGAAAAATGTATTGGCTGTGTTTGGCTATTCCATAGACATCTTACTTTCCAAAAATTGGAAGGAAGTTATTTCATGGTCGATCCTTTCCATTTTCATCTACAAAATAAACATTTTCCATTTGTTTTCACCTGTTAGATGTTGGAGACTATATCAAGGAAAATATCAATCAAGTCATCTACACACACTCACACGCCGAGTGGCCCATTCAAAAGATGGGCTCTTCTCTAAGTTTTTTGTTCATTGTTACATTTGAACGATTTTTTTCTTGAATAACAGAGCATCGGTAACTTTAAATCCGTGCCAAATTTCAAAATTTCAAGGCATTCTCCGAATTCATAACCGAATTCATAACCAAAGATTCACAAAGTGATT
The DNA here is from genome assembly GCA_944452925.2 of Chrysolina oricalcia. Taxonomy (NCBI): domain Eukaryota; kingdom Metazoa; phylum Arthropoda; class Insecta; order Coleoptera; family Chrysomelidae; genus Chrysolina; species Chrysolina oricalcia. The sequence continues at coordinate 28,785,140 of OX101811.2, read as the reverse complement.
CATGAAGTTATTCGAACCATACGCAACTGGATTTGCAATACTTCAAAATGGGTGTTACCGGAATTTCATGAAAAATATTGATTCCTAACAAAAATATAGCATGAGTAAAATTCGAATCACGTTATCGAATTATATCGGATAATCGATCTATACCGGGTGTCGGCGGAAGATGGCTCGCCCCTATATCTTTTATTCTTTTTGAAGAAAATTGAATGAAATTTAACGGAAGTGACAGAAGCTTTCTATTTTCAAATACCCCTGGTAATTTCTCAATTCTTTTGTCTCCATATGACATTTTGAATACAACCATGAGTCACTTGTCACTTCTTGTAATAAAATTATTAATAATTTTAAATTTATTTTTTAATCTAAAAGGCTATGGATACGTTCGCATCACTAATTTCAGTCATAAAATTTTGAAATAATACCCATTTTGATCGAAAATGGTAAGAAAAGAAAAGAAAAGAAAAGAAAAAAAAAGAAAAGAAAAAGAAAAGAAAAGAAAACTGTAGGTCACAATGAGCTTATGACAAGAGGCATAAGATGTCCGGAGGACTGCTCACTGCTAAAATCCTATACAATAGGAAAGTTGGGTCGAAAATCCATCAGAAAACAACTACTTTCCTGGCTAATACCACGACGAACATTGAATTACATCTGATGAAATTTCCGTGCAGAGTTCCTACAAGGTTATCTCTGCAATTGCTTGTTGCATGGGAATGTTCATCGAAACATTCGGACCACCTATATATCGATTTCGGAGTGTTGCTCCTCATCAGTATAGGGTAGGTCTAGCAGTCAATTGACTGCTAGACCTACCCTATACTGATGAGGAGCAACACTCCGAAATCGATATATAGGTGGTCCGAATGTTTCGATGAACATTCCCATGCAACAAGCAATTGCAGAGATAACCTTGTAGGAACTCTGCACGGAAATTTCATCAGATGTAATTCAATGTTCGTCGTGGTATTAGCCAGGAAAGTAGTTGTTTTCTGATGGATTTTCGACCCAACTTTCCTATTGTATAGGATTTTAGCAGTGAGCAGTCCTCCGAAAATGGTAAGTTGTATTTTATGACTGAAATTAGTGATTTAAATATAACCTTAGTTAGCCCTTTAGATTAAAAAGTACATTTCAAAATGTAGTAAAAAGTTTGGTTACAGAAAGTGACAACGGCACATGGTAGAATTAAAAAGGTCAAATGGAGACAAAATAAGTGAAAATTTAGCAGGTGTGCCGTTGAAAAATCGAAAATTTATGACATTTCTGATGAAACAGGAAATTGCATGAAGTTGGATAATTTGTCAAGAAAGTGCAGTTTTATGTCGTACAAAGATCCTCAAAATTCAATTTCAATATCTTCATTAACAAAAAAAAAATATTGGGACGATGCACCTTCTGCGAACACGTGGTATATCTCAAGTGGGAATCATTGTGCAATTCAGAATGTTCCATCGTAATGCTAGCAGTTTGAATTTAAAAAATTTCTAACCAGCAGTTATTAATTATTGCCACTGTTTTTCTCCTCACAAGCATCAGAATCAGATTTATGTTAACAAAAAAAAACTATTTTTAGTAGCAGCCTCCGAAACTTATTTTGCTACAGATGATAAGTCATTGAAACAAAATACGACAATAGGGCAAATTTATTCGAGTAATTAGTGTAGTACACTATCAAAAAAGTATGGTTTATAATAATTTAACTTTTGTTATTATTACTTCTTATAATTTCTGTTACACATATTTCACAAGTATAACAAATCCAGTAGTCGATTTTTTTAATTACTAACATTGCTTGACATTTTGAATATAGTCATTTCAAAGTTATGGTGGTATAATAGACCTATTGAGCCTTTTATAAAGTATACCAAGTTTAAATTGGAACACAACTAAAAAAATACACAGTGGTGCCCCGCTTAAATAGGCCAGTCTGTAGATAGGGCAATTTTCCTTGTAGTAGATTCTCAAATCTTCAATGAGATGTGATTCCTCTCCTATTTGGGTAAGAATAGAACCTTTCTTTGCTAGGAATTGAATACTGAAATACCATCATTTACTCTACATTTACTCAAAACTTTCTATTTAAATGAGCGAAAACTTTTTCAAAGCCTTTTTTTTACTCGTTTTTTGAAATTCTAAATTTGCTTCGACAACCTACTGTAGGGGTCAATTTAATTAGTTCACCAAACAGCCAAATTGTGTATCTTGCCTAAATAATTATACATGACCGATATTGTTCTTGTTGAAGTTCTTACTCGAACGGAAATCACTCAACTTTGTCCACAAAAGGTAGTTTACGGTACCGCAAAATTTCATTGTCTCCAAATACCACACTGAGAAACATATGAATTAGGCAGGTTTTTAATCCATCAGAATTCGTGTTTAACATTGAAAAGGCAGATATTGACATACAGTGTGTCTTAGCTGAAACTTGCCATTCTCCTTATCTCCGAAGTCGTGAAAAAAATTGAAAATCGCTCAGACCCGTCGATTTCCCTTTCGAAGGGGGCCTCTTCCACCAAAATCGTCATCATTGTGCTGTCAACACCCTCATCCCCAGCACTCCCTACTTCAGAATTTGGAATACGACTATCATATTTGTGATACATCGTTGCGGAGGAAATCCAATAACAAATACAAACGTGTTATGAAATTGAGAATCAATCAATTGTAGTGGAAATTTTAATGACGATTTTTTGTTTCATCTCTTGAAATGATATCGTCATTCGAAAGGTTCATCCATTCAGTACTATTGTTGTTGTTAAAAAATTGTTATTTCCGTCAACCGATTGCACCCCTACGCGCAACCCTCGGAAGTCTTCGAGAGACTTGTGTAAGCTAGGGAAGACGCAGCCCTTACCTTTTAACGTGTGATGCCAAGCACGAGACCGATGACCATGCGAGGCTTTGAACCCTCGACCCTTCGCTCCAAAGGCGAACGCTCTACCCACACGGCCACCACGGCCCATCCTATAAAGGAGTATAACAGATTTTCGAAATGTATTCACTCATTTCTCAACATTTTTGATGGAAACATCACGACATACGCATCTACTTACAAATAATTGATATAAACTTTGGATTTCAAAACAAAAGCAGTCTAATGGTGATGAACCAGGAGGTCTATTAGGCCAATGTATATTGATCTTCGCCTTATTATCCACCTCCCATAAAATTTGTCATCTGAAACTTAACTACCGGTCCAACAAAATATGGAGGACCTCCATTTCGTTTTTAAGTTCAGAGATATATCGAGAAGGTCAAGATACTCTTAACCGTTATGATTATGAAAATTACTGCAGGTTTTAATGACCAATTTTCTAAGTATTCTGGAATTATTGAAGAACATTTGCTGACAATGATCATTCCTAGGCTATATGTTGGTTCTCAAATCACTTTGGATACGTAACAGTATTGAAAAATATTTTGCTTTCAAAAATAATAAATTTGAAGGTAGGGCAGAAGTTCTAAAATATGTGCCGATGTGTTTTTGCACGCATGTCATTGGTTAAGCCTTGGTATATTGATGTATTCGATTTACTTCATTGAATCATTTGTAAACCTTCGAACATGGTTTAGTATCCAAGAGAGAATATCAATTGTAGCTACGTATCCTTATAAAGTGCAGAATGTAAAAGGATTATGGAATGAAGATATTCCTGACAGACGTACTGAGTTTTTGAAATCATGAGTCAGTTATTGAATGGTGATAATGATACCTCCACAAAGTGTGCTTTTCTGAGGAATGCTCCATTTATTCAAATAGCCATGTGAACAGGCACAACTCCAGATACTGGACTTTCGTAAAGCCTGATTGGTATAAGAAAACTCATTAACAAACTCTCTAGAAATGGAATGTTTTGGATGGGATTCTGCTAGACCATTTTGATGGTCCATATTTTATTGATGGTAACCTCAACGGACGAACGAATCTTGAAATTCTTGATACAACTGTGAACCCAATAATCACTCAACTACTTGAAGACGACAAAAAACAAATTGACATAATCCGTAAAGAAACAGTAATTATTTCATTTGAAATTGAAACCGAATAGATATGAATACACTTATACTAGACACAAGTGGACATTTCTCGATGATTTCACATCGTTATAACAATCTACGATATCAGCATTGACTACCAACAAATGTCATGTTGAAAACAGTTTTGAATGTGATAATTTCAATGTCGGTTCGTTTGTTGCTGGGATTAACTTTTATTCTTGAAATATTCTCCTTGAGTACATGCATTTAATGATTTTGACCGAATCGTGGTATAACTTTCAATAATAATTGTGGTCATAAATCCCGAAGGTAAATCTTATCGTCACTCATAATACGTCAAGCATCTTCGCGTCGTTTATCTCCTTACAATATGCACTCTAGTACAAAATCTTCTGGTCGTGTCACTAGTCGCGTCGCTGGCCTGTTGTCGCAACGTCCCACTATGTTTGTACCTCAAGACATCAAATTGAAGCGTTTAATGCATTTTTTCCACATATAGTCAGGCTGGAGAGTTACGAATATCTAATACTCAGGGCTTTCTTTTCAATTAACGAGAATAAAAAAACTCAAATATGACACCACTGACAGTAAATGAAACAAAAATACTGGTCTCCCAGTATACCTGTTCCAATGGATTATCTCAGCCATTTCAAAAGATACGAATTTGAAAATTTCATGATTTCCAATTCGTTCAAGGAAGCTTCAACTGAGAAAAACAAATATTGTCACTTCCGGTTTGACCGGAAGTGACTCTGACTTTTTTGTTTCAAATAGCACCCTGTATATTTTTTGCAATTTTTAAAACGATGTATCACACTTTGTATTTTAAATTTAATTTGATGGAGAAAACGAGAATTGAAATTACAAATTGAAAAAATTGCAGTGGGCTACGATATTTTTGGGTGGTATGATTAAAAAGAGTATTTGCTGGTACTTCAAGTAAGAGCTTTTACTTCCTAGTGTTTTGTGGAGTATAATGTTTTACATAAAGTAAATTCTTCGATGGGAAGTGTTGACTTAGGTTGGAAGTATAAACTAGTATTGAATACTAGGATGTGATTAACCTCAAATTGGTTCGATTGTTGTTGTTTGTTCTGTGCTACTTAATAATAATCATGAGTGAGAGTAATGATAGTGTTGAACCAAGTGCCGGGGTTGCTGAAAATGTGGAAGTAGATCTTCAGATGGCATTCGTCATTTTGTTGGAAGATTGTAAATTACTTTTTGACTAACGGCAAACTCCAGCAATCAAAGCAGAAAAATAGAAAGCAGCTGAATCACTCGCTGAAGCATATACCAAGAATGCCCAAGAAAATTCCTCCATTTTCGTTAAATTTGATTAAGCTGCTCCCCTCGTCTGAATATAATTTCCTAAGAACTCTCAGCTATCCATTCAACATTGTTTATATTGAACCTGAAAGTACAGAGCTTAATAGTAGCAATATAGCTGAAATAATTGACTTACCGAAATAATTTTCTATATTGTACCTCTTCATGCATTCTACTTTCACACATTTCCTCCTCCTACCATAATTCATAAAAAAACCATAACACTTTTTGCATTGAAGATATGAAGTTGGTCTATGAGTAGTAAAAACTACACCAAACACTCCCAAATGGAGGAAATACTTGACAACATTAGTAATTACTGCAGTATTGACTTCTATATATCGAAGTAGATAAAGCAAAGTATAGAGTAAGTGCTACTAGTACTTACTTAAGTGTTACTTCAAGAATTATGTGGAGTAAATGCTTTGCTTTTTTGAAGTGAAAACTACAACATGAAGCATTAACTTGATGTAAAAGCAAATACTCTTTTTAATCATACCACCCTTTGTGTAATCTCGATTTTGACTTCAATAATAATTGATAACTCATGCTCAATTTTGCATTCGAAATGATGAAGAGAAGTCAAATTTCAAATTATTAGAATTGTAGTAGAACTGGAAGAATTAATCATTCCTAAATGAAAACCTTAGTGTGCCATGGAAACATTTGAAAACATTTGTTTGTAACTTTGAGAGGTAATAATTCTCAATAGTGGTTGTGTGCGTGTCAGATACTAACATTCATGAATGAATAACCGTGAAAATGATGATAATTTCACTAATCGAGAGAAATTAGATATGATACTGATTTATGGAAAATACGAAAATAATCGTCGGGATGCCCTACAGAAAGAAATACCCTGAATTGCGAATCCCATGCGCTATGTATTTCACACGCTTGGCTTCGAATTTGGCAACAAGTAGATCATTTCATGAAGAGCGCTCTGTCTATGGAAGATAAAATGCTACGGACGAAGAGCATACTCTTGCAATTTCAGGAAGAGTGGTTGTTGATCCCCATATCTATTAGAGACATAGAACAGGAGAGTGGTATTTCTCGTTCATCAGATCAGCGCATTCTCAAAATTGCCAAATTTAACCCATTTAAAATTCATATGCATCAAGGATTATATTTCTACCTACAGATTACGACAGAAGAATTGCGTTTCTTGCTTGGTTAGCTACGGCACGTGAAGATGTTAGCTACGGCACGTGTTGTGTTTATTTCACGTCGAGTGCAATAAACGCCTATTTTTGCACTTGTTGCATGAATAACTATTATGTTCCACGACAGAACATCTTCAGCTAAATCAACATTTCATAAATTGCTCGATAGTTACTGTTGATGTGATTATCATAATCTTCATGAAAATAAGGTATTATCAATTATTATTGAAGTCAAAATCAGGGTTACACAAAATATCGTAGCTTACTGCAATTCTTTCAACTTGAAATTTCAATTGACGTTTTCTCTATCAAATCGACTGTAAAATATAAAGAGCGATACATCGTTGGAAAGGCAATTTTAATTCAAAATCAAAAGTTGCAAAAACTATACAGGGTGCTGTTTGAAATAAAAAAGTTAGAGTCACTTCCGGTCAAACCGGAAGTGACTTTGAATTTTTGTCTTTCCCAGTTGAAGATTCCTTGAACGAATTGGAGACCGTAAAATTTTAAAAAATTTATCTATCGAAATGGCTGAGATAATCCATTGGAACATGTAAACTGGAACACCCGGTATAATCTGAATTCAACTTTATACTGTCAACTAGAACACCAGCTGTATTCTAAACGTCATTTTTTCATGAGTATAAAACATCAACAAAATTAGATGATAATTGATTATCAGATAGTTTCAAAGCCAATATTTCCCTAAGCAATCTAACCCCCTTGCCATCGAGCTTGATCCGTACACGGCAAATATTTAGAAAACATTTTTTTAAATTGCATTTTCTTGTAACTATACTACTTTTAAGGTTGAAGTCATCTGTTAATATTCGTTAGGATTTACTCATTGCCAGCTAAGTAATCATCCAACAACTTGCAACACCAACCACATTTTCTCTATATTTTAAGAGCGCTACCTCGGAATATTAATGATCCATTTTTGGTAAGCCTCTCTAATCATTAGTCTCATTCAGTTGACAATTAATATTAATGGTCCCGTCTAATGGTTTTAAACCGCAAATATAGCAGCTACACGGTTCTGAGGGCCAATAATGCATTTAATCGTCATAGCTTGGTCTACTGTTTGCTTTATTAGCAATATTGAATCCGGACATTTATGTAATTACCCTTCATCATTATTGAAGGTACATTAATCGAGAAATGGGTAATTATATGAGATACTAACAGAATAGCGAAAATCCTGTCACAGGCATACACCTGCGTTTGTCAGCTAAATATTCGTAGTTCTTGGAGTTTGGAGGGAGATATCAGAATTCCTTCAACAATCCTAATATTATTTTGATTATGTCACTGATTCATTTGACCATTTCATTCACTAGAATCGCCCGACTCTAACTCATTCACATTCAAGGGCAGAGATATAGACAATCAATTCACATTGATTCCAAAAATTTTCAAACTTCAATGTTACGGAACATTGTTTTTTCTAATTTGTCCTTTAATCCAGTAACCTAATTATTTCATATCAGGAGATCCAGGAAGATAAATATTGCACTGGAGAAGGCGGACTGGCGGATTTGCTTGGCCCTGAAAGAGGAGGAAGCATCTTCAATTAATATTTCGTATAAACTCGATGAAAATGTTTGTTTAATAAATTTTACGCCTCCTCTTCATCCCCCTTCAAATTGTTCAATTAAATGAATGTTCACTCCACTGACTCATATCAGACAGGTTTTTGGAAATATAGAAACAATACGATGAAACATAAAAATTGTCTTGAAATTTATACATTTGGAAAATTTGAGCGTAAATCCAACGTTATGTCCCTTTCCTCTACTGTTCGTACTGTTGCTATTGGCAACAAACAAGTGACTATCGACCCACTCACATTGTTTCACAGGATATGCGTTTTGAAACAATCGGATGAAGAATTGGAGAACTTTTTCACGTACGAGCTTTCACCATTCCCGATGTCTCTATTCACTTAAGAGGGAATGAGGAAGGGCAAGTCCTCTTTCTATACAGTATTCCAACCTGTTAACATTAATGACACAAGATGAAAAACTAAATTTGTGGTGGTAGGTGGTGGTCATCTCCTTCACAAAGTTGTGTGGCCCAAGCACTCCTCGTTTGAGTTCATAGCTGCCCCATATGTGAAATATCTCGAGGCACGGTACGGTCAGAACATAGCTGTAGTGTTTGTAGTGTTTGAAGGTTACCCAACAGAGCCTGATCGAAAGAATACAAAGAGCTCTGAACGTAATCGCCGAGCTCAAGTACATTCATCTCCTGACGTGATATTTGAGGAAACAACCGCTCCTAATATTTCCCAAGAATAACTTTATCTAATGATATTAATGATGAATTAAGGCTCTTAAACTGCTGAAGGTGACATTTGAAGCCAAACCCATTGAGGTTTTTCAGGCTGAAGAACATGCTGACACCCTAATCATCACAACAGCCATCAGAAAGGAGAAGACGTAGACTTGCTGGTCATCCTGACTGGTCCCACACCAGGTACCATATACCTTCAAAATTGTGGAAGAGGCAAAACGCCAGATGTTTTTTGCTCCACCACCTCAACATCTGAAGACAGCCATCTCATCCCTTTTACTCACGCCTTCAGTGGCTGTGATTCCACCGTGTGCTTCTTTGGCCAAGGAAAACTGTGTTTTCTCATCCAGCTGCGACACCTGCCCAAGTAGCTGAAGCTGGGGAAAATCCTCATCGAGCTGTAAGGTGGGGAAAGGTCCAATCGAACCATCAATGACCTGCGCAACCAGCTCTTCACAAAGGCTGCAGCCAAGACCAGTTTCAACCCAGTCAGACTTCCCCCCACGCGAAAAGCTGCGAAGCTACGTTCATTTCGCACATACCACCTGGTGCAGCAGTGGCTGGGTTATAAAAAGAATTCGCTCGAATGAAGATGGGTTGCTTCAGCCCAAGGCCTTTTCCCGAAGATGATGTCACGGGAAGTAGCCCCCTCGAACCTGTTGAACACGAATTCCTGCAGTTGCAAGAAGGGTTGGCAAAATGCTTGCAGCTGCAGGAAAACAGGTTTGAAGTGCTCACTCGTCTGCGGAACCTGCAATGGCCAGTCTTGCGAAAACCTGTCTGAAATAACGGTAGACGACGATGTCAACATCCTTGAGTTGGGCGAGCTCAACGACAATGACGAGATGGATAGGCTGCTTGCCTATTCAGTCAACCAACTCACTGGAGAGACTGTTGTCGTGGAACTACATCAGGTATTCTCACACTATTATTACTGCTGAAAGTTACGATTATTTCTATTTATTCTTCACCCAAATCTTATAGAACCGTGTATGCCATTTATATTAAGACTCCTTAACAATGTTTTTACCTTGATATAATCGAAAAATTAATATTTTCATCCCATTTCAGGAGATCCAGTATGGTGAAGGGGGCGAATTGGCCTGGTCCATCGAAGAGAAGGAAACATTGACGTCCCCTTCCCCACAAAACCTCACCATCTGCCAGTCATAATGACAACATTTTACGTAAGAACAATTATGACTGGCAGATTGGCAGGCATTATGAATATTCCAGTGGAATATAACTGTATTATACCTTCTATGCTCTCTTCTTATTCTATTGATTTTTTTGAATTGTAATTTCCTCGAATCGTTTTTAACCTCTCCTGTCTAATTAGTTAACAGTGACTTGGCATGTTAAAATTTCAGGCCAACTATTTTCAGCTTCAATAATGGAAATACCTACTATATTATTCATTACGTCAATATTTGAATCGACTTAATCTTCATTTGTCGCTTTCATTTAAAAAAAATAACTGAAATATATGCGAGGTTGCGAATTAAAGCACTTCTTAAGAACATTATTTTAGTTATTTTTTTTATACCTGCTTCATAAAGCACGCGTACTCTCGGAAATCAAAACACGCTGTGCCAGACAGGTTGTTGCTAGGTAACAACGCCAAGTTTTCAGTTTTATCATATGCAATGTCAGATAAGCCTTGATGTCAACAATACGTGACATCAATGCCCATTACATACTTGATTAGATGTAATGAAGAAGAGATTTCTCATCTCAAATTCATTTCTAGCATTATTATCGAAGTCAAGATACAGGCATAATGAAAAATAGCGCATGATAAAGTCGGCCCCCGACTTTAATCTCTGGGGTCCGACTTTAATCTCGGACCCCCGACTTCAATCTCGGACCCCCGACTTCAATCTCGGACCACCGACTTTAATCTCAGACCCCTGAATTTAATCTTGGACCCCCGACTTTAATCTCGGACCCCCGACTTTGATCTCGGACCCCGACTTTGATCTCGGGGGTCCGACTTTAATCTCGGACCCCCGACTTCAATCTCGGACCCCCGACTTCAATCTCGGACCCCCGACTTTAATCTCGGACCCCGACTTTGATCAGGGGGTCCGACTTTAATCTTGGACCCCCGACTTTAATCTCAAACCCCCGAGTTCAATCTCGGTGGTCCGACTTAAATCTCGGACCCCCGACTATTATCTCGGGGGTCCGATTTTGATCTCGGCCCCCCGACTTTAATCTTGGACCCCGACTTTGGTTTCGGGGATCCGACTTTAATCTCGGACCCCCGACTTTAATATTGGACCCCCGACTTTAATCTCGGGGGCCCGACTTCAATCTTGGACCCCGACTTAAATCTCGGACCCCCAACTTTAATCTTGAACCCCCGACTCAAATCTCGGACACAAGACTTCAATCTCGGACCCCCGACTTTAAACTCGGACCCCAGACTTTAATCTCGGACCCCCGACTTCGATCTCGGACGCCCTACTTCAATCTCGGACTCCCGACTTCAATCTCGGACCCCGACTTTAATCTCGGGGGTCCAACTTTAATCTCGGACCCCCGACTTTAATCTCGGACCCCCGACTTTAATCTCGGGGTCCGACTTTAATCTCGGACCCCCGATTTTAATCTCGGGGTCCCAACTTTAATCTTGGATCCCCGACTTCAATTATGGGGGTCCGACTTTAATCTCGGACTCCCGACTTCAATCTCGGACCCCCGACTCTAATCTCGGACCCCGACTTTAATCTCAGGGGTCCGACTTTAATTTCGAACCCCTGACTTTAATCTCGGACCCCCGACTTCAATCTCGGACCCCTGACTTTAATCTCGGACCCCCGACTTCAATCTCAGATCCCCGACTTTAATCTCAGACCCCCGACTTCAATCTCGGGGTTCCGACTTTAATCTCGGACCCCCGACTTTAATCTCGGGGGTCCGATTTTAATCTCGGACTTCCGACTTTAATCTTGGACCCCGACTTTAATCTCGGACCCCGACTTTATTCTCGGTGGTCCGACTTCAATCTCGGACCCCCGACTTTAATCTCGGACCCCCGTCTTCAGTCTCATACCCCCGACTTTAATCTCGGACCCCCGACTATAATCTCGGGGGTCCGACTTCAATCTCGGACCCCCGACTTTAATCTCAGACCCATGACTTAACGTGGCTTTAGCTTATTTACAATGGGCATAAGCAGATAATTGCCGAGAAATAAGCGTCAGTAAAAATTGTTCTTAGAATGTGACTCGGTGTTGACCACAGCTATTAATGTAAATAACGGAGTATATCGGTAATATGTCATTGATATCCACAAGCACTACGCGACGTTTCGAGTGTTGTACTACCATCTATGACACTCGTACGGTATAGCCGCTGTTGCCTCATGCTCCGGGGGATATTGAGTCTGTTCTGGGGAATGAGAAGTGTCGAATCTGTTGGAACTACTCATTCCCCACCTTCAGGCAAATACAAGCCAATGAGCGTGATGTTGTCCTCCACGACCACCATAGTATGAACATTTTCGTAATGGAATTTTCCGCTCCAGGCGAAAAAAATATCGTTCGGAAAGAGGAGGAAAAGCGGACCAAATATCGAAATATTCTCCTTGAACGCCGAAGACTTTAAAATGGTGGTTCTGATCATAGGAGTCCTTGGTGGAATGATGGACATACTGCTCTCGAATTTTAAGAATACCTGCTTGCCGTAATATGGCAGAACTCTTAACAGCACGAATGCAGAAGGCCGTCATCCTTGGTTCACTCCGTTTGCTCAGAGCACATGATTTTTGGACCCAATAGTCACATACCCTTCGGACGTAGGATGTATCGAAGCACCGGAGATAGGGCCTAACTGGTACATTCCCGACGGGAAAAAATAAATAATAATAATACGACTTTATTCACAAATTTCATACACATAAAAGAAAACGAAAAGTGTAACTGTGGAAGCAGTTTCGTATCGTAGTAAGTATTTCCATGATATTCAACTTCATATTTTTTCTCACAAAGAAGTTTTGTGAATAATTCGCGCGGAGAGAAGCTAATGCGTATTTGCTTGATGTTAAGTGGTAATGTTTGGAAAACGTTTGAATACTGTGTCTGATGGAATTCATCTTGTGGATTTTGTTCAGATACTTATGAATACTCATCAAACATTCACAAATATTTCAGAATCGTCAAAAAAATACCTTACCAAATTATAGTAATAGATAATATTGCCATTATCATGCAAATAATTAACAGCAATCAGTTGGAACCTGAAATATAAGGATCCCTATTATCAGAGCCAATTAATGGTACTGATAAGCTTTCACTCCATAAATTATCGCTGATAATACTTCAACAAAAATACTTCATTCCATTTCAGTCGCAGTACCTACATACTGATTGTTTCTCAAACCGTTCATATAAGGTAAATTTTGTTCACTATATATTTTGATATTTTCCGAAAACGTCATTCTTGAAATATAGCGGGTAAATTTACACAACATGAAGTGAAAGGGTGACGGAGTGTTATTTTTGTATTAAAAATGTGTTCTAGAATGATCGCCGATAGCCGCTGCGACGCATTATTAAAAATGATTATCAAAAATTATGGAAAAAGCTGTACATTGTGGGTTGTTGGAGTATCTCGAAAAATCAAGTTTATTGTTTAATGGTCAATATTGCTTTCGAAAATTTAGTGATACAGATTCAGCATTACAAGATATTGTAACTCAAGTTCAACTATATTTAGATTCCGACAAAAAGTATGATATATTGTCACTTGATCTTCCGAAAGCTTTTGATATAGTGGATTACAAAATTTTGTTATCAATGTTGTATAAGATAGGTATCAGAGGAAATATACATTTGTGTTTAAATAATTATCTAATCTAAGAGGAAACAGTATATTTATTTACAGGAAAAGAGTAGTCCACAAAAGATTGTTCTATATGTGGAGTTCCACAGGGATCAATTCCAAAAAAGTCATGCTCGTTCGACTCTAAAAAATACATACGCTTAGGAATTTTCATGTATATTAAATGATTTATACGCGAGAAAATAATTAAATACTGAAAAATCGGTTTTTCGCCAATTTGACGGTTAATTTGAGGTCGACAAGTGTGAAAAACTGTGAAAAACAAAGGTTTTTGATTTTATTAGTATCTTCAACTGTTTCCTTGAACAGTTTTTGCTAAGAGGTCACGTTTTGCCAGAAATCGCAAGAAACCGTTTTCAACCCCCAAACTGCATCCTCCATTCACCATTTTGAGTGATTAACTATTTTCCTTCAAAGGTGGAACCTTTAGAACAACATTTTCACCTGGTCCTTGCCTGTTACTTTTTTTTCACAAAAATCATATTCACTAGCCTAGGGGCTTGTGCATAAAGTTCATCATTTTAATATATTGAAAACAGATGGAGATCAAATTTTAATGAATTTGTATAAATAATAAGTCGAAATAGTACTTTGTCAGAATTGAAAACCTCTCGATATAACGTTGAATAACCAGAAAACCACTAACATCATTTGTTCAGATATTGCTTTAGCTATCTTTTTCGCGAAAAGGCATCGAAATCGAACAGACATTCGCGTCTGTGGGAAATGAAGCAGCGTCACTGAATGTTTTTTTTTGTTGCTTGACTATACACATGCAGTAGAACACCGGTTAAAATTCGATTTTTTTCTGAGAAATGTGAATGTCACCACAGGTAGTTTACTAATGGAATTATACTTCAAATCTCCTATTCAAACGTTTTGAATATTTCTTTTTCTGTAATAATAATGAAAGTTTCTTGATCAAATAAAAAGAACGGAATAGACAATTGCTATTGGCTGTGACTCTCTCAAGCAATTATTGGAACTAAAAGTGTCAATAGAATTTAATTTGAAATTACCTTTAGAAACTACTAGAACTATTCGTCAACCTTGTTATTCCAAAAAGAACACCATGTATATTTTTCCATGTCTGAATTTCTATTTTTGGACTCTTTCGATCTTTCTGCCAGCTGATACCTAATTTCATTTAAAAAGAGTTGCGGGATAATAATATATCTATTGTTCTGAGGCAGACGAGGAGTTTTTCTCAAGTAAAAATTACCATTCACTTATTTTTTCAGATCTCTGAATGGCACCGATTGTAGCTGTAGCTCTCCGTCCTTTGCTATGGCCAGCAGCTTTACTGTTCTTCGTAATTCGGTTTCCATTCGTAGTAATCCTGAAGGCGGCATATTTTGTGATAGACTTGATTCTATTTCCTGCAAGTATACCTGGTAGGCTGATAGCACTTCCATTCACAGTTTTAAAAATAGCTATTCGAATATTGTTTAGGATACTCCGATTACCTATCACTATACCTCTCACTTTAATCAGGCTGCCCTTTTGGTTTCTGAAACGACTTTGATTTTGTAATTTGTAAAAAGCAGAAAATGAATAAAGCTTTCCTGAACTATACTGAAGTTTCATAACACGGTTTGGTTTAAATCAAATTTTGGAAAGGCTATAAGTAGAGTTTGAAAATGCACGAAGTTGAATCCTTTACATTTCAAAGTGCAATCAAATTTTGAAGAAAAAACAGTGAGCTACTGCAGCGTCGCTTCCAGAGGATTGAATAGTTGCAGTTGTATGCTACTCTTTTATGGGGGCATCGAATCGCTATTCGTTGATTCTATTACTTAGTTTTCCACGAGACGCTGACATGATACCGTACCTCAATTATACTTCGGAAGGCCACGTCCTCATATCACCCAATAGTTCGTTCATATTCTCATTCCTCTGCGTATTGTTGAAAGCGATTTGACTCACCATCCCTTATCTATCGGCCTCGTCCGAGGCACACTGGACAGTGTTAGTCATTATCGTTCTTACGCTCGTTCATCTCGTGCATCTCGAGTGAATAAACCAAATAAACCAAAATGCTGAAAGCAGATAAAAGAAAAGCAATGAAGAGTTTAGGAAACAATAAAAAAAAATGAGAACACTGGAGGAAGTTAAGAGTCAAGTAAGTACTGAAAGAGGAATTATTATTTTAGGAAATGTCCCCTCATTATGGTTCGTATCCACACTTCGTGGATATCATCGAGCCAAGCGCAGTCTAACGACTTGCAACTACCCAAATTTGTGAATGACAAAAGTCTTCAGTCGATTAATGAGTAACATCATTATTCGAGAACGAAGATGAACGTGCCTCTTTCGTCTTATCAAGGACTAATACCCTCGATAGGCAAGAAAAACCAAAGAACCATGGCATTAAAAGCTCATGAAATCTCAACTATGAACGTGCCTTTTTTGTCTTATCAAGGGCTAATACCTTCGATAGGCAAGAAAATATAAAGTACCGTGGCAGTAATAGCTCATGGAATCTCAACTATAAACGTGCCTTTTTCATCTTCTCAAGGGCTTATACCTTCGATAAGTAAGAAAAAACAAAGAACCATGGCATTAATAGCTCATGGAATCTCAACTATAATATTTTGTTATTAGGCAGCAGCGATGCAACGGATTCAAGCACGGCTGAGTCAGAATCTGAAAATACGGGAGTGTCTACCAGACCGCAGCCTGCACCTACTCCATTGGAACCCGTAGTAACAATAACTACTGGAGAGACATTGCTGAAGACATTGCTGGAGATCTTGCAACAAGGTTGCCATTGTATCTCACAGGGTTAGACCGAGAAACTCGGCAAAATTATTACAAGAGTGGCAAATTCCAGAGACTTGTACTGCCCTCACTGCTCCCAAATTGACTCAAGAAATATATGCTCTTTTTCACAAGTGGAAGTGAAAAAGGAAATTTTCTCACAAAATCTCCAGAAAAGTATCAATCACTTAAATAGATTGGAGCTCATGGCTGTATTTAATCTCCTAGATGCTTTGCAAAAAATTATTGGAACTGTCAAATTATACTATCAGTAGGTAATACAACAGCTATTGGCTTCCTTAACCGAATGGGAGGCATTCAGTACCCAAAATTGAACACAATAACCAAACAAATTTGGGAATGGTATGAAAACAGGAAAATCATCATTTTTGCATCCAATATTGATACAAAAGACAGTGTAACAGCAGAGAGAGAGTCTAGGCGCAAACCATCATTCTGGAACCAAATGAATTTTTACTTTTGTTCCCTTTCAGAACACCGCACCCCTTAGGAGAAACCTCTCCCTGGGTGCCACCATTTTGTTCGGGAAGCTTACAAACACATAGGATTACCATAGCCAGCCATAGATACCATTATGGCATCCTTAAGCTATGCCACGATGAAACAATATTCCACTACATACAAAAAAATGTTGAATATGGTGTAACGGGTCTCATGTCTTTGAAGTAGAGTCCAATAAAATCATAGAAGTTTTACAGCGGCAATACAGGGTGGGTCACGGTCGATGGTACCTTAGACGTTTACGGAGAACGGGATATAGGATCATTCTGAAAATTTGGTTTCTCAAGTAGTTGCTCTTGGTCTATCGATCTAAAATATTTTCAGCAATGTAGCTTATACCAGAAAGTATCAGCATCTTTGTTATTTCAAATGGGTCACCCTGTATATTACCGCATTTTTGAACTTGTCATTCCTTTCTGATTATGTCTGCATCATACTCTCTTATACCTATCTCTAACGGTTTTTGAGATATTGGTTATTTTCCATATTTTTTATCCAAAACATAGCTCGAATTGAATGTTTATTTCTGCGGTATTTGGATTCTTAGGAAGTTGCAATTTCGTGTTTAGTTCATCAAGATTATGTACATTGATTCTGTATGAAGAAGTTTGTTCTGCGTTATACAGAGTCGTTCAAAATTCTTGATCTTACTGCTAGATACGAAAACAGTTGAAAGTGCGTTTTTTTAAATGGAACATCCTGTATAGTATGAAATATCCTGAAAGATGACTAAATTCCCTTCCAATTGATATATTATGTTCCAATACCTAAATAGCCAGAATTCCGAGATAATAACAATTTTCACTTGTAATCTCCCAAGTGCTTGAATTATTGCCGGAAATTTTTCGAGTACATGAATTTTTTGAAAATTCATGTACGAGATAAATTTACGGCAATTAATTCAAGCACGAGGGGATTCGGTAAGAAAATTTCACACCGAGAAATGATAATCATCCAACAATTCATAAGAAATAACTAACGATGGTTTCACCTGAACTATTTATAACCACTGAAATATTGATATGTAAAATACTTAACAAAATTTTCATCAATAAATTTGGAACAAAAAAGGAAAGTTATCTTCTCATCGTGGATTGAACCATCGACCTAGCGACTCATAGGCCGCAACACTACCGCTTAGCAACGGGACTTGTGATAAAAACTTGTGACAAATGGTGTATTGAACTTCTTCTGAAATATGATTTCAGAATTGACAATTTCTGCAATAATCGTGGAGAAAATATTTTCAGACACATTCCAAATATCTAGTAAAAACATAATTATCTCCTTTCATATGAAATCTACACCTCCATTTGTACATTAAAGCAAAAAAAAATATCAACTTGTCACATGTCAAATGTTTGACAGAAAATTTTCCACTTATTAATTTCGCCCATGGTACCCAGGAGGATGAAAATTTTCCGAAATTTTTAGGGTTGCCATGGTATCTAAACAAGAACGAATTTTTTGATTAGCTACAAAAGTGAGGTGTGAAATTTTCAAAAAAAATCGATTTATTTTTCTCATATTCATCTAAGGTGGCTATCAAAAAATGTCATGATGGTACATGACATTATGAAAATTTGACAATTAGTGCACTATTAATAATACCGTTGTGTGTTTCTTAACGAAAGTGACTCAAAAATAATTGAAATGGAGGAAGATAACTATTCAAACGATGTTCTGATGAAATTGTTTATTCTTCATGGAAAATGTGAGGGAATTATAGCAAGAACGTGCAGAAAATTCAATAAAACGCAGCCTGATTAAAACCAATGAACAAAAGGAAGTTTGTACGATTACAACATAACTTCATTAATTATCTGTCAAAAATTAGAAAACGTTCACAATAAATTTTCAAAATGCCGACCATTGGCTTCCAAACATTTCAAAATCCGGGTATTTGGAGATACAGTTGTAGCACTCCTTATTTCACTGGCATCTAGCTCTTCAGTGCAGTTGATCACTCGTTGGCGCAGGTCTTGTGCACTGTGTACTGTGCACTGTGTGCACCCTCGTCGTCGCTTCGCGACTCGGTAATTTTCAAAAAATGCATGCAAGTTCCGGCAACAATTCAAGCACTTGGGAGATTACAAGTGAAAATTGCTATTATCTCGGATTTCTGGCTATTTAGGTATAGGAACATAATATATCAATTCGAAGGGAATTTAGTCATCTTTCAGGATATTTCATAATATACAGGATGTTCGATTTAGAAAAACGCACTTTCAACCCTTTTCATATCTAGCAGTAAGATCATGAATTTTGAACGACCCTGTATAAAGCAGAACAAACTTCTTTATACAGAATCAATGATCTTGATGAACTAAACACGAAATTGCAACTTCCTAAGAATCCAAATACTGCAGAAATAAACATTAATTTCGAGCTATGTTTGGGATAAAAAATATGGAAAATGACCAATATCTCAAAAACCGTTAGATATAGGTATAGGGGAGTATTAGGCAGAAATAATCAGAAAGGAATGACAAGTTCAAAAATTCGGTAATATATAGGGTGACCCATTTGAAATAACAAAGATGCTGCTACTTTCAGGTAGGTATAAGCGGTAACGCTGCATTGCTGAAAATATTTTAGGTCGATAGATCAAGAGTAACTACTTGAAAAACCAAATTCACAGATTGATCCTATGTCCCGTTCTCCATAAACGTCTAAGGTACCATCGACCGTGACCCACCCTGTATATAGATCTGCTTTGAATAGTATATTATAGATTCAGGATAAATCGTTTTGTTAACAGATTTCTAGTATAGTATTTCATCGATTTCTCGAATAATCAATAATTCCCTTGTAATAGAAAATAATATTGTTTCCGAGACAAACTTCGGAACATTTCAATGACAAAATATCTTGAATGAATGAAACAATACTATTTTCCGTTACAATGGAATTGTTGATTTTTCGAGAAATCGATGAAATACTATACTTCAAACACCTGTATAATTCAAACCGTGGCATTCGCGAGGTAGTCACTGTGGAACTTTCTGATCAAGAATGTCTCATCCACATTATGTCAGAAAATAAAAAAAAATTCACGGATGATTTTAGAAATCATTTCAGAATTATTCTGAATCATCCCTTCTCCATATTTTTTGGACCATCGCCGCAACTTCATTTGGATTCATCTTGATGAGCACAGACGTTGACACATTTGTATATATCAACTACATAGTTTCAAAAAATCAGCTAAATATATTGGTGGAAGCTGATTATACAATGGGATACATTTTTCCGAAATTAAAAATATATTTTTTAACGCTCCGTATCCCAAATACTTGAAGTTGGATGGTTGGTTCGAATGCAAAATATGATCGCCCTCTCATGTACTGTAAGTAACATCAATTGTATATGGATTTGCAGGAAAACGAATATTTTCTAGAAAAAAGTTCGATAAGAATGACCAAAAACAAAGTTCAACTATCTGTATACCCGCCAGTTTTGATTCTAGAAACTTTTGACAATTGAATTTTTCGATGCACACATTGTGGACTATTCCATTCAGATCGATACGATGGAAATAAAATTCCGGATTTTTTGAAAAATCGTCAAAATATCAAACTTTGACCCCCTGTAGAATCCATACGCCGTCATTCAGAGAGTTGGCGCAATAGTAACTTTTGTTCAGGATTTTCATCGAAACCGGTTTTCCATAAGATTGGTGCGGGGTCCTTTACCAGGGGAACTGTATTTGAATAAGTATGCTGGAAACTACTGTTGACCCTCTTATCACCAAAATCGTCGAAGCGAATCCTTATGAATTCGATATGGATACCACATTACTCCATACAAGAGAGAAACTATTTGGATAATACTTTCCCCGGCCGTTGGATTGGCCGTCGAGGTACTAGGAAATGGCCAGCCCGCTCACCAGATTTGACACCTTTAGACTTTTTTATGAGGCTATTAGAAGCAAAGGGAGTACGAAACTAAACCTGCTTCAATATTAGATATACGTCAGAGAATAATGAATATTTGTAGAAATATCGACGTTTGAAAATGTGCGGCGTGAAATATCGCATAGGCTGTTCTCGTGTCAAGCAGTTCAAGGCAACGGTTTATAGCATCTTCTGAACTGAACTCAGCTTATTTCCTCAAAATATGAAGTTGAACGTCGATTTATTCAGATTATTATTAAATGTTCCTCCAATTTGTAGTAGGTGAAGATATTGACTTCATATTCTAGGGCTGTGAAGTATGCCAAAAGATGTTTCACAAAACCCTCTCTTCCATTTATTTATTTTTCCACATGGCACCCAGTCGCCATCTTGAAAGTTTCATCTGTCAATTTTACTCCTAAATACAGTTTTCAAGCATCAATTTCATCATTTCAGGTTTTAATTTTTTTAGTTGACCCGTTCAAAAAATGAAAGGGGGGGGATTCAAATGAAAAATTCAAATTTTCCTCTGGACATTAAAGAAAAGCACTGTATAGCGAAAACTTGTGCTTGAGTTTAGGTTATAATGAACACTAGTAGTCCTCGCAAGAAAAGGACGGTTATTATTATTTTTCGCGGCGCTCGGGGCAATTCACTGATTTTTTGGTGGAATTTTGACTTTTCAGCTGTATGAAAATACTGGATGAAAATCCATGTAAATATCTCTATAATGGAAACTAAATAATTACACAGATAACAAATGGAGCCCAACGAAATAACATTTCAATTTGAAAATTTCCTTAAAAACTTCGTTCTCAGGCATCGAACCAATGATTGATGACGCATTCTCACGAACAATTCCGATACTCAGCCATTGCATTAAGAAATGTAGTGATCGATTTTCTGCAGTGGTACTAATACTTTTTTCCAATTTTTTTCACAATTTCAAGACAATTCTGCCCAAATCCTCCCAAAGTATCAAATGCCAATGGTAAAACAATGTGATTATTTTCAAATGACTGGCATTTGATTTTTTCGCTATTCTGCATGTTCTACTAATTTTCTAGGAGCTATTATGGCGATTCGCACATTTGAACTTACACAGACATCCACACATGTAACAGCCCATATAATTGCCTTTCCTCTTTACCACGGAATCAAAGTGGTGCCATCTGGTCGTCATTAAACGAGATTCCAATAGGTTCCACCAAAGCTCGCTTAATGGTGTCGCTAAGGGCATGATGACGAGAAAGGCACCCCAAAATGAAAGAACAACTATGCCAAGTGAACCTACGTCAACATGTGCTCCACAACAACATTTATGAGGTTCGGAAATCATTGCACTCAAACGCAAAGCTACTGATATACAAAGTGGTTCGCTATCTTAAAAGGCTCGTGGTGTTAACCAATTCAGCTTCATTAAGAAATTAATAGACAGACTTATAAGAAAATTCAATCACTCGTGGTAATACTACTGATTAATTATTTCTTTCGTCTATCAAATATCAGTCATCAACCAATCATACGTTTGTTTCCTGTTTGACAGGACCAATCAACACGCTCTATTAGCGACTATTTACATGATGCACAATAGTCACCGACTATTCAGCATGATACTCATATCAAGGAGCCTGAGCATCTGACAGTACTCTAAATAAATACATATTAAACGTCAAATAAAATCAATCGTGTTGAAGCTGTATAAGAGAATGAATGTGGACCTTCTACGGTTAATACTGCAAGTTCTTCAAAAGCTGAACAAATGTCACAAATTACGCATGGTGGAAATGTCGCATACAATAATTGTGTTTTTAATTTCAATTAATAAATTATAAAGATGGTGCTGTTTATGTTTAAATTTTGTGATTTGTTCTTGATATTTTGAATAAATTATTCCAAATTGTTTAATTTTCATTCATTCACACGACCTTGATTAATTGTCGACTATATTATTGCTGCTAAATTTCTCTTGTATTTATTAATTTTACTCGACATTATTTTGGCATTAATAATCAGATTATTAATGCCAAAATAATGTCTCGTTAAATTATCATAAAATACAGTCGAAATTTAGATGCAATAAAAATAGTCGACCATTTATCAAGGTCTTGTTATATTACCCTTGACTATTCCACTCTTCTCAAGATATTCACGTAAACTGACCAATCACAAATCAAAGACAACTTGCATTATCAGTAGTAATACCACAAGTGATTTTCGCGATAAGTCTGTAGATTCATTTCTGAACGGAACTGAATTGCTTCGAGAAAACACTACGAGTGGTGTTTTCTCGATACAATTCAGTTTCGTTCAGATATAAAAGACAGACTTATTAGATAAATTTAACTACGAGTGGAATTTTATTAGACTATTTCACGAAGCATTAAAAGTATTATAATAAACATGAACAATCAATTCAGCATAACCATAATCAATCAACTATAATCACAAAAAATGTATTATAACTATCAATTATTTATTATATAGATAATACAAGTTGTTTTTGATTTGTGATTGGTCAGATTACGTGAATATCTTGAGAAGGGTGGAATAGTCGCGACAATTTCCCTCATATTGTATAAACCAACCAAATCCCACCATTTTTTAATTCAAACCAATGAGAAATGTGCTTTTCGAAAACACTGTCTCCAGCCCGTGGTATTTTCAAATCGGTATTTCGCTTCTTCCTTATTTATACGTTTCCATAGTTAAAACAATTTCTGTGAATAGATTTGACGGTTCAACTCTTCAACTGACATTAATAACACATGATGAACCGTTCCTGCAATAAGTATTTAGTCCAGAATAATTTAATGTATTCGTGAAATTGTCTGATCGAATATCCCTTCAAAATGCAGAATTTTCAAAATACTTTCACCTTGCCAGTCGCTCAAACTGTGTTGCTGTTCAAAACACCACTAAAGCAAGCTCTCGTGGTGTTTCCAAGCATTACAGTTTTCGTGACAGCAAGGTGAAAGTATTTTTTGAAAATTCAGCACTTTTTCGGGATATTACTACTGACAATTTCCCTTATATTATACAGTGTGTCCCACTTACCATGCTCACCATGGGTATCCTTTCAATGGTGAGAGATACGAGGTTGGTTAAATGATTTTGATCATTTTCATGTCTCCTCCGTAACTTCTTCATTTATGAAAATATTTGAATAGGATTTTCACATTCTCATGGCAGTTTTTCATTGAGATTTCGAAAAAAATATGAAATTCATACCAACTCTTCTAGAATTTGAGATATCATCACCAACTTTTATTTTTCAAATGTAGGTCATAGCTTACTATGACTTAGTTATGAATAACTTTTTTTCTCTTACAGATGATATGACACAGTAATAGGATTTTGTTGATAACAACGGAGTTATCATCATTGTTACAAAAACAAGAACAATTTTGAAGTCACCATGTTGAATTAATAAATTTTAACAAAAAAATCATGATCTCCGACCTCAAAAACCCATACATACCAATTTTGAATGGAATCAGACCATAATCACAAATCTCGTCCGCCATATTGGAGGAGCCGCCATTTTTTATTTTTTATTTTTTACTTCAATAAAAACATCTGCCAAATTTCAAGTTATTAGGACCGCCAAAGTGGGTCAAAATTCACTTGCAAGAGACATGAAAATGATCATCAAAATCTGTTATTTGCGTATAAAACAAAAACGAATACATTTTATCAAAATATTTTTTCACATTATAGTTGGCCTTGATAAACTCCACATTTGGTGTCATTCATATATGTTCGAGTCATCAAAATGGATAATAAAGATTTTTATTATTATTATTATTATTATTATTTAACCAACCTCGTATCTCTTACTATTAAAAAGATACCAATGGTGAGCATGGTAAGTGGGACACACTGTATAAACCAACAAAATGCCATCAGTTTTTGAATTAAAACCAATGGAAAAGGACTTTTCGAAAACACTGTCTCCAGCCCATGGTATTTTCAAATCGGTGTTTCGCTTCTTCCTTATTTATACGTTTCCATAGTTACAGCAATTTCTGTGAATAGAGAAACGTCAGTTTGACGGTTCAACTATTCAACTGACATTAATGATGACACATGATGAACCGTTTCTGCAATACGCATTTAGTCCATAATAATTTATTGTATTCGTGAAATTGTCTGATCGAAAATCCTTTCAAAATGCAGAATTTTCAAAATACTTTCACCTTGCCAGTCCTTAAACTGTGTTGCTGTACAAAACACCACTCGAGCAAGCTCTCGTGGTGTTTCTGAGCAACACAGTTTTCGTGACAGCAAGATGAGACTATTTTTTGAAAATTCAGCATTTTGTCGGGATATTACTACTGAAAACACCAGCTCTCTCTCAATTCTGATTGGTCTGTCAACGATGTGTTTTCAACGATGTAACCATAGATGACAAAGCAAAGTTTGACATTTTCACGGATCATAATTGTGGGCGAAAACGTCAAAATGAGTCGCATCGTAACTATATAATAAATTATTGATAATTATATAATTTTTTTATGATTATAGTTAATTGATTATGGTTATGATGAATTGATTGTTCATACATACTTTTAACGCTTCGTGAAAGAGTTTAATAAAATTCCACTCTTGATTGAATTTATCTCATAAGTCTGTCGTTCATTTCTGAACTCAACTGAATTGTGTCGAGAAAACACCACTCGTCCTGTTTAGTTCAGAAATGAATCAACAGACTTATCGCAAAAATTCAATCACTTGTAGTATTACTACTGATCATTCCACTTATAGCAATAATAGCCTGTTTGATTGGTTGAAATTTTTGTGTTGATAATTAAAAACATTCGGCTTTTGATTGGCTACTGGATATGTTTATGATGTGTTATCAATTTTGTAGTTCGATTCCTGATAGGTTTTCTCAAAAAACAAACTTACCACTAAGCTGCTATAATGACTCGACACCAAACTTTGACCAGAACCAAACAAGCACTCACTATTAATTCATATCAACTTCACAATTTTCGACAAATTCTGCATACTCGTTGATTAATCAAATGATTATAGGTACCAAAATGTTTTCAAAACATAAACTCAAGCGAAACGCAGTAAAAATGCAACGACGAAACTACGAATGACGCGCACTGTGACTGTGCACTGGTAACTGAAATAGCGGGATGTTTGAAATATCAGATAAATCACTGTTTTGTATCTACTAGTACAAAAAATGAACTGGATATGGATAATGTTGAAATATACAACAGCACGAACTGTACATTCAATGTTAATATTTAGAATAATAAATAAAAATGGTTTCGATGTTATTCATGAAATAAACAAATACAACTCGTGTTTTCTGCGATTGTCTTGAATTCCTTCTTGTGTTCTTTAAGCAACATAATTTGTTTCGAAAACGAGAAGGAATTTCTATTTATATAATCACCAATACACCTGTTGTATTACCTATGCTAACACAACACCGAACTCTGA
The DNA here is from genome assembly GCA_944452925.2 of Chrysolina oricalcia. Classification (NCBI taxonomy): domain Eukaryota; kingdom Metazoa; phylum Arthropoda; class Insecta; order Coleoptera; family Chrysomelidae; genus Chrysolina; species Chrysolina oricalcia. The sequence continues at coordinate 28,758,853 of OX101811.2, read as the reverse complement.
CCAAAACCGTTGCAAGCTCTCACAACTTTCGAAAAATTATGGATCCATGTTGAACAATGGGTGCGTCTAACAGCATGCAGCGGTTGCAGCCGCTTTTACGCTTCACGTGATAGACGGCTGACAGCTCTTTCAGCCGCTGCAGATAAGTAAAGCGCTTTCAGCGGCCTGTAATTTGACAAAAGTTTTACTTTACTAGTATTTTATTTTTGTTGATGTTTAGATTGTCAAGTCGAACAAAAATGGAAAATTGGAAAATCGTTAAGGACGAAAATAATACTATTTCATGAGCCAAATATATCCAGAGAGTATTGAGTAAGTAATATTGGTTATGAAGACAAGTGAGTATATTACATTTTCTAATGTTTTTTCAAATTGCACCAACTTCACAACTAATTTACAACAAACACAATGCACTAAGGGCCAGTTTTTCATGTTCAAGTTAAACTCCAGATAACTAACTGGTAGTTTAGATGGTGAATGACATTCTTTAAATGATGTTGAAGGATCGCATTCTAACCATTAGTTAATTAATCTGGAGGATAACAGCAACTTGAAAAACTCACCCTAAGTCTAAACAAATAAGTTTAAAATTATCAGATTCCAAAATTGACAGAAGTAGACGAAAAACATTTTATGGGCCTTCAAATAGACTTGCAAAGCGCTTTCAGCTTTTATCTGATAGACCCAGCCAATATAATCACTCAAATCTAAACTATAGACCATTCCAGGATGACGTCACTGGCATTTGCTGGAGGGCAGATATTCTATTTAGTTTTCATTGTTTACTGGTAAACAACTGTCAATAGTTAGATTTTAATTATTAATTAGTTCTTGAATGTGTTAATGTGTCATCGTTTTATAGTGTTGTTTAGTGTAGAATGCAGGACGAAAGGGATGAGGTATCTTTTTTAGATTTTCGGCTGTTTTAACGAAGCATGGTGACTATTTGAATGATCTATTTCCACAACGCCGCGAATAATGCTTTAAAACGGGGCCCCCAAAGTTAATCACAACTTAAAACTTGGCGTGTGCGTTCTCCACATTTTATCGAAGGTTAGTTATATAGTGTATATCAGTTAATTTTTGTACATTAATGAGTTTCAAAAATTATTTTAGAAAAACCCGGTGCCTTTAAGGAAATCATGCATTCTGATGACTGGAGTCCTTCTCAATAGATGGGCTACACCACAAGTGAGAAACCAGATGAGTCTGCAGCTTCTTGTTCTCTACTTTTTATAGAAAGTAAGCTAGGGTATATCATTTGATTTTGGTACGGATCGCGATAATGTCTATAATATGAATTTTTCATCGTACTGGCACTTGATATCACCGCCAAGGAATAAATAATAAGTACTTCGAGGCATATTTGTTACGATTTTATCAAAATAACACCAGAAAAATGAACTTTTGAACTAAACACACAAGGTTTAGACGTCAACTAATCGATATGTGTGCCCTCCAGCAAATATGGCCGACCTGTCAAAGTCACGTGTTCTGGAATTCTGTATTTGACCTAACCTAATATGTCGGAAATTTTGATAACGTGATTGAAAGACGCGCTCTGTGATTGGTAATGTAATGCGGAAAATTTAAAATGACAAGAGAGCTGCACGCAGAGTTGAAAATATGTTAATCATAAGTCAATATAACGTCAATATGAAAGAAAAGAGTCGTTTCGGTAATTTTTTCATTTTTTCGGTGATTGTTATGAACAGGCGCAAGTTGTGTTTTAAAAACAATGAACGTTACTTCGAGCTTGTGATAGACCAATACTTGTTTTTAATTTTTTGTATGAATTTTTCCTTCCTTGTTGTTTTTACGGTTTCGTGGAGAAAGGTTGATTAGTTTTTTATGTGGGTGAATTCTCATAACTCCCGGGACGACTTGTTGAATATGCATAAGAAATGTTTCACTCAATTTTTTTATTTGAAAATAACTGCATCAACCACAAATGGGTTATTAGAAGTGGTACAATACAAATAACATATAAATTATATTTTATTATATACATTGATGTCCTTCAGATATTCAAATAGATTTTGGAAGTTGCAGTCATCATTCAGTATTTTCATTAGGGAGTTAGGGATATTAAATTTGATTCTGCTAATGGTGTATATGGGCACTGTAATAGGAAATGTTTGACACTGATTTCTGTGTTAGGTACACACTTCACAAACTGGAGGTTCTTCTTTCTTGAATAGGTGCTCGTGGGTGTATCGGGTGTGGCCTATTCTCAGGCGGGTTAAGATTGATTGCTGCTTTCTGGAAATTGGTAGACGTGACCAAGGTGTCGAAGATGTCCTGACCTCCCTGAGTTTGGTTTGGGATTATGTCCAAGTATTCTGCCAGTTTTCAACGGGTTTTAGATTTGATGGAGGCTGTTGGGGGACATCTTCCTTCAGGTTGTCTGTGGGACGGTTTGTTGGAATAAAACGTCTTCGTGAAAGATGCGGACTGTATTACTTCAAATTATAACATGTAATGGAGCGCGACAAAATGGATTCATCTTCAACGGTGGTCGAGAAAGAAGTCTCTCACTCTCTCGAACGTCGAGAGTGCCAGGGTCACATTAAGCGCTGTTACCACACTTAATATTAAGGTGTGATCTTAGGAAAAAATACAAAGTATGTATAATGCTTAACATAATCGCCTCTCTTGAAAGGCTAGGCTTTAACTTTCAAAAGTATGCAACAACATTGACATAAACATGTATGAGAAGTCTGAAGCAAATAAACAAATTAAGCTAAAGTTCGGTTCAATTTTCATCTTTAGTCTATAGGTAGAAGTGCCACTCGATTAACCGCACGCTTCACCACGCAGTTTTTGGTTTTGATGCTGACTACCCGAGTCACATTATCTTTGCCAGGATGCATCGCAATTATACGTCCTAAGGGCCAGCACATTGGAGGAACATTATCTTCCTTTAGGAGAACCATGTTGCCAATATGAATGCTTTCATCTATGTTGGATTGCCATTTGTTTCTTGACTGTAGCTGAGTCAAATACTCCTTTCGCCATCGACTCCAAAAGTGTTGTCCAATTTGCTGAAGGTGTTGGTAACGCTTGGTGAAACTGACTTTGGCTTCCATTAAATTTCTCTCTGGTACCGCAGTTAATTGTTCCCCAATCAAAAAGTGGGCAGGTGTTATTGGTTCAAGGTCATTGGGATCGGATGAGATTGGGACCAATGGTCTTGAGTTTAAGATTGCCTCGATTTGTGTAATTAATGTGTAAAATTCTTCATAGTGCAAGTTTATATTATTCAACACACGTTTCAAATGATGTTTGCACGATTTTACGGCAGCTTCATGTAAACCACCGAAATGAGGCGATCGCGCAGGCATGAAGTGCCATTTTATCTTTGAATAGCTCAAGTAATTTTGGTATCCGCTTGTTTCAATCAGATTTCGAATTGATATGAGTTCATTATTGCAGCCTACAAAATTAGTTGCATTATCCGAATAAATGTCTGTGCAAAAGCCTCGTCTTGAAACGAATCTTTTAAGTAGGCTTAAAAAGCCATCACTTGTTAGATCTGTAATAAGTTCGATATGAACTGCCTTCGTTACTGAACATACAAATATGCAGACGTAGCCTTTAATTAATTTATTTGTACGAAGTTTACTAGCCTTTAAATCAAAAGGACCCGCATAATCCACTGCACTCGACAGAAAGGGTCATGATGGTGTAATGCGGGCTTTAGGTAGGTCGCCCATTTTTGGGTATATGATTCCGGAAGGGTTTGCTCTGACGCATTTCATACATTTATGAATGTGAGCCCTTACTGTCTGTTTGCCGTGCATCGGCCAGTATTTCTGTCTAACATGAGACAAAGTACATTGAATTCCTGAGTGAAGTGTACGTTTGTGATTGAAATCTATCACCAATTTTGTGTAGCTGTGTTTGGGGTGTAAGACTATAGGGTGCTTAATATCAAAACTATATTTCGCATTTTTAATTCTACCGCCTAACCTAATGATTCCACGATCGTCAAGGAAAGGGGAATAGGATTTTAATTTGCTTTCGTGATGAACACATTTTTTATTTTTTAAGCTACGAATTTCATTCGAAAAATATTCCTTTTGGGCTAGTTTCGCGAGAACTAATTCACTGTTTTCTAGTTCTTCAATTGTTAAATTTCCTTTTTCCCGTTGCTCCCTAGCTACTTTCGGAATTCGAAGAAATCTTAAACAATAAGCAATAATACGAGTTAATTTTGTAAAACTGGAATACCTGTCAAAGATACCAAAAATTTCGCCTGTTTCTCTCTTGTCTCTATCGACGTTTCTCCTTTTTTCTTTTTCCTCTTGTACCATAAAGGATCGAATTTCCGGAATTTGGCTGCCTCTTAATTTAGTAAAGTGAGATATGTTCGAGTTTTGAGGCCAATCGTATTGTTGAATAAAAAATTTAGGACCGTGTAACCACAAATCGGAGTTAATTAAATCCTTTAATGACATACCGCGTGAAATTATATCAGCTGGATTTTTCTCAGACGCAATATAATTCCAGTGTTCAATTTGTGTATTTCTTTGTATTTTTGCGACACGATTGGCAATAAAGGTTTTCCAAGTCTTAGGTTCGTTAGCTATCCAACATAAGACAATAGTCGAATCTGTCCATAGAAAGGTTTTTAAATTTTCAAGTTTCAAAGCTTCCTTGCACTTGACGATTAATTTGCTAAGTATAAATGCGCCGAGCAATTCAAGCCGTGGCAAACTTTGACATTTTAAAGGGCTTACTCAAGATTTTGCGCATAGTAGGTGACTTTCAATATGACCGTCGAGGTCTATTGATCTTAGGTAGATGCAACAGGCATACGCTTGCTCACTAGCATCACTGAAGCCGTGGATTTCAATAACAGTCGGTTGTTTAACTAAAACGTGTCGAGGTATTTGCATTAGACCAACTTGAGATATTTCATTCTTCAAGTCTGTCCATTCCAAGATTAAGTCGTTGGGGATTTGATCGTCCCAATCAATTTCCAACTTCCACAATCTTTGAATGATAAGCTTTGCTCTAATTGACAAAGGACCTAAAATTCCCAACGGATCGAATATCTTGGCAATAAAAGATAGTATTGACCTTTTACAAACCTTATCATTTTTTGTGGAAATGTTCTCCGAGTTATACTCAAATTTGTCAAGACTAGGTATCCATGAGACACCGAGAGTTTTTATACTAGAATCATCTGAAATCAAATATTTCGAGATTTCGTGACGACACTCATTATTCAATTTTTCGATTATTTTTGGTTCATTCGACTGGAGTTTTCGGAGCTCAAAACCGTAGTCTGACAATATTTGACAAATATTCGCTTTTAATTTATAAAGAGATTCAAAGTCCGAGGTACCTGTAAGAAGGTCGTCAACATAAAAATCTGAACGAATTATATCACTTTCAATAGGCCATTTTTCAAGGCTATCGATAGCTATTTGAATTAAACACCGTGTGGATAAGAAAGAAGCAGAAGCTGTGCCATAGGTCACGGTATTCAACTGAAAATGTTTGACTTCATCATTTTGAGAATTACTCCAAAGTATGCGTTGCAAATTTCGCTCTTCTTTATCTATCCACACTTGACGATACATTTTTGCCACGTCGCCTACCAGCACAAAGTTGTGCTTTCTGAAACGAACTAAAATTGAAAAGAAATCATTCTGAATGGTTGGACCAATTTTCAGAACATTGTTCAGTGATAGATTACTAGTACTTTTACACGCTGCATCAAATACCACCCTTAATTTTGTGGTTGTACTTTCGGGTATTTCTACACAGTGGTGGGGTATGTAGTAAATCGGAGTTTTTGATGGTAGGTCACGTGATATCTGTGTCATGTGTCCCAAATTTTCATATTCGGACATAAAATCTCTATAGGAATTTTGAATTTTAGGGTTTCTACTTAATCGTCTTTCAATTGAGTAAAATCGGTTGTGAGCCGTTTGTTCGGATTCGCCTAAATCTCGAAAGTTATCCTTAAGTGGAAATTTAACTATAAATCTACCGGTTTCATCCCTAGTAGTGGTTCTAGAGAAATACTCTTCGCATTCTATTTCGTCATTGCTCATATGAGCTCGTGGATCAGGATTGATTTCTTCAACTGACCAAAATTTTTCTAAGCTTTCCCTCATTTCACGTTGAGAACAATAACAACTTGAAAACATAATATCTGACTTGTATTTCGTTTTACTATAAGGTATGGGACCGGAAATTACCCAACCTAACAGTGTTTTTTGAAGTATTGGTAAGTTTTTGCCCAATTTTATTTGTCCTGTACAAATAAGTTCAAGAAATATTTCACATCCTAAAAGCATGTCTATTTCCGACGGAGTATTAAAATCATAATCTGCCAGGGGTAGATCTGATGGAATGTTTAACTTGGATGCGTCGAAAAAGGTATGAGGCGTCATACCTGCTATACAGGGTAAAATCAAAAATTTCAATTTTGTTTGATAAGATGTATGCTGAGAAGAAATGGTTAAATCAATGCGTTCCGAGATATTTGTTTTGATTTGGTTAATGCCAATAACCGGAAGATTACATTCCGACGGTTTCAAATTTAATTTTCTTACCATAGAAGATGTAACAAAATTGGATTGCGAACCGCTATCTAAGAGAATTTTGCATGGCATGAGATTCTGATCATCGTCAAAAACATTAACTATAGCTGTAGATAATAAAATGAAAGAGTGTTTTGTGTTCAGGCATGTACTTGAGGAAATCGAGGTTGATGGGGCTTCCTCTCTTTCCTCTTGCTCATTTTTCAATAAGTCATCTAGTTTCACTACCTGAGTACTGGTCATTTGAGTGTGATCAGAATTTTGCACTTCGGGTGCATTATTTTGATTTTCGTGTTGATTTGAATTCTGCTTAAGAGACTCGCGATGTAACAACGTTGCGTGTCGTTGCTTACATCTTCTGCATCCCATAGATCGACAATCAGCATTTTTGTGCCCATACCGTAGGCAATTAGTACATAAATTTAGTGTTTTTGCTTGGTTCATGCGATCAGTTACTGATAATTGTTTGAACCTTTCACAAAAATAGATGAAATGCTGGTCTTTACAATGTGGACACTTAGGTTTGTAGTTATCATTCGTGTTTGTAAAGAGAGACTTTGATTCGAAGTTTTTTCTAGTTTGAGTCTTTACAATGTGGACACTTGGGTTTGTAGTTATCATTCGTGTTTGTAAAGAGAGACTTTGATTCGAAGTTTTTTCTAGTTTGAGTTAAAGAAACCGGTTTAACGTCAAGTGCTTCTAAAAGCTGACAACGTTGTGCTAAAAATTTTTCAAAATCATCAAGACTTGGGGACAACATGTCTTTAGAATAAATTTCCCAATCGCGTTTACTGTTGGGATCTAGTTTCGAGACTAAAATGTAGATTAAGACAAATTTGGACTCTTTAACATTTTCACCCAATGCTTCGAGAGAACGACAACTTTTCAAAAACGTATTAGAAAGGCTTCGCAACATTGAATGGGATTCTTTTGTCAGACTTGGTATTTCCATAATTTCCTTAATATGGGAATTTATAATAATTTTTTTTGTTTTCATATCGCTTTTGCAATAAATCCCACGCAATTTTGTAGTTGTCATCTGTCGCAGACAATGAAGCTATGATTTTCTTCGGTTCACCCTGTAACGCGCTTTCCAAATAAAATAATTTCGAAACGTCCGGTAGGTTTCTGTTATTGTGAACGATGGCCTTAAATAGGTCACTGAAACGCTGCCATTCGCTATAACTTCCTGTAAAGGTTGGAATTTTTAAAGGCTGTAAGTGCGCCGCTATATTTGGCAACGCAGCGTGGCCGTTAGATAGCTGAGTCTGGAATGGCTGACTCTCGCCCCCCGCCGCCCCGGTCACACCAGCAGAATTCCGCGAATCAGTGGATAATACGTGCCGCTGTGTGTGTCTAACTTGCCAAATATCGGCTAATATTTTTTGAGCGGCAGCAAGTGCATTATAATAACGAGTCTCAAATTCTTCCCGTTCTTGGTTAAATTCATCTTGATTTACATTGCCTGGAAAGTCACTCATAATTATCTCCTCAAACTGAATTTGAATTTCTTGAAACCTCAATGAAATAGGTTTGATATTTTCGAAACGCATGTGAAGTGCTTCAATTGCGTTTGCAACAGTTGGGTCGAACTTGTTTAAAAATGTCTGAAACCGTGTTAATTCACCCTTTAGTTGGGTTCTGCTATTTTTAATCTTTTTTAGTTCGAATTCGGGGTTAGTATCACCCTCAAATTCGTTAAGCATTTTGTTTGCTTTGAATCAACCAAAATATGTACGTATCAATAAAGAAGGACTTTATACAGACCGATTTTAACCTATGCAAGATATTTAATCTACGATATTACTTTCGAATTTTCGATTTGAAATGATACCACAATTACTTGCATGCATTCAACAGCTCCTCAGTAGTAGGTAGGTATAGTTTCGTGACTTTATGCTTTTGCCTATGGAAACTGTTCAACGTATCGTGAAAGCATCTTCCAAAACAAGTGTTTTCGAGAATAAACGTTTGATTTTTCGTGATACGAGATCTAGCTTGGCTCTTACGTCCACAAATAATGTTTCGAGAGTAATCGTTACGAGATTTGCTTGGCACTTATGTCCAGAAAGTGAATAAATCGAGTTTTATCGTGGCAATAATAAACTTAAACCTGGTAAATAGGCAAAAGTATAAGGTAAGAATTCGTGAATGGAAAGGACTGACCTTTTCACTAATGTTTATCGCTGCTCCAGCTTCGTGATTTCGCTTGCTGCCATTCGGGGTAGAAGGACCATGTTGCCGGACGTCTTCCTCCAGGTTGTCTGTGGGACGGTTTGTTGGAATAAAACGTCTTCGTGAAAGATGCGGACTGTATTACTTCAAATTATAACATGTAATGGAGCGCGACAAAATGGATTCATCTTCAACGGTGGTCGAGAAAGAAGTATGTCACTCTCTCGAACGTCGAGAGTGCCAGGGTCACATTAAGCGCTGTTGCCACACTTAATATTAAGGTGTGATCTTAGGAAAAAATACAAAGTATGTATAATGCTTAACAGAGGCCTTAACGTCAGATAGTAGGGTAAAGTCCTCAGCAATAGGCACCGTGTTGTTCAGAGCTGTTTCTTTGGCCAGGATATCTGCTCTTTCATTGCCGGCTATGCCGATATGAGAAGGAAATCATATAATCTCGGCATCTTTGCGCATTTCACGAATTGTGTTGAGCTGATCTTTTATCAATAGTGTCAACCGATTGTGTGAGTAGAGATGGTTCAAGCTCTTTATGGTGCTAAGTGAGTTGGTGATAATCAAAAAATGTTCATGTTGGCTTTCGATGCAGAATGTTAGGGCTTTGTGAATTGCGTACATCTCCGCCGAAAATACACTGAAAATGTGGGGTAGTTTGTAACTAAAAGTGATATTTTTAGTTATTACAGCAGCTGATGTACCATTCTCGACTTTAGAACCATCCGTATAGATCTCTTGGTAATTGTTGTAGTGACTCATGATTTCTCTGAAGCTGTTTAGGATGATTTGGGATAGTTGTTAATTTTTACTGAATTTCGTGAGGTGTGTATTGCACTTAGGTAGTGGTAAGAGCTAGGGTGGTGGAGTTCGGCTTTGGAGAGGTAATGTTATAGGAAAATTGATATTGTGTTTTCGGCAGAGTCTGTTTATTCTTTCGTAGAAAGGGGGGATGAGCCGAGGGTTTTTAGTGAAAAGTAGCTTGAATCTATCAGAGAATGCTTTCAGTCAATTTCAGAAAACCTAGTTGATTCTTCTGGAAGAGCAAAACTGATTTATAAATGGATAAATTCTCAAAAAGTGCCTCCTATCAGCAATCACCTAAATTGATAAGTCATCTCATTTGAAAAAAAAAACAAATTATACATCAAAATCTTTGACAGGTGACAAAATGTGGATTATTTTAATCCGTCATTCAATTGATTTCAATAATCGATTAAAAAATTTTGAGAAATGAGTAAAATTTTTTCTTCAAATAATAAAGAAGCAAGTCCGCGAATACATGTCTTGGCGTTTCTCCAGTACCTAATCTGATCAAATGAAGACTATTGATAATCAAGCATAAAATGAAAAATCGAAAGTGAACAGATTTGGAAATTTGAATGATTGAGGCTCCTGTCGGCTGGGAACAATCGAGAACATACATTGTTCTAGCCTACGTATCGTGACAGCTCTCATATTGAGTGTTCATAATCCCACCCCAGTCGCCTCGTTCATGTAGAGTGACGTCACACACTAGAGCGTTGCGTACTATGAAATTATTCTTCCAAGCGCAACTTCAAAGTCCCATGACTATTTCATTTCTAGAGATATTACAATGATTCTTTCACATTTTTGTTTCATTTTACTTAAATTTTTAGAATTAATACATAATAAATAATAAATAAAAAAAAAAAACTAGTTCATTGAAGATTGAGAGCCAACAATATTATTAAATATTTTATACGTTAACAATATATCCGCATATTCTTTCCTCAAGAAAAGACGTTCTAACTTGAAGAACTACATTGTTCCATAATCAACATAGTGACGATACCGGAAATATCTGAAATTCAGGTTGTTGATGAGTGTTTTTTGGGCATATTCAATCTGATCCATATTGATGAGAAATATTCCAGAATTGGTCTGACCAGTGATTTGAACATGGTTATTATGGAACAATGGTAATGAAATCTCCTCGAACTTCTACGAATGAATCCGAGAGTATGGATTCTCCTCCCAACCATTGTTTCGATGTGACATTCAAATGTTAATTTTGTATCCACCAATTATATTCCCAAACCGCGAACCAGATTGCTTCTTGGGATCATCTGATTAGTCAGGAATACATTTTGTGTAGGAGGAAATTTGCATCAGAATAGGATATGATAGCACTTTTTGACATTCAGAAATAGTCCGTTCGCACAACAGAAATCGCAAAGAATGTTTGAGTCTTCTTAAAAATATGGATGGTTTGATATATTGGCTATTTTGGTGTAATCTTTCAGATCTTCAGCATATGCTACAAAGTCCTGAAACAATTCTCAATGTCATTGGCAAATATACTGAAGAGGATTAGCGAAGGTGAGATCCTTGAGGAACACCAGACCAAACAAGACATTCTCTTGATTTATTTTCCCAGTTTTTTTTTATTAGGGTACGATGATGTACTTCATCAAATGCCTTTGAGATATTGGTATACACTGCAAAGGTAGAGGATTCTTGCTTCATATTCTCAAGGATAATATTGTACGAATGGTGTCAAATTGGTCACTACACCCTTTTTTTAAAACCAGGCTGATATGGCGTTATATGATTTTTAGTACGAAAAAATAACTCTTTGGTTAATGTCGATTCGAAAACTTTGCCGAATGAATTTAGTATTGATGTGGGTCTATAATTTCGAACATCTGTTCTGTCGCCTGATTTAAATATTGGTATTACTTTAGCAACCTTCCATTTTAGAGAAAACTTTCCGAGAAGAAGCGACCTATTGAACAATAGATGTAACGGTCCGACTAAACTTTGAGTACAACATTTAATGAATAGAGGGGGAATTCCATCAGGTTATATGATAATGCGACTTTATTCGCACATGTCATATTCATGAAAGAAAACGAAAGTTTATATTACATGTGGATTGGTGAAGTGTCACTCTGAAAGCACTGTTTTGTATCAGAGTAAGTACATCTATGATATTAAACCTCAAAGTAAAAACCCTCATATTTTTTATCATAATGAAGTTTTGTGAATAATTCGCTAGGAAATATCTCTATAACGATCTTAAACCTCCACCCTGAGAGAAGCTAATAAATATTTGCTTTTAAGTGCTAATTTTTGGAAAACGTTTCAATACATCAGTGTCTGATGGAACTCATCTCGTTAATTTTGTTTAGAGAATTGAATACTCATCAAACATTCACAAGTATTTCACAATTATCAAAAAAGTTCCTTGTCAAAATATAGTTATAGATAATATTGCCATTATCATGCAAATAATTATCAACAATGAGGTGGAACCCGAAACATAAGGATCCTTATTATCATAGCCAATCAATGGTACTGATAAGCTTTCACTCAATAAATTATCGTTGAAGAGAGTACCTACAAAATAAACGACTCCATTCCATTTTGGTCACAGTACCTATACACTGCTTGTTACTCAAACCGTTTATTTAAGGTAGATTTTTTTAACTTATACAGTTTAATATTTTTAAAAATCGTTATTCTTGAAATATAGCGTATGAATTGACACATCATGAAGTGAAAGGGTGACTGTGTGTTTTTTTATTTTCAAATTATTTTTTGAGTGGTCACCGGTAGCTGCTGCAACGCTTCATTATTATATGTATGGTACACAGTTTCTGGCAGATTTCCGGGAATTCTGAATCGTGAGTTTATCTGCAAACTATACCACTTTCCGAGGATCTTCCTTCACAAATGCGTATTTGTTTGTTACTGTTTTTCATCTCTAAGAGAAAATTCATTTCTCGACATGAGTTTTTTGGGTGATTTTAACCCACCAGTGTTTTTAAAAAATGTTTGCAAAAGAAATAATTTTTTTTTGTGAAAGACTAGCTTTTATCACCCTATACACAATTCGTACAACCTGTGAGAAGGTGCATCCGAACTGAACATCAGTGATCATTTGAAGTATGTCCTTAAGTGCCACAGGGCTGAACGAGAACGAGTTAACGATTTCCTAAGGTTTTTTGTAAACCCAAATCAGGTATGCCAGGGGCATAAAATTATTCATTTTGATTCTTTGAAAATAGACATCAAAATTTGATAAAGTTTTGAAATTAACAAGTGAGTGATAGGATACGCGTACATAATTGGACACCGATAATATGAATACAAGACTTTCATTAAGAGGAATTATTTGATGGTTATCTCTTATTTTATATTGAATCCATTTAAAACTATAATAATTGATGGTCATCAATAATCTGGATTTTTATTGAAATATTTCCCGGACTGACTAATGATATTAAGGAAAACATTTATTTACATTTTTTGAAGAGACCGTGGTTGAAACTTAAATTAATGGATATCAATAATTGGATACAAGACCGTTTACGGCACTCGACATATTTCAGTTTCAGAAAAAAACTCAAATTTTTTTTTTAGGATGAAATAATTTCATAGCCACTGTTTGTGAATCTGTTTGAGGACAATAAAACTGTTCATACACATTTCTCCGATATCTCGTGTTTTTGCCGAGTTTTTGCTTTTTTGATAAAAAACGGAAGAAGTCCTCACCTCAATTTTTTGTTTTCAAGATATGTAAAAGTTTCATGGACAAATCTTGTATACCTGCTCAATGACAATAAAACTGTTTATGTACATTTTTTCGATGTCTCGTTCCGTTTTCGAATTTTCGATGCTTGAAAAAATGAAAAACGGAAAAACTTTCCGAGTCTACACCTCAATTTTTTTTTTTCAAGATTCGAAAAAAATTCCTTCATATATTTTGCAGATATATTTGATAACAATAAAACAGTTGGCATACATTTTTTCGATACCTTGTTTCGTTTTCGAGATTTTGATGTTTTTTTATAAAAAAAACAGAAAAATCCATACCTCATTTTTTTCAAGATATGAAAATATTCCATGAGAACTTTTTGTAGAACTCTTCGGGAACTATAAAAGTGATCATATACATATTTTCGATGACTCGTTTCGTCTTCTAATTTTTGGTGTTTTACAACCAAAAATGGTAAATCCATCTCTACTTTTTTACAAGTTATGAAAAAATTTCATATGGACTTTGTGTAGATCTTTTCAAGGAATACAAAACTGTTTACAGACATTTTTTTGATATCTCGTTTAGTTTTCGAAATTTTTGTGTTTTTTTTTGAGAAAGTGGTAAAATGTTTCCTTTATTTTTTGTTTTTCCACATATTTCTCAGACTATTTCTATTCTGGACAAAGTTTGTATGCATTTTTTGTGAATCTTTGGAAGGTGATCAAACTAGTTATCTTGTGAAAATTGAAAATCTCGTTTCATATCTCGTTTCGTTTTCGAGTTTTTGATATTTAAAAAAAACGAATAATCCCAAAATTCTTGCAAGTCCAACAATTTTTTTCTCCAAGATATGAAAAAAAATTGTGTAAACTTTTTGTATAACTCTTTAAGAACAACAAAATTAAATCTTTACATTTTTGTGAATCTCAATTCGTTTTCATGTTTTTGATGTAAAAAAAAACGGGAATTTTTTTTACAAGATCTGAAAAAATTACGTGGGAAATTTTTGTAGATCTGTTTGAGGACTATAAAATTGTTCCTATACATCTGTACGACATCTCGTTTCGTTTTCGAGTTTTTGGTTTATAAAAAATAAAAAAACCGGAACATTATTCCACATCTCAATTTTCTCAAGATATGAAAAAAATTTATGAGAACTTTTTGTAAACATGTTTGAGGAAATTTTTTTCGATATCTGGTTTCGTTTTCGAGTTTTTGATGTTTCTTGAAATAAAAAAATGGAAAATTCTTCGAATTTCACATCAACAATTTAATTTTCAAGATATGAAATAAATTTGAAAGAATTTTTTGTGGATCTGTTGGAGGACAAAGAACAGGTCCCATACATTTTTTCGATATCTCGATTCATTTTCGAGTTTTTGATGTTTTTTTTTTAATGGAAAGTATTTCAAAGACCACATCTAAAATTTTTTTTTTCAAATCATGAAAAAGATTTATAACTTTTTGTGAGGACAATGAAACTTTTTATTTAAATTTTTTCGGTATGTCATTTCATTCATTTTCAAGTTTTTGGTGTTTTTAAACAAAGTCCATATCGCAATTTTTCTTACAATATATGAAAAAATTTCACAGGAACTTATTGTAGAACTCTTTAGGGACTATAAAACTGCTCCAATATATTTTTTCTAAATCCCATTTCATTTTCGAGTTTTTTGTTTTTTTTTCCACAACAAACAGGATTTTGTTTTAAATGCCTGTCTCTACTTTCTTTCAAGATATGGAGAAAAATTTTGAGAACATTTTTGTAGACCTGTTCAAGAACAATAAAATTGTCAGTATACATTTTTGTGATATCTTGTTTCGTTTTCGAGTTTTAGTTGATTTTAGAGAGGAAATAAAAAATTTCTAATTTTTCTTCAGTTTTTCCATCATTTTTCCACTTTCTAATCGAGTAGAGTAAAAACTGTTTGGAATGTGGGTAAGGCTTGTAATGACGTATTAAACGCGATTTTAAAAAAATCGAGTTTATCATTAGTACGGTCAATATCTCAATTTTTCTGTTTTTTGAAATATTTCCTGGACTATTGAAGTATTCATAAAAAGTAATCAACCTTTTTCGTATATTTCCTGAGGGCAGTCAAAAATGAAATCTTGGTAAATTGTGAAAATATCACCGGTCGTGAGATATTTCGTATTTTCGAAAATAAAAATTTTCATTTTGAGATTTTAGGGATTTTCAAAAACAGTTATTTTGGGATTCGTTTGCTCATTCTATCGATTTCAATTTGTAAATTTCAGTCAAGTTTTTCAGTTTAGCCGCATTGGGATTTGTAAAAATTACCGTTTTATTGGAGAATTATCCGGGAAAAATACTTGAAATTTTCCGATCCTTCTCAGAATCCTATCACCATATTTGGGCATATAGAGGTAGGCCTTGACAAATTTTGAAAGCGATTCAATCAACGGCCTTGAGTGAAACGTGTAAAATATGAACGTAAAAAATGACGTAAAATGTTTCTGAGTTTTCCGATCGAGTTCAATTTGGGACAAAAGTTTAACCCCAAGGGACAATAGAAAAGTGGATATATCGATTTTCTGTCTTGAGCGGTTGCGGAGACTTAACGATTTTCATGTTTTTCCGTACAGACGGACAGACGCACGAATTTTTTGAAAATTCCCAATATTTGGCCAAGGACATTTTATCCAAGTGAACTAGTTGTCTTAATCCAAAGATGAGAAATTAATGTCCGCTATGTAGTGTGGCCTTATAAGTCGTGAATATTAAATAGAAATAGTTCTTTGTCACAAATTGAACAACTATCGATACGACTTTGAATAACCAGAAAACCACTAACTCAATTTGGTCAAAAATTGCTTTCACTAAGTTGTCACGATACTCTTCTGAAAAGGCATTGAAATCGCTCAGAAATTCGTGTCGGTCAGAAATTGATTTTTTTCGCTCTGGGGGCCAGTGAAATTGGATTCATAAATGAATTATTTCGATTTGTAGTTCAACATCGAAACGCTGAAGACCTAGTTTTCAATGAAATGTTTATAAATTCAATTAAATAAATTAATTCGATTGATACAAATTGGTTGAAATGATTCACATGGAAAAAATTAGAACTATAATTGAGGTTGGTATTTGGAACTTCTGCTAACAAATAGGTGAAATTTAGACTTGAGACTTGCTTAGTAGATTATAAATATTTCCAAATTTCTGCATTTCGTTACAGTAATATTTGAAATTCAATAAAATATTACCTCTGATATTACACATGAGTATATGATTACCTATTATTATGTTTTTTAGTGATGGCTGATGGTGTAGTGTTAGTACAAAGAGCTTTTTTTTCAAAAAAGATTTATAGAAAATAATCACCAAAACTGACTACTAAACTAAGAAATATATAGCTAATCGATAGGAAGAGTTGTCCACCCATCCTAATAAAATCGGGGAAGTTACAGGTGGAGAATAGAAATACTCCACAATTTCCACAACATTATTTAATACTTTTTGATAAATTTCCTCAATATTAGCAATTTTGTTGGACAAAAAAAGTTGAGCATTATCGTGCCACACCAATGCTCTGCTACCATAACACCAAATTTGATGATTCTAACCACATAAAATGATATTTTGCAAGTGAAATTAACATTTCGACAGCTGAAGAGTATCCGTATTATATCTGTGAATTTTTATTTTAAATTTGAATTTTAAATTTGTTTTTACGAAACTCCCAGATTTTCGGAGAAATCCCCTCAAAAGTAGAGCTTATGCGAGCAGGGTAGATCAGGGACCTAGCTATAGTTTGAATAAAAGTGGAACTCGAACCACTTCAGCATAGTGACACGTGGCCGGGGATCGAACCCGGACCACCTGGGTGGAAGCCAAATGCTCTAACACCACGACCACTTCGCTAATGAGTGTGAACTGTAATTAATTAAAAACTTGCATTGATCGAAATATGAGCAATTTCACTAGTGAAATATTCGATTTTTTTGAGAAATATGAACGTCTCTACAGGGAGTATGCTATAATGGGATTATACTTCAAATCTCCCATATTTACGCGATTATTATTTCTTTTTTTTTGTAATAATAATAAAAGTTTCATAATCGAATAAAAAGAAGAAAAGATACATATGCCATTGGTTGTGACTCTTTAGTGCATTTATTAAAACAAAAAGTGTTGAAAGATTTTAATACGATATTATGTTCGAAAAATACTATAGAAAGGACACTCTCCTCTTAACTACTATAAATATTCGTCAACTTTGTTATTTCCAAAGGAACACCATGTATATTTTCAGAATCCTTCGATCTTTCTGACAAGTGACATATCTAATTTTATTAAAAAAGAATAAACCGTTGCGGAGATAATTATGGGGTTTCTTGGGGCAGACCAGGAATTTTTCTCAAGTTGAAATTAAAATTCACTTATTTTTACAGATAACTGAATGGCACCGATTGTAGCTCTAGCTCTCCGTCCTTTGCTATGGCCAGCATCTTTACTGTTCTTCGTAATTCGGTTCCCATTCATAGTAATCCTGAGGGCGGCATATTTTTTGATGGACTTGATTTTATTTCCTGCAACTATACCCAATAGGCTGATAAGACTACCATTCACAGTTTTGAAGATAGCTATTCGAATATTGTTAAGGATACTCAGATTACCTATCACTATACCTCTTACTTTAATCAAGCTGCCCTTTCGGATTCTGAAACGAATTTTGTAATTTGTTGAAAGGGCAGAAAATAAATAAAGATTTTCTGAACTATACTGGAGTTTCATTAATACAGTCTCATTTAAACCAAATTTTGAAAAGACTAAGTATATTTGAAAGCGGAACCAGATTTTGAAATAAAAGTTACTCCGGTGTTGCTTGCAGAAGATTAGAGAGTTGCAAGTGTGTGCTACTCTTATGGGGGTACTACCACCCAAGAACATGATTATTTAAATAAGAATAGTCACCAGGATCTGGCCCCTTTCGTTTGATGATTACCACATATTGTATACTTCGTGAAGCGCCTGTCCTTGACGAGTCAAGGTTTCTCAATTTGACCGCTTTTTCGCTTGGAAAACTCCGAAACATGGCGATTTCCCGGGGTCTTGTGAATTTATTACCACATTTTTCTTTATATCAATGGGGGTGGAAACTTGTTTTTGATAACGAGGGTAACATTGTCCGACAAAAATGGTTCTGCTATTGTCGAGTCCGACAACCCAAACATGCCAAAATAATTGTAAAAGAGGGTGAAGATTAGAGATAACAATCACATCAGATATATGAATTTAATAATGTAAGGTACAGATAGTTGAGTGAATTTTTGCTTTATCGGAATAGAAAACGAACTATCTGGAAATAGTAAAAATCATTAATAGAACACTTTTATTTCTGATAGGAGGATTTGAATCTGGCCAGCTTTTTTCCAATTCGTGTTCCACTCGGATAGAGGTTTCCATGATTTTTATATTTGCTGGCTATAAATAGAAACATGCAGATATATATTATATTTCATCAATATACTTAGGTCACCCTGCATATAATGTTACTTAGATTTTGGTCTCCACACTCGAACGTTTCACTATTTGTTGACCACTAGTAGAATGTACGCGTGAACAAGTTCCTTCAACTCGTCATGCAAATAGTAATAAGTTTCTCAATTGATAACTATGAAACTAGTCATGGTAGGAAACTAAATTTTTGGGATAGTGTTGAGGAGAGAATGTATCAAATAATAATAGAGGAATTCCACCGAGTTAATCGTGAATTACAGGGTGATTTCTGAAACGTTGATATTTTGTCATTTTTATCATCGAAAATTTTCATGATCACCCTATATATCTCATCGAAACCATGTTTATACGGTACCTTCGGAAGATGATAATTCACTTGAATATTTTGATTCTGCACGTTCAATCAGTACATCGAACACTACAATATACTAAAAATTCGGACAATTTCACCGAGAACAATTTTACCTATAAAAAGTGCGGGGTCCTTTAATGTACATTTTTGACGTAATATATTTCAAAGAAAAAACGTTTGCACATGGCGCTGTATCAAGAAATTTTTTTTGTTCAAATTGAAAAATTCTAAAAATTAAGTAGTACCTGAAAAAAATATGCAATTTATGTTTTAATATTAGTTTAGAAAATTTGAAGAACATTAACCAGAGGAGAAGGATTAAAAACTTGCGTGAATTTTAACAACTGCAAAATATTGTCTTTTTATCTATTTACCAGATTCAAAATGATATAAACCAATAAAGTATACAAATATAAATGATACTTTCACTCTCCGTAAAAAGTGATAAGTAACTACTGTTTTGTTTTTGGCTAATATTCACTGTTTATTATTTATTTGATAATAAATTAATTTATTTGATATTTATGCTCATGGCATTACCTAAGGTAAGTTAGCTCATGTTAGGGTGGCTAATAAACTACGCAACTTAACTAATGTGCACGCAGCTCTCTTGACGATATTGTGGATAGTTTTTCAGGTAGAGACAAATTTTCCAATTCATATACCATACCCCCGCCAGTCTTTCAAATCAGACAGAACCGACACCGCTTGCGCAATGTGCATATTATTTAAAACTTTGCGTTGTTTAACGTCTCTTCTTTGATTACGTGATCATTTTTGCGCTGTTGCCAAACATTTCCAATACTCAGCTACGACTCAGGCCAGGAGTCAACGGTGCAAACTAACTTTACCTTAAGCTGTACCTTAAGCTGAATTTGTTATTAGAGAAAAACGGCGCGAGATTTATATGAAATTCTTTTTGATTTTTCCATATGTTCTTTCTAGTAGCCACTAGTAAATTTCCCTCCATTTCACTCAACATTGATGTACTTCTCAACCCTATTCGAAGCTTGTACGCGAAAATGGGGCACCTAAATCTGTCACTATCTGACGGTCTATAAGTTAGTTCCGTGAAAGTATTTATATAAATTATAATAATTTCAAAACTTTTTTCAAAACTTTATTCTGCTTACAATAACAATAATTATAATAATACTAACTTTTTATATATTTGAAAAGTAATTTAACAATTGCCATAGCAATTATTTGAAATTTCTATTCAATTGATGAGAGATTTACCATCTATATCACCAGTATTTGAACTTGTCGGTGTGGCCTCATTACCATGAAATAGTTGTCTCGTTATATTCATTATCTTTGAAACTGAATTTTCAATATACGACTCCGTCACCGTGGAGGAGTTCCAACGATGTTGGGATTTTCCTGTATAATTACGAGGTACGTGGTTTATTCTTTCCACGGTATCAAAATGTAATCTTTCATCGGGATTCCTAAAAGTCTTGAACGATACACGACCGATACACAAATAACGGATTCGGTTGTTATAATCCTCGGCTGCGCCTCGGATTGCAATATTCAACCTCATCCGTTATTTGCTACATATCGGCCTTGTAACTATTGACATACACCATTGACAGAATAAATCTAAAGTAAAAGTAGGGTTATGAACATAAAACGACATGTCCCGACGTCTTGCTTTCTGGTTAACTGGATAATAGAGTTAAGCCAAAAAAAAATGTACAGAGTACCACAGGTGGGAATCTGTGTACCGTCGAATTCTACTTTTCATCTAATTAGCGAGGTGTCATTATGGCTGAATTCATGGGAGATTCAGAGATATAACTGTCGACAATAGTATTCCATGATACACGGAATCCCACCCTGTTTAGTATCGACGTGATGTTCAACCTCAAAGTCAAAACCCTCATAATTTTTATCACAAAGAAGTAAATAATTAGCGCGGAAAGACTTCTATAACGCTCTAAAACGTCCACCCTGAGAGAAGCCAATGCAAATTTCCTGTGAGTGATAATGTTTGGAAAACTAGTCCAAGCAATAGGGAAGAGTGCGTGTAAAAATTGACATCCAAAAATAAAAAATGTGAGTGTATAGGAAATTGATATTTAGCTGAGTTTCTATTTCATGCGACTCGATCGTGATTACCGATTATAACCTAAAAATTTGGCAAAGTTGCGAAAAGCGGTTTTTTGTTGATAACTGAAAATCTACAGCTCCGATCGAAAAAAGACAAATAAGGATATTGTAGGTATTGGAAAGATCTATCAATTGAATGGATTATAATTTTTCGATATCGGAAAAACCTTGAAAATTCGGGTTTTCTATAACTCGTTAACTGTAAGGTATTGAAACTTGTTACTTACCGTTATGTAAAGCCTATGAAAAGTCAAAGGAGACTTTTTTTTTAATTTATAAATATAGATTTTTTTTCAAAATATATGAAGTTTACTCAAAAAAGATGCTCTCTCAATATGGCTACTCTTGTTCGGGGAATGATGCTACAGTAACAATTAATTGCTTATATTTTTTTGTAAGAGTTATTCTTTCAGATTATCGAATAAGAATATTGATTTTTTCCATTCTAAGGGACAAAAAATTACTTTAAAATAATTGCAGAATTTTTTTACATGTTTTTCTACATACATTGCTTAATTTTGTTTTAATATAAATGACTTTTATGAGAATGGATTCCTAGCATGATTTCAAGCATTCAGAAAAAAAATTGAATTCCTACGATCACGAGGAGCCGAGATAATTTTTTTATTTCAAAAGAATCTGTAAGACGCAATAATCATCGTACAGCATACACCTTCGTGGATATTAAGGTTGAATACCTATATTTTCAATAAAAAAGTACTAGGATATGTCAAGTTCATTTGCAGTATTATTAATTGATGAATAAAGTCAGCCGTGCAGGCGCGGATCGCGAGAGCTGTAGGGGGTGGCGGAGTGTGAATAGCACTGAAAACTTATTTCGTGCGTTCAAAGTGGCTTGCGCTTGAAAAATATTGAGTATCTTGGCTTCTGGACAACGTACAGCTCCATTTTTTCATCACATTGAATACATACTTCTTCATTAGTCTCAGCCATGGTATGACAATATCTAAAAATGAATAAATTAAAATAATTGAGTAATCTGGAATTAAAAACCGTTACCTATGTTCAATAAAATGAGTACTCACCAGAGGCAAGGAAAAAACTTGTAACTTGTTATTCACATACGTTTTCTTCTGCAATGTACACTAGTACTTGAAATTGAATCAATAACGACTTTTCAATAACACTGTCAGGACGAAAGTGTCTTTGATGTCAACAGAATTTGTATCCCCACTGCGCCACCCGCTAGAATTGCATTGCTCCGCGCCTGCACGCCTCACTTTGTTCATCAATTAATAATACTGCAAATGAACTAGACATATCCTAGTATATTATTATTGAAAATATTGGTATTCAACCTCAATATCCCTGAAGGTGACTGCTATACGATGATTATTGCGCCTTCCAGATTTTTTTGAAATAAAAAAATTATCTCGGCTCCAAGTGTTCTTAGGAATTCAATTTTTTTTAATGCTTGAAATCAAGCTAGCAAACTATTTTCATAAAATTCATTTCTATAAAAAGTTAAGAAATTTGTTTAGAAAAAAAATTTAAAAAAATTGTGCAATTTTTTTAAAGTCAATTTTTTACACTTAAAATAAATAAATCAATAAATTTATTCGATAATGTGAAAGTACAACTCTTACAGAACAAATAAGCCCTGAATCATTACTGTAGCATCATTCCCCGAGCAAGAGTAGCCATATTGAGAGAGCATCTTTTTTGAGAAAACTTTAGATATTTTGAAAAAAAAAAATCAGTTTTCATCAATTTTTCAAAAAAATACTTTTTTGGCTTGTCATAGACTACATATAACGGTAAGTGACAAGTTTGAATACCTTACAGCTAACGAGTTATGGTAATCCCGATTTTTCAGGGTTTTTCCGATAAAACTCGAAAAGTATCAATGATATCAAAAAATTATAATCCATTCAGTTGATAGATCTTTCCAATACCTACAATATCCTAATTTGACTTGTTTCGATCGGAGCTGTAGATTTTTAGTTATCAACAAAAAACCGCTTTTCGCAAATTTGCCAATTTTTTAGGTTATGTTCGATAATCAGGATCGAGTCGCATGAAATAGAAACTCATCGTGAATTTTTAATTTCCTATACTCTCATATTTTTTGTTTTCGGACATTAATTTTTGCACATTTAAGATTGGGTCGCTTCCTCGTTTCTTGGACTAAACAGTCCGAATACAGTGTCTGGTAATCAACTTGTGGATTTTTTTTAGAGAATTGAATAGTCATCAAACATTCAAAAGTATTTCACAGTAGTCAAAAAAGTCCCTAGGTAAAATGAAGTAATAGATAATTTTGCAATTATCGTGCACATAATTAACAACAATCAGTTTGAACCTGAAATATAAGGATCATTGTTATCGGAGGCAATTAATGGTACTGATAAGCTTTCACTCCATGAATTATCGCTCATTAGAATACCTACAAAATAAACGACTTCATTCCATTTCAGTCACATTACCTACACACTGCTTGTTACTGAAACCGTTCCTTTAAGGTAGATCTTTATCACTTATATATTTTGAATTTTTCGTTATTCTTGAAAATAGTGGTTGAAATGACACAACATGTTAGACCGGGATCCCACTCCTATTTTCAAAAATGATTAATAACAGGCTGAATCTTCCTGAGTAGCTTCATTTTGCCGAGATGCCCAACTTTTTCCTCTACGAAAATTCTCGATAGTGGTAGCTAATAAAATGCGCAGGCGTCAATCATGTAGATTCGGTGAGTGCAAAAAAGTCATTAATAACAGTTAGTTTTTCAGTTGAAACTTGAGATAATTCGATGAAGTACTCGAAAAAAGTGTTGTCCTACAAAATGGATGGTAGGACTGAAGAGTTCCCCACTCCCAACATGTACCAATGACGTGGTCATAAAAATTCATTAATAACCAGCGGATTTTTTACCGTTGCTTGGATAATATTTGTATAATTAAATGGTCATATTGTCCTACGAATTGAATGGTAGGTTTTCCCAGTCCTACGCTCCGAAATTGTCAATTCCATGGAATTTTTTTTTATTAATAACTGTAGGACAATGATAACACATGAAAGGTTAGTGTATTCTCCACCTTAATAATACAGTGTCCTACAAAAAAACGGGGATATATCGCTAGTCCTACAAAAATTATTCAAAATAACAAAATAATTTGAAATTGTGTTTTAGCCAATTTAATATACTTTTACGAGGATGTATTGATATCTAGTTAGCCTAGACCAGTTCCCTGCATAAACAAAATATTGCGTTACCATATCAACGAACAATAACTTATTAGAAGTGTCAGTGTACAGTTAACTTAAAAGAAAAAATATGTCCACCGAAATTGTGAAAATCGAAAAATTGTAGAAGCGAGCCATCATCAAGTACCTTTATTTAAAAGGGTTAGGAAATAAGCAGATTTACAAAGATATGCTCAATACCCTGGTGATCAATGTCCTTCGTATGCGACAGTGAAAAATTAGACTGCAAGCTTCAAAAGAGGTAAATTTTCCATTGAAGATGATGACCGATCGGGAAGGCCAGTTTCTGTGCCAGTCCCCGAAAATATCGATGCAGTTCATGACATGATTTTAACAGACCGTCGAATTGGGCTAAAACGGATATCTGAAGCACTGAATATTTCATACGAACGCGTTCATCATATAGTTCACGTCAATTTGGACATGAGAAAAATTGCTGCAAAATGGATCCCCAAATGTTTGAATGTTGACCAAAAGCGTGCAAGGGTAGTAGCATCGCGTTCGATCTGTGCTCGATTTGAAAACGATGTAGACTTCTTAAACCAAATTGTTACTATGGGTGAGACTTGGGTTCATTTCTACGATCCAGAAACAAAGCAACAATCGATGGAATGGCGACAATCTGGTTCTTCAAGACCTAAGAAGTTTTGTGTCCAAAAATCTGCTGGAAAAGTTCTTGCTTCAGTTTTTTGGAATTGCCATGGAGTTATTATAATTGATTTTTTGGATAAGGGTAAAACAATAACTGGAGATTACTATTCGACATTACTGACCAGCCTAAGGGAAAAAATTAAAGAGAAAAGACGCGGAAAGCTACCCAAAGGTGTTTTCTTTTTGCAGGACAACGCCCCTGCTCACAAATCTCATGTTGCCATGCAAAAAATTCGTGATTTATGGTTTGAATTACTAGAACACCCCTCTTATTCACCAGATTTGGCTCCGTCTGACTATCATCTCTTTCCTAAACTGAAAAAAGTTTGAAAGGTCGTAAATTTTCTTCCAACGAGGAGGTAATAAAAGCTGTGGAGGACTGGTTTGCAGAGCAAGAAGAAACATTTTTTTTTTTAAAGGTCTAGAGAAGTTGCAGTTTCGCTGTAATAAATGTATCCAATTAAGAGGAGAATATGTTGAGTAATAAAATATTTTAACATTGAAATTTTGTTTGGTTCTATAGTAGGCTAAGAAATTTTCAATATATCCTCGTATTCGTAAAGTAATGTTACTTTCAATGTATAATTCTTTTGTTCAATTCAAAAATATCCTTATTTAAATGAAATGTTCATGAAAAAAGTGGGAAATTTTGTTTAGCCTTCATAATTTTTATAAACATATTGAAAACAACAATAACAAAGTGAAAACATTGAAATAATCAATCTGCCCTCCAGGGCGGCTTAAATGATGTCGCCTTTTCTTTAACAGATGCAGGGAAACCCGGAAGAACCTGCAACACCACAACGTCGTCTGAAGAGTTAAAATTTATAATTGAATAATATGAATAAAATGAGGATAAATGTGCCTACTTACAAAATATTTTGATGATTTTTTATATCAGAAGGTATGGTCGAAATATATGTAGGCTAGTTAAGCCCGTGGCTTACGGTCGAATAGATTGATTTTAATGCCTTGAAATGAAGTTATTTCAATTGGTTTGTGTCATCATGAGCCATCAGCTTTAGATTTGGGTAAAACTAACAGTTAGCCATACAATTTTTGCGCTCACTTGACTTTCGCCTACGCAGTTCATTACCTACTAATATCAAGAATTTTCGTGGAATTGACAATTTCGGAGCGTAGGACTGGGAACACCTACCATTCAATTTGTAGGACAATTTGACCATTCAATTATACAAATATTAACCAAGCAACGGTAAAAAAATCCGCTGGTTATTAATGAATTTTTATGACCACGTCATTGGTACATGGTGGGAGTGGGGGACTCTTCAGTCCTACCATCCATTTTGTAGGACAAAAGCTTTTTCGAGTACTTCATCGAATTATCTCGAGGTTCAACTGAAAAACTAACTGTCATTAATGAATTTTTTGCACTCACCAAATCGACATGATTGACGCCTGCGCATTTATTTGCTACCACTATCGAGAATTTTCGTAGAGGAGAAAAGTGGGCGTCTCTGAAGCTACTCGGAAGATTCAGCCTGTTAATAATCATTTTTGAAAATAGGAGTGGGATCCCGGTCTACGAAGTGAAGGGTGACGGTGTGTTTTTTGTATTCAAAATGCTTCCTTGAATCTTGGCCGATAGACTCTGCAACACATAATCAAGTATTTGGTACTGCAAATTCTGAACCATGAGTTTCCCTCCAAGCTTTACAATTTTTCTAGGGTTTTCATTTTCTTCATTAACATATACTTGGTGACCCAGGAAAATGTGAATGGCCTATAACATTTGTCCATGCAAGCTATCGACTTGATTTCTTTTTTCAAAAGTTCAGCAATGAATAATTCTGAAAATGTCTTCATTAATATACAGGATGTTCTATTTTTTTTTATTGCAATTCTTTGTTTTTGTTACACTTTGGGATTCTCCACCATATTATCAATGTAACGCACCCTGGATTCATATACTTATCAGCAATAGTTTTTGACTTGTGTCAATTCATTTTTCAAAATAGCGTCGTGCATGCACACAGAAAAATTCATAACTTCAGATACATTCAAAATAACTCCTGCTTTTTTTTTCAGACGATTCCTCAAGCTTCAGCGCATCTTTTGAAATGCAGGCAAACTCGAAGTCCATGTTCCATTGCCAACTACGATTTTTTTCAATGAAAGATTACAACTGGCAATGAATTGACTTTTTCAAATGCAACACCCTGTATTTTATTGCACAGTTGCGAATCATTTTAAGAGCTTTTCGTCGATATAGGGTTTGTGGGGTGTACTTTGTTAGTTTACGAAATATGTTGCACAATAAGAAATGTGGATGGGGTTTGAGGAATCTAGTAGGCCGCTTTCGTAAAATTTGACACATCCTTGAAATCATAGAAGAAATATTTTTTTGAAATTTTATTGAAACAGGAGTACATCACCAAGAAAATAATTCTAATAATACTCACAAAAACAGAAACGAATGATTAACAATAAACCATGTGACAATTTTGAGGAACAGCTACTTATAAATACTCAAATAGGTCACCATCATGTTCCACACAAGCTGCTAGTCTTCTTGTAAATGATTCCCGAACTCTAGTAAGCAATGCTCCATCAGTTGAACGGAATGCTTCTGTGGTCCTATTCTTCACATCATTTGCAGTTGTCGGACGATCACTGACAACTCTTTCCTTCACGTACCCCCAAAGAAAGAAATTTAGAGGTGTGAGGTCTGGAGATCGCGCGGACCAAGGAATAGTAGCTCATAGGCCTATCGAACGATTAGGATAGGATCGATCTGAAAACTAGCCTATGGTTATGCACTGGCGCACCATTGTGCTACAACCACATGGTTCTTCGGATATTCAAATCCACTACTTCTAACATTCTAGGAGAAGTAGGGTCCAATACTATATATGATTTCCAATAATTCCTCCCCAAACATTAAGCAACCATCGCTGTTGATGATCAAGTGTCCTCAACCAGTGAGGACTTTCGACTGCATAATAATGCATATAATGTTTGTTGACCGACCCGTGGTTCTTGAAAGTTGCTTCATCAGAAAACAGAATTTTGTTTAAAGTATTGTATTCATCATCAATCATGCCATTCATTTGAAAACAAAACTTAACACTATTTGCAAAATCATCACCGTACAATTCTTTATGGAGGATCAGATGAAAAGGGTTGAACTTATGTTACAATATTATTCTGTTCACACAACTTTGTGAAATATCCGTTTCCGCTGCTATGTCCCTAGTGCTTATGTGAGGATTTTTCTGTAGCACTACTAAAACTTGCAACTCATTTTCCTCTTTGTTTCGACCACCAACAATTTTCTTTTGAGTATAAGACACAGTACCATTGATTTCAAACCAATCTCAAAACTTTTGGAATGAAGACACCCGTGAAGTTGTTGCTTCTGGATATTTTTCATGATAGCTTCTGCTTGCCGATAAAGGATTTCTGTCAGCTTCGCTAATGCAGTAGACCATATTTAATAATTCTCCGCGAGTGAAATTAATTTTTGACAATTCGATGTGTACAATTATTGACAGTACATGCAAGTATATGTCAAATTTTACGAAAGCGTCCTACTAGATTCCTCAAAAACCATCCGCATTTCTTATTATCAACATATTTCGCAAACCTCACAAAGAAGACTCTATTTTGACGAAAAGATCTCAAAAAAATGCCATAGACTGGTGAAATAAAATACATGGTGTTATGCTTGAAAAAATTGAGTTATTGCCATTAATTTGTGAATTTTCATTTGAAAGAATCGTAGTAGGCGATGGAACATTGACTTCAACCGCCTGCATTTTTAAAAATGCGCTGAAGCTTAAGGAATCGTCTGGAAGAAAGTTTTTCTGTGGATCCATGCACGACGCTATTTTGACACATACATTGACCTAAGTCAAAAACTACTGCGGGTGAGTCTATGAAACCAGGGTGCGTTATATCGACAATTTATTGGCGAATCCAAACATATAATAGATACGGAGGGTTGCAATTCAAAAAAACAGAACACAGTTGTGTATTTTAATTTGGGACATCCTGCATATTAATGACAATATTTTTAGAATATGCTCATTGTTGGACCAATCGTTTGACAAAAAAATCGAGTTGATTGCTTGGATAGAAAACAAGTTATGGACCATGCACACCTGGGTCAACCTGTATATGTTTTTGTTATTGTTTTTCATTTTATGCACACCTGGGTCAACCTGTATATGTTTTTGTTATTGTTTTTCATTTTATGTCTCCTCGTTATATCAAAACCATGTTGATTTGATTAAAAGTTTGCTTTCAAGGAGGAAATTAATTTCTCGACATGGGTTTATATGGATTTCAACTTCCCACAGTATGAAAAAAAATATTTTTTTTTGTAGAAGGGAATTTGGACAATATATGAGGGCGTGAATCCAAACTGTACGTCAGTGATCGCTTGAAGTCTGTCATCAAGTGTCAAAGGGCCGAACAAGAACAGGCAAACGATTTCCTCAACTTTTTTGCATACTTTCAATATTTTTTTTTTGTTATAATAATACAATACAAAAAGCCAAAGAGACAATTGCTGTTGGCTGTGACTCTCTAATGCTTTTATTAGAACGAAAGGTGTCAATAGAATTTTATTTGAAATTTTGTTTAAAATATCATATATTTCTTCATGCTGAAATTCATTCCACCTGGTGATAGCTAAGTTAATAAAAAAAATTACTGTTGAGGAGATAATTAGCAGGTTCCAGTCTTTTTACCAACAGTTTATTGATAATACCCAAAATATCCATTGTTCTAGAGGCAGAGACATTCACTTATTTTTTCAGAATACTGAATGGCACCGATTGATGATGTAGCTCTACGTCTTTTGCAATGGCCAGCAACTCTATTATTCTTCATGCTTCGGATTCCATTAATATTATTCCTGATAGCACTTCAAGTATTGAAAAACACCATCAAATTTCCTACAAGTATACCCGGCAGGCTGATTAGACTTCCATCGACTATTATAAAAACAGCTTTTCGAATATTTTTAAGGATACTTAGATCACCCATCACTATACCTGTCACTTTAATAAAGCTGCCCTTTTGGTTTCTGAAACGAATTTAATTTTGTAATCCGTTGGAAAGCAGAAAATTAATAAAGATTCTCTGAACTATACTGACGTTTCATTAATACGGTTTTATTTGAACCAGATATTGAAATGGCCAATTTATTCCAAAAGCCTCAACTAACACTACCGTACTAATTGAAAACTCTGATGAAATAATAGAGAGCATGAAAGAAATGCATTTCTTCCGGTGAACTAGCAACAATTTCTCGAAGAGTAAAGGAGTGCAGGAAGGTGTCCCATGATTGTCAATACTGATTCGTGCTTTTCTATCCATCTTGTTTCGTACAGGTTTTCCAGGCTCAAGATCATGATTTTTTCGCATTTTTCCACCAAAGGTTCAATCTCATAGCAGAGTTTCAGAAAATAAATACCAACGAAGATATAAGTCCCATAGTATTTCTGCCGTTAGCAACAGATAGCTAAGGTAAGCCTGTTGGCACAGTTGCTTCAGATTGCACTTCAGAGGCTGAATCTGGGAAATGCGGGCTTGTACACCTCTATATTATATCAAAATCGGAGCATTCATCAAAAGCTTGTCCTGGGCAGTTATCCAAATCAACGTCAAGTTTGCAGAGCTCTTGCAAAATTGTGTGAGCTACGTTTTCACCAGTGAGGTCAACCACATCAACAAACTTGATGAACCTTCCTCAATCTTGTACTCTTTTGAGTCAAAATACTTATGCAAATGTGAGCTATTCTTTAATATACAAATCTGTTGTTTCATCTGCCATTATTGTGAAAAACTTAGAATCAATTAATTTTAATTAAGATCTTTTCAGTAATAACTTCACCACAGTATTCGCGGTAGTAGTCGCGGTAGGTAGTCACTTCTGACCGTGGATGCATGGTACTTTTATAACGTATCGAAAACAGTAAAGCTATTTATGTTTCCAATTGTAAAAATGCATATTGTTTTTGTTATTTCCGCCAACTGCCTGCACCCGTACGCGCAATCCTCAGAAATATTCAAAAAACTTGTGCGTGCTAGGGAAGACGTGTGATGCCATGCACGAATATGTCAGACATCTTTCCTCAAATATAAATTTATTTCATACTATTGTATCAAGTTTATCTTCATCCGTCTGGAAGGAGGCACGTAGCACCGTTCACCCCCCCCTAGATCCGCTACTGCCTGCTGCTTCCAGAGGGTTTCAGATCTGCAAGTGTATGCTACTCTTATAGGGGCACCAATTCATTATTTGTTGATTTCATCACTCACACGAGATGTCACTAGTTGATTTTCCACGAGACGGTTTCATGAGACAGTACCTCAATTATCGTTTATTAACAGAATGTTGTAGATTTCCATGCACCGTGTGCATTATGATAATAATGATCGTTTATTTACCAAAATCGTAATTTATAAATAATCATATCAGCATAAAACATTGATGAATAATATAGACACTCGTAGAGTGGACCCAAATGCATACCTATATAGTCTTTGAGGGTGAAGGAGGGTTTTTATTATCATTTGCCGGGCGCTGTGGGCGGCTTGCTGATTGTGAATCCGTTACAAATGAACCTTTCCTAGCTCATTAAAAACAGCAAAAGTTATTCCCGTTTTTAAAAAAGGTGAACCTGAAAATGTTGCAAATTACCGTGGAATATGTGTGCTTAGTTCTTTATCCAAAATCATGGAAAAATTGTTTATGACAGGACAATCAAATATTTAGAAGTCAATAAAGTAATATCCCCATCACAAAATGGATTTAGAAAAGATTTTTCAATAGAAACAGCATCCACGGAGATCGTTCAGTACATATATGATAATATTGACAAAAGTAAACATGTATTAGGAATATTCTTCGACTTAACTCGAACATTCGAAACAATAAATCCAATATTTCTTGGTGATAAATTAACTCCTGTATAAAATGTGTCATTTTGACAGCAATAAAAAAGGTGCATCATTTTTTATCACCGATAAAAACGCCTGCTCCTCTTTAGCGTCTACATCAAGTATGCTTACGTCACTTTAATGTCTGCCCTGTTTTTTAAGTATTGTTGATAGTTGATCCTGAAACATTAAAACATGAGTCATTTTGGGGAAGTTTCGACTCAACAAATAACAAAAAATATAGAAAAAGAAATCCCGTAATCTACAAAAAATACTGAATATGGAGACAATATATATTCGGTCGTTAATTTATCTTGCCAAGAAACACTCGATCTTTTCTTTTAAGGATACATTTCTTTTTAACTCAAAATTTTTCCATCAGTAATTTTGCTCAAAAAGCTGACCTTTGACAAAATCGCCCGACCTTCGGTCTCGCGATTTTGTCATGTCAGTTTTTCTCCTAAAATTACTGATTGGCAAAATTATTTCGTTACAAAAAGAATTTTATCCGATAAAAAAAAGCTCTTGTGTTTTTACTGTTGATAAAATATCAAAAATGGGCATTCAGGGACCCATAAATCGATGGATACTGAGTTATGTAAGGCATCTCAACATGATTGTGAAAGAGAATGATAAATTCTCTGAAAACGGCAAAGTTGATCTCTAGGTTCACCCCAGGGCGGAGTTCTAGGACCATTACTGTTCCTACTGTACGTGAACGACCCCCTTCTTCATATAAGTGAAGGGACGGTGTTTATGTACGCATATAATACATCCAAAATTGTTACATCCAAAACTCTCGAAAACCTGAAAGAAAAAGCATTAACGGTCATAAACCAATTTAGTCATTGGTGTGAATCCAACCATCTAATAAATAATACAAACAAAACTGTTTTTTTTTTATTCACAAGTAAATATCGAACAGCTAATCAATAGAGTATTATTCTGAATACCAATTTGATAACAACAACGAATTGCACAAAATTTCTAGGAATTCAACTCGATGAAAAACTTTCTTTCAACGGTCACATTCTCAGTTATGCTCTGCCCTTAAAAACCATACTTTGCGTTCAACACACTTAAATCAAACTTTGACAGAAAATATTTATTAGGCCTCTATTACGCTTTCATATATTCTAAAATATGTTCAAATATAACAACATGGGGACAAGCTTCCGAGGTTTCCAGAGTATTCGTTATTCAAAAGAGAATATTTGGTCTCAAATTCAATGAATCATGCAGAAACACTTTCAAAAATAACAAAATCCTCACTGTCACAAGTATATATTTATTCAAATTACTCTGTTATGTACATAAGGATTTGAACTCATTTGAAAAAAAATCATGATAATCATAACTACTCAACAAGAAAGAGAAATGATATCCATATTCAAAACACTTACAATATAAAAAGTCTCCCTTTTACGCTGGGGATCCCCAGAATTTATATAATAGCATTATTTCAATTACAATGTTGATTCCAGGTGAAGAAAACAATATGAAAACAATATTATTTTAACGATATTGGTAAATATTATTCAACCATTATTGATTCAATATGGGTTCTCTTTCGTTTATTGGCCGTTACTTCCAGTGAGGTGTAATTGGCTATCAATATGAGTTAATACGATTTGTTGAATATTGGCGACATAATATTTAACCAATATGCAATCAAGCTTTGATATACAATATAGCTTTTTATCTCTAAAATCGATATTAGTGGAACTTTGGGATTGCAATATTTTTTCTAGATGTTGAAAACGATATGTATAATACAATATTATTATCGATATTCGTAGAAATTATTCAAACAATATTGAACCAATAATATATGTAACAATCTACATTCAGCATAGATTGAACCAATATTCCACCAATATTATTAATATAATATTGTTTTCTCAATATTACCCATATTGGATCAATAATATTTTTTCTTTCACAATATATATTTATTGGCCCAATCTGGAACCAAGATTCAGCCAATATGATGTGCTACCTGGGGCACTCCAAAAGTAAGCACTATAGAAACTATTTAATAATCAACATTTTGAACGACTAAATGTAATATAAAATAACATAATAGGTTTGCGGCATTCAGACAGATTTCTAAAATTCCAGAAAAAAGATTCTCCTCGAGCAGGATTCGAATCCACGACCTCCAGATTGCCGGTTTGGTGCTCTACCAACTGAGCTACCGAGAAGACATGTGTTCCATCTGCAATTCGGGATACCGCTTTTTCCTAGAATTTTGATGTTAGTAATTACCTACAAACTACGGCGTTTGTAGGTGTTGGAAAGTTAAATGTTAGTAGTGAACTCATTCGCTTTCAATGATCATCATGATCCTATTTACCCTTCACACCTAGCATCGTCGACATATAGCGATATTTAGCAGGGATCGGGTGTGGATCTACGTTGGAAGTCAAGTAAATGTGTGTTGAAAATTAGCAGTATTGTGTATCGTCTATGAGTGTTATGTGAAATTGTGTAATTCTCTAGCTCTCTACGCCGGTATCCAAGCCGGATGACAACGGATTTGTCGGAGCTAGGGGCCATACTGCTATTTCAAACCTCTTGAAAACTATTTATTCACCTGATCTGGAGAAATTGATGTCGTAAGACGTCAGAAATCCAAAAAAACAATGCGAAGAAGAAGAAGATCTATGAAAATTGAACATAAAGTTGAAAATTAATTATAATATAATCAATATTTGGTGGCTCTTGTCTATTTGTTGCATCCTGTACGGATTCTGGTCCACGGCATGATGATGAAGCTATCAAACGGGAGACTACCCCAGAAAGCGTATGACATTAGCGTTATTCTCATACAAAATATACATTTTCTAATAATTTATATCCTACATGCTGTACAACATCAAAGTGTATAATATATTCGAGCAAAGGTCCTTGTACTTCCAGAGCTGACGCTAAGCGACTCTGATGATGGACTGGTACTATTTGAAGCTACTCCGATATGAGACCAAAATATTCACTTATTTTGATGCGTTTGACTGATTTTGTTAAAAAATTTACGTATAAATCGTGTAATCATTAATAAATAACTCTGTATACGGAGTCTTGGAACTTATCATCAAGTAGACAATATCAAGATTGCAGTGATTCCCCCTAACCTTTTGTAACAAAATAATCGCCATATTATTGATTTTCTGAAGTAACAACAACTCTTGACACCCTGTATCTTAAAAACTTTCCTTTAGATCCCGTTGTGCCCATAAAGACATTTGATCAGGACATCATAAATTACATTATACTAAATTTTCAGCCAATTCGACTGGGAACCATTTTCCATAAGAACCGTGCTGTAAGGACTGTAAGGATTGTATTTAGTCATGTTATGAACATTTCGTACAATACCAATCTTATAGTGCTTGTTATAGAACATAGTGGAAATTTTCAAGCAAAAAATTGCTTTCAGTGTGTGAAATAATATTCACTGCGTTAGCTTATAGAAAAAAAGAACTGAATATTCATAGAAACTAATCCTAAAACAGTCGAAGCTATTCATTAACTACATATACATATTTCAAAGTTACAATGATAAGAACTAACAAGGTACTTAAACTATCAAATTATCGTTACTATTGAATTCATCTTTCAATGAATCATCTATAATAGGCATATTACTATTATATATTATATACATGTTCCGCTGTTCCCTATATTTTTAATTATATTTACAGTACGTGGTAGTGAATAATCTAAGGGCCAAGTTATGCATCTGTGTCATTATCATAGTCCTAATCACAGTCACTGTCTTAATCATAAAATCAAATTGAAACTGTACATTTCAGTAGGAGCATTTATGCAATTTCATTAGTTTCAGTCTCAATCATAAGAATTTGACCTTCAAAGATGGCAATTTTGAATTTGTATGCTTTCAATTAGGACAACGCACATGTGCGTCGTTACCTATTTGACGAATGACATACAAGATTATTTGTTTTGACTTGCGATTCTTGTTATTTGTTATTGTTCATTGTGTTTCGGAAAAAAAATAGCCAGGAAGAGGGTAGGTACTCTAATTGAAAAATGTGTCCCTTTGGGATAAAAAGACAATAATGACAGTGTTGTCACCTGACAATTTTTAATTTTCAAGCTAATGACTGTGATGCATGATTACAAAAATGTCTATGACTGTGGTAGTGATTGTGCTTAGATAATGATATGTTGCATAAATTGGCCCTAACACTTCGGAAGGGAGGTTATGACCATAACCATATTATATTAATCAAGATTCGTAGCAACACGTGATTGCTTCCTCGTATTATGCTTAAAAAACTTTAGCACATCTTTATTGCAAGCTTCTTGAACTTCCTCAGTAAGCTGCCCAATTCGCAGAAGAGCGTATTGGATAATGTCGGTCAACCATCGTAAAAAGAAATCCGTGCTTGACACATTCATCGGTAATATAACTATCACATTTCGAGTTCGACTTCCGGCAGTGGTAGAGGTCAGATGGTGGCCTCGTGGTGGAAGTCAGGTTAATGTGTTGTAATGTCCGGCGTCTAAAGAACGTGCGTTCACCCAAGAAGTCCGCCGTAAAACCATAGCGCAAAGGTTATGGCTAAAACGTGCCAGCAAAAATATAAAAAAGTGCCAATATAACATGGGATGCAGCATTGCCTAGAGCAAGACTCTGCATTCCCCCGATACAGCTGCGCTGTCTACACCGGTTAGAGGCCGGATGGGAACGGATTTCTCGCAGCGTGGCATGTCCAGATAGCGCCAATTCGGAAGGTCACGGACAAAAATTAAGAGAGAGAGAGAGAGAGGGAGAACTATCCCATTTTGAAAACCTAATTTTGATCATGCAGTTCTATCGTTCCACAATAACATAAAATATCTGATATCTATTACCTTCTAAAGCTGTTATTATGGTGACATTTGTTTTTAATGTCGTGATCAAGGTAATAGATACTATGTCAGTAATAGGTTTTGACATCAACGAGTATGATGGCGCATAATTCCATTTATTTACGGCTGATATATTATAATATACGCAATATAGATGTGACATTTACAATATAAAGTCATTCGTTATTCCGGCACAAGAAATAATAAATCATTATTCTCTCACGGTGGTATTATTAATAGTATTTGAATCGAAATGTCTATGAAAACAGCCATGACAATTGTTTGATGCAAACTGTCAGTGTTAATAAATAATTATCAAAAACGTGTTTATTTGTAATTCAATGACGGAGAGTGTAGGAAATGTGATGGAAAGTGATATGGAAGAAAAATTTTACTGACAAATAAAGTTGTGCACTAAAAATCTAAAATAAATTAATTATTCGGAAATAAATAGAGTATACTACTCGCAATAATGGCTACTATTCTTTCGGAATGTTACTCCCTTGCCACTAAGCTCTGTTTATTCTGTACATCAATGAACTCACAAATTAGTTTCCAGATATTAAACTGACAATGTATGCAGATGATACTTCCCTACTCATATTTCACAAAAACCAAGTGGAACTGAAAGAAACCTGTGAAACCACTCTATCTCATTTGTTTTCCTGGTTCAATCAATATCTCTGTTCCATTGCAGACAAAACAAACCTAATAAAATTTCACTCCCATCAAAGAGAACTTGCAGATGTAGAAATAGTTTCAAATCATAAACCTTTGTCAATTACACAACAGTTGTAAATTCTTTAGATTGAAAAGATTTCCAAACTTTCATCAATTCATTTCATGTTCAACAATCTCAAACTTGTTTTGACAAAACAAAAATTGTTAAATGTCTACTATGCATAAGTAGAAAGTCGACTGAGGTATGGTATTTGCCTGTGGGGTGACTCTACACTATCGAATTATGTCTTCATTTCCCAGAAAAAAATTATTAGATTTATTGCTGGTGTGAAGAGAGACTATTCTTGCCGTGAAATATTCAAAAGACTTGATATTCTCACCTGTACAGGTCTCTACATAAGTATTTGAAGTTTGTGTTATTGTGTCCAATAACAGGGACTTGTTCCTTAGAAATACCGACTTCCACGTATACAACACCCGTCGCAAGAATGATTTACGTTTACAATTATCAAAAAGCAAAGTTTGTTGTAAACCACCATCTAGAATTAGTTCAAAAATTTCCAATAATCTACCCATCTCTATCAAAATGTTGACACATGAGAATAGCTTAAAAAAACAACTGAAAGAATATTGGGTCGAAAAATGTCTGTACTCAAATAAGTACTTTTACTTCTAAATTTTATTCATTGTATATATGAATACATCAGAAAGTTACTTATGACATCTACAGTCACTAGTTGAAACCTAATGAATATATCTGTGTTTCTCATGTGTACCAGTCCTACCTAGAGATAAAATTCTCTTGTTCTGAGTCAAGATTTTATCCGATTTCGTTTATGTGTGTATAGGTATATTCATCTGTAATTTTTTAATATATATATGTATGTATATAAGTGTTCAGGACGACATACAATATTTTTTCTACGACAATAGCTATAGTGTGTTTTGTTATATTTATTTTTTTATATTTACTCATCTATGTTTATATATTTTTTCATTTCATGCGGAAGCATCCACATCTGACTGACTCTTTCTTATACAATGCATATTGTCTCAAAAGAAATAAAATGATTTTGATTTTTGATTAACGCGGCTCGATTCGTAAAAATTCTTCGAGAATAATAGTTAACTAGTGGTATATGGTATAATCCACTATTAGGCGACCTTAAGATTCGTTATTGAGCGCTTCGATATATTGGTTGAGAATTCTGGTCAAAGCGTTGCCACACAGATGAAACATTAAAGGATTAAGAGTTGTTTTGGTGAAGATGAATTGTTTTATGAGGTTAATTCAATAGGTTTAATTATTTGCTTTCTGTCAGAAGCTACAAGAAATGGTTATTTATATAATTTCAAATCTATTGAAAGGGCGGAAATCATTATGGTATCCATCTTGTGCTTGGCCTGAAGTTGGTTATGTGATAAGAGTTATATCATATTTCTGAAAACCAAGATTTTTATGATCCATCCTCGCAAACAAAGGGTAAATTATTTATTCATTCCTTTGGTGTTATAATGTCATCGAGTGCTATGGTCTTAGCTACTATGTGTTCTGGTTAGGCCTTGTTACTCGTGCAGGTCTCACCCCAGTCGAGCCACGGAATTTTCAATCAATCAATCAATTGAATCAATTTAATGCAACATAAAAAAATCTCACTTGTAACTGAGGCTTGAACTCATGACTTTTTGACCCATAGTCGAAAACTCTTACCACTGTGCTACGCCCCGACACACAAATGGGGAATATTTGATTATCATTCCGTGTGAAATCGATAGGTGAAATTAATTTTCATCGATATCAAGACTTTGTTGAATCAAACGATCAATTCTTTTCCTTTCTCTTCAGAGTTCTGCCATGCAAAACATCAATGAAGAACAGTAAAGATCTATGAAGACCAAATGATAGTCGACTAAGATCGAATGAAGATCGCATGAAGATCAAATAGAGTTCAAGCTAGAGTTCGAGTATGAGAGTTTGAACATGAGAAGATATCTGTAATTATTGCTAGACAGTAATTTTATTATTACTATTAAGTTTATATTTAACTTTTTCTTCTTTGAATTTGTTTACAGCAGTTGACGTCTAGGAAACTAATACACCCGAAAAAGAAAAGTAGAGATTGGTATTATCCGTGCAGGAATTAGGGGAACAGGTTGTAAATGCATTTATCCCCCTACATACTTATTTGTCAGAACTTGTAAGACTATAGGTACCAAGTTTAGTTCTTTCATTAAATTCTGCATCATTCCCTAATCAACTCGAGTTTAATTTTTTGTAAGTCTGGTGATTTCTCTGCCGGACAAAAACGTCGTTCTACAAAGATTGGCATAAGGATAGGGTTTGATTAAATCATTTTTGTCTGTGGATGGTGCCCAGTATTATCTTTCTTGTAAGCCTTCTCCTTAGTACCTTCTTATAGGCATATGTAGAAATTTTTTTCTCAACTCGACTAAGACGTTTGCAATCGAACCGTCAGCATCACTTTATTCAAGAATAGTACCAATAACACTAGAATTGGTAGATTGCAATCCATGTATTTCCAACAGAACGACATTTGTCCCAAACACCGTTTAATCCGTACTTTCTTCACAGAAAATAAACTTGATTGGCCAAAAATACATAGTAGAGAATGGACAAGTGTTCTGCCAAGCAATTTCACCACTTTCATCACGCAATTGAAGCAGCACAGATAAAAACATTCATCAGTCTCGTTAGTACTGCTGAATTTTTGTTTATATGTGCTATGACCGGAATTTACATCACAGTCCCAATTACTGATAAC
This sequence comes from Chrysolina oricalcia, assembly GCA_944452925.2. Lineage (NCBI taxonomy): Eukaryota > Metazoa > Arthropoda > Insecta > Coleoptera > Chrysomelidae > Chrysolina > Chrysolina oricalcia. The sequence goes on along the minus strand of OX101811.2, from coordinate 28,718,517 downwards.
AGTGAAAATGATGAACTAGGAGACAATTTTTTCAAAACGTCACTCTGAGCAGCAACTAAACGTTCAACGGTTTAACGTAAAACCATCTGAAGTTTAATTTCGGATGTTTTTCCGTTCACAATAATTCGATGAAGTAGATATCAGAGCTCCCAGACATTATTTCATGAAAGAAAATTTTTGGGGACTCTATTAGTGTTCATACGAATGCCGTATATCATACCTGCCAAGTTGGTAAGACGGCCGATTTACAGGTACCAGGTGAAAAAGGTAAGAAAAATTAGGACTTTCTCAGCATACATTTTGTATAATCAAGTGCGAAGATGTACAACACTTGGATGTAAAAATAGAAACAAAGGAAGTTAACAACAGGAAGCCAACCACAAATTTGTGGCTTCGGTTATATATTTCCCCTCGATAAATCCATCAAAATTTGTATTCTCCTGGGTAGGATTGTCACGCTGGTAGCTATAGCTGCCTCCGTGGCGACGATAGTTGGTGCCTTTAAAGCTCAAGGTCTTCTTACCGAAGCCACAAATGTGTGGTTGGATTCCTGTTGTTGACTTCTTTTGTTTCTATTTTCACATCCAAGTGTTGTACATCTTCGCACTTGATTTTACCGCACTGATGAGAGCTTAGGCTCGAAACACGTGTCTACAGTTCCACAACAGTTTGAGGGCTATTATCCACTATTATTCATGAGGCGACCTTAATATTCGTTATTGAGCGCTTCGATATATTGACTGAGAATTCTGGTCAAAGCGTTGCCACACAGATGAAACATTGAAAGATTAAGAGTTGTTTTGGCGAAGATGAATTGTTTTATGAGGTTCATTCAATAGGTTTCATTATTTGCTTTTTGTCAGAAAATGGTCAGGAAATGGTTATTTATATGATTTTAAATCTATCAAAAGGGCGGAAATCATTCTGGTATTCATCTTGTGCTTGGCCCGAAGTTGGTTATGTAATAAGAGTAATATCATATTTCTGAAAACCAAGATTTTCATGATCCATCCTCGCAAACAAATGGTAAATTATTTATTCATTCCTTTGGTGTAATTATGTCATCGAGTGCTATGGTCTTAGCTACTATGTGTTCTGGTTAGGCCTTGTTACTCGTGCAGGTCTTACCCCAGTCGAGCCACGGAATTTTCAATCAATCAATTGAATCAATTAAATGCAAAATGAAAAATCCCACTTGTAACTGAGACTTGAACTCATGACCTTTGGACCCATAGTCGAACACTCTTACCACTGCGCTAAGCCCCGACAAACAAAAGGGAAATATTTGATTATCATTCCGTGTGAAATCGATAGGTGAAATTAGTTTTCATCGATATAGAGATTTTGTTGAATCAAACGATCAATTCTTTTCCTTTATCTTCAGAGTTTTGCCATGCAAAAGATCAATGAAGATCAGTAAAGATCTATGAAGACCAAATGATAATCGACTAAAGATCGAATGAAGATCGCATAAAGATCAAATAGAGTTCAAGCTAGAGTTCGAGTATAGGAGTTTGAACCTGAGAAGATATCTGTAATTATTACTAAACAGTACCAACCAGCAGTTGACGTCTAGGAAACTAATACACCCGAGAAAGCCAAGTAGGGATTGGTATTATCCGTGCAGGAATTAAGGGAACAGGTTGTAAATGCATTTATCCCCCTACATACTTATTTGTCAGAACTTGTAAGACTATAGGTACCAAGTTTACTTCTTTCATTAAATTCTGCATCATTCCCTAATCAACTCGAGTTTAATTTTTTGTAAGCCTGGTGATTTCTTTGCCGGACAAAAACGTCGGTCTACAAAGATTGGCATAAGGATACGGTTTGATTGAATCATTTTTTTCGGCAACCATCCGGGAAGTGTTCACTTCCTGGACACTTTTTCTCTGGGAAAGTAGCACTTCTCGATCAAGTTCAGGAAGTACGTACGTAGAGAATGGACAAGTGTTCTGCCAAGCAATTTTACCACTTTCATCATGCAATTGAAGCAGCACAGATGAAAACATTCATCAGTCTCGTTATATGCGCTATGAACGGAATTTACATCACAGCCCCAATTACTGATAACAGTGAAAATGATGCACTGGGAGACAATTTTCTCAAAACGTCACTCTAAGCAGCAACTAAACGTTCAACGGTTTTACGTAAAACCATCTGAAGTTTAATTTCGGTTGTTTTTCCGTTCACATTAATTTGATGAAGTAGATATCAGAGCTCCCAGACATTATTTCATGAAAGAAAATTTTTGGGGACTCTATTGGTGTTCATACGAATGATATCATACCTGCTAATTTGGTAAGACGGCCGATTTACAAGTACCAGGTGAAAAAGGTGAGTAAAATTAGGACTTTTTGAGCATACATTTTATATACAGGGTAGCCCATCGAAAACTTGACATCGGGGTTTTGGGTGATAATATCGCAGAAGTGGAAAAACCCTCGGACGAGTCGATTTTAGTTTCGAGGGGGACATCATGTTCTCCTACATGCACCACCGTCACTGCAACATTCGTGCTGTGGGGTAAACAGCCCCTAAAATTTAAATAGGGAATAATGGTGAAGTAGCACACTAATTGGAAGCCCGTTAAGTTATCTATCCAACGGCGCGGCGTCCCGATTTTGAAGTTGGGAAGAACCGTTTGGGAAAAAATAAATTCAGAAATAAACCTGTACAATAGTTAAGAGCTTACTTTTACATCTCTGGAAAACTCAATCGCAAGCTTTTACAATCGATCATTCATTTGCTCGGTTTTTTTCGCGGTACCTTTGAAAATATTTTAATAAAATAGAACAAACAGATAGAGCATGCACGTGTGTTCTACAAGTGAGTTTAATTCGTGTGCGGTATCGTACGTCTAAATTGAAACGAAACAATGGTGTATACAGTGGCAGAGACGGTTGAGTTGATTGAACTCTATTATGAAAACAATAGATGTGCGAAAAGGACTGCTGTACGGTTGAATCAACAATATGACAGGACTGTGTCGCGGCAGTTTGTTTCTGAATTAGTATCAAAATTCTAAAAAACGCGATCATTAGCCAATAAAAAACGGCAAATCGAACCGCCAGTAAGAAATGAGGCGACAACAGTGGCAATTTTGGGCCATGTTGAGGTTGACTATACGTTGAGTACAAGACAGCTAGCAACTGTTTCCGGTATCTCAAGAACTAGCATTCAGCTTATTTTGAAACTACATAAACTCAATCCTCACAAAATAAAATTAACAGACGAACTGAATGAAGATGATTTTGATCGGCGTTCACAATTATTTGAGTTACTAAGTGAGCAGGCAATTGCAAATCCTCAGTGTCTATTCAACATTTGTTTCAGTGATTTATGTTTTTGTTTTAAAGTGGTATAGTTAATCGCCATAATTGTCGATATTGAACTGATTCTAACCCCCATTTATTTGATGAGGTACATACGCAATATCCACAAAAATTAAACGTATGGGCTGGTATTTTTAGAAGGCAATCTTACAGGGAAAATGTATCTGAAACTGCTAAAAGACACAATGGTCATTTTCAATGTTCGTTAACATCGGTTAACGAACATTGAAAATGACCATCATTATCTGGAAGATCAGTTGATATTTCAACAAGATAGTGCTCCTCCGCATTATGCTATGCCTGTTCGGCGGTATTTAGATCAACACTTCCCTGGTCATTGGATTGGTAGGCGAGGTTCTATTGAATGGCCCCCACGATCACCAGACCTGTCTCCCTTAGATTTCTTTCTATGGGGTTATTTGAAAAGCAGAATTTATGCTACACCACTACTACTAGCACTAGCAGATTTACGGCAACGAATCATAGAAGAATGTCGCCAAATCACCCCAGACATGCTCCAAAATGTACAAGAACGTTTTCAACAAAATCTGAATCATTGCATGGAAGTTGGAGGTGCGCTTTTCGAGCATTTGTTAAGATAATAATAATATAAGTGAATTCTACTCTCAACTAAATTATGGCTCATTTCCGTTTGAAAAACCGTCGACCGTTGTTTCGAGAATTCAACGGGCTTTCAAACGATGTGTCATACGACTTCTATTTCCTATTCAAATTTTAATGGTTTTCACCCCACTGCTCGAGGGTTGACGTGACGGTGATGCATGTAGGAGGGCACAATGTTCCCCTCGGAAGTAAAATCGACCTGTCCGAGCTTTTTTCCGGATCTACGATATTAATACCCAAAACTCCTATGGCAAGTTTTCGATGGGTTACCCTGTATATATTCCCTGAAATTTTCTCACAATATAATATTCAAGACTGCCAGACATTTTCCGCCGGCCATAACTTCCGCTAGACGCTTTGAAGCTTTAAAAAAATTACTCAAATTTTCTCACGATTTTTATAATTTGTCGTGTGGAAATCTATATTGATTATCTCCCTGCCAATGATATGTCAACTTTATTGAAATATGTCCGTTTCTCGGTGCTGGTTTATGGCCACCCTAGGGAGAGCGGACACCGAGAACACGAAATGGCTTGCATGGAAAAAAAGATATTAAGACATATTTTAGCTAGTCCAGGCGGGCAAACAATACTTGAGTTTTTTTCGGACTGAAAGATGTTCTCACAGGGGGTCTGAAAGTACCTACATATTCTATAGAATATTATTTTCACTGTGTACCTCTTGAACGAATGTTGAAGATTTTATGAAAGAAATGTTAATTTTTGAATGCAGGTATATGGAAAAGTGAGACACATGGTAGACAGAAAAACGGTTTTCATGCCTGGCGGAAGTTATAGGATATTAGTGTGGGAGAGGACATAGCTTTCGAATAGGGCAGGAGAGAGTTTTGGAATTGTGAAAAAAGGACACTTAGCGTCGGGCTTCGGTTCGAACGAGACGCGGGTATAGTAGACTTAGCGTCGAACGTCGGTACGGACGAGACGCGGGCATAAGAGACTTGGCGTCGGAGATCGGTTCGGACGACACGCGAATAATACACTTCGCGTCGAGCGTCGTTTTGACAGTTAGCGTCGTGCATCGGTTCGAACGAGACGCAGGCATTCAGATTATCGCGACGATACGCGAATCGTGTTTTTTTGTGATTATTGTCCGTCAACAAGACAGAGTTCTTGCCACGGATTAATTATTGTGCTGTTATTGCAGTTTGCGATAATTACACTGCAGTGTTTTCTGAGTACAGGTCGCATAACATATATCTTTTATTTTCAGGAATTATTTGAGGATATTTTTCATGTACATAAAGCGTTCCTGGCACTAGCGTTCCCGAATACAGAGCGGATAATATAACTATACCTTTATTTTCAGCAAACAGTTTAGGGTTCTATTTTTATATAGCGTTCCTGCATAAGTGCCTGTGTGCGTATTCCGCACAGGTGATATTCACCCATTTTTTTTTTCAGAGATCATTTGAATATAGGGTTTAACATTGTAAGCGTTATTCTGTCTTAGGGGAATTAACTAAGTATAAATCACGGTACGCGATTATTTTTTTTCTTAGGAAATAACTTCACTTTTGACATTCCCCTGATGTCCTATAATTCACGTCCAAAGACTCGCTGACAAACAAAAGTTCAACCAACTTCATGTGTACTTCACCCCGCTGAAAATTTGACCAGTTTTATATCCAACCAAGCTCTTGATTGTTCTCTGTTTGAGAAACATCCGGCCTTACAGCCCCTCCTAACTGCTCCTATAAGTGGTACATTTTCTGTTGAAAATAATTTTCCTTTTGGCTCTAGTTTGGAGAGCCCCACAATGAATAGAAACCCAAGGGTTTCACCAGGCGTGGCCGTCAAGGAAGGCGGCCCCACGCATTTTTCCCGAAGCGCTCACAATTAGTTGTTGAATCGCGTCGCGTCGAAAATAACGCCACAGAATCTAGTTATCACCTGGATTCTCAAATAGCGGTTCATTTAAATTTATTTGCATCTCCTAGGTTAAACTCTGCGCATTGTAGTATGGATGATGTGAATGTGGATAAAAGTCACGTTGTGGGCTGTCCTGATGAAGACAATGATGATGAATCTCGAAACAATTCTTCTGTTGAGCACAACTGTAGCCTGTCGAAATGAAAAAAAAGCATATTTTGAGTTCATTTTGAGACCTCCATCATTTGGGAATACAAAAAAAACGACCAAATATACCTGAGCATCTGACAAATGTTGATGCATTGAATGAATACTTTGTGAGTGGAATATCTGCTACCCCTGCCGAAAAACTCTATATAATATGAAATCGAATGCTTTAGGGTCAGACGGTGTAAACTTGAAAGTGTTACTCATGTGCTGCCCATTCCTGTTGCCCTGCGTTAATCATATTATAAACGTATGCCTTACTACTAATGTATTTCCGAAGATGTGGAAGAAATCACTTGTGCAGCCTTTACCAAAAAAGAACACTGTAAGTGAATTGAAAGACCTTCGACCGATAAGTATATTGCCAGCCCTTTCTAAAGTTTTAGAACTGGAAGTAGACACACAGTTGAGGGAATACGTTTTAGAGTTCAACATATTACCTGATAGCCAATCTGGATTTCGAAAAGGATTCAGTTGTGAAACATGTTTATTGAATATCACTGATGATATCTTGAGAGGTATTGGCTACACTCTTGATATTGCTAGACTTCTCAAAGGCCTTCGATACCCTAGACTATTCTTTACTGTTGAATAAATGAATAAACTGAAATTTATTGGTGTATGCGATGAAACACTTTCTTTCTTCAGAAAATATTTTCATGGTCGAAGTCAGAAAGTCAAACTAGGTAACAATCTGTTATACTCACTGGAAGTATCTGGTGGTGTCCCACAGGGATCTATTTTGGGGCCCTCCTGTTTGCTTTGTACGCTTGCGACTTCGAAAATTCGGTAAACCATTGTAACATCAATTTTTACGCAGACGATACGCAACTTCATCTATCTTTTCTGCCCGATGACATTGATGCTGCTACTGACAAAATTACTGAAGATCTATCCTCTCTCATAACTACGTCTCAAAACCACTCATAGAAGGTCAACGCACAAAAGACTTCGGTTTTATTAGTCGGTCCTCGTAACCACGGAAACCTACTAGTTGATCAAGTGAAGTTGAAGGTCGGGAACAATGAAATATTACCTGTTAGGAGTGCCAGAAATTTGGGCCTGATATTCGATGACGACTTACGATTTAAATCGCATATAAGAAATGCTCGTCGTTTAGCATTCATGAATTTGAAACTTATATTCAGCAATAAACAGTATTTGAGTCAGAAAGTGAGAGCTATTTTGTGTGATTCATTGGTACTTTCTAGGTTCAACTATTGTGATAGTATTTATAGTCCTTGTTTGGATTACGAAGATAAGCGTCGTATACAAGTCCTGCAGAACTCATGTTTGAGACTGATATGTGGGATCAGGAGGGGTCAACACATTTCGCACAAACTGAATGAGATTGGTTGGTTGAATATGCAGAGAAGGCAATTACTTCATTCAGCGTGTCTTTTCCATAAAATTGTCACTTCCAAGATACCCAAATATCTGTCACGAAAAATTTCCTTCCGTGAGGATGTTCACAACATCAATATCAGATACAAAGGGACTGTTACAACACCCTTTCACAGAACTGATACTTTCAGGCGGTCCTTTTCTTATCAAGTTTCACTAGTATACAACTCTATTCCAGAAAATATAAAAACATTAAATAACAGTTTGTTTAAAAAGCACCTGAAGAAATATCTACCCAACGAACAAATGAATATAAATTAGGAGACATATTTGAGGCTATTATATTGATGGAATTTAGTTGGTACTATATATTTTTTACTGGATAATGCGATATGTTCGGAATCTGTTCATCTCGTCAACGAATTGTTAGGAGATTTTTGTTTTTTTTGTTTGTTTTATTTGTTTATTTGGCATTCTTCATAGAACTGGAAACAATGTTTTTTTTTCCACGCTTAAGAATAATAACAGAGGTTTCATGTACTTCATGTTCATGAAACCATCTGATCTTCGGCGTTTTCCCATATAATTTTTTATTCTTGTTGATTGTTTTTGTATATGTGGGAAATGAAGACCTATTATTATTATTATTATTAATACAAGGCGTGATCTGAGTCTGAGCTTAAAATGTTGATAACAGGCCTCTGAGGGCCTAACCTAGTTTTTTGACTTTCGGCGGTCAACCCGCTGGGGAATTTCAAACACCGAAAAATACCGGCACTCCACGCCGAATTTTGGAAGCATTCCAGAATTTAAAACGTAATACGTTACGTTCAGGGACCTCCAGTCCACTCAATATTTCTGCAGACTCGCAAATAGAGTCAAGAATGAATGAAGCGAGAATGTTTGAACAGAACCGCCACCGAACTCCTGACGATATTTCAGTAATTTCGGATCTCAATGTCTCTCGAGCTAGCACCGGGAATAGCCTTGAAGGGGGTCCACTTGCACGCGGAAACGTTCATCAAACGGTCCGCACGAATAGCGAAATCCCTGCTTTTCGGCAAGTGATGTCTGAGGAGGAGAAAGAGGAATGGAAGTGGTTTGTTGAATTCAAAGAAATGAGGAAAGCTCGTGGAAACCGCCAAACTCGAGTAGAGTTTCCATCCTATCCTCCTCTTCAGGCTGATGCATATTTGCCCAGACGTGACCCATATTTTTCAAGACATGGCGCGGAACGTGGGTCACAACAGGCATGTTCTGACCCCTATTTTTCAAGACAAATTATTAGTGTCTTATCATTTTCAATCATCCACGATCCACATACATATCGTCAAACTATTTGAATCTGCAGTTTACAACAAATGACTAATAAAAGATTCTCGATAATATTCCTGTATCAGAGTTATACAAATTCGAATTATGTCATGTGAGCATAAACAAAATCCTTTCAGAAAAACTACTAACTTTGACAATTACAACTGATACGAATAATTCTTTAACAAGCACGCGAGGGTGTGAAACTACTAATTCAACATAAAAACCCTTCAACATGTACCCGACTCGTGCGCAAGGTTTCACACAATGGATAATTTGTGTATTCAACACGTGTCTAATGGAGTGTCCATGATATAGTCCCATTAACACCAAACCAAAGGTTTCGTATCTATATTTAATAAATCGTACATTATCGAGATTCTACTAATGGGGATACGACACGCAAACTTGAATTTATTATAGGAGAAGGTTCGATATAACGTGCAGAAAATCATTCAATTTCATCACAATCTAATCCTTTTCTGTTAACCGGCACGGAAATGAACTGAGAACATGATTATACGTTATCATCTATCACAACAATTTCGATCTCAAGGAAATATTTTGTCCATAAAACATAATAAAAGACAACAACAAAAAAATTGTATCACAAAATAGTCGTGTTCAATCCTTGTTCAAAAATCTGTCGGTTTGAATTTAAAAAAAAATCCAATATAAGTGAAAAGACATGAAAGATTACTAGCAAATGCAATGGTGGGTATATCTTATTAAATACTTATAAATAGAAACAGTAAAAATATGTTCATAGGTAATATGATACAGAATGAATATCAACAACATATAACGTAATCCGAACAATACAATGAAAAATTCACATAATCACATATCCTTGAGTTGTTAAATTAACAAATTCTTTGGTTATTAGCATTTTGGCTAGTTGATTAATTGAACTTTCATTTACTAGCATCAAACTCCACCATTATACCACAAACATGCAACATAATCTGAAACGAAACAATACAGGTACAAACAGCTACATGCAGAACAGAAAATAAACAAAGGAGATCAAACAAATTCTTTTGTTAGTAGCAATGGATAGGTATTTATTATCATTGATTATATAATTGTGATTTAATATTTTTCACTGGAGCAACGAAAAGCATATGACTTCGTAAAACTATGGCCTTTCCTTTTTTCGGAATATAATTGCAAAAATAACGTCTATGAACTGTTAACAGTATCAATTATGTATATTGAACTTTGTGTTTGTGAAAAATAAATGAATAGAATGAATGACAAAATAATTTTTGAGTCGCTATTACAAGAACAAGAATTTGTTATGTCACAATTAGTTTTGGCCGAAAATGCGCTTCAAGAGCCCACTGTGCTTTGGCTTGAATCTTCGAATCAGAAGCTCAGATAACACCAGCGGAGTTCGAAGTAGTCATAACTTCAACCAGAAATAATGTACCTATAAAAGCAGGCTATTTACAGTTTACCAAAATTTCAAGAGTCGAAATAGGGATATATAATGAAACAATCTGACAGAATAAAAAGCAAATCTGTATTTCGCGGCGAAGTTCTCAGATGTATTTAAAATCTTTAACATTCTTCAGAATATATGAAGACTGTTCTCCTTGAATTCTAAGTGGATACAAATTATTGGCACTATGGCACAAAGTTCACAGCAAATAACCTTTCGCTTATTTGTTCTGAAAATCCACAACCCAAACAACAAATTTATGAGTTTTCCTGAAACATCATATATCAAAAACTAATCAAGTCGTAACAATAAAAGTGATTTCGTTCGGCGATGGAACTAACAAAAACACACTTACACAATTGATTGGTTGTTTTCAAACCAAAATTGGATTACAGCGCTCCCATTATGGAGAATTTTAATGAGATCTTTTTCGCGCTACGTACAATTCCTGATTAATCCTGCTATGACATCAATCACCGAATGAAGTTCAAAATGGTGAAACTTTTCCGAAGGTTTACAAAGGACATTATGGGCATTGAGACCAAATTTTCAAATGATTTAAATCAGATGAAAGTCCAAATGTTGATTTACTATTTGGTAAAATGCATGTCTTCACTAAAGAAATACAATAACACGCATTCTCCTTATTATTTTAGGATTTGTTTGGGAGAAAAAGTGAGTCATGTGATATTTTTCATCATGCGACTGACGCTGACTGAATATGACTGTGAAACTGCACTGTACAGGGTATACCACGAGTTGATATGTATATGGAAAATTACTGGGAGTTTTTTTTGCAAATTTGTATACTGGAGTTATTTATTTATCAAATCCACACAGCTTAATTACCTCAATTACATGGATTCCTTAATGAAAAAATCATATTTGCAATATCATGAAAAACAAAAACAATAGCAATTCTAGCAGTGACAATAATAATAATAATCAGAACTCTGTATAGGTACCTATTTTATTTAGTACATTTTTGTTGAAAATTATGTCGACAAGATGTGATTTAAAATTTCTTCATAAAATGATGAATGAGACATTGTCCATTCGATATCAACGAATTGGTTGAATTGATTTGCAAATTTCAACATAGCTGTAAGAGGTGTGGAGGCGGCGACGGAAGTATGAAATAGTAGCGAGTTTGAGTACGGCGTGAGGGTACGTGAAAAGGAAGAAGTTCTAGAATTTGTATTGAATCTACCCTGTTATTAATTAATTCATGCAAAAACATGAAAGCTAATGAAATTCTTCTCTGATTTTGATTTCCATTCTTAAATGTGTTGAACGTATAGTGGTATAGTCAGGCCATCTCTTATATATTTTTAAATACAAATAACGAAGACGTTTTGAATTTTTTCCAAAGTATCTAAAGTTGAAACAAATTCTGCAAACCAAATTATTTATGCAAACTCTAATTTAGGTCTAAATAACGTATAATATAGAAGTTTGACTGAATTTACTCCGTTAAACGATCATGATTGCTTCATCAAGTATCCTAACATACGATTGGCAGATCTCACTACATTTTTAATATGACTTTTCGAAGAGAAAGTTTCATTACATGTGACACCTAAGTCTTTTAACTCAGTTTCTCCCACCTCTCAAGAGAAAATCTAAAATACACAAATTGAACATATTGATCTCTAATTCCATATTAACAGAATTTGAATAAGATGACTTCCCTCAAATCGGAGTATTTAGAAAGACTTGCTCTTAAATTGTTTATAACGCGATTGTGCAAAAACTACATATCGGACAGAAATCATCTTGCGCACAGTTGAACAACATGTTATCATCTATTAGTTTCTGCAATATTGTTTGTCCACCTTCAGATTTATTAAAATTATGAATTTTAGAAAAATGGTCTCTTTTTCGAGGTTTTCCCGGATTTTCTCAGTGAAAAATGCACGGATCTTGGAGTATAAGAAACCATTTTGTAGGTTCTAGGAATTTCTACAAAAGTTCCATTGACTGTAAAACGATTCCTTGTATAATCTTTGAGATACTTCCAAAAACCAAAAGGAGGCAACTTCATCAGATATATCTCCTATTTCTGAGGAAGAGAAACGAAATTCACTGACAAGCATGGTTGAGTCCAAAGGAGCAGTTCTTCATTCCATAATCAGACCATTTTCAGAATATCTGGTACAAAACTTAAATCCAATAAGTTTCATTGTATTGAAATTTTATAGAGATAAATAAATGAATAATATGCTGGGACTCTTCCTGCCCAATAATTTTACTATGATTTGCCCTTTGATTGCTCTCGAGTTTCTCATAAAAAATTTTCACATTCTCTAATTGTTAGGTTCAGGTTATGTCAGGTCAGTTCTGCCTTTGATAGAAATGATCAAAGTTTAACAAATAAAATTCAATATTTCTTCCTTCTGATTGAGCAAATAACAGACGTTACAGGTCCAGGATGGGGTGAGTACTCCGATGAGTTAGTTTCAGTGACACCAACGTTGAGCTAGTGAAATTCCTTCTTAAATTAGCAGAAAGAATTAGAGAACTTATAGGTGCATTAGATCTGCCTTGTTCACCTCGAGAAGAAATTTCCTTTACTGAAAAATTTGCTATCTGGAAGCTTATAAACTCTCACATGCTCTCATTGTGTACATTGCGAAAGCACTCTTCGTTTCTACTAAATAATTAGCAATATCAGGATACATTATTTTAGGAAAAAGTGTTGATAATTCTTCAGCTTTCAGAAGATATGGATCAATGTTTATAACTGATAGTTTATCTTTATACCGTTGTCGATAAACATCATCTAAACTTGAATAAAATGTTGTTAAGTCCATTACTGAATTTTAACAAAACTGCAGAAACTAAAATAAACACATCAGAAACAGTAAAAACATGGCAGAAATAGAAAAACGTTTTTAAATTACAAAAGCAAAGGGAAAAGAGGGGTTTATACTTCTTCTTTTTCTACGATTGAGGTTGTTGTACCTTCAAAACTGTCAAAAGCGCACTAAACCAATAGCCCTTTCGAGACATTCAGAGAAAATCCGAAATACAAATCTGTAGTCTATTATAACAGATATAACTCGGTACAGTAGATATTTCCCCGGAGATGAACCTGGTATTATCATCATAATTCCAGGTTATTCCTAATTTAACATAATACCTACACGGCACATCAATAACAGATAACAGATAGTGGTTATATCAAAGGTATGGGAGTAGAGAATGCACTGAAATTAAATAAATATTTCTCTGACTAATCAACGCAGCGATCTGCCAGCTTTAACACCAAGTATTAATGCACAGAGCAATAACGAGTCATACACGACATGACCTAGTAACAATTCTAGTACATCCATTAACAAGGATGGCCGTTCTCAGGAAGGTTTAGTGAGTGAGGACAAGGACAAAGGACAAAGACAAAGGATGGGAAATTGACTTTCGGTACATTTGCTGAAATTATATATTGCAGATATCGTAGTGCTGATCAAATGTATCCATTACACTAATACTCTGAATTCAACAATTTTGATTATACGGGGTGATCAATGTGAAAATAATTTTTCAAATTGAGTCGGCACCAGTTGACAACCCCGTTATCATTGATGCTACGAATTCGGTTGTATGGGCAAACTTGTGGCATTCTCAATGGCCTCGATGCTGAAGAAGACAGAAAAAGAGAGTGGCGTTTAAAAAAAAGCATGATATAATTTTTTATAATGGATCACCATATATTATATCTTGCATTTCGATTCGTAACTACATTCTCAACAACAAAGCTTTCATGACTTTTCTTCTTAAAGTTGAAAATGAGCAGAATAAGACAGTGAAATGGAAAAATATTGCGGTGGGTAGAACTCGTGGAACCTGTGATTCGTTCTACTCGAAACCTAGCTCTGAGCTATTTGACAATTTACAAAACAATCATTTCCATCTTATAAGCGGTGGTTTCACATAGCAGTAGGCTGCTTGCGACTGCACAGTGGGGAATACTACAACTACGATATTTGTACTACGAGATCCTGTTTGACAGGCTTATTAAAAATCAGTAAATATACCTACACTCAAAATGGCGCCAGATGAGGAATAAAGTTATTGAGTGTGCAATAATTTGTTTGTTATTAAAAAACAAGCAACCATAACAAGAAAATGTATTGTACAAACGGAAATATAAAAAGTTAAAATATTGGATAAAAATTTCTTCATTAAATATACCACGCTTTAAGCGGCAGTTTTACTACATTTTGTTTGTATTTCAATTTTCATAAAATGTTCTCATTTGAGTAACCAGATTGATCTATCAGTTTTCATTTTATAAGCAAAACAATGAAAAACACGGTTTTTGTATTTAAATGTTTATAACAAATTTATAAATGACTGTTGTGAGTCGAAGACATAATAAAATATAACTACGGACATCCTTCCGTATAATGGCACAGTCAGTTTCCTACTAGTATTTTTTTAACGAAAAAATACTCTATTGAATGCATCTATTGTCAAAGAGAAAGTATCTGCGTGGGGTATTCGTCTCGAAATGTTATTTTCACACTCTGTTTATCGTCTTGATGCAAACAAATCAATCGATTGGATGTCCATAATATTTACTATTCATTCTGTAATTTTTGTTATCACTTTTATGTTTGTGTGCAGTTAATTCTCCGTCAGCTTGTTTGTTGTTAGTTCATTTTATATATAAAACAAAAATTATGGTATTCCTTCTTTCACCGGTATTGCCAGATATTTTTGATATAGCGTTCAATGGCCTCTTAGACGAGTGCTGATGCAATTTTGAGATCAAAAAAAATATTAACAGCATGAGATCTACTGGAAGAGGAGCAAAATATTGCTATGATGACAGAAAAAATAAATTGTAGTCGAAAAAATGGAGAAGGGTGGAACGGGGGGTGGACTTTTAGGGGTTGACATCAGCGATATTTCACGGTTTTTCAAGAATTGCAACGAAAATTGACCTCCTATCAAAAATGCTGCAGAGCAAAGTTGTTGATAACCAAAGGATCTAGAACTTTTGTATTCATTATTTTTTCACATAACTCCAAATTTCTCTGGAAAATCGGAAAAACTTTTTTTTTCAGTTTTGCTAGCTTAAAAAACAATTTTTTCCACGAAATTTGATGGAAATATAACATATTATGTTTCGAGCTTTTTCATATTTTTTTTCGACAAATTCCGAAAAACGACCTCATTTTCAACTGAAAACTTTCACCGATAAAGTTCTTCATTTCAAGCACGCCAGCAGCCAGTTTTTTCGTTGAAGCGTCTTCTTTCAGATTATGTAATAAAAGAGTAAGAGAAAACGTGAAAAAAAAATGATTTTCAAAAATCAACTTTCAAATTTTTTGTTCTATACTCATATTTATTTATAAAAATCATTGAAATTAACGTTTGAAACCCTTCGAGAAAAATGATTTCATGTTACCCTTATAGGCACACAAAATAAACAAAGACTTAAAAAGGATTTGAATATGATAGAAGGACGAAAGGAAGTGAACTTTTGGGGGTAAAAATGGTTTCTCACAATTTGCAGTGAACATAAAAAAAAAAGTTCGGAATAAAAGTTGTTGGCAATAAAAAGGTCTACAACTTTTGTAAGGTAGGTGCGGTGAATATGACCATGCTGGTAATATGCTCACCCGCTGCAATTTAAAAAAGTTTAGCTTATTTGCTGACAGAGGGCGGTCAACAATATTTCGTACCTACAGCACTACGTACCAAATCTGTGTTTGTTAGTCTATCCAGAGAAGTTGAAGGAAAGATATACGTTTTTGGCTCTAGAAATTATAAAAATAAAACGTACTTTAATAAACTGAGAATATTGTGTATGTTTGTTTACAATAACTGTAAGTACAGCATTTTAAATTACGCTTTTTTACTATTATTTTAGTATACTACTTTCAATAAAAATGTTAATATATTACCGCTAAAAACTATTAAGATGTATTATCTGTTTCTGTCGCTATTACGCCCATCGTTATCGGGAGTTAATTTGCCCTATGGGCATATTACCTTCGGTTCATACTTACTGGAGGACTACTAATTGAAAGTTTTGCTTTACAGATGTCACCTTACAAAACAAGAGGAATTCGGTCCCAATAGACGGAAGAAGACCTTAAGCGCGCCATAAGAGCTGTACAAAATGGGGAGTCGAAAAACTCAAAAGCATATAAGCAGTATGAAATACCACGAAGAACTCTTAATCGTTACATGATCAAAAACACTACCGTAAAACAATCACTTGGCAGAAAAAGTGTTCTCCATGAAGACCAAGAAACAGAATTAGCGGCCCGAATTATCAGACTGGCGCAAGTGGGTTACCCTCTTACGAAACGAATGCTTTGCAGATCTGTTTTTAACTATTGTCAGTTAAACGGTATATCTCACATATCTCAAGAAGACACCCAGAGATTTTTCCTAGAAAGGCCCAGAGCATGAACCCGGCGAGAGCACAAAAGCTCAACAAACATATTGTATCTGATTATTTTGAAAAGCTTCAAAAAGTGCTTTTAGAACTTGACTTGATGGATAAACCCGAAAGAATTCACAATATGGATGAAAAGGGGTGCAGGTTAACGATGCATCACCAGCAAACTATTCTTGCTAAAAAGGGAGCGAAAAGAACATGCAGAGAATGTTGCGGTTGTTGCTTGTGGTAACGCCAGCGGAGGAAGGATTCCCCCAGCAGTTCTATTTGAAGGTTAAAGGATGAAACGTGAATGGTGCGACAACTTACCACCAGGCACACTGGCGCTAATGACGAAGAAAGCAAGTGTGACAATTGAATCATTTTACGAATGGATTGAGCACTTTGGAAAATATAAACTCCCAGGAAATTGCCTTTTAATTTTTGATGGCGCATCTTGCCATTTGGATAATTCTGTTGTTGACACTGCAGATTTTTATTGTATTACCCTTTTATGCCTACCGAGTAATACAACACATGAGCTCCAGCCAATGGACAAGGCTGTATTCAAATCATTCGAGCACCATTGGGATGAAGAGGTACTATTAAACTGGACTCGTCACAGAGACCGAGCGATAACAGAGGTTTGGAGAGCTCTTCACTATTGTTTGGGACAAGGCAGTAACTCCACAAAAAATTATTTCAGGGTTCTCTGCTACAGGTGTGTATCCGTACAATCCACATGCTATTCCCGAAGTGGCCTTTGCTCCTAACATATTAACGGAACGATAACCTGTGGAAGATAATAACCTGGAAGGAAGCAGCAGACTAAAAGAAAACCAAGACTTTAGAAGGGAAACCACACCCCAACCTGGACCTTCCGGACTTCAACATAGGACTAATCAAAGCTCCATAGAAAATACTCCCCCATTAAAGAAAGATCTCCAAATACCCAACCAAACCAAAACGCCAAAGTAAGAGAAAATGTTCGTCATCAAATAGCTCCTCATCAACAGATGATAACATGTCTTTATACAGCGACACTTTATTATAAATGTTTTCTTCAGAAGACTCGGAAGAACAGTCTAAAGCCGAAGAAAATATCACCAACACAAAAAACAATGAAGAAAAAATTATCCTTAACACGAGTTTCACTGAAATGTTGGAGACACCATATAAGGATGTCCCAAAAACTACTAGAAGGAAAAAAGCTGTTTTATCATGAAAAAAAAGTTTTTCCCACCAAAACAACAGAATCTACCCAAGAAAAGAAGCCATTGGAAAGACCAAAGATCAAGGGGGAAAACAAAACACAAAGAATCGTGGTACTGCGAGACTTGTCAAGAAGACCTAAAAAAAAGATATGCGGTTGTGCTCAGTTTGTTTGGTTTATTATCATGAAGAGTGCGTTGGACTCACCAAAGCTGATAAGACAGTTTTTATTTGTTCAGACTGTTGTGAAAGTAGAAAGTCCCAAAGATATTAAGTTTTCCTGTTTTGTTTTTTTAAGAGTTTCCTTGCTTTAAAAATAATTTATATATATTTAAAATAGGCTTTGTTTATTCTGTTTTGTTTTGTTTTTATTTTGATACATTTTGTACTCTTAGTACTAAGTGATGTCTACCTACCAGTTTAAAATTTCAAGTTTAATTTTTCTGTTGAATTATAATTCTAGGTTTGTTTAGTTTGTTGTGATCATTATTTTTTTTTAAATAAGTATACTTAAATTCGACGAACTTGTTTTGCTCTTGATGAAATTAATCATTGGGCACATTAGGATCATGCCATGGGCATATTAACGACAGCGTTGGTAATATGCCGAGAATGACTAATTTAAAAAAAGTGGTATAAAAAAAATGTGAAAGATTAAATCATCCATTACTGTCCAAACATTACTTCTTTAGTTTTAAAGGTACCGTTTCTATAAAAAATCGAA
This sequence comes from Chrysolina oricalcia, assembly GCA_944452925.2. Taxonomy (NCBI): domain Eukaryota; kingdom Metazoa; phylum Arthropoda; class Insecta; order Coleoptera; family Chrysomelidae; genus Chrysolina; species Chrysolina oricalcia. The sequence continues at coordinate 28,700,027 of OX101811.2, read as the reverse complement.
TTGAATATTTTGCGTTTTTCATTTCTATCAAGGATTTCGCTTAACATGGGCATATTCACTGCACCTACCTTATTCAAAACTTTTCCACATAACCTCAAATTTTCAAAAATCAGTTTTTCGCAATTTTGACATTCAATTTGAGGTTATGTCGAATAGTGTTGAATACAAAAGTTTTCGATTTTTTTATTATCCACAACTTTTCCACCGAACGTATTCCACTAAGAAATCACGTTTCGCCGCAAATGGCAGAAAACTGTTTTTGACTCCTACTGCATCCCAATTTCATCATTTTGAGTGTTTTCGTGTTTGATTTTTTTTTTTTCGTCAAAGTTGGAACCTCTACAAAATTCTCCATCTAGTCCTTGCTTTTTACTTTCTGTCTTATTTCAGGCGTATAAAATTCGTTTTGATAACTAGGAGCCGCCCCCTTTCCGATTACTTCAAAGAAGTTACGGAAAATTAAATATTTCGCTGAGGAAAAAAACCTCTAATTCAGAACATAAACATTCTCACTAGAATTTGCGACAAACATACAATTTTCATACAAAAAAAAATTAAAACCAAATTGAAACGTTTTTTTCTGATTTTTTCGGAAAATTTGAGGTTATGTGGAAAAATCTTATATACAATAGTTGAAAATCTATTTATTGCCAACAACACTTTCTTTATTTTTTTTTCTGTATGAAGTTGATTTTTGCTGAAAATCGTGAGAAACCATTTTCACCCCCAAAAGTTCACCTCCTTTCGTCCTTCAATCCTAATCAAATCCTGGTTCATATCCTTGTTTATTCTGTGTACCTATAAGGATAACATGAAAAAATTGTTCTCGAAAGGTTTAAACAGTTAATTTGAATAATTTTGATAAATAAACTTTTTTCGATAGGAGGTCAACCTTCGTTGTCAATCGCGAAAAACCGTGAAATTTCGCTTTCAACTCCTAAAAGTTCACCCCTTTCCACCCTTCTCCATTTTTTCGACTCCAATTTATTTTTCCCGTCATTCGAACGATATTCCTCTCCTCTTATAGTAGGTCTCATGCTGTTGATAATTTTTTTCTGAAATCGTTCAAGAATGCCCACTTTCTCGGAGCAACTTCAGGCCTCAAAATACGCTAATATAGTATTTTAGTCCGTTGCTAAGCAACGAACTTTCCCGGACCGTTCTCGGACCTAAACAGTACGGGAATAGTATATTGTGTATCTAGTAGTAAAAGCAATACATTCCCGGACGACAATGTAAATTGTTGGCCGAGGCGAAGCCGAGGCCAACAAGCATTGAAGTCTGGGAATGTGCTTTTACTACGAGGTACACATACTATTTTTTCTGAAATCGCAATCAGCATTATCAAAAACTAAGGAATTCTACATATTGTTTGCGTGAATTCAATAACTGTCTAAAATGTCAACAAACCGGCAAAAATATTCCCGTACCGTTTTCGATACGGGAATAGTATATTGTGTATCTAGTAGCAAAAGCAATACATTCCCGGACGACAATGTAAATATAGTTGGCGTCGTTCGGGTCAACGGCAGTCGCGTGCGGGAAAGTATCACTTTCCGCACTTGTTAGGAAAATAACTATTCCCGTACCGTTTAGGTCCGAAAACGGTCCGAGAAAGTTCGTTGCTTAGCAACGGACTAAAATACTAGATTAGCGTATTTTGAGGCCTGAAGTTGCTCCGAGAAAGTGAGCATTCTTGAACGATTCCAGAAAAAGTACTTTCCCGTATCGAAAACGATACGGGAAAATTTTTGCCGGCTTGTTTACATTTTAGACAGTTATTGAATTCACGCAAACAATATGTAGAATTCCTTACTTTTTGATAATGCTGATTGCGATTTCAGAAAAAATAGTATGTGTACCTCGTAGTAAAAGCACATTCCCAGACTTCAATGCTTGTATATTTACATTGTCGTCCGGGAATGTATTGCTTTTACTACTAGATACACAATATACTATTCCCGCTTTTATACTTTTTGTCGTCCATCAGCACTGGTCTATCTTCATAGTTTTGTTATTGGTCGTTTTCCAAAATTATAAGCAAGTAGTATATAAAAATTGTTTCGAAAGAGAGCAGAAAATATACAACTCTTGAAAATTTTCTATTGAATTCGAAATACTAAAAATAACTTGTAGAAGAATTGTTCCAGTGGATCATGAACAATGCATATTCGTTTATTCTGTGGAATGAAAAACGGCGTTCCAAACATCCGTCACTGTCGAGCCTGCAAAACCGAGTAAATGAAAGTTTCAGATGTTCAGCTGAATTTTCGTTTGCGGCAATTTCCTTCTTCACTTCCAATGATTAATATGAGTTCTCAATCCTTCGTCAGGCAAGGACAGATTCGAAACGAACTTCGCAAACGGTATTCTTGGCTCTAATGGCTCAGGTGATTTGTATACTAATTCCAGAACGTCGAACGAAATAAGAATTGCCACAGAAACTGAATGTAAATTGCTCAATATACATATCATGGGTCTTCGTTAATCTCACGTCGAAAATAGGGAATTACACTGTAATAAAAAATTACGTTTTATTTGTAACAAATGATCTTATCCGTATTTATGATGCATATAAAATCACACCACGAACCAATTAATCTATTTCTTATCGACTAAAATTCATTTCAAAACTATTTCAAATCGAGATGGATTCAAACCAGTGGCTGCGATAAGGGGCCCGCAGAGCCCGCTCTGCTATTTCTTTGCTATTTCCAGATTTCATTGCCACATGTATGAATATCTATAATATCTATAACAAAATTTGGCGGGGAGGCCCCCGAAACCTTATCGCCGCCACTGATTCAAACGCTATATTTTCGCGGGCTGACGTCACCTGTACCGTTCTACAAAAGTTTGTTCGTGAGTCCTTCAACAATGTTTTCTGCAGGAGAAAGAGTTGTACCCAGTGTGTATCCCAGTGTACACCCGATTTAACTTCTTTCGAAACTATTCAGTTGAATAACCTAACATTCCTAACAAAGACCCAGGGTTCGTTGATTGGGGGGGTTATGAAATGTCATCTTTTTTGTCGGGCATTTCGTTTTGTCATTGGAGGGAAATTATATCCTGAGATTGGAGGCGCCAAATTTGAATTACACTAAAAATCAAATTTTGTTGGATTGAATTCGAAACCAATCGGTGGGAGTAAATTGAAAAACGTGCGACTGATTAATACATATTTGTTATTATTTCGAAGACTTCTGACAGTTTCAAAGTTGACGGAAACTACAAAATTTTAATGAGCCGTTTCAAAAAAAAAAAGAAAATGTGGAAGAATCTGAGATTTGGAACATATTTCAAAAATATTTTGAATTTATTATTTATTATTTGTATTCTTATACGTTTTTTTTGTTTTTTTTTTCTTTGGTGTCTTGGCATCGACTGCTATGGTCATTAGCCACGTGTTCTGGATAGGCCTTGTTACTAACTCCATGCGCCACCTTAGAAGCAGCACTGTTAATTGGAACGCAACAGTGAATCATGCAGGACTCACCCCAGTCCAGCCACGAGATTTGAATAATTCAATCAGTCAAATTAAATTTTAAAATCCCAGCCGCAACTGGGGCTCGAACTCCGGACCTTTCGACCCAAAGTCGGACGCTCTAACCACTGCGCCACGCCCCGACATTCTTATACGTTCCTATAGTATTCCTTGTTATTTATACAGACCACATATGTTGGTAGGATGTTATTAATTTTTTTATAATAAATATATATACTCAATATACCTGTTGTAACACAAGTTGAATAAATTGCATCCTTCAAAGAGAATTTTTTTTCATGTCTAATGAAAGAAATCAAAACAACTCTCTTATGTTGACATTATTCAGAACCTTAGGTGCAAGAAGAACGTGTGATTTGTAATATAATTGATTTCTATTTTATTCTAAAATATGTGAATGTGAAATGGGGTAAATGATTAAGATGATAGCTAAATATTTATTCGTCCTTGAAGTTTACTCAAATATAAAAACTATAGTCACTGTCATTCTTCCTGCCATATTTACAAAACTACCTCATATTTCATCGACAACATTTATAATATTTTCAGAAATGAGAAATGAGTACATTTATGGTATGAGTCAATGTTTCATTTTATAAATTTCGATATCATTTATTCATTGTTTCATGAATAGTTATTTACAATTTCTTTATGTAGAAAAAATTTAACATTTCTATATATCTACCTAAAATCCTAATTGAATGGCAGGTAGTATAATTGTGCATATCTAATATTTTAAATAAAGCTGAACATATCATTTATTTTTGCAATGTTACATAATAATTTTGCTATAGTTAATTTTGAGTTTGGATAGTTCTTACACTTGGTAATGGGAACTTTTCTTTCAATTTTATTTCTTCCTTCTGATAATTGTTGTACAATAGTGTTATTGCACAGACTGTTCAATGAGTTTTTCTCGTTCTTTGTAACGTTGTTGTAAACAAGGGGTGGAAGGATACTGTGAATCTTCATCTGAAATGGCATAAAGACCTATCAATATCAATCATTTCATGGCACCAGGAATAAAATTCAATGAACAAACCATTATTTGATGGTAAACGATTGGCCATGGGTAGAGATCTTAGCAAGTATCTTTCTATCTCTAATAGATTGATACGATATCACAATGGATAGACCAGAATTTTACCAACACATCTTGGTAGGAATAACTAAAAAGGAACACCAACATTATATCGTAATGTCATAGCAGAAATTGTGGCTTTCAACAGTTTCTATCCAAAACCAAATTGAGTTCTGTTTCTCATTAGAACAGTTTGAACTCACCGTTGTTCTAAGCCTTCGTCTTGACTTCTCATGTTGGAGAGATTCTTGAAGATTGTTTTCAAAATCTCTTTTATTTTTTATTTTATAAAATGGTCTTAACAAATCAGTTAACTTTACTTCACTGTTCTTGGAGAATATATGGAACGCCAATTTATCATCATGGTATGATGTAGGAGTATTGTTACAATATTAAACAAGTAATTAACAACAAGCAATACAAAATACAAGAAATATGCATAATATTTTATTATGATTTATCTGAGCCACGGCTTTAGTAACTTTATTTATTCGCAAATTGATGTAAATATAACCAAATTTACCAATTTCAGGATAGCCACCTTAATTTACCTCCAATGACGTATTCTCTCCGTTTCCTCAGTCTTTCCCTTGTCTTAATGCTCACTTATTTCATAACCCCTTCCTATCATAAGAACCTGCAAAGACCAGTGTTCATTCGTGCATTGTTGAATTTTTTGTATTGTTGGTTAGCATTTGATTCATATTACAAATATTATTTCTATCATAAAGTGAGTGCTCATCGTCATGGAAGAAGGTTCTGAGAAAGCTAGGAGTCAAAATCTACCAGTTGTTGACTCAACAATGGTTTTCGAGTTTTATAGAACTAATACAAATTTTAACAGAGCTGAAATGAAGAATGTGAAAGCAAGCAGGTATGAGTACAGCAAATTTCGGTGTTGCAGCTAACGAACTACTGTAAATGTATTTTTTTCAGATCTTCCAGAGAAGCCTATGGTGACAGAACGATAGGGTATGTGAAACTCAGACGAAACCGTCATATTTGCATAGTGAAAGGTCAAATAACTCCTGAGCACAAAGTTCGTGAAAAGGGCCACAACGTCATGGCAGAAATAGACGAAGCTGATGAAAAAATCATAACACGCAAATGTTTGGAATGCCCTGCTTCTGAAGGTAAGGTTTCTGAGAAAATATAGAGTAGGCTAAGATTTGATTGAGTGAATGTGATAAAATTAAAATCGACTCATGTTTGTTGTTGACTTCAATTTCACATTATTTTTCAGGTGGCTGTAAACACAGTGTTGCATTTTTGCTGTGGCTGCACAGACGATCAGAGGAGCCTTCTGTTACATCTGTTGAATGTTACTGGAAAAAGTCCAATTTATCACGGATAGGATCAACTGCCAAGTTTGCATCAGTGGAAGAACTGGCTATAAAACCAGTACCAGATCTACCAGTAATAACCGATGATTTTTTAACAGAAGCCTTATCGGAAAGAAGGAAGTTGGGTTGCACGGGAACAATATTCAAAACTGAATTCGAATCTGATCCAATTTAAAAAATGTCTGTACATAAATTACTGTTGCTTTTCAAAAGACAAAAGCCAACATTGGTGACATCACAAACATGTATGACCTTCATGGAGGAAAGTATGGATGAGAAAATAATTATGTCTGTAGAAGAAATTACAAGAATGCAATGCAAGACGTCAAAGTGGTATGAAGCACGTTATGCTAGAGTAACTGCCTCAAAGCTTTATGAAGCATCAAGGTGTTCATCCTTTGATGGAAGTCTTGTTGAACAGATATTTGGTGACGGGAGGTTTATTGAAACTGAGGCAGTATTACGTGGAAAAAGGCTGGAGGATGATGTTTTGGATGAAGTTTCCAAGGTTCTAGGGCTGAAAATAAGAAAATGTGGACTTTTCTTGAACAAGTATTTTCCCTCATTTGGAGCATCACTAGATGGTATCAATGAGACACATGTTATTGAAGTGAAATGTCCTTCAAAAGAAAAAAACAATTTTCAATTACATTACTGATTCAGATAAATTAACACCTGCGCCTTACTGTCAAATTCAACTACAAATGCTGATGACAGACCGAAGCAAAGGTTACTTTTGTGTGGTATCACCGTCCTTTGAAACTTCAAAAGAAGTCAGGAGCATTGAAGTCGATTTCAACACAAGTTATATTTCTAATGTTATGAAAAATGCAGAAAGTTTTTGGAAATCTGTAATATTCAATCATCTTGTAATATATTTAAAGTCCAATTCACTCTAAAATAATTTATTTAACGAAATACAATGATTCACAATACTCTAATTTACATAACAATCACTCTACTATTTATATTCGACTTTCACTTCACTGACTGCCCCTCTGTCCGCTGCGTAGTTCTTTTTATATCCGACGTTGACTTCTCCGAATGCTTTCGAATTTTTCATCGAATCGTCCAGATTCATCGAATCGTCCAGATTCTTCTCGGTGCAGCGCAAAAACGTTCACCTGCGGCCGGGCGCCGGCTACGTAAGAGTTCAGGTCCGGCATCGCCCGTAGTTTCGCCACATTGCCCCCTTCTTAGAGATATTTCGTCCCGAAATGTCTTCCTTGGAGTGTGTCGATATTTGCAGGATTCCCCATATCTGCATCGTGAAGTTCGATGGAAATAACACTCCACAGTTTTCATGTTAGGTCGTGGAATAGGATTACAGCAAACCAAAATCTGGATGCCGCTGGATCGGAATATCGTCTCCAACATACTTCTTATAACTCTCCAATCCAGCCCATCAATACCACAGGATAATTTTGGGATTGCCAAGTCCACCAGATTCTGGTCCACCATCGTATCTCTCAGTTGGGTGAGGCTCCTCCAGACATCTTCATAGAACGGTTTGTCTTGAAAATGCTTCTTGGTCACCAAGAAGTAGATATTCCTCTGGCCCTTCTTCAGCTGTAGCACACCTCCAATTTCTGGATTCTGTTTTCGTAGTGTTTGGAGTTGGCGAAATTTCTTGGAGAACACACAGCGATGCCCCTGGACATTCGAAGATCTTCTGCAACGCAGTGTGCTAGGGCGTAATCGACTGGCACTTTGAAAAGGTCCCGTGGCTCCTCTCGAGTTACCCCGTGTGACACTTTCTGTCCATTTGAGTATAAGGACATGAATTTCTGGAACGTCATTGCATCCTCTGGTGGTCTGAGGGTGTGGACTTGGTCATGGTTCCCAGCGTAAGGGGCCAACCTGTTGAAATGAACGACCCTGTGTTCACCTCTGAGTGGCTTGTGAATTTGGTAAAGCAGGTCGTTTATCCTCTTGATGATCTTGTACGGACCTTCCCATGAATTCCGTAATTTTGTTGACAGGCCCCATCGACGCATCGGGTTGTACAGCCAAACTAGGACACCAACCTGAAATCCTCCAGCATTGGCATTGATGTCATAAGTCGCTTTCATTCGGTCGCTGGCATCCTGGAAGTTCAAACGGACTCGTTCGTGGATGTCTTCCATTCGCTGACGGAGTTTGCTGATGTAGTCCTCTCCCGCGGTATCCTGTCCTGGTGGCGTCCCAAACTTTAGGTCACAGGGAAGTCGCAGCTCTCGGCCCATTAAGATACTAGCAGGGGTTTGGCCGGTCGACTCGTGTACTGCGGAACGGTAGGCCATCAGGAACAAATGAAGATACTGGTCCCAGTCTCTTTGATGGTCAGAGACTACCTTGGACAAGTGGCGATTGATAGTCCTGTTCATCCGCTCAACCATTCCATCGGACTGTGGATTCTCGTCTTGCGGATGTTCAGCAGTTGGCAGATTTCTTGGAACAGGTTGGATTCGAAATTTCTGCCTTGGTCCGAGTGCAGCTCCAAGGGGACACCGAATCGACATATCCACTCTTTCACCAAGACGTCCGCGGCGGTGATGGCTTCCTGGTAGGGCAGGGCATAGGCTTCGGCCCACTTGCTAAAATAGTCCATTGCTACAAGGATGTATTTATTTCCGTGATCTGATACGGGGAACGGGCCGGCGATGTCAATGGCGATTCTCTCGAATGGACTACCTACGTTATACTGGCGCATCGGGGTCTTGGGTCGTGTCCAAGGTCCATTGCTGGCAGCACAAACAGCACACTTTCTGCACCAGTCATTGACCACAACTTGAGAATTGACCCAGTAGAACCGTTGCCTTACTTTCTGCAGAGTCTTCGTCAGACCCAGATGTCCTCCAGCATCTCCATCATGGATCTCTCGGAGTACTTCATGTCTTCTATTCTTGGGAACCACTATCTGACGTCTGTCCTCTCCACCATCTTCGATCTCCAATACACGTTTCAGGACCCCATTTTCCAAGGTAAGGGAGTTCCATTGGGCCCAGTAGGATATGATTGCACGGGAATATCTTGCGATTTTCTGCCATGTCGGTCTTTGATTACTCTTTTTCCAACCGATGACTAAACCAGGATCTGGATCTCTTTCTTGGTCTCTCTGGACCTCGTTGTCATTCCAGTTGTTGTCAACTGCCGTGGTTCTACAAATTGCGGCTTCCTTCTCTTCTGCTCGTCTGCAGTGTGAGTAGTCGTCTGGGCATGGTCTCCTTGACAGGGCATCTGCATTCATGTGGCCACTTCCTGCTCGATGTTCGATCTCGAAGTCGAATTCTTGGAGTCTTTCGATCCAACGTGCTACTTGGCCCTAGGGATTTTTGAACTGTAGAAGCCATTTAAGGGCTGCGTGGTCGGTCCTTAACAGAAATCTTCTCCCGTACACGTATTTGTAAAAGTGTTCTACTCCCTTGTCAACAGCCAACAGTTCTCGTCTGGTGACGCAGTAGTTACGCTCTGGTTCACTGAGAGTTTTACTAAAGTATCCGATCACCTTCTCTTGCCCATCCTGCATCTGGGACAAGACAGCTCCAAGTCCCACGTTGCTGGCGTCCGTGTCCAAAATAAATTTTCCACTCGGAAGGGGATAACTCAGAATCGGTGCGTTGATCAATGCCCCCTTCAGCTTCTTGAACGAGTCTTGGCATTTTTCGGACCACTGAAACTTTGTTTGTCCTTCCGTGAGCCTGGTCAGTGGTTTAGCGATGTTGACGAACCCCAGCACATATCGGCGATAGTATGTGCACAAACCAAGGAAACTACGTAGTTGGTGTATGTCTCTCGGAATGGGCCACTCCTTCACTGCTCTGATCTTCTCGTCATCCACTGCTACTCCGTGCCCAGAGACAACATGGCCAAGGTAATGTACTTCTTTTTGGAACAGGTGGCATTTCTTGGGGCTCAGCTTCAATCCAGAATTTCTCAATCGCAGGAATACCTCCTCCAGGTTTCTAACGTGGTCTCCGAACGATTTGCCAACTACATCGAGATATACCAGACACAGAGCTTTCCTGTTTCCGCACTGATCTTTACATCTTTCAGACCCTTCTGAACATCACCCAAGTTCAAACTCAGTTCCAGCATTGAATTTTCATTAACAGATTCTGTGGTGTGGGTAGTGTCAATCTGGTTTTCCAACTTACTGATTTTCTCCTTTATTTTGTTGATTTCCGCCTCGAGTCCGCCTTGGATTTTGTCACTGATTGATCCTGTCATTTTGTCCATTTCCACCAGAATCTCATCTTTGATTTTATCACCGATTGTTTCTTTAAATTTTCCTATCTCTTCTTCAATTTCATCTTTGATTTTCTCCATCTCTGTCTCGACAGTCCCCATTCTTTCTTCCAATCGGTTCGCCACGCCACATAGTTCTTCTTTCATGTTCTTCGAGTTTTCTAGAATCTCTTCTCTCAAATTCCTCGAACTTTCTTGAAATTCTTCTTTCAGACTATTCGAATTTTCTAGCAGCTTTTCTTCCAGATTTTTCGGATTGTCTAGCAGTTTTTCTTCCAGATTATTCAAATTTTCCAAAAGTTTTTCTTGAAGTTTTTCTTGCAGACTTTTCGAATTTTCTTGAAGTTCTTCTTTGAAAGTACTCATTATGGAAGTATATGACTTCCAGAAACTTCGAATAAAAATGTTTCTGGATCCTCGCCCTCCTGGATTGATCCCTCAGAAAGTCTTGCCTGAAGCACGTCCTTTTTACCACTAGTATCAAGTTCTCTCTCCTCCAGTTCTTGCTTCAATTCCGCAACCTTCAATTCAACCAGGCGAACTTTCCTCGATCACATTTTGTCTTAGTCTATGTCTCACAGTCTATTTCACGGGTCACCAGTCTATTATTATTATTATTGTCTATTTCACACAGTCTATTTCAAGGACACCAGTCTACTATTATTATTATCGTCTATTTCACACGCGAGAAGTGTATCAGTTTATATACACAACTGTCAACTTCACGAAAAATGTTTATCAGTCACTGCCTATTTTTCGCGAAAACAATTGTCCGAAATACACAAACTGTCTATTAACACGAACACTATTTATCTTTTCAAATCGCACTTCTAACACCAACTGTAATATATTTGAAGTCCAATTCACTCTAAAATAATTTATTTAACGAAATACAATGATTCACAATACTCTAATTTACATAACAATCACTCTACTATTTATATTCGACTTTCACTTCACTGACTATCCGTCTGTCCGCTGCGTAGTTCTTTTGATATCCGACGTTGACTTCTCCGAATGCTCTCGAATTTTTCATCGAATCGTCCAGATTCATCGAATCGTCCAGATTCTTCTCGGTGCAAGCGCAAAGACGTTCACCCGCGGCCGGGCGCCGGCTACGTAAGAGTTCAGGTCCGGCATCGCCCGCAGCTTCGCCACAATCTGATTGAATAGTAGAGAATAAAGTGAGTTTTATTTACCATGCCTTATAAAATTGTCAAAACGTTTATCTCATTAATTTTTACAAATCCATAGTGAATATTCACTCGATGCAATGAGAAAATTATTAAACAACATCAATTTATACATGAATGAAGTTTCAGCATTTTGAACTCTCTTAATCTTCTAATAACTCTTTCAATATGAATGCGAAGGGCAGCAATTCGTTTACTTTCTTTAACTTCTAATTTAGGGCTTTTTTCATTCTTGTTCACACTGGGTGGCCTAACTAGGACACATTTTCTTGGAGCTAATAATCCAGCAATTTGCTTGAACCCCCTATCTGCCATTATATGTGCTCCTTGAGGTACTACTTCTAAAAATCCACAATTTTCAACTAGAACAGCTCTCCCTCCAAATCCTTTTGATATAAAATTGATGAAACCATGTGTAGTTGCTGAAATGAGGTACTTGAGGGTGTTACTTTTTTTATATTGTGACCAACTATGAGCCTGTTTCACAGGATCGGAAGGTATTTCCTCGATTTCTAAACAATCAATAATACACTCTCATACCTAAACCTGAATGGTATTGGTGGTACTGAATAACATCCAAAGACTGCCAAAAAATGAATTTCATGAATACGCTTGCCAGAAGAGGTATTGTCTTTCTAAAAATATTTAAAATATTAGAAACTGAGACACCAAAGTCATCACTCAATCTAGAGAAGATGTCAACGAGTCGTATCTTTTTCAAACAAATCAAAATATATCTGGTTGGAAGACAAATGTATTTCGAAATCAAATTAATCAAAAAATATGTATCTTCAGGCAGTCCAAGATAAAATCGAGACATTGTTTTCATCAAATAATTCGATCGTCTGACATACACATTCAAATCGTATTTCTCACAATATTCATCAATTGATGACTCCCTTTCTGTTGTCAATGACGTGAAGAAAGAACCTGAAGTTGTAGTAATACTAGACGGACTTGAAAATTATTGTGCAGGAGAAATCTTCCGACAGATATTTGTTTTCACTGCAAATTCTTCTTGAGGCTGACATGGAATGATATCTTTAGCTTCGGTTTTTAAATTAACGTTAATCCCAACACTTCTGAAATGATGTTTCATGTTCACCTGGGTTGCTTTCTCAACAGCGGACCCTGCATTCACATAAATGAAGAAAGCAGGTGTATTCTCGATGTTCTCAGCAAATTCATGATTTTCAGTCACTTGTAAATATCCTGGAGGTGAAGTAATACTTGATTTGGTGTTGACTATTTCATCACGCAAGGGATGTCCATATGAAGATGAGCAAGAAGGTCCTGGTTCTCCAATAGGGTCTACAAAACTGAATTTTCGTTTGACATTTTCCTTGGCTTGTTCAGTTTCAGAAGATCTCTTTCTTGGAACCAAACTTGGAATATTTAACCCTACATTAACATTGGACTTTTGTTTCAAACATTTATGAGGTACAACTCCCTTCCTCATCCGAATATTGCCTTTCATTAATTTATGTCGGATATAATTCTCCATATCATTTTCAAGCTGAAAAAATTGTTTCAATGATAATTCCAATAATATGTAAAAACTATGAATACTCACATCGCGAGCTGAGAATTATAATGTTCCATCTACAAAGTTTTAAATTGTTCAGGAGAGCAAAATGAAAATATCATTAATTCCAAAATCACTTTCGGCTCATTATCAATGTATGAGGTGTATTCTAAACAGTTATAGTGTTGATTCGGAATAGTTCGTAAAATAGAAATGCATTTTGAACTCTGAGTTCTCATGTTATATTGGAAAAATTAAAAAAATACGTGTGCAGATAGAACAAAAACAGATCAAAATGTGACAGAAAAGTAAAAATAGTAGTCTATCATAGAGAATTGAAATGAAAAACTTGTCGTTTCAGTAAAATCCATTATTGTAACATGTTAGAAAATACTTAAACAGTCATTCTTACAAAATGCGGAAAACAACTCAACCGATAAAGGTGACAAAATGGAAATGAAAATATTTTTTATGGAATTATTTTGTTTTTGGGCCTTGCTTCGACTTCGTTTTCCTGTTTGGCGGCTTATTTTTATATTCATAAAACATACATTTTAGGAATTCCTTATCAACATCCGGAAAGTATTTAAATAACTGGTACAACTAAACTACTTTATCTTCAGGGAGTAGACATTGGGCGTAGGGCACGGTTTTACACAGGCAAAGTAAAATGTATTTTCCGGCTTCTCGTACCAATGTGAAAAGTGAGATCGGCTTGCACAAAATCTTCGTTGTGTTCCTTTTTATAAAAAAATTTGGTTGGATAAATATTCAGGTATTTAAGTCCTTTCACAGAGGCGTATGGAACTACTTTGAAATCATTTTTTTTGTAGCTTCCTCATAATCTTTGAAGCTTTGCTGTTGCATGTGGAAAACTGTTAATGGTCTTTTTTGATTTACACCAGGAAGTATTCTTATTAAGCTCAATGGACTGAAAATTTCCATTCCGTTCAACCTCTTTTCAATCTGACTGTGCAGATTATCCACTTCCCGAATCTGACCGTGGCCTGGTTCAGAAAATTTTTGTGTTATTTCAGTTACTTGAGGAAATTCTTCCATAATTTTTTTCAGAGCAAATGACATTATGGAATTCCTATTCTGCGGTACGCATGAGTCTGACCAAAGTATGAATTTATTGATGTTGGGAATGTCTGTAATGATTTTTTTCAAAATTGATATTAGTGCTGAAGCAATATTTATTCCCTTTCGGCCATGCATGCCTTCAGACCAGATCGCACAATATCCTACTTTATTTATATTACAATGTGCTGTCAAATTGAAAGTGGTCAATTTTTTGGAGTAGAAGAAACATGATATATTTGATCGGGGAAGCGCGAAGATGTTCTCCATATCGAAACAAATAACTGCAGTTGTATTGTTGGAAAGTTGACGGTCTTTATCTCTTTCTATTTTACAGATCTCTTTAGAACGGAGGTGTTTAGTAAATTTTTCCATATTTTCAATGCCATCAGTGCCATTGTTTCTCAAAATCCGGTACTCCTCGCACACATCGCATCTGTCTGACTTTGGTTTGTGGAACCCAATATTGAATTCATAATTGAATATATTCTTGTACTTTTTTTTACAGGTGTAACTTTTTTCTCAATACACCATTCTTTGTACAATTCATAGAGTCTTGAAAAATTAAGAGTTGACTCAAAATATTCTTTATTGGTGCGCATTCTGCAATAATGCGATTCGATCCTCGGAATAGAGTTGATATGATCTCTCACCAAGCGTTTGTCTTCGTCCCCTACTCTTTTTTTGGTGTTTTCCTTGTCCTATTTCTTTCGGAGTACCAGTTATTTCAGATCTATTCTGTTCAAAAAAATACGAAATTCTTCTCTGGCTTACATCAAGGGTTCCCAGGAAAAATGCCTTGCAAACACGCAATCGAGAGTCATCCAACGTATCTTCAGTTAAGTGAAAATAGTACTGGTATGAAAAATGTCTTTTTGAATCTTTATCTTTGACAGTAGAACGTTTTTTGGGAGTGTGTATTATATTTTTATTATAGAAATGTGATTTTCCCTCATTTGATAATAACCAAAACTCCTCATGTATCTTATTTCTTGTTTCGACGGAAATTTTGCTTCCACATTTGAATTTACACTTACAATCTTCCAATTTGGGTTTTCTCTGCCTCTTCAAATTTCCCTTGACATCTCTATACTCCCTTCCGTGCTCACATAAATGTTTATTTCTATTACGCTTCCATGTTTCTGGATCGCGTTTCCTTTTTCACGTCAACCTAGAATAGAAAACGTCACTCAGAAACGAAATGGATATATAAATTTTAATGATGTACTATGGAATTTTGTGAGACATTTTCACTTTACAACCTTCGTATACTCTGTAAATGATTTTCATGAACTTATTGAAGTTTTAACTCTTTCCCTTTTCTGGAGTTTGTGATCCATTATCAATTTCATGGATTAAAACTGGATCAGTATTATCCCCAGCAAGATTTTCCTTCTCCCCCTCATCATCACCCTCCATCTCCAAGGTAATATGCTGTTCTACATCACTAGTGGTATCTAAAATATCTTTCAGGCCTAGCCAAATATGTACCTTCGAACTAGATGCTTGTGGTTCATAGTCTGGATCGATATCGTCGTCGTCCGAAGCATGAAAAGGATCCTTAAGGTCACTAAGGGAATCACCAGACTCTATGTCATCTTCTGCTGATTCGACGGCTCTGCAAATATGTTTACGCTCAGTCATATATAGGGTTATGTTTACATGACAATTTTATTTTCTTGGATATTTTGGTATAGTAGTGAAGACATTTCAAGTAATCGGTACTTACGTGTTTGGAGTATCATCGTCCATATTAACTGGCACCTATGTTGCTTTTACAAAATTAGCACAATAATAACACAGTATTTTCTTTGAGAAGCAAACATCTGAACTGTTCATCGGTATTATTATATTGTTCTATCTGCAGAAATCCAGTAATTCTATTGGTTCGCCAGATAGAACACTTTAATGCTGACACTTGGTTTGGATGAGTAGATAGAACATTTTAATACTGTAATTGACGACTTGAAGGTGTTACTTTGATGTTCTTTCTGTGCCTAGATAGAACAATATGCAGCAGATATTTTGATTAGTATAATAAAATGAAATTTCAAAAAAAATTCAGATAGAACAATATAATCCTCTGCTCGCGACATCAAAATGATCTTCACAACAGTAAGTATGACGAGTACCTCTGAAAGGAGATTTGACTGCATCAAACCATTTTTTTTTGACATCAATATTATTGAGCACTAAGATAAAAAGTTTTTCAGGATTTTGATCAATTGTATTTCCACAACCAGGAACAAAACATTTTTTTAAAGACATTCTAACTCTCAAAATAAGATCCACACTTCACGAATTCACGAAAAACAAGACTAAATTACATAAAAAGTTGCGTTTCTGTATTGAGGTTATGTTTTTATTAACAACTAACAAATTATAATCAACCAATGGCAGAAGACTGACGTCATTCGTACTCGTCCAATGAAATACCGGTAATAGTTCGCGCGAAAATAGCTAGTGTTTGAATTCTCCTTCAATTCTTTCTTTTCTTTTCTGGATCAAATACAATCGAAAAAAAAATTGAAAAATCATTTTTCACGCAGTTTGACTTATAAGTATTTGAAAAATAAAATAAAAAATTATCAGTGAAATTCCATATAGTGGATTTGTTTTTAGTCAGTTATTGATCCCTTCATGATGAATATGAGTAGAAGAGATTATAACTTTCGCTGTACTTTTGGAGGCGCTTCAGCCTCAATTTCTTGTAATGTTCTCGCTGATATGTATAGAAAAGCAAAACAAAAACATGAACATTCGATTATTACAACAAAAGAGGAGTATTTTCAAAATTTAATAAAAAAATCCAACAATCCAACAAGGTCGACATGGCAAATAGTTGCTGCACTATCAAATATCAAATATCAAAATTGTTCGAGATGAAATCGAAATAAAGTTGGGGGACTATTTCGTCAATGAACCAGCGACTGTAGCAAACTGATTTGATAATTATTTCATAGAAGAACCCCGAAACATCGTCATCCAAATCGACTGTAAAGGTCCTGATTCAGATTTCTTTATTCAAAAGATTGCAACATCATGTAACTCTTTTTTCCTCACCCCGTATGACCAAGCAGAGCTATATGACCTATAACGAATAAAAATGAATAATAAGTTTTCTTCAGGTCACGATGAAGTACCCATGTTTCTCTTGAGGAAAACACTCCATATCCTATCCACTCCATTTTTACATTTGGTAAAGTTATCATTTTCCACTGGCAACTTTCCAAATATGTTAAAAATTGGATGAATTTCACCAATATTCAAAAAGAAGGAGAAACATTCAGTAGAAAACAATAAACCAATAACAGTTCCATCAAGTTTTTCGAAGGTTTTTGAATACGCGTTCCTGAACAGGCCTTTCTTTCATTTTGCTATGAATTCAATATTTTCTCTAAAAGCCAACATGGTTTTCTTAGTAAAAGATCGACCACAACAGCAGTTCATTCATACAATGATAGAATAATTGAATTCATTGAGGCAGACGAATGCCATGTGGGGATCTTTTGTGATCTCAGCAGGGCATTCGACTGCATCAATCATTCTATATTACTCGAAAAGTTAGATAAATATAGTATCAGAGGGCTACCTTTGGAATGGATTTCGAATTATTTAAGGTATAGAAAACAATAGGTCACCGTGAATTAAAAAAAATCTGAATTGAAGGATATTGATCTTGGTGTGCCGCAGGGCTCAGTTTTGGGACCGGTATTGTTCATCCTTTTCATCAATGATCTGAGTATTTTATCAGCACCGGCATCATTAACTTTATATGCATCAGATGATACATCCGTGATCATATCAGATAAAACCGATCTAGCCTAGACAGATAAATGCAAAACAGTTTTTTCCAGATTGCACGAATGTTATTCTGCAAATCATCTGTTCTTAGATGTTGGAAAAACATAATCGATAAGGTGTCATAACCGTCAAAAATTGTTTCAGTATATCACATTCGGCTCAGATGAGGCTTCAACGCTATATGTCTCAAGTAATAATAACGTTATATCGTTTCTAGCTTTTCAAATTGATTCATGTATGAACTGGAAGATTCACTGTCAATCACTGATATCAAAAATGAATTCATTATCATATCAATTCAGAACCACTAGGAAAGTATTGGAAATAAATCATCTACTTGCAGTCTATTATGCACAAGCTGACAGTAGATTGCGATTTGGTATATGTCTAAGGGGTTTATCCGTATCCTCACACTATGTTTTTATTGCCAAAGGCGAGTTTTGCGTTGGTATATCGAGCCGTACAAGTTGCAGGGATGTCTTCAAAAACTATAAAATTTTAACACTACCTTCATTATTTATTTTTGAATTCTCTGTATACCCATCGAGAACAGAGCCACATTATTCAGTACCAATAAAGTCAGAATTCAATTTGATACCCGAACCAAAAATGAGCTTCATGTACCTTTCAATAAATTTAGCGGATCTTTCCCTAGCTCACACAAGTCTCTCGAAGACTTCCGAGGGGTGCAATCGGTTGACTGAAATAACAACATTTTTATTTTATTCAACTCTCTTTCCTCTATGGCGCCCAGGATATTTAATAAATAGCAGAAATATATATAAGAAAGTAAATGTATTAAACTATTCAAGAAACAATTGCGAAAATTTCTTCTAGAAAAAAGTCTGTTTAGCGTTGAGGAGTTTATGTCGTAGAACCGTATTATCTTGTTTATAGGCTTTTATTCTGACATGTTGGCAGGTTTGTTTTAGAATATTTTTAGGACAATTCTTATTGGGATTGATATTTTTGATTTCAAACCAGTGGTTTCAGATTTTTTATTTTGTCTAAAATTTTAAATTTTTCGTGTTTTTATATTTACCTAGATTTAAGTTTTTGACTATTCCTATACAATGTTGTGTTGTCTGCTGGAAAATAAAGATCCTGTCTCATCTTATCTGATATATCTTTCTTCCTTGACATGAACTGCTATGTTCATCAGTCCTTCTACTGGCATCGCTAAAGAATCAGTTTTTTATTGGGTCTATTCAATCATTGGCACATATAAGCTTTCTTATCTCTGGAAGCAGTGAAGTGTTATGATATGGAATTTAAAAAGCAATAATTGAATAAAGTAATAACATAAATTATATTGAAATCTGATATAAGTTTCCATTTTGCCTCGACTCATTTACTTTTTCTTTAAACCATAACTATTTCCAATTACTTAGCAATTTCAGGAAGGAGGCAGATAAGGTTTTATTCTTCGTTCGATAAATCTGAGCCTAATTTACAATTCCCATTTAGAGAGATAAAACAAAATTAGAACATAACATTAAAATTTGGTAGTAGAAACTAGGATAGAAAATAATTTCAAAATTCAAATAAGTATTAAACAAAATTTAGTAAATACATGCTACAGATAATTTTCAAACCAGGAAGCAAATGATTAATGACAAATGGATGACAAAAGCATCCAAATGAAAAGAAAGAATTTTTGTATATCAGAATTTAATAAAGAAATGATCCATTCAGGCAAAACAAACAATAAAAATCTAGTATCACAACTAAGGACTAGGCACACATAGGGGGATTATATTATATTATATAGAACTTTCTGAAATTTCGGTATGTTACTACGAAGGTATATTAGATCAATGATTGCATGCTACGCGACCGCGATAACAATTGCATTAGTTGATATACAGAGTATAATAGAAAATGTAAGGGGGTTTCTGGGTATCGATAGAATTTTCTGAAATTTCAGTATGCTACACCAAAGGTATATTAGATTGATGATTGCATGCTACGCGACCACGATAACAATTGCATTACTTGATATACAGTGTATAACAAAAAATAGAAGGGGGTTTCTGCACAGAAAAAATTGTACGCTATAAACAAGAGTAGTAGTCTTGACTGAAAACTAAGATAGACTCAAAGAGAACTATACTCAATTCAAAATAAACGTTATTCTTATATCCATCCGTTTACTTCACTCACAATGAAAAAGAATAAACTTGACAATAGTATAGTAACAATAATTTCAAAATCTAGCAAAACTTCAACTAAGAATAAGTCAAATGGAATGAAATATAGCATTGTTTTTCAGCAAAAGTTTATTTATTTTCAGAGGAAATAAGAAATACTTCCAGTGATTATAGGTATGTATATTGTTAATACTATTTTTCCTTCGACAGAGAATAAAATTGATAGAGCTAACTCTAGAACCCTTTGCAATAAATGTTTTTTCTCAACTAAAAGCTAAGTAAACTTCGAGTAAGTATAGTTATTTTCAAAAGGACTATTTTCTAAATCCCAGAGCAAGAATAAATTAACCTGAAATAAGAATAAAAAGAGTTGTGTCAATACTGTTCACGAGTTAGGTTTAAAATAATTTGCATTTGCTTCAATATCATCTAAATTCCATCCAATTATAGTAAAGCTCAGTACAACTTAGTCATACTCGTCAAAATTGAAATAACTACTCTTAATGCAAAACTATCCTAGTTTTATAAATCGTATGCCTATGAATTTTGTTTGCATTGAAATTATAAAAATGGTCATGATATTAAATTTTGCTGTTGGTGTACACTCAACCAAAGCTAAAAAGTATTCAAGACTATGGTAATTTCGATACAGAAGAAATGTCCAAAAGCACTATATCTATAAATTTATGAGTAAGTATAAATAATGCAGCACAGATCGGTGAATCGTTCTTTCAAAGATGAAGATAAAAAATACAGAAAAAAAATCTACGCGATTGAGATACAGCAGGGTATAAGGGTTTGAATGAAACTGTTCAGCAGTGAATTTTTAATCAAATTCTTTATTTGCAACAAAAAAAACAACTTATTTTCCTTTCAGGTGGTTTATCATAGAACAAGGTTGCTCCTTGTAATAAAATATTATATAAAAAACAGGCACTTACACATACTGTATAACAGTATCATCGGGTGAGAAAAACAAATGCACTTGCAAGATATCACCATTACGTAGTAGATAGATGATAAAAAAGTTACATAAAAGAGTATAAGAATGACCTATATAGGTACATACCGACGAATTTTCCAGTTTTCAATGAACATAATGCGTTTCCCTATACTAGCAATTCATTCTTTGATCAAGTCTTCAGACAGTTTTGAGACGTTTTCAGCTGTAATTTCATGATCTGAAAAAACAAAATGCATCTTTAATGTAATGCGTATTTACCCACCAACTTCAAATCATAAATTGATTTAAAGTAATAATATTTTGCCCATCAACGAATAAATTTGGTTTTCATTGGTTTTAACCAAAATATAGCTATTCTTGATAAAATTATGGAAAATATTCGAACAAGAATATGTTTCTACAATTGAGAATAAATATTCTAGTTCATAACATACTTTTATTATGATTCAATGTTAAAATTAAGCCTACGGATTTGGATGTTAGTTTTGCATTTTCTCAGAAGAATACAAATCAAAACTCTAATAAACTGTAATATATCCTTTCTTATTTTTAGATAAATAATCTTGTTGGATTGAGAATACAACACATCCAATGAAATGGATCGTAATCTTGTCAATCAAGAATATCTCTCTTTTCAAAAAGAAAGTAGCTTTTTCTTCTCTCAAAACAAATCTATTGTTATACTTAATTACAAACCAGCATTTTTTTATGTGTGGGTATCGATATAATATGCTGAAATCTTACTATGTTATACCCAAGATAAATAAGATCAATGAATTCATTCTATGCGACCATGCTAGCAATTGCAATGATTGTATACACAGTGCAATAAAAAATATAACGGGGTGTCTAGGTATCGATAGAATTTGCTGTAATTTTAGTATGTCACACCGAAGGTATATTAGATTGATGTTTGCATGCTACGCGACCACGATAACAATTGCATTACTTGATATACAGAGTATAACAGAAAAATAGAAGGGGGTTTCTGGGTATCGATATAATATGCTGAAATCTTACTATGTTATACCCAAGGTAAATAAGATCAATGAATTTATTCTATGCGGCCATACGCTAGCAATTGCAATAATTGAATACACAGTGCAATAGAAAATATAACGGGGCGTCTAGGTATCGATAGAATTTGATATATTCTTTCAAATACATCGACTGTAACATTTTTATATCTTCCGGTTCGACTGAAAATACTATTAATCAGAAATATTTTTAAAAAATTTCTTTCCACGGTCCAGCTTCGGAACATTTGAATTTTACATAATTATTAATATTTACAATATTTACTGATAGAATTTCGTTTTATATCATTTATAGAATAAATGAAATAAGTATTGGAGGAACACAACAAATTTTTTTTTAATTGATGCGGTTACCTGTCCTTTTGCTACAGTATACCCTCCAGTAGAAGCCCGCAGGTTGATGGTATGCAAGCATTTGAGGGGTGGCACTACTGAACAAAAAGTATGAAACTCTGATTTAATTATTCGATTGTAGGCGATATATTCTTGAATACATGCTTCAGCGTGCGTGAGCCAAGGGATGTAAACACGTGTCAGTACATAACAATATCTTCTTGACTATTAGAAGAAAGGAAGAAGAAACAACACTTTGATTTATTTTAAACATTCCAGATAATGCAACAACAATTCAACATGTTGATAGTTTACAATTACATATTATAAAAATTTCGATTTCTTTTTCTGCGGAGTTTAAGATATTTATTGGTAAATAATTATTGGGATATACAATATTTTCTTCATACCTTGCATAATCTAAGAACCATATGACGCTAGCAACGTGAGCACATACTCCAAGAGTTCTTGCACCTTCTTTGCAAGTACAATAAGTACCGCTTATTGGTTCTTCATCTGACCCTTGGTCATGATTATCCATTGGGTATTTTTTGAAACATATGCACAAAGCACGCTTTCTTGCTTGGGTAAATCGGGAGTACAATCGTGCTCTTATTAATCACTGTTGAAATAACTGAGTCTCAAAAATATATTCGCGTAGGTACTCTGTCACGACCAAATGTATTTTGGATATATGCTGGTGCCAACAAACTTGTCGTATACCGAAAGTTTTGTCTAAAATATACTGCAGTGGCAAACTGGAAAAATTAAGCTGATTTTAGCCCATTTGTTTCCACACACCTCCGCCTCGTCTCAAATACAAACGTTCACGTTCAACTCTCATTTGAAACAAGTCTGAGAGTAGGTTTGTGAAGTGAATTAATTGTGGCGCAAGCAATTTTCAGAAACTCTCCCAAGTTAGAGGAATGTTGTTTTGGAATCATGTCCCGAAATATTTTTTAAATATTTTCAAATATACGTTCCGCGACTCCACAATACATCTGGTTTCAGTTACAAATCGTGATCGATTTGCCTCTTCAGTCGTAAATTGTTTATTGCCTCTAGCTAAAAATGGTAGCATCTAATAATTAATATTTGAATCTTCGAGAAACCCAAGTGCATCCCTGTAGATTCGATCAATAATAAAAAAGTCGCCTTCTCGAACCCCTTGTCTCAGATTTACCTGGTCCTGTTTCAAGCCATGAATTGAAATAGCAGCATCATTATTTCGGCTATACGAAAAGTATGGACGATGTATATCCAACACATTGATATTATATTTATATTTCCAGTCGAACGGGAAAAGATAAAAATGTTACAATCGATTTATTTGATAGCTTCCCACTAAACATGTAATGTTACAAAATATTGCCATAATATTATGTATGGCTTGCCATCGTAAAATGATAATATAATATTGTATAAGGCTCAATGCTATATTTAAGTTTTTAACATAACAGAAGAAACTACAGAAAAGTTGGTTGTAAGTTATAAAGCAAGCTATTGATTGAGTTTCCAGTGCAATGTTTCATGATCCACGAAAGTTCATTGTAAATGCAACATTACAGAAACTATCTACGAATAATTTGAGTGCAAGTTACATTTGGAACTATCGAACAAATTCAAATCGCAATATTGCACTGAGTTTGAAATTTCATGATATTTACAACCACACATGAGCAAACTACAAACAATATTGACAGTATTTAGAAAACACAATACATTTTCAATTTTCGATTGCATCATCGCAGAAATATAAGAAATGATACGCTAGGACAATTTTAAATGATAAGTATCAGGAAACCAACTAATTTTGAATTTCCCGGTCTTGATGAGATGCCACCTGACGGGGCAACAATCAGTCACCCAGTTACCCAGATCCCAGACAAGCACGCGCCTCGCGCTATGATGCTATTGTGAATTGTATTGTTGTTGTTTGTCGTGCTGTCGTGCCTTTGCGTTAGTTTCGTTTTGGATACTTTCATTCGTTCTTAACCTAGGTACCTAAGTAAAGTTCATATTCTTCTGCAATTTTGTTTTTTGATTAACAGTTCAATGAATGTTGAAGCAGCACAATGGATGATGCTAATAAATTTAAGGCATCTTCATGTAAGGTAAGGCGATACATCATTTATTATTATAGGTTAGGATGGTCTGGTATGAATGCTCATTCTGTGTTTAGTAAGAAAATTTTTTTTTCTCCTCATATTGCGAATAAATCTGTTAGTAGTGTCAATTTGAAAGGTACTTTTACATTTGTAAATGATGTGGAATACTTATACAGTTCGATTTTAGTTGCAGATTCTTCAATATATTGGTAGCTTGAATGAAAAGTTTTGTCTTTAACGTTTTTCACAAATCATTGTGCCATGTTTTGCAATTGGACCAGCAAAAAAGATAATTTCAGAATCAAAGAATTGAAATCTATAAAAATTTCAAAACTTGAGTCAATTCAATTTGAATATAAAGCAAATATGTGAGCACAATAGTGTCATAATCAAGGACAAGTTCACTTGTATATTCTTCATTGAAATAAGACCATAATTGTTGAGTTGACTAATTATATATTTATTTATAATATTTTGGTTCCAGATGCCGGGAGAAAGTCATTTCCATGCATCAGATATGATGCACTTGAAGTAAATGTGATGGCTTGGCTACAATTCGCAAAAAACACGTTACTTGTAGGGTTAGGTAGTAGATCAAGTTGTCAATATTTAAGCTACACATTCAATTCAATGATTTGTTTGTTTCAGGTACCTGATAAGGCCAAACAGATTTTTTTTTACTTTGACATTTAAATATGAGTACTTATTTGTATTTTTGAGATATTTTAATTAAAGGTTTCATAATCAAATTTTTGTCTTTTTGACCCCCAAGTCTTAAATTGACATTTAAATCAATAGGTATCATTTCAGAAGATTTTTTGGGTTTTCACTGCTTGTTTCTAAAAACTAGAAAATGATGAATCTGATTTCCATAGAGGACACATCAATACTAAATGATATTTTCCAAGATATCAAAACTGATCTGTCTCCCATGAAGATTGCATTCATTTTATATCAATATAAGTAGCAAGTAGTGAAAATCCAAAAATTCTTTAGTAGCGAACAAATCTACTAGAAATTAATTTATGAAATCTTGCTGTTATGTTATGGAAAGGAATAGACAAGATTGGTGGTGAGTCCCTGCTATATAACGATATTGGATATGTTATT
This sequence comes from Chrysolina oricalcia, assembly GCA_944452925.2. Lineage (NCBI taxonomy): Eukaryota > Metazoa > Arthropoda > Insecta > Coleoptera > Chrysomelidae > Chrysolina > Chrysolina oricalcia. The sequence goes on along the minus strand of OX101811.2, from coordinate 28,674,567 downwards.
TTCTACTAATTTATATTCTATGTTGCGGTAACCTTGCTGCAATTACCAGTTATAAAAGATTACATCCATCAATCCATTTCAGTAGTTGCTGCAACATTGTCATAAGACGTCATTTTTAATAGCACATTTGCAATTTTCCTGTATATTATATGCAATGTTACAGTAACCTAGCTGAAATAATTGATAATGGCATATAACATTTGTAATATTGCTGAACGTTCCGTTTCAGTAGTTGCTGAACCTTTGCAGTAAGGTAGCAGAAATATTGAATAAATGTTACTTTGCTTAGTGGGTTACCACATGTAAAAAAAATAAAAAGTGTCTATCGAACCCTGTATTCAGGCGAATGCAGTTGCCATTGTGCTTGCGTATAATGCAATTGTGAATCTAATATACGTCAGGTGTAATACATACTCAAATCAGCAAATTCCATCGATACCTTGAAACCCCGTCATTGTTTCTATTACCCTCTGTATATCGACTGATAAAATTGCTATCTTGCTCGCGTAGAATGCATTTGATAATCTCATTTACCTTAGGTATGACATACTGAGATTTTAGCAAATTCCTTCGATACTCCGAAACCCACTTCTATTTCCTACTAATACACGTTGTATATGAACTGATGCAATTGTTGGCGTGGTCGCGAAGCAGCAATCATTAATCAATTTAATATATCTTTGGCGTCACAAACTAAGATTTCAGAAAACTCTCTCGATACCTAGAAACCCCCTTAGATTTTCTATTACACTCTGTATATCAACTATTCATCAACTACTCATCAATACCATTTACTTTAGGTATAACATACTAAGATTTCAGCAAATTATATCGGTACCCAGAAACCCCATTCTATTTTCTATTATACTCTGTATATCAAGTAATGTAATCGTTATCATGGTCGAGTAGCGTGCAATTATTGATCTAATTACGTTCGGAAATTTCAGCAAATTGTATCGATACCGAGAAACCCTCTTCCATTTTCCATTATACTCTGTATATCAACTAATGCAATTGTTATCGCGGTCCCGTAGCATGCAATTATTTATCTAATATAAATCCGGTGTAACATACTAAAATTTCAGAAAATTCTATCGACACCTAGGATCCCCCTTACATGTGTGCCTAGTCCTTTCACAAAATTGCCATGAAAGTGAAATGTTTAGCAATAAGTCTCTGTAAGTGAATAAGCCAGAGATGAATAAGAAATTTAGGGAGCGTCAGGAAAGGAAATTTTAGTAAGAGAGGAATTTGAAGAATAGAATGATGAAGAAAAATCAAAAGCTAGCAAACCAGTGAGAAACAAGAAATTAATGAGTCCAGATGCAAGACAACTTCCTGATAAAGAAAAACAAACCATTCACCTTAAGAAAACAACTTTCCAGAAGCAGACACACATCGATCCCAGACACCACATACACTAGATACAAACTTTAAATAAACTTCTGAAACCCAAAAACAATTCTAAATCGTGATATTTGAACAATTTCGTCAAACACATTTCCAATTATAACCCCAGATTTTTATGAACTTGCCAAACTCTTGATACCAATAGTAATAAATTGTATAACTGATGAATTTAGTAAGTTATGTTAGGTTTCTCCTAGAATAGGTGGAGTTAAACCCATAGAAATATATTATTTACTTATTCTAGAATGCTCATCTCATATGTCAAAAGTGTTGTGAAAAGTTCAGATTAGTCCGCAATGCGCATGTGCGTCATTAGTGTTTTTTGTAACAGGCCCGGTTTTAGAAAGTTATTATGGTGAAGACTAACAAACGTTGTTAATTCTGAATCTCGGGAAAGAAGGTATTGGAAAATTCAATGTACTTATACTTGCTATTTAGCCGATTTGCATACATCTTTTCACATATTTTTAATTTATGAATATTTAGCAAAGGTCATCAGAAAGTAGAGTACGGTTATTATTATTTATCGCTCTGAAGCGACTCATTGATTTTTGGTATCGAAATGACTTTTTAGCTGTAGATAAACTCATCGAAAAACTACAGAACCATCCCAACTAGTTGGTGCGAATTTCAAGCAGGCACTAGATTGGAAAATGAATTGAAAGTACAAGAAACTATGAAAATTGATTTCAGCTAATATTATGAATAATTTCAACTCAAATTTATATTTATAAAATTGCATGCTTCCATAATATAGAAGCTCAAGGTTTTCTTTTTATAGAACGATTCATGTCAAAATACATAACTGCATTTAATTTTAATTAAAATAATTTGAAGTTATTAACATGCTTTCTATGATTATTTCTGGTTGTGTTACCTAGTGCAATTTCTATGATTTGGGTTTATGAAAAAGTGAGACCAGAAACATTTTTCTCATCATCAAAGTAAAGCACTTCCATATTGTCAATAATTTTCTGTATTTTTTGTAGGAATCAAGAACTGATTCTAGAATAGTCAGAACTCAGTATTAGCGGTGTGGCTAATTCCTTTGAAAGTTGTTTGCAAAAAGTTGTCACTCGCCATGCTTACGCAGACACAGTGTTGGTACGGCATTAGGTTTCTAATAATTCTATTGCTTTTTTTACATAAATTTTCACGAGGATAATGTCTGCCACAAATTACAATTTTCTCATTCAAATGTTCTGCATTGGGGTCTCTCCCTAAAGACATTAAACATAATTATACCTTTTGTGTCAAGCTGTAATATAATAATAAGCTATTTTGTTTTGCTATTTTGAGCAAAGCATAAGTACATAAAAATGTCATTATCTACCGAAAATAATTTATTTCAGGTATTGTTCTTTCACTTCCACACTGCAACTAACACTAAACAGTTCATTTTTTGTCTGTAGGAAGAAACGGTGTTATTAGAAAATATCTTAAAGGAACAAGATTTGCAAATTCACGAATTATGAAATAACCAACGACAACAAACACTACACAAAAAGACAAGACAAAATCTGAAATTCTAAAAACCAACTTTCTCTCAAGGGTGACAGATCTTAGTGACAAGAAAACCAATGTTGCACGGTCATTATAATTGCAGTAAGATTGGGCACATTATTGTATTAAATAAGTTTCTTCTGCAACTAAAATTCGGAGGTATCTGTCTCTAAAAGGTTCTTTCGATTTAGAAAGGTCCTGAACATGCGCTGACAAATTTCTCCCTTTCATATGACATGGGTTTCATTGCCTTATGACACAAAACTGAATTGGAACACCAAATTATTTTCAAACTTGGCAACGATCTACCCAACTACACTAATGACGAGCATGCGCACAATCGTAAAAGGGTCACATACGCGGCATGCTTTTCGCCGAGAAAAAAAATTATTTATTTGAGTTTGAAGAAAATAAAACGAACAATATACTTTTTATTTCTTTTGAATATATTCAATACAAAATTCATAAATTTTACAATTTGACATCAAGAACTGGAAATAAATCCCATCTACAACACTCCTGAGAGAGAGAGAGAGACGATCATCTCTTCATTGGCGTACCGACTGAGCTGAAAAATTAACATGTAGGGACAAGAGGGCAAGGAGAGAGAACATTATAGCCAGGCATATACATTTCAACAATTAAAAAAAAATTAAAATTATTAATATAATTTCATCTTTTCCAGAAACTTGATGATAACCAACTAGGAGACATCCAGAAACTTCCTATCGGATAACCTTGAGTCTATGAACCTCCAAGAGAGTGGGTTGAAGGAATAGAGGGGTTCAGGATGCTATAGTCTCCCTATTCCAGAAAAGCTAGAGTCTAACAAAAAAACGAGGCATGACTGCACGGACTAGTTCTGGAACAAAGAGCTGAAAACCCTGAGAAAAAGGACTTGATCTCAAGTTGATGAGGCTTGCAGAAACCAGAAAAAAGCACCAAGGAGAACACAATTGAGCTTTAAGTCTTCACAAAAGAGCAATACAAAGAAACTAAAGTGAACCATTGCAAGACGCTAATACCAGCCAAAAGATAATTCACCAGATCATGGAAATAATCTCTAGGAATAATAGATAGTCTTCAATTCAGTTCATTTCAATCAAATTATTGAAAAAAAACTGGCCAAGGTCGTAAAAAAATTCCGCATGGTGTACAAGGAGTGACGTTGCCGTTTGCAATACTAAATAGACGTTCATATTTCAAGTGGGAAATAAATGGCGAACCATTACTTTTTACCAGAATTTTCCCGCTTGATGTATATTTCAATCCGGGAAAATACTGAAAAGGTTTCTAAATTTCCCTACACAGCCTGTTGATGAATACAAATTATTTTTTACGCCTATGCACAACAATAGCGTGTGGATATCCCCCTACTTGTTCACATCCGTTTGACTGTGTGTCTGGAAAGGTTTGGAAGAGAAATCAACAAGAGAAGTCTGCAATAACTTTTATAAAGGATTTAGTTTTTACTGATTGATGAGTTCAAGGAGGGTATCTTTCCAGAGTAGTTTGTATTATTATTTCAGTAAAGTTTTTATTTTCGTGAAAGTTCTATTTGAGAATAAAAAATCAAAATTTCGTTAATGAACGAACGAACGTTTTATAACTGATGCACTAATTATCGATTTTTCATGTTACATATTCCATGACATTTCATGGCTACCTAATACAAAAGATGGCAAGGTAATCCGATTTTAATCGAAACGTATTCATTTCGGAAACCTGTCATAAATCATATCATTATCATTAGAAATAAACTTCAATTGCCTCTTAGAATATTTAATAATATACAGGACATTCCGTTTTAAAAAGCAAGGTTCACCATTTTTGTATGTTTTATTTTAATGTTTTGGTTCTCACGAAGAGACAAATCCTGTAATATTGAGAGACGAAGGAAAATAGCTGAGAATTGGTGTTCTTCCTGATTTTCTGTAGTCTTCATGCCTCAGGAAACACTTCCCGAGGCATTGAGTTCCAAAGCTTTGCCGCTCGTTGGGAGAATGAGCCCTGGAAAAGATTCGTCTGGCATGTCCCAAAGTGACGACAAATGGATGTGAAGACTGACCTAGACGGGTCCGTTTCGATAGGAATGCTAACGGTGGAACAGTTGATGATATTCCAGAGTAGCGTCCATGAACATATCTGTAAAACGTAGACAGATCGCCAAACTTTCTTCGGTATTCTAAAGAAGTGAGTAAGCTTGTAAGTTAAGCATCACCGACGAGACAAATGGCTCTTTCCTAGACATAATCTGAAAGTTGCAGTGTGTGTTTAGGGGCTACTCTTCATATATGGAAACATTTGTCCACGACAGGTCGGATCTGTGCCTCATAAATAATAATCAACTGACGGGAAGTAAAATAGCTATTTGCACGAAACAGAAAACCTAGTTTTTGAGAGGCTCTTTTGGCAATGTCATTTGTCATATGGCTGATGGTATCACCAATAAACGAAATGAAGGACTTAATAATATACACATGACATTGATAAACTACACCAAAAATCTGAGATCTCTGAGAATCCAAATATCACAGTTATGAACATCCATTCAATTGAAACTATGTTTTGCATGAAAATAATGAAATCAATCAATTTCCCGAAAACCGCTGAAGTGTAAAGAAAGATAATAGAAAAAAAACGAAAAGTAATATCAAAGCGAAAAATGCAATACTATACAGGTTGTCTTATTTAAAACTTGAAAGTTGTTAGGTACCACTTCTCAATATAAACGTCAACGCTGTCAAGGAAGGCACATACCACTGTTTCTCTACTCTCCAGTGCATCCTGGAAATCATCCGTCATACATCTGATCTGAGAGAGTAACCATTGCTTTCTCCACCGTTTGCAGAATGGTGGAGAGAGCAACTGATGCCCATACCCTTGTAAGCTTTTTTTCCAGATATTTGATACAGGTGAACTCTGATTCTACGTTCAACTCCCCTTATTTCGAGTCTCTTGACGTCTGTAGACTTTCACCAAATATTCGAAGAGCTCTGTTGATCTCTAGGTTTCTTTTTCTAGCAAAAGGAAAAATTGTGGTTATTTGGGTGTTGACTTCGACAGACCCACGTATACTTCTCGTCATCCCTTATGACAATATCGTCAGCGTAGCCCTGGGTGTACACCCGTCCACGGATTAAGTCTGTAAGGACGCTCTACGATAGTGATGATAGTACTTCGTCCTGAGGGTAGCATCTCGTAGCTTTCATGTCTAATGTGTCTCCGAATAGGGAATACTGTTTTTCCCCGAGTCAGTTTGTGAAAACCCAACCCTGAAACAACTGGCCCGTCCAGGTCTTTTCTCAAAGCCATCGTCTATATAAAACACTATAGGAGCTGAAAACTCGAAAATACAGGCTTGAGAAGCAGCTAATTCCAAGGAAAGATACCCCAGACCCCGAAACACAGGAGCCTCGATGAATGAAAGCAGTCATTCAATCTACGTTGTTGAGGTCCAAAGACAAACAGGGAAATCTCCACCACATGCGTGAAGTGGAGGGACAGATGATACAAAGGGAGCGAGTCTCGCAGTGCCACAAATGCCAGTGGTTTGGACATTCACAGAAAGGCTGCCATTGTACAGCAAGATGTGTGAAATGCCACAAGTCGCACGCCATACAAGAATGCTGTGAGAAACAAATACCACCTGTCCAGTTTCTCCCGCAGGGAAATCAACTACGCCAGAAGTGCTGAACAATATACTGGCGATGTACCAGTCAATACGCAACGCCATGGAAAGAAGCTCGAAAGAGATTCAAAACACCAGATTCGACTTCCAAGCAGGGCTTCCACCTGAAACCAAAAGGGACTGATCAGGCAAAAACGCTGTCTTAAAAAGCTCTGACTTTGACTCCAGAAGTTAAGCGACAGAACAATATCGCTGCTAGGCAGCTGGGAAAATAACTGAAGCTTCGTAGGAATGAGCAGCGAGACGAGCGGTTAGACGAGCTAAGCACCAGTAGACAACTCCATCTGAAAGATGCACAGCCGAAAGAAGACATGCCCACCCCTCTATGGTGAAAAGAGACTAGTTTTCACGGACGAGGACAATGCAAAGGCATTCGCTGAATCCTTTGAACTACATTGCTAGGAAAACGAAGTCAATCAAGTACAGCGACGAAGTGGAAGACTCAGAAACTCACGTAGAAAAAGAAGACAGAGACAAATACAGAAGACCAGTCAACCAGACAGACAACGACACCCCGGAAAAAGTAAAACAAAGGTAGTAGCTCCGGTAACGCTAGCGTCTACTTTAACAGGGCCTAATTTCCGAATAATCATACCTAATAGGTTTCAGCTTACTAGGATTGACACAACAGTAATGAACATTCAGTAAAGACAGGAGGTAATCTTACAAGTACGTATAGTGCTGGGGATTTTATCTTTCCGAGCCTCAACCTTAGGGGTTGCATGATGGACTTAGTTAGGAGGAGTTAGTTCTCGAGCAACCTCGAAGATGAACGGACCTCTGAAGAAGCCAGCCACTCGCGCTAGGGAAATGTTAGGAAGCAATTCCAAAGAACGACGTCCTTTAAACATGAAGAACTGTACTTAAAGCTCATTTTTATTTGAAGTCTTAAGTAACGAGTTCAAAGAGTACTTCTGAATCCAGTAATTCAGCTTGAATGTCCACAAAATAAATATATCATCAGCCGGACAAGTTATATTATTATCAACATCCATATTGAAGATACTGAACTGTTATGACTCATTTATATCCACCTCAACAATCAACAATGAATTTCTATAAATCTGCTAAACAGGGTGTCCTACAAAGATTAGGACAGGTAATATCTCGGAACTCGAGAGTAGTAGAGAATTGTGATTCTGGGGTTCTGAATTGATATTTCGATATTATGTTACCAAATGAGCTCTTTGTTTTCGGTTACGGGAGATCAGATTCAAAGTTATTGATGAGGCCACATGTATATTTTGGCATTTTTATGTTACTCCCAATGGAACGATTCCAATGAACGTCTGAAACGAGCAATCGCCAAATTATTTCGGTCTCCCTGTATATTTGGGCAGTCCTATATTTTTTGTGATGATTAAAACAAGGCAAAATTATAATAATCATCTGTATGCTATTAAAAAACGTCATTGGACAAAAAATATATTGAAGTACCCTGTTGTTCTTAAACTAATCGTTTTAGACCACAAGTGTGATAGTTTGTTGGAATCCTTTCATTGGGAGGAACATAGAAGTGCCAAAATATACTAGGTCCCAATAATAATTTTGAATCTGATGTCACATGGCCGAAAACAAAGAACTCATTGGATAACATAATATCAAGAAAAGCTACACCAATTGCTTTGATTCACAACCCTTAGATTACAATTTTCTACTACCATTGCGTTCCGAGATATTCATTGCTTAAATAATCCGCGGAGTATATTGGATTTTACACCTCTAACTCAACTCAACTTGATTCGTACTTGACTGCAGTTTTGAATCTCCTTTTTAATTCAATTTCTTGAAATATCACGAACTCGTTTAGCATCTAGAACGTTATGAACGTCCAATTCATAATTAATCGTCTAATCTGGAAGTGTCCGTTGTTGGTCCATGCTTTGACATAGCTTTGATGATAACGATGATGATGGCCGTTGTCCATACACATTAGCTGGGTTCTTGGAATTGTACACCGCTTCGCGAGGCCGTTACAATAATTGGCATGCAGTGGCGTAGGCTATTCCGTAACAATGTTATCAAAATTATCACGTACTTGGTACACGAATGAAAGATAAACGAGTCGCAGAAACGGAAGTTGTAACATATATCTATAGTTCCGATAATTTGACCCAGTTTCGAACATGGTGTATGTTTGCCAATATTTCAGTTCATCCCGGTTGGCAAATTGTGCCGGGGGATTTTATATATTCGATAAACTGTTTCTTTCAAAATGTTGTGAACTGCTGCGGCTGATGGTTTATGGAAATCCGTTTCGATCTGAAGTGTTATTCGGAATGAGTTTGCTTTATACCCGAGAGACGACCCAGAAAAATTGAGTAAAAGTTTTCACAGTTTGAGATGCAGTTCATACATCATTGGTTACACTCCACATATTTCGAATGAAAGGATCAGGCAGTGGCCTTATGGAAAAATTTTTACCTGAAAATTGTTCTGATTTTTTTTATGTTGTTCGTCTTGCTGAACAGAAGTATTTGTGTGCACAAATCAATCCTATGATTAGTTTTAGAAATGCAGGGTCTTGAAGTTGGGAGGTGGCCATTTTCTAAAACTAATATTGCTTGTAGGAAAACTTGTTGAGAAGGGGTTTACCTTCTGAAAAAGGTGAAAGTAAATTTGCGGTGTAAAGGGGGAAGTAGGAATCCCGAAAGATGGAGGCGGAGTCCAATATTGAAAGAAATCTAATCTCACTCATTGCCCATCTACGTTATAGCCTGAAATTCCAAATGCACCTGCTTTTACAACCCAGCCTATTTGTAGTTATGACAAAGTTCATCAAATAAAAAATTAGACCTGCGTGACCGCATTCCTCGTCGGGGCTTTGATATTTGGAGATCAAAGGCTACCGCAAACTGCGGCGGTTAAAATGAAAAATGCATCATTTTCTTCCTTGGATGAATATTTCGCTTATTGATAATTATTGATACAGCTAATATAAAAATGTAAGAAAGTTGGTAGGTGAGCACACATTAGACATCATTCAATTATTCGAATCCAAAATTCTAGATGGAAACGCTGCAAAACCGATTCAAGATATAAAAAAAACCTGAAGGACTTCAATATAGAAATTTGCAACCAAATCTGTAGAAACTATATGCTGCTGCATATTGTTTAGTTGCTTGGTTTTGTGACTTTCGAATTTCCTTGTGTTCAAAGAATACGTTAGGCAATCATTTTGAGTTCATACCGCGAACACTTTGACGAATCACTGCAGGTATAGTGAATCATCGAGTTGAATAATTTTTGGCAGTTTTCGGGGCGAAGGTTTATCCATTGATGAAGTCCCTGCCTCACTGATAACAAGATTACATAAACATTACAAGTATTTCATTGAGAATAAAGTAGATTCACTCGGTGACTGCATGATAATGCATGGTGACTGGAAGGAAACTAGTAGCATAACAATGAAAGTTTTAATTTTAGATACAAACGAATTTGTATGAATATATCGTGTTACATTTAGTTACTAGTTAGTTAGTATTTAATTTTTCAGTTAGTTTTTAGTTTTCGAGTGAGAGATATCTTTTAATTAGGTCGTTAGGGCACCGTTTGTTTTTAGTAACGGATTGTGTGAGTGACCTGGAACGTAATCACGATCCGTCAATGAATCATTTCTGCATCTTATAACTTATTATTTGTCCATTTCCAGAAAGCAAATGTTCAAGTTTAATTGAATGTAAGAATTATAATTTGATAATATATTACTTCATTGTTCATATATAGGCTATACCTAATTCGGCATATTTGCAACTTCAATAAACCCATTTACAACTTTTCTTGTTTCATCTCCAGTGCTAAAACTTCCGGAATAGCTTCAGAATAATTGTTTTACTCATGAATGATTCTACAATTCATTCAGTTATCCATAGTATCCATATAAAAGAGCAAAGCTCTAATCAGTGAAGATAAATGCTCGAAAATTGAGTCTGCAGGGGTTCAGCAGAAATCACTTTGACGATGTAATTTTATTTGAAAAAGTACTTCGAGAGATGCCTTGACCAAATATTCCATAATAGGATGATTAAAAAAAATCTCGAGTTTATTCAGCGAGCTCCGAGTATTTTGATTTCTCCCGTTCCTTGTTTTACTAATAGTCACTAATAAGGTTCACCCCTCTTAAATGTGAATTTTTTGCGCGGTTATTAATGCTTAATTTTAGACGGGTTTTTGATAAAAGATAGTGTTAGATACTAAGTGAGTCATCAAGCATTATTCAAAATAACATTCCTAAATGATCCAAAAAAATTAGGATGTGCATACCTAGTATCATCCCAAAATGTTCATCGTTTGATATTGTCAACATTGACAAATTGAAAATGTTGTACTCGTGTAGTCAAACAGTCACATTATTTTGGATACATTCTGTTTATCGATATTCTACATTTCAAACTTTATATATACTTCACTACGAACCATTCAAAATACTTCTTGTCCGAAATTGAAATACACTTTAAGACAAACGCTAGGTGATGATAAATATTGCGGAAATATTTTTTTGTAATTCTTCCTGTATCAATAAAATTTGTCAAAAATGATTGTCTTATGCAGAGTAATATCAGTTGTACAAAACATTTAGATTAAAAATGTTTTCCAATTGATTTGAAAAAATTGTCACTTTCCGAATTGTATCCCATATCTCAAAAACTAGTCATAGGATTAGGTTTTGCCCATGGAAACGTATATTTAGGAATTCAAACTCTACATCATACCAAAAATTTGATATATGACTGTAGATGTAGTCTAGTCAACATGTACCATCTTTTTTGTATAGTCACCAAAAATTATATGATGATTGTGTCATTTGATTCGTGATGTCATGTGGAAAGGTCCCAAAAGTAAAAAAAAGTTGGGCTCCATAATTATTAAATATGAATATTGAGGAATAGAATGAATTCATGTACTATTGCGATACATCATTCAACAATAATCTGCGGTTGAGAAATTTTTATCCCAATTCCTCCATAAATTATGCTTTTTTTAATTAACAAGTTTTTCTAAACTCGATGTTAACATAAAAATTCCGATAATCATTAAACTAAAACCCTCTTTCATCTTGTGAAGTAATTCTTAATAGGCTTACAAATAGATAATGGTTGCAAAAATTGTAAAAATTTTATTTTCCACTTTTTTATTAACAATTGATAATAAAAAACTAAATAAATATTTTTTTGCAAAAAATAAATTTTTCTGAGGAATCATTTTTCTTAGAAAATCATAATTTTTATCAATGAATATATTACAAAAAAAAAATTAATTTGCTCATAAACAATAAATTTTTCTATAACAATTTTTTAAACAATGGTGGTATATTTTTTATAAAATTATTTTTATGTAGTGTTAAACCCTTAGAAATCATTCAAGATATTTTCAATTTTTTTTTCATTTTTGTTAATAAAAAAGTGGAAATCAAAATTTTACAATTTTTGCATTGGTTATCTATTTGTAAGCCTATTCATAACTTGACCAAGTGAAAAAAATCCTAGGATTTCAGTTCAATAATTATCGAAATTTTTACTTTTTATGTTTCTAACATTCAGTTTAGAAAAAGTTGTTAATTAACAAATGCATAATTTATGGAGAAATTGGGATAAACACTTTTTAACCGCGGATTATTGTTAATTGATGTATTCCAATAGTACACGAATATTTTTATTTCCAAATATTCATATTTAATATGTTGAACTACTTGTTTTTTTTTTGTGTCAGAGTGACGCAACGCGCGCGGAAGCCAGACTATCTGTTTTTGGCTCTATTTTCAGGGCTCTGTAAAAATTATACATATGGGAGGTACAGTCCGGGATTCGGAACATTTCGTCATCAAATTTGCTGATGTTTTCAGATCTTTCTTCATATTTCGAAAATCTTTTATATTTTTCGAGATATTCAAATAAAACCAAAGCTCCACTGTTTTTCACTCAATATATATATAACGATTTTTGTTTGTAGCTGTGTTTCAATTGAACCTGATGAATTACTTGGAAAAGTATTGATACATTTCTGAATTCTTGAATAATTGATGCACTTGTTAAGTAAAGATTTATATTAACTCGAGCTGATAATCAGCTTTAGGACCTTTTCCTTTAATTCACTTGACAGCAAATATAGCTCAACTACTTGATATCTAAACGTCAACTTCAAAACTCGGTAAAAGTACGTTTATCGGCCTTTGGCCCGAAACAAAAAGAAAAGTGGTGTTACTCACGAAGTTTTATCTCCTGAATACGAATCCAAAAGAATTTCGTGGGGGCTCTAATACTTTTCGGATTATGACCTTTCGAATCTTGTAAATCGATAATTTTCAAACACGATTTTCCAACGAATTGCCTCCTTCTTTTGGTCGACACTTTTTCATCCCCTAATCAACTCATATTTCACAAATACAAATGTTTCACAGAAAAAATTAACCTTAATACTTTACTATACTTTTCCACACTTTTCATAAACATTCATTCTTGAAGTAACTTGGTAGGGTTGTGTTTATAAGAAGGTTGATTCTTTGTGTAATTGTTTTTGGTGCTTGTAATTGTAAAATATGAGTTGATTAGTGTCTGAAAAAAGTGTCGAAAAATGAAGGAGACATTTTGTGCCATTTTTGAATGAAAAATTTTAGTTTGGAAATGGTTGATTTTCAAGATTCAAAAGGTCATAAATCGAAAAGTATCAGATACCCCCTAGTAATTCTTCCGCAATCGCGTGTTCAAGAGATCAAACTAGGTACATAGGTAGTTATTTCTGTTTCGGGATGAAGACCGATAAACTTACCTTTACCGAGTTTTGACGTTTTGACGTTTACTTATCAAGTGATCTAGCTGTTTTTGCTGTCAAGTGAATCAAAGGGATCAAAGTGAAAGGATGTGAAGCTGATTATCAGTTTGAGTTAAGGTTCATATAAAGTCAAATATTTCGCGTTTCTGAACTGTAAGATGGCACTGACAAGATATATTTTTCATTATATAGTGACAGTGATCTTCTATAATATTTCCAAATAAATTACAGTTTTCTGCTGGAATATCTACCGACATTGTTTATATAGAACGGTCAACCCTACTGCTAATGCATTGTTGCCAAATCTCAACATTATTCGAAGTACTGCGAAATAGCTCACAGGATTATTAATTATTACCTATCTGGTATTAATTGTGGTAATGTGGTTCAATGCATTATGTAGATATATTACGGATAGCCGGATTACTGATAATAATAATAATTATTACATCTCTTGTTCGTTATGGAGATGATTTTGTGATTCCTTTCTCTTCAATAATGAATTATTTATCTACTGTATTATCTACATTAGAGGTATACAATATATTTAATATGTATAGGACGAAGGGAAGTCTTGACTGACACTAGTTAAGGAAAAATGCGGATGGATCTTGAGGATGCAGTCAAACTACTGGGCTGTTTGAAAGAGTACTCTTTGATATTTGGTCGAGCTTTCGGAAATGTTTATTTTCTTTATCAAGACATTAAACATGAGCTTTATAATAAAAAGTCAACATTGATGAGACACATACATAGTCATGATTCATGATGGTAGAAGACATCCAATTCCTTTTTTAATAATAATCATAATAATTTCGGTTCAAACTTTCCTATTATATTTTTTGAAAATTGCACACATAACTCAGTACGGGGTGTTGAGTTTAAACAATGAGATATCCACCCATGACAAATCTGAGGGCGCGCGCAACAAATTTCCTGAAATTTGTTGAAAGAACAAAGCAAGGTACATCGAAACCGAATAATAAAGCCTTTGAGGTCTCCATCCAACTAAATCCGGAAGAACTGCACCTTTCACCAAATTCACGACAATACTCTTCAGAGGCCATGGAATTCGAATACCAAGGTCTCCACCCAACAAAAAACCAGAGACACTACAAATTCAACCAAATTCATAGACAGGACTCAGCAGAAGCCACTGAATTCGAATAAGGAGATCCCCGAGGTCTCCATCCGATCAAAAACTGGAGACACTACAAAATCAACCAAATTTATAGTCAGGACCCAGCAGGGGCCACTGAATTCTGAACACGAGGTCCCCGAGGTCTACATCCAATAAGTAACTGGAGTCACTACAAAATCAACCAAATTCAAAGTCAGGACCCAGCAGAGGCCACTGAATTCGAAAAACCGAGGTCTCTCAGGTCGCCACCGGAGACACTACAAATTCAATCAAATCTATTGAAAGTACTCAACAAAAGCCACTGAATTCAAATAACGAAGTCCCCGCCCAAGTAGCACAAATTACTTTTTAAAAACGCTAACAATAGTATTACCGCATAATTATATAACTTAATGCTATACAGATTAGAGTTGACAACAATATTTCAGCATCAACAAAGTATCTATACAGTCAAAATAGGCAGAAATAATACACTATAAGATCTGTAACAGGCACATTAATGCTTATGACAACCTCTCCGCTGTATTATATCAGTTCTTATAAACCACGTTTTAAAGCTTCTGAGGAGCTGCCGTATACCGTCTGTAAGTGAGCTTTTATATAGTAAAGTTGCTTTGTATAAGGGTTAGGATAAGGCAAACTTATTGAAGTGTTCGCAACGGATTCAATGTAGTAACGTTTTAGTTGAAAAGCTATAAAAAGATTTAAAAAGCATGGCATTTTTGTGATATATGAAAATTACTGGGTGATAGTTGCCAACTATTATATTCTTGAATTCTTTTTGCACTATTATGGTTTTGTTATAAAGATATTTTGGGAAGAGATAGTATTGTGTAATGGCGCACAAATAAAACTATTTAAAAGTTTTCCACCAACTTATTAAGTACCTGCTGTGGTCCATGGAAAACCAAATTTGTCATGCGAAGGAAATTTTTCTGTTGAAACATGCTATTCCACTTCGAAATAATTCAACGCGCCTCCAAAATAACTACAATTTCATATTAAAAATTATTATTTGAAAAAATATAATCATATCTTTTATAAATTGGTCTTGAAATAATGTATTCATGTTATTACAATGCCTCGTGGGTGATATTTTACAGGAATATTATCTTGTATTCCCTTGTCTGTTATCAAATTTACTTCGAATACTTGAACTGGAAACAATGGCCGCGCTGTCACAGATTTTTTTCGAGTTTTCAACATGGTTTCCTGAATGAATTCAATGAAGGTGTCCATAAAAGCAGTAATAAACCTTTCAAAGAGTATTTTGGCTATATAAAAGTGCTACCTACTTTTCAAGAGATAGTTCTCGAGCAAGCTCAGTTATAAAGCGAGCATAAACTATTAAAAGAGCAATCTTTGAAAATAGTAAAAATTGGTGTCCTCTAGCGAATCTTTTTGGTTGAGTTAACTTCTTCCACCGCATTTTTACAGGTAATATTTGTGCGTTTCTATTCTTATAGTGAATTGCTATAGACCATCGAATTGTCAAACTTGCTGATTCACATATCTGCCGTACAAGTCACCGATAAAAAGTTGTTATTTTGTCAAAAAGAACCTGCGACACTTTCGGTGCTGTATAAATGAATAATAGCTACTTATGTAGCTATTAGAAAGAGTTACTTGCTATTCCTAGTGGTGTTATTGCTGTATAAGTAGGTAGCCAAGGTTTCCTTGCCATTAGATAGAACATATTATCCTTTCAATATTATACAAACCTGTATCCTGTTTTCATCCAGAAAGTGCTATTTTTTTAAATTTTGTGAAATATTAAACTCACCAAACAGGAGGGTGTTACAAGTTCAATTACCTATAATATATCGTTATTTTTCAGAATGTTCAAAATAGTCCAAACAAGTGAAAGGTGAGAACCCCAACTGTGTGTGATCCTTCACAAATGGGAAAAAATTGAAAATTATTCTGGCCCCAAATGAAGGCATATAAACTGATTACAGAGAATCCGCTCCAGGAAAAAACTTATTGAAATCACACGATTTTAGAGGTTAAGGAACTCTGATGTTTCGTCGTTTGAAAAGAAATTTTATTGATGTAGAAGGCTCGAGCTATATATAGCTCCAAAACATAATTTCTGTTGTATGAATGCTTTATAAAACACGCCAGTTCTACAAGCATACAGTATTCATAAATATATCCTATAAGGTCTGGCTTGGATGGCATTTGGCTTAAAGATCTGAAAAGCTGTGAAATTCAGCTTAGAAGTTATTTAAAACTCAGTATTTTATAGCCTCTATAGTGAATCAGCGAAGCTGTGAAACAGTTGCGTAATTTTTATATACAGGTTTAAACGACACTTATGAATGTGCATAATTTGCTTCTGTGAGAAAGATCTCACTAATCCTTTTATAAAGTAATAAAACGATATATTAGATGCCTTAATAAAGCATACTCGTATTTAGGCGCTGAAAACGTTTTATCAGCTATTTTATTCCACCGAATCTCTTTATAAGCAATTTAGTATAGGACAAAGCTTTAATGTAGCCTATTAGCTTCATTGGTTGCCAGAATAAATCATATATAAAACTTTAGGCGCAATAAGAGCTCCTCGTGTGTTACTTGGGCATGGTCTCAGCCAAACAAAAAACCCGGATACACTACCAATTCAACCAAATTCGTAGACAGAATTCAGCAGAGGCCAATGAATTCGGAAAACGAGGCCCCCGAGGTCTCCGCCCACCAAAAAACCAGAGTAACTACAAATTAAACCAAGTGATGATGGGTATGATAATGATAAAAAATTGATTCCCAGTGCCTCCATAATTTTGTTGGGTGGAGACCTATGGGACCTCGTTTTCCAAATACTGTTGGGCTCTGCTGAGTCCTGTCTACGAATTTGATTGAAATGGTAGTGTCTTCGCTCTTTTGTTGGCTGGAGACCTCGGTGACATCGTTATTCGAATTCAGTGGCCTTTGCTGAGTCCGTTAATTTGGTGAGAGTTACAGAGCCTCTGGTTTTTGTTGGGTGGAGACCTCGGAGACTTTTTATTAATCGAATTCAGTGTTCCTTGCTGTGTCCTGTCTGAAAATTTCAAGAAATTTGCAGCGCCCTCAGATTTGTATTGGGTGGAGACCCCGTTTTTCGAACTCAACCACCGTGCCGAATTATGTCTGCAAGTTTCATAAAATTTGCAGAACATCCAGGATTACCATGGATAGAGACCTCCTCTTGTTCTAAAAGGGGTTATATTTTTAATCGATTTTAGTGTTCCCAAAGGTTAGAACCATTTTCTTTGAAGCTGGTTCATTCTTTCTCTCAGATTTTGGTTTATTGATGATGCCTGTGCCGTCAGTATTCCTGTGGGAGATCTTTGGAATATTTGGTAGGTATTGCCTCTTTTTTCCGGTCCACCTGTATATTATGTATTGTATTCATATCGTTTGTTTTTCTGATATTTGGAGTTGCAGTGCCCATGGATTTGTTATAGATATTGTCAGTCCGTCTTTGATCTTGCTTACATTAGATTTGCTTTCAGCATAAACAACAATATTGTTGGTAAAATTCAAAAGGAGCAGCTAATATGAACAACTCACTATAATTAATTTTTATCAATATTTTACAACTTTGTGAGCTGCATTTTATGTCGTTATTTTTTATCTATATAATATAAATTTATTTAGAAACAACTGGAATGGATAATAGTAGTAATATTATGATTGTTACTATTTTTATTTTTCAATTCAAACTGATATTTTAAATCATAAAACATAAAACTTATTTCTTATATACTTCTTCAATTGTGTCCAAGGACTCCAAGGCTTTAGGCGGACCAATCCAACATCCAATTGATGAACTGATAAACCCCTATCGACGTAACTTTCATTTCCGAAAAATTAAACAAATTACATCGGTTACCGCTGTCTCGAACTATTGGAAACGCTGTACAGTAAATATGACAGTGATAATAATTCTGTACAATACCTTGTGGTCAGTAGCAGAACTATTTTCGTCTTTTCGTTCTACAGAAGAATCACAGAAGAATCACTTACTGGAGCGATTCAAAATGATTATTAAAATTATAAATCGTTTGATTTTATGTCTGAAAACTAGTATGAATAGTTCCTCAATGTTCAGTCTTCTGAATTTCATATAAATTTCACTTGCAAAAGCGATTCTTCTCAACTGTCTTTGATTTTATAACAAGATTTTCAGATTTTTTAAAATTGTGAGGGAACGAAGGAGTTGAAAATTCTGAAAAAAATCGTCATTATCTTTTACTTTGACATTGATATGTCAGGATATTTGAAATGGAATCTGATAAATGTTTTTTGGGAAAACTTAAAAACACCTCTAAAAATTAGGTTTTTATTTTTTCCTCGAAAACTATTCATCAGATTTTCTTCTACACCTCTCTAATTATTCAATTTGAATGCCAGGATAACTTGAATTTTTTTCAGAATTTTCATCATTGCCGTTCATTTTTTCATGGGTTTATATGAACCTTAATATAGATTGTTAGTCAACAGGTGCATGAATTATTCAATAACCCAGAACTGTAATAAAACTTTCCCAAGTACTTCATTCTATGATCTTGATGTTCTTAGGTCTACAGGTTGTTCCAAATTGATTAAGACAGGTTCTAGTTCCTAAACTAGTACATATATTTAGTTGGAACCAAATCTATAATATTCAGCTGTGTGGATACTTTAAAATTACAGCGCAATTTCATTTTATCACGAACCGCTTAATACACTTAAAAATTCACTTTCATACTGTGAAATTTTGGATAGTACCCATTATATTTCACCAGTTTTTTCCGATTCAAAATCGGTTGATGAATAGCTGAGAAAATCAATTTTCAAATTTTAAATCTAGTTACTCATGAAAATTTTGTTCAGGAACTATATAGATCCTGGCTAAATCAGTCTGGGACACCTTGTATAAAGTCTCTTTTCTTCAGGAACTAGTTATCACCTTGATGTTTTCTAAGAAAAACACCGATTCCTACCTACCCTCCCAAGGCTTTTCAGGATTTTCATTTTCGTGAAAACCAGAACATAAAATAAACTTCCAAAAACTATTTATAAGAATATGAATAACTGGCAGAGAATTAATTAAAGCTGGATTTCTGAAAAACAATAGTCTGCATTATTTCACATCTACTGAGTTTGTTGGTGTGAACATAATCTAACAATCGTCTTTCAAGTAATTTTCAAATTTTTTGTGAACTAATTCACCACTACCGATCAGATTTGTTTACAGTCAGCGATTCTCTGGCTAGGTGATGAATTAACATTCCGTATAGTGAACGTGAAAGCCCAACGCCTGTGCCTATTAGTATTTCTGCAGCGAAGTTGTGAAATTGGGGATAATGCCAAACGAGACAATATCAAAGCTGAGTTGATGAACGGCTTTGCTGGGGCATATTCATTTCGTAACTCAGACAATGGTACAAAGAGCATTATCAAACATATTATTTCGTTGAAATAGTTAGCCAAAAGCAGAGTTGTCCTATAGTCTGCTTTTACGTCGAACCCACTTTCGGTTCAGTAGATAATATCGAATACATTGTGAAGGCGTGGTACAAAGTTTTGGATAAAGTGTGGTTGCCATTCAAATGAAGGAGACTTCATTTTTTGCTTCAGAAGGACATGGCACTATGATGGGTGGTCAGATTTTTTGAATTCTTGATATATTATTCTAGTGATCAAAAGAAGCAATGTTTGTTTATAGAAGTTTTTGGGACTTTAAAAGGTGGGCTGCAAAAAAGCGTTAAATGTCTATGTAGGGGCCTGACTATCACTGATGTGTTATAGGCACTCTACTATCACGACAAAAAATCTAGAAGTGACAGAAGAGAATAAAAAGTCAGTTTTGAGTTTTGAAAATGTCATAAGAATTTCGATTTGGAATACAATATTCAATTGCTACAAGTTTAATAAAAACGTTTTAGAGTCTCCGTGAGTTGATTCACTTGACAAACAGTATAAGAGACCTACAATTGGTGACCCCGACGTGATTTAACATGAATTGAAATTCCTTCTTGGCTATAGCAAGCTTTTTCGAATCAAGTAGTCGAGGACGTTTCAAACCAGAAAGTGGAGTTTCTATTGCCCAGATGGTTTATGGAACAACAATAAAACTTCCAGGTGAATTTCTTGAACAAGCAGCCAGTCGAACAGACGACGTGGAAACTTTCGTGACAAATCTACAAGAAATCATGAGTCAGCTGAAACCGGTTCCAGTCAATCATAAGGGGAGAAGAAATATTTTCGTTCACAAGGATTTGGCAACCTGTTCGCACGTGTTTGTGAGGATAGACAGAGTCAAGAAATCATTGGAACCAGCATACGATGGACCTTTCAAAGTATTGGCAAAACAAGATAAGTTTTTTACATTGCTGATCAAAAATAAAGAAGTGTACTTCTCTTTGGATCGCATCAAACCAGCGTTTCTTTTGAGGTCTCCTGAGCAATACGAAAATGATTGTTTTGTTCAGCCATCCTCTTGTATGAAGACTAACGTTCCACCCTCTCTACCTCCGAATCCTATGCACCCCATAGTTCCTATAGTGATGTAAATGTACCAATTGCGAAGCATACACGCAGCGGTCGAACTGTGAAGTTTCCAACTAGATACTTGGTTCAAACTGTTATTTTTTTAAACAATCTTATTTTTTTCAGTTTCTTTTGAGTGATTGAAATATTTATCGCAACTAAGTCACTGGAGAGGGAGTGATGTAGGGGCCTGACAATCACTGATGTGACATAGGCACTCTACTATCACGACAGAAAATCTAGAAGTGACAGAATAAAATAAAAAGTCAGTTTTGAGTTTTGAATATGTCATAAGAATTTCGATTTGGAATACAATATTCAATAGCTACAAGTTTAATAAAAACGTTTTGGAGTCTCCTTGAGTTGAATCACTTGACAAACAGTATAAGAGACCTACAGTCTATAACACCAATCATGAAATTCTGTCCTCACGTGCGAAATATTTCTCTATTATTTCTGGATATGATATTCTGCAGACAAAGCAGACCTTTTCAGAAAAGGATGAGCAAAAAAAGCATTGAGGAATGTCGGAAAACTATTATAGTAAATTATGTCTACGTGTGGATTTTTATTGAATTATAAATATGATATTCTGCTGAATTATCAAATTATTTCTCGTTAGTAGACTTTTCATGCCAACAATTGTTCAATTTGTCCGATCAATTTGTTTATCAAAATGATAAAAATGACGTGGAAGGAAATTTCAATTATTCTGAAACAAATAACAGCACCTTCAATAGTCCATAACAGGGAATAGCAGATAACGTATGGACTAATCAGCATAGCTTCGCATGGTCGGGAGACGAAGTTATCCATAAAGAACATCATTGGTATAAGAGAAAGTTTATAGAGTCGGCATATATTCCGAATAATGACTTGTTCAGTCAGCCGAGCATAGAGATTCGGAATGTAGTCTAGTCTATTTTGGTGAATTTTTCTTCAAGGGCACCAGGGCTCATTCGATTCGGAATGTCCTCTAAAAACTTTTTGCAAAATTTGAAGGAGCGCCGCCAAAAATTGCAAGAGTTTTAATAATTTAGTAAAAAAGGGGAGGGTTTGATTTTTTGTAAATATCTCGGAAAATATTAGAGAAATTCAAAAGTTGAAAAAAGATCCTAAAATATGAGGAAATTTGCTAAAAGTAATCCCACCTCTCGGAACTCTACCACTAATATTTAGAATTTTAATTCAGATGCAAACATAGCGCTAAAAGCGGGTGATGAGAGTCCCGCGTGCGATGACTTATACGGGCCCTTGAAAAATAAAAATAATTTTAACGCATTAAATATCAATATTAAGAAATGAAAAAATTCACTCACCTTTTAGACACTCAAATCAACGAAAATCCATGGAAAAAATTGTTTTCCCGTTATTATTTCATTACATATGCTTTTGTTAATTAACTAGTTTTTACAAGTTTCAAATTTACATACAAACCCTGATGTTTGTTAAACTAAACCTCAAATTTGTTTCAATTCTTGGAGCTATTTTTGAAAGGCTTTGAAAGAGATCCCTATTAGAAGAATTAAAAACTCTTGATTTTCCACTTTGTTATTAACAATCTAAAGGACTGAAAAATGAAAAATGCAAATAAAGATATGAATTTTAATTATTTCAAGTTACATAAAAACGATTTTTTTAAATTTCTTACTATGGTTGTTTAAATAATTGTTAAAAACTAATGCATTCTTTATAAGATATTTGAATTTTTCTTTTTGAAATTTTAATCAGCAAAAAATATTATGATCTTAAAGAACAAAATCATTTCTTAAAAAAAAAATATTGCTTAAAAACGTATTTGATCATTAACTATTTTTTTGCTACCAAATATTAAAATTAAGGAACCATTTTTTTTTCAATTAAAATTTTCCATTGCTTTTCGATATTTAAACAAAAAATGTATCGCGAAAATTCATTGGCTTATAACAAATTGTTTATTAATTAAATAAACAAAGATAAAATCAAAAAATTATGATGAAAAAAGAGAAATGGTTCCTTAATTTTAATATTTGGTAGCAAAAAAATAGTTAATCAACAAATGCGTTTTTAAACATCAATAATTTTTTTTTATGATTTTGTTCGTAAAGATCATAATATTTATTGCTGATTGAAATTCCAAAAACAAAAATTCAAATGTCTTGTAAACAATGAATTTGTTCATAACAATTATTTAAACAATCTGAGAAAGAAATTTTAAAAAATCATTTTTATGTAACTTTAAATAATTGAAATACGAACAAATTGAAATATCAAAAAAAATCCACACCTTTATTTGCATTTTGCATTTTTAATTTTTTAGTCTCTTAGATTGTTAATAACGAAGTAGAAAATCAAAAATTTTTAATTTTTCCAATGGGGATCTCTTTTAAAGCCTTCGAAGAATAGCTCCAGAAACTGAAACAAATTAGAGGTTTTTGGTATAAAAATTATCAGGGTTTGTATGTAAATTTGAAACTTGGAAAAACTAGTTAATGAACAAAAGCATATGTAATAAATTTATTGCGGGAAAAAAATATTTCCATGGATTTTCGTTTATTCAAGTGTATTTTTTTATTCCTCAATATCGATATTTAATGGGTTAAAGTCATTTTAATTTTTCAAGAGTCCGTATCAGTCAGCGCACGCGTGACTCGCATCACCCGCTTTTAGCGATATTTTCGCCTCTGAATTAAAATTCTAAATATTGGTGGTAGAGTTTCGGGAGGTGAGTCTTTTTTTTTAGAAAATTTCCTCTTTTTTCAGGATCTTTTTTCAACTTTGGGCTATCTTTAATAGTTTCCGAGATACTTGCAAAAAACCAAACCCCCCCTTTATTTTACTAAATTGTTTACAACGTTTGCAATTTCTGCCGGTGCACCTTCAAATTTTTCAAAAAGTTTCTAGAGGTCATTTCGATTCGAATGAGCCCAGGATCATGATTTTAGGTACCCTTGAAGAAAAATCCACCAAAATAGTTCTTGTAGACTAGACTAATGTGTGGAAGCCACTCATCAGCTTGAGATTTCAATAAAACTCTGGATCAAGATCGGTCATCAATAAAAACTCCCCAAAAAGGTCGTTGTACCGGAAAAATCCTGAAATGAATTTGAATTAGTTCAGAACGTGCACGCTATCACATTAATTAACATTGATGACCTGAGAGAGACCCTCCGAAGATCATAATTACCTTTATAACAGGTACATCAGTTGCATGCTATATAATAAGTATCCGAGATATCTCGTCGCATCCACACACTTGAAACGACAGTAGATGTTAAATGTTGAAATGTCGTGACTCAAAACACATGCAAAGAATTCATTTTCTTTGTTTCTAGACAATGGAAGTCCAGGAGAATTCTACTAACACAATTTCGAGTTAGGAAAATTTTCATACCTTCATTGGGAGTCAAGGTGTAAGTATTTATTCTCCATGTCTCTCAATTTCTCCATCAGATTTAAGGAGTTGATTTCTAAGATGCTCTGAACTTTCGTAGGGACGATTTTATTATACTTTGCAAGAGCAGGAAAGACATTTTGTAAACTATAGAATAAAAGTCCTTCACCAAATCACACTAACCACTGGGTTAGAAGTTCAGACCTTCCATTCTGTTGGAAAGTCCACTGAACCAGTCAAACCATTAGAAATGATATCTTGTCCTGCTGAAAAACTATTTGCATCTGCATGGAAATGTTGAAATTATGCAGTGTATAGATTATGCGTTATTTTTGATGCATAGTATAAATGGTGTAGAGTAGTCCAGAACTTCAAATGAAGCTTAGCAAAAGAGGCTTTTAGAACCACAAGGGTCTCCATTCAATTCACTTCTAGGAAACATATGAGCTACTGATATTATTTTATTTTGTTAATTAAATTTACCTTTTCACTTTGTCCACATCATTTGCTAATAAATGTTCAATATAATCTCTTGGGTTAGAACCTAGCCGTAACTACGCTGTGATCTATAAAAATAATTTTATTACTGTACTATTATCAAGGATAAGGGTTGTACTCCTTCAGAGTCATAACAAGGATACCATCGTTCACTATTAGCACATTTTCTATTGCTTCATTTTTATTGGTTTATGTTTAGGTGCTCATATAATCTGGAAATCGATAAAAGTCATGCAGAAAAGTTATTGTGGTTTTATTACAAGCAATTTGATATCTGCAAGAAACCGTGACCTATAGTTGTGAATGTTTCAAAGGTAACTTACACTCCTAGGTAGCCTTTTGCTGGAAATTTTGAGCTTCAAACTTCAAAGTAAACCATATACTTCTATGATAGAGCTAAATGCTAGAAGAAAAATCATATTGTCAATATCGATACTTTTTGAAGAAGCACTAATGTGATTTGAACACTCTTTCTGTCTAGGACCAGGAAGCTTTTTCCTCAATAATTTTTTTCTTTGGGGTTTAGATATTTGTCCCTTAGAGCCAGTTGTTCAGTCTATGGTAAAAGCCAAAGATTTATCAAATTTGGATTGTAATTTATTTAGTTCATCTGAACTATTTTATGGAAAACAAGAAGATTTTACTAATTCATGTCATGTTCACAATAATCCTCACAATATATTTTGGTAATCTAAACCCATAAAAAAATTCTTTCAGGCTATTTCATGAAATGATTTTCACGTAATCTGTAAGTACGATGTGCCCTAACAGGAGCTAGAACATTTTCATCATCAGTTATTTCATTGTCATGAGCATTTTTTTGAAGTGATTTCTGATAATTCCTTTGTTGTTGTTGAGTGCTTAATCCACCGATTTTGATGGTTTAGCGAAAACTAGGATTCAAGTTCTAACTATGCAGAGAACAACTCGATAAACCAAGAATCACATAAAACTGCAGATTATCTCTGACTGAACAACCGGTCCTTTGATGCCTCTTAGCTCACCCAAATCCATCAAGATTTTCACCTTTTGTTTTCTTTCAATTTTTTTTTATTAAATAATCTTTGTCTGTTACTTCTCGGCAGTTTTCTTCTATTCTATTTCAAATGTTAATAAACCCATTCACTGCCCATTTGAGCAATAATTAATGTCTTACTGGACCTTAGAAATACGTCTATCTCAGCTTCTGATAATTTCACAGATCTTCAGTCACAAATAAAACCCAAAAGTTTGACTTAAACACAAAAATATATCAAATTTCGATTGTAAAAATTACTTACATACTAAGGCCCACTCAACATGAAATAGTTAATTGAAGCATTAATAACGGACAAAAGGTTAGGTGAAAGGTCACTTTCGTAGGTTACAATGTTGCCAAGTTACAAGCAATTCTGAGTCACTGGCGTACTGTGTACGCTAGAGCGCCTGACCAAGGTTTAATCGAAGACTCGCTTGAAATGTACATTTTTCTTTATGGTCGTTGAAAAATTCTTTGTGTTCTCAGTTCTATTTATTTATTTTTATGCAACTTACATAAATCGTATTCAGGTGGATTTATTGCTTCCACATAAACATTGTAGTATGATTATGTGAGAAAACGTAATTTTGAAATTTATTTTAAGTAGTGCTCCAATCTACATCCGGGAGCCATTAAATTCAGCATTTAGTTGATGATACCGAGAAGGGTCCAAAACCTTTGCACATGTGTTAGCTATGAATATCGTTTTTATGCAGACTTGAGAGTTTTACGAGGGGAATTTAATAATTCGGCAAAAATAATTTGAATCCAATAATCAGTTTCATTTTGAATTCAACGTCATATAGCTCCTTCAAGAGAATCAATTCAAACCATAACTGAGTGTTACAGAAAGATCCATGGCATAGAATAAGTAGAAATAAGATTAATTGTTTAGATATGAAGAGTTTTTTTCCTAATACGAAGAGTTTGCATTGTTTTTTTTTTTATCTGAGTTACAAAATATTCAATGCATAAGCAGACTGTAGATGAAAACGAAAAGAGATTCAAATCACTATTTAAATTTTGAACAATCCTTATATTTATTGCCAGACCTGAATATAAAGACTACGATATTCAGGCTATTTGGAGGCCATCAGAGATTTTGTGCGCATAAACGGCAGTCTTGTCTTGAATCTTGAGAGAGTTAGATGTTTGCCAGTAAGTGATCTTTTTTGGTAAATGATCTGTTTCGACATATCAGTTTGATGCTTTAGTAAGAATAATACCTTTTGAATAGTTCAATTAAGTGAATATCATGAATTTCTTTCAATTTACCGATTCTACGTGGGCTTTGTTTAGGAACTTATAAATTGAAAACTTCCTAGTTATTCCGGAGTTCTATTTTTTTTTCTGCACCATGAATAGTTTTGGCCGATTTCTTTGTTTAATTAAGTTGAATTTCATCTTCCACCTGGGCCTTCGGCACAGAAATTAATAAATGACAATTTGATAAGTATTTGAATAGATTGAAACTCAGAAAAGTGTTGAAGATAATTATAAATGAGTAACTTGATTAATTGAAACTAGTGTGTGTGTGCAGAACTGGTAGCAGCTTTCTGATATGGTTTACCTATAATTGAGACTTGATAGGTAAGTAAATATATAATTTCCCTGATGTGTTCCAATGTAAGCGCTGATATAAAATACTTAGGCCAATCAACAGGGCTATCAACCTCAACTTAAATTGCTCCGCCGATAATTTTTTTTTAAATTGTAGACCACAGTGTGCACATTACTTCTGAGAAAAATTATCACCTCCAGGGTGGGTGGAACCACCACCCCCCCTCCAAAACGCGTTGAAATAAACGTTTGAGGTAATTTCGAAATATCTCAAAAAATTTAATTTAAATCAAAAAATAACTTGATATTCAGAAAGAGCACAAATTTTTACAAAAAAACTGTCCCTACCAAAATTTTGAGAAATCGCACGGTATTATTGAAAAAAAATTGTTGATGTTATATGCTTTCGCAATGGGGCAGGTGTTGCGCCGGCTCCCGCCAACGTGCATTTTTTCAACCATCGCGTGAAGTAAAGTTCTATAACTCCTCACTTAAATGTTCAATTTGGATAAATCTTACGTCATTTTGAAGATTAAGATCGCAACTTTGTATTCTAATATTATTTATATTTATACGCGCAGTTGCCAGCTGCAAAATTGCAATTGAATATCTTATAATATTAAAGTTCCTGACTTCGTGAAATAATGCTTGTGATTACTGAAATACTGTCTTATCACTTGTAGCAAGTGAAATGAACAGTTGAGGAATACTTCATTGTCAAATTGCATAACATTTAACCGGTCCAAATAATGTTGGTTTTAAATACGAGTGTTTTCAATTCTTCGCATTTTTAGGTTACAAAATCTTGAGGGAGTTTATAAATTCAATTGCTAATAACTCAGAGATAAAAGCACGTATCAACATGAATGAAAAGCCAGTTGGCAGAAAAAAACCTTCTCTTATTGAAAATATTCATACAAATTTGGTTACTTGTACAAATTTCAAATGCAATCCAGTCAATCTTTCAAGTACTTGAAATAGAGGTTACTCGGCATTTGATAGCATTATTGTTCTATGGAAAGAAAAATAAAATCGGTCCTTGATGGAGTATGGGGATTCGAGACCGAGGAAGACAGTGTACCAAAGGAAACTGTCCCGAAGTGTACCTGCTTTAAACTCATTGAGATTCTAAAACCTGAAAAATATCGGCTTGGGACCTTGTCAATGCGGCAGCTAGCGCGCCGCTGTATAGTATACAGCGGCGCGGTTCTGTCGTAAATGTCAGATAATATAAAAGTTCCTGTGCAGGAAATACTAGATACTGGGATAACATCGATAGTCAGAGACGAGGAAACATCTCTTAGTGCTTTTTCACTGTTATTAATTGAAAATGCTGAGTTTAATTTTGAAATATTTGTTTAATTTTGAATATTTGTTTCATATTCTGAAATATCTGTTTCAAAATATCGCAATGTCAGATATGACTTACATTTCCAAAATTGCAAAGGTCCACCTAGGAATTCAGTAGAAAATGCCAGTTTGTTATTAACATTTTATTGAATGGAACTTGCTTAAAATGCATAAATGCATAGGATTTTATACGCTCATTCAAAAAATTTACCTGCAGAATATAGTGAATATGACATGGTTGTCATATGAAATACATCCTGAAAATTGGGGCTGGGCCACTTTGAATTCGATCGAAATGACAAGAAAAGCCGCACCGGATTCAGTTTTAAAAACGGTTTTTTGTAACTGCACGACCGGCTGCATCAGAGACTCCTGCACGTGCAAAAAGAGTGGCCTAAATGTACCAATGTTTTTAATAAATGTACCACAGATATCTGTAGAAACTTGGCAGTGATTGTTCCGGATTGTGAAAATGAAGACGAGGAGACTGAAGATGAAGTAGATAATGAGTTGTATGAGTGAATAATAGTTATTTATTGTATAAGTGTTTTAGATATCATTTTATTTGCGCAAGAATGTTTAAACGCGAGAGCGAAGCTCGAGCGTTTAAATTTCTTAAGCAAATAAAATGTATCTAAAACACGCATGCAATACAACGTTTTATTCACAATCACATTAATTTAGAATCAGAATCGCGGAAATTTTTCATCACAAAATTATTTGACGTTTTGCTCTGACAGCGGCTGTCACCTCCTCAAAAATCATTGAAATAACATACAAAAATATCGGGAGGTGTTGAATGGTTGCTATGTATTTTCGATTGTTTATCGATTCCATTTGTAAAAATTTGTGAAGTTGGTGAAAATAAGTAAAATGTGATTGTTATTCAAGATTGTATTTTTATTATTCCCCTAGTGGAATAAAGTAATTTCATTATTCCACTAGTGGATAAAGTGGTACTTTATACGGTTCATAAGTGTGGATAAAACTTCAATTATAAGGTGATTGTGGATAAATATATTTTCCTATCTATTTCTCGATGGTGATTACTTGTGGATGGATTCATTTCTCCATACCCTTTCTCGATATCATTGAAAATCTTCTCTCGAATTTGCGAATAATTTTCATAACAATACTTCTAAATCTCAATAAGGACAGTTGTCAACGATCATTTACCCACATTTATATCTAAGTGTAGTAATTTGAGAGTTTTTTCAAATATGCTCCCCCTTCCCTCTCACCCCAATGTTTCCGCGATGCGGGTGATATGCCCCGAATGCGGGGGCGGGAAAATCTTTTCTAATAATTTATACCTATTATTTTTACAAATTTTCGCTGTTTCATTACTAAGGACTGACAATTTTACATATTCATAGAAAATACCCAAAAAACTCGATTTTGGGAAGGGGTTGCCCCGGGAGGGGATTTAATTGTTGAAAATAAATTATTGATACCGATTTTCACTCACATTTATCGCTCAGAACTGAAATGTCAAGAAAATACCTTCCAGAAATTTTTTTACGATTGCACTCCCCCAGGGGTGATAACTTTATTGCTAATTATTCAACCCTCCGTGACGACCGAATTGCAAAGAAGAAATCGGCGGAGCAATTTAAGTTGATTTTCTGTGAGTAAAATTGCTCTGTTTATTGGCCTAACTGACAAAGGCACCTCTCGGCCTAACATTTAACGGTATCAGCTGTGATGAAACTCTGTTTCACCGGAATATATTTTCATTATAATTATAATCAGCTTTGGAGCTATACAGATATAATCCCTATCAGGAAACAGAAACCGCAAGCTTCACCTAACTATAAATAACAAAGCTCAAAACGATAGGTGCAAAACTACTTCAGTTTTTGTTCAATCTTCTCCCTTCGTTCGGTTGCGTTTTCACTGTAATAGGATGTGACAAATTCAAACCGTATTTCATAGAGTTATTCATGGCAGGAAAGCAGTGCTCATTCCATTACTCGAATCATTAGCAAAGTTATTATGAACATAATAATGAAATACGGCAAACTCTCGTAATAACTGTATGGGTATTAATAATCAGACATTCACGCGTGTCCGCCTGTTACCTGCATCACATTATTTTAATATCAGTGTTACGATCATGTTATCTAATTGAAACGACTGATTGGAGTGAAATAGAGCAGCAACGTTTATCATCCATAGCATTGATGACCCGAGAGAGACCCGACGAAGATCGTAATTAACTTTATAGCAGGTGCATTAGTTGCATGCTATATAATAAGTATCCGAAATATCTTGTCGCATTTATACATACTTGATAACAAGGATAACGACAGTAGAATTAATTTTCTTTGTTTCTAGACATTGGAAGTCCTGAGGAATTCTAATAATTCTTTTTGTTTGCAAATACTGGCGGAATTAAACTGGATCACGCGTATGACAATTGAGTACACTGGATGCTCCTTATTATCTGATTCCCTCGTGTGACTATCTTTCAATAATTCAATTAAACCGTGGCCAAAATATTGTCAGCTCTCTGAAAATGAAACCAGAAACATTCACAAGGACTAAAAATAGTAAGGAATTTATATAAAAAATTTAATTTTTTTATTGTGCACGTTGAATTTCAAAATAGGAATCCGATATTGCACAAGACATTTTTCAGACGAGCCCTTGTGAAACATCAAAATCTGTCAAATACAAGATAAAGATAATGAATAATATTAATAAAAATGCAGAACATTAATCAAAAATGGCATTCAAATGGGTTTTTGAAACAATGTGTTAATGAGAAAAATGCAATCAAGAAAAGTGTATAATCTGCAGTGTGATTTATGAAATGAGCAGTTCTTTTTAAAATTTATTTCGGAATAAATTTCCATCCATTGAGCTTTCGTACATCACATAATGTTGGTCAGGGATTTTACTAACGACTGCAAATATATATGAGAGTATCTCAGTTTTCATTGAAGTGAACAGTAGAACAGCAAAGTATAGCTGAGACTAAATTTCAGAATTTACATTATAATAACATGTAGTCTCTTCTTAAGTAATAGTATATAAGATAACTTCAGCAGGAGTTTTGCAAATTCATACACTACTGTCATATTCTAGGAAGCTCAAGATCGTAGCATTAACAAGACGCCACTCAACATCCGACGGTAACATATATTTATATCTCCACAAAGCTTCCAACTTCCTGTAGCAGAAACATAGTTTCGTATAGTGACGTGCGATTTAGAAGAGAATTCTTCGTTCATTATGATACCTAAGTTCGTCACTAAGTGTCATCACATTATTATTCAGAGTTATTTCGCGAGTTCGAATAAGGTCGGCTCTGTTTGTGTGAGTTTTAGTCCTGATTCATATTGAAAATATTTTATTTGAGATCATCTTGAGATCCATATCTGAGGACCATTGGCTTATCCGCTGTAAATGGACCTCGCACCGTCTCAATGGAAAATTGGCACTCGGTAAATTGGCTTTCGGACGCTGATCAAATGCTCTAAATTCAACGGTTTAGAATATACAGGGTGCTGAAGTTGACTTTTTCAAAATTTTAAATGGTCGTTGTGAAGATAATCTTACGAATGTATAAACAAAATCAAACATGCATCGATTATTTATATAGCAGATACAGATCCACCATGAAGTATATTAATTCCTGCCCATACCCACGATATACAGGGTGAGTCCAGAGCTAGCAAGTTTTTTTGTGATTTCTAAAAAATTGAGCGGTGGAATTTCATTCATTTCCAGATATTTCGCAGGATGCAAGTATCAAACCCAATAATTGATGATATTATCATCTCCTGGTTCAGACTGACATATTAAATGCAAGACGTTCTATTTCTCATGAAGCCACATCCGTCTTGCTTGTTGATGTATCCAAATAATGGAATTCCGGATAACTCGGTGAAAAACTTGATCGTTCATGATGAAAGTTTACTCTACAAATTCACAAAATATACAGGATGTATCAAAAATAGTGGCGTTTGCTGACGATTCCTTCGAAGTAGTTATGCTTGAGATTCATTTCATTGATGCATTTTCATAAACACATTCGTTGACACAATTCTTTTGGACAATTCATTTAAATCTAAATATCTTAAATATATTGTAGAACTTATGATGTTTCAAGATTTCAAGATTTATTTTCAGTTATCAGTTGATCAAACTATTGCACAGGTACGCTTCAAATTCAACAGTTTAATCTAATTTCCCTGTACATGGAAAAGAAAATATGTTTCGTAGCCGGCTGTAAACCGGTTTAACCACATATACACTGCTGAATAATAGCTCGATTACTGTGAAAAATTTAAGAAAATTCCAACAAAAAACAAGAAAAAGATTGTTTGGGTTCCAATTATTGAAAATAATAAGTAAACTCTTGAAAAAACCCTAGAAGATGCTGCACCTATAGACGAATAAGCTAATCATTCTATCATTTTCTGTAAGTTAATCATATCATCATTCGTATCAGTTTTTTGCACCCTCATCAAAAATTGTTTTTCTTTCCAAAGATTCCACAGTTTAAGTCTTAAAGTATGTAATTTCATATACATGCGAAACTGTATTTTAGTTCCTACAAATATTTTCTTCCTAATCTATCTATCCAAATCTTGCATAACTCAGGTATGTAAAAACAGATGTATTGGTTCCTTCTGAAATTCTCTAATAGGAATAATGAAATTGTTGTTACGTCAATGTGATACACTCTGTATAGATACCAAACGTCTGTTGTAATAAAATATGATTATAACATTTCTTTACCTATTATATAGTCGAACGAATGTGTTTATGGAAATGAATCAATGAAATGAATCAATCCCAACTACTTCAAAGGAATCATCAGCAAGTGTCACTATTTTTTATTGACCCTGTACATTTTGTGTCTCTGAAGAGTAAACTTCCATTGTGACCGATTGAGTTATCAGAGTTATCCGGAATTTCAGGCATTCGGATATATCAACAAGCATGACGGATGCGGCTTCATGGCAAATAGAGCATATAGTATAATATAATATATCTGTCTGATTCAGGAGATGCTAATATCATCAATTGTATATGATATTTGTATCCTTCGAAACATCTGGAAATGATTGAAATCCTAACTCTCATTTTTTTAGAAATCACTAAAGAACTTGCTAGCATTGGACTAACCCTGTATATCGTGGGTATGGACATGAATTATTATATTGCCATATGGTACATACATGGTTGATTTTGTTTATATATTCGAAAAATATTTTCAAAATGGCAATTCGAAATTTTGGAAAAGTCAACTTCAGCACCCTGTATAATCTAAACCGTTGAATTTAGAGCTTTAACGCAATGGAGACATTTGATCAGCTTCACAAGTTCTACAGTAAACTTACTGAAAGCCAATTTCCCATTAATACACTGCGAGATCCTTTTGCTTTAGTATGAGACCAGCGAATCTACATTTTCCGGAAAACATGCTCTGTTAAGTTAACTGTTGTAATAGAGTGAATATCTACTATTAAAGAATCTTAGTTTCTTACAAGGAACTATAATGTTTATTACGAATTAAATAAACTGATACATTTCTATAGCAATGCATCATTCAGGATCATTCCCTACAAATCTCCCCATCCCAAGAAATCATCACTCCTGTGATGACATCGTCGAACATTTGAAATATGTGCAGACTCTTCTTTCGAATTATTGTTAAAATGTACATAGGCCAATACACCATTAATTTATTTTGTCTTCGTCAGCTGGAAAGGACCCCGGGTTACAAATTCTTTTCCAATCCTTTGATTTTCTGTGAGAATCCAGCCTCCAACTTTCAACTTTGGCGGCGATAGTTTATTCCTCTTATTTGCTTGATCCTGTATTATCTGTTTATATCTCAATTGCTCCTCAACAGTCTTGGGTTTTCCATCTATTTGAATTTCTATCCCTAATCTCTTATCTGCCTGTAGAATTGTGGTTTTCCCATATAATTTGGAATTTGGAGAACATCCTAAATACTCATTATGAGAGAAATTATGGTGACGAAAAGCAGCTGTAAGACATTTCTTCGAGCCACTCTTATAGTTTGAATTGTTTACCTTCCAGATAGGTTCTGAAAATTTTTACAGCTTTTACTACCACTAGGCATTCCTTCTCAGTAACAGAAAAAATTTGTTCACTTTTGGAAAAGTATAGGAATAATATGAAATAACTTTCAGCTGGTGATTTTTATTTCTTGTAATGTATCTCTGATGAAGTATTGCACCACAACCATAATAAGAGAAGTCAGTTGATAATTCATAGTTCAACCTTGGGTCTGGAATACGAAGAATTGGTTCAGATGTTATAGCTCCTATCAACTTTTTGAAAGCGTTTTCACAATTATCAGTCCAAATGAATGGTTTATTTTTACATTTCCAATCATCTAAAGGGCGGACAATTTTTCCATAATCTTTAATAACATTTTTAGAGTGATTTGTTAGCCCAGTGAAGCGTTGCAACGATTTCAGATTGTAAGGTCTCTTCAAGTTCTTTACTTTCTCAACTATTTCACTTTTCATTTTATTCACATCTCCATCTATATCTCTTCCAAGAAAAATGACTTTTGGAACACAAAACAAACATTTTTTCAGGTTGATTTTCATATTGTTTTTATTTAATTTCTTCAAACTTTTTTCAGAAAGATCTTCACATTCTTCATATGTATAGCCTCCACACATAATATCATCGATAAATACCACTGCATTTATTATTTATTCATTCAATCTCCAAGAATATCCTGCATCACACGTTGAAATTTTGCACTAGAGCTCTTCCATGCAAACGGTAATCGGTTAAATTCAAAATGCCCTTCTTCCGTTATAAAAGCAGAAAAGTGTCTGGTTTTTTCAGAAATACTAATGTTCCAAAAACCATCCTTTAAGCCAATTTTTGTGAAGTATTTACAACCGCCAAATTTTTCTATAATATCATCAACCATTGATAAAGGGAATGGATCTAATTCAGTTTATTCTTTTATTTTTCTATAGTCAGTGCACATTCTAAAAGTTCCATAATTTTTCGTCTTTAAAACACATAAAGAAGCATATGGGGAATGTAACTTTCTTATACTACGTTTTTTCATCATTTCTTCTATCTTACTGCTGATACATATTTTCGTGCCGGGTGTCAATCTATAGTGTATCAATATAACAATTTGGGGATTGCTTTTCAAATCAAAATCCACTTCATATGTTGATGGTTTTGTATCTTGGTATATAACAATATTTGGAAAATTTTTAGAAATGTATTTTTCATCGATTTTCCCATCAAATCAAACGGTAAGTTCTTAACTATTGCAGTTGTTATTTTTGTAGATTTTTCTTCAATTTCTATGTTGACAACACATTTTTGAAAACATTTTGTTATCCCACCTATATTTTCAAAATCTTCTCCAACCAATTTAGCATAATTTGAATTACTCATACATTTCATCATTCATTTGTTGTTCTATATTACAATAATTATTAGAAGAATTATGGGCATGTAAACTATTATTCCCAGATATGACGTCTCCTTCCATTTCTCCATTTCTATTAACATACTTGTTTCTGAATTCCCTTCCTATGTCTGGTTGTCGTCTATTTTCTGTTTGTCCTCTATTTTCTGATTGCCATCTTCCTAGGTAATGATTTCGTGGTTGATTTTCAATGTTCAAACATTTTATAGCTTGTTGTATTTCATTCTTAGTTGTTATGATTTTATTACACAACTGAGTCTGAACATAATTTGGAATAGACTACAGCCCATATAACGATTTTGGGGGGTCATTTTATACAGCATGAAACATATTCAGAACGATGCTGCTATATGAAAAAATCACTTTAGGCACTATGCCGTCAATTCTTGGTTGGACAAATGACTGTAATAATAATAATAGTAATTTTTCATCTGAAGATGTGCTCTACCGACAAAATATTCTTGTAGGGCATTCCTCACGTTGGTGGATTATGAAATAATAATCTCCTAGAACCTACTGCCGTACAAAAATAATGAAACCAAAATCCAGGATTTTTTTTTTATTTTTCGGAAATTGAAAAATTTTCCTGGCTTTCGGTTCCATTATTTTTGTACGGCAGTAGGTTCTAGGAGATTATTATTTCATAATCCACCAACGTGAGGAATGCCGTTCAAGAATATTTTGTCGGAAGAGCACATCTATTATTATTATTACAGTCATTTGTCCCACCAAGAATTGACGGCATAGTGCCTAAAGTTATTTTTTCATATAGCAGCATCGTTCTGAATATGTTTCATGCTGTATAAAATGACCCCCCAAAATCGTTATATGGGCTTGTAGTCTAGAAGTCCCAAAATGATCAATGCAACAGTAGATGTTTCACACAAGTGTTTGTCGGCCCAATGTAGTAACCTTTGCTTCTCAAAATAATATTCAAGAATTTGCCCATGAGTGAAGCGAAATGAAAGAGCCTTTTCCCATATTATAATAATATTTTCATAGAATGTTTTTATGAAACTTATTTTTCATTCTGTCCAGGTAAATCTACCAACATCACCGCTTTGCATTTTTTCTTCATACCACTTTTGAGCAATACCCTGCAGATTCCCTTTCAAATTGTGTATTTTTTCATTATCGCAGAGCCATTTGTTTGATAAACACAGGAACTCATAGGAATTCATCCAAATAGTTGGGTCTTCATTATTTCCGGAAAATAAACTTAATTTCATAGGTTCAAATATTTGATTAGCAATTGACATAAGATTATCCAATTCTGACTATCCAAATGAAACTTTTTCTTCACTGTCTCCAGTTCTCTCGTCTTCAACATAATTGATCTGCAGAATCTCGTTGGTAGTTTCGGTAGTTTCGCCATTATTTGTAATAGAGTGAATATCTATACTATTAAAGAATCAGTTTCTCTCAAGGAAATATAATGTTTATTACGAGTTAAATAAACTGATACATTTCTATAGTAATGCATCATACAGGATTACTTCCTACAACTGTCCTCGGCGTATAGAAGCACATTCCAGTTCGGTTCCATACATAGGGAAGGTCTGCAGTAAAAACAATGGAAAGAAGTAGACCCAGCACACTTCATTGGGGAACCCCGCAAAATGTCTCTTTTGGTTTAGAAAAATTGTTACCAATTTTGAGTCGGTTATTTGTATTTTATTGAACCTAATAACGAATGCATGAGGGTTTCATTGATACTAGATACTACTTAGAGTTCTTTATAAAGAGTATATTTCTACTAACTTCAGTAGAATGAATTTGTGGAAAACTGATAAATTGAGTTACTATAGACTTATTTTTTATTATTTTGTGTAACTAAAGTCGGCTAATTGTATTTTATTTAACCTTATAATAAAAAAACATCAAAAAACGTCATTATCCAAGTATTTTTTGACACTTCTGTGTCAAATTTCCTAACCGAAGACCACTCGAGCTTTAACTGAAAACTGAAAACCTTTTCGTGCACACGAATATTTTTTAGAAAGTTTTTCCTTATCTAGAATTTTCAAAAATGTCGTGTGCTCGAAATAATTTCCAGTAATAATTGAAGCTCTAGTGAAAATCAGTGGAAAATAAGTTGGAGAAAACAAGAATATGGACCCACTGGAAAAAATACACCTCTGCTTTTACATAATATACCACTAGGTAACCTTTTTCCATTCAGACACTGTTCCAAAACATAATCAGTAGAATTCGTTACCATTCGCACCCCATTTCATTCCTAAAATAAATTACTTCGGAAATTCAACCTTCCGTGCATGATACAGCATATTCCTGCATATTTTTTCCATCAAACAGGTCAGCAGAGTTCTCGAAGGGTTGAAGCAAATATTTTCCAGGCAATATGTTCCGTAATAAATGGCCATTTACGTTTGATATATAGCAACTCCCGATTTGAATTCGAGAAACTTCTACTATTTTTCTCTCATGTAAGTGGGAGGATCAATCTTGTAACGATGAAGTGGTCCAATCTGTTCCTGCTAGTGAAAAAGCTAATTTAATACAAAAAAGTACAGCGTAAATCGTGTTTCTGCTAAAGTTTTGATGAATGAATTATGAATGACTGACTTCTGATTAGATAACGAATGGGCCAAGGTGTAGATGCAAACGGCCTATACTCCTTTTTTGTAAAATAGTTCGTGAATAAAAACCCCGGTTTTTGCCCCAGCAAAATCGCTTTGTGGAAAGTTTTAAACAAGAAATACTGAAAAAAACTACAACTTTTTCGTGTTTTTGCAAATTTCTCGAAAAGTATTGGAGGGATCGGTATACAAATAATCTACAAAATGATTTTTAATTCGATCAGATCGGTGCATTTTTCACTGAGAAAATCCGAGAAAACCTCAAAAAAGAAATCGTTTTTCAAAAATTCATAATTTTTATCAATCTGAAGCTAGACAAACAATATTGCGGAAACTGATAGATAAAAACATTTTGTTCAACTGTGCGCAAGATGATTTCTGTTCGATTTGTAGTTTTTGCCCCATCGCGTAAAAAATTTTTATTGTTTTTTCCAAGAAATGTGTGTCATCAAATTCAAATCAAGTAGGATAACATTAAAATTTATTCAGTGCAGGTTAAATACTAGAATTAGTAAACAACAGAAGTAGGCAAATTTGATAATGAGTGTGGTTGCAGATAAGTAGTAGGTAGAGTAGGTAGATTCGAAATGTAAGATAGAAACATTAGTAATGTTACATCTCTCCTGTCATGATGTGACATAATTTTGAAATCCTTCCTGAGGTCGGTAGTCCTAACTTCACGAAAGTCTGGCCATCGATGATTTCGTTTGTAATAGAGATATCGAAGGAATTTGTTTTGGACTTTTTCAAATATATTGTCAAAAATATATGGAACATCCTGTACATTAAAATATTTTATATTTCAATACGTGGGTAACCTTTTTACCTTCTACAATTCAGTACGTGAGCGAAGATATTTTATTTTTGAGACACAACTGGTCCTCAACAGAACAAACAAGAGTTTTCAAAAAGGCCACTGATAGTTCGATCGAGTAGTGGAGTTTAGAGTTCTGCCGTGACCGCAGCTAGTGAGGGCTATGGGGGGAGTTTGGAAGATTCGATAGTAAATAAATGGAAAATGTTCATAAACTGTTTGAGTCAATATGTATTGTAAGTATAGATCTTTCTAAAATAATTTATATAAAAGTAACCAGTCTAGGAGAGATTCATTAATTCTTTGATTCATAAATTATTTAATTCATTAATTCCTTCATTTAATTCAATCGTCGTAATCTCATATTTGTACATAGTAAAATAAATGTTTTTATATTTTTCTGAAGTGTTTTAAATCTATGAATGATCAGTATCTACCTAGTTAGTCGTGAATCAACCCCAATCCACGACAAGTGGTGGAGGCTGCCGTGGTTTAGTTAGTGGATTCATTCTTCATAATGAACCAATTTTTATTTTGTTATCAATTTGAATAGTGGTACAATCAACTCAATATAGTTGTTTAGCTTGAAGTTCATAGACTTTGAACTTGACCTAGATCCGGTACAACTAGGTAGAAATTGCTGATCCATATGTTTTGTTTCTGAATGATTCTCTCCAAGTATTGTGCAACAATAGCATTTCAGAATAAAAATATTATTTGACGAAAGTACGCTATTTCGTACGCAATAAACTCCAGAGAATTTTATGAAGATTAAATATAAATGCTATTGATGTTAAGTTCTAACGATTTATTTTCAGTATAATTATTTGAATTTTGTTGTTTTTCCTATTGATTTTTACAAGAATAATTTGTGTAAAATTATTATATCTTGGGTATATGGTTAATGAGAGTAACTACGAGTATTTACAAATTTAATACTACTTTACACTGAAACTTCAGCTCCCCCCTAGCCTCTAGCAGAGACCAGTACGTTGGCAGAAGCAAGAAAGAAAGGAACGCCCGCTGTCTTTCCAGAATTCGTAGCGCCAGGAAAAATTGCCATTGGGATTTTTTTTTTTTGAAGAATCGTAAGAGATGCGCTTCAGAGAATGCATGGACAGATGCATTATTATTTTGGCGTTCACCCAATAGGTGCAGTAAACGATTTTTCAGAATAATGAGAAGGAATTTGTAGAATCCTTGGTGTATTCTGCATACACGGTTGTGTCAGAGAATATGACAATTGAGTCGCTATTGGAAGTCGTATTGAGGAAGCTCATGAGAAAGGAATTCGTTGAATCCTTGTTGTATTGTAAATACTCAGTTTTGTCAGAGAATTTGACAATGAAATCGCGACTGAAAGTCGTATTGATACTATGATGATTTATTTTATGTTGTAGGAATACCGAATACCTATAATGAGAGAAGTTTAGAATCATAAGAGATGAGCTTCAGAGAAAGCATGGACAGATGATTTGAGAAAATATTATTTTGGAGTTCACCCAATAGATGCAGAATACCATTGGTCAGAATCGTGAGAAAGGAATTTGTTGAAACCTTGGTGTATTCTAAATAAACGGTTTTGTCAGAAAATTTGACAATGAAATCGCGATTGGAAGTCGTATTGAGTGAGCGTATTATGATGATTTATTTTATGTTGTAGGAATATCTATGATGAGAGAAGTGTGCACACAATATAGTTCTTGAGAGTGATTTGGAACTAGAAGAAAAAGAGGAGTTCGTAGGAAAACGGCATGATGGTGCAGATACATGCCAAATACAGGGAAGCAGAGCCAAAATGGAATCCAACAGGACCAAGCTATACCAAGTCCCGGCAGACAAATCCATGCCAAGTCCACTGAAGCCATGTCAAGACCCGGCAGGCAGATTGATGTCAAATACAGTTTGTCCAGTATGTTTGGGTCATACCATACCTGGTCCAGCCAAGCCAATCCAAGCCTGACAAAATTGATGAGCCAATTATTGTACCCAGGCAACGATGAACCATGGTACAATGGAATGGAACCGAAATGAACCAGTCAAAGATGGAAAAGGCAGCAAGGAGGAGAATAATTCAAATGGAGATGGTGCAAGCAGACTTCTTCTGCGCATATTTATTTGTATATTTATATTTACATGGTATTAATTTCATAGTTTTTGTAAACCTGTATCGAATTGTCAGTTGGTTTTAATATAATCGCTCGAGGCGCGCGATTTTGAACGGGGGGGTATTGTCAAAAATATATGGAACATCCTGTACATTAAAATATTTTATATTTCAATACGTGGGTAACCTTTTCACCTTCTACAATTCAGTACGTGAGCAAAGATATTTTATTTTTGAGACACAACTGGTCCTCAACAGAACATAAACAAGAGTTTTCAAAAAGGCCACTGATAGTTCGATCGAGTAGTGGAGTTTAGAGTTCTGCCGTGACCGCAGCTAGTGAGGGCTATGGGGGGAGTTTGGAAGATTCGATAGTAAATAAATGGAAAATGTTCATAAACTGTTTGAGCCAATATGTATTGTAAGTATAGATCTTTCTAAAATAATTTATAAATTATTTAATTCATTAATTCCTTCATTTAATTCAATCGTCGTGATCTCATATTTGTACATAGTAAATAAATGTTTTTATATTTTTCTGAAGTGTTTTAAATCTATGAATGATCAGTATCTACCTAGTTAGTCGTGAATCAACCCCAATTCACGACAATATAGCGATAAGTCTGTGGCTGTGAATGCCAAATAATAGATCCGAAGTCCAGTTTTGGTCTAACCAAACTATAATATAAAAT
This sequence comes from Chrysolina oricalcia, assembly GCA_944452925.2. NCBI lineage: Eukaryota > Metazoa > Arthropoda > Insecta > Coleoptera > Chrysomelidae > Chrysolina > Chrysolina oricalcia. Next base: position 28,632,073 of record OX101811.2, on the reverse strand, counting down.
TTTCATGGTCATTTCATTCCTGAGTGACTTTGTGTTTCATATAATGAATCCAAGAGTTCGATTAGCTTTTCTGCTTATCTCCTCGAAGTGCTCGAGTAAGATAAATTGTTATCAAAACGTACTCCTAGATCTTTAACTTTCTCTTTCCTCTTGAAACTTATGTTGTTCATTTGATTATCGAATATAATTGAGTATTTTTTCAAAGTAAATGAGACAATATGGCATTTTTCTATATTGAAATATAACTTGTTAATAATGCTCCATTCATGTACCCTATAAATGTCTTTCTCAAGTGCTACACAATCCCTCACTGATTTTATTTCTTTGTAGAACTTGAGGTCATCCGCAAAGAGAAAAGCATTCGAAGATTCCAAACAGGACGGTAGATCATTTATAAATAACATGAGAAACAGTGGACCCAGGTTTGACCCCTGTGGCACTCCAGAATTGATGTTATTTCATTAGAGTAAACTTCATTATATTTCACAAAGAAATTCCTGTTTTTGAGATAACTCCTGATGACTCCGTGTTTTTTTTAGTATGCTCTGGCTAGCCGTCCAGAGCACACTTACGCAGCGATAGGCAAATTTTAAAAAGTATTCAGAGCAATTCAGAAAATTTTTAAAGTGTTAAATAGAGTAGAAAATCGGAAAAGTGAGGCACAGTGTTTAGACCAGGTGAGCAGGAGAGTGGATATTTCTTGCGGGATGATCCACAGCTCTTGGGATCCTCGGTCTAGACCCAGGCAAGAAGCCACGCCCACTTTGGCCGTCTAGTCCAATCAAGCGGAAGTGAATAGATCGGAGTTGAAAATCCACTGTTTGCAGTAGGCAAACAGCGAACCGATGTTAGATCCCTCGGGGGTTGAGAAAGACCTCACCCCCCAGAGTCCGGAACCCTCCAAACAACAGGAAGAATTACCAAAAACACCCACCACGAAGAAAATGTCTCTCATTCCCATCAAATCACCCGAAAAGCGAAACAATTTGGAGCAACCACATGCGCAGAAGCGCACAGCATCGCAGGCTGACAATAACGAAAGCCAGGGCGAAAAACCCGAAACAAGGGAGAAAGATGGGAATGAGGAAACAAAGCAAGCCCTTATCCTTACCACTAAACAAGGAGACTACCACCAGACCTACCGCAGAGAGGCAGGAAACTCACCCCCCGATAAAAAGCCCAAGAGTGACACTGGAGACAACAGCTTTCAAGAAAGGCAGAAGTTCTTCAGTGACATTCTTGGAGCAAAGAAAGAGGCTGAGAGAGAGAGATTCAAAGTCCCGAGGCGAAGAATAAAATCCTCAAAAATATTCGAGGTCCATTATGATCACGAAGGCAAACGTACCCTCAAGGACTTTGATCTCAACAAGGAAAGTAAAAACCAACTACCACCCAAAAGCCACCCAGCCACCCAGAACCTGAAAAGGAACAAAAGGAGACAATCACACAGGAAGAACAAGGAGAAACCAGCACCAAGAACACAAACAAAACGAGCACAGAAGACTGGGAAGCACATCTCATGAAACAGGGAGAGAGTCTCCTCGAAAAAGCAATGGAGTTAGTGGTAGGGACAAAATCCCTGGAAAATCAACTGAACAGGGAAAATGAACAGGGCCACACAGAAGAAAAATCCGACCAAGGGGAGAAAACCGAACCAACAATGGAAACAGTAGCCATGGACTTCGAGCACATAAAACCAAACTCAGGAAACAATACCCCTGAAATACCAACTGAAGGGAAGGAAAGCGAAGCCATGACTACCCCCTACCCCGAAGAGAGTCTCAAAGGTCTGCAGAAATTCTGTGCCGAAGTTAAAGCGCAGCAGCTGCTTGACGATCAGCGCAGAATCAACAGAAAGGAGCTGCAGAGGAAAAAATAGGAAGAACTAGAAATACAAAAAGCCCTAGAACAACAACAAATAGAGAGGAAGAAGAAAGAAGAAAAAGATCAAGCACCACCACCAAAAGAAAGGTTACTGAACAGGAGGAAATCCTTAACACCACCAACTACACCCCTTCCACCGGAATACCCTCAAACCTGGATCGTGGAACACAACCCCGAGAGCACGGAACCAATCAAGAAAACTGCACAAAGCCGCCCTCAAGCAATAGCGGGATGCAGTAAGGACGTACAGGATAGTGAGAGAGAAGAACAACATACTCAAATACAGGAACAACTGAAAAGACTCGATAACGAAATTACGCTAAGAGTCAATGAGAAAGTCTCACTATTCTGTAAAACAAGAATCCCAATCCCAGAAGAGCTTAACGATTTCCCGTGGCTCAAAATTCGGGACAGGGATATCAGGGAGATCTCGGACCACTACCGAGGAAAATACGAAGAGGAAGCAAAAGCGAGGAGAGATGAGCTCATTGCACTACAGAATATCCTGGCACCACCGAACAAAGCGAAAGTCATCCCTAACACCCAAGGGGATGAATTCATCAAACCCAGGAAGACACTGAAAAAGAAATGGACTTCAGTGAATCTGCAGAGCTCACCCCCCCCTCTCGACACCAGCAACAGGTTCGAGGTAATCTCGGAGGAGGAAGAGGAAGACAAAGAGGAGGAGGATGAGAATGAAGCCCCTCAGAAAAAACAAGAGGCGAAAGCGAAATCCAAAGCCACCCCCCGAAACAAGAAGGAAGACAAACAGCCACCCCCGACAGTAGCTGATAAACAAAGAAAATGCCCTCCCATCATAGTTGAGGGCACCATCCAACTCGACGGCGGCCTTCGGAATCTTCTACAAAAAGATATACAGGGAGCAGTGACGTATAAATTCACAAACAGCTCTTCCCTGATATACACGTCAACGGCAGAAGACCACAGCAAACTGAAGTCAAGACTGAAGGAGGCCGACGTCGCATATCACACATACACGCTGCCGGGGGAGAAACGGCACATGTTTATTCTGAAGGGGCTGGACCACTGTCCACCAACCGAAGAAGTTGAGGCAGACCTGGAGTCCCAAGGCCTGAAAATCTATGGCATCCAGGAAATCAATGGCACTGTGCGAAAGATGTACATGGTTAGCACCGACAAAAACACCACAGTAGGATTTCTCAATAATAATATACGAATAGTCAACGGTGTACTCGTAAAATGGGAAATCAAGCGCAATAACCGCACCATCACACGGTGCTATCGATGCCAGGCCTGGGGACATGCCCAATCCAACTGCAACAGACCAGTTAAATTTATGAAGTGCGCAGGAGACCACCAAGGACGACTACAGCTGTCTGCATCAACTGCGGAGGACAACACACCTCCTGTTCAGTAACATGCGAAACATATAAAAGACATGCAGAGGCGCAAGAAGAAAGGAAGGAAGGCAATAAGCAGATCCCGAAGAGATATGTGGAGGCCCCAGTACCCAGGGCTAACATATGGGAAAAAAGAAGACTGGACCAACAGAGAAAAAGACCGGGTAAGCCACAGGGTATCCCACCTCCAATCCCTACCTCCATCCCAACAACCAAGGTCGGACCCACCAAGTACCTCGAATGCTGTGAGTGGGTACATGGAAAGGCATCAGACCATAAAAGGCCTAGTCTACACCACAGGCCTTTTACAGGCCATGGACGCCATTATTGATGGCTTGACGAGAGCTCGGGATGATGCAGAGAAATTCATGGCCTTCTGGAAGGTCATGGACAATATCCAAAGCTTCGGCTTATAAATGCCTATTAAGGTGTGCATGCTGAATGCGAATGGAATCAGGAACAAGCTTCAACTTGTAACTGATTTCATTCACAGGCATAAGATTGACATAATGCTCCTATCCGAGACGAAGATCCAACAGGAGCATACGCTGCAGATCAGAGGATTCACTACCACCAGGGTAGACAGGCCTATTGGCGGGAGAGGAGGCGGAGTCGCCATTCTTTGCTAGGACAAGTATACCACATGGCAATGCTCAATAGAGCACGCCGGTATCCAACTGCAGGGGACTTAAACGCGAAGCGACCTGAGTGGAACTGTCCAGTAAGTAATCCCAATGGGAAGGTGCTTTGGGAGTATTCCATGAATAACAACGTAGTGATCGATTTCCCGGACACACCAACACACTACCCCTGGGGCGGTGGCCCCCCTAGCACTATCGAGTTGGTGGTAAATAAGAACGTCACAGACATATCTGAGCTGCGAACAGTCTCTGAGTTGAGTTCAGACCACGACCCTGTATTCTTTTCAGTCAGTGGTGGACAAAGGCCCAAAGGGCGAAGAGTCCAATATGACTACTCCACAACAAACTGGAAAGAATACAGGAGAGTACTGACTGAAATGACGGTAATCACCCCTCATATAGAGGAGGAGAATATCGGAATGGAGACTCAGAGGCTAATTGAAAATATTCAAAAAGCCAGAAACATTACCACCAAGAAGAGAAAAGTTAGAGTGGACCGAGATCCTCTTCCAGACTACATTCTGGATCTGATTAACTGAACAGTAGAGAGAGGAAGAAGTGGCAAAGAACCCGAAGGCCTGTCCATCGGGAGAACATGCACAACCTCGGCACAGAAATAAGTTCACTTATTCAGACCCATAGGAATGAATCCTGGAATAGGAAATTGTAAAACTTAAACGTCGTAGACAATTTCCTATGGCGGATGAACAGAGGCCTTCGAAAGAGGCAGATGGACATCCCAGCCGTGAGGAATGGTCGAAGACAGGTGACGACCGACCCAGGGAAAGCGGAAATGTTCGGGGAGTACTACCAGAGCACTTTCCAGGCGGCTGACAATACCATGCCGGAACACGAGACTGTCAATAGGGAAGCCACAGAATTCAGACAAGCCCCAAAGACGGCACTAAATGGTAGTACCTTTTCGAAGATGATGACCAACTTCGAGGAGGTTCAAGAAACCATAAAAGGGCTCCCTAGACACAGGGCTCCCGGCATGGACGGAGTGGACACGGTGCTACTCAGGAACCTTCCAAGGAAGTCCCTAGTGCAACTGTTGCACGTCACCAACAGCATCATCAATTGGCAGTACTACCCACAGTGCCTAAAGCAAGCGGAGATTATCCCTATCCTAAAGCCGGGAAAGTCTGACGCAAGGGTTGAAAGCTATCGCCCGATCTCCCTGCTCAGTTCTGTTGCCAAGCTGGTAGATAGAATCCTTCTTAAAAGATTTCGGGATTTCGAGGAAGAGCAAGAACTTATTCCTGATGAGCAGTTCGGCTTCCGCAGGGGTCACTCTACGACTTCCCAGGTCGCTAGAATTGTTCATGAGGTGAGGGACGGCTTTACTCGTCAACTCAATACAGTAATGATCCTGTTGGATATTCAAAAAGCATTTGATACCGTCTGGATAGAGGGCCTTGTCATGAAGATGTTAAAGGCAGGCATGCCGGAATATATGGTTAGAATCATGGACTCATACCTAGTCGGCAGAACCTTCAAGGTTGCAGTAAACGGAACAAGCTCCAAGGAGTGGAAAGCCGGAGCAGGAGTACCTCAAGGATCAAGTCTATCCCCACTTTTGTATTCTTTACATACGTACGACTTTCCGAAGTACCACAACACGCGTACGGCTATATACGCTGATGATACGGCGATATATGCCCAGGCAGATCACAGCAACACAGCAGCAGCAATGCTGAAAACGCACCTGCAAAGGAAAGTAGTACCGTATCTGAAGAACAAAATAGTGTTGAATCCAGATAAAACAGAGCTTGTAAATTTCACATGGAAGAGAAAACCCTCTCGGGTGATCATCCCTGGGGGATTTACGGCTCTGGGTAATCGGATTGATGAGACTGATCCAGCGAAGTACCTGGGAGTACTGCTGGACAGTAAATTGACACTTGTGAAGCATGTCAACTTGGCAATTCAATGAGCTGCGGGGGCCGTGAGAAGGTCATACCCGTTGATAGCCAGGAATTCCAAGCTGTCCTTGACTAACAAAGTGCTAATTTACAAGCAGGTCATAAGACCAACAATGACATATGCATGTCCAGTGTTCTGCAGCATCCCCAAAACTCACATGCTGAAATTGAAGAGGATGCAGAACAAAGTACTCCGTATCGTCACAAACAGTGACCGATACATTCGGCTGAACGCACTAAGGGAGCTGGCCGATATTCCCACCATCGAAGAATTTATCAAACAACAGTCTGATAAATTCTTCAGATACTCCATCCTTGGAAGTCCACTGACTAGAGGGATCACCGAAGTCCGAGCCCACCATAACAGGCGAAAATCGCATGGGGGTCTCATCTACCAGGCACTGGATATTTTCCATGAAACTCCAGAAGAGGAGTAACTGACCATAAGGTCAACCATAATGTCTCAACCCGGTTTTTGCTGCAGGTTTTTTCCCAGGACCTCATCGAAATATCAATAAGGAAAGCCCAATGATCTGATGTCAACCACGTAAACCAACACCATCTTCTGCATAACTTGAAGGAAGCAGAACACCCACAGCTACGCGACTTAGCAACACAGCATCCGAGCCTACATCATAACGTAGGGTCTGTCCTAGGACAGACGGGAGTGGTTCGACCCGCCCTCTGAAAGCCTCAGAAGGGCAGTTCTGAACCGTTCATCCCTTAAAGCACTCAAACTCCCTCCCTACCCCACCCTGTGGCTGTATCGAGATTGTTTTGGAGTACTTTTATTTATACATGTATACGTCTTATTTATATTTTATATATTTATATTTATGTGTATGTGTGAATATTGCTGTCTAAATTTTGTTATACTTTTTTACAAAAATTCAAATACCTGAATAAACATCTTAAGACTCCGTGTTTTATACCGAATTTTCTCAGTTTAAATAAAAGCTTACCGTGTCCTACTTTATCAAAGGCCTTCGAAAAATCTGTGAAAATTGTATCCAATTGATTTTTGTTTTCAAAAACATTATATACCTCATTTGTAAACAGAAATTTCTAAATTGGTGTTGATAGATTTTTTGTTCATAAATCCATGTTGACATTCTCGGATGCTACTTTGAACATGCTGTTACAATTTATTCTATATAATGTGCTCAAATAATTTGGCTGGTGATGATAATATAGAAATGCCTCTCTAGTTCTCCAAATTTGTTTTATCTCCCCCTTTATGTATCGGAAAGCATATTGCAGTTTTCCACACCTTGGGAAAACTCTCTGTTTTTATGGCTATATTGTAAATATATAATAGGGGAACTGTCAGCCATTCCGCGCAACCTTTCAGTATATATGGAGGAATATTGTCTACACCACCAGATTTTTTCGGTTTCAGTTTCTTTAATGACTTTCTGAAATCATCCTCGTTTATCGAATCAAGGTTCAACATCAATATCAACTTTATATATGGATTTTTGTTGGCTATAGGTTGAATGAAAATACTTCCCAAAAGCCTCAGCAGGGTGCTCAGTACTTATTTGATTATTGTAATGAAAGCCATCAGTAACAGCTCTGCTTTGTTTTTGTTTTTTACCAACAAAAGTCCAGAACGCGTTTATATCAGAAGTTATATTATCTTCAGTATTATTGATATATTTCTTGTGCGCTAACCTAGTAGCTTCTTTAATTTGTTTCCCAACTTTTTTAAATTCGTCATTATACATCTCAGCCAATTTTTTCAGTTCTTTCGTAAACCATTCGAGATAGTGTTTATTATGTCGTTTATTTGAAAATTTTGGTATACAAATATTAAAAATTTCGTCAATGTTTCTATAAAAAACTTTTACTGCCTTATTTATATCTGCTTGTCTCAAAACATCATTCCATTCAGCATTTCTCATGTTTTCTGTTAACAGATCAAAATTTGCAAGCTTAAAGTTAAACATATTACCTAATAATTTTTCGTCACGAGTTTCATACGTAACTTTTTGTAGAATGATGAGAATTTCCAAAGAAGGATGATACAAATCTTCCTTTACGACCGGTTGCGTACTTCTGATAACCTCAACCTTATTCATGTTTTCAGGTCCTATAACTAAGTCCCCTTGGTGGTTATGTATGCCATTTAGTAGATTCATAGAATTGAAAGTCAAGAACTCTTATAATATTGCTAATTTAGAATCAATATTTCGAGATTTTGTATGTTGTAAACAATTTAATAGCAAATCTTTCTAAATGCGCTGATTATAGAAAAATCATTCAAATTCTGTAAAAGGCAATTTGAAGTTGAGATCAATATCTACAGTTTGTATATTTTGGATTTTCACCTGAGAGGTGAGAAATGTGTTAAAAATGTCACTGAAAGTTACAGTAAATGATTCAAAGTGCACCCGAAGTTGCCCGAACTCAACTCAAGTTAACTTCAGTGCAAGTTCGGGTAACTTCAGACGCACTTTGCTACTGTCACTAGACTGCGTAAATGAATCTATACATTTCATCAGCTTAGGACTATATTAAGCAGGAAAATGATACTAATGGTGTATGACGCCTTGGCTAATTCCATAATATGTTACTGTATAATAGTATGAGGTGGTATATTCAAGACATCGATAGTTAACTTAAAACTGGATTCAAAAGTCATTAATAAGAATTATGATGAAAAAAGATCGGAGATACTGTACCAAGTCGTTGTATGATGAAACTGGATTATTCGGAGTTAGGAAACTTTGCATTTTTCAATGTTTACCATGGACTGCTAATTCTTCTATTACATTTGTACAGCACGCATTCAATACTCGCACCAGTTCAATTCAGACCATGAATGATCCACGCTCCAGACTCACACATAATCAGAAATGAATAAAGTATCTGGGACCAAAACTTACAATACTCTACCTGAACCACTGAAAGACATGAGAAACAAACGCAAATTCAAAAGAGAGTTGAAAACATTTGTTTGTATTTTTTTGCGAATATCTCAAAAAGTATTGAAGGAATCCTTCTACACTCAATAGAACTTTCGTATAGAATTATAAAACTCACGATATGGTTTCTTATAGGACACGGGATCAAACACATGCGAATGAGTTTCGCATACGAATATATGACATCTTCGTGTGAAACTGTAATATTTGTATTTTGAAATGATGAATACTTTTCGTATGCAGTTTTCTTCGGTTGAAATACATCGCATGGTCAAACCCATGCGAGACGAATATTAGCATGCGAAAAGGTGAGAGAAAAGTAAGAAATAACGGGTGAAAGAACACTTTTAGGTTATGTTGTACAGTTTTGTGAAGATCGAATTTGAATTGAATAATTGTGGATATTCTGAACAGCGATATGAAAATTGTTGCTTTAGGGGCCTTGCAAGGAGTTTATGTAAACATGAAATATAATTTTCAATTAATTTTCAGCAGATAAAATGATATAGTCGAAATACTATGTCTTTGATATGTGACTGGAATATGAGAATAATGATGTGTGAGTACGTTTCCCTGGTGGTAATAATTACAAGAACTCTATTTGAGAGGTGTAATGGAGTCTTCAAATGAAAATGTAGGTGCCTCTTGAAATTATCAATATTGCACTGTTTTGCACAATATGTGCATCAACTTTTACCACCGTAAAATTTGGTGATGGAGATGAAGACCCCGATTTATTGATATTGATTAAGGTCAATAGAATGACAATTATATTGTGGAAAACTTTGAAGGGTATATTGTAGGTGTACGAAGAAGAATAAATCCAAAGCGTAACATGCATAAGTTTTTGATCAGGACCAATTTTAATTAATATTGTAATACTTGAAACATACAATAACAGAAAATACTTCAAATTTGCTACAGTATTTTACAGTGAATTGTGTTGATATATTGAACAGATATATGCATTACATTGGTTCTGTTTTTCATTAGCCCCATGAATACTATATAGTCTATTATACAAGTTTTAGAAATATATATCATCCCTTTAAAGATATTTTCAAATAACCAATAATGAAAAAGACAACCAGGAATTAGAAATTCACAAAAAACAAACAAAACATCAAATCTTCTGAAAATATACTAACTTATGTTGGAAATCCAGATTCTTAAACATTTTAGATTTACTTAATAAAAAATGAACACAAACTAGGTATTTTAAAATTAAATCAGTTAAAGAAACACATCTCTTTTTCAATCAGAACTGGAATGTGGAAACTGGAAACTAATGAAGGACAATTAATAGTATCACAGGAAGGTCTACCTGAAAGTAGCAGTTCAGATCACAACCTTCAGAACTGGACTCGAGCAGAACGCTATAACGATTTCAAGAAAGTGACTACCAGAAATTGGGCAGTTTGCATGATTGCAATCCGAATCCTCCACCACCTATTTCTCAACATGGAAAAACAATAATTTTACTATTAACAAATCACAATTGATAATTCACGGAATACACTGAAAAAATGTTCTATACCAAATTCGCCATTACGATTATAGTTCTGCTAAAATATCCTATAATAATTATTGTCGATTCATTCATCAGAAGAAAGTATGAAATATATTAATTTATAAAACAGGAATTTTGGACAATTCGCTTATTTAACATGACAACCCGTTTTCTTATCGGACTCAAAATAATATTTATGTTATCTATCATATTGGTAGTTGATATACAATTGGAAACACCTTCCGCTATACAAATGGACAATATAAGTTTTTTTTGATGCCTTTTGGGCTATCAAATTCCCCAGCAACTCAACATAGATTATTAAAAGACATTTCTCTTGTGTTTAATAACAAATTTAAAAAATCAAATCATTCATTTCCAAATGTTCAAATACCAAATGAAATTCAAATTATTTAATTCTCAAAATTCCAACTTGTGATGCCAACAAAAACGAACATTCTATGGATTAGAAATCATTTCAGATGCCGGTAGCCTTTGCTCTGAGGAATTTACTCAAGATCACATAGTCAGATAGAAAGGTGCAAATTACCATTGAAAAATGATCTTAGAACTAGCTTCAACGATAATGCACTATGGGGTATCGATAACACTGTTCACCTCTCACAAGCTCATGTTCGTTTTGTACAACCAAACATGGTCACTTGGAAAATGATAGCACAGTCATGGCCAAATAACGCGACAAGCAATCACAGTATGTACAAAAAATCTGAAGAAATAAGAAAATTATCTGACTCGAAAAGAAAACAAGATATCCTATTCAAATTCTGAACTGGCCTTGTGGAGTGGTGTTAATACGTTCAAAGAGGAATCATCAATGCCGAAGAAAAATATCGACACAGAATTATTTCACTGGAGGGAACAAAAGGTACCAGAAAATTCGTGACTTGAGTATGACAGCGAAGCTAACAGTATAGATTGATTGATAAATTAACTTGGAGGAAAGTGAGTAAAACCAAACACGAATACGTGAAGGAAGCTCCAGAAAGCATAAAATACAATATAACACAATGAACCTTGAAAAAGCACTAATAAATAAGAACTCGATGTAGTATAGAATCAAAAAATTTAACTGAGATTTATACAATTTATAGCAACACTCTAGAGAGCATAAAATACTTTCAATTTTGAAGTATTAAATTCGAAAATGAAAATACTAAAAATCAGCTGAACCTCATCAAGATCCAAAATGAAGTTGTTGAAACTATAACTACATGTTTTAAAAGAACATATACAATAGATGCATTTTTGTAGATAAGTCTCCAACTGAAAACGTCTACTGCCCCCTACGTCCGATAAATTATATCCGTTAGATTCTTAAAAACACTTCTACAAGATCTTTGTAGTGCTCCATACGACTGACAATTGAACTTAAATTTTGATTAAAAACGGTAAATCATAGAAAGATCATCATTGATAAATATCGCTGTATTCATATTGAAGTGTTCATCTTAGGAATCTCCAGAATTGGTTGAATTCGAAACAAACATTATCATCCTACCGTTTATATTGCATCTGAAACAGTTTATTTTCTATTGAACACCACATGTGAGTTTTACTTTTTTTCTGAAAATGAACAAATTCCAGGAAAAATGTCGATGACAATATTTCCATTCATTCACTGATGACAACCAGAAAAATTATCACATCATTCCTCCTTCATAAACCAATGAGAAAATTGGAGAAATAATATGGCTTTCCAAAAAAATTCTGGCTCATTCTACAGTTGAACCTGCCACTGCTTAATTTGAATGCAATTCACTGACTGCATGTTCTGTAATGAAGAACTAACATTTATTTTCGGAATGGGCATGAAACAATTCAAATCATTTTGTTATCGACATATGGATAATAATGAATGAAATTAAAAATAAACAAGTGAATAGAACTCGTGAAAATTGAATACTGGATGACAGATTTCCATCACCTATCAAAGATTGTTATTGTTGTTTGTTGAGTTATATCCAACTAGTGTAAAAAAGGAACACTTGAAGGAAGACCATCAAATGAAAATTAATGAATGAATAAAAATCGAAAGCTTTCGCAAAATCACACCCAATAGAAATTTTCTTGGCTGGTAATATAGGTAATACTAAATTACTTCTGTCGAATACCTGTGCAAATTTACATTGAGATCGCGTGGGTTGGAACAAATTCAGTTGAAATTCAGGAATTTCTTTTTTGAAAAAACCCACGGAAACATTTTTATTTGCATTTTCTGATGGAAAATGCATGTACGCAGACTCCGGTATTGATGTGTACTCATTTATTTCCAAGAGATCTATGTTTGGTGGTGTATTTATGTTGAAGGTGGCATATATTTGTATTCATCTTAATTTTGGAGTGAGTTCATTATACTCGAACCCCTGACGATTCAATTGAATTTCACTCCGGCATTTATTTTCGGTTGTTTCCAAATGCAAGTTCTTCATTTTACTCAGAAGCAATCAAACTCAAGAGTATGATACATAATTTACAGAAACGCCCTCTCTCTTCCCCCAGACTGATAATTTTCCTTTCCCATTCCTTTTTAGAGTATTCCAAAGTTGCAAAAGAAATTAAATATCCAAAATCTGAAAAAACGAAGATTTGGGCTGACATGTTGAATGATTGGTAAAAAGAATCTGAAACGTTAAGAAACCTTCTATGCACCATTTAAGTTACTGCATAATTAGGTTAGTAACCCCTATGCAATAATAGCCATTTCAGTTTACAGTTACTTTAGATTCGAGTAGCGGAAATTTGATCGAAAACAAAATGATAAAAAATTGATAGAAATCTTTTGATCGGAAGTATGTGTAATAGAAATACATCTGATCGATTTTCTTATGACAGAAAATACATTTGATGGAAACATAAGATACTAACAGTACCCTATCGTTTCTCGATGTGAAAGCTGAAAGAACAGACACTGGAATTCTCACCTCTGTTTACAGGAAGAAGACACACACAGGACAGTACCTCAACTACGGCTCTAATCACCCAAACTCCACAAAGAGGGGAATCGTAAGAACGTTGGTGGAGAGAGCAATGTCTATTTGCAATAACCAGGAGTCATTGGAGGTGGAAATTAACCACATCAAAAAGGACCTACGCCGAAACGGATACTCCGAGAAGCTCATAGGAAAAGTTCGGAAACAACTCGAAAAGACCAAGACAACCGAAGAAAGACCACAAAACCCCGTTCTCATTCTTTCCTATATCAGGGGAATATCCTAGAAGATCAGAAGGATGGGAAATAAATACAACATCAAGAGTTGCTTTCAATCCGACAGTACCTTACGAGGCTTCCTCACCAAGACGAAACCAGAGAACACAACAGAATCCAGTGAAAACTGTATTTACAAAGTCCCATGTTAATGTGGAGATTCCTATATCGGAGAGACCAAGAGGCCATTTTCAGTAAGAATAGCAGAACACAAAAAGTGGACTCAACGAGGGGAAACATCGAAATCGGGAATTGCTGACCACGCCTGGACAAAACACCACCGAATTCTCTGGGACGAAGCTAGTGTTCTTCATAGAGAGGAACATTGGTTCAAACGGAAATTTATGGAAACCACCTACATAGAAGCCAATGGTGCCTTCAGTCAACCAAGCGTGGAAATTAAAAACGTATGGAAACCGCTCATGGACCGTTTTGGAGGGAGAAAAAGCGCGAAACCACGCGCGCCACAAGACCGCGCGTTATTACCCTTTAATTATATACCTATTAAAGGTCGTGTAGCATCTGATTTTGTCACTATTCACCAGAAGACGATTGCGGATTCAAGCAATTGAAACGTTGTGAAAAAATTTGAAAGAGATAGAAATCTTTCATTTGATTTGACAGAAAATTTGATTTTATGACAGAAAATACATTAGAGACATAAATAGTACAAAATACAGTTGAAAAAACCATTATTTGATAGAAAATACATATTATACACACGACAATCGATCGAAATTGTTTTGCGAGCTAGGGAAGACGCAGCCCTTACCTTTTGACGTGTGATGCTTTGCACGAGACCGGTGACCATACTGGGAATCGAACATACGACCCTCCGATTGAGAAGCGAATCACGACCACCACGGACCATAAACAAAATAAATAACAAGTAATGTCTAATAATCAAACAAAACGTTAAAATTAATTTTAGAATCTAAATGATAGATGCAACAGCTTCTGAATATTGTAAAAAGTAATCGTCGATGTCTTCAAATTCTACATGGGATCGTCTGATCACTTCAGCCAGTTTTTTATTTTTATCCTTATAGAACTTCGTTCTTTCTAGTACTTAAGCCACATCACATATTTTATATTACAGTTTTAGTTCCATCATGATCAGTTCTCGAAGTAGCCCTTCTATAAATTTCCAGATAGATCGTGTTTTCTCATAAAATTGTCCTTTCAAACTTCTATACCACCATTCAACGACGTTGTTAGTTTTGTAACGATTTTCAATGGGTTGTTGGTAGAAATTCCAAAGTTTATGAAAACTAGACCGCCTTCTGACTCTCCTCTCAAATTTTCCTATCCATGTATCCTCAAAGTAGTTAACAAACACTTAGCTTTCACGAATGGCTTTTTTCTTGCAAATTACTTCAAATGCTCGGACAACGAATTCTAATGGTACAAAGGCTGTTGCTGATAAAAGTTTGATATCCTGCTGAAATTCTGCATCGAAGTCATATTGCTGTTCAAGCCCATATCTTTGACACTGTTCAAAATTGAAGGAACATTCTTGATTTTTAGCAACTGGAATCTCAAAATCAGTTGTAATTGTTGTTACTATAACCATTTTCATTCGCATATTCTCGAAAACCTTTAGTGTAGATGTTTTCCGTCTTGCAGTTGAGTAATGCATATGCTAATGGATTGCTTGTTCCACTTGCACATCCATGTGCTGTATATAACTGGTAAAACACTTCAAGTACAATCGAGAATGTACCGTGCATGTGCCAAGCAGTGCATTTTCCAAGGTTTCGTTTTGTCCCAAATATATTGAAATAATCTATAGTAAATTCTGATTGAAAAATAAGAAAGTTCTCACCTTTCACAGTTTTTTCGTACTGTTCGAACAAGACAAAATCTTCAATTTTCAGAGGGACAGTTGGGCAACTATTTTCTTTGTCTCTCATAGACTTAATACTGCGTCCCATGGCATTTCAAATGACGCTGCTTCGCTTTATCCAGCACTATTTTTCGAAATAATGGGTGGTATGATTAAGAAGAGTATTTGCTTGTACTTCAAGTAAGAGCTTTTACTTCCTAGTATTTTGTGGAGTATAATGTTTTACATAAAGTAAATTCTTTGATGGGAAGTGTTGACTTAGGTTAGAAGTATAAACTACAAGTAAATACTAGGACGTGATTAACCTCAAACTGGTTCGATTGTTGTTGTTCAAGATACATAGAAACCCTGGTGTGATCTCTTATAGCTGCGAAACCGACATACAAAAGTGTTAAGATACGGCCTACTTGATTCTTGATATTTTTACTGCGTTGATACCGTTTCACCTCTTTAGCACACAGATGGCGGCAAAATTTCAGATTCATGATGACGCTTGGACAAGTGTCATGTTATGTAATTTTCAACATTGAATTTTATTTGTTGTGATATTCATTAACCATAATTTGTAAACATTCAAATTTTAATCAAATGATTATGACTCAGTACTTCGGAATTTTGGAAACTCGATTATTTTCGACTTATACGCCATCCATCGACGAATGAAGCCAACGGTATCAGTGCAATTACAGTCTCAACAACTTTGTTGAAACAAAAGCGAATCATTAATAACACCATGGTTTCTATACATCTTGTTGTTGTTTGTTCTGTGGTACTTAATAATCATGAGTGAGAGTAATGATAGCGTTGAACCAAGTGCCGAGGTTGATGAAAATGTGGAAGTAGATTTTCAGATAGCATTCGTTATTTTGTTAGAAGATTGTAAAATACTTTCTGACAAACGGCGAACTCCAGAAATCAAAGCAGAAAAAGAGAAAGCAGCTGAATCACTCGCTGAAGCGTATACCAAGAATACCCAAGAAAATACCCCCATTTTCGTTAAATTTGATAAAGCTGCTCCCCTCGTCTAAATATAATTTCCTAAAAACTCTCTAGCTATCCGTTCAACATTGTTTTAATTGAACCTGAAAGTACAGAGCTTAATAGTAGCAATCTAGCCGAAATAGTTCTCTATATTGAACCTCCCCATGCGTTCTACGTTCACACATTTCCCTCCTTTTCCTACCATAATTCATAAAAAAAACACCTTTTCAATTGGAGATATGAAGTTAGTCTATGAGTAGCTTCTTAAAAACTACACCAAACACTCCCAAATGTAGGAAATACTTGACAACATTAGTAATTACTGCAGTATTAACTTCTATATATCGAAGTATATCGAAGCAAAGTATAGAGTAATTGCTAGTAGTACTTACTTAAGTGTTACTTCAAGTATTATGTGGAGTAAATACTTTGATTTTTTGAAGTGAAAACTACAACATGGAGCATTAACTTGAAGTAAAAGCAAATACTCTTTTTAATCATACCACCCAATAGCTCTAGGAGCATCTCTGCTTGATTCTGATTCGCTTTTCATCATATTGATGCACTTGTCCACCTCAAGTTTTACTGCCGAGCCTTCGTGATTGCGGTCCTGTCTAATACAAAATCTTTTTCCCTCTCCGACAATGCGACAAGAACATTTTAATTTTCGCTATTCCTCACACCGCCAGTAAGACTTGACAGGATCGGATTTCTCTATATAATGTAAAAATATCCATTATAATAAAGCATTTTCAACCCTTTTGTGGTATCAATAAATTCATAATCTTTGATATCCATCTGACAAGAAAATTTTATTGACAAATCAGTCAATAATCAAAGTTGACGTCTTAGACCTTGGCAACCAACAAAAATGAAAAAATGCAGATTTCATTTGACTTTCTCAAAAACAGATCTTGTTATCTCCAAACCTGATAAAAATAGAGTTACCAACAAGTTTTGATAACGGAGACAGCTATATTATCCGAAGCGTCAATGTTTTTTGAAACAAGAAAGTATTTTTCAATTAATAGCTATTTGCACCGGTTCTCCTTAATAACAAACTCAGCTAAGTGGAAGATCAGCTTAAGGTATACCTTACGGTCAAGATGGTTTGCACCGTTGACTCCTGGCCTGAACCTTACCTGAGTAATGGAAATCTTTGGCAACAGCGCAATAATGATCACGTAACCAACGACGAGACGTTAAACAACGCAAAGTTTTGAAAAATATGCATATTTCGCAACCGCTGTCAATTCTGTCTAATTTGAAAGGCTGGCGGGAGTATGGCATGTAATTTGAGAAAATTGTCTCTACCGGAAAAACTAGCCACGATATCGCCAAGAGAGCTGCGTACACATTAGTTAAAATGCGTTTTTTATTAGCCACCCTAACCTTACCTGACTTACTTACCCTAGGTAAACAAAAAAGTATCCATCCAAAATGTTTACGACATAATGATGTGGTTAACAATTTTGGATGAATGAAAAATGGAAAAGACTCGCCATTTAGGTAAAGGTAAAGTTATCGGGCTCATTCTCCAAAAAAAAAAAATTGAAACCTACGTAGTTTTGTCTCCTGAACACGAATCTGAAAGAATTTTGTGGGGGTCTCAATCACTTTACGAGTTATAGCCATTTTAAAGTCGAAAATTGTAGATTTTCAGACACGAATTTTGCAGTCAAAATTTGCACAAAGTGCCTCCTTCTTTTTGTTGACACTGTCATTAAACATTAATCTATCCATATTTCACGTTTTTAAACACAAAAACAGATTTTTTCACACAAAAAATTGAACATCTTTTACTAGTGATTCTAACCTATTTGTTAGTTATTTACATGCTCATAAGAAGTTGGTATCACTGAATCTGCGCCGTCAACTATTCGAATTCAAATATGAGCCAAGTTATTGCTCATATTTGAATTTGGATAGTTGGCGGCGCAAATCTCAGGTAACCAACCTACTGCAATCATGAAAATTACTAAAAACCAAACAAAAGTTGGGTTAGAATCGCTAGTAAAAGAAGGTCAAGTTTTTGAGTATAATTTTAAGTTTTGGTGTTTGTATTTGTGAAATATGGATAGATTAGTATTTAAAGACAGTGTCAACAAAAAGAAGGAGGCATTTTGTGCAAATTTTGACTGCAAAATTCGTGTCGGAAAATCTACAATTTTCGACTTTAAAATGGCTATAACTCCTAAAGTAATTGAGACCCCCACAAAATTCTTTCAGATTCGTGTTCAGGAGACAAAATTACGTAAGTCTCACTTTTTTCTTTTTTTTTTTGGAGAATGAGCCCGATAACTTTACCTTTACCGCCATTTAATTCTTCCAGTATAAAGCAACAGAAAATTTTCAAGTTCGAAAGTAATATAAGTTAATTATCAATAGACGTTTTGTATTAAGGATTAGGTACTGGCATTGACTATCTTACAGTGTGAATCTGAAAGTTATTTTCATACTTTCGCTTCATAGGGATATTCAATATCAGCTTCGATCAGGTTAAGGATGAAGAGCTGTAGGTTTAGTCACCCTAAATAGAGGGAAAATACAATCACATCAGCAAAATCCAGAAAAGTGCTCGAGATACTATGAACATAAAGAAAATAGGAAAATATTTCGTGTAGGAAAAGTGAGGTTAAGTAGTTAAGAGGAACCTAAGCCTGGAGAATCTGAGACTTATCTTGACTGAGGCTTATGTTGGCCTCAAATAGCGGTGCAAACCAAAATCGTAATATAAGGTCCATTTAAGTCGTAAGGTCACCTTAAGTTGAACCGGTGCAAATACCCGTTAATCTTATAATTTTCAGTTGGCAAATTGGACCCCGCACTTTTTATAGGTAAAACGGTTCTCGGTGAAATTGTCTGAATTTTTAGTATATTATAGTACTCGATGTACTGATTGAACGTGCAGAATCGCAAAGTTCGTTGATGGATAGATTTTGAAATACAGTAATTTTTATTTAATTATTTTCTCGGGATTTGAAAGTGACAACTGCATTTTTTTCGTTCTTATCATCAACGTACCTTCATATTACTAAATATCATCCAGATGGTGCAGATTATATCATTATGTACAGAGTGAAAAATAAAAACATTTTAGTACTGTCTGAAAATTCGATGTAATAATGAAATAATGATAAAATCATTTTGACATGCAATATACTTCACTTATTCCATTATTAATCACAATTCATACATTTTGTACAGGGTGATTTAAAAAATTGGTGAAATATATGGCAGGTTATTTGGTACGTATCCTGTATATTCAAGTGGATTATCATCCTACGAAGATATCTAATACCGTATAAACATGATTCCGTTGTGATATATAGGGTGATCATGAAAATTTTCGATGATAAAAATGACAAAATATCAACGTTTCAGAAATCACCCTTTAATTCACGAATAACTCGGTGAAATTCCTTTATTATTATTCAATATATTCATCCTCAACATTTTCTCAAAATTTCAGTTTCCTACTATTTCTAGGTTCATAGTTATCAATTGAGAAACTTGTTACCATTTGCATGACGAGTTGAAGGAACTTTCTACTATAGTGGCCAAGAATTTTCACAAATAGTGAAACGTGGGAATGTAGAGATCAAAATAAATCTAATATTATATGCAGGGTGATGACCAATGACGGTCCATCCAATTTCATCCACCATTTAGGAACTGACTGAATATACGGCACATAGTTACGACTTACAACTGAGGCATGAGCCAGATAAAATTCCTAATGCTTGGATAGTTTGACTCGCCCAATCGTGTATGAGGCCCCGGTACGGGAAATCACTTATCACTGAAGGTGACCAGGAACAGCCTTAACCGAATCCACCTCCCCCGTAGTAGCGCTACGGTCCCCATACAACAAGAAACCCCTATCGGCTATCGGGTACATTTTGATTCTGTCGTTGACGGAAAGTTGAAGAAAAAGAAAAATCAATTAGTTCCATCAGTGATAATTATTATTACCTTTACATATTGAATTACCTATATTGATGAAATATAATAGATGTCTATATGTTTCTATTGATAGTCAGCTAATATAATAATCATGGAAACCTCTATCCGAGTGGAACTCGCATTGGGAAAAACCGTCGCTGCCCAGATTCAAATTCTCCTATTAGAAATTAAAGCGTTCTATCAATCATTTTCACTTTTCCCATATTGTTTGTTTTTTATTATGATAAAGCTCAAACCAACATAATTCACTTAACTATTTGTACCTTACATTATTAAATTCATACATCTGATGTGATTGTTATCTCTAATCTTCATCCTCTTTTACATTCATTTTGATCTCCACATTCTCACCTTTCACTATTTTTGAAAAATCTTGGTCACTAGTAGAATGTACGCTTGAACAAGTTCCTTCAACTCGTAATGCAATTGGTAATAAGTTGAGAAACTTATTAATTACTATGAAACTAGTCATAGTAGGATACTTAATTTTTGGTACAGTGTTGGGGAGAGAATGATGAATATATTAAATAATAATAAAGGAATTTCACCTAGGTAGTCGTGAATTACAGGGTGATTTCTGAAACGTTGATATTTTGTCATTTTTATCAACGAAAATTTTCATGATCACCCTATATATAACAACAGAATCATGTTTATACGGTATCAGCTATCTTCGAAGATGATAATTCACTTGAATATACAGGATATGTACGAAAGAACCGGCCATTTATTTCACCAATTTTTCAAATCACCCTGTACGAAATGTATAAATTGTGATTAATGATGGAATAAGAATAGTATATTGCATGCCAAAATAATTGTATCAGTATTTCATTATTACATCGAGTTTTCAGACATTACTAAAATATTTTTATTTTTCACTGTGTACATAATGATTTAATGTGCAGCATCTGAATGATTTTTAGTAATATGAAGGTACGTTGATGATAAGAACGAAAAAAAAAAATGCAGTTGTCCATTTCAAATCCCGAGAAATAATTAAATAAAAATTACTGATTTTTAACTTGTTTGTTTCAAAATCTATCCATCAATGAACTTTGCGATTCTGCACGTTCAATCAGTACATAGAATACTACAATATACTGAAAATTCAGACAATTTCACCGAGAACCATTTTACATTTAAAAAGTGCGGGGTCCTTTATAATACGATATGTTAGTGACAAAATTTATTTATTTCATCCAAGACAATAGTCTTGTAAACGCAGTCGTTTATTGAGGCAAAGTAATTAATGAAAAGTGTAATATTTCGCACATGACGATAAGCCTAAATATTTCGAATACGTAATTTAAATTATGGTAGATTTGTATTAAGATTCCAAATTACTTCAGGAAAATTCGGTAACACGCATTTGAAATTATTGCAAACCCAGAGCAGTCGTCAGATTTCTTTTAGAAAAATTGCTAATATATTTTTTGGATTTTTGAGATTGCAATAAATTCGAAGTAGGCCATGAAATTTTGAATTCAATTACGAATATATGGCACTGAACTGAAACTATTTATGCTTTATCCATAGAAAAAAGTTATTTTCTATCAAATATGGTTTCTATCATTTATGTTTCTATCAAATGTATTTTCTATCATAGAAAATTCGATCAAATGTATTTTCTATCAATAGCTCATTCTATCTTATTTTTCGATCGAAAGACTTCTATCAAATGTTTTTGGATCATTTTGTTTTCGATCATATTCCCGCACCCTTTAGATTCACGTAGATTCCATGAATTAATTTTTTATTATTTAAAATAATATATATTTGAATGCAAAGGCGATTATCCATTTCAGCTTATTTCATATTTGATGCATCGAGATGCACTCAGCATCATTGGGCCCAACCTTCATATTGGATGCCGTGGCATTCGACTATTATCATAATGGAATATAAATATGAATTCTCCCCAGCAATTTCCAGGAAGATGGAAACGGGAAGGATTTTAATACTCAGATGATAAACTCCCTGAGGACCATCAAGACTTCTGAGATGCTTTTTCATTACACTCCCAAAATTAATTCTTTGGAGGGTGGGATTTTATATTATGGTATCTTTTCTTTTTATCAATGAAGTCGCGGATTCACACCAGTTTAAACCATCGTCATTGTAGAAATTCTTTGTTTTAGGCTGCTAGGAAGCAATTAGAACTTTGATGAGATTTGAGCTCATTGAGGGTAAACGCATTTTTTAGGAAGCTTCCTTCCCGTAACAATCTCGTTGAATTATTTATTCGCTTCCTAAGAGAAAATGATCATTGTCGTGTCTACTCGTTTAAAGCCAATATTTTGCAAATAAAAAATTTCCGAAAATTTTTGTCCATCTTGGGGTGTGGTGCATGATATTACACTGGAAATTTTTGGCATTTATAACTAAAATAACATTCATATTCATATTCAGATTGTATGAAATTCATTCTTTGATAATATAATATGAATTCAAGCCATAAGGGGCAATTTTTCAATGAAGAATTAGGGCTTTATGCAACACATTGTAATATTTCTGATGCTAGACCTGTCGCCTTCACTCATGATCAAGCTTGTTACCCGAAGGAATGTTCGGGAATCTTCGTCTCCCGTCATCCAGAATGTACGACATCTAGATGCGAATAGAGGCGGCTCGAGAACCTTCCGATGAGATTCCTTTCGAGTAAAAATACCTCAATGCCATGCGGCAAGGGACAGAGTTGGATACAGTTCAGTGAAGAGACTCACGAGAGCAATAGACAGAGTGCGCATAGTGTTATATAAATTACTTGTGGTTTGTTTGTGTAATTAATGAATTGAAAAATATTTAGACTTTGAATATACAACCATATCATTATCATAGTCACAATCACTATTACAGCCCTACTCTTAGTCGTTGTTCTGAGAAATTTTCATATTTATGTACCACAGTTACATTAGCATGAAAATTAAAAATACTTTCATAGTTTATTAACTCAACAATTTGTTATAAACAAATTCTGACAATGGTTTAATTTTTTTGAACTGAAAAAATTACAAAGCAACCATATACAACAAAGTATGGAAAACATTCTTTCTATTTTTTAAAAACATTTTTCAATATCATCTTTTATTTATATACGACTGTTTTTGTAATTTTTTTTAGTTCTATAAAAAAATATTTATCAGAATTTATTTATAACAAATTTTGAAGTTAATAAACAATGAAATTATTTATGAGGAATTTTTATTTGTTTACCCATTGAGAAGTAAAAATTATGATTTTTAACCATTTATTTAAAAAATCGAAATATAAAAAAACGATTATAAACAATCAAAAAATGTATTTTAGAAAAAAATATTTATTTCAATCATTGGTTTTCCAAGACAGCAATATGGAAATGAAAAATTTTCCTAAATATTTTATTTGTTTATGGCGTCAAAAAATTGTAACCAGTATTAATTACTGCCATTGTTAAATGTAAAAACACTAATAATTATTTGATTTTTTTTAGTTATAAAAAATTTGAATAAACAACACAATTTGATAATTAATAGCATTGTTTATATAGAAGTAAGATAGTTAGTCAATGCCTGTGTAATTGGTGTTGGACGCAAACGCGAGTGTCATCTAGCGTGATTAGTTACAAACATGAATATTTGACGTCATTTTAATGCAGGTTCCTTCAAAAAACCCTGATTTTAATGCTGTCCCATTGTTTCACCATTGTGTCAACAGGAGTCGACGGAGCCCCCTCACCCCAGCACTCCCTATCAGCCCACGGAGGGATCCCTATCAGCCCACGGAGGTGGGCGGAAAATATCAAGCAGAGTTATGTTGTACATAGATTTCACCGAAATGCAATGTAAATAGTTAAATATCTGCTAAAATTGCTATTATCTCGGAATTCTGGCTATTTAAGTATAGGAACATGATATATCAATTCGAAGGGAATTTAGTCATCTTTCAGGATATTTCATAACATACAGGATGTTCCATTTAAAAAAACGCACTTTTCAACCCTTTTCGTATCTAGCAGTAAGATCATGAATTTTGAACGACCCTGTAAAACGCAGAACAAACTTCTCTATACAGAATCAATGTACATGATCTTGATGAACTAAACACCATATGGCAACTTCCTAGGAATCCAAATACCGCAGAAATAAACATTCAATTCGAGCTATGTTTTGGATAAAAAATATGGAAAATCACCAATATCTCAAAAACCGTTAGAGATAGGTATAGTGGAGTATGAGGCAGAAATAATCAAAAAGGAATGACAAGTTCAAAAATGCGATAATATACAGGGTGACCCATTTGAAATAACAAAGATGCTGCTACTTTCTGTTATAAGCGGCAACGCTGCATTGCTGAAAATATTTTAGATCGATATACCAAGAGCAAATACTTGAGAAACCAAATGTTCAGAATGAACCTATGTCCCGTTCTCCGTAAACGTCTAAGGTACCATCGACCGTGACCCACCCTGTATAACAACCGAATCCGTTATTTGCGTATCGGCGTGTGTTGTTCAAGACTTCGTAATCCCGCTGGAAGATTACATTTTGATTCCGAGGAAAGAACAAACCACGTACTTCGTGATTGTACAGAAAAATCCCAACATCGTGTTGTCATGGAACAGCTCAACAATATCACAATAATATTATAAACAACGGTAGTTTTTTTATGTTCGCGAGTTCGCTTTCACAACGACCATGGATGAAATTGAAGAAATTGAGAAACAAAATCAAATTTCTATAGAAATATTAGGAGAATCATGTTCAGCGAGTGTTGATTCACTACCGAAAATAACTCAAGAGCGATATTAAAAAGAATATGAACATATTGAAAAGTAGCAAGTATGTGAAGGTGGTCAATGAAGATGTATTATTGCCTATACGAAAGGAAAATCACAGGTTTATTCTCATTACTCGCTGCGGACCAAGATTTAATTGTTGAAACTTGCTTTGAAAGTTTATGACAACCTTGGCATTTCAAGGTTAGTTATTTTGAATCGTACACCATATCAGATTATTACCTACAGAAATGGTATTTTCAGATTTGGAAAATTATTTTTGTTCTGGAGACGACAGTCTGATGGACACACGAAAGAAAACAACAATTTTATCAGAAGAAAAAGTAACTAAGTTTTTGTTGGAGGCTGGTGATCATACATGGTTGCTTGAAAAGGTTGTATTAATGTGTGATATTTTTGGCGCCTGTAGACGTGACGAACTTATTAAGTTGACTGTGGATGATTTTGAAATCACCAGTTTTGGTTACATTGAGGTATACTAAAAACAAAAATAACGGGGTATTTGTCATTCCCCAAGAGGAACTTTCTTTTGATGCATATGGTTCATACCAAGAATACGTGGATTTGCGGCCTTCAAATTTGTAGTAAAATCGGCGATTCTTCATTGGTTATAGGAATGGTAAATGTGTAAACAAATTGTGGGTATTCATACTATTGGAGCTGATCCAAAGAAAATTGCAGCATCCTTAAAATTTGAAAATCCTCAGCTCTGCACAGGGCACTCGTTTTGCAGATCCTCCGCTACTATGCTTGTTGAAAATGATGGCGATCTTCTATTTGTAGAAGAACTTGGTGGTTGCAACACCTATATGCGATGGCGGAGTCGTATATTGAAAATTCAGTTTCAAAGAGAATGAAGATAACGAGTCAACTATTTCATAATAATAAGGCCACACCGACAACAAGTTCAAATACTGGTGCTATAGATGGTAAAACTCCCATCGATGGAATAGAAATTTCAAATAATAACAATTGTCAAATTACTTTTTAAATTTATAAATAGTTAGTTTTATCATAATTATTGCTGTTGTCAGCAGAATGAAGTTTTGAAAAAATATTTGAACAAGAGATTCCTTAACGAACGGAGGATATTAACACTAATGCTAAAGAAATTAAATTTTCTGTGATATACCGTCTCAAATTAAAATTATACATGATGGAGATAGAGTTGCAGAAGTGAAGACATTTCTATTTCAAATTTCCTCCTCTTCGCGGAAATATTTTAAAAATTCCTCAAATATCTAGTTTTTGAGTTATTGACAAAAAACTAAATACCATTATTTTCATCTTATTTTGTTGATAACAATCGCAATTTTTTACGAGCGGTAATATCCTTATAAAATGTTTTTCTAGTGATCATTCCGAATCCTAATGTTTTTAGGTGGTTTATCTCTATTTTTCACGTCTTTCAACTTGTTGATCAGACTATGTATTATGAAACTGACTCTGTATACAAGCACAACGTATCCCAACAATTCAAAGTTCGTTCTCGATAAGATTATAGCATGTGATTGATCACTTTGTGTGACAAGGTCATGGTTTCTCACAATGTTGTTAGTTTGCGTGGAGAATTAATGATTTATTCCTTCTCTGTCGAACGACGAACGATTTTCCATAATGTGCTTTATTCGACGTGTACATTGAAAAACTGTCCCAGAGAATTTATTAAGTACGTATTCAGTGTCAAAAAGTGAAAAGTTATTAGAGTTTGGTCGTTGGCTTCGTTATTATTCCAATGTAATGAAAACTCCGAAGCTTTTCACCGGATATGGAGAACGTTCCATAATAACTCTCCAATTATTTGTATCCGGACATTATTTTTCATAAGTAAAGTGCTTTACTAACAGATTCATGAAAAGAATCAGAAGCGTGTATTTCTGAAGTAGAGTTCATTTATTTTTAGAGATATCTTTCTCGCTTTGCTTTTCTTGAATGTTGACGTTGGTTGATTGGATGGTTTAAGGCTGACTTCATTTCAAAAAGCTGCACATACTGCCGTCATAAAATCTTTTCACCTCAAAAGAAACATTTTAAAGTTTTTTTTTTTTCTGAAAAAAGAGTGTTTATTAAAATTTTATCCAATTTCCATAACATTTTCTCAATCTTCAAATAAATCCTGAAATCGAGAATCATGTCGAAATTGTTAATCTTGTCTGACATTCGTCATATCGTAATGGCCATGATCCGAAACATTGGCCTATTGTGGCTCATTCTAAGGTTATATTTCTCCCAGTATATCCAATCTCTTAACAAAATTAAGTCATGTATTGGGAGAATGATTTACCAGGTTTTCTGGCCTTACTGTCGTATCGCCAAATATTGAAAATCTGGTTCTGGCCGCTGCAGGGCATGTACACAATAGTACACATAGCTGTTTCATCATCCTCCATGCATAGCCGGCACTCTGCATCTTGTGCAAGTCCGATTTTTTGCATGTGATGTTTGAGTTTGCAGTAGCCAGTGAGCAAACCTACTATTATAACTCTGAGATGCGCTCTACTGACTTTTAGCAGTTTGTCAGAGTCCTGTTTTTTCCTTGTACAAGCAATAAATGCTTTGGAATGTGCTAGGCCCGGTAGACTAGGCCAGTACTCGAGTCTTTTATTATCTTCCCAAGCTATTAGGACATTCTTGGCAGTGCTAAATGCTAAACCGATTACCGGTTCTGGTCCAGTGAACGTTGTTTCGGCTTGCCATTTTGCTAGGGCGTCCACTATTTCCTTTCCTTCTAGGTCTGTATAACATGGTATCCAAACTAGGAAGGTGTTGCGTTGCGCTAGTCGGCTTAAGGTGTCTCTGCAGTTCCATACTTCTCTAGATTCAAAGCAATTGGATTCAAGCGCTTTCAGTGCCGCTTGACTATCTGAAAATATTTTTATAGTTTTTTGTGTGTGGTATCAATTCTCCAGCACCTTTGCACACATTTGAATGACATTTCACTACTGAGTTCATCCCATATATTCCGGATGCGACGCATTCCAAAAATTTGGAACTATCGGTAAACCAACGTTCATTTGCACTAAATAAGTCGGTTTCATTCCGGACCCTGTCTTCTCTTCCGGAAAAGGACGTCTGAGGGCATTTCCAGAATGTTGTGAGCTATTATTATGCTCTCCAGCATGCTGCTGCTTCTCATGACACATGCCTGCGGTAGACTAATACCCATCTTGCCTCTCTTTCCAGAACTATGTGGATAGGAAGTAATCTAAGGAGGCTAGCCTTTCGGATAGTATTTTCCAAGTACGAGTTCCAGTTCAAGTTTTTATCTAGGGATATTCCCAGATATTTTGCTTCACTCGCAAAAAGAATTATTACACCATTGATGGAAGGAGGTATTAAATGTTCCAGCTTCCTTTTCCTGGTGAACGGTACCATGCCCATTTTGTGGGGGTAATGGACATTTCCTCCTTCTCACCATTTATATATGGTATTCAATATATCCTGAATGACGTAGGAGATCATCTCATTTGATTCATCGTTTATAACTTAGACCAGATCGTCAGCATATGATTGCAGATCAACCTCCCAGAGCGAGAGAATGGCCAGCAGATCATCTACCAGCAGTAACTATGAAAGTTCAAAATTTTTTTTTGTTAATAAAAAAGTATAAAATCAAAATTTAAAAATTTTTGCATCGGTTATCTATTATTTGCAAGCTCAGTAGGAATAACTTTGCTGAGTGAAAAAATCCTAGGGTTTTAGTTCAATAATTATCGGGGTTTTTAAGTTAACATTCAGTTTAGAAAAATTTGTTAATTAACAAATGTATAATTTATGGAGAAATTAGGATAAAAAGTTTTTAACAGCGGATTATTATAAATTGATGTATCCCAATAGTACATGAATTTTTTTGTTCCCCTTATATTCATATTCAATATGTTAAAATGATGTTTGTTGTTGTTGTGTCAGAGTGACGCAACGCGCGCGTAAGCCCGACTACCCGTTTTTGGCTCTATTTTCAGGGATCTGTAAAAATTATAAATAATGGGGGTATAGCATCGGGAGTCGAAAACTTTTCCCAGTTAATTTGCTGCTCTTTTTAGATCTTTTTTAATATATCCTAAATTTTATATATTTTTCGAGATTTTAAAAGAAAACACTACCCCACTTTTTTTTCAATTAATTGTTTATTACTTCTTCAATTTTATTCGGTCCCTTTTGGGCCCTTCCTTAATTTTTCTACATGACATTACGAATCGAATGACACCATGGTCATAATTTTTGGTTTTTGTAATAAATGGTACATGCTGACTTGACTATCACTTGATACTACCATTTAGGAGAACAGTGCGTGTAATGAAGAGAAGACATTTGTTTCATTACCTTTTATAACTTAATTAAAATATTTTTCTCTAATAATAACAGTGATCATGAATAGGCTACGTAGTCAAATAAATGTTGATTCATTTATCAGCATTATCAGCAGCATGCCGGGCTGTATTTTTTGTAAAGTCCATTGTTTTGAAAGACTGTTATGTCAAACTCTCAATCAGCATTTCAACGAGTTCCGTTTCAATTCCCACGCCTACTGTGAAAAAATTCTACCGTAAGTGAGAATTGAGTAAAAAAGAAAATAACACGACGCAAAGAAAATAAAATCCGAGGACTTATTTCGACATTGCATTACTAAGAAATTCCTTGTAGCCGTACCAATAACGCACAATATTAAATAACTCACATTCCCGTATGTTTTGAAAAGCGAAAATTGTGTTTCTTGTCCCTCGGTTTATTCATTGCCATCCCACAGCATTCTTTAATGAAATTTTGCTCAGTAAACAGAATTGTGGTGTGTTGGTGAGAAATTTATAGCAATGTCGCCATTACATTTACATCCGGTTTTTCAGTGCATTTTCGCCGTCAAATTTGCATTTCACAATCAAACAAATGGCGGTTCGTGTGCGGTTTGTTGGTTATTACACGGTCGAATGGTAGAAATAGTGGTGGTTTCATAGAAATATTCCGAATGATTACATTGGAATCGTCCTCATTTGTGACCGGCAGACTGATTGATCGAAACGTATGAAATGAATGGATAAATTAGAATAACTATTCATCGGGTTTTGAGGCCGTCGCATATAGGGGTTTCGCACTGAAAAAAAAATTTGGTTAGGGTAACAAACAAAATGTTACGGTAACCATATTATACTTCTGTCAGTATAGGCACAACCAGATATACAGGCCGTTTCTTTTATCATGTGGTAACATTGCTATATTCTAAACCGTAACAGATACGAAGACGATTAAATGGGAGAAAAGGTAACTATTATGGAGAACAGTACAATGGTCAGAGAAAATTTACAGGAAGTCTCGCCCTTCCCGAGTTATGCAGGGAAAACTAAAAATGCTGTAATTTGTTTTTTACGAATAGAACTGGAAGTTTTAATGTATTTAAAATGTACTATAAAAATGTAACAATGAATCTTTGATTAAACGTTTCGTGTCAACACGGCCACCATCAACATTTCTTTTCAAATACGGACATAGCTGTTTTAGTACAAATATTGATAAAGCGATAAAATCACAATTCAGTGGTACATCACACTTGATATTTTTATAACATTTCATTTAAAATAACTAACATCATCAGTGACAACAATTTTTAATTACGGTCCTGTCGTTAGGTCGTTTATGGATTCCACAAAACCTAACTCTCCGATATAAAAATTATCAGTGACGCTTTGAATAAATGTATCTATTAAAATTATGTTTACACTATAATAAAAGATATCTGTAGTTTCAGAGACGAACAATAGCAATTTACCTCGGAAATAAACTTACTTAAGAGTAGAAGAAATCAAAAAAACAGAAAACAATTTATTTCATATTGAATTTTTGAGTGAAAATAAAACCAATACAGAAAATGAATTATTTATGATAACCTACATTAAATGCTCGAATTGCCGACCTCTTTGTTAAATGCACATAAGTTGTCTGTCCATACAATTTCTGTGGCAATTTTCTAGCATGATGGGTGTAATGCTATTACATGCATCTCTTATTTTTTGTTTGAGATGGTCGATATCTGTACTAGTTGTCGAAAAAACTTTATCCTTTATGTATCCCCAGACAAAAAAATCTAAAGGAGTCAGGTCTGGGGATCGAGCTGGCCAGGCTATTGGTCCATTGTTTCCAATCCATTTTCTTGGGAATATTGCATCTAAATGTTCCCTTACTATTGCTGCATTATGGGGAGGGGCACCGTCTTGTTGAAAATATTGTATTTCACGGCGGATGTTCAGTGGCAATTGATCTAAGTAGCCATCAAACTCATTGGATAAAAAATGTAAATACATTCCACCGTTCAAATGCTCGTCGTAAAAGAAAGGACCTAGTATGTTTGTTCCCAAAATTCCCGACCAAACATTTATTCCGAACCTTTCCTGGAAATTGGTTTCTCTATGTAAATGTTCATTTGTATTATTCCACCTATAATGGATGTTTCTGTTAAACCAACCATTGTTGGTGAATTTTGATTCGTCCGTCCATATTATTTTATTACAAATATTTCCAACTTCCCTATTTCTACGTCTCAACCACATCGCAAATCGTACTCTCCTTCCGTAATCCCTTTCATTGAGGTGATGAACTTTGCGTATCCTGCAGCATTTGTATTTGTTCTTTTTCAAAATATTTCTGGTAGATTTCACAGAAATCCCTAGTTCGTGGGCAATTTCTCGTAAAGAACAATCTTGATTAGAAATATTTTTGTAACTGACCAATCCTAAATTGAAAAAAAATATTTTCGTCACTTTGTTAATCTTTAAGAAGTAATATTTGCTTACCTAAAACATTTATTTGGTTCCGCATACTTCCAATAACAACACATTTTATAGTTTTATTTCTATCAAATGCACCACAGTCTCTCAAATTTCTTTTTAATCGTCTAAACATTTGAATGTTTGGAATACAACGATTTGGGTATAGCTCACCATACATATTTTTTGGCAAAAGAGGATTTCTATTTGATTTTAAAAGTAGCATATCAGTCCTTTCGTCATTTGAATACATCTTTGATATGACTGAGTGTATAAACGACTGACAGTTCTTAACACGTATCAACAACTCCTTTATTTGTCCTGCCATAGAAACCAAGCAAAGCGTACTTGTTTAAAAATGGTAAATGAAGTGAGATGCTATTTAATTGTACCATATCACACAATAGTCGTATTTTGACCAAAAACTAATATTTTCGTTACTTCCAGGACTGAGAATTATAGAAATATTCAGTATGATAATTGATTCAGAAGAAATCAGCCTTGAAACAAGGATTTCTGTAATACAAAAATGCCCAAGAAGGAAAAATACGAATGTTCGTTGTGTTGGGGTATCTTCTTATCGAAATTATTGGGTGAAGTCTGAAGTATGCCAATAGTTGAATAGGTTTTGAGGAAATCAAAATAATTTACAAAAGAACTAACGTCAGGACCGTAATTAAAAATTGTTGTCACTGAGGATGCTAGTTATTTTAAATGAAACGTTATAAAAATATCAAGTGTGATATACCACTGAATTGTGATTTTATTGCTTTATCAATATTTGTACAGAAATAGACAGGTCCGTATTTGAAAAAAAAATGTTGATGGTGGCCGTGTTGACACGAAACGTTTAATCAAAGATTCATTGTTACATTCTTATAGTACATTTTAAATACATTAGAACTTTCCTTATAAATTTTTTTATATTTTCAGAAATAACAGTTCTATTCGTAAAAAGCAAATAACAGCATTTTTGGTTTTCCCTGTATAACTCGGGAAGGGCAAGACTCCCTGTAAATTTTCTTTGACCATTGTACTGTTCTCCACAATAGTTACCTTTTCTCCCATTTAATCGTCTTCGTATCTGTTACGGTTTAGAATATAGCAATGTTACCACATGATAAAAGAAACGGCCTGTATAATTATACTAACTATCTCAAAATTGTTAAGTGAACATGGTTGAAGTCACGAAACAAAAGATGATCAAAACAGCCAATTACAGATTGTTTCATAATAAATGCGCAGGACTTCCGGATGTGATAGTTCGTTCAAAAATATGAAAAAATTTATTATTAACTTACCCGCAAAAATTCAACATTTTCGAGATACAGGGTGTTGAAATTAAAAAAATATATATATATAGTTTTTTGCGAATATCTCTGGAACCGTTTATCGCACAAAAAACAGATTTTGAATGCATTTTCTACTCATAATAAGCTGTTTTGTGCAGATTTTTTGTTTTTTAAAATTCATAATTGGTGAAGATTTTGAAGGGGTAGTGGTTGTTTTTTTCTCCTACTTCTACGCCACTGGAAAAAGTATGATTTTAAGCTCTAAAATTGACCGTTTTCAAGAAAAATCAACTTTCATTTTGAAAAAAATGGTAAATTTTTTTAAATAATGTTTTTCCTAATTATGCAAATTTTATTTAAACGTTAGAACAACTAACAAAACCAAACGTTGACTTCTTAATTGCAAAATAAAACAAAAAGCAATAACAATCATACTCAGCTGAATTGTTAGAAATGAACGCCGTTAGCTTCAATGCACGCAGCAATTTTTCGAGAAAAAAACATTATTTAAACAACATGAAAGTTGATTTTTCTTGAAAACGGTCATCTTTCAAGCTTATGACCAGGAATACCTTTTTTGTGTAGAAAACATTTGCGGTTCATATAGGACGCTCAAAACTGTACTTTTTCCAGTGGCGTAGAAGTTGGAGGAAATAAAAACACCCACTACCCCTTCAAAATTTTCACCAATTATGAATTTGAAAAAATAAAAAATCCGCACAAAACATAGCTTATTATGAGTAGAAAATTCCTACGATATTTATTTTCTGTGCGATAAACGGTTCCAGAGATATTCGCAAAAAACGATTATTTTTTTTAAATTTCAACACACTGTATCTCGAAAATGGTGCATTTTAGAGGGTAGGTTGATGAAAATCTTTTTTCATATTTTTGGACGAGCTATCACATCCTGAAGTCCTGCGCATATATTATGAAACACCCTGTATAAGTAGTGTAACTTGAACAATAAAATACTGTGAAAATAAAGTAACTGATTATTTATTTTATTTTGCTTAATAGCAGCAGCTAGTAAGCAAAAAAAAATAAGATCCACTGGATCCGAACACAAACTTTGAATTATAATGCAGCCGGCAAACGCTCCAACTGCACACGCAAAATCACCTTATTTATGAATTTTATTATTGATCAGTAATCACGAACCTACAGTTGGACTGACTACTACTTTGTCAGTAACTTGATAGGGAATTAATATCACCAATTGCACAAACTGCCAAATATATGTGAACTTTTATGAATAATTCTTTCTAGGAGTTTCTAGGAGTTCTGATCATTATAATATCTGATTGAAGTGTTTCTATTAGAGAGATTTATTTTACTGAGTATCCATCATCTCATCTGTCATTTTACTTTCAACACTGGTGTTGAAAGTGATTTTGTGAAAACTTCAGTTTTTAGTTCATATGTCAATGAATTGTCGCTGACAATAATATGTATCGTATCTAGAACTGAATTTCTTAGTTTTGGGTAGTGATAACACGATAATTATTGCTGAAATAAATTTTAGTATTCGGTTGGATTTTTGTTTTGTCGAAACTATTGAACAACATTGTTAAGTCAATTGAATTGTATTGTCAAAATAACAATATTTCTATAACAATTTGCATATTTTTCAGGTCACAAAGAAATATTGTTCTTTCAACTGGAATGTATTGTCACACTAACAATATTTCAATAACAATTTCCATATTGTTCCTGTAGCAATGCAACAATCAGTAACTTGGTATATTTCATTGAATATTATTGCTAACCTAACAAGAAAATTGTTAATCAAATCGTTTTGTTATCACTTACATATTATTTCTTTCATTGCGTTCCGATCTAGCAATAACAAACACATTCAGGGTAGGAGACCTTTTTTTTATTTAAACGAGGTGGTTAAAACCCTTTATGGGCAACTTATCCGGCCTGTTTTCACACATCCCATAGTGTAGTAGTCCCCGAGTCCAAATTGAATCCCCCTCAAGTATACCCACTAAACACTCCACCTCTTGCGTGGTAGACTCGTCCAGCCACCTAGGCTGACCCGATGACACGTAGGCTCAGATACCCTTTGTATCTTACCATACTACTTTCTCGGGCCGTCCAGTAACATTTTCAACACATTTCGCACCTCTCAGGTGAAAATCCAAAAGATACAAATTGTAGATATTGACCTTCACTGCCAAATGTCGTTTACAGAATTTGAATAAGATGATTTCCCTTAAATCTGCGCATTCGGAAAGATTTGACCTTAAATTGTTTATAACGCGATTATGCAAAAACTTCACATCGTACAGAAACCATCTTGCGCACAGTTGAACCAAATGCTATTATCTAGGTATCAGTTTCTTCAATATTGTTTGTCCAGCTTCAGACTTATAAAAATTATGAATTTTTCAAGGTTTTCCCGAATTTTCTCAGTGAAAAATGCACCGATCACTATTTCTTGTTTAAAAAATTCCACAGAGCGATTTTGCTGGGGCGAAAACCGGGGTTTTCATTTACGAACTATCTCATTGAAGGAAGTATAGGCAGTTTGCGTCTTTTATTTTGTGTGAAAAAATACTCATATTTTTATCTACAGCTTGGCCTAATAGTTGAATTGCACATATCTAGCAATACCGAACTCAGTAGAAGTGGAAAAAACGTTGCTAACACTAAAATCGAATAGAAAGTCGAAGGTTATTCCACTTGACTTAGTACACACAAAATTACGATTGGGAAGTAGTCATGAAAATACCTAGTGGGTTTTCAAAGTGTAGAATGAATATAGCTCACGTTCAGTTCTGTACAGGAGCTTTACAGATAACACCCTAGGTTCAAATTGTTGATATAAATATAGTTAGGCAGTAAAATTGCAGTAAAATTGAAAATGGAAAAGGTTTACAGGCCTGTTTCCCCCTATAGTGTACGGACGATGTCAAGAAAAGCACGTGAACGCCAAACTAGAACAGAGGCGTATTATGCTTACAACATGTACGTACGTTGTGAAATGATACGAACGAATGTTTAACTCCACCCGAAACTAATAGAAAACTTCACACTAAACAAATATTTGAAGTAAATAATCAATAATGTAAATAAAAACACAAAATAAATCACCGCGGCAACTACAAAACGCAGTTTCAATAATTTCAATGCACCCAACCTGAATACAACTCTGCAAAGTCATGACTGTGTGGTCAGATTGATGTTCCAACGACCAATACCGTTGCATGATTTGGTGATCTCGAGGTGGACACGTGAAGAGCATGCATTGATCATTGTTTACATCGTACGTATTTGAAATGTGAATACACTATAGTAAGCTAAACAAGGTGGGTCCTGGTTTCAATATGACTTCCTAGCAACATGACAGATTGACCATCTTCCCGATCAACACAACCAGATAAGAAATAAAAAGACGAACCAACGGGGTAAAATAGTCCATCCCTGGGTCGTGACTAACTATACATCTATATACGCAGCAGACTGGATCATCATCCTATAACTTCATAATTAAACAAGAAAAGGAGAGACGACCGCCATAGGAGAACAGTCCGCTATCATTGTTTATATAGAAGATAGTTAGTCAACCTTATGGGATTACAATTGGATCAAAATGGATGCGACATGTAGATGGCGATAGTGAGCTCGCATCCATGTCATGTCGTAACTTCAATGATCTGGCCTCCAAGTCATGTCGTAACTTGATTGAAACAATGGGACAGCATTAAAATCGGGTTTTTTTGAAGGAACCTGCATTAAAATTACATCAAATATCCATGTTTGTAACTAATCACGCTAGATGTCACTCGTGTTTGGATCCAATACCTTTTCCACAGGCATTGAGTATGTTCTATTTAAACAATGCCGCTATACAATCTTCAAGATTTATAATTATGGGGCTGCACCTACCACAGCATGATTGTATGCTTTTCCACACCCGTCATGATGTGAATTGTGGGCTCACCACCATAAAAAAGCTATTGCTCTACCTTGGAACCCTCGCCCGGAGGGATGCTAGTGACATTTCTGACAAAATCAACATTTTGGTTAAGCAATGCAAAAAAATGGATCAAACTCTGGATTAGATGTTTCCGCAATGGCGTCAAAATTGAGATGGAAAAGCACAAAATGGCTTTCCATGCGACTTGAAGAAATTTTCTTCTTCCTTAATTTTTTTGTACAGTCTCCAATCCTCCTCCCTTCCATGGAATGTGGATAGGCTGGATCGACTGTCAAACCGGTCAAGCGAGACCATCTATCCGCTATCTTTCGAAAGACGATAAGGGTGAAGGAAGCATGAGTATCTTTGTATTTGTGAATTACATATCTTCTTAAAAAAAAGTAAAACTGGAAGCAGTTATTCTCTAAGGGTTTTTCTGCAAAATGAGTAAATTTATTCTTCTGATCACTAGCTCTATAACTCGTGCACACACATGAGTCAACCGGCGAAGCAAACTCTTACTGCCATTGACAGCTGCACCAGATGAAATCTCAAGGCGATAACCCACCCAAGTAACAATTTCAGTTTTGTGATAGCCCTCAGGAGGTTCTGAAGACCATAACAATCACAGCATCGATAAAACTGTTTTGCTGTAACGACATCCATAAAACCTCATTAAAGCTACTATAAATCTACGAGGTCCCACTCCTATGATGGTTCTCAGGGCTATTTTGAAATGCAAGCATAAAACCTGCTTGCCTTATTCACAGGATTATTAATAACCTCCTGAGGATCATTATAAAACCAAATTATGGGGCTGTTATAAACCTATTTGTCATTAAAAAAAATCTATTTGGCATCAAAATATCTTTTTTTGAATTAAATTGGGTTAGAAAATATTCCATAAATAACTACAGCCAAAACGGACTTAAATTAATCTAATTCTTCAGTTGCGAAAAATAGGGAGACTATTTTACAAGCAAAAATATAATGATAGCGTCCTGGCAGTGATATATGAAGAATATAGGTATTCAACAACGTGAAATGTCGAATATCATCTGCGAATGAAATTTTTTTGACAAAATGACATCAGTTAGGTGGTAAATCTTCAACGCACCCCAATAACAACGCGAAATTAAGAAAATAAACAAACTACCACATAAAATAAAAAAATTATTTTGACTCATATCTTTCCCGGAATGATTTGTACTATATCTAAATACAAATGAATACCAATAATTGTGTATTTCCTTTCCGTCATACACACCAAATTGCAAGAAACATGAATTGAAATTATGCTCTCTTTAGTTGTTCCCCCTGGTTGTAATAAAATATGGCTACCCTACGTTTATTCTATTTAGCTGCACATATTGCAGTCATAAAGTCGTTTCTTCTCAAAATAAACCATTTTAAAATCATTTTATCCTAAAAAAGTACGTTTGGTATTATTTAATCCAATTTCCAAAATATTTCATCTGTCAATTGTCAATCCCGCTTGACATTCATCTTTTCGTGATCGACGAGGTCAGTATACTCAGTGTCTATACTCCCGTGATAAGTATTTGGTGTCTTAGTCTTGTGAAACGTTTAATTACTATTTATTTTTCCCAGTTACCTTTACCCAATGTGATTTATTTATTACCGGTTAGGGGGGGGGGGGTACTACCATTTAAGTAGAAATAGTTTTATGCTTTGATTTTATAGCGGTTTTTGAAAGTACATCTCAAAACCTTAATAAAACCTCATCTTCAGTTTCATTACAGAACCATTGCATGGACTTGAGGAGTGCTATAAAACCATCACACAACTAAGTTTCTATGTGGATTATTTAAATACCAAAAAGATTTATCGTGTATGTGTATAAACCATTGTAAAACCACCATAAAAACAAAGATACTTAAATGCTGAATGGTTTTATCTTATAGCCTTCAGGAGTGTTTTGAAACTGATTCATAAATCTGTTCTGGTAGCGTATTAGGAATAATATATGACCTGCTTAATCAAATTTGGCATTACTTAACCTTTATAAAACTCATAAAACTAGGATAAATCCAAATAACATTTAAATTGTTACCTGGGCATGGTACATTACTATTTAAATTGATTTTTCAACTTGAAACCTCTGAACTAGAAAAGGTCATGTAAAAAACTTGGTAATTTTAACATCACACGGTTATCGTGGTGCCATCTAGCATTGCATGCCCAAGCCTCTATAAGAACACTAATATTCCTTTTCTAATACACCATTCAGACTTTTAAAACCGACACCAGTTCATAGCTGCTTGAAGAAGTAAATTGATTAGTTATTGATTGAAAGTTTGATTTTATGGAGGAAACTCGTTTCTTCAAATAATTTGTAATATTGGTTTCCCCTTCCACAGTCTGAAAATGAAGAAAATGCAAACTCAATGTTGGCTGGTGATGATTATTTGACCTTTTGGAGGGATCAACTCTTTGATTATATACCACTGGCAAGGTTAAAACGAATGTGGTTCATGCGCATTTTAGTCATGTGGTGGCAGACTTTTCAGATACCGAATGCTCACGCCGTTGGGTAGATCGGGGTGGATAAATTTTTCGGTCCCCAAGAAGCCCAGATATTACTCCTATGGACTTCTTTTGTGGGATTACATGAAAAGTTTGGTGTACGCTAACTCCATTGACTCGCTACAGCACCTAGAGCAAGCCATCGATATTGCCTGCGATTTCATTCGTGCTCAAAGGGACGTATGTGATCGCAAAAAAATATAGGAAAAAAATTTACTCGTTATGTTTGCCCTAGATTTCAAAAATGTGAAAATATACAAGGTCTTCTATTTGGAAAACAAAAAATACAAACATTCACAGTGAAACCAAAAAATCATATTTTAGGTCTCCAATAGCCTCCCAAATTTTGAATCGGACAATATCTATCAGAAATAGGGATGCGCCATCTCTCATGTTTATCCGGTATGGTTTTCATGAGCACCTTTAGTCAGAAAATAAAATATAATTTTCTCATTCCTTTTGAAACACATTCCAGGTTGAAAATAAGTGTCAGATATGTGGAGGGGCAGAAGAGCTCCCCAATAATAGATCTCATAATCAAAGCGCGATTTCACTTCAAAATATAAAGTAATTCGCTAAATTAAGAAATCCTATAGTGAAATTAATAAACTATGATGAAATAACAAATGTTTTCAAATCACAAACATATTTGGATGCCATATGTTTTGGGCGAAGTGCACCTGCACGCAAGCTACCCATTTAAAAAGATATAAATGTCGCGAGAAAGTAAATTATGCATCATAAATAAGATCGAAACAGGCATTGATGAAGTTAGATGACACTGAAAGTAGAGTTATGTGCGGTATAATTGCCCGAGAAGCGATTAAAATCATCGTATTCGTGTCAGCACTCAAGTCAAAGAGTTAATTATGGAAGATACATACATGCTTAGCAACAAAACAGGTAAATGGCCTATATCATTCGTTTACTAATTCATCTTGACAACGGAACTTAATAGTGTCATTTACATGCCTAGGGTAATAATGACTTTGACTTTGACAAGTAATACCTTCAGCTTCATTCATATCAATTTTTAGGTTATGAGACCTTTTGAATATTATTGTTGTCTGCTTATTCGGTAACTTAGTTACACGCACAAGCAACTTAGAATGAAATAGCGAACGAATGATCATGAAGGAAGGGTAAGAAAACAAACTTCAATTCAGGCAAATTTTGAGAAATGTCAACAAGCAGCGGGAAAAACGTAATAAGTTACACGGAATGTATCGACTGTTATCATCCTCGGCAAGCAACAAGCGTCGGCTTTGCCTCTGCTCGTACTCGCTCACCTCGAATGTTAACACGTCTTTACATTCCTTGTTACTTAAATAACTATTATTTGACTTTATTTTACTAGACATGAATAGAATCACCCCAATTTGTTGGTATTTTGCGAAATATGCATAAATAAGGTCCTTATGACAATTAAATTGTTAATAACAAGTTCCTTTGTTTTCAAATAGTAAATAACAGATGATAATCCTCGAGTTCGTATATATAGTGTTTTTTATACACAAGACAGTATATGCCAGATGTTCCAAGCCTTTGAGTTTTTTGAGATATCACCTTTGTTTGTGTTGTAATTTCAAAATACACGATGTTTTGTGTCAGATTTATACCGGGTTTTCCACGTTTTTGTTTATCAATTCAAATTGAATGATTTTCTGTTTCTGTTAAATTTTAACTGAATGTTCAATCATTGATTTTGATCTAGTTTAAAAATGAGTGTTTTTATGTTTTGTATTAGATATTGAAAGAACATTTTTTCTTTTATGGTTATTTTATAATTGCAAATATTTGTTTTGATACGCTGCTATTTATAGCAGGGATGTGTGCATGTTAATTTTTCTTGTATACTGTCTGTCTGATCATATACAAGACGTTTCCTGTGGGTTTGCACAAGTGAACATAAACGTATATTTTATATATTTTTTTTAATAAATTAATTTTAGTTATGTCAATGATTGAGTTTTCTTTCTCTTCTCATATTCTATACTACGTGTTGTGACGAACCATAAAATAAATCAGTGAAACTTTCTTTCACCGCTCGAAGAAGGTTTCCCGGTACTGCGACGTATCAGGGTTTTTCTTTTGTTTTGACACCCGATTAGTCTAAAATAAGAGTGCGCTGTCTCGTCAACGTATCGTTTCGTGTGTAGTACCATATACAGGGTGTTCCACAGATAGGAGATGGTGCTATCTCTTGAACTGACAAAAAATATACAGGGCGTAAAAAAGTATTTTTTAATGATTTTATTTTATCAGTTGTGTTGTTTATAGGTAACTCTATGCATTTAAATCTCACTTTAATATCAAATGATACTCCGTTCGAGGGGGAAGTAACTCTTTCATTAGGTGTACATCATAACATTTTCATTAATCATTTCATATTCAACTTAAAATCGAAATCTATGTTTCTGGGGATCCGTGATATGATTTTTTTCGGTTCCAAGTTGGCAAATTTATGCCGACTGACAATCGGTAAGTGATCGCCTCGGTGATCATTATTTTTCATTAGAGTTAATTACTGCATTATTTTCATTAGGTGTACAAAAATTGGCTAGTTACTTCCCCCTCGACTCCGTTTGAGAAATATCTTATGAATTATTTCAAAGTTTTTAGCAGAAGTTTGCTTGAAACCTAATAGCGTGCAGTATCAAATTGATAGTAAAAAATGCTCGTTTTTGCTAAGCCTACGGGCCACCATCTTTTTTTTTCAGTTTCCGCATCAACCAAGAGGGATAACATATACAGGGTGTTAATTGAGTACGTTGAAAAACTTCGGGAGGTGATTCTTTGAAGGTTTTCAGGACGAAAAGTTCATATAAACATATGTCCCAAACGGCTTGGTTAAAAATACATTTTTTTCAAGATTTTTTAGAGTTAACTTCGACATTTTCGACAATAATCAGTTCAAATTAGGCAAGTACAATCCATTCAATAGGGCGCACGATACAAAATAATGCTTTTCTTAAATAATTCACAGGGTCCTCCTTTTTTCAGAGTCAAGGTTTGTTCAACCCTTCAGAATTTTTTTTTCGCCGCCACTGACATATTATGAGAAAGGAATAATCAATGTTATTTCATTTAACATCTTTTTGATATCTTGCATTTTTTCATTTACTTGTACGGTTCAGGGGCTATAATGAAATTATTAATTTAAACATTTTCCAGTGTGGCATAACGTTAGAAAATGTGAAAATTAAACATTTTCAATTATTGTAAATTGATGGAAATATTTTTTCAGAATTAGAAAAATCTACGATGAATAAAAATTATACAATAAAAAATATAAAGACAAGCTTTTATACAAATGCACTGAAAATGAAAAAATAATTTGTTTCATTTTTTGTAGGTTATTCTGTGAGTATCAAAATCTTTCTGTACAAGATTACCTAGATCA
Organism: Chrysolina oricalcia; assembly: GCA_944452925.2. Taxonomy (NCBI): domain Eukaryota; kingdom Metazoa; phylum Arthropoda; class Insecta; order Coleoptera; family Chrysomelidae; genus Chrysolina; species Chrysolina oricalcia. The sequence goes on along the minus strand of OX101811.2, from coordinate 28,589,083 downwards.
AACAATGAAATGAATTATTTTTTCCTTTTCAGTGTATTGTTAAAAACTTTAAAATGTATTCTATTTATAATTTTCATTTTTAACATTTTAGTTTATTTTTTATGTGAAACTGAAAATCTCCAACCCAAAAACCATCACATACCAATTTTGAACAGAATCGGATCATAATCACAAAACTCGTCCGCCATATTGGAGCCGCCATTTTGTTTTTTAACAAACATTTTTTTAATGCATTGTCACCGGAATTACGGAAACCTGCCAAATTTCAAATTAATCGGAGTATTAGAAGTGGATCAAATTCAACTTTTATTAAATTGTTTGTTAGTTAGTTACAAGTGAAGCTAAATAAAAGCTTGTTATTGTAAAGATGTGATTTCTTTTTGTGATATCTAACAGAGAACTACTATCTCCCCGTCACTACGGTACGCTGGATATTAAACTAGATTTGACAGATATTGGGAAAACCTTAACTTTCAACCTGAAGATTCTGATGGTAAAAATGTGCATTTTCATTGAGATATTTGATTAAAAATGTTTTTACCCATCAGTCTTGATAGAGAACTCATACAAATTTTTTGTTATTCTAAAAAAAGATATTTTTTAGTTTTCAATTGAACGTTTCCTTTTCAACATAAAAAACTTCCGAAAGGTAATCCTGTAATGGAAGATAGTTAATAGGGTTTATCTAATAGTCGCAGATCATTACACATTTGATTTTCATTTATGAATCTCTGGTCATAACTCCGAAAAACTAAATCAAACAAATTTTTGTTTCCGTACGGAGTACATTATTTTATCAGAAATTTCGGTTTGTTTTTTCTTCTGCAGTAACGCAGAAATTTTGTAATCAATTTGAATTCATAAAAATAGCAAAGTGGGCTTTGATATTAATTCATTTATTTAAATATCAACAACTTGACAGTTATCGAAAGTTGAGAAACTGTCTCATTGTTAATTCTTCATTATTGCAAGCTATAAAGCAGATTCATGCAATATTCCTTTGGATAAAATGGTTGAATATACAAATTCAGAAATGGCAGACATGCACTTAATGTATGGAATGGCTGATGGTAACGCTCGTGCCGCCAGACGAATGTATCTAGAAAGATTTCCACAACGTCATATTCCCAGCACACAAATGTTCATCAATATTCACTCCCGTTTTCGTGAAACGGGTACTTTCAAGAGGTCTGATGTTCTCATAGGACACAGTTTAACGTAACCCATGTATTGGTATGGCAAATTTTAAAAGAGCAACAACTTTATCCCTATCACATACAGCGTGTTCAAGCTCTTCTGCCAAGGGATTTTCCAAAGAGATTACCTTTTTGCACTTGGATTCGAAATAAATTGTTGAAAATCCATGGTTTTTATCTCAAGTGTTATTCACCGATAAGGCATGCTTTTCCCGTAAAGCCATTATTAATTTTCACAACAATCATATGTGGGCTGATGAAAACCCACACTCCGTGATTGAAAACCATTTTCAAGAGACGTTTTCTGTGAATGTTTGGGTTGGAATTGTAGGGAATTTCCTTATCGGGCCACATTTTCTGCCTCATAGACTCAATGGTGACCATTATCGACATTTTCTTGAATTGAATCATACCTGGACTCCTAGAAGAGATCCCACTGAGGGAAAGAATTGGAATTTGGTTTATGCATGATGGTGCTCCAGTACACTTCAGATTGGTTGCACGCCAATATTTAGAAGAGAATTATTCTGATCGCTGGATTGGGCGTGGTGGGCCACAACTTTGGCCACCAAGGTCACCCGATATGAATCCACTTAATTTTTTTCTCTGGGGGCACCTTAAATCATTAGTGTACCGAACTCCAGTTCAAAGTGAAGAAGACCTGAGGAATCGCATACAGGAGTCATGCGGAATTATAAGAAACACTCCTGGTATTTTTGAGCGTGTCCGCCAGTCTATGGTTAGGCGCATAAACGCATGCATTGAAGTTGGCGGTGGCCATTTCCAGCAGCTGCTCTGACATATCAATTTCAATAATGGTCCTTTTCTGAACTTAATTTTATTCCTAGGGAATTTATGTTACTTTGCTCTAGTATTTGATAATAAAGTTATTCACTATTGAAAATGTCCAAAATTATTTTGCCATAATTAACTTTGTGCAATACATATTCAACCTGAGTTATGGTAAAAAATGTATGGGAGCTCCATAACATTACATTTTCTCTACACGAGCAGAAAATAGCTATTTGTGTAATGAGAACAAAATGACGTATTGCGTCACGCGCTAATCTTTGGAGAGTGGCAATGACACTTCGAGAAATGAATTATTTTATATCATGCGCACTATTGAATGGATTGTACTTGTCCAATTTGAACTAATTTGGATCGATTATTGTCGAAAATTTCGAAGTAAACTCCAAAAACTCCTAAAAAATGTATTTTGATCACCCTGTACTTCGAAAACCAAGCCGCTTGGGACATGTTTATATGAACTTTTCATCTTGAAACCTTTCAAAGAATCACCCATCAAGTTTGTTAGACTATTTGCTTCTCAAATTTCATTATGTTATGCGTTACTGGAAAATGTTTGCGTTAATATTTTCATTGTAACTCCTGAACCGTACAAGTAAATGAAAAACATCAAGAGAGCAAAAAGATGTTAAATGAAACAGCATTCATTATTCCTCTCTCATAATATGTCAGTGGCGGCGGAAAAAAAATTCTGAAGGGTTGAACAAAGCTTGACTCTGAAAAAAGGAGGACCCTGTGAATTATTTGAGAAATGCATTATTTTGTATCGTGCGTACTATTGAATGGATTGTACTTGCCTAATTTGAACTGATTATTGTAGAAAATGTCGAAGTTAACTCTAAAAAATCTTGAAAAAAATGTATTTTTATCACCCTGTATCTCGGAAACCAAGCCGTTTGGGACATATGTTTATGTGAACATTTCGTCCTGAAAACCTTCAAAAAATTACCTCCCGAAGTTTGTCAACGTACTTAATTAACACCCTGTATATACTACATATCAAATATTACATTTTACATATTTCATGTTACGTGTTATATTTTATTGACAAGATTGATATTTTTCAAGAATGAGTTAAGGTATTTGAAATCATTAACGTCCAGTACACTTTCAAGTTGCTTAGGTAATTGTGAGCTGCTTCTTTCTTCTTCCAGACCTGGACAATCGCATAGGATGTGCTTAACGCTGATGATTTCGTTGCAGAATTCACATGTTTCAGGATCTCTCATCTTTATCAGGTGTTGGTGTGTGAACCTAGTGTGTCCAATTCTCAGTCTTGAAAGGAAAACCTGTTTTTGGCGGGTGAGCATATGGTAATTTTGAGTTTTAAGGTTTGGGTTAATCTCTTTCAGTTTGTTCGTCTCTAAGGATTGCCACTGTCTTCCCCACTCTTTCGAAATGTTCATCTTTATTGCGCGGCAAAGATCTCCGTGTGGTACTTTATTTATTTTGCGTACGCTCGGATTGGTCATGAACCCTCGAGCTTCTCGATCTGCCTTTTCATTTCCAGCGATTCCGGTGTGGGATGGAATCCATACATATTTTGCCGGCACTTGTCAGTTTTCCTAGTTCAGCTTTTATTAATTCTGAGTAGTAGTGCGTTCTTAGGATAGAGTTGTTTGACAACTTCGACAGCACTTAGAGAGTCTGTGAAGATAACTGAATTTCCTCTTCATTTATTGCAGTGCTCTAATGCTTTGAGAATGGTATATACCTCTCCTGTGAAGACACTGGATGTTAATGGCAGTTTGTAGACGAGACTAGTGGCTTTGGTAATTATTGCAGACCCCACTCCATCATCGGTTTTCGAAGCGTCTGTGTAGATGTGGTTATAAGTTTTGTATTCTGCAGCTAATTCAAGGAAGGCTTTCTGAATGACAAGTGGATGGGTGTCAGTTTTTGGGAGACTTTTAAGAGTTGTGTTGCATTTTGGGGTTTTTACGGTCCAAGGTGAGGGGGTCTCTACATTGATGGGAAGAGATGTGCTGAAGTCTATCGAATTGTGATTGATTTTGGATATTTTCACATAGAAAGGCTGTGGTGCATGTGGTTTCTGTTCGAAGATAGCGGAGAAGTTATTTGAGAAGGTATAATAGTAGGACGGGTGTTTGTCGGAGGCTGAAATTTTTGCGGCATATGTGAGCGATAAATATTTTCGGCGTATATGTAGGGGTTGTTCTCCTGCCTCCACTAATAGGCTTTCCACAGGACTAGTACAGTATGCTCCCATTGCTATTCTGATAGCCGTATGTTGGACAATATCCAGTGATTTCAGTAGATGTGCCTTAGCGGTGGAATAAACGATTGAGCCATAGTCGAGTTTCGATCTCAACAGATTCCTGTATATTCTCATAAGTGTTATGTTATGTTATTAAGTTGAGTCCACTCTGGCAAGATTTTTTCAGGTTTTTAACGTGAGAGTTCCACTTTAGCTTAGCATCGAAGATTATACCAAGGAATTTAATTTCTTCCACGAACTTCAGGATTTCATTGTTCAATCTGAGGATCGGATATGTAGCGATGGAATTTTATGAGAAAAGGACACATTTGGATTTTGTTGGGGAGAACTGCAACCCGGTGCTTTGAGACCACATTTCCAAACTGTTGATTGCTTCTTCTAATAGTGTTCTTATTGTACATATATTCTTTCCTCTGGCATATATGACTAATTCATCTGCGTATATATTTCCTTTGACAGGGGTTTTGATATCACTCAGAATGTCGTTAATGGCAATGAGGAAGAGAGTAACGCTCAGGGTGGATCCTTGTGGAGTCCCGTTTTCTTGAATTTTTGTCTCGGAAAGCAGTCCGTTAACTCTGACTGTGAAAGTTCTGTTTTTCAAAAAATTATATATGAAGAAAAGCATGTTGCCATTAACCTGCCAGTCACTCAGTTTATTCAATACGTTGCGTTTCCAGACAGTGTCAAATGCTTTATTTATGTCGAAAAATATTGCTATGACATTTTCTTTATTTGCCACCATGTTGTCAGTTGAAAAAAAATAGTAATAGTCTAAAAATTAAATTTCATATAGCAGATACATTGACAGAAATTAGTAATGTTGTATTTTTCCCGAAATTTCAGGATTGAAATTATTGATTTGAAAGTATCCATAGCCCTCTAGAATGAAAATTGATTTTGGTTACAAAAAGTGACAAGTGGATACAGTATGTCAGTGGAATAGCAATTTGGTGACGTTCGCGGAATCCAAATCGAACTTCTCCTTTTGTTTTCTTGTTCTAATTATGAATGTTGTTTATGTATAGTTGGTACAAAATTGAGAAAACAATATAGTCAGTTATTATTATTATTATAGTGAAAATATACCGCATGTCCCATTTAAAGTTCGAAAGTTAATGTTACTACTGCTAAAACAGGAAGTTGCATGAAGCTGAATTACTTGTCAAAAAATGTAGTTTCATGTCATACACAGATCCTCCAAATATCATTATATTATCATCGAAACCAAAAAAGTTACTGGAACGAGCCAGTTTCCTCAGATACCCGGTGCATGAATTCAACTTGACTTCTTATATTTACTCTGCTCTTGATATTAAACGACCATGTCTAGTAGTGTTCCTAGAAGTAGCAAAGGCGTTTGACACGGTGAGTCATCGTCATCGTGTCATCGTCATCATGTCATCGTCATCGTTTCATCGTCATCGTGTCATCGTCATCGTGTCATCGTCATCGTGTCATCGTCATCGTGTCATCGTCATCGTGTCATCGTCATCGTGTCGTCGTCATCGTGTCATCGTCATCCATAAACTCGAACATTTGGGAATTCGCGGAATAGTGCAAAATCTCTTGAAAGATTATCCGAATGACCGAAAACAAAGAGTGGCCATCCAAGACATTTTGAGAAAATAGAGAACTGTCACTTGTGGCGTTCCACAATCAACAGTATTAGGTCTAATATTGTTCATAATATACATAAACTCTCTACTTGATCTGCAATCACCAAGTACCATAATATCATATGCCAATGACTGTTATTTTATACGAAGGCAATTTATGGGATGAAGTAAAAGAAACCATAGAAGATGACATTAAAAATATTTGCCTGGCTAGGTAAGAATAAACTACAGTAAATGTTAAAAAAACCAAAATTTCACCATTCACCTCTTACGAAAAATATTTACCTAACTATAACATTATTATAGTGTATAATTTTGAAATCTGCACAGTTAAAACTGTACGGTATCTGGGAATCGATATAGATTAATTCCTCAAGTGGGACATTCATGCACAAGAAATTATTAAAACTTAAAGAAAAGTTCTATTCAAATTTCATCAACTGAAAACATATATCACGCATTGGTCGAATCAATTCTGCAATACGGTATCATAGGCTGGGGAGGTCTCAGAAAATCGGTCATGAATTTTATGGAAGTAATACAGAAGAAATTTCTGAGGATCAATCTCACGATATCGTTCCTGTAATCTTCGCACTTGCTATATAAAGATGTAAATATAATGAACATCGGACGAACTGTATACTCATTTTTATACAAATCCAACTATATGAGTCAAATGAATCATAATTATAACAATTGCTCCAAAACGAACAGCTCTCTACCTAGAACCTGGAAAGCAATTGATCAACGATACCTCATATTTATTGGCACTAAACTAAGAAACTTGTTGCCAATGGAGTTGAGAAGTATAAATTCAATAACTCTGTACAATAAAAAAATGGGTTTTATCAAACGATAGACAAATGTTCCATGACATAATTGATCCATAAATTCCTAAAACAGCTATTTGCACCGGTTCTCCTTAATAACAAACTAAGCTAAGTGGGGGATCAGCTTAAGGTCAACCTTGAGGTAAAGATGCTTTGCACCGTTGACTCCTGGCCTGATTCTCTGGAAAATTTGTCTCTACCGGAAAACTAGCCACAATATCGCCTAGAGAGTTACGTGCATATTAGTTAAAATGCATAGTTTATTAGCTGCCCTAACCTGACCTACCTTAGGTAAAAAATAGTATCCATCCAAAATGTTTACGACATGAAGATGTTGTTAACAATTTTGGATAAATAAGAAAAATTGAAAAGACGCGCCATTCCATTCCTTGAGAATAAAGCAACAGATTAATTTTAAGATCGTAAGTAATATAAATTAACAATATTTTTGTGACATTTTGTATTTAAGATATAGGAACAGTGTTGAATCTGAAAATTATTTTTATATTTTCATACCATAGGGATATTCAATTTTAGCCTGAAACAGGTTCAGTATGTAGAGAGCTGTAGGTTGGGTCGCACTAAATCGCGGAAAAATGTAAGTTCCACATGCAAATTATGTACCCTAACTTACACTTGTCTAGGCACATCATAAAAAATTTTATTCAAATCCTATGTCGTCGTCATCTAATATTGTACGTGACAATTTGTTTCAAACCTGATACAATCAAATACCCACAAAAATTCAATCACATCAGCAAAATCCAGGAAGAATGGCTCGAAAAACTTTGAATATCAAGGAAATAGGAAACTATTTCAGGTAAAAATGTGAGGTTAAGTCGTTAAGTGGGACCTAAGCTTGAAAAATCTGAGGCTTATCGTGACTAAGGCTTATGTTTTCCTCAAATATCGGTGCAAACCAAAATCGTAATGTTAGGTCCACTTAAGTCATAAGGCAACCTTAAATTAAACCGGTGCAAATAGCTGTAAGTCTAATCAAAATCATTTAAGTAACTTCCCTCATTATACACCTATAATATAAGTCAGTTGAAACGTATAGGTTTTCTTTATAAATGTAGTATACACTTTTTTGTGTCATTGCTATATTATTATTCTTATTCAATATTTTGTATCCATAGTTAAAGTTATAGTATGTATCATGTATATTTTCATGGATTCACAGCACACACCGTCAAAGCAGGGTTATATCTTAAAAAATAAAGAATTACCCATAGACAAGCTCTCACCGAGCTTTTTCGGGGATTCTACTCATTTATTCACCTGTTCTGCAATTTTTTAATTTGTAATTTGTAACTGTACTGAATAAAGTTTATTTATTTAACTTCGATACGTCAAAAACGAACAAAAACTAAGAGATTGTTTAATGTTTCATATACGCCCGGTATATCCTCATATCGTGATCTATGCCAGCCCCAACAATCTTGTGAGATGGAATATAATGAAATGAATCACCACTCCTGTTCGGGAAGACGAAGCATCATAAACGAGAAGAGAAATGGGAGGTTATGTTACAATGACGTTCTGACCGAGCATAATTGATTATCAGATTTTTCTTAATTAGTTTCAGGTTGCTAGTTCCTAACTCAGCTATTATATAGACACACGACTCGCGACATTTGCATAATTCATCGAATTAAAGTCGGATCATACAGCTCTCTATGCTTTCCAAAGTTGAAGCTGGTTTTAATTAAAAAACTCCTTAATCTGGAGCACATAATACTGGGAGATTATCTTTCGGTAGAGACGATATCTGCAGAATCGAATCTTGAGTTCTCCTGACGTTTATCCGGTACTAGTCTTTCTGAAATATAATATCGAGTTCAAAGTGTCTCTTTTCAGGAGTTGGGTTTGGTATTAATAGTGTCAGTGAGATCTCAAACAATTTTGAAAAGTTAACTTTGAACTTTGAAGTTTAACCAATATGTACTGAAAGGAGTTTGGCGAGTGGACTTTTCTTCAAATGACTTCAGCTATATCAAACCTAACCTGACCATAGCCAGACACAATAATAATAGCGCTTATATTAATTATAATAGCATTAATTAACCATAACAGTTAGGTACCCATTCTAAGGACAAATTATTCAAAAAAAATATATATATAATCTTATGAATTATATACAAGAAAGAGAATATTTCAATAATAAGGTAATAAGTTACAATTTGAACGATTAAAAACTGCAATATAATATTTATTTTAATAAAGTATTTTAATAATGAGACCTACTGAAAGAAGAGCAAAATATTGTTCAAATGACCGGAAAAATAAATTAGAGTAAAAAAATGGAGAAGGGTGGTACGGGGTGAACTTTTAGGGGTTGAAAGCGATATTAAACGGATTTTTTGAGAATTGCAACGTTGCAAGTTGACCTCTTATCGCAAAAAGTTGAATGGGAAAATTGTTGATAATAGAACTATCTGGAATTTTTGTGTTCAACATTTTTTCACAAAACCTCAAAGGACCACTCACACATCTTATGGGAAAAAGTCTTTTGGTGAAAATGGCTGGATTTTGGCCCAACTCGATTGTATGACCAGATTCGGCGCTAGAGGGCGCCAAATCATTAATTTTGTGATTTTTGAGAAATTCAGCTAAATACAAAAATATCAAAATCCCATTTATGATCAATACTGTGTGCGACTGGACAGTAATTAAATTCGTGAGAGATACTTTAACATAATACAGAAAAAAAACGCCACTGTTTTTCTACCGGGTATAGTCCACAACATACTTAACTCTTCAGTGAATAAATTCGCCTACGAGGTTGTAAGTTGATTAGGTTTATCATTGAAAATGTGACAGACTGTTTGAAACAAGGAAGGGTCCATATTATATACAGGGTGGCCCATTAATGTGAAGTACAGTATCTTGCCTATCACGAGGAGTACGATAAAATATTTCAGATAAAAAATATACGGTTCACTTTGTTGCTGGTTATAAAAATATTTCGGAATATACTGAGTATTTATTCAAAGCAGGGCAACACAAAGTTCAAATATACAGGGTGTTTCATAATAAATGCGCAGGACTTCCGGATGTGATAGCTCGTTGAAAAATATGAAAAAAAGAATCTATTAACATACCCTCTAAAATTCAACATTTTCGAGATACAGGGAGTTGAAATTTAAAAAAAATATAGTTTTTTGCGATTATCTCTGGAACCGTTTATCGCACAAAAACCAGATTTTGAATGCATTTTCTACTCATAATAAGCTATGTTTTGTGCAGATTTTTTATTTTTAAAATTCATAATTGGTGAGGATTTTGAAGGAGTAGTGGGTGTTTTATTCTCCAACTTCTACGCCACTGAAAAAGTATGAACCGCCAATGTTTTCTACACAAAAAAGGTACTCTTGGTTATAAGCTCTAAAGTTGACCATTTTCAAGAAAAATCAACTTTCATATTGAAAAACATGGTAAATTTTTTTAAATAATGTTTTTCCTAATTATACAAAATATATTTAAACGTTAAAACAAGTAACAAAACCAAACGTTGGCAAAAAAAAATAATAACAATCATACTCAGTTGAATTGTTGGAAATGTCCGCCGTTAGCTTCAATGCACGCAGCAATTTTTCGAGGAAAAAACATTATTTGAACAAAATGAAAGTTGATTTTTCTTGAAAACGGTCAACTTTAGAGCTTATGACCAAGAATACCTTTTTTGTGTAGAAAACATTGGCGGTTCATATAGGAGACTCGAAACTTTTTTTTTTTCCAGTGGCGTAGAAGTTTGAGAAAAAAACACCTACTACCCCTTCAAAATTTTCACCAATTATGAATTTGAAAAAATAAAAAATCCACACAAAACATAGCTTATTATGAGTAGAAAATGCCTACAAAATCTGTTTTCAGTGCGATACACGGTTCCAGAGATATTCGCAAAAAACGATTATTTTTTTTTTAATTTCAACACCCTGTATCTCGAAAATGGTGCATTTTAGAGGGTAAGTTAATAGAAACTTTTTTTCCATATTTTTGGACGAGCTATCACATTCTGAAGTCCTGCGCATTTATTATGAAACACCCTGTATAGTCGACGGAAATATACTCAATATCCTCAAACCATCAGATATATTTCTATTGGTATTACGACGTAGTTAGAAGATGACTCCAGCTCTCTGTTGAGGATGAAGTTATGATTGAATCCTTGAGAAGTGTAATTGCTTATTCAATTTGAATGGATGAGCCTTTCCTGTGTGGAACACTATGTATTTTCATTTGGATTTTGTTTCGAGACATCAATTTTCATTCTGATCGATCTTCAATAATAATTAACCTAATCATAGTCTCGAAGGTGAATTCTTTTACCTGAAAATTGATTACTTATGGAAACTACCCTGTACAAAATATTTATTTTGTCTTATGAAAGAATCATTCACGATCTTAGTATCGCTCAGTTGAACAACAGTTGACTAGCGATTACAAATAATATGTAAATGTTTTTCATTTATGTGATGAATTCACTCAAAAATAAAAAAAATCGCGATTTGGAGTAATTACATGTATATACAGGGTGTCCGGTAAACCTTGTACAATATTGAAACTGGTTATAGACCAGGTTATGGCTGTTCAGAATATCAGAATTTCACCTCAGTAAAAGTCTCACCGTTTTCGAAATAATGGGAATTTTTGAAATTCTGGAAAATCGCTACCTCACCGTGGATTTTTGAGTGCCACGTCTACAAATCGAGACCATTTCAAATATCCTTGCTGCTGAAGAATACTGATGAGTGATGCTTTCAGATGTACAGAACATTTTTTCAGAAAGTGATACAATTTTTCAAGAAATGAGAGTAAAATGCCAGATTTGAGTTTATCCAATTTTTTTAACCGGTGAAACTTTTCAGCTGAATACGAGGTCGTTTTTTCGGAATTTGCCGAATAAAAAATGAAAAATCTGTATTCCGCTACAAAAAAAAAGACAGCTCACTTGAAACATGATGAATTATATTTCCATCAAATTTCGTGAAAAAAAAAAAGATTTTTGCGCGAGAAAAAGAATAAAAACTGAAAAATAGGTTTGTCCAATAAAGGTAGTAGAACTTTATATTTTCAACATTTTTGTTATTCAATTTTTTTTTATAGGAAGTCAACTTCCGTTGTAAATCGCGAAAAACCGTGAAATATCACCTTCAACCCCTAAAAGTTCACCCCGTTCCTCCCTTCTCCATTTTTTCGACACCTATTCATTTTTCCCGTCATTAAAATAGTAGGTCTATAATTCCAATACAGATAATCTCACAATGAAAGGCTTGCTGTGAGTGACACTGATGTTTTTATAACATTTGTATTTGTTTACTCTATTCATCATAGAGTGGTTTCAAGAAATCAGATGAGTTGCTGATCATTCAAAGATCTCGTACTTTGCAGACTGCCTATGAATAGACATTTACTACGGTCCGTGGTTGTCGACTGGTAGAGCGTTCGTCTCTCAAGCGTAGGGTGTGGGTTCGATTCCCCAGCATGGTCTCCGGTCTCGTGCATGGCATCACACGTTAAAAGGTGAGGGCTGCGTCTTCCCTAGCTCGCACAAGTCCCTCGAAGACTTCCGATGGTTGCGCGTGGGGGTGCAACAGGTTGACGGAAATAACATCATCTTTCTCATTTGTTGTTCAGGATACTCAGTTTCTGGATACACCAAGACATCGATGTCTTTGCATACCGAATTTGAAAATCGTCCGTGTCACAAATTATATTTGAATTTGAAACATATGTAACGTGATTTGGGAAACACTAAGCAATACCTTTTACAGCTAACTTTCGCCATGACCGACTGATAGTGATATTTTGTAAAAAGGAAAGATAAACAACAATGTATAACCCTAAATATCGATAAACAACATGTTATGACTCATCATTTACTGCAATTATTTTGCCTTATGAGTATAAACCCTCGTGTATGCCGCGTTTTTTTCACCGATTTGCGAGTTGCAAAAAATGCGAATATTCGCAAGGGTATAAACGATCCTACTTACTTACAATAATAATCAATTGCTATAATATTTTTATTTTGCCTTTGTTCCGTGCGCAGATATAAATTCGGCATGGTTCTAGAATCTGAAATTTGAGACATTATATTACTTGCATCAATGTAACTTTGTAATAATAATCTAAAATACAATTCCCGAAAATGAAAAAAAAAACTTATATCGATGGAATCTATAAGTGTAGAAGGGCAAATGAATCAATTACCCCGATTCTTTTTTTCTCTTGTCAAAATGTGACTTTTTTGGCATTTCAACCAATAACAGCGGGTTATTCTGGCCAATCATTCGGTTTTATACTGATAAAACTGCATGGTCCTTGATAAAACTTTGTTTACCTTCGAACTGTCAAAACTATAGGGTTTACCACGTCGATTCTATCTAACTGGCTTATACAAGGTAAAAATATAAATTATCATGAATGGAAAGTTACGTTATTATTAATAGTCATTCACTTCTTCAGCAAAATAATAATATAAACGACAAATTTCAATAAACACTCAAATTTCACACACGTAAATAGCTCATGAACATAACCAAGTTTATGGCAGATATCGCAAACGACGACTTGCGTTACTAGTTACGAGTTGAGTCGTTGAAAAAATTAGGCAATAGCCGCTTATAGACCGATTCAAATACTCAAGGTTTCCTTAACTCAAATGAAGATGGAGTATGATTAATTTTTGTTAAATTCAGTTTGTTTTTTGTGGTTTGCGACGAAACCGTTGTATGAAGATCTTCATACAACGATATTACGAATCATTTTATGTTCGTTCTTGCGCGATTTTCAATTCATAACAACATATTTTCAATTACCAGCCTTGTACAATGAGAGGTGTGGCGCCATCTCCTGGTATCGTAAGAATGCATCAGTGAGGTTTGCTTTAAACTATCATAATTTCTAGATATCTATATCATACACACCGCGTAAGCATCATATCTCTTTTGGATCATAGAATGCCTACATCGTTGTTTGATATTTGGAATTTGGTGAAATTTTTACCCATTCAAAAGTTAATTTGAAAATGAGTGCGAACCGATTTGGCCAAGAAAATATTGAAAAATTAATACAGAATTTCACTCCACTAAACACTGTGAAGACAAAAAAGCCATATGGAATCAGTTTGAACCGTTTTGCAATTCCAGAAACTACAAACTTGAAAGTTATATACAAGAAATTGCAGACATTCTTGAAGATTGGGGAGCGAATATGAAGAAATCTTATGGCGAAGACTACAAATAATATTCGCTGAAAACTATTTGGAATATAACTACCAAACAGATGAAAGTAATATTATTCTGAATACAAAATCAGCTTCATTCCGTTTCAGGATATGAATTTAAAAAGAAAGAGGGTTGCAAATATGTGTGATAAAAGAAAGAAGAGTGCTGCCGCACTAGAGGAAGAAGAATACACGAGAATAATCGATTCTTGTGATGAAAAAACTCCATTAGGACTGCAAATGAAGTTTTTTCACATAATTTCTAATTAATTAGCCTGGCGCGGAGGTGAAGGAGTTAATTGCCTACTTCATTATTTCAGAAAATAAATTAATAATGCAGGTGTAGAAACTGGACGATTGGAATATAATCTGATATTCAGTAAAACTTGCCAGGGTGGTAATAAAAATTGCACAGACACCAAATGGTTCACACCTAACATTGAAAACCCTGATTGATGCCCCATAAGACTATATAACGAGCTGATTTCACAACGTGGACAAAATAACCACCGATAGACATTTTCTTTCCCCAAATCCTTTCTGGAAAAGCCAAATGCTGCATGGTATAAAAATTCACCAGTGGGCCAGAATGAAATAGGCAAATGATTGAAAAAATTAGCAGAAAAATGTGGTGTCCATACCAAAAAACGAAAACTCAGCAATCATTCAAGTCGCTCGACTTTAGTTTCTCATATGGTAAAGAAAGGTTTTCAGGAACAAGAAGCTATATCAAGATAACAGGCCAAGCCATAGCACCTTCGCTAAAGCCTTATCTAGACATTGAGGCAGAGCATCATGAAAATATTTTGGAAAAATTGAGAACAAACATATCTGCATCATGCATTGCTAGTACATCGACTGACGCATGCTCAACATCAAGCAATGTAATATCAACCAATGACTTGGAAGAGACATCAAGTATTTCTGCTGCCCGATCCATTTACAAATACTGTGTTTTCAATAATTGTAAATTTTCTAATAATTAAATTTCCTTCTTTTCTCTTCATGGTAATGAAATACTAATGAATTAAATTGTTCTTTCTTTGATTTGTTCAATCAATAATCTCTTTAAATACAATTCGTTCTTCAAATTTAACGAGGTGAATTATCATTTTCAAAACACTCAAAACTTTTTTATTTTGAGGCAAAAACATTCAAACAAAGCAAATTATATAAATTTACTCGTCCTACGGACTTGCGATTTCATCAATCGGTTTGTTTTCATAGTTTTACCAAATAAAAATGTTTTTGTAGAAAATAAAAATTCATCGATGAAATTTGAAGGACTCGTGGTATTACCTTTGATTATTTTTTTCGTATGATTTTCAACCAATCAGAATGTCCAATTTAGTTAAGTTATCTCGTATAATTTCGATAATACCTGATTATACATAGGGTAGCTCCACCAATCGAAAATTTTAAAATAATTTCATTTTCATAGTAACCACATTATACAACAAACAGAACTGTCAAATTGTGACGTTTATCAAAAATTGTTCAAAAATGAGTCGATTCGGAGATTTATCATCAAATGGAATAGACGAAAGTATACAAAATACTGAGCCTCATAATACAGTGAAAACAAAAAAGTACGTATGGAAACAATTTCTTACGTTTTGCAGTGAAAGAAACTATGTGCTAAATGAATCAATTTCCACTGAAATGATAGCGTCCATTTTGAAAGATTGGGCTTTCAATATGCGAAAATGTAATGGAGAAAATTATAAAGAAAATGTGGTTAAAACGATGTGGAACATTACGGCAAAACAAGTACCAGAAAAATATATGAAGGAGTTTAATAGAGTAATTGATCCATTGTCTAGTCCCATATTTTTAGATGCACGAAACGCAAGAAATTTAAAAAGAAGGGAACTTCAAGTGTTACCGGACAAGAGAAAGGTTAGTGCATCAGCATTTAAAGATAAGGAAAAAGTAAAGAATATGGGTCCAGCTGGGATTTTGAAAATTTTTTTTACAGATGCTCTAAAACGCGATAAAATGAATAAAAAAAATAAATTTTGGCGCGGAAACACATTTTTCTATTTTATTTTTGAAAAAATAAATGGATACTCACTTTCAAGACAAACAAATTTAATATGTTGGATGGGTTATTTTAACTATTTTTTTAATGTTAATGAACTGTGTTGTATTGATAACACTTTCTACAAATACAGAAGTATCAATTCATTAGCAGAATAAGCTTCGAATAGTATGGAAAAGGTTAAAAAAGCTACTTTTATTATGCAGATATAATTAATTTATAATTTGTTGACAAGTGAATAAATTGGAACTGCGACGTTGCCAATAGAGATTTCTGATAGTTTAAAGACTTGTTCATACCCTCGCGAATTTCTCAATTTTTCTGGGAATAAAATGGCTGTCGGTCATGCCGGACCATTCATTGTTGTCAGCCATTTCATTCGTAAAGAAATTGCAAAATTCGCGAGGGTATGAACGAGACTCAGTACCGCAAAAGTTCTAATCGACCAGACTGATCCGCATGGACCAATTAGAACATGCGTAAATTATTATCCAACTTCAACCCAACCTAACCTAATTCGAATTTGGATTAATATTCCAAATCAGACAAATCCAGTGTACTATCGTTCTGAATAGCCCTGCAAATTGCCCATATGAAGTCTGGTCGATTGGAACTCTTGCTCTTAGAGATGGAAAAATTTATAACTTTTCTCTATTTTCAATAAACGCACAACATTCATTGTCGATTCAAAGAAAGACATTGATAATGATTAGTTTTTGTTAGCAGGAATATGCGTTTTTGTTGGTAGCTAGGTATCTGGATTGTTATGAAAAATTTTTTAGGGTGTGAAATTTCTTTAGATCAAATTATTTGTTGCGAATTTTTAAATGTCTCACAGGAAATTGCATATAACGGGCGAATAAATAAATATATAGGAAGTTAATGTGTTGAGATGAAAAAAAAAAGTTTGGAATAGGTGAAGAATGCGCACATTTTCATTACAGGTTCACTTCATATATTCATATCTTCCCCAATCTATAATTTGAATTGAAATAGGAGCTATTATATAAAATAGACCATATGCGAGCGAAGCGAGCGCGTTCGGCCGACATTTCGCAAATCCGCGCGCGGATTTGCGAAATGTCGGCCGAACGCGCGGCCTTTCCTAACTTGTTAACAATTCTGTCAATTCATCTTACACGAACCTATGATATAATTTTAAATGAGAACTATGACATAAAATAGACCAAGCGAGCGAAGCGAGCGCGTTCGGCCGACATTCGGCAAATCCGCGCGCGCGGATTTGCCGAATGTCGGCCGAACGCGCTGGTTTTCCTAACTGGTCAACAATTTTGTAAATTCCACAAACCAATGTTACAATTTGAAATGAGAACTATAAAACAAAATAGACCATATGCGAGCGAAGCGAGCGCGTTCGGCCGACATTTCGCAAATTCGCGCGCGCGGATTTGGTCAACAATTTTGTAAATTCCACAAACCAATGTTACAATTTGAAATGAGAACTATAAAACAAAATAGACCATATGCGAGCGAAGCGAGCGCGTTCGGCCGACATTTCGCAAATCCGCGCGCGCGGATTTGGTCAACAATTTTGTAAATTCCACAAACCAATGTTACAATTTGAAATGAGAACTATAAAACAAAATAGACCATATGCGAGCGAAGCGAGCGCGTTCGGCCGACATTTCGCAAATCCGCGCGCGCTGATTTGCGAAATGTCGGCCGAACGCGCGGCTTTTCCTAAACAGTCAACAATTCTGTCAATTCCACAAACCTATGTTACAATTTGAAATGAAAACTATAAAACTATAACTCAAAATAAACCATGCAAGCGAAGCGGGTGCATTTGGCCGACATTTCGCAAATCGTGCGGATTTGACATTCAACAGAGAACTGTATGTCAAAAGTTATTTTCAATGTTAATGTCAGAAACCTTTAATAAACTCGATTGAGAATTCGATAAATTTTTCACTTTCTTGTAGTTTAACTCAAATTTCCATGAATACTTGTTCGTATCCTCGCAAATTTCGCAATTTTTCGGCAATGAAGTGGCAGCCATTTTATTTGCAGAAAAATTGAGAAATTCGCGAGGGTATGAACTAGACTTAACCGTCACTCTTCCGTGTAATAGAATTGGCAACGTGGCATTATTAACTTCGTGTTAAAAGTGTCCTGTCATTTAACATTTGTCAAATAAACTGGTTGTTTATGTACATTGAATAAAAATCTTTTTGCGTGTTTTTTTTAATTTTTGAAGTTTATTAGGTCCTATGAATTACTCCATATGGTTGGATAGAAGTGTTTGAAGTTAAAGACAATGGGTTTGAAATGAAAAATACGTTTTAACTCCGTCCAACGGTTTGTAATTGTGTCTCTCAAAAGTAAGTTCCCACACATGTTTTATCAAGAAAAAAAATAGAAAATGCTCTTTCCGCGCAAAAATTTCGATTGCTCTAGTGTTTTTACGATGTTTTAAAACGTCTGTAAAAATTTTATCAAAATCCCAGCTGGACCCATATTCTTTACCTTTACCAAAGATAACGAGTACATAGCAATGATAGAAGCGTGGGATGAAAATACACCGGAAGGATTACAAATAAAATTTTTCTTAATTGCTTCTGAAGAACTTGCGTGAGAGGAAATGAAGGAGCGTCATGCTTGACTCATTATTTTCAAAAAGAAACTGGAAATGATGATACTCCAACT
This sequence comes from Chrysolina oricalcia, assembly GCA_944452925.2. Lineage (NCBI taxonomy): Eukaryota > Metazoa > Arthropoda > Insecta > Coleoptera > Chrysomelidae > Chrysolina > Chrysolina oricalcia. Next base: position 28,570,450 of record OX101811.2, on the reverse strand, counting down.
GGCATAATACAATATAATCCTATTTTTACCAAAACCACACAGGGAGGAGCAAAACCATGTGCTAATAATGAATGGCTTGTACCTAACCATAATGAAGTAAGTCGTTGTCCAGTGAGACTTCAAGATAAGCTAATGATGAAAAGAAGCGAAAACATCAATATTAAAACAGATAGGTTATTTCTGACAGTAAATCCCAACCAGAGAAAAAAAAACCCTTGGCTGGTACAAAAATATGCCAATTGGAGTGCATGAAATTAGTAAATGGACCAAAAAGTCTGCAGAATTGGCAAATTTAAATATGACAAACAAAATATTTTCAAATCATTCTCACCGAGCCACTGCTGTTTCACAATTGGCAAAAGCAGGTGTATCGGAACAAGAACTTATTAAAATAACAGGACATGGTAATAGCAATTATATCAAACCCTGCCTACAGGTAGATGAACAACATCACCAAAACATGATAAATAAGATGAGATCCAATTTTAAAAACGCTGCAGGTTCAAGTAATAACACCTCCAGTATTTCCAGCACTTCAATGAGCAGTGGCCACGCTTCCTACGCCGAAAATAACTCACTTAAAAAAACCTAGTATATAATAATTGTAACTTTCATTGCACCAATTTGTATTTGAGTTAATAAATTGCTTATATATTTACTTAATTTACTCAAAAAATAATCGTATCAAATACAATACGTACTTCAAAATAAATACGGTTACACCAAACTTCCTGCATAATTACAAATCGTGTCAGTTTGACAGAATAATCCTCCCGCTTCGCGGTCGGATTATTTAAACTGTCAAACTGACACTCTTTATAATTATGCAACAGGTTATCGATGTATAACCTGATTATTTTGAAGTACTTATAGTATTACCATTGTTTATATAGAATATAGTTAGTCAACCTTATGGGATTATAATTGGATCAAAATGGATGCGACATGTAGATAGCGATGGTGATCTCGCATCCAAGTCATGTCGTAACTTCAGTGATCTGGCCTCCAAGTCATGTCGTGACTTGATTGAAACAATGGGACAGCATTAAAATCAGGGTTTTTTGAAGGAACCTGCATTAAAATGACGTCAAATATTCATGTTTGTAACTAATCACGCTAGATGACACTCGCGTTTGCGTCCAACACCAATTACACAGGCATTGACTAACTATCTTACTTCTATATAAACAATGGTATTACTACGGATAATTTATTGCGTTCACTTGACTATTGTTCTGACAATATATCTCCTTGCTTAACAACCAATCAGTCTGTTTCAAATTTTGAAATTCAGCCAATAGAATCGGAATTACAGTGAAAATATAGCTTGTCGTTGTATTTTCACGGTGATAAACCTGCTTAGTTTTTGTTTTACTAGCTGTCAAGTGAAAATAATGATTTAAATTATAAACGTCAAATCTTTGTGTTTTGACTAGTTATATTTCTTAATCAATATGAGCGATCGTTGGGGACAAATGGCTATTGGTATCATAGATGAAGCAGTGGAAAAGAGTATTCCGTTGAATACGGCCAGAAATAAAGAATCAATTACCAGGCAATTCAACAATTTTTGCACAAACAGGGGTGATATTGTCTATGCGAATACCACAATTGTGGAGCTGGCTGATATTTTGAAAGATTATGCCTGTAAAATGACCCCAATTTTTCTCTTTAGTATTCACGTTGATAGATTTTGATTTCTGTGAATTACTTTAAATTAAAACGGTGACACGATTTTTCTTTATTTCAAATCGATATATTGTCGCCCTAAATATAATTCGTGGTATGATTATTAACCTATAATTTTTTGGAATATCAATTCATTGGCAATCCCAATGCAAGAAAATACAACTCGTCCTGCGGACTCGTTGTATTTTCAGCTTTGGGATTGCAATTCATTAATATTCCAAAAAATTATCGGTAATAATCATACTACTTATTATATTAACCCTGAAAAAAGTATTTGATATTGTGAGTAACTAATACTGAATTTGCATATCTGAAATAAATAAAAATACTCGTCTTTTTCACAAACGTTGACGTTTCGGGGACTATGTCTGTCTCCATTATCGAAACTTTAAATAAACTCTCATAACGGAGTCTCCTAAGCGTCAAAACTTTTCCTCGATTTAACCTTTTCTTTAATTTTCAGATCGTGGAAGGTTGAACTCGCGAAAAGACTATGTCAAGAAACTAATTTTCTACACAAAATCAAACGTTCATTCTACGTTTACAATATTTTCCGCCATTCAAATCAGTAATAAATTATACAAATAATGGGGCACCTAGGTTTGTACCCTGTGGAACTCCAGAGGTAGTGATGAAATCATTTTAAAAAACAAACCGAGACTGTTGAGTGAAATGAGATTTGAGAAATAATACAGCCAAGGTAATGTAGTTTTTGTAATCAAAAGAAGTGGTTAATTCTGTCAAATGAAGTGAATTAATTTATTTTTCAATTTGTTCGAAGTGGAAATTATCTCAAACTCAGTTATTATGAGAAATGATATAGTATCATGATTAATAGAAGACAATTTGACATTATTCGATTATGGTAAATCATGATCGTTAGCCGATTTATTCCAGTCTGCAGAAAAAAGCTGAGTTGTTGGTTACACATTCCTGAGCGTTGTTAAATAAAAATTTTCAGTTGGGAAATAATTGCATTTGATTGGTTTCAGTACTATTTCATTGCTAACAAACCTATTATATTTCGAAACGTACAGCTAGAAATGAATCATTACCAACCTCTATCCGCCAAAAATTATTCAACTTTCTTGTCTTCGAAAAGGCATTTTCTGAATGTCAATCCATCAACTCTGAGGCAATTTCAATATCCATACAAATCATTTGCCAAAATCCTTATCATCTGTGACTGAAAATCATTCGGATATGCAAATTCACCATTTCTCCTCGAATGGTTACCATTTAGAGCTTTCATTTCTGATAGACGAGCGATATGCAAATAATCTTATTGTGCAGAAATCTAATATATTGAACGTTTCAATGTGAAATTATTGACATGCCTGATTTCGATCCATGTCAGTCAAATCAAAGATGCTTCGCGTTCAGAGCACATCCGATAATCAGCGTTGCTGATATGAAGGATAATTCGAATAAGTTCAATTTTGAGAGCTTCAGATTCCAGAAAATAATCTATTTGGATATGAAAGAACTGCATCCAGAAAGATGTAGTTCACATAATGGGAGCGTCTAGGCATGAGAAAAGAATTGAGATGGGTCGGTATTTCAGGAACGGTATATTGGAGCGGTATCAGATCGGTATACCTGATACCAGATATACTGGGTGTCCCAGAAGTCGCGCACCCTATTGTAGGGATCGAAAGAGAAAAATATTCTGAGACGAAAAGTCCTTAGCCATTTTTCAATCAGATGCATAGATAATTAATTATTAATTAATGAAAGTTACCAAGCAGGAGCGCGCGACAGAAGAATGAAAAGTGAGTGGAAAAGCAGTAAGAGACGCGAAAGTGAGACGCCAGAGTGCTGCCAACGGACCAACCGTGGACGGCGGATTCGATTTGCTTTCGCGCGCTCCTGATTGGTCACTTTCATTAATTAGAAATTAATTATCTATGCATCTGATTGAAAAATGGATAACGACTTTTCGTCTCAGAATATTTTTCTCTTTCGATCCCTACAGTGGGGTGCGCGACTTCTGGCACCTCCAGATTATAAACGTAGTCACTTGGAACGAGTTACAGAAACGCGTTGCTCGGGTTTTATACCTGTTTTAAGAGGGCTCGTACATTCCAGCTTTTTCACTGCATCTATACGCTTTATTAGTGTGACGTCACGACGCTTGATTTTGTTGGTTCAAGTCAGAATTCATAATCCAAACAATGTGTTCATTTTCGTTGTTAAAATTTATTCCAGAATGGATGATGTCACATTCAATAAATTACTGCTTCTGTTTTTGTTAAATAGAACCAAATTGAGTTGACATTGAAATATAGAATTGTTCCTATGATTTTGTAAACCTTTTTGTTGCAGTCAAAAGTCTGAAAAACAGCGCAGTGGTCACGAGAAAAAGGCTGGCAATGAAATTGTTAGCAAAAAGCTAGCCCTTCAAGTGTCAGGACAGTTATATCACAAGTACAGAGTATGGAGTAACATTTATTGGAAATAATGGCAAATAATAGTGCTCCACAGGGCATATCAAGGGGTTGATTGACCAGAAGAATGCCACCCATAAAAGATGGCAAAGAACGGAGAACCCGGTCCATAAAGAGAGTATGCTACGTATGAACAGAGAGATCAACGAACTGATCAAACAACAAAGAGATTAAACGTTATATGACTAGGTAAGTCTCATCCTCATAAGGCAATGGTGACAAGTGTTCATTAAGAAATAGATGAAAGATCATTTGTGACGTAGTTGGACATGTCATGGTTGCCATTCTCTATTGACAGTAACGGACTAGCACTAGCACACTCCGCACTCTTGGTATATGAGAGTAACAGGTGACAGTTTTGTTCCCTGGTTCGAGTTGGACTCTATACTCATGTCCAAGTACATCACTATAATGCGCTGATGCTACAAGATTCTGATTGGCTAGAGCTTATTAAACTCTCCTGTTCGTTTACTCTCTTTGGTCACACTCACACATCACTCTGATAAGGTATGGCAGGATAGACTGAAGAAACTGGTCGAACGGGATCACTCTTCATGGCGCACGGCGAAGCGTATACAAAAGCGCTCCGTATCCGTTCCAGCCGTGGAGAGGGATGTTCGTGCAGAATTAGTATTCAAGCAGTGTGCAATAGAAGGGGCCGGACGTCAACGACTTGCAGGTGGAGTGTTCAAGGCACGTAGAACGCCTACGATAGACACCTGCTCGCCGTTGGGCCCTGGCCCCTGATCTATTTGCCAAAGTAATGGCAAGCAGTGAGGAGCTGTTGGAGGTCGTGCAACTGCTTTCAACATGAAAGACACCGGTGCAGGACGGTATTGATACGGTTCCACTCAGAAACCTTCCGCGTAAGTCTCCGATCCAGCCATTTCACATAATCAATGCCATTTTGAAATGACAATATTATCTAGATTGTCTAAAGCGGGTTGTGATAATTCCAATATTGAAACCTGGTTAAGATAAGCATCAGCCTATGAGTTAACGCTCAATCTCGCTCCTTAGCATAATCACCAGATTGGAAGATAAAATTATCCTCAAGAGCCTGCTGAATCTTGAGGGAAGGTTGAAACTCATCCCGGATGTGCAATTTGGATTTCGCAGAGATCATAAACATGACCTTACAGTTATTCTGGATTGTGAACGAGGTGCCTTCAATCAAAATCTCAACATAGTCATGACCCTGTTAGATAGGTGAAAGGCCTTCGATACAGTATAGATCGATCCACTTCTATCTCATAGGACGATCGCGGTGAGGGTGAACAGCAATCTATACGGGGGACATCTGGTCGAATCTGGTGTCCCGCAGAGTTCGAATATCTCTCCTCACTCATACTCCCTATATACACACGACTTTCTATGACCCGAGAGAGTGAATGCCTCGATATATGCGGATGATACCGCATTATACGTTTAAGCATGGTCATTTCATAGAAGTTCCAAATTAATTTAAATTGGGACATATGAAGAGAAATAAAGTCAAGACAAACGTGGGGAAGACCGAAATAGTCGACTTCACGAATAGGCGATCATTTTCGAAGCTCCCTCCTGGTTGGATTAGGATGAGGGTAGGTAATCGACCTCGGCGAGATACTTTTTTACCAGTGCTCGGCACAGCTCTGTTTAGGAGTTACCTAAATCAGTCCTTCGTTATAGAACTTGAAATAATTTTGACTCAACGAAGTCATCCTCATCTTAGACCACCAAAGATTTAGATATTACCTTGGACCCAATAACAAGAATAGCTGACCGGGACGTGTCATGGTTGAAGAGCATCTGAGAGGTCTCGGGTTCGAGCAGCAGTCAGAGCTGGAATTTTTGGAAATTTCATTTGGGATTCAATTCTTAAAAGGTCATGGCTCAACTTGGGTGAATTTTGCACGATTTAATGTTGCGTTCAAATAAACAGTGTTACTCCTAAGGTGGCGTATATAAGGTGTGCTGTCCACAAATTAGCGTGTGGCAATTGTCCTACGTTTAACTTTGGGCAAACAGGAGGAACCACCCAAAAGAGAATAACTGAACAAAGAAGAAGTTTTGTGAACTAAAAAACCAATTCAACTCCTCCAGATCTTCCAAATTTTTTTTCAATAGGAAACATTCAATCTATTTATTTCCACCCCGGAAGCATAGCGAACAAAATGGAATGAAACCAACCAAAATTGTATTTATTATTATCGTCGTTTATGAATGAGAGTGCATACAAAAACATGATATTTGCAGTCTGTCTGAACTTTTCGACAGTCCATTGCACCTGTATACATTTTTTCCTGAAAACTTGTCCAGCGCCAAAACGAACAGAAAAAAAAACAATAATGCATATCCAAAGTCTGAATAGTGAGTTATGGTGATCACTTTCAGTTTTTTCAGGATTTACAAAGGACCACGCACACATCTTATGGGAAAAAGTCTTTTAGTGAAAATAGCTGGATTTTTTATATATTGTAACTGAAGCCATTCTGAGTGAAATTCTTCAGGTGGCCCAACTCGTTCGTATGACTAGATTCGGCGCTAGAGTAATGAATTTTGTAATTTATGGAGAAATTCATTTGATTGAAAAAATATCAATATCTCATTTATATTCAATATTTTGTGCGACTGAGCATTCCTAAAGTCCGCTAGAAATATTTTTCCATGATACAGAGCAACTGTTTATTCACAGGGTTGTCAACAATATACCCAATTCTTCAGTGAATTAATTCGCCTACGAGGTGATAAGTTTATTAATGATCAGAATGGTTTGTTTATCGACCAAAATATTCATAAGATTGTGAATGATTCTTCTACAAAACAAAAATAAAATGTCTGCAGGTTAGTTTCCAATATAAACAATTCCTAGTTGAAAGAATTTGCCTTCGAGACTATGAGTTGATTAAGTTAATCATTATTGATGGTCGATCAGAATGGAAGTTGATCTGTCAACACAAAATGCAAATGAAAATACATAGTGTTTCATAAAAGGAAAACTGAATAGGTAATTACTCTTTTCGACGATTCAATCATGACTTCGTCCTCAACACCTGAAGGTTCGGCGATAGAGGACACCAAATGATTAATTTTGTGTGTTTGTAGGATTTAGCAAGCTATAGAATATGAATATATTTTATGAGTCATCCAAAGAAATATATCTGATGTTCTGAGGTTAATGAGTATATTTCCGTCGACTATATATTTGAACTGAGTTTACCCATCTAAATCAAAGGAGAATTCAATCATAGGCACGGAGTTATTAAACTAGCCTTCGATTTAGGAAACAAGAGGAACGTTCATAATTTGTGCATGACACAAATGTTTCTGCCTAAATTCTATTCATTAAGTATTTATGATGGTATTTTTTGTAATTGTCTGTTCTTCCGAAGATTTTATTTCTTTCAGCAATAACTTGACTACGCCGCAAAGTTTAAAAAAAAAGAAATATCTTGCTCATTTTTGTACTGGGAAAATTTACAGGTTAGTTCTTTTGAAAAAGTGATGCTTTGTGTTGCCCTGCTTTAAAAAAACACTCTGTATATTTTGAAATATTTTTATTATACGCAGCAAAGTAAACCGTATAACTTTTATCTGAAACATCTTTCACACTCCTCATGATAAGCGAAATACTGTACCTCCTCATACTAATGAGCCACCCTGTATATAACATGCACCTTTACTCATTTGAATCACTCTGTATTCATATATTCATTGAAATTGTGGTCGATCAACAAACCATTCTGATTGATCCTCAATGATAAACTCAATCAACTTATTCGTAGGCGAATTCATTCACTGAAGAAAGGAGTATATTGTTGACAACCCTATAAAAAAAATGCGTTTTTTTATTCTGTATTACGAAAAAATATTTCTAGCGTGTTTTAAGAATGCTCAGTCGCACATCATATTGAATATAAATGAGATACTAATATTTTTTACTCAGCTGAATTTCTCAAAAAAATTACAAAATTCATGATTTGGTGCCCTCTAGCGCCGAATCTAGTAATACCAATGGAGTATTTTTCTCGGAATAGGTCCAGCTACAACATATCAAAAATCCAGCCATTTTCACCGGAAGACTTTTCCCCATAAGATGTGTGTGGTCTTTTCCCGTGCAACTCTTCCAATTGTTCTTTCCGTAAAAACTTTATTTCGACATGACATAATCTTTTAGGTGTTGAACTCGTACATTGATGATTTTAACAGATTATGGATTGAAAAACAACGGCTGATTGTTTCTCTATGCAATGGGAGTTTTATTCAGACTCCTAATAAGGATTTTAATCAGGACCGGATTCAGATGTGTGAGGCCCCTGGGCAGAATTCGTTCGGGGCCCTTCTTATTTCTACTATCCAAAAAAACTAAAATTACACTCCACTTTTATAAATACATAATATGCATGAGAAAATATGTAATACAAAATAAATATCAGTTATTTGGTCGAATACAAAGTAAAATAATAATATGTAAATTAAGATTTGTTATTAAAATCCTGGCACTTTTATAGATTTTCTTGTTGAAAATTCATTGATTATGTCGGGCGTATCTAGTTGTCTTGAGACAACGTGTTCAATGCTCAATATAGAGAGATGATTCAAACTTTCTTGACCCATCATAGACAGAAGTCGATTTTTAATTAACTCCAGTATTGAGAACGATCTTTTCCCAGTAGCCCAATCAGTAGAGCATTTATTCCTGACAAAAATACTAGTAGAAAACCGACTTTGCCATCACATGAAAGACAATCCGTAGTTATATTCTGTTATGTTTTCAACTCGCAACTGTCATTTATTAATTTGTTATAAACATTTAAATAACAAAAAACGCGTTTTTTATAATTGTTTTGCTTATAAAATGAAAACTAATGAAGCAATCTGGTTGCTCCAATGAAAAGAATTGTAGATAGTTGAAATACGAACAAAATGGAATGTTTCACGACCCGATCGAATCATTAATAACGGAGGAAAATCGGAAAAACAAAAAAAAAATAGTTTTTTTTTAATCAACAACTCCGCCATTTTTCAAGTAATAGGGTTCGCCCTTCTCATGAGAGTATTGAATCATATGTACTTCATGTGTACGCAAAACAGGCTCTGACAGATCATTAGTTTTGGTACAATTGCAATTTGAATTTTTTTTTGCACAATCTTGCAGCGTATCTGGATGCTCTAGTGATAGTCCGATTTCAATTTCTAAAACAGATCTTGAAAGTAGAGGTACAGTACCATAAAATTTATATTCTTATTTTGCACTAAAATGCTGCGAAATGGGTTAAAAATGCTTGCAAACATGACTAAAAACGGCCCAGCTGGTGGAAGCGGTCGAGTGGAAGGAGAGAGCGGGAGATGAGGGGAAGCGTATTATCATTTAACCCGTTCATTAGAAGAATTCCCCTCATCTACCGGACTCTCCTACCACTCGGCAGCTAACGCGAGCTCGACCGTTTTCAGTCATGTTCACCCATTTCGCATCATTGTAGCACAAAATGAGAATATACGTAAAGTAGTACTATATTTTCACTTTCATAATCTGAGAAATTGAAATCGGGCTATCACAAGAGCATCCAGGCACGCTGCAAGATTTATCTACAATTATTTTCAATGGAGCAACCAGATTGCTCTATTCGTTTTCATTTTATAAGCAAAACAATAAAAAAACGTTTTTTGTTATTTAAATGTTCATAACAAGATAATAAATGACAGTTGCGAGTCGAAAACATAACAGAAAATAACTACGGATTGTATTTCATGCAATGGCATAATCGTGTTCCTACTAGTATTTTTGTTAAATATTCACTCATTTTATGCTCTTTTGCTTGGTGTACAGTGCAGTTAGTCAGCATCAGAACTAAATATAGACAAAGTGTCACCTCATCGTTTGGAAACGCATCATCCACTTTCTTTTCTTTGAGCAACCGGTACATTTGAAGTTCTTTACTTATATTTGATTTTGATAAGCCGACATCCACCACAAATGTCTTGAAATAATCAACAAATTGGACTAATTCGACACCTAGGTTCTCATCTAAATCATTGCTATACATTCTAACAAGTTTTAGTGAGTTTGTGTAATGCATAAAATGATATAATTCTCTTGATATGCGAATATTATTCTTGAATGTGTGGGGGCCTCTCTTAAATCCGGCTCTGATTTTAATCAAATATTAATCAATTCAACATAAAAAAATTAGTATGAAACCTAGATCTGAATACAAAATGAGTATTATTTTGGATTTTTTGTCTACCCAATATGTATTTTCGGTAGATCCGAACTCTCATTCCTCTCTGGACACCAATTATTCACCTGAAATTCGTTCCATCCTGTACACTGCCCGCCAAACTTGCATAGCCATGAACAATGTTAAAGCTCAAAGTCTACTCCAAGTAGTGATGTAGTCTGGGGAAGTTTGAAAAGACGACTAGCAACTCTGTTGAATAGGTTAACATGCAGAAGTTACTAATAGGTCTCGCTTTACAATGGAGTCTTCTCAGTGATTTCCTTCACACAAGAGATCCCCAGTAACAAAGAGATTTTCCTGTGTTCCACCAACTAACGCCGGAATTCTGAATGTTTGGAATTAATCGATTGGAGAATGTTTCGTCATGCAAATTCTAGGACTTTGGATTTACACTTCACATCAGCAATGTTATGACGTCATAACATTTTGCACCTTACAGCTGTTTTTTTCAGAATCGTTTAATACGAATATACAAAATTCAGTGGTAACATTGTCTGACTAAGTAATGAGAGTATTCTAGTTAACAGATAGCCCGATGGACCTAAAAGAACGCCTCGCTACTGAAAATTTTCACAAATAGTATGTTGTCTCAACGTTCAGTTAGGGTAAATTTGGGTGAGATGGCACATTGGGTTAGACGGTTTTACGTTATTTCTTATATCTACTGTCTATTATCATTATGTTCTGTATGATTGGCTACATAGTTTTCAAACAGTCATCCATAATACACCACGATTCCACGCCTATATTTAAAAATGATCAATAACATTCTGAATCTTCCTGAGTAGCTTCATTTTGCCGAGACGCCCAACTTTTTCCTTTACGAAAATTCTCGAAAGTGGTAGCTAATAAACTGCGCAGGCGTCAATCATGTCGATTTGGTGAGTGCGGAAAAGTTATTAACAACAGTTAGTTTTTCAATTAGCTATCACTTTCGAGAATTTTCGTAGAGGAGAAAGTTGTGCTTCTCGGCAAAATGAAGCTACTCAGGAAGATTTAGCACGTTATTAATCATTATTGAAAACAGACGTGGGATCCTGGTCTATAATGCATATGGCACAGTTCGTATAAACTGCGCAGGCGTCAATCATGTCGATTTGGTGAGTGCGAAAAAGTCATTAACAACAGTTAGTTTTTCAATTGAACGTCGAATTAATTCGATAAAGTATTCGAAAAAACGTTTGTCCTACAAAATGCATGGTAAGACTGAAGAGTCCCCCACTCCCAACATGTACCAGTGATGTGGTGGTAAGAAATCATCAGTACCCAACGGATTATTCTACCGTTGCTTGCATTATATTTCTAAATGAATGGTCATATTGTCCTAGGTAGATTTTCCCTCTCCTACTTGCAAAAGCCGTAGTATACAGGGTGCTCCATTATGTTCTTGTACAAACTTCGAATAGTGAATCTTTCACTTATAGAATGAAAAGTTAATATGAATATGTGTCCGCAAATGTTTCGTTTAGGAGATACAGGGATTGAAGTTGAAATGTTATATTCAATTATTTTGAATAACTTTTTGAATAAAATTTGGTGGGGTTTATTTGAGGTGGAAATCGAAATTTGCTATCAAATTTTATGTAGAACTCAAAGGGCGCTGCATAGGCTCTCACTATTTATTTTAATTTTCCCTGACTTTTCTTACAGTAAACTTTAGGGACCTTTTGAATCAAAATCTCAATCCCACGCTTTTTCTCAGCAAAAATGGTAGGGTTGTATTTGAGAGATTTACAAATTTCTTCATCGAGATACATCGAGAAAATGATTCGTTGTCACAATACAGAGTGCTAAATTTTGAAAAAATATTGGTTCTACACCATTTTGTATCATGAGAATTATTTCACAATACATCTTTGTAGCAAATAAGTTGTTCAATTTAGCGGAATCTGTGACATATTCAGTTTTTAAATGTTCTGAGCAACTTTGTCAGGCGACTAATAAGTAATAAGTAAAATTCAGCAATTTTCACCGAAAGACTTTTCTTCATTAAATTTGTGCGGGGTCCTTTGATGATAGTTGCATAAATTGTAGTTTAAAATTGATATTTTCGGTAACCAAATGTCGTTCTCTCACGAACGACGGCACTCAAAAGAAGAAACATTTGCGAGCCAAGGATTAACGAATTCTTACTTTTTGCGTGCTAATCCCAGTTTCTCGTGCCATCAGAGAAATATCTGCAGTCGCTGGGCTTCGAAGCCACGACCGGCGACCAGAGTGGATAGAAGATCGGTACTTTAACTACTTGGCCACGTGACTCCCGTAAAATATAATATCTTCTTTCGAACTGGAATTTTTGAGGCCTCGGAGACACCATACATCCTATTTTACCGTAGAGCAGATTTTCACAATTCGTCTGACCTCTTTGAAAGTTTTCAATTATAAATTTCAGCTCTTCAGACGATGTACTGTTGCAGGTTTTTTCGGCTTTCCCTGCATCTGTGAAAGCGAATGGGCCATCATTTAAGCCGCCCCGGAGGGCAGATTGATTACTCCAATGTTTTTACTTTGTTATTGTTGTTTTCGATATGTTTATGAAAATTATGAAAGCTAAACAAAATTTCCCACTTTTTTCATAAACTTTTCACGTAAATTATGATATTTTTGAATTGAACAAATAATTATACATTGAAAGTAACATTACTTTACGAATAAAAGTATATTAAATTGGCTAAACCACCATTTCAAAATTAATCAATATTTTGGATTTTTGTAGGACTAGCAATACATACCCGTTTTTTGTAGGACACTGTATTATTTAGGTGATGAATACACTAACCTTTCATGTGTTATCATTTCCTACAGTTACTAATAGTTATTTATACCATGGAACTGATAATTTCGGATCGTAGGACTGGGAACACCTATCATTCAATCTATAGGACAATATGACCATTCAATTATACAAATATTACCCAAGCAACGTTACAAAAATACGCTGGTTACTAATGATTTCTTATGACCACATCATTGGTACATTTTAGGAGTGGGGAACTCTTCAGTCCTACCATCCATTTTGTAGGACAAAAGTTTTTTTGAGTACTTTATCGAATTACTTCGAGGTTCAACTGAAATCTAACTGTTATTAATGACTTCTTTGCACTCACCAAATCGACATGATTGACGCCTGCGCAGTTTATTAGCTATCACTTTCGAGAATTTTCGTAGAAGAGAAAGTTGGGCTTCTCGGCAAAATGAAGCTACTCAGGAAGATTTAGCATGTTATTAATCATTATTGAAAATAGACGTGGGATCCTGGCCTATAATGCATATGGCACAGTTCGTATAAACCTTTGATTTCAGTTTAACTTCACAGTAAAAAATTACATATCATCCAAAAAAAAAATTTGATTTTTTTGTACTCATCTCCACTTTTTGCTCTTTTTCTACACCATCGAGCAGCACCCGTCTGGTGGGCCATAAAATAGCAGAATAATCTTCGCAGTAACAATAAATCAGTAAACCATCAAAACGTAAAACCAATATAATGAAGAATCAATTATCTATCAGAAAAACATTTTATAAGATTTAGGACGGAAAATCGAAATGTGTAGAAATGATTCATAATCCGAATAAAAATTCATCTAATGTATATTTATGAGAACCAATAAAGCATCATACGCGAAAGCCGTAGAAATAGATTTTATAGATCTGAATTCGGCAAGAATGGAAAGTGATTTAAATGTAAAAACTGAGTAATCGCAAATCTCAATAAACTAAGCTGTGCGTAACAGAAAACCATAAGTCTTGAAATAGTTATTTATGTACCAAGGACGAAGAACTGTCTATTATAGTCGAGCCTGCAAATTGATAGCCGAGGCGCAGCCGAGGATAGCAAGCAGGCGAGACAGTAGACAGTTTTTCGCCGAGGTGCATATTACATTTTTTCGTCGACCTCTACATACCTTTATGAAAGTAAGTACTCGCATGTTTGCTGGCCTCAGCTACGTCCAACTCTTCGAACTGCAGACTCGATCAATTCTTGATTATTATGAACAATAATATTCACACCACGGTCTAAATTCACACGTAAAATCTAGCGGATTTCGTAAATAATTAATTTGACAACAGCAAATGACAGTTATTGTCACAGGCGCCTATGTATTAATTAAAACGTGGATTTACGAAAATGACTCAATCGCCGCTCTCGTACCGTGCCGTATCATAGTGACCACAGCGGACGAAAAGAGTTTGCGGACGAAAAGTGTTTGCGGACGAAAAGTACTTGCCTTCAAAAATAGTCGATTTTTTGTCCGGAAATTAGCACGTAAAATGTCATTTTTTGCAGAGGTCGACGAAAAAATAAATTAATTGAATTTCATCAAAACATCATTCAATAGTATCTAAAAACGTAATACCAACAAATCATCCGAAAATTAATCGGTAGAATCGTAAAATCCAAGAAAACGAAATGTGTAGTACATAAAATTATCAGAATCGAACTCTAGCAGACTTTTTGGAGGGGATGTGCGAATGGAGGACCACGCTTGTAGAAAATGATTAACCTGTTATAGCTTGCCCTATTATCTCCTAGGTGCCGCTGACTTACCCGATTCATTTGCTATCCTCTCTCCAACTTCTGACATTTTTCGGTTCTGTATATTTTGATTCTACCATTTATACATCTTCTGACTTTCAAAATGCCAATTTTATGCCTTGTGATGTATGAATTCGACAATTTTAGTTCATATATCTTTCGAATATGATGCTTTGCAGACTCACGATATACTGTTACGGTATTTTATCAATTTTACAAAATATTGTTTTTGTAATTTGATGGTTTGATCGAATAATCGTCTTCACATTTTCGTTTATTCTCCTTTGTTGGTATTGTAATAGATTTATAGTCCAATTACCTCTAAAATAATTTATTTTACGAAATAAAATGATACAATAACACAATACTCTAATTTACATAACAATCGCGGAACTAGGTATTTATATTCGACTTTCACTTCACTGACTGCCCGTCTGTCTGCTGCGTCGTTCTTTTTATATTAATTGTTGACTTCTCCGAATGCTCTGGAATTCTTCATCGAATTGTCCGGATCCATCGAATCATCCAGATTCTTCTTGGTGCATAGCGTATCGAAGGTCATATGCAGCCTGCGTGAGTGTTCAGGCCCGGCATCGCCCACAGCTTCGCAAACATTGCCCCCTTCTTAGAGATATTTCGTCCCGAAATGTCATCCTTGGAGTGTGTCGATATTTGCAGGACTCCCCATATCTGCATCGTGAAGTTCGATTGAAATAACACTCCACAGTCTTCAGGTTAGGTCGTGGAATAGGATTACAGCAAACCAAAACCTGGATGCCGCTGGATCGGAATATCGTCTCCAACATACTTCTTATAACTCTCCAATCCAACCCATCAATACCACAGGATAATTTTGGGATTGCCAAGTCCACCAGATTCTGGTCCACCATCGTATCTCTCAGTTGGGTGAGGCTCCTCCAGACATCTTCATAAGACGGTTTATCTTGAGAATGCTTCTTGGTCACCAGGTAGTAGATGTTCCTCTGGCCCTTCTTCAGCTGTAGCACACCTCCAATTTCTGGATTCTGTTTTCGTAGTGTTTGGAGTTGGCCAAATTTCTTGGAGAACACCACAGCGATGCCCCTGGACATTCGAAGATCTTCTGCAACGCAGTGTGCTAGGGCGTAATCGACTGGCACTTTGAAAAGGTCCCGTGGCTCCTCTCGAGTTACCCCGTGTGACACTTTCTGTTCATTTGAGTATAAGGACATGAATTTCTGGAACGTCATCGCATCCTCTGGTGGTCTGAGGGTGCGGACTTGGTCATGGTTTCCAGCGTAAGGAGCCAACCTGTTGAAATGCACGACCCTGGGTTTACCTCTGGGTGGTTTATGGATTCGGTAAAGCAGGTCATTTATCCTCTTGACGATCTTATACGGACCTTCCCATGAATTCCGTAATTTTGGTGACAGGCCACGGCGACGCATCGGGTTGTACAGCCAAACTAGGTCACCAACCTGAAATCCTCCAGCATCGGCATTGATGTCATAAGTCGCTTTCATTCGGTCGCTGGCACTCTGGATGTTCAAACGGACTCGTTCGTGGATGTCCTCCATTCGCTGCCGGAGTTTGCTGAGGTAGTCCTCTCCCACGGTATCCTGTCCTGGTGGCCAAACTTTAGGTCACAGGGAAGTCGCAGCTCTCGGCCCATTATGATACTTGCAGGGGTTTGGCCGGTCGACTCGTGTACTGCGGAACGGTAGGCCATCAGGAACAAATGAAGATACTGGTCCCAGTCTCTTTGATGGTCAGAGACTACCTTGGACAAGTGGCGATTGATAGTCCTGTTCATCCGCTCAATCATTCCATCGGACTGTGGATGTAGAGCTGTGGTTCTCGTCTTGCGGATGTTCAGCAGTTGGCAGATTTCTTGGAACAGGTTGGATTCGAAATTTCTGCCTTGGTCCGAATGCAGCTCCAAGGGGACACCGAATCGACATATCCACTCTTTCACCAAGACGTCTGCGACGGTGATGGCTTCCTAGTTGGGCAGGGCATAGGCTTCGGCCCACTTACTGAAATAGTCCATTGCCACAAGGATGTATTTATTTCCGTGATCTGATACGGAGAACGGGCCGGCGATGTCAATGGCGATTCTCTCGAATGGACTACCTACGTTATACTGACGCATCGGGGCCTTGGGTCGTGTCCGAGGTCCATTGCTGGCAGCACAAACAGCACACTTTCTGCACCAGTCATTGACATCAACTTGACAATTGACACAGTAGAACCGTTGCCTTACTTTCTGCAGGGTCTTCGTCACACCCAGATGTCCTCCAGCAACTCCATCATGGATCTCTCGGAGTACTTCCTGTCTTCTATTCTTGGGAACCACTATCTAACGTCTGTCCTCCCCACCATCTTCGGTCTCCAATACACGTTTCAGGACCCCATTTTCCAAGGTAGGGGAATTCCATTGGGCCCAGTAGGATTTGACTGCTAAGGAATATCTTGCGATTTCCTGCCATGTCGGTCTTTAATCACTCTTTTTCCAACCGACGACTAAACCAAGATCTGGATCGCTTTCTTGGTCTTTCTGGACCTCGTTGTCATTCCAGTTGTTATCAACTGCCGTGGTTCTAGAAATCGCTGCTTCCTTCTCTTCTGCCCGTCGGCAGTGTGAGCAGTCGTCTGGGCATGGTCTCCTTGACAGGGCATCTGCGTTCTTGTGGCCACTTCCTGCTCGATGTTCGATTTCGAAGTCAAATTCTTGGAGTCTTTCGATCCAACGTGCTACTTGGCCCTCGGAATTTTTGAACCGTAAAAGCCATTTAAGGGCTGAGTGGTCGGTCCTTAACAGGAATCTTCTCCCGTACACGTATTTGTAAAAGTGTTCTACTCCCTTGACAACAGCCAACAGTTCTCGTCTGGTGACACAGTAGTTACGCTCCGGTTTACTGAGAGTTTTACTGAAGTATCCGATGACCTTCTCTTGCCCATCCTGGATCTGGGACAAGACAGCTCCAAGTCCCACGTTGCTGGCATCCGTGTCCAAAATGAATTTTCCACTCGGAAGGGGATAACTTAAAATTGGTGCGTTGATCAATGCCCCCTTCAGCTTCCTGAACGAGTCTTGGCATTCTTCGGACCATTGGAACTTTGTTTGTCCTTCCGTGAGCCTGGTCAGTGGTTTAGCGATGTTGGCGAACCCCAGCATATATCGGCGATAGTATGTGCACAAACCAAGGAAACTACGGAGTCGGTGTATGTCTTTCGGAATAGGCCACTCCTTCACTGCTTCGATGTTCTCGTCATCCACTGCTACTCCGTGCCCAGAGACAACATGGCCAAGGTAACGTACTTCTTTTTGGAACAGGTGGCATTTCTTGGGGCTCAGCTTCAATCCAGAATTTCTCAGTCGCATGAATACCTCCTCCAGGTTTTTAACGTGGTCTTCGAACGATTTGCCAACTACAATAATGTCATCGAGATATACCAGACACGTCCTCCATGAAAGTCCTTTCAGAACAGTCTCCATTAATCTCTCGAATGTGGCTGGAGCATTACAAAGCCCGAATGGCATAACGGTGAAATGCCACAGTCCTGAGCCGATGGTGAAGGCTGTCTTTTCTCTATCTTCTGGAGCCAGTTCTACCAGCCAGTATCCACTCATCAGATCGAGGGTCGAGAAAATCGTGGAGCGGTACCAATCGAAATTTACTTCAGGGCAATTTGGAAGAATTGTTTGATAATGACTTACCTCTAGCAGAAGTTGGTAACATTTGGTTCCAACAAGATGGGAATCCCGCTCATAATTTGAGGATTGTTCGAGCATAGATATCAGCAGTTACATGGCCTCCACGATCGTCAGATCTGACACCTCCTGACTTTCATCTTTGGGGGTACATCAAAAACTATGTGTATCAACGTAAATTTCAAACTAGAGGAGAATTACGTCAACTGGTTTCAGAAGCAATTCAAACCATTACATCAGATGTACTCAACAATGTTTTGAGTTCCATAGTAAAACGATGTTACCTGTGTTCAGAAAATGATGGTCAATTGTTTGAACATCTTTTGTAATTAAGACAGACGTAACTGGAGTTTTTTCCTGATTGATTTTAAATAATGTCTGAAATAAGCTAAAAACATATTTGAACAGCTATAAATGATATATGACGTATTTCAGAATAAAAATAGCTTTGAATTTTGTAATGAAAATAACAAGGCCGCATTTACAAAAATAGTTGATGAAGATTATTCGGAAACGAAACGTAGTAGTGGACATCTGTAGACGTCATCTTGTTGAGCTCAAAAGATGGAATGAAAATCAGAGTCCTAATACCTGATCAGAATATGTTGGAGCTAGAAACATGTGAAGGGAGACAATCGAATCATCGGGAGAAGCCAAAATATGGTCGAAACTCATCGAGTGTCCTACCGGGACCCGCTCGGTTAGTTCTTTTGCCAATGCTGGTGGGAAGAAACTTCACATACAACTCATTTCCTCTACTGACCAAAGAAGATGGAACGAACGCCAAATATCTTGAATTTCTTCTCTAGTGAAAAAGTCCAAATATTGTGACAGTTTCAGTTGGCCTGTAGACAGAATGGACAAAATGGATGAAAGGTGAGTGCACAATGACCACAATATATAGGTACATTTTAATGTTGATTTCAGTGGACCAGTTTTTCAACAATATGGACCTCAAAAAACTCGACAATTCCTCATCGATCTCTGTTAACATGTTCACAGCGTTTTCCATAATTGTATTTACGTCTTCATATAGACCTTTCTACAGGTATCCTCGAAATTCTTGAGTGTCTTGCTGGGCGCAAACGATAAAACGAGAAAAGAATCTTCTATGAGATCTTGTGTATGATGAGTAATGGATTATACTGTTCATAAAGCAATCATTGACAATATCTTCCAACCCATATAATTCTGCTGTAATACATAATATGGGCCCGTAGATGCTGTTTGAGCTGCATTCGCCATTTCTGTCTTCTTCTGAAGAGTCTCTGGTTGTCAGTATTACTGGAGCAGTGTAATTGCGTTGCAGACTATAATAACCAATATTTTTTGCCAACATGTTTGCTGCAAATTTTACTCTAGATTTACTGGGAAAACAACCCCAGATCATAATTTTCTTGACAGTCTTATGTGTTCCACGGATTTGTTGAGTTCCAGAAATCACACTCTATAGTTTACTTTATTTTATATGCATGAATTTCAGTTACTAAGGTTTTTGAAATAACAGATTAGATTTTTACTGTAATTTTGAAAGTTGTTGTCAAAATATACGTTTTCGTTTTGCGTATCATTTTTACAGTAAAGTAAGCAAATAAACACAGAGTGGAGTTTCACTACAAAACTCGCTCATTGTTTGGTCCTTCAAGTAAGTTATGAACCAAGATATGGCAAATTCAGCACGAAGTAGAAGAAAGGGAGCAGGAGTAAACAAAAGCTTGTCAGCAGACTTTGATTGGCCAGAAAGATTCGGAAGAGGAATTGGTGAAATGGAAAATCCCCGGAAAAATGGAAGCCAAATCACCACTGAAAGGAAGGAAGCCTCGGAAAAATCGAAACTTTCCAAGTCTACTGTGAGTTCACAATCCCACACTAGTGCCAGAGTTCTTCAAAAGAAACTGAATTATGAAACGGAAAAAAAGCGACAAGAAATCGAAATAGAAAAAGCAAAATTAGAGAATCAACTTCGACTTCTGAAACTCGAACATGATATTCAAGAAGCCGCAATTCGGGATGCAGAAGAAGAGAGACGGAGCCAAAAACTGGGATTAGAAGACGTCCAGCAGTGCACGTCCAGGTCCAGGGTTCAAGAGTGGGTGAACAACTCAGAAGAGAACAGAAGTATTTGGAATGAGTCAAATATCCAACCAGTCATTACCAAGGCACAGATACCAGGGTTGCAAGGTAAACGTACAGAAAATGAAGATCGTTCAGGTGAGCCATCTGATAATTTCGTCCAACCAGGTGAGAATAAATGTAATGAGATCAATATCAGTCAGGTCAATGTAGGTAACTCTGAATCAAATGATGTACAGTTGTTATGTCAGACAATTAACAATCTTCTGAAACAAAACAGCAATAGTTCTAACAATAATTTTCACGATAAACTTTTGGCACGCCAAATTATAGACAAGGATTTTCCAATTTTTTGTGGGAATCCTGAAGAATGGCCGTTATTTTATGAACAATATGAACGAGTTTGTAAAATGTGCTCCTTCGGTCAGGAAGAAATAATGATAAAACTCAGAAAATGCTTGAGGGGGGAAGCAAAATCGGCCGTAGCGGGTATGTTGCTCACTTCAGATAATGTACCAATGGTGATGGAAACATTGAGAATGAGGTTCGGTAGGCCAGATGTTATTATTGAAGTTCTTATATCCAAAATTACTTGCATTCCATATATGAAAGAGATAAGTATTGAAAAATTAATCATTTTCTCAAATGAAGTAAAAAATTTGGTTGAAACTATGAAAAGTCTTAAGTCAATAGGACATATGAATAATCCTCAACTACTAAAAGATTTGTCAAATAAACTTCCCGACATACTAAAGCTCAAATGGGGTGAATATTTTTTCAGTGGACAAAGAGAGGCGAATATTGAACTATTTTCCACTTGGCTGACAGACATGGCAAATGCTGCATGCTGTGTTTATACTCCGAAAGAAAGAAGGAAATATGAAGATTCATTGAAGGACGTGAAGAAACCATTTTTCCAACAGAAACAGAAATGGTCAGGAGCAGTCCTAAGCACCAATACACAGGAATTTAAGAGCTGTAGGTACTGTGAAAATGGAGAGCATCGTACTTCAAACTGTCCAAAACTGAAATTGGATGATGTAAATACAAGGTGGGATATAATAAAAGGTAAAAAACTCTGTTTTTGTTGTCTAGGAGCGAATCATCAGAAGCTCAAATGTAAATACAGAAAAGAATGTGGTATTGGTGGATGTGAATATAAGCACCATAAACTTCTGCATAATGAAAATTTGGCTGGAGATAGGAGATCTCGTGAAAGTGAATCCGAAAATGTAAATATTGTAAATAATATGAATGATGTTTCCAGGCAATCCGAAAAAGAAGCAGTTTTGACAGTTGAACGGACGAAACGGAATGTACTGCTGAGGATGATTCCAGTGAAATTATATGGTCCACATGGAGAGATTCGTACCCTAGCACTCTGTGATGAAGGGTCTTCCGTGAGTTTGATAGAAGAGGAAATCGTCAGAAAGTTGGGACTCAAAGGTATCAAAGAATCGCTCTGTATCAAATGGACTGGAGATATTTCAACAAAATTCGAAAATTCACAATGTCTAGATCTTCAAATATCAGGAGTAGGAGATTCAAAGCTATATAATTTGAAAAATGCATATACTGTAGAAAATATTTCATTACCAGTGCAATCCGTAACAAAAGAAATGTGAGATGGTTATTATCATTTGAAAAATCTTCCAATCACTAATTTTCAGAATGAAAAACCGATGTTACTGATAGGTCAGGATAATATAAATCTCATTATTCCTAGACAAATCCGAAGTGATTACAAGAATGAAAGATTTTCTCCTGTTGCAACAAAATGTAGGTTGGGTTGGTCTCTACATGGCCCAAATATTCAATGTGGAATTGAAATGATAGATTCCATTCACTTTTGCAATAAGAAAGATGAGTTATTACATGATTTAGTCAAACAGTTTTTCTCACTAGATTCATTCGGTATTTTGCCTCCCAAGAATGCTCTTACAATAGAAGAGAAAAAAGCAGTTGAAACAATGAAAGCAACGGCTCGAAGAGTAGGAGATCGTTTTGAAATAGGCCTCATTTGGAAAGATGAGAATCTGAAATTACCTGAAAGCAAAACAACAGCGTTGCAAAGATTGAAATGCCTGGAAAGAAAATGTGAAAGGAACGAGGAATTTGGAAAAATCTACTGTGAAAAGATCGACAGCTACGTGAGGAAAGGATATTTGAAAAAATTGACAATTGAAGAAGCAGCAGTCGAACCTCCTCTCACATGGTATTTACCTCATTTTGCTACTGTGAATCAGAACAAACCCGGTAAAATGAGGATGGTTTTTGATGCAGCAGCTAAATCCCATGGATCTAGTTTAAATGACTTTCTATTGCCAGGACCGGATTTGCTCGCACCACTTGTTGCTGTTCTGATCAGGTTTCGAAAGAGAAAATTTGGATTTGCAGGAGACGTGAGAGAAATGTTTCATATGGTCCAAATCAGAAAAGAAGATCGATATGCCCAAAGATTGCTATGGAGAAACTTAAACGTTACGATGGAACCGGAAGTATATGAGATGCAGGTGATGATCTTCGGTGCCACATGTTCTCCAGCATGTGCGCAATATGTAAAAAATGTAAATGCGGAGGAAATGAGTGAATCACCTGAAATTTTGACGGCTATAATGAAGAAAATATATGCTGATGATTACTTGGATTCCACGGACACTGAAGAACAAGCTTTAGCCAAAGCAACAGAGGTAAAACGAATTATGTCTTTAGCGGGATTTGATCTAGTCAACTGGATAACCAATTCTCCACTAGTGAGATCAAAATTCAAGGGAGAATTACATGAACATAAGAATATTCCTGAAAATGAGCAAGCAATACAAAGAATCTTGGGAGTATGGTGGAATCCTGAAAATGATAAAATCCGTTTCCAATTTTCACTCGAAAATATACCACATAAAATCAAAATCACGAAAAGGGGTATTCTCAAAACTGTGATGAGTATTTTCGATCCTTTGGGATTTTTGGCTTTTCATACAATTGGGGCAAAAATTCTTCTACAAGACATATGGCGAGCAGGTGTCAGTTGGGACGATCCTATTCCAGCTAACTTGAAAAAGATATGGGAAGATTGGCTCATGGAGTTGAGGGATGTATCAAAAATAGAAGTTTCACGGTGTTATTCTTACCTTATACCAACTTCTGAGTTGACAGAATTGCACATTTTTTGTGACTCCAGTGAAAAAGCGTTCTCAGCAGTTGCATATTTAAGAATATTGGATCATGGAAAGGTCGAGACATCATTTGTGATGGCAAAGACGAGGGTCGCACCACTGAAGCCCTTATCTATACCCAAATTGGAACTTCAGGCAGCTGTGATGGCTATAAGAGTCTCGGAAATACTCTTAAATGAACTAGAGATTAAAATTGGGAAGTTGAGTTTTTGGTCAGATTCAAAATGTGTTTTAGGGTGGATAAAAAATGATAGCAGAAAATATAAACCATTCGTAGCACATCGAATTGGGGAAATTCAGGAGAAAACCAATATTGTTGATTGGCATTGGATTCCATCTCATTTGAATGTGGCAGATGCAGCTACTCGACAACACTGCAAAGGAAAATTCACTAATATCTGGGCAGTTTGGTTAAATGGTCCAGATTTTTTGAAAAATCCCATAGACTTTTGGCCAGAGGAACTGAAGAATTGTCCAGAACGGGAGCAAATTGTCGAAGAATTGAATGAACTGAGAAAGGAATTCACAGGAACTTGCACTTTAGAATACGAGTCAAGTTTACCAGATATAAAGAGATTCTCCAATTGGTTACGGCTGATACGGGCAACTGCTTGGGAATTTCGATTCATTGAAAACTTGAAAAATCTAAAGAATAAAGTTGCACATCCGATAAGACAAACTTTGAGTATCACAGAATTGGAGAAAGCTGAGAAACAATGGATTAAACAATCACAGACAGATAGTTTCAGAGACGACATGGAAAATATAAGAAAAACAGGAAGTTTGAAGAAAAACAGTAGGTTAAAAGGATTATGCCCGGAGTTAGATGAAAACGGAGTGATGATACTGGGTGGAAGATTAAATTTAGCTACGTGTTTAGCATTTCAAACAAGAAAACCCATTATTTTATGCCCTAAACACCCTTACACAAAATTGCTGATAAAGTTCTATCACGAAAAATACGGACATATTGGAACTGAGACAATTTTGAATGAAATCAGACAAAAATTTTGGATAATTGATGGACGTGCTGCGGTGAAATCCTCTAGAAAAAACTGCCAAAAATGTAAAAATGGTAATTCCCAACCCAAACCTCCAATTATGGGTCAACTTCCGTTAGTACGTATAACGCCATGTATACGAGCATTCATCAATGTAGGAATGGATTGTTTCGGACCATACTTCGTGACAATCGGAAGAAGGAAGGAGAAGAGATGGGGCACCTTATTCACTTGTTTGGCAGTGAGAGCAGTTCACTTGGAAATTATCTCCTCTACGAATACTGACTCGGCTATTTTAGCTATAAGAAGATTCATCTCCAGGCGAGGGCAACCCGAAAAAATACTCTGCGATAATGGCACAAACCTGAGAGGAGCAGCTAATGAACTTCGACTAGCTTTGAAAGAACTAGAGCAAACAAAAATATCCGATTTCGCAACCAGTAGAGGTATAGATTTTCACTTCATTCCACCAGGAAGTCCACACATGAGAGGGGCCTGGGAAAGGTTGATTGGTTCCATTAAGAAGTCTCTGGGAACAGTGGTCTATGGGCAGTCCCTGAAAGAAGAAACACTGGCGACACTTTTTGCTGAAGCTGAATGTATCGTAAATGCAAGACCTCTAACACATGTTTCTATCGATCCGAGAGACCCTGAAGCACTTACCCCCAATCATTTTCTCCTAGGATACGGACACACAGAGGGACCACCAGGAGATTTTGAATCCGGACTCTACATGAAAAAAGAATGGAGGAAATCTCAAATGTTAGCCAATGCATTTTGGAGACGCTGGGTAAAGGAGTACTTACCTACACTGAATAGACGAAAAAAGTGGAATGATAATAATGAACCAATTAAACCTGACGATATTGTGATCATTGTCGACGAAAACTCACCACGAAATCACTGGCTGATGGGAAAAGTAGTATCAGTCTACCCTGGTCCAGATGGGCGTGTACGCGTAGCAGACGTGAAGACAACGAAGAACACATATAAGAAACCCGTGTCAAAGCTATGCAAATTAGAAGTGGAAGCAGTAATAGAAGATGAAGAATGCAGTTCTTCACTGGGGGGAGAATGTTCCACGGATTTGTTGAGTTCCAGAAATCACACTCTATAGTTTACTTTATTTTATATGCATGAATTTCAGTTACTAAGGTTTTTGAAATAACAGATTAGATTTTTACTGTAATTTTGAAAGTTGTTGTCAAAATATACGTTTTCGTTTTGCGTATCATTTTTACAGTAAAGTAAGCAAATAAACACAGAGTGGAGTTTCACTACAAAACTTGCTCACTTATGCCTGAGATTTCCTTTCGCCAACGAACTGTCAGACGCATTTTGCCAGGACTTAACACCAACCAAGCTAGTGAATCGGATGGCATTCCTTCGATCGTACTAAAAAAATGTGCCCGTGAACTTACACTAGTGCTTTGCAAGTTATTCAACCTCTCTTATAATTTGGGGATATTTCCGTCAATCTGGAGAATTGCAAGAGTACAACCAGTCTACGAAAAGCAGAAAAAACCCCATCTAGCAACTACATTCCTATCGCACTTCTATCTATTATTTCGAAGGGCATGTAAAAAGCCCTTAACATCGAGCTAATGAAATATCTAGAGCTATCAAGAATTGTAAATTATCGACAATATGGTGTACGTCATCAGAAATCAACTTCTGACCTACTATCGAGTATCATGAAAAGGTGCAAAATAATTTAAGTTTTGTCAAAACATCAATCTCAAGTTTCACACTTTGCGGTGGCAAAACATCATTGTCCGTCTATACTTTGAAAAAGAATGTACTTATTTATTATCAAGTTCCGCAAGAACTAGCATGTTGGTAGCATCGGATTTGGATTAGATTTTTTCTCATGTTCATCTGTGTTCATCTATTTATGTATCATTTGTGAAGTTTTCAACTGACACTTATCCTTTTTTTTGTTTATTTTCAATCCTACGTATTGCTGTTATCATACTATTTGAATCTGAAATATATTTCTAGGAAAATATCATATCCTACATAATAGATGCTATATACGTAAAGAAGCAATTATCACTTACTACTTTATAATTTCATAATATCTTTCATAGTAATAGTATAAGACAGGAAAGTGGTCTTTTTCGGTTGAACATATTTTATAAAAGCTTCACAAAATTATCTATTTCTGAAATAGTGGGGTAGCAGATCGCCAAAATGACAAATTTGGCTCACCCTGAAACCTAACCAGCAACCACTATGCTAGATTTTATATTGGTTTGATGCGTAACTGACAGCTTGGAGGTACAACAAACTCAAAAGAAGAATAAAGAACCTCACTTTTCTGCTGGCTTTAGTAAATAAAGAACGTTTTTCGAAGTTTTTTCTATTTCTACCGTGTTTTGACTGTTTCTGCTGTGTTATAACTATTTCTGATGTTTTTTCTGTTTCTGCTGTTATGATGAAATTTAGGAATAATGGATTTCACAACATATTAGTCAAGTTCAGATGATGACAACGGTGAAGATAAAATATCAATAATTGGCATTGAACCATATCTTCTTGAAGCTGAAGATATTTCACATTTCTCAGAAATAATGTATCCTGATATTGTCAATTATTTAGTGGAAACTAAGAGTACTTTCACAATGAATTAAATGTGTTGGTGAAAAAAATTTGTGTGAAGCAGGTACATTCGCATATTCTAGTGATTGGAAAGGTATTAACCATCATACTATGGAAATACTTATAACTCATTTTTGAAATTTTTATAGGTGATGCATTCTCAAAGACAATAATAAATTATCAACACCATAGATAATGTCTAGAAGATGGCAGTATTGTTATTGCTCATTATGATTGTACAGCAGGTTTGGGGAGATTTGTTCTCATGTACCTACAGTTTTATTTTCTACATACGAAATAACAAGAAAACAGGAGTAAGTTATTTTGACAGGAAAAAGAGCAACTAATAAGCCAGCTTAACCCTAAAGAGTTTTGGACTAAAATCTAGCAAATTCCAAGTGTCTGAACCTCACTGAAGATGAACACAAAAGGGAGGCAAACTCATTAGATATATCTCCTGTTTCTGAGGAAGAGAAACAAAATTTACTGATGAGCTTGGTCGAGTCTAAAGTGGCAGTTCTTCATTCTATAATCAGACCATTTTCAGAATTTTTGTCAAAAAAAGTAAAATCCAAGAAGGAGTTTTGTTGTATTGAATCTTTATAGAGATATATAAATAAATAAATTGGATGCTGTGCTTCTTCCTGCCCGATAATTGAACCATAATTTGCACTTTGACTGCTCACGAGTTGCTCTTTTAATTTGTTTGGATTCTTCAATTGTTAATGATGTCAATCTTTTCACCTGTTATATTTCAATAAATTGAATACTTTTCCAGATAACTGACTTTATTCTGACATTCATATCCAAAATGTTACAAAATCTGTGTGCCTAGCAACAAATGAATATTTTGAATATGATTCATCGTTCAGGTCAATTTCGCCTCTGATGGAAATGATCAAAGCTTAACAAATAATATTCAACATATTTTCTTCTTTCTCAAATAAGCCGATTACTAAGGAAACAGACATAGGTGATTTCAAGTTACAGGTCCAGGCGGGTGGGTACTCTAGATACTATTGCCGGTTTTTGAGTTAGTTCTGGTGACACTAAGGTTGTGCTAGTGGAATTTCTTTCTAAATTGGTAGAAGAAATTGAAGAACTTATAGGTGCATTAGAACTGCCTTGTTCACTTTGAAAAGAGATTTGCTCTACTGAAATATTTCCCTGCCTCTTCAAGACTACATGCTTTGTCAAATTTTATTCATTGTGAAACCATTCTTTGTGTCCACTAAATAATATACAAGATTAGGATACATCATTTTGGGAAAAAGTGGAATATCTGTTGATAATTCTTCAGCTTCCAGAAGATATGGATCAATGTCTATTATTGATGGCACAGAGTAGCTGATAAGTTTATTTTTATCCCATTGTCCCATCTAAACTTGAGTAATATGTTGTGAAGTCCATTATTATGGATTAATAAATTTCATCAAAACAGCAGAAACAGAAATAAATACATCAGAATCAGTAAAAACATAATAAATTGCGAAAAACCTATTTTAGTTACAAAAGCAAACGGAAAAGTGAGGTTATTTCTTCTTCTTTTTCTACGATTGAGTTTGTTGTACCTCCGAGCTGTCAGTTACGCACCAAACCAATTTCAGTAGTATAGATGATATTTCGACCGGTGTTCGGTGTATATGAGTGGGACTCTTTTCTGGACGCCAGTTTGGAAAATGGAAGATGCAAATATTTGATTGTTCCTACTTTGGAAACCACTCAACCTAAAAACTTGATCTTGGTGTCAAATCATATGTTTTTGGGGTGAGGGAATTCAAAAAACTCATCAATTTATACATACAGTGACCGCCACAAAGTATGTACCATATGGGAAAAAAGTTTATTGTTTGACTAGTGGAAAAATATTTCTGGGGAAAAGTTTGTGCATGTACGTTAACCTAAAAATCAATTTTGATACATGTCACGTGAAGATGGCAAGATATCGAAAAAAGTAATTTGAAAAAGTTGCTTGCACTTCAATTTTATACTCAAGTACAGAGTTTCAAGTGATAAATCGGAAAAATTCGAAATTGTAATTCGAATATATTCCGGTCTCTTTACAAATATCAAAGTTCTTTTTCTGAATGGTTTTTGACTATTGTGGAACATTTGAATTTCGATAATAATGACAAATTTCCTCATTTTCTCCGCACCACATGGCACTAAATTGAAAAAATTGGTTTTGCCAAAACCCTCGATGTTACATTGGTTCGTATCTAAAAGTAATATCAGAATTCCAAGACCATTGTGATGATATGGCACTCTAGGAACATCATGTTTTCTGATTATAATGCAGTTTCAATGATAATGCTGCATGAGCGTTTCACTTTAAGCCTCTTGAATTTGACTCACTATTTTCAAGTTTATGTGCGAAGTGAGACGCTCATGCAAGATTATCATTGATACTTGATTATAATCAGGTAACCAGAAAGTTCCTAGATTGCTATATCATCACTATAGTCTTGGAATTCTGATATAACTGTTAGATATGAAGCAGTGTAACAGCGAGGGTTCTGGCAAAAACCATATTTTTCAATTTAGTGCCATCTTGGGAGGAGAAAATGAGAAAATTTTGTCAACATCATCAAAAAACAAAAGTGCTACTACAGTCAAGCCATTCAGAAAAATATTTGATTTTTGTAAAGATATGGGAAGATATTTTAAAAAATTGTAATTTAAAATTTTTCCGATTTATTGCTTGAAACTCTTCAAATAAGTATAAAATAAATTAAATTCCAAGCAACTTTTTCAAATTACTTTTTTCGATATCTTTTGGCCTCTTCATGTTATTTTTTCCAATTTTCCGCCATACTAATGTATCAAAATCGATTTTCAAGTTATCGGACATGCACAAACTTTTCCCCAGAAATGTTTTTCCAATAGTCGAACAATAAACTTTTTTCCCACATGATACATACTTTTTGGCGGTCACTGTATGTATAAATTGATGAGTTATTTGAATTCCCTCACCCCAAAAACATATAATTTGACACCAAGACCAAGTTTTTAGATTGAGTGGTTTCCAAAGTAGGAACATAAAATATTCGCATCCGCTATCTTCCAAACTGGCGTCCAGAAAAAAGAGTCCCACTCATACACAGTGAATACCGGTCAAAATATCATCTGTACTACAGTAATATGAAATTTAACATAGCGGTTGCTGGTTAGCTTTCAGGGTAAGCCAAGTTTGTAATTTAACATCTTCTACAAAATGTGCCTCCCCCTAATAGCGTTTTGCCTTGAAACAAGTATTACTGTATTTCAGTCATTTCAATGTACTGTTCCAATAACTTCATTGAAAAATCGATGCAGAACTAGAATAAGGGAATGAAAGCGATTGGAAATATTCAGTACACGATTCAAACGAGACTCCTGCTCCCATTTTGTTATTTATTTCGATCGGGGCTATTTAAAAGCCAAATATTTATGTGCTTCCTTCCCCTTTCTAATCCAGTGAGATACAGCGGCATACAAAGAAACGTTCCATTGTGAGCGCTAGTTAGGCAAAATGTTTTTCAGGAAGACGTGCTTTATCTTGTTGTTCGGAGTGAATAAATAATTCATAGCGTGACAGTTGAACCTGCTGCTGTGTCGGGAAAAACAGTTACGTGAACCTGATGAGCCAGGATTAGCGGATTGTTCTGAAATTTTCTTCTGACTCCATTTTCTATTTGTTTACTCATTTGAAATACGGAAGCATCTATGTGGGAGTAAAAAAGCCACATCAATTCTAATTGTTGAAATTTTCTCTTCGTATCTCGGAATTCAGGCTTCAGTATTATAATAATAATCAATTCGGGTATAAATGGAGCACTGTGAACATGACTCCGATAGCAGATGGTTGTCAAGCATATCATCTGCGGAAAGTTCAGAATTTTTTAACTGACTAATTGCCTCGAAGAAGACAGTTTTCTGAAAGATTTGTGGGGCAAATAATAAATGATGCTTCTTATTCTCGAAGGGTAATTTGAACTGACAAAAGAAGTTTCATCCGGGCTGGTATCTTCAAATTCAAAAGCATAATGCTCATACATTTAGGCACACAAAAATCCTCATGTTATGAAAGTCACCCATTTTCAACATGAATTTTCGTGCTACGTTTGGATGGCATTTTGCAACGACTCACTCATCAAATTCAGATTCATTAAATCCTTTTTTCCATTGTGCAATAGATTACACGAGCACAGGTATACAATTTCTTATTAATAGAACATAGAACAACTAAAACAAGAAATGAAGCAGAACAAATACAATCACATTGTCGTACAGCATAAAAAGTAAAACATAGCAATAAACTATTGGAGAGAAGAGCATCAAGTTCTCCCAAAATATAATAACAATTATTCGCTTAAAACGTTTTCAACCTACCTCCAAAAACTTCGTATGTAAGACAGTTTTTCGAGTGGCTGGGAAGCCTATTGAAGTAAGAAGCCTCAGCGATAAGAGGTAATTTTTTTATTGAAATTGTAGTATTTTTGCAAAAAAAAATAGTAACATGCCTGTGAATATAATTATTTTCCGTTAATTTGTGTTGTATACTATAAGTATTACTCAGTAATTCCGAAAGATAACTAGAAGTCTCGGTTAGAATTTTCTTGTCTTCAAATATATTTCGAAACAAAGTAAAATATAGATCAAATATAAATCAAATTATTTGTTTTTGCAAAACAAACTTTATTTCAATTTCACGTCCTTGCCCAAAGGCAATGACCCTGTAAGCGATTGCAGAACTTGCACATTACTTTCGATTAACTGCGAAAAAACTATATAAGTACTTACCCTTTAATAGTCATCAATCATCTTTGCCAAAATACAATTTAAATATCCAAGATTTTCCAATAAAGGACTTCGGATAAGAATGCAGTCATGCCACCACACAACTTTTGGGTTTAAAACTACTGACACGTTTTTCGGCAACTTTTCTCTATGTTATGGTTCCTGGCAGCCTCAAGAACCCCGTAATAGAATTAAAATTGTTCATAACTACAGAAATATTACGATTCTTCATAAAATACAAAACACTAGGGCCTTTGATTTTGTTTAGGGTTTTTTCTCTCAAACTGGCGCTAAATTCAAAACTAGAGCTAGAGCATTGTTATTGAACGAGGTATTGTGTAGTGGAGGGTTGTTTCTTTGTCAGTGTACATTTGTTCCATGGAAACATTCAAATGAAGAAATGATATTCAATCATTTTAACCAACTGTTATGACTAAAATGCAATATTTACCCACAAAACTGATATTAGTTCTGTGATGTAACCTCAAAGTTATGTTAAGTTATTGAATGAAAGGCCGAGAGCATTTTAATCAAAAAGGTAAAAAGATTTGTTTATCCGCGAAATTTACCAAGCTCAGAATATTTTCTAGATCGATTATTTGGCAACTAGGAAAAATGAAATACGCGATTTTCTTTAAATTCAAGAAAATGATATATTTTGAAATCATCGCCATTTTGAAGAAAAATCCCTAAAGAGAATTGAAGTCCCTAGTGTTTTGTATTTTATGGAAAATCTTAATTTTTCCACAGTTATGCTCAATTTCAATCCTATTACGGGGTTTCTGAGGCTGCGCAGGAACCCTGACATGACGAAAAGTTGCCAAAAGTTGTGTGGTGGCATGACTGCATCTTTATCCGAAGTCCTCTATTAAACCTGCGAAAAAGATAAAATATTTGGGTACTTACATTAACAATCATTTACGATGGATCCACCATAAGGAATATTCAACAAAAATCTTCGTAGTATCCTAATTCGTTTCAAACAAGTTCGACCATTCTTGAGCTTCAAATATTAAACAATATTGTTCAACGGTTTGGTTGAATCACATCTTAATTATGGCAATATTGACTGGGAAGGAGCATCAAGGAACTACCTACATGCCCTCGAAATCTCCCAAAAACGATTCCTCCGAATGCTACTCAACAAACCTTCAAGATGTCCAAGCTCTCAACACTATACTGAAACACAAATATTAGATATTAGACAATTTAATATTATTCAGATAAGCCAGCAATATACAAATAAAAACGAACTTTCCACTCAAAACCATGGATACGCGACAGGATCGAACATTCAGTATTATATGACACTAAGGTAAACACGATTAAATTTCCACAGATTTATTGTCTACGCGACATGTTTCGTAGACAATAAATCTATGGAAATTTAATCGTGTTTACCTTAGTGTCATATACTATGAATTTCCATCAAGTAAAGGCCACGTCAATCCAAAATCATTCAGTATTAATTGTATACCAATAGTTTCTAAAACAGTAGGTCAGAGAAGTTAGTCCTACTTGGCATCAAAATTTTTCAGACAACTACCACAAAAAATAATCGGTGAAACTTCTTTCAAACGCTTTACAGTGACCGCCAAAAAGTATGTACCATATGGGAAAAAATTTTATTATTGGAGTATTGGAAAAAATATTGTGGGGAAAAGTTTCTGCATGTCCGATAACCTAAAAATCGATTTTGACACATGTCTCGTGATCGCTAGAATGTCGGCAAAATGAAAAAAATTGCAACGCAAAGGCAAAAAAGGGGTAAGATGGCAAGATATCAAAAAAAGTTATTTGAAAAAGTCACTTAGAATTCAATTTTATACACATAAACGAAGTTTCAAGAGATAATTCAAAAAAATTGAAAATAGCAATTTTTTTAAAATATTTTCCCATCTATTTAAAAATATTATTTTTTTTCTTATGAATAGCTTGACTATACTGAAACATTTGCATTTTAATGATAATGACAAAACTTTCTCATTTTCTCCACACCAGAGGGCACTAAATTAAAAAAATTGGTTTTTGCCAGAACCCTCGCTGTTACATTGGTTCTTATCTAACAGTTATATCAGAATTCCAAGACTATTGTGTTGATATGGCAATCTAGAAACACCATGTTTCCTGATTTTATTCAAGTTTCAATAATAATGCTGTATGAGCGTTTTACTTTGCACATAAACTTTAAGAATCTTTAATTTGACGCACTATTTTCAAGTTTATGTGCGAAGTGAAACGCTCATGCACGATTATTATCGGAACTTGATTATAATCTGGAAACTAACATGTTTTTGGAGTGTCATGTCGTCACAATGGTCGTGGAATTCGGATATAACTGTTAGATACGAACCGATGTAACAGCAAGGGTTCTGACAAATTCCCATTTTTTCAATTTAGTGCCTTCTGGTGTGGAGAAAATGAGAAAGTTTTGTCATTATCATTAAAATGCAAATGTTTCAGTATAGTCAAGCTATTCATGAGAAAAAAAAATATTTGTAAATAGATGGGAAAATATTTTTAAAAAATTGCTATTTTCATTTTTTTTTAAAATTATCTCTTGAAACTTCGTTTGTGTGTATAAAATTGAATTCTAAGTGACTTTTTCAAATAACTTTTTTTGATATCTTGCCATCTTATCCCTTTTTTTGCCTTTGCATTACAATTTTTTTCATTTTGCCGCCATTCTAGCGATCACGTGACATGTGTCAAAATCGACTTTTAGGTTATCGGAT
This sequence comes from Chrysolina oricalcia, assembly GCA_944452925.2. Taxonomy (NCBI): domain Eukaryota; kingdom Metazoa; phylum Arthropoda; class Insecta; order Coleoptera; family Chrysomelidae; genus Chrysolina; species Chrysolina oricalcia. The sequence continues at coordinate 28,535,497 of OX101811.2, read as the reverse complement.
ATGCACAAACTTTTCCCCAGAATATTTTTTCCAATACTCCAATAATAAAAAATGTTCCCAAATGGTACATACTTTTTGGCGGTCACTGTATACAACTTACATAATTTGTTAAAGAAACGGACACAACAATAATACACGGAATGATAGATGGCTGAATGAATAACAGAGAAAGGCCCAACTTCAAATATAAATAAAAACATATCTAAGACGTGTCTATATTTTAAACACTGTTATGTATTATTTTAATTTATTTATATTCTTTTTTATATGGCTAGCCTGCATATATACACCACATACAAGTATGTATAATACTTCTGTGGATGTTGTGAATGTATTTTCTATTTCTGTAGTTCTTTTGTGTGTATTGTTATATCAAATTTATGAATAAACGTTATTATTATTATTGTTATACACATTCAATAGGTTATCCCTAACTGACATGGATTTTAGGACAGTCAATAAGTACAAACAATGCCTATTTTTTTTCTCATATAGTATCGATTTGTGCATCCCATGAAAGGTCCCTGTCGAATAAGGTTTCGAGAAAATTTTCCGAATTTGATTTTTCGATGACAGTAGTGTTAAAAGCGATAGTACAGTTTTTTGATATTCATCATCAATCTCTCTCGATAACACCAATCTGATTCAGTGAGTTGGCAACCTTTTCAGAAAATGCAATTTCTTTTTTGTCTGATATAATTGTGCATGTATCGTATGCATACAAGAACTTCAACATCAGTGAAATAACTAGGAAGGGCATAAATGAATAATAAGAATATTAATGGGCCAATGACACTGCCTTGAGAAGTTCCAAGCTCAATATCAATTTTTTTTGAGAAGACGTAATCAAATTTCACTATAATCTTTCTATTTTCAAGGAAGGAGAGAAACCAATCACCAACGCAATCACGAATACCAAGCTGCCAACTTTTCATAAACATAGTATTTCAGGATTTCTCGCTAGTATCGAATGGTTTCGTTAAATCAAATAATATTAATACTATATATTGACTGCGATCCATTCAATTAAATCTATATTCAGAAATGCTCTTCATCAGTGGAAGTTACAGGTCAAAATGACATGGAAATGTAGTGATTTCAATTAAAATAAATGTCGACGAAAATATTGATTGATTGATTGATATAAAACATGGCGCTATGGGACCTACCACCTATATTAAGGTGAAACAAGAGGTACCCATTCATTTATGTGGAGTTTCAACATGGGTTGAGAATTAAATATTTAAACAAATTTTTTACGACTTATACGCAATGGGTGTCTTTCGGCAGCCATTGCGTATTAATCGTTTAGTTTTAGCTGAAGAGCTTCAATCCGAATCAAACATAATAGGTGATTTAGCGCATGGTGACAAACAAAACGATGCGCTCATTGTTAATGCGGAGAAGACTGTGCTAATTTATACCTTTGCTAGGAAATTCACAGAGTCCCCTATCGCCGTTATAATTAATAATCGTACTGTATACTCATCGGAAACAACAACATTTTCAGGTGTACATATAAACACTGGTTTTAAATGGCAACATCATATCAATAATGTATGTAAAAAACTAATTTGTAGTTTTTATGCATTGCTCCAGCTTAACATTTTTGAATTTTAATAATTTCACTGATGTTTATTATGCGATGGTACTTCTCTATACAGGGTATTCCACACTCGATGGCCTATTAGACGTTTCTGGAGAACGGAACAACAGATCATTTTAAAAATTTGTGGGCATGAATAATCAAACATGCTCTACCCGTTTAAAATATTTTCATCGATACAGTGTTGCCACTTGTATCAGAAAGTAGTAGATACTTTGTTATTTCAAATGGAACATCCCATATATTATATGGATTTTGAAATCCTTATAATATTCCTCACAACTTTCCCATATAATTCCCTATACCTATCTGTGACGATTTTCGAGATAAAAATTATTTTGTCAATTTTTTGTGTAAAACCTGACCATTGAAAAATAACATTTTTTTCGCAATGCAAATGTACAAAATATTGAACTTTGGGTCATAGCTGCATAAGACCATTGAGTATTCTGTCGATGAACTGGATCTCAATTTCATCGTACAGGGAAGCTCAGAATTAACTTCTTTTCGGGGACTTATGAAAATGACTGAAACTCAGTTTTTTCAAATGGAACCCCCTGTATATTATTTCATTTTCGAATTCAACGAACCAGTTTGAATAAGTTTTATTGAGTATATCCTATACCTACCTCTTACCGTTTATGAGATATAAATTATTTTATAATTTTTGAGGTGTGTTCAAGTATAAAATTTGATGAAAAATCTATCAAATAACGAAAAATAGCTTCACTGTTTTGAGAAAAGTATAATGCAATACATGAACCTTCCTTAATACTGGGTGTATGACAAATATGATTATGTTGACAGTTCGAAGAATGAAAAATTAAATTGATTAAATTAATTCTACACAAGATATTATAATATTACAAAGTTTACTTGACAATTACAACACAGTTAATACTGCAAAAACAAAAACTAAGTAGCTCAGATGCTTGAAATGCTGACCATTTACTTGCAAACATTGATGGATCGACGTCATTACATGATCAGTCGTAGATCTTCGAATACATTAGTGAGTTCTCTGCCCACTTCACCTGTGCAATGTCCAGGAGCCCCACCCAACCGATACCTACAATTATAACATAAGTTTAGAGATAAATTGGGAAGAAATTCATTTACAGTTGTTCTCAGAATATCCAAATATTTTTCGGATTTAAACTTTTCTTCATAAATACAAATTAAAATTGTATCAACCATATCCATACAAAAAACATTGAAACTAAAGTTTAACTGACATATTTACTGAAATGGATATTTTTGGTGCAATGGCTCCTATTCACCTAATATTACATTCTGACCAAGCGACAACTCCGTATTTCGATTTAAAATATAAAATTCAAGCTATTTTATACACCCGTATTTCATTGGAACAATGCACTCTTCCCAAGTAAAAACCCGATTTACTCCGTTTTGGCGTTTTTGTAGATACGAGGGTTTTGCTTAGGACGGCAGTATTAGTTCTGGATTTCGGTGCCAAATTTCAACAAGAATAATAGTGTATCATGATCTGTTTGAAAAACAAAGGAATACACTTGACAATAACTTGTTGAAATAGTCCGACTGTCATACAAGAGTAGTGAAAATGGCAAATAATAATTATTCAAACTCTGATATTCTGAATTTGTTTTATGTTCATGGTGAGTGCAATAAAATCATATCAAGGACCTGTAGACGATTTAATGAGTTGTATCCAAATGTACCGGCAATGAACGAACGGAAATTCAGAAGAATTGAACGAAATTATATCAACTTCGGAAAAGTTCACGCCTCGAGACATCAACAGAATCAGGTAACTGGTGATATGGAAAATGAAATCAATGTGTTGGGATATTTTTACGCTTATCCTCATGCATCAATATCTAGTGCTGCGGTAGATTTGGGAATTTCTCGCACTTCCATTTGGAGAATTTTACAAAAACATAATATGCACGGTTACAAATTCATCCGGCTGCAAGCTCTACATAGAGATGATCCACCAAAACGAGTAGAGTTTTGCGAAATGTTACTAACATGGACATACGACGATCCCAACTTTTTGAAAAAAATTATTTGGACCGATGAATCACAATTTTCACGTGAGGGAATATTCAATCGTCGAAATAATCATTTCTGGGCATCAGAAAACCCTCATTTCATTAGAGAAAGGGGATTTCAACAAAAATTCAGTTTTAATGTGTTTTGTATGCTTATGGATGATACATTTTCAATATGCATTTATGAGGAAAAGTTGAATTCCGCCAAATATTTGGATATTCTGCGAACCACTGTGAGTGAATTCCTTGACAATTTACCTCTAAACATATATAATAATTGTTGGTATCAGTTGGATGGAGCTCCTGGACATTGCACAGGTGAAGTGAGCAGAGAACTCACAAATTTGTTCGAAGATCGGTGGATACGACGATTGGGTCCTTGGATTTGGCCGCCGCGGTCACCAGATCTGACTCCCCTAGATTTTTATCTCTGGGGAAAAATAAAAGAAAAGGTTTACAGAACACCTGTGAATACAAAACAGGAACTAGAAAACAGGGTTAGACGTGCTTTTGAAGAAATCGACCCGTCGGAAATCCGCAGAGCCACGACTGATCATGTCATGACGTCGATCCATCAATGTTTGCAAGTAAATGGTCAGCATTTCAAGCATCTGAGCTACTGAGTTTTTGTTTTTGCAGTATTAAATGTGTTGTAATTGTCAAGTAAACTTTTTAATATTATAATATCTTGTGTAGAATTAATTTAATCAATTTAATTTTTCATTCTTCGAACTGTCAACCTAATCATATTTGTCATACACCCAGTATTAAGGAAGGTTCATGTATTGCATTATACTTTTCTCAAAACAGTGAAGCTATTTTTCGTTATTTGATAGATTTTTCATCAAATTTTATACTTGCACACACCTCAAACATTATAAAATAATTTATATCTCATAAACGGTAAGAGGTAGGTATAGGATATACTCAATAAAACTTATTCAAACTGGTTCGTTGAATTCGAAAATGAAATAATATACAGGGGGTTCCATTTGAAAAAACTGAGTTTCAGTCATTTTCATAAGTCCCCGAAAAGAAGTTAATTCTGAGCTTCCCTGTATGATGAAACTGAGATCCAGTTCATCGACAGAATACTCAATGGTCTTATGCAGCTATGACCCAAAGTTCAATATTTTGTACATTTGCATTGCGAAAAAAATTTTATTTTTCAATGGTCAGGTTTTACACAAAAAATTGACAAAATAATTTTTATCTCGAAAATCGTCACAGATAGGTATAGGGAATTATATGGGAAAGTTGTGAGGAATATTATAAGGATTTCAAAATCCATATAATATATGGGATGTTCCATTCGAAATAACAAAGTAGCTACTACTTTCTGATACAAGTGGCAACACTGTATCGATGAAAATATTTTAGACGGGTAGAGCATGTTTGATTATCCATGCCCACAAATTTTTAAAATGATCTGTTGTTCCGTTCTCCAGAAACGTCTAATAGGCCATCGAGTGTGGAATACCCTGTATACAATGTCCATCTGTGGGGTGCTGGAACGATGATTGAAGAAACTTTCATTGACCACAAATGCATAATTCAACTTATACCAAATCATGTAAGTAGACCAATTGATAATAAATATAACATCCTAACATTACACTCTCTATACATTCACCATTGTATCATGATGAAACATGAGTACGGTTTTAAAACGAATTGTTATTTTCATAACTAAAACAAGGTGCAGTTACTGATAGTGGAAAGAAAAGCACTCAAATATGTCAAAAGTCGCCTCTTGCAGCTGGACCTAAGATTTTCAAATGCCTGCCTTCAGACATCAGGTTTCGGAGATTTAAAAAAAAGTTGAATAACAGCTCTACAAAAAAATATAATTTTTTTGTTGCCCTGGATATCTCTGCGGATATCTCTGTATTCAAGTCCACAGTTTTCGAATATATTCATGAAAGTTCTGAATTGGCTCTGGTTTTTATGATTTTGCCCAATTTTATATTATTAATAATTTGCATTTCAAGTTGGCTTTTTAGTGTTTGGTATGTCGTTAAAATTCGGTTTTTGCGCCATCGACATATCACGTGACCTACCTACCCGTCCCCGTGCCCCTCAGTGTATATGTGAATTGACAATATTGGAGGACGCACGTCTACTTTCGGGTTAGTTGCTAATGTGAGGTCACTTAGTAGGTACTTTGTTTTATATGTTGAATTTTGATTCTAATATACTAAGAGTGAAATAGATTTTTATCGACCAAAATGTATTGGAGGCTTAGCGAAAGAGATGCAATCCACGCATCAATGAAATGAGCGATTTTCTGTGAGTGATACTTCTGAATAACATTCTCCCTTATCTCATTCATAGATAAGAATCTTCAATGGAAACTGAAAATTTAATAAATAATCAACTATCTGAATGAAAATGCAAATTTTCACTTTCAGATTTTTTCTCTCAAGTTATATGTGGTCTTTCTCAATATCTATCAGATGTAGTTCAATGTCCAGCGTGGCTTATGCCAGGGAAGTAGTTGTTTTCTGTTAGATATTACAAAAAAGTAACTTCAATTTTATCGTAGGGTTTTTCCATTTCCAGAGGAATCATGTATTGATTCAATTTTCAATTGAGAATGTTTCTCTATAAATCTCAAAGTTACTTCTATACATGGGTTTAAAGGAATATAAATCCACTGATTGGTGGCGCTTCATTGATAGCTTCAAAAAAAGTTTGAGATGTGTTTTACTATACGATTTCAATAAGCTTCAAAATGTTAGGAGCAAATATGAAAATTATAGTGAGAAACGGGCAGAGCGCTTTCACCAGGCTCTAAAAGTGATGGAAGAGAGGTATCAGGGTAGATGGGACTGTCGCATGATGGCAGATTACTGCTGGTTTTTGAAAGAGACTGCCCCTAAAAAAATTATAACAAAAAAGCTACCAAAAGGTGTTTTTCAGATGTTTCAACTTTTATGTATGTTAATTAAATATTAAAACAAAACATTTAATAATAATTTTCAATAAAAAGCTAATATTTAAGAATATAGCTGTTATGTCCTTTTCATTTTTATTGATTAAAAATGATTACTATGAAAATAAAGATTAAAAAAAACCAGAGCCCATCTTCCAAAACCATCTATAGTTTTGTGAATTGTTGGCATAGAGATACTCAAAACCACACTTACATTAAGGGCAACAAAACCACTCTTGACCAGTGAATATGTATTTGCCGGAAGGAAGTCCTTAGTGTTTGAAAAAATTTCTTCAAAGGGAAAAGTAAAGTTCTGTACGTCTACTTTATTCAATCTCCTGACGATTCCTATATCATCTTGTATGATCAATTAAACGAATAAATATGATTATATCAATTCTGTTGCAGTGAATTACTTCAGAATGTCCAACTATTTCCAGTTATTTATCGTTTTCATTCATTTTCATCAGCATTCAACGTCGCCAAATACCTTCATCAAAGAAATGAACCAAAGAAACAGACAAAATCATCCATTAATTGGAATACACTGGAACTTTTATCTCAACACCAAACCACTATTTTCAGTAGACCAAATATTAAAAGTATGGTGGTGCAAATAACTAATCGCTTGTGGAATATGTGTTATAAAATAATTTTTGGATCAATCATTATATAAGTTACAACGGAGCAAAATGCTTTCTGAAAATAATTTTCAACCCCTCTTTCGACTTCAGCCTGAACCGGAACACAATTCATATCAGCTCCTCGTTGAATTTGAGCGCTATTCATTTATTAAACTCGTCAACACTTTCCCCCTGGTAAATATGGGCTACAATACCTCTTATATAATTCAGAATGTGCTACATAACTTTGTTATCCCCATTAAAAGTTCATAAATATCTCGAAAGTTCTGATAGAACATACTTTCCGGTTTTAATAAGGAATGATTTCGGAGTGTGGTTTGTAATTTCGACGTTTTAGAAAATTTGCATTTTTACTGGAGCATTCTGGGTTTCAGCTCAGCTTTTTGTGGTTATTCATTATTTGTTCTTTAAATGTAAAAGGTTATTTCATTTATGTTGAAAAGAGAATGAACCGGTTTTGGCTGGATTGAGAAAAAATATCAATTCCGACAATAGATTTTTATACGATAGAGTCAACAGGGACTATTTTCGAACTTCGGAGAATTAAAATGCAATGACAATCACTCTCTATTTCCTTTACCGAAAATAGCGTCATCGTGAACATCAAATGAAAAATAGTTTTCATTATTGGTATGTTGATGTCAGAAAGGGCGCTTGATCGATATTAATTCAGTTCAATGTTCCAAAAATAAACAAAATCCAAAGTATAAGCATTTAAATAAATATACAAGTTCATGTTTACGAACAGAAACCAAACATAATATCATAGGGTCGGCATGAAATGATAATCAATCATTTAGATCTGAACAAACAAAACAATAAAGAAAATTGAATAAATCTTTGAAAATGGAATGATCAAGAGGCAGTTCTAGATCAGTAAAAGATAGAGTCGTGGGTAGTTGATGACGTTGCCCTCTTCTGGAAGATGTCCTCTGGCGAGAAGCGCGTTTATATTTGGTGGGGATCGAAGGGGAAACCGCTGGGGAATTTTGGTGTACAAGGGTATTAGTTTTATTATTTAGGTATTAGTGAGGAATTAGTGGAATTAGTTGAAAATTGTGGGTATTAGTCGGGAATTAGATGTATTGGTTAAAAATTATTGGGCAATAGAGGTATTACTCTAGTAATACATGAGCTTCACAAGAATTATTCGCAAGAAGGACAAAAGAAGGTCCTCCCATGGAATCGGGATTTGCGGATAACAGAAAGCATCTGTCTTGGAATCACAATTGTAGAATTAAAAAAATAATAATACTTGACAAAAAAAAACAAAAAAAAACAGGGATTCCTATTGCTTTTATTCCTTGGGTATTAGAGGAATTAGTGGCATCTGTTCTGGGTATTACTCGGAACTTACTTGGGTATTAGCGGAATTACTTAGGATTTTTGGGAATAAGTGTACACAATTTCCTCAGCGGTTTTCCCCTCGGTAAGGACCTTTCATTCGTTGTCCATTTGTTTGCTCTCTTTTCAACTGTATATGTTGTACTTCTTTTCATTAAATTTTCAGAAATTTCCATGGGCACAAAAATAGAAAAAATCACCTAAGCAGGCAACAAACTTTGAAATCATTGAAGTGTCTTATCGACAAAACACCCAGTAACTCATTTGGAAGCACACATATACAAACATTTGAAGAAAAACTATTTTCACAATGCCTTCTGCAAAAATAATAAAATCTCCCAGTAGAACAAAAAAATATCGATAAAAGAAACCAACCTCTTTCCGATATTCCAACTCAATCTTCATGTCCCTTGAAGGGCAAACCTTCTTAGATAACCCAGTTAACACAAACATCTAGGAGATGTTGCTTTCATGATTATTATGGTAACAAAATGAGTTGCATTTAGACATCACTGTTATCACTTGTTATGAATTGTTCACAATTTTCTTCTCGTTAGTGTCGCTTTGAGCACAAAATGTGAAGAAAATTGCAAAGCACATTAACATCAATTTTGGTTTCATTGCGATTTTGTCGGTATAGAAGGAATTAGGTTGGTAACAAAATTGAGCATGACATCACCTTCATGACACAAAATGGCCAGAGTTGTATGTCGAGTCGAGAGTAAAGTAGAATCTGTATTTGGTTGACGCCATCCTTTAAATATTCTATAGGTACTTCTGATAGTGTGTAGTGTTCTGTTTGATTCTTTTTATTTCAGTACTTAAATCAGCTGTGTTTATTAACATTGCCCAATTATTATTCCTACCAAGGACTGGAACGGTGAGTAGAAAGGTAGAGAGGTACATTCAGTGTTTTACAGAATTTGGCATTTTCAGGATAGGTACTGATTTCGCCGCAAAGAAAATGCAGTGTCCAGAGGATTGAAGTTGAATTATATTTTTTTTGTTGTGAAAAGTGTATACTACGGAATCAACTCAAGCATTTGTTTTCTAGCATTCCATTCCATATGAACCGTAATTCATTAGTAAGATTGATAACATTGAGGTATAATTTTTATTTATGTTGAAACATGGTGAGCTTTGTTTTATTCTTGACACACAGGAGAATCAGGAAGTGAAGCGCATTTTTGAATAAGTACCATTCCTTTCAATTTCACATTGTTACATCGAAAGGGTCTCAATGTGCATTCGATTCCGAAGTATAAATGGAATTGTTGGAAACATAATCCAACAAGATTCACTAAAGTATTACTAAGTTGGCAACACTTTCTGTCCGCCTGCGCGCAGTTTGTCTGCCAACGTTTTTCCCTCCTTTTTGTAGGAGTACATTATCATCATGCCATGGATGCCGGCCGCTTAAGTTCGACTCCATGCACCAGTTAAAACAATACAAAAATTGCTCTACCTTAGCGGTATCAAACAAAGTTCAGAGTTAGTTAAGTTAGTAAACCATGTACGTAGTGTAAGTGTTGTAAATTGTAAATAGTGCTTGTACAAAGTGTAAAATAAAGCCATCAAACTACAGTCCACAAACTTCTTTAATGTAGTTATTCTACATTAAAATTGGTCCTTCGAGCCGGATTTGAAGCATCCGAACTTTAATTGATACAAACAATCGCAGTGAAGTGTGCCGATTCTTGTCCAAGAGTGAAGCGCCGGCAACCTGCAAAGAGGAGAAGAAAGAGACCTAGTGCCACTTTATCGTTATTAAACGGAAGTAAGAAGAGAAAGTATTGAATATCGGTGAAATAAAGACATGAGATATCAATCTTTCCAACGAAAGCATAAGTTCAGTGCCAAGTTCGGGCTTCCAAAAATGGCGGCATTGGTCGTTCCTTATCTTAACCTCGAAGCTGTGCTCGAAGTTCAAAGTTAAAAAAAAGCTGTTTAACCACGTGTCTCCACGAGTACCGAATCAAGGGCAGATTCAGCAGATATCCACGTTACCCACAGCGCTTCATCTCCATTTCAACTTGCAACCGGCTTGAGCCTTGAGCCATTATCTGAGAGATGGCGCATCAAACAGTCCTTTCGGGTAAACAAGATTACCGGCAATCAAGATGGCCGGTCTGTTGAAGCAGCAGCAGCTAGATGGCAGCAGAGGCAGAGGAGCCTTGACAGGTTTTTATAAACAATATTATTCGCAAAAAGTAATGTTCATTTATTCCCGTATTATATCGAGCATTTGTGCCAAAAAACATTATCTGTGGTATAATTTCCATTCATTGATTTGATATTTTCAAGTGATTAGTGTAAAAAATGCCATTGACACTCTTCATGGTTGTAAGTAGTTGTTTATCTATTAATAGTTGCTCATATTGTTTAGAAAAGTAGTAATAATATTATAGTCTAATAAAATGTCTTCAAAAAAGGATATTCCCAAATTGAAAGAAAAATTGAAACAATGCTTAGCATCTATGGAAAGGATCAAAAGATTTGTATCAGAGCATAAAGATGATGTTATTTCAGATGTATTAATCGAACAAGTCACTGTAAGAAAAGAACATTTAACTGAAGCCTTTCATAAATACCAAGAAACTCAAGTTGAAATTTCATGTATAGATTCTAAAGAGCCCATTGACACAGAAGTGGTTGAAAATGACTTTTATGACACATGCTAGGTTGAATAAATTTCTTGCTAAAAGCAAAACAAATGTTGCAAGCGTGGCTGGTGCAAGTACTTCTCCAGTCGAGACTCGGAATGACATCTCAATTACTAAATTGCCTCATATTGATATACCATACTTTGATGGAAAAAACTTAAATGATTTCAAACCGTTCATTGACATGTTTCATGCCGTTATAGATAAAAATCACAATCTCAGGAACGTTGAGAAATTATTTAACTTAAGATATTATCTGAGAGGTGAAGCGCTTGCTTTAGTTTCTAATTTGTCTATAACAAACGACTCATATGCAGAAGCTCTTAAGATATTGAATGAGAGATATGAAAATGAGGGCATGATTATTTGTTCACACATTTATGCACTTTTGGATATTCCTAGCATACAAAAAGGTAGCACTCAAGCAATACGAGGATTTGTTAGTAAAGTAAAACAGCAGGTGGGTGCATTGAAAAATTTGAAGCAACCAGTGGACAGCTGGGATATGATCCTAATTTGCATTTTATCCAAAAAACTTGATCAATACACGAACAGAGCTTATCAAATAGACCGGGACAACTCAAAATTACCAAATTTTAAAGCATTCTTGCAATTTTTAGAAGCAAGAGCAACTGCTCTAGAAGCCTACCGCTTGGCCAGAGGCCAAGAAAGTTACAGAAAAGGCCCATGTTCATTTGGCAACAAAAAACAGAACTGATACAAAATGTTCTTTTTGTTCTGTTCCAGGACATAAGATTTATAATTGCAAAAAATTCAGATTAGCTTCAGTTAATAAGAGAATTTCATTTATTGATAAACAAAAATGTTGCAAGGTCTGTTTGAACAGTCATGCAGGAAGATGTAGATTTTCATTCAAGTGTCAAACTTGCCAAAAGGATCATAACACCCTGTTGCACCTGGAAAAGCAGACAGCTGCAGAAAATGATGCATCCGTCCAATTATTAAGCAGGCATTCAAATTTCATGCCTGCTCAGGTTCTTTTACCCACAATAAGGGTTAAAATAAAAATGAACAATGGTACCTTCTTGTATGCCTATGGTCTCATTGACAGTGGTTCTCAAACTTCTTTTATCACCAATGACTTGAGCAAAAGGCTGAATTTAAAATCCTTTCAAAATAATTTAGACATTGTTGGAATTTCACAGTCAAAAATGAAGATTGATAAAAGTGTCAAGGTTGAAATACAATCATGTGTACGTAACTATAAAATAACATTAAATTGTGCAGTTGTGGAAAAAATTACCAGCAATTTACCAGCAATAGAATTTGATGCAGGCAGAATAGTCATTCCCGATAAAGTTGAACTTGCTGATGAGAATTATAGCGTTCCAAAAAACATTGATATTTTGCTTGCTGCAAATGTGTTCTTTGAAATTTTGCTCTCTGAAAAAATTACCCTAAAAGAAGGTTTAATATTGCAAAGCACCCTCTTTGGGTATGTGGTTAGTGGTTTAGCACCTCGCAATTCACGAGGTAATATATTCTGCAATTTTTCAGCAGAAGCTCCTCCATCTTGCTCAATGAATAAAATTGAAAATCTCATTCCACAATTCTGGGAAACCGAAAAGGTTCCGCAAATTTTTTCTGAATATTCAAGCGAACAAGAAGCTTGCGAAGTTATATTTCAAAATAGTGTTAAAATTGTTGATGATAAATTTCAAGTCTTCCTCCCTTTGAAGCAGCACATGAACGACCTTAACCTTGGTGATTCATTCACTATAGCTTATAAAAGGTTTGAAAATCTTGAAAGGCGATTTAAGTTCAATGAAGAATTGTTCATTAAATATAAAAAATTCATTGACGAATATGTTGCTCTCAAGCATGTAAAGGTCACCAGTCTTGATAGTTATGATTTAAAAAATGATTCGGTGTATTTCATGGCTCATCATCCCGTCATCAGAGAAGACAAGCGAAATACGAAGCTTCGTGTAGTTTTTGACGGAAGTATGAAGACCAAAAATAAAAAATCATTAAATGATTTGCTTTATACAGGAGCCGTGGTGCAAAAAGAATTATTTGATATTTTGATTATTTTCCGGACATACGAATATGTCATTTTGGATGATATTCGTCAGATGTATAGAATGGTATTAGTGGATTCAAGCCACACCCCATTACAAAACATTCTATGGCGTGACGATCCGTCAATGCCAATTCAATGTTTGCAATTGCAAACAATCACCTATGGATTGAAAAGTTCAAGCTTTTTGGCCACCAGGTGCCTTGTTGAACTTGCTCATAGCAAGGCTCGTTAATTTCCTTTAGCTTCAAGAGCACTTTTAAATAATACATATGTGGATGATATTCTGACAGGAGGTGATACTATTCAAGAAACGATCAGACTGAAACATGAAATGGCAAATCTTTTACTTACAAGGTCATTTGCCTTGCACAAATGGTGTGTCAATCACCCATCTATACTACAAGACATACCCATAAATGATTTGCACCTAGATGAAGTAGACATGAGTTAGAACAATTCAATAGTTAAAACCCTAGGCCTGTCATATAATACAACCACTGATAATTTCAAAATTTCTTCCCCCAAAGGTGAATTTCAAAGAAGTATCACTAAAAGGCGGGTTCTCAGCTTCATTTGCAAATTCTATGATCCTTTAGGATTTGCAGGTCCAGTAATTGTTGCTGCAAAAATTATAATGCAAAAATTATGGGTCAGCAAATTAAATTGGGACGATGTTCTTCCCGATGACCTATTGGAGCAATGGACAGAATTTGCTAGCAATCTTATTGAAATGCCACTGATAGATGTTCCAAGAAATCTCAGTTTTCTGAATGCTGTTCACATAGAACTAGTGGGCTACTGCGATTCTTCGAGCATTGCCTATGGGGCGGTGTTATATGCTAGGGCGATTTTCAATGACAAGGCCTATTCAACCCTGCTTTGCTCGAAATCCAGAATTGTCCCAATAAATAAAACTCTAACCATTCCTAGGTTGTAGCTAAATAGCGCCTTGCTACTTTCGAATCTGACTAAAAAAGTATATGATTTATTAGGTTCTAAAGTGGATACTGTATATCTCTACTCAGATTCTAATATTGCTCTAGCTTGGATCAAAACAGATCCTATCAAATTGAACGCCTATGTAGCAAACCGCGTAGCAAAAATTCAAAGTATTTGCACATCCTTCATATGGTTATATATCAAGTCAAAAAACAATCCGTTGTACATTCAGCACGCTTATTCATCAACCAACACCCAAATCCCGAACACAGAGTATTCCTCAAACTGGACTATAAAAATGCCTTCAACATGATTGAGAGAAAAATTATGCTGCAGAATATAATCAATTTGGTGCCAAAATTGTTCCCGTTTTTGAACCAGTGTTATCAATCACCTAGCATTCTGAATTTTGGGGAATATATTATATCGTCTGAGAGAGGAATACAGCAAGGTGATCCTTTAGGACCTGCTTTATTTTGTCTGTCAATTCATGATCTTATCAGAACTATATCCTGTGAATTTAACTGCTGGTATCTAGATGATGGGTCAATCGCAGGTGATATAGCTTCTGTCATGGACAATTTCAAGAGAATTATCCATAAGTCTAAAGAAATCAGCCTTGAACTGAATTTTGAGAAATGCGAACTGATATATCTTTCTAAAATAGATGAAGATTCATTCATTGAATTCCGACGATTGGCGCCAGGTATTAAGATAACCAATAAATCTGAGGCATCTCTACTTGGTGCTCCATTAACTATGAACAAGCTGTCTGAATGTCTACAGGATAAAATGACTTCACTCAAAATAATGTCGAGTAGATTAGAGAAGCTACCAGTACATGTTGCTTTCTTCTTGCTTAAGAACTGCCTATCCCTACCTAAATTATTGTATATATTGCGATGTTGTCCAACTTGGAAAATTTCTGAAGACCTAGAAACATTCGATAACCTACAACGTGATATCACAGAAAATATTATCAATATTAAACTTATGGAACCATCCTGGAATCAAGCAATACTCCCAGTTAGCTTTGGTGGACTTGGACTACGTTCAGCATCTTCTTTGGCATTGCCCACTTTTTTATCTTCTTTTTCGAGTGTATCCAAATTGATTCAAGCTGTCCTGCCAGCTTCATTCTCGAACATTCCTGACCTCTTGTTTGTTGAAGCTGAATCACTGTGGTGTTCCAAAACTAATTGCAAACTACGAGGTGAAGAGAAATCCATTCAGAAATCTTGGGATAACCCGTTACTTCAAATTGCTTCACAGAAAATGAATGATCTGGCTTCATCAATTACAGAAAAGGCACGAATCAATGCTGTATCTGTGAAGGAATCTGGAGCTTGGCTTAATACTCTACCAGTAGCTTCACTAGGAACACTATTAGATGATGAAACATTCAGGATAGCAGTCGCTTTGAGACTTGGCTTATCGATGTGTGCTCCTCATAAATGTGTATGTGGTGCTAATGTTGAAGCCAACGGAGTTCACGGACTGAGTTGTAAAAAGAGTGCAGGTCGCTTTTCCAGGCATCATCAAGTCAACGATTTATTGAAGAGAGCTTTGATCTCGGCTGGTATTCCGTCAATCTTAGAGCCACCGGGAATAAGTAGAGATGATGGCAAACGACCAGATGGCATGACATCAATCCCCTGGAGATATGGAAAACTTGCTGTGTGGGATTTCACATGTGCTGACACACTAGCTCCCTCTCATTTACCATCTACAGCGAAATCAGCTGGTGCTGCCGCCATTGCAAGAGAAAAAGTGAAACGTAATAAATATAGAACATTGACAGATAGCTATTTTTTTTATCCTGTAGCAGTAGAAACTTTTGGCGTCTTTGCTCCCCAATCTCTCGATTTCATTCAACAAATTGGCAAAAAATTAGAAAAAGAAACACAAGATCCAAGAGCTACCAAATTTTTAATTCAGAGAATAAGTATAGCCATCCAACGTGGAAATGCTGCATCAATCCTTGGAACTATACCAGCGTCTAGATCTTTCGATGAAATATTGCTATATCCACATGAACGCTACAGTTATAACAAGTTTTCTTCAAAATCTAGCAGTTTCAAATCGACTTCATTATCTTGCATCTCCATTGACAGAGGCAACCACCGTTCTGAAGACTCGAATATAAATAGATTCGATAAACGCATCTCAAGCGCCGTTAGGGATGGCGTACATAGCACAACCAAAACAAAAGTTGATTTGCCGACTTCTCCGAAACTCACAAGATCAACTATATCTCCATCCAACTCACTATCCAGCAGTCTTAACTCAAGTTCTTTACCTCGCCGCTCCAGTGACAAGGACAATCATAGTATTAGAGTCTACTCAGAAGTTGATAGCAGTGGCGAACGCAGCTCAAACAGCTACAACACCTTCAGGCCTGTGGTACACGGTACTGTGAAAACACTAGGCCTCAATGGGTTGAAAAACATTGGAAGCACCTGTTTTATGAACAGTGTTATCCAATGTTTATCAAACACGAGATGGTTATTACAGTATTTGAGGAAGGATGCCTATACAAGAGACATAAACACAAGTATCTCTAGTATGAAGGGAGCATTAATCAATGCCTTCGCAGAGGTGATAAAGGAGCTATGGTCACAAGATTCTTCTGATCGAGTGGTGAATACAGTCTCTTTAAAGAGTCAAATACAAATATTCGCACCTCGTTTCATTGCTTACTCCCAGCAAGATGCCCAGGAGTTCTTGCGATACCTTCTGGAGGGTCTTCACGAAGATGTGAACAGAATAACGGAGAAGCCAAAACCCATTCTGACGGAGATAGACGAAAAGTTAAGTGACGGTGAGAAGGCACAAGAATCTTGGTCGAAGTACTTAAGAATGGACAATTCCAAAATCATTGATAATTTCGTTGGCCAGCTAAAGTCCACATTGAAATGTACGTATTGCGGGCGCTGTTCTGTCACCTTCGATCCGTTCTGGGACCTATCACTACCAATACCGCAACGAACAAGCCAACTGAGATTATCGCAGTGTTTAGATTCGTTTACGAGGGAAGAAACGTTGGATGGCGACGAGAAGCTAACTTGTGCTAAATGCAAAAAGAAAAGGAAGTGTACCAAATCCCTATCAATTTACAAGTTCCCCAAAATTTTAGTGATACATTTAAAAAGGTTTTCTTCGATGGATCGATTCAGAGGAAAATTGAATGTAATCATCGATTTTCCGTTAGAGGGCTTGGATATGAGTAATTATGCGGCAGACAATGTAGCCCCTTTCCGCTACAGTCTGTACGCATTATCAAATCATAGTGGGACTACCTACAGCGGGCATTACACTGCCTACTGTAGGCATCCGTACGCGGGCACGTGGCACGAATATAATGATTCTCGCATATCCCCTATTTCATCCAGATCCCTCGTGAGCGGAGAGGCTTACGTTCTGTTTTATGAACAAGAAGGCACTAAATCGCACCTGCAGATTGTCTATCACGAGGGTTGTCTCCTCAAGATTTAAAAAATAATTCTCTGTGGTTTCATGGTCCAAGTGATCTTGTTAACAAGGAGTTTATGCACAATGATCGTTTTAATATTGACTTTCCAAATCCACTGCCTGAAGAAAAACAGCAAGCGCTCAATTATGTTGTGTCTCAAAAATACTCCTTCTGTGAAAGATTTTCCAGCCTCTCAAGGCTTCAAAGAGTGCTAGCCTTTATGCTTAGGTTCCTCAATAATTCAAAAAAGAGAAATAAAAAAATTACAGGAAACCTAACTTTTTTAGAATTAGAAAATTCACTTAAGTTTTTAGTAAAGTGATTGCTCAAATCACATAGTTTCAAAGAAGAATTAAAAAATTTAAAGAAAATGGAAAACATCAGAACTAATTTGAGTTCTTTGTCACCCTTTATGGATAACGAAGGAATTTTGCGTGTTGGTGGTAGGCTACAAAATTATGGCATGAGTTTCAGGAAGAAACACCCTATAATACTACCCAAGAATAATCATCTCACTGACCTGATCATTATTAGAGAACATTTACGCCTGTTACACGCTGGTCAACGGCAAGTACTGAGCAGTTTACTTTCAGATTTTTGGATAATAAATGGTATCAGGAAAGTAAAGAAAATTATTCATAAATGCGTTACATGTTTTCGTCATAAGGCGCAATATTCCCAACAATTAATGGGCTCCCTTCCCCAAAACAGAGTGTGTGCCAATAGACCTTTTCAAAATGTTGGTGTTGATTTTTGCGGGCCTTTTTACATTAAGCAATCCCGCATCAGAAAATCTATTATCACCAAGTCATATATAGCCTTATTCGTCTGCTTTTCAGTCAAGGCTATCCACATGGAGCTTCTCTCAGATTTAACAACAGAATGCTTTTCAGCGGTTTATTGCTCGAAGGGGTAAACCTTGTCAAGTATATTGTGACAACGGCGCTACCTTTAAAGGAGCGAATAATCAGCTGTTAGAGCTTCAGAAAGCTGAGTACAAAAACAAAATTATTTCGTTTTCGTTAAATGAAAAAATCCATTTCAATTTTATTCCTAGCTATTCACCAGTGTTTGGTGGATTATGGGAAGCTGGCGTAAAAAGCGCGAAATACCACATTAAAAGAGTGATGGGAAATAGTCAATTAACCTATGAACAATTCAACATTATTATTGTTCAAGTTGAAGGGATTTTGAATTCTCGCCCATTAACTCAGCTTTCAAATGATCCTACAAATTTTTCATTTTTAACTCCAGGTCATTTCCTGATAGGTGCGCCCATATCGTGCTATCCTGAACCCGATATCACAGAAATACCAGAGAATCGTTTAAAATTCTGGGAGGTGTGTACTCAAGTCCAACAAAATTTTTGGAAACGATGGCAAAAAGACTACTTGTCCCAGCTTCAGAGCAGGCCTAAATGGAGGCACGAAATTCCAAGTTTGAAGGAAGATATGCTAGTTTTGTTAAAAGAGGACAATGTTCCTTCTTTTAAATGGCCAATGGCCAGAATTGTTAAAGTTATACCTGGCAGAGATGCCAAAGTAAGAGTAGTTCAGGTGTGGACGCAAAATGGAACGTATTTACGTTCAATTACCAAAATAGCAGTCTTACCCTGCAACAATTAAATGTATATTTTTGTAATACTTGCAAAAAAAATGAGGCCTTCTCGGTCCAAAAAATTCAAGACTTTCGTAGTCCAATGCTAAGAATTTTCTTAGTTTAATAAAATAAATTAGACCTTCACCGTACATAACGTTTTTGATTTACATTCGCAAGGATAGTCTTGTAAAGGTCTTAAGAATTACTTGCACGTCAAGTAACTTTGCATAAACATTTATAATAATTGCTAGATTCACTGTGGTGATGTCAATGGGTCATTTTCTTTTAATTTTTTTTTATCAATCATGAGTTTCTTTGAAACCACAAGGCCCCGAGCATGTTGGAAACATAATCCAACAAGATTCACTAAAGTATTACTAAGTTGGCAACACTTGCTGTCCGCCTGCGCGCAGTTTGTCTGCCAACGTTTTTCCCTCCTTTTTGTAGGAGTACATTATCATCATGCCATGGATGCCGGCCGCTTAAGTTCGACTCCATGCACCAGTTAAAACGATACAAAAATTGCTCTACCTTAGCGGTATCAACAGTTTGCCCTACCTTCTTGGTATCAAACAAAGTTCAGAGTTAGTTAAGTTAGTAAACCATGTACGTAGTGTAAGTGTTGTAAATTGTAAATAGTGCTTGTACAAAGTGTAAAATAGAGCCATCAAACTACAGTCCACAAACTTCTTTAATGTAATTATTCTATAGGAATGTCACATTGGGCTAGTTTCGAATCACATTTTGCATCACATTTTGATGTCTCGACATGACCAACGGGACACCGAATAGACGTTTATGCGATAATAATGGAAGTCACTTTGCGATTCACTGGTGTGATCTGAAACATGAATGTGAATTCCACTACCATCTCTGAGACCATTCTGTGTTGACTGGGAATCGACCCCTCTAGTGTCATTGGCCACGGTCGATTACTTACTCATTAAAAAATGCAACACGATAACAAAATGAAGGAGACTAGCATCTTGCTAGGAAACTTGTTGAAATAAAAGAGAGGTAAAACATGGAGAGATGCCGGCAGTTGTGAAAAAGTTTTCCTACCTTCAATAAGTGAGTAATCCAGAAATACAGAAGGTGGTTAGCGTCTTCGAAAAAAAAGGTATATAAAAAACTTATTTATTCATTGTGAGAACGCGAAGTGGAACTATAGCAGCCACATTTCACAGGTTTCCATTACAGATTGACTGAACATTGAGAATTCTCTTTCAAAAAAAAAGGCTGATGCGCACTACCTGCGCATATCTCCTAAGTGATATAAAATCCAAATTTTGGATTCCATAAAGACAATTAGTATTATTAGTAGCTTCAACTTGTTGGAATTGAGAATACATAGATTTAGATCAATATTTATCAATCTAGCAAACTTTACGGAACATGCGTTTACGCCATCTCACAGGCAGCACCGAAAGACAGAAATTCTGTTAAAAAGGATTCTGTGATCGAAACTAGCGTAGAAAGAGCCTGTTCTGGAAGTAAGATTCCATGATCGTTGCAGAGATGACTGAACCATTTGAAAAGAGATGGTAGTCATGAACTAGAAATGTCAGATTGAAGGTGATTTTAATAACAAATAAAAATATTAGAAATTTCAAATAAAAAATGGGTACCCAAATCAAAATACTAATAAAAAATATTATAATAAATAAGTATAGTTTTTATTGTTTCAAAATTAACCATACATGAAAATGAAGAAATTATATATTTGTGTGTGAAATTGAATATTGTCATAAGATGGTCAGGAGGAAATTCTATTTCTAGAATATAAATTCACAAAGAACATAGGAACTTGCTCATGACAAAAGAGTTCCCAGACAGCACAGTATATCCATTAGACATCCACAGGATATAATTTATGAATATCCAGTATATCCACTGGATATAGATGGATATCCTACAGACATCTAATAGATATTCATATGTCCGCCTATATCCAGGAAATAGGAGATATCTTATGGATGTCCGTGAAGATATCCACTGGATATCTTGTTGATATCCCATAGATATCAATAGGATATCTTATATTCTTATTTGGGATATCCATTAGATATACAGTAAGTCCAAGATAAGGTTGTCCACCACGAGGATATCTGAAAAGGAAATAGAGATTGTTTTGGTTAAATGCGGGTAAGAAGTTGCGCAACAGAAGGGCCATTTACATATGGAGGTATGAAAATTCCAAATATAATTTTAGTTTTCACATTATTCTGTAAAAACTGAATTTTCTAATTTATTTTTTTCTGGCGTTATAGTCAGTACTTTGTTCCAGCTCTGACGATAACACCAGAAAAAATCAAACTAGAAATTGAAAGATTTCGTTTTTACAAAATAATTTGAAAACGTACTTCCATATAGATGACACTTCTTTTGCGCAACATTTTTCCCATTTAACTAAAACTTATCTATTATCTTTTTAGATATCCCCATGGTGGACAATCTCATCTTGGACTTTGGTGAGTCAGAAGGAACAAATGAAATTAAAATTTTCATAACACTGATATTATTTTGACATCAAGAAATAATACTATGGAATATAATGATAAAAAATACTTTATTTGAAATATAGACAAACCAAGCGAATAAATTGCAAGTACAGTACGTAATATTTACAAAAATTGTTCTTTTGTTGTATAACTTTGTAATGAAATCACTATAACACCTAAAACAACTTTATATCACCCAGCTCATCTATTCTAGATTCTTCTTTCTGTAAAAAAATATATTGTTAATTATCAAGGTCAGAGCTTGGTGTACAAAACAATTCATTCCTAATACAGTCTCACCGAAACTGTAGCTATAATGGCCAATGAGCAAATGAAATTCATATATTTTTATCAATTCCAAAGGAAATTCACACGATTTGGGAGTGATTATGTATTTCAAATGAAAAAGCTTGTACAGTTCGTTTGGAAGGTACAAAATTGTTTTTCAAATTTAAAAATTTAGTTGAGTGGAACAATTCATTAAAAAAAGGGTTCTTATTTTATTTTTTCAAAATATACCCTGAAGACCGAGAAACAAAGATTAAAATGCACTTACCTACTGGTTACTATAATTCATCGTTCTTGCCAAGGCATTTTTCATCGCTGTGATATCTTGTTCTGTTCATTTTGCATTTGGACTCATGATAACTGTTCCACATTTTGACACCACAATGTCCACAATGCTACTAGGTAGATATAATGCAATCAATCATGAATACCTACCTATCATAAAATATTCAAAACGAAAAAATATTCAGATTTAGCAAAGAAACATACCTTGTCCAATCCACCAAAACAGCGAAAACAAAAAAAAACCACACTGCTTTGCTCAACTTTCACTATTACCAGTTATAATAGAATAAACACAACACAACAAAACAATATGGCGTTGGCTTGTCTATCGCTGTCATCCCGACTCGACTTCGTTCGCTTCAATTCGTGTTGTGTTCGACTTCGACCAATCTCCAGATTTACCTACGGTCTGGCATCTCTCTCTCACATGTAGAACCGACATCAAAGTGTTTAGTCCATAACGCTTAGCTAACGACCAAAGACCAAATAAAAAATCGCTCCATTAACAATTGGAATGGTAAACCTGACGTGACTTGGACTCCGGACGTGTGATGGATGAAAATTAAATAATATGCAAAATCAGTATTCTTTTTGATCATTTGGAAAATCGAGGTTACAAACTAAAAATATATTGGATATCCAATGGATATCCATTGGATAAATATCTGGAGATTCAGAAATTTCTTATGCGTTGAAGATATTTATTAGAGCTTCCTTCTGAACTATTTTGCATATAATTTTTCGATATATTATCAGTTAAATATACAAAACAAGATTTTTAATCAATATCCATAGAATATATTCAATGGATATCCAATGGATATATTTATTTCATGGACTGGATATTCAGTAGATATTGGGCTATCCATTGGATATCTAATGGATATTGTGTGCTGTCCGGGTTGAGTCAAGCAAAAACATTTAGAAACTAAAATCTTAAAATCAAGAAAAGAAAAAGCTTTTCAAAATTATTACTTGTTATGAATTAGCCAAAGTAATAAAGAAAATTCGTAATAATTATATTTGATAGAGTTTTATGTGTACCATGTAATACTTGTTTAATATATACCTTTCAGTTGTGGATAATTTCGTTATTTGTTTCATTTGGTAGTGGATGTCCTGAGTCGTTATCAGGTTACCCTTTTATTCTCCTGACTACGTCCCAAGCGAAGAACACATAGCTTTCCTGTTCAGCCCAATTCGTGACAATAACACCAATTATTTGAATAGTTCCATACACCTGAATCTTGCATCCATAGAAACTTCGGAAGAATATAATTTCCATCAAAATAGTACTCATTTGTATATGTAGGTATTGGAACATTGGGTTCAAAACCTTCCAAAACATTAAAACTTCCCAAACACCAATACGCGTATTTTGCTAACAAATACCAGAAACAATATTGTAACGAGCTGGAGCCAGACCTGCCTGGCCTGAGTCATCAGCTCTTGAAATACATGATTCATCGCTCTCGAAACTTCCAGGCTAAACCAGAGGCAGTCTGCCGAACAGTGAGAGAAACATAGTTTAATGATAATGTGACCACAAACGTCTGACCAATTGCCGAGAGCCATCTAGACGAACAGCAAGTGACCAATTTCAAAGTTTCACATCATGAACCTCCCAAAACATATGTACTACAACGAGCTGGGGACGGATTTGTCTATTTCTCCTGTTTGCATTGCGTCACCGATTCTCGCCACTTCGAGAAGCCATCTAGATGCAAGTCACCAAATATTGTCTGTTCCAAATAACTATGAGAGCGACCCCTCTCGTCGTCTCACGAATCATCGCGAATCTCTCAAACGAAGTTTACTGTGGATATAAATATAGAACCCGTGACCAGAGAGGACAATTACAGTTCAACACAGATAATTAATTATTAGCGGAAATTAGGGTTGCACACCGAACAATATCTATTTGAAATAAATTATTAGTCAAATTTAGTTCGTGAATACATATTAGTGATATTTCAATTGTGAAAATAGATCAACTGAACTCAATCATGGTTTATGTGTACGATTTGTTAACTGTATAGACATTCTGTTGCACCATTGTTGCGGAGGAAGTCAACAAGAGTATCAAGTCACACAGGAGCACCAGTACCTATACTGCTTGTGGAAATGGTGATGTTTCGGTGCCTGCCTATTAATTTTTACGCAAAAACTGGCGAAGGCGCCGAAATATCGAGATTTCATATATTGGTGAATTTGCCGGTTATGTCGTTTGAATTTTCAGACAACTTTCGGTATTATACAAAAACTACAATTGAGTTCTTTTGGAATTCTTGATATATTATATAAGGTTATCAAGAAAAAGCCGTAAACAACAGAATTATGTACTTTTTTGCCCTATCCGTCAATTTATTAAGTAAATACTGTATCGATATAGTAACTCCTGTATACAATGTGTCATTTAAAGATGACTGTATTGTCATTTTGACAGCGATATCAACACTAAAAACACAAGAGCTTTTTTTTATCGGATAAATTTCTTCTTGTAACGAAATAATTTTGACAATCAGTAATTTTACGAGAAAAACTGACGACGAGCGATTTTGTCAAATGTCAGTTTTTCGAGCAAAATTATTGTTGGAAAAATTTATAGTTAAAAAGAAATTTATCCTTAAAAGAAAAGCTCGAGTGTTTTTTGGCAAGATAAATTAACGACCGAATATAAATTGTCTCCATATTGACTGACGCTTTAGTATTTTTTGTAGATTGCTTTTTCTATATTTTTTGTTATTTGTTGAGTCGAAACTTCCCCAAAACGATTCATGTTGTAATGTTTCAGTATCAACTATCAACAATACTTAAATAACTGACAGGGACATTAAAGTGACGTAAGCATACTAGATGTAGACGCTATAGAGGAACAGGCGTTTTTATCGGTGATAAAAACGATGCAACTTCTTTATCGCTGTCAAAATGACAATACAGTCATCTTTAAATGACACATTTTATACAGGAGTTAATTTATTTTGTGCATTTTCTACAAGCTTATCATTTCATTCTTGTTATTTGAACACCGTACTCAGCCAAGTGTTTTCCCAAAATTCCGAATAATGTTCTATTTTTCTGTTGTCTTTCCGGATATAATTCAAAATAAATTTGTGCTGTTTTCGTAATATTCCTATCAAATTTATAATAAAGTTTCAAAATATCTCGTTTTTCTTCATTTGAGAATGAGGACATTTCGACTGAAGTATTTGTGCAAACTTATGATGTTTAATGAGTTCTGATAACTAGTGTTTATTAAACAAAATTTTTCGATGGAGTCATGACCATCTCAGATGAAGTTGTTTTTTTTTAATATCTGTGGTTTCAAAAGTGCAAATCATAACAAATTATACATCAATGAAATCAGAATGAGAATCACTATTTTTCTGTATAAAAAAAAAACAATATGGCGCCCATGACAGAAAAAATAGTTGATGATGAATGCCAGAAGACGAAACGTCGGATAGTAAATCTAAACATGAAAACGTGTAGCTGAAAAAAAGTGTCAATGAAAATTTACTTTTGGTTTCGAGCTATGTTGTCAAATAACGATAGGAAAAAATAAAAACGTAAATTCCGATTTTCAGTTTTTTTCCGATATTTCCGGAAATACTCGGAATTTTCCAAGTTTCAAAACAGTATTTTGTTAAGCACCAGAATACGCAACTTTGCCCCAATTTAAGCTTCGACGTATCTTCCGTAGTTTAGGAGATCCCAATGGTGGAGGTCGAAGTTGAATTTCCCTGTATATATACAGGGTGGGGCACCGAAAACGAAACAGATCGAATATCTTCAAAACGCATGTGTTGTGGAAAAATGCAAAAACACGTCTATTTTTAATTCAAGGGGGACATCTTCCTATCATAACCTCAACTGCCATACCTCTTCCACCACCTCTTGGTCACTATCACCCAAACAATTTGAATAGGGAAAGTAGTAAGTGTGACCCATCATTGAAAAGGTAATTTCATAAGGAATTCAGCCATGCCAATTTTCGCTACCTAACTTTTCTTTTTGGCGCCCTTATGCGGAAAAAACAACTGTTCCTTATTCCAAATTATGATACTTCATTCACAAGCTAATTTGACATAAATTCAGTGACAATGCATTATATAATTTTTTTAAGGGAAAAAACAAAATGGCGGCTCCATAATGGCGGACATGATTTGCAATTATGGTCCGATTCAATTCCAAATTGAGATGTGGTGGTTTTCAGTGTTGGAAATTATGATTTGTTTGCCACTTCAAGAAAACAAGATGGTGGATCCAAGATAGCGGAAGAAATTTGTGATCATGGTTCGATTCGAATAAAAATTTTTTGAGGGTTGGAAATTATGATTTTTTAAGCGATGTAAAAAACAAGATGGCGGGTGAAATACGTAATCATGGTTCGATTCGAACCGGCACCGAAAACGAATTCTTCAAAATACATGTGTTGCGAAAAAAATGCAAAAACACGTTGATTTTGAATCCAAGGGGGTATCTTCCTATTATTATCTCAACTGTCATACCACTCTCCCCACTCCTTGGTCATTCATGCAATTTGAATAGGGAAAGTACGAAGTATGAAACATCATTGAAAAGGTAATTCCATAAGGAATTGAAACATGTGAGTGTTCCCTACCTAACTTTTCATTTTGGCGCTCTCTTGCAGGAAAAACAACTGCTTCGTTTTCGAACTCATGATATTTGATTTGAAAGCTAATGTGAACAATTCACGAAAACATAACAAAAATTGAAAAATTTAACATTGTATGAACTTACAAATTTAAAACTTTTTGCACAAATTGCTCAAAAACGTCAGACAGCATTTCGAGACTAAAGGTGCATTTAGTCAACATAAACGTTACTTTAGCACAAGCACTGACATAAACATAACCTTGAAAATAATTTTGTATGAGTCCTAATATTATACGAGTTTTAGATTTATGAATACAGTTAAGAATGATAGGTACACTTTATGACATGAAACTTTAGGTACACGTCAATTATGGACAATATTTTTATCGTAAAAGTAAGATTCTTATAAATTTGGGATTTTCAACGTGACATGTTTTTAGCATAAACTTAATATTGTTGTATAAATGGTGCCATTTGATTTAACAGATTCAACTTTCGTTTTTAACATATATTTAAGCACAATTTTCAAATGATGATGACTAAATGCACCTTAACTAATGCATTATGGAATTTTTGTTGGATGAAAAAACTACAAAATTTAGCTCCAGGATTTGTAATTATGGTCCGATTCGATTCAAAATTGGATTGTGGGGATTTCAGGTACAGATTTTCAGCATAACTAAAAATAATTGAATAAAATTGATAAAAAAGCTTTTATCAAAATGCGATGAGAAGAAAAAAAATTCTTAGATGTGGGCCGTAGGTTATTCTGTGCGTTATAGATTCGAAAGCATGCCGCTAGTACAAAATAGGTATTTTTGTGAGGTAAGATTTTGATTATGTTACGTAAAGAATGACCTACGTCACACATTTAAGAAATTATATTATTTCCATTTTAGCGCATTTTTTTATCAATTTAATTCATTCATTTTAGTTATACTGGAAAAATGTAAAACGCCCATATGCCAATTTTGAATCGAGTCGAACCACAATTACAAATTCCGTCCACCATCTTGGTTTTTGCATTGACACAAAAATCATGATTGCCGACCCTGAAAATCTCCACATACTAATTTTGAGACGAATCGGAACATAATTACAAATTTTGTCTGCCATCTTGGAGCCACCATCTTGTTTTTTTGCATTTTGCATTTTGCAATTTCTGAACATGAAAACCACCACATAACAATTTTGAATCGAATCGGACCATAATTGCAAATCGTGTCCACCATTTTGGAGCCACCATTTTGTTTTTTGCCATAGAAAAACTCCATAATGCATTGTCACCGAATTTATGTCAAAATAGCTTGCAAATGTACTATCATGATTTGGAATACGGAACAGTTGTTTTTCCCGCAAGAGGGCGCCAAAATGAAAAGTTAGGTTGCGAATATTGACATTGTTGAATTCCTTATGAAATTACCTTTTTAATGATGGGTCACACTTACTACTTTTATTATTCAAATTGTTTGAGTGATAGTGCCCAAGGGGTGGGGGAAGAGGTACTACAGTTGAGGTTATGAGAGAAAGATGTCCCCTTGAATTAAAAATCGACCTGTTTTTGCATTTTTCTCACAACACATGCGTTTTGAAGATATTCGATCGGTTTCGTTTTCGGTGCCCCACCCTGTATATACATGATATGTACGAAAGAACCGACCATATATTTCACTAATTTTTCGAATCACCCTGTACGAAATGTGCTACCCTCTTTTCTTTAAAGTTAAATAAAAAGAAGCAATGCAGACGGCAGCTCTTCGTCGGTAGGCACTATGGGTTCGTTTATACTTTATAACAGAATTATATCATTGAAAAGTAACAGAATGGTCACATAAAGAAGAGGGGGCGCCACAGCAACTTTAAACATGTCTATGTCAAAGAGTACTTACTTGAGAAGTTGAGCAACCGAATAACGATAATTAGATGTTATACTCAAAACTATAAGAGACTTTACCATACGAAGTTAAAAAGTGTTAATCAATAAATAAATAAAACATAAATAAATACACAAACATTTAATATGAATTAATCTGCACTGGTCAGAGTAACAGTTCCTCGAAAATAAGACTGATTCTAATAATATTCAATATTCGATATCTGTTGAATCTCTCTCTATCAAAAAAGTCATCTTTATTTAGGACCAAAACTATATAATAAGTTAGATGAATCAATTAAACTCTCACCAAACATAAATATTTTCAAATCTGCTCTGAAAAGGAGTCTTATCGATAAAAATTGCTACACCATCGACGAATTTTTAAACTGATTTTTAATTATGTGATTTTATTGTTGTTCTGGTGATTTTTAATATGTGATTTTATTGTTGTTTTATTTATTTACTTATTTCGTCGTTGACATTCTAGGATGTATGTTTGTACTCATACATTCTAACAATCGTAGTATTAAAAACTCTCTTGACTTTTTCCTAGTCATTGTACACTTGTAATTGCTTTGCTCCTACGATGTACTTTTTAACTAGAGAAATAAATATATTATTATTATTATTTTCCTTTAAGAGTGTACCAGTCAGGTCCTGTATCCGGTGCTCCGACCCATCCGGAGGACGCGCTGGTGTCGTTTACCTCAATAACCACTCCCTACGTCCGTAGGGTGAGTGATTATTGGGTCCGAGAGTCATGTGTTCTGAGCAGACGAAGTGAACCAAGGATGACGGCCTCCTGCATTCGAGCGGCTAGGATTTGTGCCATATTACGACAGGCCGGTATCAACTTCAAATTAGAGAGCAGTGTGTCCATCATTCCACCAAGGACTCCTATAATCAGAACCACCATTTTGACAGAATGGTCCGGATACAACCTGCGGAGTTCAAAGAGAAGATCTCGATATTTAGTCCGTTTTTCCTCCTCTTTCCGAATGATATTCATCTCGCCTGGAGCGGAAAACTCCACGACGAATATCGTTTTACTTTGACGGTCGAGGAGGACAACATCAGGCTTATTGGCTTGTATTTGCCTGAGGGTGGGGAATGAGTAGTTCCAATAGATTCGGCACCTCTCATTCTCCACCACGGACTCAATATCCCCCGGAACATAAGGCAACACCGGTGTCTCGTCTATACCGTACGAGTGTCTTAGATGGTAGTACAACACTCGTAGCGCCGCGTTATGCCTGTGGATATAGGCTGAGACCGCATAAGCTGGACATGCTGATAGCAAATGCATTACGGTCTCAGGTGCCCCACGACATGCCCTGCATCGGGTGTCAGGGACGTCTATATATACGTTATTATTATTATTATTATTATTATTATTATTATTATTATTATTATTATTATTATTATTATTATTATTATTATTATTATTATTATTATTATTATTATTATTATTATTATTATTATTATTATTATTATTATTATTATTATTATTATTATTATTATTATTATTATTATTATTATTATTATTATTATTATTATTATTATTATTATTATTATTTTTATTATTATTATTATTATTATTATTATTATTCTGGAATCATAATTATCCTCAACAGGTAGACGTGGGACTCAACCAAAGCTTGGGAGATACCCAACCAGGCAAGGAAACGTGACAATTCCCTGGGTTAAATTCCTCCGGGTACAACAACAACCCTATGAATGTTTTTTTAGTAAGTTGGAAAACTCACCTTCCGTGAAGGGTTTTATCTTCTGAAAAAATGTCGGCTTGGTACAAAGTTTTCAAACGCCAAATTGTTCCAAGATAGGCATTTATCAAAAGCCAGTACTTTGGAGTTGATAGTGAGATGAGTAGAATGGAATAACCACAAAACCAGGAACCCCTGTATGGCTAGACACCTGTAGCTTCCATCAATTCTACTATCTGACTCTTCTCTCAGTCGGAAACGATATCCACCTTGAAGATTTTTCCATCCAGGAAGTTATGTTACCAACATTCAGATATAACCGACCAATCTGACCAGCATAAAAATAATGGTGTGTTATTATTTTTCCCGCACTAGTGTGGAAAAAAACTGGCGTACTAGTGTAGAAAAAATCAGTAGCACTAGTGCGGGAAAATAACACCAAACTAAATTGCGTGCGGGTATTAGGTGAATCACGAACGCTTGTAGAAAAAAGTAATTTAATGCTGCATTTTCTGAAATTATTATACGGTGGCTCGAACCACCCAAATAAAGATTTTAAAAAGTTTTACAGCTATTTGCACCGTTTCTCCTTAATAACAAACAAGCTAAGTGGAGGATCAGCTTAAGGTACACCTTAAGGTGAAGATGGTTTGCACCGTTGACTCCTGGCCTGAACCTTACCTGAGTATTGGAAATGTTTGGCAACACCGCAAAAATGATCACGTAACCAATGACGAGACGTTAAACATCGCAAAGTTTTAAAAACTATGCTCTTTGTGCAAGCGCTGTCGGTTCTGTCTAATTTGAAAGGCTACCGGCAGTATGTCATGTGATTTAGAAAATTTGTCTCTGCCGGAAAAACTAGCCAAGAGACCTGCGTGCACATTAATAGGGAACACGCATGATTTTGGGTTTTCTGCATAGATTTGGGTCTCATAAATCACAATAAATCACATGTAGTAAAAATAATTCCATAAATCCCATTTGTTTCCGAAATATTGAAATTTGAAATTGCTCTTCGATTCAAACCAAACCTTGATTCGAATAACTTCCCCCAAACACTAGCGCTCCTTGTGGTTGTTTCTGGAACATTGAGTGATTTTGACAGTTTCAGAGAAATATTACACATGATTACACTAGGGTCACTGAATCGTAGAAGGCTTTGGCCTTCTTACGGGTATGGCCAATGGGTGGAGTCTAATAGTTCCAATCTCTTTAAATAGTTCGAATGTTCCAAATAACCCACAAAAGCGCCAATTAGGAAGCAAGGGTGCTAAGAGAGAGAGAAAACCGATACTTTTGAAAAAAAGTTGGGTTATGTTTCTTTTGTAAGTCAGAATGTCAAATAAGATAAGATGGATATCATGTTTAATTTCAGTGGATACATATCAATTCTAATTATTTTTATGGATTGAAATTGTCAGGTGTACAATTGACTCGAATTTCCCTTTATAAAAACACTAAAACTTCTCCATTAATGGGTTCATTATTCAAAATTAGAGATTAATGTTCTCCCAAATACTTCTAAGTCACAATATATACCTACCTTTGTTTGATCAATACGAATTTTCAAAATGGGGTATCAATTTGAGGTACTGCTAATAACTCAAAAACCAAATATTGATTATCGAATTTGAATCTTATAGAAGTGCCTAGCATTCGTGAACATAGCACGTGTAAAATATATTTGCTGAATGCCTCTCAGATGAAATCAAGCTTTAGCAAAAAACTTAAGGTAGAAATTAATACCTATCAGACATATAAGGTACAGATCGACAAGCGTAAGGATGCCTCTGAGATGCGCAAACGATAGAAAGCGTGAGTAGATGTGCGACAAAGATCGACTACTGTTTAATAAGGCAGAGCGATTGAGCTCCTGCCCCACTCCAGGGTTTTGTTTACTGCGCAACCAATTCTCGGAGGCATCCTTGCGCTTGTCGATCAGTACTACAAAACATGGAAAAAACATTGACATGATTGGAATACTGCATTTCTGACCCATTTTTGTACATTCTCATTTGTATGATTATAAAAATTCCTTTATATACCTAATGAATTCTTTTTTTTTTTGTATTCCTATCATAAATAAGAAGTTTCTTGAGATAGTGAATTATGACCTCCATGTGATATGGTTGAAACAAGAAAATATAGCCATTCACTTCTATAAAACAGCTGTTCTAAAGAGATTACCAATATACTAACAATATTATGATCTAACCAATTTTCTCAAGATAAACGTCAATATAGAATTTTTAAACTTGTTCGAAAGAAAAGGATCCATTTTTGCAATTTACAACATTTCCATTCTATGTGCTTATTAGATTTGGCCACTTTTTCCCATGACCATTTTTGGGTCTTTTCTGAACAATTCAGAAAAAAATTGTCAGTCCTAAACTCCTGTGAACACGAAAATTGTTATACCTACACTGCACACACTTTCTTACTTAATTGATCCCAAGAAACGTTTCTGTTTAGAGAGTGATTACATTTTTACATAAATTGTTCAACAGCAATACATATGAAATAAAAATCGATGAAGAAATCAAACAATTATTAAAAAAGGAATGATGAGAATAATTTGTGAAATGATTAATGTCACATCAAAGCAAAAACAGTCAAAAGTGAAACATTGTTATATTATATAGGAATTGAAATCATCTATTAAGTAGGTATACAATTCTTTAGTTCATTTTTTAATTTAATTGTGGCCCTGATTTATGTCACAATTTTACACCAAATTATTCAATATTGATACTATTGATAGCCATTTCTTTCTAAAGGTTTACTGTTTCAATCCTGAAAAAAAAAGTTTGAATGAAAATATAATCTGTATTTGTCTTAGTGAGGAAAATGGGAAAAATGTATTCTTCAATCTACTAATTAACAAGTTATAAAAAAAATTATCTTGAACTCACCTCTGGAACACAATATAATTTACGACTTTTGTCAGAATTCTTGCAGGTTTCACTGCACAATAATAGGTACTTCACTTTCAGAAGAAAGGAATATTTGTATCAGTAAAAAAAGTATTCAACATATTCCTAAGTTGGATCAGTGACAGCAGGGCTCATCAGAAGATTTTGGGACTTGGGACAATCTGCTTTCTTTACTGTGAATCTGCTAAAACTATTTTTGAAAACATTTTCAATGACGGCAATGTCATAAAAATTGACTTTTGACATGTGTTACTAGTTCAAACATCGGACCTAATTTTCGTGGTGTTTTTGGAACATTGGAGCTATTTAGACTCCACCCATTGGCCATACCCGTAAGAAGGCCAAAGCCTTCTAGGATTTAGTGACCCTAGATTACACATCCTTAAAGAGCCCTCTAACAGTGAAAGTTTGAACTGTGTGAAGTAACGATGCATTTGTCCGTCAGAGTCGCTAGGGGTACGTTTTCCCTTAGTTTCTCGGGTGTAAATGTTTGTGTGCAAATAATAATATTTCAGAACGGGGACACATGCCTGTTCCCTATTAATTTGCGTAGTTTAATATCCACCCTAACCTGACCTGACTTACCCTAGGAAAATAGAAAAGTATCCATCCAAAATGTTTATGACATAAAGATGTTGTTAACAATTTTGGATTGATAAGAAAAATTAAAAGACTCGCCATTCCATTCCTCCAGTACAAAGCAACAGAATAGTTTTGAGTTCGTAAGTAATATAAATTAACAATACATCAATCGACATTTTGTATTAAGAAATAGGTACAGTGTTGAATCTGAAAATTTTTTCATACTTTCACATGATAGGAATATTCAATATCAGCCTCAATCAGGTTTAGTATCATCAACAAAATCAACAAAATCCAGAAAAAGTGCTAGAAATACTTTGAACATCAAGAAAATAGGAAAATATTCCATGTAGCAACAGTGAGGTTGAGTAGTTAAGTGGAACCTAAGCCTGGAGAATTTGAGGCTTATCTTGATTGAGGCTTATGTTGTCCTCAAATAGCGGTGCAAACCAAAATCGTAATGTAAGGTCCACTTAAGTAGTAAGGTAACCTTAAGTTGAATCGGTGCAAATAGCTGTTAGATGTGTACGCGAATATAACATAATATATAATAAGTATTCGTGAAAAACTCCACACTCAATTGATTGATTGAAATTTGAGTTATTGTTTATTGGATACATTTTTTTTAATAATTTCGGGATTCCATCGGGCCCAATGGCTTCGTTCTGTTACGGTAGGTTCAAATGTCATCAGGCTTAGCTTAGCGGCTTTGAAACTAACAAGCTCTCTCAGTCTGTTTTCGATTGTGATATAGTTCTTCTTCACAATTATAACTGAAGTCATTTGTAATGGAGACAATAAAAAATTAATACTTTGAAAATGTTTGTTCGAATAGATGGACGCTACTGATGATAATTACCTTAAATTTTTTCAAATAACATCCTCATGTATTTTGAAAATGAAAAATGTTTTTCATGGTGTAGAAAATCAATTTTGAGTTTGATGAGATGCTTCTTTTATCTATTTTTAAGTATAAATGTGTTCTAATTTGGATCCAAGAATCGGTCGGATACTGTATATGGAATTGTGGAAGACCTCAAATTTGGCTTTGAAAGAACCTGAGGGCCATTATTGCTTTTTATAGATGTTTCACCATTATAAGATAACGGCCATTTAATTATGTAATATTATGACAGACCACAACACCCACAGAAATTAGAGGAATTGAGTTCCCGACTGTTGCCTCCACGTTCACAATTGCAGTAAATGGGAGAACCGAATATCAATCCCACCACACAAACTCAATGAACAGTGTAACAGGTAGCAGATTATACGAGTACTAGGATTAATTCGTTGTTTAGAACATCATCATCACGTACTGATTAGTCTTCGTGTATTTGTGTAGGTCTACAGCTCAGTTCATAATCAAAACGCAGTATCAGATGAGGTAAAATACTCCATTCAGATAGCTATTACTCACACTTTATCACAACCACTTCATCATTTTGACCCCCTACTCCACCAATGAATACCGTCCATTTACTTCGACTATAACAAATGTGATCGCTATTCAAGTAACCTTCTCCGTTAGTACAGGTGGAGCTTCAACGTACTTTGAGTAAATAGTACATTATGATACAGGTCTACAAGGTGAATGCTAGTGTTCCGCAAGGATCCATTCTTGAACCCACACTGTTTTCTCTTCAAATCAATAATTTGTTGGGAGCTACCTCATGCCTAGTGCACATATTTGCGGATGATAGCACCCATCATGACGCTTTCTCTTCCAAAGTTCCGATATCAACCTGTGAAACCAGAAGAGTACCGAGGAGGGACTTGGACGATTCAAATAGGGAACTAGTGAAAATTGTTGTAGAAGTTCTAGAAACAACTTGGTAGAATTCAACGCGAACAGAATCCAAGCATGTCTTTAGTCTAAAAATGCCCATCTCACTGTTGCCAGCGTAGTTATTTCATTAGTGAACTACTCCATTTCAACATCACAGGATTTTTTTATTCGTGAGAACCAGAACATGAAAACAATCATATAAATATACAAATCATAAATATTTCGCATGCTTTTCAGTGCTTTTGGCAGGGACTATGACGACAATAATAGCAAATACTTTTTTACAAGTTTTCCTGATTTAACCCGACCTCAATTTAGTTACGGAAGCATTATTTTTCTGCACTCATTATTCAGAAATGTCTAAATTCTGAAAACCAAACACATTTCTGGCCATATATTCAATGTCACAAAGTATAATTCAAAGCTATCTGAAGTCTTTCAAGAAACTATGCTTATAAATAGACACAACTGTCCAAAAATTTTTGAACAAAAAGACTCGTATCAAAATATTTTGATGAAGCAAAATTCACCTTGTGTCTGAGTCAGTAGT
This sequence comes from Chrysolina oricalcia, assembly GCA_944452925.2. Lineage (NCBI taxonomy): Eukaryota > Metazoa > Arthropoda > Insecta > Coleoptera > Chrysomelidae > Chrysolina > Chrysolina oricalcia. The sequence goes on along the minus strand of OX101811.2, from coordinate 28,499,067 downwards.
CTTTTCTGAAATAAGTAGTGCCTGCTAATGATTATCAATTATTTGTTTATTTGTTTATCTGTTGTTCAATCAACAGTGAATTATATTTTTGTAGTAAAAAATTACCTGTAAATTGTTTTCAGTGTAGGGTTACAATTCAAAATTTAAAAATTCATGTATCAAATAAAAAACACATTTTTGTCGCTTAGAATAGTTCGAAACTATGATGTCATACCAAAATATAACCTGTTGGTTCTGGAATAGTGCTAGAAAAAAATCCCGAAAAATGATTTGATTGACATTGCCTCTTGTACACCCGTGTACTATTATCAAGAAGATTAGAATTGGACATGTTAACGAGTTCAGATAAATAAATTTTGATCAAGAATTTTTCTTATTTCGACTAACAAAACAGTTCTTTATCAATCCAACGAACTTTGACCGATCATATCTCGGAAACGACAAATACAAAATCATCGAAACTCGCACACTTTTCTAACTCACTATAATATAATGAAATCTCAGCCAATTCGACCGAGAGCCAATTTCCCATATGTTTTCGTGCGGAGTCCTCTGAATGTTTGGAACAGGACGATATGGGCATAACTCAACATACAAATTTCTAGCAATAAGAGCATATAGATTTGATTCAGCATAGGAAAATAGCATATCAGTCCTTTCATCATTTGAATACTTTTTTAATAAGTAACTGTTACTTTTTAACTTCTGACAGTTCCTAATGGATAACAAATACGCATTTATTTTTCCTATCATAGAAACTAAGCAAAGCCTAAGTATTTTTAAACGCTCTTCCAAATCATCAAATTGAAATTACTCAGCTTGATAAAACATGTAAGGTATTTAATATGTTTCCCCGATTTTGTATTATCAGTTTGACTGACTAGAAGTTCTGTTTTCCATTATTAACTATTGCCTGTTTAGGAGATATGTTTTCATAAAAGAGTAGACCACGTGCAAAACTTTCTGTAAATCAACGACCATTCCTAGGAACTATCAAAAAAAAGTTGCCAATATATTTGCCAAGAAATTTTCTGGCCATTCACTGTAGAACAACTAAATAACCCGAACAGTCTTGACAATATCTGAGGAAATTTTAACAGCAAGCCCTGGACTAAGATGTATAAAAACCCTGGTGTGTTGAGTGATTCGATTTTGTTTTTATTTTTCAGAAGACAAATAAACAAATGAAATAGTGGTCTGCTTCTTCAATCAGTCCCAGAGATGGCGCCATTATAGAATTTTAGTCCTGTCAATATTCCAGGGATATGGTGATTGATGACAGTTGTCAATTTTATGGAATTTCAATAAACTTCAAATACTGTTCAAAAATGAATAGTTGTGACGGAATCTAAATTTCATAGTGCAATTTCCCTGTATTGATGACTATTATTAATGTGTTTATCCATTTTGCTGCATATTTTCTTAGAAATTTATCATTCATTCAATGATAATTCAATTTGTCTGATTGACTCGGCCGTTACTTGATGAAGATCCATAGTAATTGTATAAAATACACAGAAAACGATTCGATCTCCACAAACTTTATTCAATCAGACAGTGAAGAAGCTGCTGTGTTGGCGAAACATTGAATAAAATTTGTGAATATCTAATCGTTTTCTGTGTAGTCTGTACAATAATAATTTGATCATGTTTCGTTTTTGTATCATTTGTGGGCAATCCAAAGAGACGAACAAAATAATTCATCTATATCCAGTACCGAAAGTGAGTACCACCATATTATGAAGATTATCACATAGTATATCTTCTATTATTAGAAAACATTTTGATGAAAATAATGGCACGAATATATCTCACGGAATCCCGCCATTCATGATTATATTAGCACAAGATTGACAGGTTCTAATGGTGAATTTTCATGAAGCTTAATTTCGATACTTCCATATGAAATGCGTGGTTATTATTGTAGTTAATTGCATTTCAGTAAAAAATTATAAAAATAAGTCGAAAATGTAACAAATAAAACTGCCTCTAACAGTGAAAGTTTGAACTGTGTGAAGTAACGATGCATTTGTCCGTCAGAGTCGCTAGGGGTACGTTTTCACTTAGTTTCTCGGGTGTAAATGTTTGTGTGCAAATAATAATATTTCAGAACGGGGACACATGCCTGTTCCCTATTAATTTGCGTAGTTTAATATCCACCCTAACCTGACCTGACTTACCCTAGGAAAACAGAAAAGTATCCATCCAAAATGTTTATGACATAAAGATGTTGTTAACAATTTTGGATTGATAAGAAAAATTAAAAGACTCGCCATTCCATTCCTCCAGTACAAAGCAACAGAATAGTTTTGAGTTCGTAAGTAATATAAATTAACAATACATCAATCGACATTTTGTATTAAGAAATAGGTACAGTGTTGAATCTGAAAATTATTTTCATACTTTTACATGATAGGAATATTCAATATCAGCCTCAATCAGGTTTAGTATCATCAACAAAATCAACAAAATCCAGAAAAAGTGCTAGAAATACTTTGAACATCAAGAAAATAGGAAAATATTCCATGTAGCAACAGTGAGGTTGGGTAGTTAAGTGGAACCTAAGCCTGGAGAATTTGAGGCTTATCTTGATTGAGGCTTATGTTGTCCTCAAATAGCGGTGCAAACCAAAATCGTAATGTAAGGTCCACTTAAGTAGTAAGGTAACCTTAAGTTGAACCGGTGCAAATAGCTGTTAGATGTGTACGCGAATATAACATAATATATAATAAGTATTCGTGAAAAACTCCACAGTTAATTGATTGATTGAAATTTGAGTTATTGTTTATTGGATACATTTTTTTTTAATAATTTCGGGATTCCATCGGGCCCAATGGCTTCGTTCTGTTACGGTAGGTTCAAATGTCATCAGGCTTAGCTTAGCGGCTTTGAAACTAACAAGCTCTCTCAGTCTGTTTTCGATTGTGATATAGTTCTTCTTCACAATTATAACTGAAGTCATTTGTAATGGAGACAATAAAAAATTAATACTTTGAAAATGTTTGTTCGAATAGATGGACGCTACTGATGATAATTACCTTAAATTTTTTCACATAACATCCTCATGTATTTTGAAAATGAAAAATGTTTTTCATGGTGTAGAAAATCAATTTTGAGTTTGATGAGATGCTTCTTTTATCTATTTTTAAGTATAAATGTGTTCTAATTTGGATCCAAGAATCGGTCGGTTACTGTATATGGAATTGTGGAAGACCTCAAATTTGGCTTTGAAAGAACCTGAGGGCCATTATTGCTTTTTATAGATGTTTCACCATTATAAGATAACGACCATTTCATTATGTAATATTCATTCAATGATAATTCAATTTGTCTGATTGACTCGGCCGTTACTTGATGAAGATCCATAGTAATTGTATAAAATACACAGAAAACGATTCGATCTCCACAAACTTTATTCAATCAGACAGTGAAGAAGCTGCTGTGTTGGCGAAACATTGAATAAAATTTGTGAATATCTAATCGTTTTTTGTGTAGTATTTACAATAATAATTTGATCATGTTCCGTTTTTGTATCATTTGTGGGCAATCCAAAGAGACGAACAAAATAATTCATCTATATCCAGTACCGAAAGTGAGTACCACCATATTATGAAGATTATCACATAGTATATCTTGTATTATTAGAAAACATTTTGATGAAAATAATGGCACGAATATATCTCACGGAATCCCGCCATTCATGATTATATTAGCACAAGATTGACAGGTTCTAATGGTGAATTTTCATGAAGCTTAATTTCGATACTTCCATATGAAATGCGTGGTTATTATTGTAGTTAATTGCATTTCAGTAAAAAATTATAAAAATAAGTCAAAAATGTAACAAATAAAACTGATTGGTGATAGTGATTTGGTAAATTTCAATAATTAGGTTTCTTTATTCAGTTCATCCGTCGACAATACTTGAAAACTTCTGTGGTTGTAAATTTACCCTAACAGGATAATCGACCGTGGCGTTACACGCAAATGCGGAATATTTGGGAAACAGGTCACGATTTCATTTGTTTTCTCTTAATCAAGCTGGCGAATTCTCTCCCGTTTTATCCCACAATTTTGCAGGAATGAGTCGACACACCATGGTTTTTAGACATCTTACCATGGACCATATTTTCTGGAAAATGCCAAGTACTCTGTTTAGCAAGGATGTAAATATCCCTTCTCGATAGTATAATACCCAGATGATTGGCGAACTAAAATAATAAACTACTGGATAACAAGCTCAGCTGATAAAATCATAGGCTTGACTTCCATTCCATCTAGAATGGGGTGAATTAGCGCGGCGAATTAGTGCTGTGGATCGAAAACGTCAGCAGCTAGGAAAATCTCAATTCTAATGCAGGAGACAAGTAAAAAAAATTGTAAAATTTGTCTTTACGAAACTCCCAGGTTTTTGGAGAAAACCCCTCAAAAGCAGAGCTTGTGCGAGCAAGGGAGATCCGGGACCTACAGTTTAAATAAAAGTGGAATCTGAACCACTTCAGCTCAGTGACACACAACCGGGGATCGAACCCGGACCGTCTGGGTGGAAGCCAAACGCTCTAACACCTCGACCACTTCGCTGTATATCATCAGTTCCAGCTTTTTGTGACCTGTCCCGTATTATAATCATCAAACCTGTTTGATTCAGACAAAGTCCATAATATTCTTCATCCAACACATGACAGTCATGACTGTCATTATTAATGTAATTTTAGACAAGTAAACTATCAAATAATACACTAGTGTGTTATAATCCATAACCCACTAGTGATTATGGATAACTCACGTTCATATTTAAAGTAGTATTCTATTCATTTATTACCATTACAAGCAGAATTCACATTGATATTTAAATTAAAGGAAAACGCTAACGGTTTATTCGAATTTGAAGTCATTGCAAAATTCGTTGGTTTTTGAAACCAGACGCTCCCATATCGGTACAGCTCCTGATAGTGCTGGAAGACGCCGACACCTTTTATTTTTTCTGCAATTTGTATTTTGATATGAACAGATTCTTCTAGGTATCCTTTTGATACCATCGAGGACTTCCATCCTCCGTGACGCTCCAAAGTAGTCATGTTAGCTCCTGCAATGTCCAAAAGAGACGCCGAAGACCTTATCAGGCAGTGACCGGTGTAGAGCGCTGATTCCTCCAATTTCAAAAACGTTGCAATTCTTGAAGGTATCTTCGACAACGTATTTATTCCCACACACTGGCTGGTACACCTTCCATTTTTGTGAAAAAACAAAAAAGCAGCTAGAACTAGTATTTTTCGGTATCAAAGACATGTATTCTTTACACAAATTGATCGAGTTGACTAGAAATCCTTCTTCAAGTGTGATGAAATTTCTTGATTTCTTGGTTTTAGTGTCTGTCGAAACTACGTGATAATATTTCCCTTTGTCTTGAATATTTTCTATTTTCAAATTGAACAATTCATCGCATCTACAAACACCGCTAATCTCTATTATCAAAGCCACTTTCATCAACAAATACTCGTTGTCGGGATCTTCGTTCAAAAACTTCTCTCTCTATTTCAGGTCGTTCCAATGTCTTAGACTTCTTTGGTTTGTATCCCTGTTATTTGCTTTTCAAAAAGCTCGTTAGTTTGCCATATTTTGAAATGTCGAATTTTTTTAAAAGTTAGTAGTCGAGCAAAGCATCGAGTATTTGGTCCATAGCGACGATAGGCTAAATTTTTTTGCAAATGTAAAAAATAAGCCAATAGAACATTTTCATTGGCAGGACTCAAACATTTTGAACTCCTTGTCGTAAGCATCTCGGGACTTTTCTGGCAAAATATACATTTCTGCTTCTTCCGCTTCCGTGAGAAAATCCTCAGGAACGTTATTTTCATCGGTTACCTCCATTTTCTATACTATTTTTTTCTTTAAAAGAGCTTCCCTTTTCTGCAGGGAAAACTGACAAGTGTCAAAATTTATTCAAACATTTGCTGACAATGTATCGTGCCCGTGGCAATACCAAACAAATAACCTATGTTGACCAAAATGTAAAAAAGTCACTGTCAAGTCATTCTGACATCTATAGGGTACTGGACGTAAGTAGCTTTGATTCGATCACAAAACTTATTAATTATTTTCTCATAAAAAAACGATTTCTTCCACTTGTAGGATAAAACTTTATATGCCACTCGTGTGTTATGTTTTCTAAGTTACTTGAGAATGTATACCACTCGGCCTGACGGCCGGTATAAATCTTTCTCGCGTGACTTATTTTCAACATAACGCACTAGTGCCATAAATATCTATTATAGAGAGCACTTGTGAAGTTATTCTTTTGACATATTTTCGCCAGAGCAAATACAATTTCCTGACATGGGACATATGTTTTTAATATTTTGTTTGATACCACTGCAACACATTTCTTTGGACTTCCGTGAACAATTCAAGGCTTACCCCAATTTGGGAGATATACAGTATTGTAAGTTCTTGATGGAGTTTTCTGAAATTCCTGATTCTAATAACTAACGTGAATGAGATAATGGGCTTACTATCCACCTCTAAAAGTATGTCTGAGAAATTTGACCCTGCCACGATGCTTCAATATAGGTAATAACTACACCTTAAGAAATCCCTGAACAGCGAGTCCACAAGCCATAGGTCTCACAAAATGTATTTAAAAGTGTTTTAGTATATACATTTTCATACTGGAACATCTATGCAACAACTTTTCCATTCCATTAGCAAGTAGCGATCTTTTCTCCACTTACTTCCAAATGTTACTTACTATATGAATTTTCAACGGCTCATGGAAAAAATCACGAAAGCACGAAAACATAATATGGAAAATTGGGTCTCGGTCAAATTGGCTAAAATTATATCATTGTGGGATGGGTCATTAGAAAAATGTGTTAATTTAAATGATTTTTTGTTCTGAGATATAGGCTGTCAAAATTCTTAAAAACGTCGTACTTGGGTATCACTGAGAAAATTGTTTTAGATTTGCAATGTATTTTCAACATTATTTCAGATTCATGGGAATCTTACTTCTATCGTTCAATTTTTAAACTATTAGATGTATCTATACGCACTTGAAATGATATTTCATTCAGCGCGTAAAATTCACTTCGATATACTGAAAATAATTGTGTGAATATCCCGCGAGAATGAGAAGATCCACCTGCAACTGGAATGAACATCCGTTTTAGCGTAAATTTTTGCGTTGGTTGTAACGTTCCTCTTCATTCTTTTTTGTGACCAACTGTGGTATTGAGGTATTACAAGTTATAAGGAATGAGTGTATTTTGTGCATTGCATCACCAATACAAGGTAAGTGAACTTTACTAAAATCATTACATGATTGCATTCAGATTGCATTCAGATTTCTTCTTCATAATATATAAATATCTAATGAAATTGAGAACTATAACCTCAAAATCACGATGAGTTTTGTGGAAAACACCGATATCATATGTTGAATTGAGTATACCTACATATGAAAAATTTCTTTTTCTACGCCCATGTCTGTAAACGTCAAAAATGGCACTGTCAACCTTCCTTGTAAATGACATATAACAACAACATGCACGTAATGAGATCTCATAACACAAACTTGCGTTTTGAGAAGGAAACTTAAACTTCTTGGTTTAATTAAATTACAATAAAATTTTTATTTACGTAACACTTTATTTGATCTATTCACACAAATTTAGTAAATTAAAAAACATAAAAACTTTTAGCATTAGCGAGATATATTTAGGATTGAAAGAGTGATGCCCCTAAATGTAGACAGCACGTTATGCAATTTCTTCAAAAATGGGACAAGTTTTCTTAAGTGGGCAATCTTCTACAGTAGCGGAAGGCTGTGTGAATCAGTCTCTTGAAAATAAAAATGACAACGCTTTACGAATATCGGAGGCAATTACCAATTATCAATCTTCGTCTTCTGATGTACCGAGCAGTACTAAAATTATAAATAACCGGTCATCACCATTAAATAATAAGGCACAATCGATTTACAATAATTGTTCAATTGTTATTTACAACTATTATAATAAAGTTTAAATGATTGCGATGTTTTTTATTTAATGGAAGAAAATGAATGGGCGTAGAAAAAGTATAGTACGTTACACGAGTTGTAAGCCCATTACGCACTCATGAAATTTATGCAATCGCCGCTGCGCAGCTTCGTGCATTAACTTTTTCATTTCGTGCGTAATGGGTTTCTTACAACTCTTGTTACGTAATAATCGCATCAAAACTTTTGATTTCGAAAGGTTATTATATGTTTTGAAATGTGTAACTTTCGATTAATGAATCCCTAATTATGGAGAAATCAATAAATTCTTTGGTCGTTCTTTCTTAACAGATACCTACTTACTTTTTTTGGAGTATGTTGGCTGTTGCTGAGTTTATTTGTTACACTTCCATTACTGTAAAATGACATTTTCCCGAATAGAAAGCATCAAGCTGTGGCTTGTTGTATAATACAACTATTTTTTGTTTTTAGGACAATCGCACTGAATAGGAAGACCAGCCCATAAAACTTCATAATCTATTGATAATGATTAATGTTAGTTTATGTATTTAATGTATTATCGAAAATGTTTTCAGTTTTTTGCTATATTGGAATTAAATTTTCAGTTTTTGTTTGAAATTTGTTTTTATTTCCAATTATTGAAGAGTACCTAATTAACCGAAATATCGTTAGATAATGAAGATAAGGACATCAAAATCTGTTTATATTAATAAAACATAGAATTTTTGTTTTACGACTGAACACAACGGATTCAATTATTTTTTTCTAGTTCCTACATGAAGTGTGCTAGACGATCCTTACCCAGATAATACGTGGTCAATCTGTCTGCCATTCAGCCAGTGGTTACTAAAGGTATAGAAGTGGATGGAAAAATATTGAGGATTTTGGAAACGTTCAACGTTCAAAAATTGGAGCAATATATCTCCACATCACCAAAACACTTTATTGCTATAAATACTCATCTGGAGACTATTATCAGTCTTGATTCTAGTTTTATTAGCGAAACGTAAATCGAGTATGATATAATGAAGTACTTTGGTACTTTGGTAACCTGGAGAAGAATTTCTCAAATTAATGGATACGTCTATGGTGTGTTGAATAAAAGACAAAATGTACCTACCTATGCAATAAAAAAATGTATACTGAGGTCTTAAAGTAACGGATAAATTTATTTTCTATGTTGTTATCTATTTTCAAGAAAACCCCTGAAACACTTCAATTACTGTTTTCAAAAAGATACTCTGTGACCTAAAAAAAAATTGTTGCTCCTTCACCCCCATCAAAGTGGCAGCCACCACCCCCCCAATTTTTTTATAGGCGGTCAAGTGATACCTCATTTCGAAGGGTATTCAATTGTCTATACAGCTGTGTGTCACGTATGACAAACAACAGTTGGTAAATGAACCAAAAAGTAAATAGGGTGCATTGAATATACAGCGAATTTAATAGTATTCGTGGTAATTTTTAACATTTTGAAAATTAATTTTAGTTTTGACGCAAAAATTCAAAATTCAAAAATATAGACACGGCTGTATAGACATTTAAATACCTTTCTAAATGAGGTATCACTTGACCCCCTTTTGAGGAGGGTGGGAGAGGAGCATTTTTTTATGTCACAGAGTGTCTTTTCGAAAACATAAATCGATGTATTTCAGGGTTCTTCTTGAATATGGCTTGAATATGGCTAAAAAGGTAGAAAATGAATTTATCCGTTAATTTAGGACTTCACTATATGAATTCATGATAATGTAATCCCACATTATGGAATTCCAAAGTTAGAAATCATACCGTAATATTACAATGTAAAATTCCACTACAAATTTTTTACGTTAGGGAATCAAACTGTAATATTACAATGTAAAATTCTAATGCAAATTTTTGTTGTGAAGTAATATAACAATGTAAAGTTCCATCGTAAAATTATGTCACATAGTAAAGTTACATCGAAGAAGTGAACAGAGTTGATCAGAGTACATATCCAAGGTGATATAACACGTGGTATGCAAAATTCCACTCGAAGGTAAATTCCCGTAAAAACGGAGCGGAAAAAATTCTCAAAACTGACAAAGAATATAACTGTTCTATTAGTCGAAACAAGACGAATTTACGATGAAAATATGCTCATCGGAACTCGGTAACAAGTCCAATTATAATCTTATTGATGAAAGTACAATAGGGTGTATACGAGGAATTGTCAAAATAGTCGTTTTTTGGGACTTTTATCCTTGCACTATTACAGAACCAACATGTTATATTTTGGCAAAACATTATAGTTTTAGTCTATCCTAGCTGATAAAAACGTGTTTGGAATATGAATTTTCAAAATTTTGGTTTATACCCCTAAACTGAAAACAATTGACTGGTCGTTTTTTACTACAAAAGAATTATTTATCACTATCATTAATTGAACAAAAGATAATGTAACTTTCTGATGAATTCAGTTGTTCAATATTACCTTGCATTTGGATAGTTACATTTTTTTGTTAGGTCATTTACAATGCTATTATTGAATATCTCAAAAACTGTTTCGTTAATTTGCTCATAATTTTACTCACACTATTTTGAGAATGTCAACTTTGCATGTTGCGTTCATAAGATATGCATTTTCAAAGTTTACCAAAATGTATTGGAGGCCTAGCGAAAGTGATGCAATCCACGCGTCAATGAAATGAGCGATTTTCTGTGAGTGATACTTCTGAATAACATTCTCCCTTATTTCATTTATAGATAAGAATCTTCAATGGAAACTGGTCATTTAATAAATAATCAACTATCTGAATGAAAATGCAAATTTTCACTTTCAGATTTTTTCTTCGAGTTATATAGGGTCTTTCTCAATATCTATCAGATGTAGTTCAATGTCCAGCGTGGCTTTTGCCGGGGAAGTAGTTGTTTTCTGTTAGATATTACAAAAGAGTAACTTCAATTTTATCGTAGGGTTTTTCCATTTCCAGAGGAGTCATGTATTGATTCAATTTTCAATTGAGAATGTTTCTCTTTAAAAAAAGTTTACCATATTATGACATATGTGTATATTACTATCGATTGAACAAAACTTTAGAGAATCTTTTGATAAATTAGATTCAATTACAAAACTTTCCTGAATCAATTGTTCGATACTATTAACAACGCAAACTACACTCAACAACAAGATTGCATCAATTCACGCAAACACAAAAGCATATTATAGTTAATGAATTCAACAACGACATATATCGTAATACCGTAAACTTCAAAAATGAATATCTTATAGACCAACACGCAAAGTTGACAAAATATTGACATATAATAGTCAACATTTTCAAAATAGCGTGAGTAAAATTAGGTACTACATAACGAAATAGTTTTTGAGATGTTCAATAAAAACATTCTAATTGACCTAAAAAAATGTAACGCACCCTGTATTTAAATGAAAGGTGGTATTGCAACTGAATTCATCAGAAAGTTACCTCATCTTTTGTTCAATCAACATTGGTACTAAATGATTTTTTGCAGTGAAAAGCTATCTGTCAATTGTTTTCAGTATAGGGGTATAATCCAAGATTATTAAAACAAGAAACACGTTTTTATCGCCTAGAATAGACTGAAACTATGACATCCTAGAAAAATATGTATCATTAGTTCTGAAATAGTGCTGGAAAAAAACTCAAAAAGCGACTTTTTTACTATGCCCCGTATACGACCTAATGGATTAGACCAGACCAGATGGATAATCCTACCATAATTCATCTTCTACGTGGTCATTTCAATAATCGTGTTATCAAACTCATAATAGGTGAATTAGTCTGTAGAGAGTTCGCCTACTGAACATAACTGAATTATCAAAATACTCGTGTGGGAGGCAAGTGATTATTTGTGGTGGACGTGTTATTGGTAGAGCAGAACAATGTATTTTCCGTATTTCATCACATAATAATGAACCGTACATCATAGACTCCTGGTACACACTATCCTTCTCTTTTAATTCTCAGTTGATATATTCATTATTAAACAAGAATTGCGTTATCAATCATTTATTGTTCCAAAAATAAAAACAAGTATCAATTTTCAATATTCTTTATGTAATGGTAAGCATATCTATCATCTTTAGTAGTATTGTCGCGACTAAGGTTGCTATGGTAGCATCCTGAGTCGTACAAGGGGTTGTTTCCCTTATACAAAATGCGACTTGGGGGGTAGCTACAGGTGGTAGCTATAGTAAATCAAGGGGTAGTAACAGAACATAAATATTTATTAAATAACAACTGGGATACGGTGGAAAGCTATATACACATTTGAAATACGGGATACTACATGATAAAATATGGGATGCACAAAACTCTTACCTAAAACCATCACTAACCGATACTAAGAGCTAAGCCCAAAAGGGCCTAGCCTATAAGGCTATCTGAGCGCTAGGGCTATCTCCTCTATGGGAGTCTATTACTAACTATCTCTTGATTGCAATCACCTTATATTTATATACAGAAATGTTTATATTTTTATGTGGTCTGCACAGTCATGGTCATACAATTCGCTAGTCATCAACCTCGCACCTGCGGTCATGACCAAATCAATAAATAACAAGATCAGTGCACCATAACAATTCAAAGGGCATTGCTGGAGTTCACGACAATATTTTGGTATACCATAATAACCATACAAAAACTAAAATCGTATTCAGTTAAATTGCCATATAACACGAGCATGTTGAGATAGATGGATAAATTACGAAATTTTTTTCGAATATGTGTTAAACGGCTTGGTAGATTTTTCTTGTTCCAATAAAAACAGTAAATGATGATAATATTACCATTATGTTAAAAATTAAAGCATATTCTAAGAACATTAGACCATTAGAAGTAATACACAAAAAAGTCATCAAAATAATACTAAATCCTAACCAACAATTTACGTAGAACTTGCTTTTCCAAAATTCGAAATTACTGAAAATCAGACAACTATTCTACAAAACTGCCCCAATCGATATAATTAAAAATAATCTGATAAACATGAATGTAACAAATACTTATCCAACAAGATTTCGAGAAAATGCAAATGTAGTTCTCCCTAAGACTCAAAGGTCTATTGGACAGCGATGTTTCATATAAGTGGGATAAAATTCATACAATCATTTACCAATACATTCAAAAATGGAAATTCACATTAAAAATATCAAAAACAAATCACATATTGGCTTCCAACATCAAATGTCAAAATACTTCCATAGACTTATCATGGATAAGTGTGTACGGGCACGTGTGTATAAACTTACTACTGTTTTTTAATGTTTTAAGTCAACTGTATAGGTATTATATTAACCATGTTGGGTATGTTTACATTATTTGATTATAACTTAATATAAATTTATAATTATAAATTTGATTATTGAAGAAAATTCATGTACCTAGTGTTTATCAATGTATCACCTACCACTATTTTAGTTTTTAATATTATTACTAGTTATAATTATTATCTCTGTTTACATTATATTTTATCTATTTTATTCTATTTCATTATCTTATATTTTTATCTCTATTTATACTTCTATATTTCAAAATAAGTTCTCACGTTTAGAATCACAGCCTAGCTATTGTCTAAAGTGAACCTTGACATGACCTATCTAAAAAGTATCTCGTGACAACTACAGTCATTAGTTGAAACTTAATTTGAAACGAACAAAATTGAAGAAGTTCTCATAAATAAAATTTTCAGAAACAACCATTCCTCCGATATTTCAATTCACTTTGAGAGGAACTGATTGGTCAAAATTACAATCTCTTGAAGCGTGGCGATTAGGCTCATTCGTTATTGGTGAAATAGGGTATTAAATTTCAAAAGATTAATATTTTTATAACAACCGGCAGTCATCCAAGGATCCAATCAACTTGAAATTCATTACTCTGGTGACAATGAGCGACGACCTTTTTTATTTAATCAATTAAACAAGATGGCAGCTCCAATATGGCAAGCTTGTTTTGTGGTGCAATTCTATTAGAAATCAGTAGGTAGGAAGGATTTAACATCCCACAGTCTGAAAACTGAATTGTAGAGAAAAAGGTCATTGAATACAAGAACAATCATGGATGTCAATACTAAAACTCTGTAGTAGAGAACATATTTCCTGTTTGAGAGTAAATTCCATCAAGAGGAATTTGGTATAGCTATAAGTTCTCCATCAACGCCCATTTTGAGTAATATATTCATGGAACATTTTGAAGAAAGTTTCTTTGAAACCTATCAAAATGGTCCCAGGGCATGGTGGAGATATATAAATGATGTGTTTGCCATTCGGAATTAGAGTAAGATGACTTCAACTTGTCCTTAGATCACATCATTAAACAACATATCGATTCAATATAACTGTTTATCGATAGGAAACATATACCAATAGATATCTCCTCTATGGTTCCAATCATCACACTAGCATGAAAAGGGGAATTCTAAAATGTCTTTGTAATAGATAATAAATAGTTTACGATTCAAAAGAAGATCTGGAAGAAGAATTGATTCTTATTGAGTCCGATATCAACGAAATTGCTTATTGAGATCAATTCGTGAAAAAAAAACCTGAATAATAAGTATACCAAACAAACAAACAACACAAGCACTCCATCCCCATATATATCGAACAACCAACATTCTAGCCTATGGCACCGTCAACTTTTTTTGAGAATGAGTATTTATTAGTTCAATGGATTTGATTTTTTTTTGCTGGAAGTGAACTACTTAATGAATTCAAAGAGATCGATACCATATTAGGAATTAATCGTCCTTTATAGAATGTAGATGTTTGTTGGGAAACCTGTAAAGAACGGAAATAAAGCAATAAATAATAAGGAAACTGAAAATACTGAAAGAGAGGGCGACGAAACCCCAACACATACAATGGTGATCTTGAACTGACTGAAACTTTATTGAATGCTGCAGAAACTGAAGGAGATAAAAGAACTTCAAAACAAAATTATGCAGAAGTATCCGGAAAAGCATCTCAGATTGAGAAAGAAGTGCTCATAAAGCACAAAAAAACCTACAAAACCTACAAAAAAAATCATGTCTAACAAAACTTTCAAATTAATGAGATAATTTCTACTCAGCAGAATGGAAATCTGCCTTCAACAAGTAAAGCTCCACAAGAATTACTTTTCAGAAGTTATCTGGTTGGTAGGAAACAAATAGTCAAAATAAATGATAATAATGTCAGCTCACAAAGAGAAATTACTTATGGTATACCGCAGGGAACTGTGATTGGACCGATGCTGTTCTCAATATATATTAACAGCCTATTAACTATGAAGATAGATGGTTCAATTTACAGTTTTGCTGATGACACGGCCATACTTTACACCGTCGACAATTGGAGTAGTTTGAAAATCAAAGTTGAAAATCAAGTCGAAATATTGAAAAATTGGTTCGATCACAAATCACTCACAATTAATTTTGAAAAAAACAAGTTCCTGCCATCCGCAAGCTACGAAAGTCAATTACCAAACTATAATGAACTAATAATAAATGATCAAAAAAAACCTGGAAATTTTACGAGCAGACCACATTAAATACCTGGACGTTACAATAGATCCTCATCTTAGGTGGAATGGACATATTACCCAGATCTCGAAATCGCTGAGATGTATACTACATAAATTTAAATACTTGAGATCTATCCTCGATATTAATCACCTTAAAATAATATTACGCTCTAGTACAATCTCGACTCCAATATGCTATACTAAGCTGGGTGGTATTTTAGACATCCACCTTAAGAAAGCTGAAGTACTACAGAGAAAAATACTTAAAATCATGTACCACAAAAATAATGACTATTCTTCTAATCAAATCTTCATTGACTCGAAGCTACTCGATATGAGACAAATATATATGTACAATATAATCTTGTATATCCACAAAAACAAAATGACACTACAACCAATTAAACACGATTATAACACCTGCACTAAATCAAAGGGTGACGTACAAGTGAACGCAACCAAAAAATCCATTGGACAAAATTCATACAAATACCACAGTGGAAAAATATTCAACTTCTTACCAGACATGTACAAGACCTACATTTATACAATCAATAATATTGATCTACTCAAAAACATCTTCAAAAAGTATGTACTCAATATTAATAGGGAAATCGTTCATAACATTCTTATAAAAAAATAAAGACGATGATAATAGTTATTTTAAGTTCAAAATCTGTTATATTTACCATTTATACCGTTACACATTTATATTTTTCACTCAAATATACCGATCAAAATACCGTAATTTGAAATTATATTTATGTTCATATTTTTCTATTATATACTTTTAACTCTTCTATATATACCTACAGAACGCTATGTTGTAAATTGTTTTTCAATCCAACTCATTATTTATGCATTTCGCAATAGGAGTCCCACGCACAACTTTGGTTTCAGTGGGTTTCTCTGTCTTTCTTTGTACTGCATTTCTTAATGTTACTATTTAATGTTTAATGTATTTATGTATGAGTAAAGCTATTATTATTATTATTATTATTATTTCAAGCGCCAAAAGTATTAGGGACCATCTGGAATTACCAAAAAAATCAGAACGGAATGTAGAGTTCGTCTCCTTTGCAGTAATATCCAGAAGTTACCAAGAGAATTTTTAAAAAAAGCGTGTTCCTAAAGAAGAATATATTGGAGAGAAAACAGAAAATAGAGGAAACAGCGGTAACGAAAACGAAGAAAAATAGAGGAAAGGAAAGGTCTATCGAGGTGAAGTGTTGTCTGTAAAAAACAAACATTGACAACACATACCTGATGTAGACGATGATGATCTTTTCTTGTGGCAGATGTGCTATAAAGAAAAAATTCAAGAAAAAGTGTGAGCCAAGAAACAGAAAATATAGACAATGCTAGTTCTGGAATAAATACAGAGACAAGGGATCAAAATATTAGTGATATATAGTAGGACTAAGAACGATGACAATAATACAAATAATATCGAGAATTATATAAATCAAATTCAGAAAGTTACAAGTCATGAAAATAGCAATAAAGATAAATAGGATAAACAGCTGATGATATTGAAATAAATGTTTACGAAAGTGAAATCGACGGTCTCGTCAATAATTATAAGCGGAAATACAAATTAATGTTTAATAAAGTTAGTCTCCTGTGTTTCATAGTTATACAATAAAATATTTCTAGCTTTGACACTTCTTCATTCATTTATACCTACCTAGGTTCGTAATAAGTACTCTGTTGTTTCTGATTTTAGTCAGTCTCTCTGAGTTATGTAACCCGTTATTGATTTTTAGTACAATTTGTTTTTTTTTTCAATAAGAGAAGCTAACCCTTAAAGACTGTTTCAATTTTATTGTAAATATGGAAAGTCATCTGAGCATATGAAAGTGCTTTTGAAAGATATATTGTTATTTGGAATGCCCTGGAGATGAATTGGATAAAATAATAGACATTGTAAAGAACATAATGATAGTTTTTCCACAACTCAAAAGAGATTAACTTACTCCACATCACTAAACCAGTGAACCACCTGTTCTCTGTTTGCTTCTACTTAGGATCATTCCTCGAGCAATTGATTGTTGCAGAAATACAACTCTCCAGCTTCATCACTGAATATAGTATTGAATAGACAATGCCATGTTACCCTCCCATACTATTATTGTGGTATTTTCTAAGAGAGTTTCGAAACAGAGGTTGTCTTATAAGCTATTATTTTATTGAATTTCAACTCATAGATTCCATGACATATTGCGAAAACCTTTCTTCACCACTAAGCCGCCTTTATCTATTCTATTTTTATGATAAAATAGAGAATTTACACATGTGGTGCTTAGCCCGATTTTCTTGTACACGATCATCTCTGTCACATCAACTTGTTACAACGCCAACTCGATAGCCGCTATAATCAACACTTATTATGAGATTTTTTTCATCTGATAGAATTATATGAACTGATATAAATTTGGTAAGGTTCTAGAATTTCAAATTTGAGTCATTATATTACGTGCATCACAGTAACTGTATAATAATTTGTATAATATAATGCTAGCACGATTGCTTTTAAAATAGCTCTCAAAATTAAAGTACGAAATTGGAATTTGGTTTGGTACGCTTCTTCCGGGATCCTGATCATCAACTTTGAAACATAAAAACGTCAGTAAGTCTTCTCCATCAACTTATCACTAACATAGTAGAGCCGTATTCCAATTTAGATATAAATTTTAAAAAATTAAACACATTTTAAAACTTAAATAGCCATTAGAAATTTAAATCGAACGTACGCGTATACAATAAACATAGAGCTTTGATATTTCAAAAAGATTTCGAATATCTCTATAAAGCCATGAGATTTGAGAGCTGGGTTCACTTTCACCGTACAGATATGTCCAAATGTTATGTAAGTAAACGCCAAGAACTTTGATTAACTCACAACGACAAAGGAAACATGTATTCGCGTTGTAGGCTCCGAGCAATAAAAGACATAGAGAGGGCTTCTCTGTCTCTTTCCTGAGAGCAACATATCCGACGTAGTTTACAAACATCTCAGCCCGAATCATGTTAAAAATGGGCATTGTCGGATATATCCGTTTGCACTCGGGGACCAGGTTGGAATTCCATGTTATTTTCACTCTTAACTTGGCGATCATGTTTATTTACGTCCGTTTACGACTTATTTATCGTCTTGTCAAATCAAACCATGGGCGTCGCAGCATGGTAATCATGGCATAATCCCGATTTTGAGACAAAAAACACTATTTGTTGAAATAGCTGTATATTGCTAATATTGTTACTATTTTAGTCGACCTTAAAAACGATTACTTATCAATAATTAGGAAAAAACTTGTTGCAGTGTAGGAACACTAAGAAGTAAATAAGCAAACCCAACTCTTCTGTCTTGTAGGAATGTCTTTCGAGTACTTAATACATAGCGTCGTTGTTACTGCAATACGAGCTATGTCACGAAACATCTATTTCACAAGAGACTGTGAAATGATAATAATAATTTTATACTTTGAATTCCAAAACAATGAGCGGTAGGAATTCTTATGTAGTAGTTATTTTTTTTCTTTGGTGATTTGGCATCGACTGCTATGGCCATTAGTAGTTATTATCTACAGTCTTCTGTAAAATGAATGTTTCTGGACATATTGCTCGTATCTAATGACGATAGGTAGATTTATTTTTTTTATTTGAATTTGTTGGACATGGAATTTACTTCACTGGTCTGCAACTATAACATAATAACTTGGCAATTATGCGTGTGTATGTTTGAAATGTATGCTATTTTAGAGGAATTCGTGATTGTGAAACCGATGATATGGACACAGATGATGCCAGAAGAAAGTGTTTAAAAGTAGCAACGAGAACTATAATCCGTCATATACAAAAAATTAGACTACTCTAGCAAAACAATAGAAGAATGCAACACAAAATTTTAATTTATTTCAAACTGGACAGACGATTTACAATAAGCAAATCATCCCTCCACTCTGTGAGCAAATCAAGACTACATCAAAATATATATTTAAATAGACCAGACAATATTGCAGGTTTAAAAACTAGGATATCGGAAGAAATTAACAACATAACCCCTGAGGTCCTACAAAATGTTCTACGAGAATTCCAAGATCGCCTTGCTTATTGTCAAGAAGTGAATGGTGGTCATTTTGAACATTTAATTTAACTGTAAAACAAATTGAAATATACTTCCTAAACATTATGTTACATTATTTCCTTCAGTCTATCAACATTTTACATATTCAGAATAAATTTTCTCAGTATTGCTGAACAGAGAATGAAAATCCCTTTTGAAAAAGGTGCAACACAACCCCCTTTCTCATTCAAATTTTTTGAGGGGGTACTCATAATTCGGAAGGGGTGCAAGAAGGGGGTGATATTTTCATACTATAAATTGTCAAATTGAGAATAGAAATCGACCTGTTTCAGGTTGTTTCAACGGATACATAATTTACAGTGTCAATATTTTTAAATTTTAATAAAAAATTTTCTTCGTTATGGTTGCACCAAATATGAAAAACTTAGTATTGCTGAACAGATAATGAAAATCCCTTTCGAACAAGATGCCACACGACCCCCCTTCTCATTTAAAATTTTTGAGGGGGTGCTCATAATTCAGAGGGGGTGCAAGAAGGGGGTAATATTTTCATACTGTAAATTGTCAAATTGCCAATAAAAATTGACCTGTTTCAGGATTTTTTCATAAAATACATAATAACGCTAAAAATGAATTTATTCCATACCTTTGGACCACACTGTACAAAGTGTAGGTATAATGTATAGTTTACTGATGTGATCCAACAATTTGAATATATTTACATTTTTACTTCAGCACTTTCACAATATTTTTGATTGACATCTTGACAACATACGTGCTTTCCAGGCAGGCATGTTGTCGTTTAGAGATAAAATATAACAAGAAAAAAATGTATCAGCACGCCGCCACTGGTTCTAATCTTTCATCCGAATATCATAACAATAACAAATCTCCCCCTCCGAACTCGAAGGTTACCCCTCACCAACAATCTATCACAAAGGATAGTGATATGCAGGTTTCAGAACAACGTGTGTTGTTTATGTAGAAATGCACCTCTATATCTTTTATTGCTCGGAGGTTGTAGGCAAATAAGACTTTTTTTGGTGAATGTCATGTATAATATAACTCAATTCAAGATAGCATGTAAAGAATACTTATTTATAATCTTGTCTATCTGAAAAAGAAAGTTTGAAGTAACTTAAAATGTTTCTCCTTTTCACAAACGTTGACGTTCTGGAGACTATGTCTGTCTCCACTATCAAAACCTGATGAAAAACTTTTACACCGGAGTATCCGAAACGACAAAGTTTTTCCTTGATTTATAATTTTTTCATTTCCAGACCGTGGAAGATAAAACTCGCAAAAAGACCATGTAAAGAAACTAAAATCTTCCACAAAATCAAACGTTCTCTCATCGTTAACAATATTTACCTTCAATGAAATCTTTACTAAATGATGAAAATAATTGGACACCTGAGTTTGAACCCTGAGGAATCCCAGAGGTGTTGATGAAATCGTTTGAGTTGAAGTAATGTAGTTTGTGTAATCAAAAGAATTTGTTAATTATGTCAAACGAAGGGAATTTATTTTTCAATTTGTCCGAAGTAGAAATTACCGCAGACACATTTATGTTGAGGAATGATTCAGTACCTTTAATAATTACTAGAAGATGATATGACATTGATCGAATTAGGTAAATCATGGTCGTCAGTCGATTTCATCTGCTCTGATATATTTTCACAAAAAAGCTGAGTTGTTGGTTACATGTTTCTGAGATTTGTTGAATTTAATTTAGATAATAATGGCATTTAATGGCAATCCATCAACTCTGGGGCCATTTCAATATCCATACAAATCATTCGGATATGCAAATTCACCATTTCTCCACGAATGGTTACCATTTAGAGCTTTCATTTCTGATTGACGAGCGAAATGCAAATAATCTCATTGTGCATAAATCCAATATATTGAACGTTTGAATTTGAAATTATTGACATGCCTGATTTCGAACCATGTCATTCAAATCAAAGACACAGAGGTTGTCTTATAAGCTATCATTTTATTGAATTTCAAATCGTAAATTTCATGTCATATTGCAAAAACCAGTTATTTCTTTTGCCACAAAGCCGCCTGTACCTATTCTATTTTTATGGTAGAAATAAAGAATTTACACATGTGGTGCTTAGCCCGATTCTCTTGTACACAGCAACTTGTTTCAACGCCAACTCGATAGCCGCTATAATCAACACTCCTATAAGCAAACATTCATTATACGAGGTTATGTTCCTTGAGATGTACAATATCTACATATTTATGAGTAAGGCGAGTGCAGAAAAAAAATTAAATAATCACTTTGTTGGACATTAATCACTAGACTAAATACACTTGCACCTATAAACAATGTGAAAGTTTTCAACGTCCTCCCACCGCATTCGAAAAAACCGTGTGGGCGTTTCACAACACCTAATCAACACTTAAAAAACACAAAGTAGACATCAACAACACCAAACTTTCGACGTCATGAAACGTTGTATGCCAAGCACTATTCGTAAAAATTAACGACGAAAATCAAAATTGAAGAAGTTCTTATGAATAAAATTTTCAGAAGTAACCATTCCCCCGATATTTTGAGTGGTTAGGTTTGAACGTGAGGCCCTCCACTGCAGCCAATGGCCTATTGTGGCTTGAGAGGAAATTATTGTTCAAAATTGCAATGTTTCGAAACGTGCTCATCTGTTATTAGTGAAAAAAAAACATGGTAACTGGTATACTTCAAGGATATAGGGTATTCAATTTCAAAAGAAGATTTTTTTATAACAACTCTCAGTCATCCAAGGATCCAATCTACTTGAAATTCATCACTTTGGTGACAATGAGCGACGATCCCTTTTATTTCATCGATTACTCAAGATGGCTAGTTTGTTTTGTGGTCCGATTCTAATAGAAATCAGTAGGTAGGTAGGATTTAACCATCCACACTCTGAAAACTGAATTGTAGAGAAAAAGGTCATTGAATACAAGAACAAACATGAATGTCAATACTAACTCAATAGAACTCCTAAAACTCTGTAGTAGAGAACATATTTCCTGTTTGAGAGTAAATTCCATCAAGAGGAATTTGGTTTGGTCTATAATCGCCCATTTCATGGAACATTTTGAAGGAAGTTTCTTTGAAATCTACCAAAATGGTCCCAGGGTATGGTGGAGATACATTAATGATGTGTTTGCCATTCGGAATTAGAGTAACTTTTTCTTTGATCACATCAATAAACGAAAAAGTCAACATATCGAGTCAATATCTCGGTCAATATAACTGTTTATCGATTGAAAACATATCAACAAATATCTCCACTACGATTCCAATCATAACAATAGCATGAAAAAGGGAATTCTAAAATATCTTCGAAATAAAGAATAAATAGTTTACGATTCAAACCAAGATCTAGAAAAAAATAGATTTTTATTGAGTCCTTTCTCAAGAAAAGTGCTTATCGGGATCAATTCGTGAAATTGACAGAAATAAGTACACCAATCAATCAAACAACACAAAAAATAAAAGCACTCCATCCCCATACACATCTTACAACCACCATCATGACCTATGGCCCATCAACGTTTTTTGAGAAAGAGAAGTATTTTTTAGTTTAGTGGATTTGGAAGATTTTTTTTTTATTCGTTGGAAGTGAACTAATTATTGAATTCAAAGAGATCGATGTCAATCTAGAATCAATCGTCCTTTATAAAATGTTGTTGTTTTTTGGAAAATCTTTAAAGAACAGAAATGAAGAGTATAAGGGACCATCTAGAATTACCAGAAAAATCAGAACGGCAAATAAACGGAAAATAGAGCGCGTCTCCTTTGCAGTAACATCCAGAAGTTACCAAGAATATTTTGAAAAAAAGCGTGTTCATAAAGTAGAAGGAGAGAAGATTGAATAGGAGAGAAAAGAAAAAAAGAGGAAGCAGTGGTAGCAGAAACGGAGAAAAATAATTGAATGGTCTAACGAGGTGAAGTGTTTTGTCTGTAAAAAACAAACATAGTCAACATTGACAACACACACCTGATGTAGAAGATAATGATCTTTTCTTGTGGAATATGTGCTACGAAGAAGAAAGTGAAGAAGAAGTGAGCCAAGAGACAGAAAATGGAATATATGCAGAGACAAGGGATCAAAATATTGATGATATGTATAGTAGGTCTAAGAACGATAAAGCTCATTTATCCATGTGTTACTTCCTATTCTATAACGTTAAAACACTTTCAGAATATTTAGAACACCAAAATACGTACAGTCGAGTTTATTTTTAGCAACCAGCAAAACCAACATAACGTCGGTGACGTGGAATCAGTGCTAGCTACTAGACAAAGTACGTTTGGATTTTATTCAATTCAATTAATTGAGCAGGTGACCGATTCAGAGAAATTGTTGTCTATGCTTAGGAACGCACGTTCAAAGATAAGGAATTTCATTTTCCCTATGACCACCTTTTATAATATATCAAAATGAAATCATCCAAAATTATAATGATACCCAACCCTCATGATCATTTACATGAGTGTATCACTAGGAATAGCCTATGGAGGTGAGATATAACAACCATTTTTATTCGCAGCAGATCCAAGGTAACTTGATAATTGTTGGTGTCACAAAAGTAACATTAGCTGCAGATAACCTTGAACAAGCTACATATATTACCACCTGTTCTCAAATGAAATAGTCCATCTGAATATAGTTCAATCTGAATGACTTTCTTGTTGCGTTGTTGAGGTGCTACAGATTTCCACCTACGCGTCATTGTTGTTTCTGTATTCAGTCAGTCTCTCTGAGTTTTGTAATCCGTTATTGATTTATAGTAAAATTTATTGTTTTTTGATCAGAGAAGCTAACACCTTGAAAAAGGTTTCCTCAAACCAACGCGGGAACGCGGTAGCGAGAACGAGATGAATCTGAGGCTAAATTCTATAGTGAGACATACCGGTGTGATTTTTCGTTTTCTGAAAAGCATACAAGCAACGAAATATGTATGGTTTACTACGTAAACTGTTTTTTTCGCAGGGTTCCAAAGTTCTGTTCCCGCTCCCGCGTTCCCGCTTTGGTTTGACGAAACCTCAAGTCTTCCAATTTTATTGTAAATATAGAAAGTCATCTGAGAATAAAAAAATTCTCTTGGATAAAATAATAGAAATTGTGAAGATCGTAATTATAATTTTTCCAAAATTCAACAGGAAATGTTTCGCTCCACATCACTAAACCATCAAGCCTCTGTTCTCTGTATGCTTCTACGTAGGACCATATCGCGAGCAACTGATTGTTGCAGAAATAGAACTCTCTCACTTAATAGAGTATTGAACTGACAATGCCATGTTACCCTCCCATACTATTATTGTGGTATTTTCTAAGCGAGTTACGAAGCAGAGGTTGTCTTATAAGCTATTATTTTATTGAGTTCCAATTCGTAGATTTCATATCATATTGCAAAAACCTGATATTTCGTCTGCCACAAAGCCACTCTATTTTTATGGTCAAAATAATGAATTTGCCGACGACCACATGCGAAAATGACAAATAGCACACTATTTAGTTACTTCGAAAATGACAATTATCACCCTAGAGATGGAAAGTTAAATAACTCTCTACAGTGATATGTGTAACTATAGTTATATGTATTGCATAAAGGAATTTTAGTATGCTTTGAAATCAATTTTGCGAAAACGTCAGATAACTTCAGACGTGTCAGTTTTGCATATGCTTCATTCTTATCATATACAAAACCGTGAAAATAGTATATAAAATTCAATAAAACATGTATTCAGAGATTAATGGATATGATCAATGTACTCCACCCGTAATTGAAGGGGCCGCAAAATCAACTTCACTAAATTTACGGCCTGAAAATTCCAAAAGAAGGTACGAATACACTCACGATCAATTTCTTCCATGGTGAAGAAATAAGGAAACAAGAAGCTCCTTTTCTGAAAACGTTCTGCTTGCAAACATGGGTGAACTTTTCAATAGAATCCAATGCTCAACATTATGGACTAATTATTCTATGTTTCATACCACTTTATCCATTCACCACAATGTAGATATCTCAAAATATAGTAAACTTAAGGCATACTTAAGAAGTAAAAGTGGCGGATATAAACCGAAAAAAGCTGAAATTTTGGCGCAACAAGAAATTTATAAATAAAGCTTCCGATGAGATTCATTTACTTACAAAGGTATGTCATCGGTATTTAAACAAAGTCTAAACAATTATTTAATTATGTTTTTTTAGGATGTGTTGGTTATGGGTATATCTGGTGCATGTAGCAAGCAAGAGCTTACCCAGTTATGTATTAATAAATTTGAAGATTTGGGGACTGCGTCTGTCATTCAAATTAATAATACAAAAATAAATGCTGTCGCAAGTTCACTATTACTGAAAACTTTTATAGCACATATAAAAAATATGCCAATCTAAGATCGCCAATTGCCGAAACATGCTTTTTTCTTAATTATAGAGAACAACAATGCCCAAAACAAGTAGTGGGCATTACCAAAATTGGAAATATACCTAGAGTAGTGGCTAAATTTTCAAATCTAAAGGATCCTGAAAAATACACGAGGCACTCATTTTGCCGTTCTTCTGCTACTATCTTAGTAGATGCAGGAGGAGATCTGACTTCTCTGAAAAGACACGGGGTTTGAGAATCGTCAAAAGTCGCAGAAGAATATATTGATGACTCTGCTACTAACAGGTTAAATATTGCCAATAAAATTATGGGTGCCAACAGCAGTACTTGGAAAGCCGTCACTCCGCCTCTTCGTGAAACTGACATCGAGTCTACTACTGTACATAGCGTAGAAATAACATTGAGAAATCTGTCTTACTCCTCATTGCAAAGTCCATTACAATTTACTAATCGTAATAATAATAATCTTACCTTCAATTTCTACAATTCTAAGCAGTAATCTCGTTCAATCATTACTTTTCTTTGTAAAATTCTCAAATTGTTAAAATAAAGTGAAAATAAATTAATTTCTTCGCAATTATGCATCAATCTGTGATCGTCGGAAAAATAGTGTAAGTATATTACTTGTCTGGAAAGTGACATTTCACACTCATGACATTCTTCCACTCATGTGAAATGGGTCACTTTCCATACTAGTGACGTAATATACTATTACACATGTGGTGCCTAGCCCGATTTTCCTGTACACGATCATATCTGTCACAGCAACTTTTTACAACGCCAACTCGATAAACGCTATAATCAACACTTCTATGAGTATAGTTTTGACATCTTTCCAGAAAATCGAAAGCATACATAATTGTGCTTTAATTTAGCACAGAGCTGTTGCTGAATAATTTTCATAAATTTGGAATAATTAACATTTAAGAGCAAACATCCATTATACGAGGTTATGTTCCTTGAGATGTACAATATCTAATATATTTATGAGTAAGGCGAGTGCAGAAAAAAATAAAATAATTACCTTGTTGGACATTAATCACTAGACTAAAAACACTTGCACCTATAAACAATGTGAAAGTTTTCAACGTCCTCTCACCGCTTTCGAAAAAACCGTGTGGGCGTTTCACAATACCGAATCAACACCAAAAAAACACAGAGTAGACATCAACAACACCAAACTTTCGAAGCCATGAATCGTTGTATGCGAAGCACTATTCGTAAAAATTGACACGGAGTTAGTACTTTTCAAAGTCAAGACGGTTTCGCGGGGTAAAATCGCGGCGTGTAAAGTTACGAGTTTCGCGAATATAGACACACACTCTACCCTCCAAAGGCGTCGCGACCACTGCACTGACTCCGCCCGGACGAGAGAGCTAGGCGCCCGGATTCGGCCGAATTTTAGCGACCGGAGTCGAGATTCGACAGTCTCCGAAGCCCCGGAAACAACGGCCGTGAAATAGCTCTAGTTGACGCTGAAGCCCGAGTGTCATGTTGCACCTTGGGCTTCAAAACAATAGAATGCGAGTAGGCACTTTGTTAAAAGTTACCCTAGGCAATGGGGTTGTTATTTGTTGGGGGTTATCGGGTCTCGGTGGCATCTAATGGGATTGCGGGTCATTAGAATGGAGATAGCGAATGCGATAAGGGATCTGCGGGGGTCCGAGTTCAGAGTTAAATTTGTGACCCGAAAAGTTTAGATGAACGAATATTTGATGAATACTGCGGGTGAGTGGGAATGCACGGAGCATCGCTGGAAACGGAAAATATCGGTATGGGGTGAATTGGATTGAGTATTCTTTCATTTCCAGTAACGGCTAGTTGGGGTTATTCTAATCACTGAGGAACCCTCACTGTATGCCATCGATTGCTGCTTCAAATCATGCAATACACATCGAGTAATATACTGGTCCCCAGGATATCATTGAAAGCTGTATTGCTGTGATTTTTTAACTAGATGGAAAACCATTGTGTTTATTTGTTGATATAATAGGTAGATATTTCATTCGACTGTATCATATAAACCCAAATTTTTACACCAGGTCATTTGTGGTATTTTAAAAATAATGATATCGAACATGCACATGAATCAAATGTGTAATCAAATACAAATGGATTCAAATTTAGCAGATTCTCACAGAACATAGAAAACGGTTGTGAAATTTGTTGAAGGTATTCATTGACGGAGTGAAAAGTATTATTTCAGAAAAACAATTTCATCACTTGATTGAACTTTTTCATTTCGAACGTTATGATGCGGTAGAACACTGAAGTCTGAAGATTTTTTTGCGTAGGGATTGTTAGCATTCCTAGTGTTATCATGATGAATGTCAGCATGTATGATGAGAGAATATACCACCCTGTATCATCGTTGTCATTTTGTATGGATGTTTCAAAGCCAGTACATCGCTTTGATGTCATGAATGAACAATTCAACAAGTATCAATCCAAATATGACCTTTTCGTTTCGAAAATTACTATTTGCTAAAAAGTAACCTTTCCAACGATATATCAGAATCCTACTTCCAATTCATAAACTACTGATATAATTGAGATTTTATAAGGGATTATCATTGTATTCCCCTCGTTAGCGAACATTTTCATGAAAGTGTGCTATAGAAGATGAAACTATAGCATGTGAAAAACAATAATTCGATATCTTCCAATATTTAGTTTTTCTTTATCCCCATCACCCATCGCAATTATTTATTATACAAGGGGAAAAAGTTTCAGATTTTAGCAGGAGGTTGTGTTGTCTCCCCACGCAAAGCGGAGGGAAACAAAAAACTGAGCGCTAAAATCTGATAATTTTCCCGTGAATAATACAAAAAAAAATTCTGTGACGAGAAAAGCGACGATTGACTTTCGAAAATATATATTATTACAATATATTGAAAGCAGAAAATTATCGATGTGAAATTTGAATTTTCTAACGATAGGCTTATGATGACAATGGACTAGTTTTCATTTTTTTATTATGGATTAATTCTAAAAATGTAAGTAAAATGAAACAAAAATGTGAAAGAATCATTGAAATATCTCTAGAAATGAAAAAGTTATGAGACTTTGAAGTTGCGCTTGGAAGAATAATTTCATAGTACGCAGCGCTCTAATGTGTGACGTCACGCCACATGCACGAGGCGACTGGTATTTGCAGAGTGCTTACAAATTTATCGGTGTACAGTCACTTGCGCCATTCGTGTCGTGTATTGTTGATTACACGACGGCTGAAATTAAAAAAATATCCTACAAATATTGTATTGTGCCTATGTGTAAAAGCCAGTGGAGGCGATGATGGGCCCGCAGAGCCCGCCGTGCAGAGGGGGCAGCACCAGAAGAGGCCCCTTCGACCTCTGTGCTATTTCCAGATTTTATTGTCACATGTATGAATATCCTAACAAAATTTGGCGTGGGGTCCCCCGAATCCTTATCGCCGACACTGGTAAAAGCACGACAATTAAAAACCCCAATAAATTGTTTTTTATGTACCAAGTGACATGAATAAAAGGAAAAAGTGGTGCAAACTAATGAGGCGTGACTTGATTGGACCTAGAAGTACTACATATGTGTGCCTTGGCGCGGCTAAGGATCTAATAAGTAATTATTTGTGGTGTGGCGATCTCAGACATGTGGCGTGACGTCACAGACGAGTGGGGGACCAAAGACTTTCCGCGCTGAAATACGTAAATTCAAATGATCTATATCTCAGTCATTTATTGATTGTTTTAACAAAAAAAAACACTGATTTACTAGTTCTGATCTATATTTCAAATACATCGCATCAAATTTAGTAATTTCAACATCACAAACTAGTCCATCAGACCAATAATAATGTAAAAAATTTTTAAATATTTGTAACTAATTACATTTCCTATACAAAATGGAGAAGATTACACGCCCAAGAAAAATGCGACTTTTATGATGAGTACACAAATTAGTTATTTTTTATATGATACTCTCGATGAATTTTATTCAGGCAAGTAATATCAGATGATATTGAAGATTCGGAAACGTTATTAATTGTGAAACTTAAGCAAACAAAGAATGATGTGAACAGGAAATTGGTACATAGCCCTCCGTCCAGCAGCAGCAAAAGATCTCCGCCTGTATTGTGCATATCGCAATGGAAGATGTATCAATCAGGTTGTGGGTAAAAATAACGTTTATTAGGTACCTGAAGCAGTAGCTAATTTTCTTCGACATGGAAATTCCATCTCACATTATACAGGTCACTCATTTAGGAGATCGTCTGCTACACTTTCACTTGAATATGAGGGAGACTTGATGACACTAAAGAAACATGGCTATTGGAAGTCATCAAGGGTCGCTGAAGGGTATGTTGATGAATCGGTAGCACACAGGACAGAAAGTGTCGCAGTGCTGAAATAAAACCCGATTTGCTACCAGGTACAACAACGGCAGAAAAACATATAATTTCAACACAAGAAAATTCAACTGGTATACCTAATAGTTCAGGGAACATGCCATTCATGTACTGCACATTTGATAATTCCACTTTTGATATAAAAGAAATGTAACTTTTTTATTTTAAAATACTCTAAAATTAAATATGTACCTTTACTTATCTGCATATGTGTATGTCCGAGAGAAACTACTCACTTTTTCCCTGAAAAAAAAAGTAATTTCGTGAAAAGTGACATTTTGTTACCTGTCAACAGAGATTAAATGTCAGTTATTCTCGTCAAAGAAAAAACTCATTTCTTTTGTACACTAACAATTTTTTAAGTCAAAAACTCCCATACATATTGAAATACAAAACACGAAAAAAACTTAATTCTAATGAATATGATCTCCTTGCCATAACTACTTACATTGAATCTTTCAAATTCATGGCAATTATTTGTGATATTGAATTTCTTCTATGGGTCCGAAATTATTATTGAAGATGCAATAATTCAAATGTCTATTATTTTGAAGGAAAATTCTTCTTCTTCTTTGGTGTCTTGGCATCGACTGCTATGGCTAATGACCATAGCAGTCGATGCCAAGACACCAAAGAAGAAGAAGAATGTTCCTTCAAAATAATAGACATTTGAACATATTTCTGACTCAATTCGAAAGTCGACACCTCAGATTTCGACTGGAGTCATGGATTTTATACCATTTTCTAACAATCGCTTTGGCTGTTTTGTTTCAGTTTGTCATCTTGAAGATTTCTTCTTCCATACTAGCACAAGTCTCTAGGAGACTTCTAATGGCAATTTTGAACATTACCGTACCTTCAAATATTTAGATTACATCAATTCGTTCATTGGTTTTCAATTTAGTTGAATTCTAAAAATTAAAAAGCAACAGATCTGAAGTGTGAGTACTCGCTTGAGTTGTCATTGGCGACTTCACCAGATTGAATTATTTTTTATTCGACAAGTATCAACGGATGATATACGTTTCAGCGTTCTCGCCATAATATTGGTTGTGTTCTTGCCATAATATTGGTTCTGTTTCCATAATGTGTCGTTTGAACGTTCTGGCCATAATATGCGTTTGATCGTTCTCGTCATAGTATACACCTTTAAGTTGTACCTACTTATTACAAACTTTCTGATGAAGCGATATATTGTTCTCAAATCAATCAAAATGGTCGGTGAAAAAATAATTATTTTTTGTAGAAAGATGTCAAAGGTCAAAATTAATCATCTACAGTATAGCACCTGAGCATTCTTGAATTATTCAAACACAAATTATCCACATCTAGTCGTGCAGATAACATTATTTTGCCATGTTTCAGATTCTTGAATACGTGGTACTGATTTCGAATAACATTTTTCATATTATCAGCTCCTATACAATCATTCAATCATTTTTCCATTGACAGTTCATAAAATAACACACTGGCGTGGCGTGTAGAATTCACTTAAACTGAATCAGTACATAATTTTATAACTATTCAAAAACCATCTGAAAATTTGGTGATGTTAATTTGTTTTAACAGATAGAGAAATTAGGAATTGATCTGTTCTTGAAGGATTTTTAAAATTATCGATGAAGTTATTTCTGTATATAATATTTGTGCCTCTATGATATTGTGTCTATGACCACCACCATAATTCTTCTTGAAACGTCTAATATGAACAGCCTTCAGTCTTCAAAAGGAACTGTATGTGGTATATTAAGTTGCTGCCATTGCTATCTATCCGAACACAAAACATCACAATAAAAATAGAAACATAATATTACACATTTCGACATAATTAGTCATATCGTGGTATGCAATTCATGTGAGTATACGTATTTACGAAGCTTGTTACGGACAAAATGACGACGTGAGATTATCAGGATTAATCTGTAAATATTTTATGATATTACGTTCGAATTGGGCAACATGTACGCTCGCTTTGATATTCTGCATCGAATAGAGTGGGACTTTTATGAACAATCCTTTTTTTTTGTGTAGGTTTTTTTTGTAGCTTAGACTGGAAATCGATTGAAATCGCAGGGTGATTTGGGTGATATAAGCATTATTTTATTGAAAACTGAGTCTTTTGTCTTGTACACATTTTAGCTAGATATTCAACCTTCGAGGAATTTGTTGATTCATTAGTGATATACGTTTTGTTATGAAATCGATTCGTCAGGTATCCAGTGACTCAAAAGACAGCCTTTATTCGAAAAACCCTTAATATTGTCGATTATTCAAAATGAACTCCAGAGACAGAAAGGTTATCAGGTATTTCAACTTGAAATATTAATAAACGTGGACAGAATTCCAGAACCTGGCCTACTAAGGGTTAGGAGTTTCTCGCGATTTCCAAATTCTACGAAATTCCTAGTTTGTGTTTCGTATCGCCCCAATAACATTGATGACATCGACGATGCAGAAGAAGATGATTACTGTTCTATTTGTAACTAAACTTGAATTATCAAATAGACTGAGTAAAACTACCAAGTAAATTGACTGGTGATTTATTTACTAATAAACTGAATCATACAATTTCACCTAGCTCAAGTGAGCAGACGACCATGAAAAGAGATACCGTTTTTATACTCCAAATACTATATACAGGGTATTCGGATACATATATAACACATTCCCCTTTAACCTTAAGACGAATAAAATAATGAAATATTCTTTCAAGAAATGACCTTACTTAAACCTAGACGATCATGAGGATTTAATTGACTTCTCCTTCTCAATACATTTATGATTTCATTTTGATGTTCTTGATCAAAATTTTCATCAATAATCACCTCACTTTCACCATCCTTACCACTGTCATTCACACTACAATTTTGTTCAATATTTACAATATTTACATCTGAGTCTGAGCGAGGGATTATATTGATCACCTCACCATCGATCACCCCAGATACGTTTTTTCTTGAAGTTTTTTTTGAGTTGATCGAGATGTCGTTTCCAAATAATCCCTCCATGTGTTTGTACCATATAAGTTATTTTTCCAAAAACTTCAAGTACTTTCGACTCACACCATTCATAGGAACCTTTTCGAAAATCGCGAGCCCAAACCTGATCATTTACCTGAGAATTTTCGGATCCGTTTCCCTTGAAATATTTTTCCTGTAAATTTTGACTCTTTGAAACATTTCTTTCCGCTGATGGAATCATAAAATCCAATTTGCAACGTAGATTATGTCCTAATTATAATTTTGCTGGTGTTTCCACTGTGGATGTATGAGGAGTGTTCCTATAATGAAACAAAATATTACTGTATTGGCAAGTCTGGAGCTCGTACTCTGAGTGCATGCTCACATATAATCGGTGTTTTATGGTTCAAGGGAAATGCTCGCTATGAGCAAAATATTCGCTACCCCTCTACAAAAACCGATTTATTATTAGATCGTAATCATTTTCCGTGTTTCCGTGTGTTGGTTTCAAAATAGCCTTTTTCATTATTTTGACAACACTATCACCTTGACCGTCAGTTGACGGGTGATAGGGTGCGCCAGTGATATGCTCAACAGAACTACTTCTGAGGAAACACTGAAATGATTCCGACCTGAAAGTAGTAGCCTTGTCAGTCCAGAGTTGAAGTGGCAAACCAAATCTCGCAAAAAAATCTCTGAAAATTTTAATTGTTGTCAAAGTAGTGATATTTTGGACCTCAAAACATTCGATCCACTTGGAAGATGCATCTTCTATTACTGAAAATTTTTTGTTAAATAGTGGAACAAAAAAATCGGCATGGAGTCTTGTCCAGGACTCTTTGGGCTAGTTCCACGTCACTATATTTGCTTTGGGTGGACTGTTACCACGAATTACGTATGCTTACATGCTTTTGCCATGTCCCCAATTTGACTGTCAATTGCAGGCCACGAAAAATATGACCTCAACTATTTCCATGTGTGTGCTATGTAAGTCCTTAAGAATATATTCCCTAAAGTTGCTCGATAAGTCCCTTATATGTTTTTGTTCCCGGCAAATTTGGTACACATAAATTACGAACTAGCACATACGCTTCTTCAGACAGCGTATTTAAAAGAACTGCTTTTTTGTGACATTCCTCGGATATTTTGTTAAAAAACTGTTCGAGTCGTTCATTAAACACCGAGGAATTTGAATTTTTAGGATAAAAACCGTTGAGGGATCCCAAAAGTCCAACAATGTTTTCCGTCATTGTCAATAATTTGATTGCACTGATGAAAATTCACAATATCCAGTAATTCCACGTGAAAACGAAAATCCTCTTTACAAATTTTCCATTTGTAACTGAACTAGAATTATCAAATAGACTGAGTAAAACTACCAAGTAAATTGACTTGTGATTTATTTACTACTAGACTAAATCATACACTTTTACCTAGCTCAAGTGAGCAGTACACTATTGAAAGAGATTCCGTTTTTATACTCCGAATACTATAACAGGGTATTGGGATACATATATAACAATAACAATACAAAAAGTCATGGAAATTACTGTATTGGCAAATCTGGAGCTCGTACTCTGAGTGCATGCTCACATATAATCGGTGTTTCATGGTTCAAGGGATATGCTCGACATGAGCAAAATATTCGCTACCACTCTACAAGACTCACATATGTTATACCTGATAGACGCCAGCAAGTTAATCAACGCATGTCATTTATATTGAACAGTTTTGACACAATGATGGATTTCCCTGCTACAGGTCCGCCGTGCTTATCGTTAATTTCTTTCTTTTTGTATAGTATGTTTTCGATAATATTATTTCTTTCAAATAATCGTTGAAATGTTTTCTTTGGAACTGATAGTATAAATGCTTAATACATTACGTTCTTCAATATTCTTTAAAAAACATTGTCTATAATATAATTGTTTATTTACGCTAGACAACTTCCCAAACTCCTTTGTTTGAATGTGAAATGCAGATAATGATTGATATCATTACCGACTATCCATTCGAAATTGGAAATGAAGAAAGGGTGGATCGGTAGGTAGTTAATTATCACCAGATATTGTTATAGGTGGATAGGTTCAATAAAGGTGCCTGATTTTCACCGTTATTTCAATACTGGTCCTCAAAAATTATTCACCTCCAACATAATGAACATCCTTCACGAAATTCCTGAATTAAGTATTGGAAAAAAAATACAGATATAAGCTCAGCTTAGCTGGAAACCTTCAGCACCTTGTAGAGAAAAAACTGTCTACCTTCTAAGGTTCGGCTCACTGACACTTTTGATCAGCTTGACTTCAACTAAAAGAAGGCACACATAAAAAGTGTGACAGGTATGGCAGAATTTTCAGCATGGTAAATTTAGCCAAGTTCAGGAACATATCTTCTGAAATGAGCTGGGCTCTGAATCTTAACTCACCTGAACCAATTGTAGAATTTTGTGACACACTTTCTACAATTTTCCAAACATGCTTTCTTTTACGGAAGATAAAGGAAAAAAGCAGAAAACCATAAGAATTAAAGTTTCAGCTGCTAATCTGAGATCACTAAATTCAATTAGAAAACATACTATCACTGAGAATTTCCTAAATTATTTTAATAAATATGAATGCATACAGGGTGTCCGGTAAACCTTTTACACTATTGAAATTGGTGATAGACCAGGTCATGACTGTTCAGAATATCGGAATTTCACCTTAGTAAAAATCTCACCGTTCTCGAGATAATAAGCATTTTTTTTATTTCTGGAAAATCACAAGTTCATCTTGGATTTTTGAGTGCCATGTCTACAAATTGAGACGAATTCAAATATCTTTGCTGCTGCAGATTACTGATGAGTGATGCTTTCAGCCGTACAGAACAGTTTTTCAGAAAACGATACAATTTTCCAAGAAATGAGGGTAAAATGCCAGATTTGGGTTTCACCAATTTTGTTAACAACAGTTTGACAATATTGTTAAAAAAAACATAAGCAGGTGGTAGTAGATATTCATTACAAAAGAATGCCCATTTTGTGCAGATTCTACCATGGTATAAAACGATAATTATTTTTGGAAGGGGTAGAATTTCGATTATATTAGAGTGTGATGTTATTCTGAGCTAAAATAAACTCCATTAGACTTTGTCAGTAATGTCTTTTATTTTTATCCTATCAAGATGAAATGATTAAATAATACTAATTCAACGTTTTTTTGATTCAACATGCACTATAAACCACAATAACGATTATTCAACATCGCACTGAATAATATTACACACATGTTATTTTCCATCCACTCGTACGCAGAGACGACATCTTTTCAAGAAGAACCTTTTCAAATGCAAAATGGGTTATAGCCCCCAAATCAGCGATTCTCTGAGCGGCATTGTGCAATC
This sequence comes from Chrysolina oricalcia, assembly GCA_944452925.2. Lineage (NCBI taxonomy): Eukaryota > Metazoa > Arthropoda > Insecta > Coleoptera > Chrysomelidae > Chrysolina > Chrysolina oricalcia. The sequence goes on along the minus strand of OX101811.2, from coordinate 28,462,348 downwards.
GGATATCGTTCTGAATAAAGCGCTGATGCAGCAATAGCACTACCTCCACATTCACCATAAATGTAGTGCATATGCGCATATTCTCGGGGAGTATAAGGTGTGTACGGGGCATGACAAAGAAATAAATACCACTGAATGAAACAAACGAAATAATTTAAAAAAACTACGACAAGTTGTTCAAACAAAATGTGACAGCGACCTACTAGATTTTTTCATTTCTCTTTACAGAAGATCCGTTCATGAACAATGCTGTATTTTATTTTTTCATTAGGAAACTATTGCTCCTACGGACATAACACAGGAGTTAGAAAAGTTTTTAATTTTCGACAAGGATTCACCTCCTAAAAAAATTTGCACTTATTTGGTTACATCCTGTATATCTGTCGGTCTCTGAAACTCCTTTGGAATCTGGATTTTGGACAATTGCGACATTTATCACAAGAATTCGTATTAATCGGTGCCATGTCGGATAATCGACATTTCATTTCGATAATTTTATTAGGCTTAATTACATAAAAAGTTAATTTTATTGACATACTATTTAATGCTACCAAGCAGTCTATTCTTCATTATTAATGATCATTACCACATTTTATCTTGATAAAATCGAAATAAAATAATTTTTGGGCGTAAGTTTATAGAAGTTGATTGAAGCCTAGAATAAAACCACGCCTAATTCAATGGAAATCAATTCCTCCAAGAATAATTATAGTTCGTTTTATTCCATGGTAGAGTCTGGACGAAATGAATTTCCGCTTTCAATTGGTTATGTTTATTTCAAACAATAATGTCAAACTTTCTTTAAAAAAATTGATGGCACTCAAAAATCCAGAAATTCTTGTAATGCCCATTATCTCGAAATTGGTGATATTTTTACTAAGGTGAAATTCCGATATTCTGAAGAGTCATGACCGGGCCTATCACCAGTTTCAATATTGTACAAGGTTTACCGGGCACCCTGTATATAAATCTGTGATTAAGAGTGCAGAGGAGAATTATCATAAAAATAGGATAGGCAACGCAAAAAATTAAATTAGGAAAAATTGGTCCATAATTAACAACTTAAGGGGTCAAAATACAAAGCTTCCCAATCATATCGATATTAAACCAAACATTCTCAATCAATTCTTTTGCACTATAGCTGAAAAATTGATCTCAGAGATAGTACCCCCAAATGACCCCATGCAATATCTTCAAGCATTGTTTAAATAGAACATAGTCAATGCCTGTGGAAAAGGTATTGGATACAAACGCGAGTGTCATCTAGCGTGATTAGTTACAAACATGAATATTTGACATCATTTTAATGCAGGTTTCTTCAAAAAACCCTGATTTTAATGCTTTTCCATTGTTTTAATCAAGTTACGACATGACTTGGAGGCCAGATCACTGAAGTTACGACATGACTTGGATGCGAGCTCACTATCGCCATCTACATGTCGCATCCATTTTGATCCATTTATAATCCCATAAGGTTGACTTACTATCTTCTATATAAACAATGCTTCAAGGTATATTACTATCAGACAGTTTTCCCTCTGCAATACTGATATCACTGAACTCAGATTAATTATGAACGATATAAAATACAAAAAATCTTGTGGGGTAGATGCAATTTCAGTGACAACTTTACTCAATCTACCAGATGAAGCTCTAATTGTCTTAGTGAAAGCAATCAACACTTCGTTTGAGATTGGTATATTTCCATCCTGTCTGAAAACTGCCTTAATTATCCCACTGCATAAAAGTGGTCAGCTTAACGAACCTTCAAACTTCCGTCCCATTGCGTTACTATCAACCCTCTTAAAAATAATTGAAAAGCTTGTGAAGAAAGGGTTACTGGCTTTTCTTAATAAACACAAGATTTTGTCCTCTTCTCAATTTGGATTCCAGTCAAGGAAAGGTACGAATGATGCAATGTTCAATCTGCTGAAGAAAATGTATTCAAGTTTGAATAAAGGTGAACCTGTTGGAGCAGCCTTTTGTGACTTCTCTAAAGCATTTGATTCCGTAAATCACAGAATATTACTCAAGAAAATGTATTGTTATGGTTTCAGAGGTGTAGTGAACAAATGGTTTGAATCATTTCTCTCAAACCGAGTTCAGATGGTGAAATTTCAGAACGTACTATCAGATCCCTCCAACATCAATTATGGTGTTCCTCAAAGATCAGTACTTGGCCCAATTCTCTTCCTTATTTATTTGCATGATCTCAGCAACCTTGGTATCAAAGGAGAATTCACCATGTTTGCAGATGACACAACATTAATATGGCATGGAAATAATGTTCAATTATCAAAAGAAAATATTCTAACCGACTTGGAAAAAGTCAAACAATGGTGTGACTCCAACCTACTCAGCTTCTATGTAAATAAAACGAACATATCAACCCTCAAGTTTGATTATAACAACTTATATTTAGGTAGTCACACCGTAGAAAATAAATCATGCTCAAAACTCTTAGGCATTTACCTTGACAATAAGCTGAGGTTTGAGGATCACATAAGAAACATGAATAACAAATTAGCCTCAGGCTGCTATGCCATCAGAATTATAACTAGGGAACTTGGTTTCAATACAGGCAGAATGGCTTATTTTTCTCTAATTGAATCCCACCTGAGGTATGGCATTCCTTTTTGGGGTTTCTGCAACATCCAGCTGATGAATTCAGTATTTGTTTTACAAAAACAGCAGTCAAGTATTTGTGCAAAGCTCAGTATTTAGAACACTGTAAGCCACTTTTTATCAAATATAAAATTTTAACACTGACCTGCATATTTATTTTAGGGACGTCTAACGCACAAAACTAAATCAACTGCTGGTAATGATAGACCTTAATATACGCCAAAATGATAATATCGCACTACCTAGACCGACATCGACACTGACAAAAAAATTCCCTTATATACGGGAGTAGAAAGATTCCCCTTCATTTTTAAAAATATGGTGAATTTCTCAATTTTTCGGAGATCACTCAATTATGAACTCTTGAAGAAACGGTACTATAGCCTGCAGGAATATTACAGTGACAGCTTGACCTAGCTTTAATCTATATTAATTTCTTATGTAGTTTTTTATCAATTTTTCCATTTGAACTTGTTTTTGTATCTTAATGCTTCTTATACTCACATTGTTCGTTTATTTATGTTATACACTGTATGTTTTATATGTTATTCACTTTAGGTTGGGTTAGGTTAGGTTTTATATATTATACACTGTATGTTTTATATGTTATACGCCTTATGTTTTATATGTTATACACTATATGTTTTATTTATAATGACAGTAACATTTACCATTTTTTGGTAGATGTCATGTTCATTTATTAATGAGCGTGCATGTGCACATATGCCTATTTCATTTGTATACCATGTAGATTTTATTTTATTCCTAACAATGCTTTGTCAATAAGATATCATCTTGGACAATAAAGTATATTTTGATTGATTGATTGATACATAATATTAGGCATGTTGAATTCAAAACTAATTTGCCAAGAAACCAAGTTGACAAAGATCAACACAAGTATAAGGATTATTCAAGTGAAGGAACACAGACGTAAGTTTCTTCATTTGACAAACTTTTGTAATTAAACCTCTAGTATTTTTTCCTAATTCAGACCTTAAAAGTTGTTACCTGCAAAACTTTCAGATGCTGCTGATTTTTGGTCTCGTAAAAGGGGAAAAGTAGAAAACAGCCCCTCGGGAGAAAAAATTACTACCAACTTCTGAATATATATCATCATATATCTCCTCTTCATTAATGTAAGTGTATCATTCCTTTGTGAATATATTTACAATCGAATTTTATCCCAAGCCTAGATTTTTGTTAATATTATACCCTAACAACCATAAGTATAAATTTTTACTATTTTATTTATTCTCAAGGACTGCATTATACACACTCCGCACAAGTTTCGACTTTTCTATTAGAATCTATCAGAAATGTACTTTCTCATTTATACACTGTTGGGTAACTGAACAATAAACAGATATTCTATATGTACAAATTATACACATTTAAAAAATAAAGACCAATTTATCGAAAGATTATTCACCAAAAAAAAACACTAGATACAAAGATTATTTCCTACCTATCACCAGATAGTGCAGAATTGTTTTTTTCACTTCATTACCAAATGAAGGGAAAGTCCTGCTCTCCGAAAGTTCAGGAGAAAATTAAAATTGCTCCTCTTCGACAAATGTCTTTATACAGCAAGTGACTTTCTTAATGTGTAATCCATGTACGGATTATTTGGGACTGTTACATAATTTTATATGCATGTATATTTGTGACGCTTTTTATTCATTTTTGTAGATGGTGCCCATTCCAATAAAAATGTTGTTAATTTATTATTATTATGAAACATGGTGGTTGTGATTTAAACTTTTGCGGCGGGGTGGGCAGAGGGGATGAGGGTATCGTGGTTTCCTTGAAACCGATTTTGACATTTCTTGATATCTTTTTTCATTTTCGAAATATTCTCAACGGCAACTTTTAAATTTAACACACTGTATACTTCGGAGTAGACTGTTACATTAAACCTGTATCAATAAAATTTTGTTTGCCATTATATGTTTATTCACATTCGTTTCATTTCGAACCGAAATATACTGAAGAACTTCGAATGCCGTTTAGAACCTACTACGCCATCGTTTAAGTCAAATAAGAGGATATGAAAACAATCGACTGCACTCGAGAGTAAAATTCTGTTTGGTGTTCTCTGGAAACATATGTATTCCCTCGAGGATTCCCGAATGTAAGAGGCTGGCCATTTTCCTTGTATATGTTCACTATGGCCCTTTTCATTCTTGTAGGGTACGTAATATATTTCATGATCTGTTACTGCAGCAGAATATTACAGGAGATGTGAAAGTTTCAGCAGGACTGCGAAGTTTATACTCTAGGAGTAGGTATGTCCATTCAACAAAATCACTTTACTTTTTCTGTTTTGTGACAAAACTCTTATCTTCGGATTTCGAAGGTAAGGAAAATCCTTATAAAATAAACGTAAAAAATCTTTTTAAAAGCAAGCTTTCATTTATGAACATTTGAACTAGAAAGAAAAAAATTATATTTTGTGTATGAAGACCATAGAACATTTCTGCTTTATTCGAATTGTGATGGTCCATGGTGTAGAACTTAAGGGGTGAAGCTTCTAAGAAAATTTTAAAATTTCAAAATTCATGCTCTTCTAATGTAAATACTATGTTTCCAATTTTATTTCAATAGTTCACAAACGAAATCTTTTTTGAAAATATTTTTGTTTCTTTTATTTTGTACATTGTAGCATTATAGAATTAGTTCAACCATCTATTTCAATAGGTGTGCCTGATGCCTACATTTTAGTACGTTAGTAGCATCCAGCTCCATACAGGTCAAACAAATTATTCGAAATTTTTCAGTATTTTTTTTAATTTTTCCAATTTTATTTCCGCGAGTTTATGCAACTTTTATTGAGGACTTGACCGTCATGTTTTTTTGTCGTAATCTTCCACGTCGGAAGCAGTCGGACATTTTTCTGAATACGTACACGTTCTGTATCTGGTCTGCCAGGGGTCGGAGGGGGACAAGGGATGAAATTGGCGAGAAATCATTATATTGATATAAATTCTTAATACGTCTGAAAAATTTCAGTAGTAGCATGTTTATATTTGCTATCTCTTGCCATCCAGCATTCCGACACATACCGCATCTTTATGGACACATACCTAAATCCTTAAAAAGGTGTTACGAAAACTATTCGACGATCCGATGTTTTTCACAACTTTTACAGATTTTTAGTATTGAATTTTTGCAAGTTATTGCAACTTTTTCCGAAAAGGAGGGGGAAAGACCCCGACCGACAACTTCTTTTTGCCGTAATTCTTCACGTATAAAAATTCCCTCATGTTTTCTATCCAGGAAGCAGGAGGGTTAAGTTACGAAAACATCTAACGATCTGATGTTTTTCACTATTTTCACAGATTTTTTCGAATTTACTATTGCGATTTTCTCAACTTCTTTCGATACTCCGGATCGATATGTTTTTTTCGCCTTAACTTTCCACGTCCGAAGCCGAAGGAAAATATCCCGAATTTCTATGCGTCCTTTATCTAGCCTTGGAAGGGGTAGAGGGGTTCTCAAGTTAATAAAATTTAATTCGATGTGTTCTTTTTTTTACAGATTTTTACGAATTAATTTTAGCGAGTTTTTGCAACTTTTTTTGAAAGGAAGAGTCCGAGCCCCCCAATCGACATGTTGTTATTGACAATTCTCTTGTCCTAGATATCAGATTAGCAACTGAGGTCGTGTGCAAATTTTCATCTCATTCGGATGTCTGCAAGTGCTTGAAACATTGAGTGCAAGTTTTGAACCAGAAAGACAGACAGACATACGAACAGAGCAAGTTGATTAAAAGCTTGTTTAAAAAACGTGATAATAAGAATTGGTGTTCTACTTGCATTTCTATGAACAGCAAACTTCGGGGCACACTTTCCCGGGTAATTAATACAGAGCTCTGCCATTCGTTAAAAAAAAAACAGCCCTAGGAAAGAGACGTTCGACAAGTCTCCAAAGTGACGATAAAGGGGTCTCAGGTAGCACCTCATAATGGCTGAATCCTAATGTCAGATTGAGCCAATTCAGATATACCGGGTATCCTCGAAAGTGTCTCAGCATCAGTCAACTTCTAAGATGCTCTACCTATAGAACGTCAGCTAGAATCTTAGAAAATATTTTAAATACTTGTTATGGCTGTTCTCAAGTTATTTTCAAGGCAGTCTACTAAGTTTAAAATTATTTCATCAACGCTTTCAAGGCAACATTTTTACATTAAATATTCTACCAATATATCCAAATGATGCTGTACCAATATTTTGACCTTTTCAACGATGTGACACATGACCCCCAATGCCATTTGAAGATTTTCAAAATAATATTAGTCCCATTACTCCACATTAAACCGTCAAATTCATTGAGGGTACCGTTCAAATCTACACTTAAACTTGATATTTCTAAAGCATTTTGAAAAAAAATATTAACAAAATTTGAAAATATCATTATGGTTGAAAGAAGAATTGAATCACCTTTTCGATGATGTGACGCTGACCCACAATTCCATTTGAAATTTGCAAGGTAATGTGTCGAAATATCACCATGTCTTCAATGTCAGAGAATACTTCCGGTGATAACATTCAAAACGGGTTTCGTCCCATGTTTGTACGTCGAACCGTTCAAAATATAACACGGGACTATAAAAAGCCGCACTAGATTAATTAAAACCTATTTAACAGGGTTGTCGGATATACGAGGATATATTGAAAAATTCTTAGCCTACTATAGAACCAAACAAAATTTCAATGTCAAAATATTTTATTACTCAACATATTCTCCTCTTAATTGGATACATTTATTACAGCGAACCTGCAACGTCTCTAGACCTTTCAAATAAAATGTTTCTTCTTACTCTGCAAACCAGACCTCCACAGCTCGTTGGAAGAAAATTAACGACCATTTAAACTTTTTTTCAGTTGAGGAAAGAGATGATAGTCGGACGGAGCCAAATCTGGTGAATAAGGGGGGTGTTCTAGTAATTCAAACCCTAAATCACGAATTTTTCGCATGGCAACATGAGATTTGTGTGCAGGGGCGTTGTCCTGCAAAAACAAAACACCTTTGGATAGTTTTCCGCGTCTTTTCTCTTTAATTTTTTCCCGTAGAGAGGTCAGTAATATCGAATAGTAATCTCCAGTTATCGTTCTACCCTTATCCAAAAAATCAATTATGATTACTCCATGGCAATCCCAAAAAACTGAAGCAAGAACTTTTCCAGCCTATTTTTGGACACGAAACTTCTCAGTTCTTGGAGAACCGGAGTGTTGCCATTCCATCGATTGTTGCTTTGTTTCTGGATCGTAGAAATGTACCCAAGTCTCATCCATAGTAACAATTCGGTTTAAGAAGTAATTATTGTGATAATCTCAGGGCACGATTTTGATAGCGTATTACTTTTGATTTGATTGTTTATTTGTAGTACACACTTACTACATAGTGTTACTAATATAAGGATATTCATTATAATTTATCAATAACATAAATATATCTGCTATACTTTAGCTATTAGTTTCAAGGAAGTTAGGCCTATTTAATTGAGATTTTAATTGACTATTCATTTAAGTGTTACAAGAAAGTTTGAATTGAATTCGTTTAGTTGTAGCTGATAAATTATTTTATTCATTTTATGATGTTTATTTTTTTTTCAATTCGTAACTATGCAGACATACTTGCAATGTGGTCATCTAAATGCTCGTTCATTGGTAGCTCATCTTAATGAAGTGAAAAATCTAAAATTGCATCTCAATTTAGATATACTCGCGGTAAGTGAAACATGGCATAAAAGTAATATATCGAATGATATTGTTAATTTACCTGGTTATTTTTTTGAGAGGGCAGATCGTGGGAGAGACATCAGTGGTGGAGGAGTTGGTATTTACTCAAAAACTAATATAAAATATCCACTTATTCCTAGCGGTAAAGAAATTGAACAGATATGGTTGAAGATATGCTTTAATTCTGAGTACTGTGCTTTAGGCGTATTTTATAACCGTCACGAAAGACATTGTAATTATTCTTTCGAACATTTTGAATCTGTGATATCATCCATTCAACCTACAGTGGATTATATTATCTATTGAATCTCGGATGGATATATAAATTTTTATCAAATAAAGTCTTACTGACGTTTTCAAAATCTATTTATTTGACAATTCCTAATGTTCTCAAAAATAACATTTCATAACATATACGATAAAAGTTCCCAACATAAATAAAATGAATACATTCATATTCAACATTATCTGTTTAGGTGATTTTAATGTGAACCTTTTTGATATTAATAGTGCCTCATGTAAATTAGTGGCAAATACTCTTGATGGCTTAGGGCTGAAACAATTGATAAAGGAACCAACACGGATTACCTGTCATTCAGCCACTCTTCTGGATTACTTAATATCATCTGATGATAATATTATAATGCAACAAAAAGTTAAACATATTCCAGAAATAGGGGATCATGAAATGATTTTATTTAATATTCGATTGAAATTAGTAATAAATGAACCTAAATACATTACCTGTAGAAATTCCAAATTTTTTAATTACAATCAGTTTAATAGTGACCTACAATCTATACCCTGGAATATTATATTTGAATTGAATGATGTAGACAGCAAAGTGCAATTCTTATCGAACAATATCATTAGTATCCTAGATCTTCACGTTCCTTTACAATCCTTTAGAATTACAAAAAAATATGCTCCATGGTTAACTGATGCAATCAAGGCTATGATGTCTGATAGAGATAGAGCTCTAAAAATATTCAAGATTACCAAAAGTATCAACGACTGGCAATTTTATAAACAATTACGTAACTTAGTGAATGTCACAATTAAAAGAGAGAAAAAAGCATACATTAAATTTAAGTTGAAAAATCAATCACAAAAAGATAGGTGGTCTAGTCTCAAGACTATTGTGGGTTTTAAGAATAATCATAATGATATGGACTAATCAAATAAGTGGAATCTGAATGAAATCAATGAATTTTTCTTGAATGCTGTTCCTAAATTGACTCCTGATCATGATACGAAACATTTCTATGAGCATAATATAAAAAAATCGGTACAAACAACTCTCACGTTTCAGCCAGTATCTGAAATTGATAATCCCAATATAATAAAAGGCATTAAAAGTAAAGCTGTTGGACCAGATGATATCAATATTCTTACTTTAAAGAACCCCGCACCATTCTTATGGAAAATGGGTCTCGGCGAAATTCGATAAATTTTTGATATGATGTAGTTCAAGTCAAGCTGATCAAAAGTGTCCGTGGGCCCAACTCAATCCTATGGCTAGTTTTCGAGATACAGGGCGTCAAAGTTGGTAAGTGGCCATTTTTTAAAGTATTATTGCTTTCAGGAAAACATCTAAAACAAAAATTTATTTCGCGACAGATATTGCTTACCCATACAGCAATACTTCTAGACTGGTTTTTGATGAAAAATATTGTTGGATACCGGGTGAGTCCAGCATTATTCAAAATGAAATTCTCAATCAACCCTAGGAAGTGAAGATGTGACCAAACCTAGTATCACACTGATATGCTCATCATTTGAATATGTCAAAATTGATAAATTCTACATTTTGTACAGGGTGAGTCAAGATGTGACAGTTTTTATGGTGACATTTTGTATAGGTATTTTTATTTTATATTTTGAGCTTTAGGGATCCACCAACCATTCAACATATTTCTTGAACAAAATTGATATACAGTATGAGACAAACACTAGGTGATGAAAAAAATTGCTAAAAGTAGATTTGTTTATAACTTATCCTGTAATTGATTTGCTGAATTTTTGATATGATGAAGTTCAAGTCAAGCTGATCAATAGTGTTCATGTGACCAACCTTGAAAAATAAACAGTTTTATCTCTACAAGGTGTTGAAGGTTTCAAACACTTTGATATATATTTGTCGATTCGTTTCATTTATATTAAAATATTTTTACATTTTTCACTTCCAGCTTCTCACAAAAGGAAAATTCCTGTTACGTCCAGGGAACATCGTGTGAAGCAAAAAAAATCTTATTGATTTTTAATTTTTGAACATTTCAATTCTCAGAGAACAAATATCTCGGTAAAGAATTCGAATGCTGGGTTGTTCAGTTCAAAAACAAATAAAATATAAGAGAGAGCGAGAGCGAGAGGAAAAAAGAAGAGAAAAAGAGAGAGGGTGAGAGGGTGGGGTGGTACTGTTGGTCTTCAGACTTCCAACAAAGTAGCGGGACAAGTGTATTTTTCATGTTATCGAAACTACCGATAGACGACCACATGCCTCGTTGGAAATCAGGTATACTGTGAGTTGTCTAGATGCCAATTCCGTGTAGTGCTAGCTTGGAGTGCACACCGACCACCCGAGGTGGAGCTGTAAGTTTTCCGGGTTTTCCTTCATTCTTTTTGTATATTCAGTGTTTCCTATTCTATTTTTCTTTCAAATAGTCGTGGTGATGTTTTCTTTGGAATTGAAATGTTATTATAAATGTATGTTATGTTAGTATTTTCTTTTTTCTTAAATATTCCTGAATTGAAATATCAGTATAAATGCTTAAAATATATCACATTTTTTAATATTCTTTGTACAACTTTTTTTCAATTGGTTATGATCGAAGGATCAATCGGTAAGTAAGTATAATTATCACAGAATATTATTTTAGATGGGTCAGCTCAATAATGGTGTCTGGTTTTCGTCGTTATCTCAAAATTGGTCATTGAAAATGATTCACCCTGTACATAATAAAGATCCTTTACCAAACTCTTGAAGTGAGAATTGATAACAAAAAATATGATTATAAGCTCGGTGGAATATGTGGATAACTGAGTTAGTCTTATCTATAAACCTTCAACACCTTGAAGAGAAAAAACTGTTTATTTTTCAAGGTTGGTCCCATGAACACTATTGATCAGCTTGACTTGAACTTCATCATATCAAAAATGCAGCAAATCAATTACAGGATGAGTTATAAACAAATCTACTTTTAGCAATTTTTGTCATCACCTAGTGTTTGTCTCATATTGTATATCAATTTTGTTCAAGAAATATGTTGAATGGTTGGTGGTCAAGTATCCCTAAAGCTCAAAATATAAAATAAAAATAAACAAAATGTCACCATAAAATCTGTCACATCTTGACTCACCCTGTACAAAATGTTGAATTTATCAATTTTGACATATTCAAATGATGAGCATATCAGTGTGATACTAGGTTTGGTCACATCTTCACTTCCTAGGGTTGATTGAGAATTTCATTTTGAATAATGCTGGACTCACCCTGTATCAAACAATATTTTTCATCAAAAACCAGTCTAGAAGTATTGCTGTATGGGTAAGCAATATCTGTCACGAAATCTATTCTTATTTTAGATGTTTTCCTGAAAGCAATACTACTTTAAAGAAATGGCCACTTACCAACTTTGACGCCCTGTATCTCGAAAACTAGCCATAGGATTGAGTTGGGCCCATGGACACTTTTGATCAGCTTGACTTGAACTACATCATATCAAAAATTCATCGAATTTCACCGGGACCCATTTTCCATAAGAATGGTGCGGGGTTCTTTGTGCATACCATTCCTGTTACCATTTATTACTCATATAATTAACTATTGTTTATTGAATTCTGTGTTCCCGCAAAATTGGAAAAAATCATTTGTTACTCTCCCTTGCCCAAAGTGGGTAATCCACAAATGTTGCAACAATTACGACCGATCAGTGTATTGCCAACTTTATCGAAGATTTCAGAGAAAACTATTAATATTCAACTACAGAGCCATTTGAATAAAAATTACATAATACCTTCATAACAGTCTGGATTTAAAACTGGCCACAGTTGTACATCAGCACTATTAAAAGTCTCTGATGATATTTTGGCAGCTCTTGATAAGCGTAAATTAACTGTGTTGTTCTTATTTGACTACTCGAAGGCATTGGACACTCTTAATCATAATCTACTCTTTGCGATCTTAGCATATAGTGGTTTGGACATTTAAGCTGTAGATTTATTTAAATCGTATCTATCTAAGAGAAGTCAAGCTGTGAAATATCAAGAAAGTGTATCAAGTTTTTTATCTGTGAGTACTGGAGTGCCTCAAGGATCAATATTGAGCCCTATACTCTTCTCTATTTATACATCGAATTTTCCAGATATTTTCTTTTCATGTCTACAACATTACTATGCTGACGATACTCAGTTATACATGTCTTTTTCCTTGGATGAAGCGAACCAAGCGGTAACTGCTATTAATTATGACTCAAACAATCTTTATACATTTTCCATTAATCATTGTTTACAACTAAATGCATCGAAGACTAACGCAATTATTTTTGGAAATAATGCTGGTTTGCAGGTGTTCAAACAAGAATTCTCCTCAATGATTTTAATTAATGGTCATACCATACAATTTAACGAGAAAGTAAAAAACCTGGAGGTGTGGTTTGATGAAAACTTGAGATTTTCGCACCATATTAGTTCCTGTTTACAAAAGGCCTATGCAGCTCTAAGACTTATATTTTGATCTCGTCATGTGTTGGATAGATCTTTTAATTTATTGCGTAACTCTGGTTTACTTTTTTGACGTCAAACTTTACACTGACACTTCTAATAAGTTATTGTTCGTTGCTATGGTAATGCATTACTTTGTTTATGCAGGGAACTGGTCTAGGCTAACTAGATATCAATACATCCTCGTATATCATGATGCAAATCAAGATATAATATCTGATATTTTTTGATTGATATACAGAGTTAGTCAAATGTGTGGACCCGCCCATTTTTCTGAGTTAATATGAGGGTTATCGAAAAAAAGTCAGAATAAATGATGAATGGTATTTTACCTTGCACCTTTCTATGAATTCAAATTTTTTTAGATGTGCAATTGGTAGAGTAGTGACGTCATTAGCATTTTTTTAATGGAACTATGTGTCTCATTTAGTATCTCTAGTAAGCTTGCTATTTCACATTTCAGTAAAACTAATATTATTTCAACTCTCTCGATATGTACAGTGTGTTTCGTATTTATGTGTCCACCTCTGTAATCCACGTACCTATTGCTTAATCTGTTCAAATTTTTTTGCAATTATTGAATGTGGCCAGGTAGATATTTTGAGCAATATGGTAATATGATTTAGACAGTGGCGTAGGTATTCATTTAAAATAAGTTTTATGTGCTACATTGACATTGAAAATTCCACTTACGATGTTTACGATTAACATTCGCCTCATAAAATGAGTAATGGTTATAGGATATTTCCAAAATTTACCTCAATGGCTCAGCCACGGGTTCAAATAAAAATCAGTTTTCAGGACTAATGAATGAGTAAATGAAATAGCCGCTCTAAATATGTTGTCCTTCTTTTCATTTTAAAAATAGTGATATTTTGAATTATTGAAACAAATGACTATTCATATTTTCTTCTCTTACCTTCTATTCAGGAAAAATTCAGGATTGGGGCACTTCAATTATTCTGGAACGAAATTTTCTGTTGCCTTTTTTCTATAGAAAAATAACCAGAAATGTTCTTCAAAAAATAAGCATCTGAGAAACTTATACAAACGCCAATGTCTGAATCAAATCGCCATATCGCTTAGAGTATCCAACTGGCTACATTCCCCGATTAAGAAAAATTTTGAAGAAATTAAGCAATAAGTAAGTGAATTACCGAGGTGGACACAATAGTACGGAACATACTGTACCTATCGAGAGAATTAGAATGATATTGGTACTACGACAATGAGAAAAAACAAACCACCTAGCCATACCAAATATGACAAATGGTTTCATTTGAAAAAAAATGCCGATGACGTTACTTCTTCACCAATGGCACATCTAAAAAATATTTGTATTTATAAAAAGGTGCAGATGAAATACCCTCCAATTTGCAATCGATTTTTTTTTCGATAACCCTCATATTTACTAAGGAAAATGGGCGGGTCCATACATTTGACTAACTCTGTATATCATTAACTTATTTTCAACGAAATAAATACCGGTTCAAAAATCCTTGATATTTTGCTTAAAAATGAAAAGGTGACAACGAAAGAGCAAGTAAACTAGTATTTATTTTTAAATGTTCAAATCGAAATACCGATAGAAAAAGCAAAAAGCTTGGACAGGATCTAGTCAAATGATGGACTAGTTGTTTTAAATAAAGATGATGTTGATGATGATATTTCACTATCCTGATTTTGCGTCATTTGAAAAGTTTTTTTATATCACATATTTCAGGAAAAATATAATTTTTTGTCTTGTTTTTTTTTATTTTAAACTTAAGCTTGATTTTAGTTTTTACCAAATTAAAGGTATTTAATATGTTTTTTTTTTTAAATTTTATCCTGGGAACAAAATCAAAATTTCTAATATATCGGATATAGCGGCTATATTTGATATGCCCCCTCGCCTCCTGTTGATCAATAACGATGTCTTTGATTCCAGAAAGTAGTATCGGTGAAACAATTCAAAACGGTTTTGTCCGTATGGGCGAAATATCAAGTAATATTGGCCTCAACACATTCAGCGATCTTGGTACAGAATCACTGTAGCACACTTATATTGGGATAATATCACTGCAATATTATGAAATATTGGCAAAGTATTCAAAAGTAATATTGGCAAAATAAATGTGAAGATTTCGCGATATTGGTCCAATATTACACGCGAAAAAATGAGAACATTTCGCTATACGTTCAAGATTGCTCGAACATTTGAAAAATAAAATTGGTGAGATATTCCTGAAGCAACAGTGACCTCAAAACATCTGGCGATATTGGTACAATATCATTTGGATATATTGGTACAATATTTAAAGTGAATAGCCTTGAAAGCGTTTATGAAATAATTTTAAAAATGTCGAATAACTTCCAAAATTGCAATCAAGGTGTCACCAGTCTGCCTTTTGGTCGTCATAACCATTAAGTAGACTGCCTTGAAAATAATTTGAGAACAGCTATAACAAGTATTCTATACAGTGCGGCTTTTTTTAGTCCTCTCCTGTTTACTTTTGAATGGTTTGATGTAAAAACATGAAACAATACTATCACTTATACTATTTTTTAAAACAAAATACATTGCGATTGCATGATAGGTGGCGCAGGGCGGCACATCAATTGAAAAATTTCAAATTGCATGGGGGGTCAAATTACACATCGTTGAAAAAATTATTCAATTCTCTTTTCAGCCATATACAGGGTGTCCAGAGATGAAACCGACAAAACTTATGGAGTTGAAGGGACTGCCCATACAACTGCAAAATGTCATATACAAATGTCCAAAACCGCTTCGTTGCCGACATACACAGTGATTTGTGAAGTTAGATAGGAAATTCAATCCGTCATATTTAATACAGGGATTGGCCGATTGGGTTCAAATTTGGTACATGAAACACACTGGAAGGCCTCAACATGAAGCCCTTCGAACGAAACCAAATTCAGGACCGAAATATATATATATATATATATAGTAAGTTATTCATGACATCTACAGTCACTAGTTGAAACTTAATTTGACACGAACCAAGGAATCCAAAAGTAGAGGTTTGTCCACAAATTGACAGGCAGCCAACAATTCGTTGTTCTGACCAACCCAAGGTTCAATCAAGTTTCTAATACGTTATGAGGAACGCAAGCAGAATCTAAGTGAAAATAGAGTATATTTCGTTTTAATTCCGAGAGTTCTAACCTTTGACAGCTGTTTCGTGCTAACGCACTCATCAGAAAGGATTTATGGAGCTCTCGAAATCAAAACGAATCCACTCAAGAATTAATACCGTGAGGCAACACATACTATAACAGTAAGTTATTCATGACATCTACAGTCACTAGTTGAAACTTAATTTGACACGAACCAAGGAATCCAAAAGTAGAGGTTTGTCCACAAATTGACAGGCAGCCAACAATTCGTTGTTCTGACCAACCCAAGGTTCAATCAAGTTTCTAATACGTTATGAGGAACGCAAGCAGAATCTAAGTGAAAATAGAGTATATTTCGTTTTAATTCCGAGAGTTCTAACCTTTGACAGCTGTTTCGTGCTAACGCACTCATCAGAAAGAATTTATGGAGCTCTCGAAATCAAAACGAATCCACTCAAGAATTAATACCGTGAGGCAACACATACTATAACAGTAAGTTATTCATGACATCTACAGTCACTAGTTGAAACTTAATTTGACACGAACCAAGGAATCCAAAAGTAGAGGTTTGTCCACAAATTGACAGGCAGCCAACAATTCGTTGTTCTGACCAACCCAAGGTTCAATCAAGTTTCTAATACGTTATGAGGAACGCAAGCAGAATCTAAGTGAAAATAGAGTATATTTCGTTTTAATTCCGAGAGTTCTAACCTTTGTTATAGTATGTGTTGCCTCACGGTATTAATTCTTGAGTGGATTCGTTTTGATTTCGAGAGCTCCATAAATCCTTTCTGATGAGTGCGTTAGCACGAAACAGCTGTCAAAGGTTAGAACTCTCGGAATTAAAACGAAATATACTCTATTTTCACTTAGATTCTGCTTGCGTTCCTCATAACGTATTAGAAACTTGATTGAACCTTGGGTTGGTCAGAACAACGAATTGTTGGCTGCCTGTCAATTTGTGGACAAACCTCTACTTTTGGATTCCTTGGTTCGTGTCAAATTAAGTTTCAACTAGTGACTGTAGATGTCATGAATAACTTACTGTTATAGTATGTGTTGCCTCACGGTATTAATTCTTGAGTGGATTCGTTTTGATTTCGAGAGCTCCATAAATCCTTTCTGATGAGTGCGTTAGCACGAAACAGCTGTCAAAGGTTAGAACTCTCGGAATTAAAACGAAATATACTCTATTTTCACTTAGATTCTGCTTGCGTTCCTCATAACGTATTAGAAACATGATTGAACCTTGGGTTGGTCAGAACAACGAATTGTTGGCTGCCTGTCAATTTGTGGACAAACCTCTACTTTTGGATTCCTTGGTTCGTGTCAAATTAAGTTTCAACTAGTGACTGTAGATGTCATGAATAACTTACTGTTATAGTATGTGTTGCCTCACGGTATTAATTCTTGAGTGGATTCGTTTTGATTTCGAGAGCTCCATAAATCCTTTCTGATGAGTGCGTTAGCACGAAACAGCTGTCAAAGGTTAGAACTCTCGGAATTAAAACGAAATATACTCTATTTTCACTTAGATTCTGCTTGCGTTCCTCATAACGTATTAGAAACTTGATTGAACCTTGGGTTGGTCAGAACAACGAATTGTTGGCTGCCTGTCAATTTGTGGACAAACCTCTACTTTTGGATTCCTTGGTTCGTGTCAAATTAAGTTTCAACTAGTGACTGTAGATGTCATGAATAACTTACTGTTATAGTATGTGTTGCCTCACGGTATTAATTCTTGAGTGGATTCGTTTTGATTTCGAGAGCTCCATAAATCCTTTCTGATGAGTGCGTTAGCACGAAACAGCTGTCAAAGGTTAGAACTCTCGGAATTGAAACGAAATATACTCTATTTTCACTTAGATTCTGCTTGCGTTCCTCATAACGTATTAGAAACTTGATTGAACCTTGGGTTGGTCAGAACAACGAATTGTTGGCTGCCTGTCAATTTGTGGACAAATCTCTACTTTTGGATTCCTTTGTTCGTGTCAAATTAAGTTTCAACTAGTGACTGTAGATGTCATGAATAACTTACTGTTATAGTATGTGTTGCCTCACGGTATTAATTCTTGAGTGGATTCGTTTTGATTTCGAGAGCTCCATAAATCCTTTCTGATGAGTGCGTTAGCACGAAACAGCTGTCAAAGGTTAGAACTCTCGGAATTAAAACGAAATATACTCTATTTTCACTTATATATATATATATATATATATATATATATATATATATATATATATATATATATATATATATATATATAGATATCATTTGTCAATACGGCACCATTTAACATATGTTTTGTATTAAGAGGCACCCATATAAACCTTGTAGCACCCGACTTTGGGTGCCACTTTGTTCCGCATGGAAAACATTTTATTATGATTGAAAACTGCATTTTACGTCATTTTATGAAGAAAAAGGAGGGGTGCCTCATGACCAATTTTTAGCCAGCGACATATTGATTAGTTCAGCCTTTTCATTGTAGAGGGCGCTTTGCTTTATACGAATGTATAAAGAAAATGAAATTATACAGTTTGACACCCGAAGAATACGATGTATTGAGGCATCCGTAAAAGCGGCAACACTGGTCTATGCAGCAATTTCAACCATGGATTTTGTCAATATTCAAGACGGCGGCTCCAGTATGGCGGACGAGATTTGTGATTAGGGTCAGATTTGATTCAAAATTGGTATGTGGGATTTTTTTATTCGTATAATCCGTTTTTTTTGTTAAAATTCATGAATTCAAGATGGCGGCTCCAGTAGAGCAGACGAGATTTGTAAATAGGGTCAGATTCGAGTCAAAATTGGTATGTGGGAGTTTATTAGGTCGTAGATTTCGAAATTTTTGTCGAAATCCATAAATTGAAAATGGCGGCTCCAATATGGCGGACGATATTTGTTATTATGGTCTGATTGGATTCCAAAGTGTGTGAGGGTTTTCGGATCAGAGATTATGAAATTTTTGTCAAAATTCATGAATTCAAAATGGCGGCTCCGAAATGGCGGACGATATTTGTCATTATGGTCTGATTCCTTTCCAAAGTGTGTGAGGGTTTTCGGGTCAGAGATTATGAAATGTTTGTCAAAATTCATGAATTAGTAGCCGAGTTTTGTGATCATGATCTGATTCGATTCAAAATTGGTATGTGGGGGTTTTTGGGGTAGGAAAATATGATTTTTTAGTCATCAAAAATAATAGTATCAAAATCTACAGAACATGGCTCACTTCTAACTAGGAAGTTGAAAATAATTGACAATGATATTAATCAAAAGTAAAATAGCGTGGGGTGGTTGACAAAGTTATCTTGAGCTCTTGAACGCTCAGTATTGTTAAGTCAAAACAGAGGATATGAGAATATAGATCGAAAGCAATCACGTTTTTTTCACATTTGAGAATTTCATTGTCAATTATTTTTTAAATTTTTTAGTCCATCTTAGAAGTAAAATAGGTTTTTTAGTTTTTTTCAACTATTATTTTCTCAGTCAATAAAAAAAATTGTCGTCAACCAGTTACATCTCACGAGCAACCCTCAGAGCTCTTCGAAAAACTTGTGCGAGCTAGAGAAGACGTAGCCCTCAGCTTTCAGCGTGTGATGCTAGGCACGGGACCGAGCTGAGATAAGAACCCATACCGATGACTGGATTGAGAAGTGAACACCTGACCACTCACCACCTTGGCCCATTCATGATAATTTGAACGTCATTCCGAAAACGTTGAGTTGAAGTTGGTGAGAGTGTATGTTACTTTGCAGCAATAATAGATAGACAATACCATGACGCTAGAAAGCATTCAAGGAATAGCTATTTGTGAATTTAGAGCGCAAATTGATGGATTGTCGCTCGACGTAGAGAGTTACCGCGCGACGCGAAGCGAAGCGCGGTAATCTTTTGAGAGCATCAATTGCATTTTGTATTCGAATTACACACAGTATTTTTTCGACAAATGCAGATTTCAGACAAAGAAAGAACTCGATACTTCATTGAACATACATTATTACCTAAGAATAATGGATATCGTCGGTTTATCAATACCAATAATTAGAATTACCTGTAAAACATTGAAAGAATAAATAACTTTTGCCAAAGTCGGTATCGAAATTGCTCGCAGTCCAATCATTATCTCAAATAAAAAATGCAAGTCTAAAGAATCGAAATCCTGCCGTCGGCGTGACAGGAAGAGTTTCTAACCACTAGTCTAATTTGTTCACAATAATTAAGAACATATTTCTCAAATTGACGCTGGCAAATCGGAAGCTTCGTAATAATATTGTTGTATATTCAAAGTCTACTTCACTCAAAAATAATTCATTTAACGAAATACAATGATACAATAACACCATACTCTAATTTACATAACAATCACGGAACTAGGTATTTATATTCGACTTTCACTTCACTGACTGCCCGACTGTCCGCTGCGTAGTTCTTTTTATATCCGACGTTGACTTCTCTGAATGCTCCAGAATTTTCCAACGAAACGCCCAGACTCACCGAACCGTCCAGATTCTTCTCGGTGCAAGCGCATCGACAGTCTCCCGCGGTTGGTTGCTAGCTATACGTGAGAGTTCAGGTCCGGCATCGCCCGCAGGTTCGCCACATTGCCCCCTTCTTAGAGATGTTTCGTCCCGAAATGTCATCCTTGGAGTGTGTCGTTATTTGCAGGATTCCCCATATCTGCATCGTGAAGTTCGATGGAAGTAACACTCCACAGTCTTCATGTTAGGTCGTGGAATAGGATTACAGCAAACCAAAATCTGAATGCCGCTGGATCGGAATATCGTCTCCAACATACTTCTTATATCTCTCCAATCCAGCCCATCAATACCACAGGATAATTTTGGGATTGCCAAGTCCACCAGATTCTGGTCCACCATCGTATCTCTTAGTTGGGTGAGGCTCCTCCAGACATCTTCATAGGACGGTTTGTCTTGGGAATGCTTCTTGGTCACCAAGTAGTAGATGTTCCTCTGGCCCTTCTTCAGCTGTAGTACACCTCCAATTTCTGGATTCTGTTTCCGTAGTGTTTGGAGTTGGCCAAATTTCTTGGAGAACACCACAGCGATGCCCCTGGACATTCGAAGATCTTCTGCGACGCAGTGTGCTAGGGCGTAATCGACTGGCACTTTGAAAAGGTCCCGTGGCTCTTCCCGAGTTACCCCGTGTGACACTTTCTGTCCATTTGAGTATAAGGACATGAATTTCTGGAACGTCATCGCATCCTCTGGTGGTCTGAGGATGCGGACTTGGTCAAGATTTCCAGCGTAAGGGGTCAACCTGTTGAAATGAACGACCCTGGGTTTACCTCTGGGTGGCTTGTGGATTCGGTAAAGCAGGTCGTTTATCCTCTTGATGATCTTGTACGGACATTCCCATGAATTCCGTAATTTCGGTGACAGGCCCCGGCGACGCATCGGGTTGTACAGCCAAACTAGGTCACCAACCTGAAATCCTCCAGCATCGGCATTGATGTCATAAGTCGCTTTCATTCGGTCGCTGGCACTCTGGATGTTCAAACGGACTCGTTCGTGGATGTCCTCCATTCGCTGCCGGAGTTTACTGACGTAGTCCTCTCCAGCGGTATCCTGTCCTGGCGGCATCCCAAACTTTAGGTCACAGGGAAGTCGCAGCTCTCGGCCCATTATGATACTAGCAGGGGTTTGGCCGGTCGACTCGTGTATTGCGGAACGGTAGGCCATCAGGAACAAATGGAGATACTGGTCCCAGTCTCTTTGATGGTCAGAGACTACCTTGGACAAGTGGCGATTGATAGTCCTGTTCATTCGCTCAACCATTCCATCGGACTGTGGATGTAGAGCTGTGGTTCTCGTCTTGCGGATGTTCAGCAGTTGGCACATTTCTTGGAACAGGTTGGATTCGAAATTTCTGCCTTGGTCCGAGTGCAGCTCCAAGGGTACACCGAATCGACATATCCACTCTTTCACCAAGACGTCCGCGACGGTGATGGCTTCCTGGTTGGGCAGGGCATAGGCTTCGGCCCACTTGCTGAAATAGTCCATTGCCACAAGGATGTTTTTATTTCCGTGATCTGATACGGGGAACGGGCCGGCGATGTCAATGGCGATTCTTTCGAGTAAGGTTATTCTGGACTTTCATTGTCTAAAAAAGAACAAAGAAAAATTAAATTCTCTGCAATTTTTAATCACGACGTTTCAACTGTTGAAATCTACAGTCGTTATCAAGTGTATAATGCGACAAT
This sequence comes from Chrysolina oricalcia, assembly GCA_944452925.2. NCBI lineage: Eukaryota > Metazoa > Arthropoda > Insecta > Coleoptera > Chrysomelidae > Chrysolina > Chrysolina oricalcia. The sequence continues at coordinate 28,439,910 of OX101811.2, read as the reverse complement.
CTCAAGGATACTTCTTATATATGCTGTGGATAATTTTGTGTCATTAGCCTAGGGGTAATTTGGCGGTATTCAGGTAAGCTTGTTAATTACTGTGCCAGGTCCCTCCGGTACAGCATTGTTAATTCTTATCGCAATTTCAATTGATCCATGCCACTAATTAAGGGTTTCCACACATTACGGATTTCTATGCTGGCCTGACTAAAGACTTTGTTGTTCATAATATATGCACTCTCTTTAAACTTCCTTCTGTACCAGCCCTCTTCTTTATGGATGACTTCGGCTTCAGTCCATTTTATGTTGTGTTGGGTCGTCCAGACATGATCCGCTATTCCTGACTTTGATGTTTCTCCTCGTTGAGTGTTTCTCTTGTGTTCAGCGAGTCTAACGCTAAGTGGTCTCTTAGTTTCTCCAAGATAAGCTTCGCCGCATTCACAAGGGATGCGGTAGATGCAGTTTTTGGAGTCAATGTTAGCGTTACGTGGTCTGGTCTTTGTGAGATGGCTGCGAATAGTGTTACCTGCCTTGAAACATGTCCGTATTTTGTATTTCGACCCAATTCGCTTTATTCTTTCCGATAGACCTCTAACATACGGAACGCCCAGGGTGGTTTGTGTCGGCTCATCTGGTTTCTTGTTCTTATCCCCCCTGCGAGCTAGAACCTCTTCTATATGTTTTTTGGGGTACCCATTTCGTCGCAGATCATTCTTGATATTGTCCAATTCGATGGTAAGACTTTTATCTGTGTTACATAGGTTGTAGGCACGGTCCACCAGCGATCAAACAACCCCTCTCAAAAACGTGTTGATCCATCTTTCTTCTTCACCAGCACGACTGGAGAGGACCATGGACTGTCAGATGGTTCAATAACTCCGTCTTTCCCCATTTCACTGACTATTTTGTCAGCCTCTTCCTTCTTGGCAAGAGGAAGTCTTCTAGCTGATTGTCGGATCGGTCGGGCATCCCCAGTATCAATTTTATGCTGAACTACATTCGTTCGGCCCCCTTTTCCTTGTCCGGTATCGTAGATGTCTTGGTACTTCTTGATTAATTCTCTCAATCTGGGCTGTTTGGCTGGTTTAATTCCCTTGGAAGAGAGGGTAACCAATTTCTCCAGTTCCAATGTCAGGTTGTTGTCTTGACTAACAGTACTGTGTACACTCCTGATCACAGAGGAAATTGACGAGCAGTGCCCCAAAACAGGTCCTTTCTTCAAAGTCACTGGGTAATAATTGACATTCATTACCCTTACTGGCACAATTTTATCAGCACGCAACAAAGTCTTGCCTAGTGCAATCCCTCGTCCAATTTTCTCATCATGAAGCTTGGGCTCGAACATAACCACGCTTCCATTGCTCGCACCTCCATCCAAGCGAGCCTCCAGTATGGTCTCAGCCCTCTCGGGTACACTTACATCTTCAGCCAGCAGAACACGAATCATCTCCTCACTTCTTCCATGTAGCACCAGCTCTTCTCCGTTCACACGTAGGACGCCATCTTTGAAGTTCAATTCAAACCCTCTGTAATTCATGATGTCCATTCCAATAATTGCGTCGTCCTCAATATCTGCTACTAATGCCCGATGACTTTTGTGCTGCCTAGAATCAGTTCAATCGGTAGCTCACCATGTACAGTGGCCGGCTCTCCTGTTGCTGTGCGTAGCTTCCAGGATGATGGTTCCATTCTCTCTGGTGTTTTAATAAAAGCAGGTCCAAGGATTGTCCTAGTCGCACCTGTATCTAGCAGCATGGTGCAAGGCTCGTTGTTGATGAAACCGTCTACGAAGGCTCCTTTGTTCTGTCGTTGGAGGACAGCGACATATGCATTGTTCACCAGGGCTTTCTGAGTAGTGGCCGACGATTGCCCCTTCTCAACAACCTTCGTTGGTCTCGCCCTCTTGAGGGTTGGACATTGACTACGCACGTGTCCAAGTTTCCTACAGTTCCGGCATCTCACTAGTCTTTTCTCAGGCAACATTTCCTTCACGACCTTCCTTATGGCAGCTTCTAGGTCAGCAGGCTCCTGTGGGTCTTCCTCAATAAATCGGACTTTACTTTGGCTTCTGCAGGATTGCTTCGCCGCCTCAAATTCCAAAGCGCGTGCCAGTGCATCCACGAGATGTGTTGGACGAGCTAGTGTCAATGCTTGTCTGGTGTCCTGGTCACGAAGTCCATCTAAGAATGCCTGAACTGCTAGTCGTTCCATTACCTTTTCCGGTGTTGCTGGGTATGCAAGGCGAACCAAACGTGCAATGTCTGCTTCAAATTCCTGTAGGGACTCGCTTGATTTCTGGCAGCGGTTCTTGAGCTGTGAGTGGTAAACATGTTCTAGATGGGTCTGTCCATACCGTAATTCGATATGTTTAATCAGCTGCTCGTAGTCCTCTTGTTCTTGGGCTGTGAGGGTTTGTAAGATATTTGTGGCTTCTCCACGCAACGCCAGTGTTAATGCTACAGCTCTTTCTCCTGCATTCCATCCATTCGCCTTTGCCGCAGCTTCAAATTGTCGGCGGTAATTTGCCCATGGTGTTTTCCCATCAAACTGAGGTGGTTTCATAGAGAGTTTTCCTGTTTCCGGACTGATTTTTACATCTTTTATACCCTTTTGAACATCATCTAAGTTCAAACTCAGTTCCAGCATTGAATTTTCATTGACAGATTCTGTGGTGTGGGTAGTGTCATTCTGGTTTTCCAACTTACTGATTTCTTCCTCGATTCCGCCTCTGATTTCATCGCTGATTGTTTCCTTCAATTTTCCCATCTCTTCCTCGACAGTCCCTATTCTTTCTTCTAACCGGTTCGCCACGCCACAAAGTTCTTCTTTCATGTTCTTCGAATTTTCTAGAAGCTCTTCCCTCAAACCTTTCGAATTTTCTAGAATCTCTTCTCTCAAATTCCTCGAACTTTCTAGAAATTCTTCTTTCAGACCGTTCGAATTTTCTAGAAGTTTTGCTTGAAGTTCTTCCTTCAGAGTATTCGAATTTTCAAGCAGCTTTTCTTCCAGATTTTTCGAGTTTTCTTGCAGCTTTTCTTCCAGATTTTTGGAATTTTCTACAAGTTTATCTTGAAGGTTTTCTTCCAGACTCACCGAATTCTGTTGCATTTTGTCTTCCATTCCGTCGAGTTTACTCATTATGGAACTCATATCCATTCCAGAAACTTCGAATAGAAATTTTTCTGGGTCCTCGCCCTCCTGAACTAATCCCTCGGCAAGTCTTGTTTGAAGCACGGCCTTTTTACCACTTGTGTCAAGTTCCCTCTCCTCCAGTTCTTGCTTCAATTCCGCAACCTTCAATTCAACCAGGCGAACTTTCCTCGAACACATTTTGTCTTAGTCTATGTCTCACAGTCTATTTCACGGGTCACCAGTCTATTATTATTATTATTGTCTATTTCACACAGTCTATTTCCCGGACACCAGTCTATTATTATTATTATTGTCTATTTCACACGCGAGAAATGTCACTTCACGAAAAATGTTTATCAGTCACTGTCTATTTTCGAGAAAACAATTGTCCGAAATACACAAACTGTCTACTTACACGAACACTCTGTATTTTATCTTTAACAATCGCACTTTTAACACCAAATGTAATATATTTATAGTCCAATTAACTCTAAAATAATTTATTTATGGAAATACTATGATACAATAACACCATACTCTAATTTACATAACAATCACGGAACTAGGTATTTATATTCGACTTTCACTTCACTGACTGCCCGACTGTCCGCTGCGTAGTTCTTTTTATATCCGACGTTGACTTCTCTGAATGCTCCAGAATTTTCCTTCGAATCGCCCAGACTCACCGAACCGTCCAGATTCTTCTCGGTGCAAGCGCATCGACAGTCTCCCGCGGTTGGTCGCTAGCTATACGTGAGAGTTCAGGTCCGGCATCGCCCGCAGCTTCGCCACAATATTAAATGAATAATAATAAAACTGATTCACAAACTACTCTGAAGAGTATAAAGTATAATTGAAATGTACCTTTTTGATGAGATATTCTTTATCTGCGGCTTCTTGTAAAAATCCTTGTACATTTTCAGAGGTAAATATTACCTATTTTGGATTATATTGCTCTACATTCAAAAGATTGTTTCTTGAGAACGCGACAAGCTTAGAATATTTGTTGATGTCTTTATTGTTTTTGACATTCAAGCATGTCCGTAGCATCGAATACATAGACCAAAGAGTTAATGGTTTCAGGGTCTCAGATCTTTCTCCAAAATGAGCCAGTAGGTAATAATTTTCCTGAATACTAATAAACCTTTTTCGATTGGCACCAAGTTATGATTGTTCGTATTGTTATTCATATTCATGTCTCGATTTTTCTGGAAGAAGATGTATAAGGTGGATTCATGCAACATCACAAAAACTAAAATGAATTAAAGATTTAGATGAATTTTAAAATAGGAAAATGACGGTGTTCATGTAGCATCAATTTAACGAAATTAAAGGTGCATTTAGTCAACATCATTATGAAAGTGTGCCTAAATATATGTTAAAACCGAAAGTCGAATCTGTTATATCAAATGGCACCGTTTATACAACAATATTAAGTTTATGCTAAAAACCTTTGATGTTACCGTTATGTCCATGATAATGCTTGTGCTAAAGTTGACTAAATCCACCCTAAGAAAGTACTAGACATGCGCATACCATTCCAAATGTTGATCTTTGAAACGTCTTGGTATTCTTTGTTCAGAAAACAGAAGGTGATTAAGGTGAACCATAACCTGAGATTATCGTGGTTTGTTGATTTGATGTATTCTGTTCTGGTGTTTATGGCATGAAAACTATCACCAAGATGAAGAATTGTGGTTTTGTACTCAGTGCTTCTGGGAGCCTCTGGAGTTGTGAGGAATCAGAGAAATAGAAAATAAGGCGTCATACCAATGCTGAAATTGCGAAGCAAATTTGTCAATTTGGCTCTTTCAGTATATTAAATAGGATGCCGAAAAAGAGATCTTTGCATAAACTCGGATGACGCCCAAAATATTTTCTCTCTTATCTCTTGTCATATATGAACGAAAACTGTTTGACGAGTTCAATTAGCTGACCATTAGTATCCATAAAAAAAGAAAACACGAAGATATAGATCTACACAAGAATTTACTCAAGGATAAAACATAACATCTTTCTTCTTTGGAAGAAATCAGCTGTGAGCAGAGATTTTCGTATGTGACCTTTGTGAATCTTCCCCAGGGCAAGCCACACATGCACTTTTTCTAATTTATGGAAGAAATTAAGTTATTAGTTGAAAGTTGGCCATCTTTCTTAGTTTTAATGTTGATTTCAATTGCCCAGTTTCCTGCATGAACACGTCCATTTCATTACATTGTCTTTCATTCGTAGTTTTAGTTTTAAATTTATGCTTGCGATGTGCGAAAAATGCGACTTTAGGTGGATTCATAACTAAAGTCGTATTATTCGCACATTCTGCCACATGAGGAGGTGTGTTAGATTATTCACTACACTATTTTCCATGGATACCTACTTGTTTATTCCCAACAGTATGTACCATACAAATGCGAGCGTTTTTTTATTTTTCCGCTTGACAGCGGAAATGTTGTCATTTAATGACATTCATCGAAAAACATCAACTTTGCGTTGAGATTTGAATGAGCCAAAGGCTACTTTGTTATGCGGTGGTCTAAAAACTCTATTTTGATAGTGATTGAAATTATTCCGAGATTTAAAAAAGAAATATTACAGTTTCGTCTATTTGCCTTCGTTACTCATTACGAATATGAGCTTTTATTTAGCCTCACCAGTCCCGGTGCCTGCCTGTAATGAAATCTTGCCTATTGAATTTGAGCGTTTTCTTGTTATCCGATTAACTTCCAGTGAAAATGCAATATAGAATATTGTTGGAGAAAAAACAAAATGGCGGATGCAAGATGGCGAACAAGATTTGTAATAATTATGTTATAATTGGTATGTGCTAAAATTGGTATGTGGGGGTTTTTGAGTTCGGAGAATTTGAACTCAGAATTCAAGATGGCGGCTCCAAGGCGGCAGACGAGTTTCGTGATTATTATCCGATTTGATTGAATATTGATATTTGGAAGTTTTCTGTGTCTGAGATTATGAATTTATTGAAAAAAAAAATTCAATTTAAATTGGACGCTTCAAGATGGCGGAAAATTTTGTGATCATTGTCTGATTCGATTGAAAATTGGTATATGTAGAATTCTGGGGTCGGAGATTATGAATGATTTATCGTAATTCATAAATCCAAAATGGCGGACTCCAAGAAATTTCGTGGTTTCTTTACATACTATAGTATTATTGTTTATAATAGTACAGGTAGCTTGCAACGAAGGCTAGTATTTTCGTGTTAGATACATTTAATGATAGTAAATTTAAATCAAACCATCCTTTAATGCGGTCAATATCTCTAGAAATGGTTTGAAATAGATTAGCCTCAGTCTCATCGTGCCATTGTATGGTAGTATCCTTGGCAAATAAAGTGAAACTATCTGATATATTCAAATTGGTCATGTCATTAACATATAATAGGAAAAGTACAGGACCGAGTACCGTACCTTGGGGTACACCACAGCAAATAGAATGGAGTGGTGAGTGATGATTTCTTTTGATATCCTGATGACGATTTGATAGGTATGACCCAAACCACTTCAAAGATTTAGGTTATTGTGTGAGTTATATATTCGCTGCTTTCGTATTCGAACTGAAAACTTTAGACGGCAAGCTCTTGAATCATCTTGAAATAACTTCGAGTTTATTACTGTCTGACATATTTGAGTACTGTAATGTCTGTCTGTTATGTGAATTCCACATGCGCAGGCCCCGCTTTTCAGTTGGACTCTCTGGGCAGGTGCTCAGGGCCCGTGATCCATAGGGGCCACTACTTCGTGCTAATGTGATGTGTGAACTATCATGTAAGTTTCTGCTGGATAACCACACATGGCTTGCTCGTATCAACCGAACTCAGAGGTACCCGACATCCAGAGCGGCGTCAACGTGAATCCGAGCTGAAGCAGTTTACTTTCAATTCATTTTCAATCAGTCTGAACCAACTCTCAAAGGAAAAAGTCTTCTTTATCATATAAATCCATCATTTTCGATTTGAAATGAATCTTTTCAAAAAGTAAATAGTCAAACATTTATATTCAACTAGCGCATCGAAGCCTACCACGACCGGTCACTCAAAGAACGCAATGAAGGAAATGCAGCTAGTCATCACAACTTCTCTGTGAATATTTCATGCCGGACTCTTCTGTTCCTAATCTTAGTGAACCCAGTGCAGAGTTAGGATTGAGTATTATTTTCGAAAATTTGAGTCTTATTACAACTGAAACAATTACTGATCTACAGTATGCGCGTTCAGTAAATGCAAATCTGACAGCTTGATTCAATCTGTAGGCGTGGTTTTCCCATACCTGTAGTGGAAAACAGAGCAGACAGATTGAATGGAGCTGTCAGATCTGCATTTACCGAACACTCCCAGTGTTACCCATTCAAAACGGCAGCACCCTTATTAAACAGGGTATTACTCGAGAACCTCGTGTATTAGTGGAATAACTTGGGATTTTTGGGAATTGATGTAATACAATTTCCTCAGTGGTTTTCCCCTCGGTATGCATCTTGTACGCATCAAAAGACACTTTTAGGCTGGTGCCAAAACGAATTTCAAACACTAACATTGATAAAGAAAGTAACAGGCAAGCACCAAGTGGAAATAGATGTTGGGGTTCCTACTTTGAGGAAAAAATATTTAAACACGAAAACACTGAAAACGGTGATATAGGGATGAAATTTAGGGGTCGAAAACGAATTTTTGCTATTTGCGCAATACGTGGCCTCCTTCATTGGAAAAATCGAAAACTTTTGAATTCAACACTTTTTGTCATAATCCCAAATTAACCGAAAAATAGTAATTGATTTTTTCTCGCTCATAAAGGTTTCCCAAACCAACGCGCGAACGTGGGACGGGAGCGGGAACGGGATGAACACGAGACTAAATTCGATAGTAGGATATATAAAAATGTATACCAGTGCGATTATTCGTATTCTAAAATGCAGGCAAACAGCGAAATATGTTTGGTTTGCTTCGTGCACTGTTTTTCTAGCAATTCGCACAGTTCCCATTTTCCGTTCCCGCACCCGCGTACCGCTTCGGTTTGGGGAAACCTTATTATTATTCAATGCACATGAGAATTTATCTTCTGAATTGCGGAAAAATCATGCTCAGTCAACACAAAAAAAAAGACATAAGTATATCATCTAATTTTTATCTGAATTAAATCATTTATACACGAGAAAAAAATTAAATACTGATAAATAGGTTTCCCGTCATTTTGACGGTTATGAGGTCATGAGGTCAAATGTCAATATGGCACCCATTCAACACCTATTTTGTTATCGAGGCACCCATATAAACCTTGTAGCACCCGTCTTCGGGTGCCACTTTTATTCGTGTGTATAACTTTTAACTTTGATAGAAAACTGCATTTCACGGTATTTTATGAACAAAAAAGGAGGGTGCTTCATGACCAATATATAACTAGCGATATACCTACTGATTACTTTTTGGGACCTTCGAAATACAAAACTATATTACTGAGACAATTTTTCGTGAAAGATAAGGGTATTTTTTTCGAAAAATGTACACAACCCGAAAGCTAGTTGACTTCTGAATTGCGAAAAAATCATGCTTAACCATAAGGAAAAGTCCTATGTTAGGTTACATAGTATAAACGGTTTGCTGCAGGTCAAGCATATGTAGCCTTGATCCAAGTTATATCATAGCAGGTCTTCAAATCGAAATATTAAACTGCTCCAAGTTAACGGCGGTCTTTGTAATGTTGATGATCTGAACGAAATGGATCGAATGAGAAACACATACAAGTAATTAACTAATTAGCATACCTATTGTATTATTGAAGCTTAATTCAAAATCGCAAACGGAATTGTAGTTCAATTATATTATAGTATTAAAAATAAAAGTATGAAATATTGTAATAATTACTAAATTATTCATTTTATAATACTAAAAAGTTTAAAATAAACTAAAACAAAAATTGAAACAAGCTGTCATTTAAAAAATGCACTGAAAAGAAGAAAATAAACTTTTGAGTAAATCAAACCCATAATTTTGATATAGTATACAATTTTCAATAATATAAAAGCTTTTTGCGAGAATAGATCTTGACACAAGTAATTCTTAATAATTACGTAAATTGAATGTATTCAGAAAAATCTTGCGACCAGCCTTTAGATCATTCAAAATTGTATAAAAAAATTATGGGATCAATTCACTTCAGAGTTTATTTTCTCGTTTTTGAATAAAAGCTTGATTTAAAAAAATAATTTCAAGTTCTTTTATCACAATATATCTTGTCGTGACCTACTACATCCCGAAACTTCCTTTCTTCATATATCCTAATCGTGAAAAGCCGTGATAAAAGCTAGTATCATCTGAACTGAAGAATTGAAGAGAACTTGAGTCCAGCTATGTTTCCACAAAACATAATTCACAGTTTCAAAAGTTTGTTTAGCCGGAAATACTCGTACGTTGATCGTTTCAACAAAATTGACGTTTAGTGCGGAATTCATTTAGCATTCCCATTCAAATGTAATTTTAATAACCGGCCGGATTTACGATATATAAGTAAATTCTTTTGAGTCTCACGACATCCTTACCAAATCAACAGATACGGATCCTGTTCTTGATTTAACTCCAAGTGATCTTAAGAATTTTTGACCAATCACGAACTGTTTCTAGAACACAATGGCGCAACTGCAACTGTTAAACTTTGGAACGGACACCAATTGAAACATCAAATTACGATATAATATCTCTCCTCAAACCTATTTCATTGAACGCATAGGTACTGTGCCGCATAACATTCCGTGTGATCCTAACAAATGTTCATATTTTACTGATGATAAATGACGTGTGTTGAATACCATTTCGCTAATCTACTGAAGAAATAAAAGTGAATTAGGATTTGCATATATCTAAAATACTGTGTTTTTGTGATAGAAGATTATTCAAATTCGGTATTTTAGGGAAGGGTGCTTCATATATGTTTTTTAGCTTTTCATTGATCCAATTTTTTTCTTTATGTTGTTTTTATATTTTTGATATCTTATTCAATTATCGTCGAGTGGAAGTGCAAAGAGTGTGAACACAAAGTCGGATTCTGACAAGGAATAAAATTCTAGTCATCGACTTAACGGTGAAAAAGCCGTGATGATGAATGTTCTGAATATACTTGCGATGCTTGATTATTTTTCAGTTAGGCACCCTTCAATCTGGCAACACTGGTGGGTGTCGGTTTGAACAATACTGACAGAACTATATACACATGGGGTGCTTTTTGTCCTGCATTTCCAGTGGTGTCTCTTTCGACAACGTTTTGAATATACATTTATACACTGGGTGTGATATTGACACCGCTTCAATGGGTGCCACTTAATACAAAAAATACGTATATATATATATATATATATATATATATATATATATATATATATATATATATATATATATATATAAGTGAAAATAGAGTATATTTCGTTTTAATTCCGAGAGTTCTAACCTTTGACAGCTGTTTCGTGCTAACGCACTCATCAGAAAGGATTTATGGAGCTCTCGAAATCAAAACGAATCCACTCAAGAATTAATACCGTGAGGCAACACATACTATAACAGTAAGTTATTCATGACATCTACAGTCACTAGTTGAAACTTAATTTGACACGAACCAAGGAATCCAAAAGTAGAGGTTTGTCCACAAATTGACAGGCAGCCAACAATTCGTTGTTCTGACCAACCCAAGGTTCAATCAAGTTTCTAATACGTTATGAGGAACGCAAGCAGAATCTAAGTGAAAATAGAGTATATTTCGTTTTAATTCCGAGAGTTCTAACCTTTGACAGCTGTTTCGTGCTAACGCACTCATCAGAAAGGATTTATGGAGCTCTCGAAATCAAAACGAATCCACTCAAGAATTAATACCGTGAGGCAACACATACTATAACAGTAAGTTATTCATGACATCTACAGTCACTAGTTGAAACTTAATTTGACACGAACCAAGGAATCCAAAAGTAGAGGTTTGTCCACAAATTGACAGGCAGCCAACAATTCGTTGTTCTGACCAACCCAAGGTTCAATCAAGTTTCTAATACGTTATGAGGAACGCAAGCAGAATCTAAGTGAAAATAGAGTATATTTCGTTTTAATTCCGAGAGTTCTAACCTTTGACAGCTGTTTCGTGCTAACGCACTCATCAGAAAGGATTTATGGAGCTCTCGAAATCAAAACGAATCCACTCAAGAATTAATACCGTGAGGCAACACATACTATAACAGTAAGTTATTCATGACATCTACAGTCACTAGTTGAAACTTAATTTGACACGAACCAAGGAATCCAAAAGTAGAGGTTTGTCAGAACAACGAATTGTTGGCTGCCTGTCAATTTGTGGACAAACCTCTACTTTTGGATTCCTTGGTTCGTGTCAAATTAAGTTTCAACTAGTGACTGTAGATGTCATGAATAACTTACTGTTATAGTATGTGTTGCCTCACGGTATTAATTCTTGAGTGGATTCGTTTTGATTTCGAGAGCTCCATAAATCCTTTCTGATGAGTGCGTTAGCACGAAACAGCTGTCAAAGGTTAGAACTCTCGGAATTAAAACGAAATATACTCTATTTTCACTTAGATTCTGCTTGCGTTCCTCATAACGTATTAGAAACTTGATTGAACCTTGGGTTGGTCAGAACAACGAATTGTTGGCTGCCTGTCAATTTGTGGACAAACCTCTACTTTTGGATTCCTTGGTTCGTGTCAAATTAAGTTTCAACTAGTGACTGTAGATGTCATGAATAACTTACTGTTATAGTATGTGTTGCCTCACGGTATTAATTCTTGAGTGGATTCGTTTTGATTTCGAGAGCTCCATAAATCCTTTCTGATGAGTGCGTTAGCACGAAACAGCTGTCAAAGGTTAGAACTCTCGGAATTAAAACGAAATATACTCTATTTTCACTTAGATTCTGCTTGCGTTCCTCATAACGTATTAGAAACTTGATTGAACCTTGGGTTGGTCAGAACAACGAATTGTTGGCTGCCTGTCAATTTGTGGACAAACCTCTACTTTTGGATTCCTTGGTTCGTGTCAAATTAAGTTTCAACTAGTGACTGTAGATGTCATGAATAACTTACTATATATATATATATATATATATATATTTTCATGTTAAAGTCATGTTAGAGTAACGCACCCTGTATAATGATTATAACAAATCTGATTGATCTCAGATTCGAACTCTACGGAAAAAATCCTTTAGGAAATAGTGGAAAAAGTTTCTGGTACCATTTCTGATGAATTATTATTTTCAATTTTTCTCCCAAGAAAGTGATTGTTGGATGAGTACCATCAAAAATTGTTTTTTTTTCCTTCCTCGGATGCTGGTCCTTTCACCAGCTACACCTCAGCCTCTTGGGCTTTTTGTGTTTTCCGTGTTGGTTTTACAGCTCCCACTCCGTAACTCTGGTCCCCTGTACCAGTCTGTACAGGTTCTTCACCGGTTGGCTGTTGTATTCTTCGGGAGTTAAATTGCTTGTCTTGCGGTCTAATGCCTCGCATTCTGACAGTATATGTTTGGCTGTTTCTGTCCCTTTACCACATTGTCTGCAGAAAAGTTCTCCGTTGTACAGCCCCATTTTGTGCAGGTGTTTTCTCATTGGACTGTGACCAGTGAGAAGACCCGTTATTGTTCTAACTTGATTCCTGCTCAGCTTGAGTAGTTCTTCAGTTTTGTGTTTTGACGGTTCTTTAATGTATGTTTTCCCGTGGTGCATGAGGGGGGCTTCGTGCCACCTCTTCTTTTGTTTTCGCTTGACCCAGTCCCGAATGCATCCTCGAATGTCGGATTTATTAATCCCGAGTGCAGGTTCTGGGCCAATATATGGAGTTGATGAGCCCTTTCTAGCTAGCTCATCAGCTTTTTCATTGTCCTCGATACCGCAGTGTCCTGGAACCCACATCAAAGTTAATTTGTTGTGTTCTGTGAGAACACTGAGTTCTTCTCGGCATTCCCATACCAGTCTTGATGTCAGTTTCGGGTTCATAAGAGCCTTCAGTGACGCCTGGCTATCGGTACATATTTTGATCCGTGCATTGTGCATTTCCCTCATATTGATTTCTCTCGCGCATTGCAAGATGGCGTACATCTCTGCCTGGAATACAGAGGTGTTTGTTCCTAGTGAGACGCTTATTTGGGAGTTCCTCCCCTCACTGTATATTCCAGCACCAGTTCCTTCTCTGGTTTTGGATCCGTCCGTGTACCAGATCCTCTCTCCAGGTTTGCTCCTGGTGTTGTCGTGTGTTCATTCCCTTCGATCTTGCAGGATAGCCTCGAAGTTGATGTTGAAGAAGTATCTAGGAGTCATGTGGTCCGTTGGTTTCATTTCAAGAATGTTGCCTCCCACTATTTCCTTTATCTTGTTGTGATCCGATCTGTTGCTCGTATTTTGTTGCCTCAGGAGTCCCATTCTTGCCTCTCCCATGATTGCTATGTCAATCGGTGGGAGGTCCAACAGTACTTCCATGGCTAATGTTGATGCTGTTTTCATAGCTCCCGTTATACTGAGGCATGCAAGTCTTTGTCCCTTACTCAACTCAGCCGCGGCTATTTTTTGTGTTATCTTTGTCCACCATACCAAAGATGCATATGTAATCATGGGTTTCACCACAATGTTGTATATCCAATACACCATTTTGGGATTTAGCCCCCATGTTTTTCCGTGTGCCCGCCTGACTAACATCAGTGTCATTTCGGCTTTCTTTTTAACTTTTGCCAGCTGTTTATTCCAGGTGAGTTTCGAGTCTAAAATCACCCCGAGATATTCAACTTCCCCTGACAGCTGTATTAGGGTACCTTGTAGGGTCAGAGGTCCTAGGCTCTCTAACTTCCTTCTCCGGGTAAACGCTACAATGGTTGATTTGGAGGGGCTAATAGTTAGTCCCTCCTTATCTATCCATGTACTTACCAGATTTAGGGCCGATTGCATTCTTTCCCTAACCGTGGTGTTGAATTTGCCTTGGACCGTGATGACTATGTCATCTGCGTACCCAAGTGTAGCAGGTCCTCCACCACCAGGTTCCACAGCAGTGGGGACAGGACACCCCCTTGCGGACAACCCCTGGTGACCTTGGCTGCCAATGTTTCTCCCACTAAGGAGGAGTGGATAATTCTATCTCTTAGCATGCAGTCTATCCACCTGCAGCAGGTCTCATCGATGCCTTTTCGTCTCGATGCCCTTGAGATTGAGTTTAGAGATGTATTGTTGAATGCTCCCTCGATGTCCAAGAATGCACCCAACAAGACCTCTTTGTTTCTTAGTGCAGTTTCCACCTTCTCTACGAGTTGGTGTAGTGCTGTTTCTGTAGATTTGCCTGTTGTGTAGGCATATAGGTCCTTGTGTAGGGGTTGGTTCACCAACACCGTGTCCCTGATGTGCCTGTCCAACAGTTTTTCCTGTGTCTTAAGAATAAATGACATAAGACTTATTGGCCTCAGTGCCTTCGCTCCCTCCTGTGCCGTTCTTCCAGGTTTAGGGATGATGACCACTGTGGTTGCTCTTCATGCTTTTGGTATGTATCCCAGTGCTAGGCTGGCCCTTAGTACCGTGCATAGTTTGTGTGCCAGTTGGTCTATGCCTTCTTGTAGCATGATAGGATAAATGCCATCCGTCCCTGGCGATTTATACGGTTGGAATGAGTTGATTGCCCATTTCGTTTTTTCCACGTCTATCACTTTCTTTGAGACCTGCCATTCTTCCTTGGAGGCCCACGAGGGAGGTCTCAGTTCTGAATTTCTCCAGGCCTCAGTTGATATATTTGTGTTTATTGATCCTGGAAACTGTACCCTGTACAGTTCTTCCAAGGTATCTTTTCCATTCTGCGTGTACGCCCCTGACTCTGTCCTAATGGTTCGAATCGTTTGTTGGGGTTCTTTGGAGAGAATTTTGCAGTCTTGACGCCTCGTGAGTGCCTTCTACTTCCTCACAGTGTTTCCTCCACGATTCTCTTTTGGCTAGCCTTAGTGCTTGATTGTACTCAGTGAGAGAGTTCTTATACTCCCTCCATTCTCCTGAGTGTTTTGCTTTCCTGGCCATTTTCCTTTTCCTAGCGAGTTCGTTGTTCCACCAGGGCACGTTCCTGGTGTTTACCTTGCTAATAAGTGGACAGTTATCGTTAAATGCTGAGGTGATTGCTTCCTGAAGTTGTCCCGCCATCAGCTCAAGTTCATTTGTGTTTTGAATTTTTATTTTAATCCCCTTCAACCCATTCTCTAGGTCAGCTCTATAGCTCCCTCAGTTGGTTTTGCGGGGATTACGATAAGTTTCTGTTTCGGTCTCACTTCCCGTCAGTTCGAATCGGATGTGTCTGTGGTCTGAACAGCTTACCTCATCAGACACATGCCAATTTTTAACGATGGTGCTTATGTATCTCGTTCCCAGTGTTATGTCAATTACCTCTTTCCTAATTGATGTTACGAAAGTCGGTTTATTGCCTACATTTAGTATATCTAAGTTATTAGTCATAATAAATTGTAGTAAAGACTCACCTCTGGCATTGGTGTTCGTGCTTCCCCACGCTGCCTCGTGATGTGCATTAGAGTCGCAGCCGATGATTAAATGAGATCCATTCGCTCTGCATTCAGCCACCAGCTCCTCTAATTCATTGGTAGGTGGAGGGTTCGGGTCATCATATGGGAGGTAGGCTGACGATATCACTATCTTCCTCGGCCCCTTTTTCCCTGCTATCTTCAGTTTTACTGCCGTTAGGTCCCTAGAACAGAAATTCCCTAGCGGTAGTATCTGTATATTATTTCTAATTAATATGCAGGTTCTCGGTGAGGCAGATGAGTAAATTATCCTACCTATTCCCCCGAGTCCCATGATTTTTCCCTTGTTGATCCAAGGTTCTTGTATGAGGGCCACATCAAATTCCACTTTTACTGCCGAAGCTCCCTTGCTATGATGCAGGTTGGTTTGAAGAACCTTGACCATCGCCATTGTCCCCACCCGTGAGACCCTTCAGGACCCGGAACGTCACCATGTTCATCCTATAGTAGGCCTTCAACTGGTCTCGCTCCAAGGCCCCGAAGGACTTCTCATCGACGGAGTACGCCAGTATCTGGCCCCCCTTCTCCGCCTTCCTGCTCAGGAGTAGCCAGCTCCCCACTTTTAGGTTCGGGTTTTGCTTCCCTAATCGTGTTCTTCCTATCTCCTCGCTTTCTGGTCCCGGGAAGAAAGCCAGGACCCTGGGTCTTCTTGGGAGGTCTTTTGACTCCACAACGGTGATATCAGCATCCTCCCAGATCTGAACCATCTCTCCTACCTTTTCCCGGAGCCAGTCTCTTGTTTTGTCGTTCGCGCCGGTCACCCAGAGTGCCCCTCCGCTGAACGTTGTTTTGAGGAACTGGATCGGTTCTTGGCTCCCCGAAGAATCCATTTCCTCAACTATTTTCTCTTGGATCAGGTCTGCCTGCCTCTGGTCCAGGGAAATCTCAGGATGGCGTTTGTCAATCACCGCCATTCTGAGTTTGTTTGCGACCTCACTATAGGTACCAGAAGGTTTGGTGGCCTTCCTGGCCTTTTTGGTCGTTTTATCGGGCGTCTTTGATTCGTCCCGAGTTCTCTTTTTACCCTCGGTTCCTTTGTCGCCCTTAGGTTGTTGGGTATCGCGTGCTTCTCTCCGTGGCTTCACCATTGTCCACGTTCCCACCGCGATTTTTTCCGCCTTCACCATTTTCCTCCACTGGGCGCCGTACATACTAGGGGGTCTTCTCTGCAGTTTCAGATTCTTTACTCCCTCTGAAACTGTATTGTCGGTACCTTGCGTACCCGTTGATCTGTCACTACAGTGATCCATCTCCATAGTAGTGGTGGTTGAGGTGCTTGCTGATGAGTCTGAGTCCTCACCAGCACCATCCCTCTTAACTTTGGGGTCTATCTTATCCATATACATCCCACGAGTATGGGGGAAATACTGTGTCCAGCCCTACGGTGCCCCCGTGTAGGGCTAAGGCTGCTTACTCTGGGGTTTCGCCCGTTCCCCAGAGGCTCCGTTAAGGACCGTATATCGCTTGGCCATTCACCCCTCGGCACGGGTCGCTTAACATCTTGGGTTGCGGATTTTTGGAAGGGTTTACTCCCTGGGCGAGATAGTTTTGGAGAGGAATGACCCCTAGCCCTCGAGTGACGTTGGGGTCGGAAGTAAACAAGAGTTGGTCTAGAGTGACCGAGATATCATAGATAAAAGACGAAGACGGATCCACCCAAGACTAGTTGGTTGAAGCAAAGTGCAATCCGTTGCTGGCAAGAGCCGATCGATAAGGGTGCAATGTCCGGATCACCAGCGAAAGCCACTCCTCCTTTATCCGGGCTTGTGACCGGCATGGGGGGATCTGCCCTCCTCATCAGAGGACGTCACCATCCATGGCGGAGTTATCAAAAATTGGTTAATATGATGAATAATTACGAATAATTACGAAACCAAGACAAAAATATTGCTATTCTCTTCAAGAAGTTCGTAATGAAATTTCATAAAATACTCTCATAACCCAAAAAAATTGAGAAATAAATTCGTATCAGGGCCGGACTGACTGAGTTTTTTATGTTAATTTCTGTCCTAGTAATAATCTAAATTTACGAAATCTAAATCTACTAAAACAATCGTATAGGAACTTAAGAGATAGACTGAATTTATTGTAAATTATATTTGCTCACTAATGACTTGGAATTTATGAAACTACAACACAACGCACAATAATATTCCGTAATGCGCTTACCAAAAAAAGAATTCGTAAAAAATTTTTACTAATGTTCTAATAAATCTTCAAAGTGAAGCCCTCCAGCATCAATACATTTTTGAGAGCGTGCCACTAGATGATTCACTGACTTTCGAATTATTTGAGGGTTATTTTTAACACCATCAAATGCGGCAGTAATTTTTTCTAATAAATGTTCTCTATTTCTAATTTCTTCATTATAAACTTCTGATTTTGAAGGACCCCATAAAAACTAGTCTAGGGGTGTTAAATCAGGGGATCGCGGTGGCCAATTTACTGGACCTCCACGGCCAATCCATGTGTTGGGGTACGTTGCAATATGATTGAATCGAACTGGAATTGAAGAATGGGGTCCAGCACCATCCTGCTGAAACCACATACCACGGGTATTTAGACCTTGCAATAGATCCGGTAAAATGTTCTCAAAAAATGCAGATAAACATCACCAGTTAACCGTCCGTCAAAAACGTGAGGTACAATCAAACGTTTATCAAGGATTCCACACCATACATTGAAATGAAATATGTATTGGCAGTTTTTCTGAACAATGGCATGTGGGTTTTCGGCTGCCCAAATATGCACATTTCTAGTGTTATTAATTCCATCCCTGGTGAATTGGCTCTCGACGGTAAATACATTTCTGTTAATGGTCCGTCTATGTGCTAGGCACCATCTAGAGAACAATATGCGTGGTACATGATCACCCTCTTCAAGCTTTTGCACTTTCTGTTTGTAGTATGGATGCAAGCATACGAGTTAGCGACAATTGCATACTTATTCTTCTTACGCTACTAGAAGGATTATCATTTCTCGTCCTGTATTCGAGGGAACTTTTCTTTTCTCCCTAATACTTTGGAGTACCTCAGCAAATGTTGAATGATGTGGTACGCGACGATTAGGATAGCGACGTCTGTTTTCCCTTCTTACCGACTGGTCATTTTCGTCGCACAGCCCATACACAAATGAAATATCTGCGTATTCCTCATTGGTGAAATGCAACGGCATTATAAACAGTCTCTAAGAACTATAGTATAAACTTAAGAGCACTAGAATAATAATGAACACCAACAATACAAACTCTCATGGCAACTAGGTAAACAACAGTTAGTTTTTCATGATAACATTTGCGATTTGACATGTCTTGACACAAGCCTACTGTATCAAAACGATAAACGTTGTAAGCTACTGATATGAATTTATTGTTCAGTTTTGGCAGTCAGTGTTTTACTGAGATATATTAGTAAACGTTTTTTACGAATTCTTTTTGTTATGCTCACTACAAGAACTTATTGTGCGTTGTGTTGTATTTTCATAAATTCAAATTCATTAGTAGGCAAATATAATTTACAAAAACTTTAGTCCAGTCTTTTTTAATCAGATTATTGATACTTATTACTAGGACATATTCTCGAAAGAAATTAACATAAAAAAGACTCAGTGCGGCCCTGATACGAATTTATTTCTCAATTTTTTTGGGTTATGAGAGTATTTTATGAAATTTCATGACGAACTTCTTGAAGAGAATAGCAATATTTTTGTCTTGGTTTCGTAATTATTTATCATATTAACCAGTTTTTGATGGTACCTCATCCAACAATCACTTTCTTGAGAGAAAAGTTGAAAATAATAATTTATCAGAAATGGTGCCAGAAACTTTTTCCACTATTTCTTAAAGGATTTTTTCCGTAGATTTCGAATCTGAGATCAGATTTGTGATGATCATTATACAGGGTGCGTTATTCTTACAAGACTTTAACATGTAAAAAAAATTATATTCCGGTCCTGATATTGGTTTCGTTCAAAGGGCTTCTTGTTGAGACCTTTCAGTGTGATTCATGTACCAAATTTGAACCCAATCGGCCAATCCCTGTATTAAATATGACGGATTGAATTTCCTGTCTAACTTCACAAATCACTCTGTATGTCGGTTACGAAGCGGTTTTGGACATTTGTATATGACATTTTGTAATCGTATGGGCAGTCCCTTAAACCCCATAGGTTTTGTCAGTTTCATCTCTGGACACCCTGCATATCTTTTTGATTTTCGTTTATACATTTTTTCACAATTTCGATATTTTTTTTTGCATTTCGCAATTTTCAAGCTGATGTGCCCCCAGCGCCATCTGTATCTTCTCTCAAAATGTAGTATCGGTAATATACCATTCAAAACATTTTTGTTCCATTGCTCCACATCACACCGTTCAAATTCATGGAGATAAAGGTTCCATCAAGATCCTTGAAATTTCGAGAGAATATGATAAAAAAATCTGAACAGAATCCGGAAAAATTCAGATGAGTGAAAGGAGAATTGAAATTTGTTTTCAACGATGTATCACTTGACCCCACATGCCATTTGAAAATTTTAAATGGATATGTCCCCCCGCATCCCTTTTCGAATAATCACAATTTAAAAAGTAGTATCGGTAATACTATTCAAAACGGTTCTTGATTCATGTCTGTAAGTCAAACCGTTCAAAAGTTAACAGGGGGAGGGGAACTAAAAAAAGCCGCACTTTATGTAGAGCCTCCTAGATGTTTCACTATCGGATATAATATACAGTGTGTCCCACTCACCATGCTCACCATGGGCATCTTTTTAATGGTGAGAGATACGAGGTCGGTTAAATGACACCAAATGTGGAGTTTATCAAGGCCAACTATAATGTAAAAAAATATTTTGATAAAATCTATTCGTTTTTGTTTTATACGCAAATAACAGATTTTGATCATTTTCATGTCTCCTCCGTAACTTCTTTGTTTATAAAAATATTCGAATAGGAATTTCACATTCTTATGGCAATAGGGAGATTTCGAAAAAAATATGAAATTTATCCCAACTCTTCTAGAATTTGTGATATCAGCACCAACTTTTGTTTTTCAACTTTAGGTCAGAGATTTGTGATTATGGTCCGATTCCAGTCAAAATTGGAATGTGGGTGTTTTTGAGGTCGGAGATCATGATTTTTTGGTTAAAATTTATAAATTCAATGTGGCGACTTCAAAATAGTTTTTGTTTTTGTATAAATGACGATAACTCCGTTGTTATTAACAAAAAACTATTACTTTAGAAAAATAAATCTATGCTATAAATTTCATAGTTTTTCCGAAATCTCATTGAAAAACTGCCATGAGAATATGAAATTCCTATTCGAATATTTTTATAAATAAAGAGAAGTTGCGGAGGAGACATGAAAATGATCAAAATCTGTTTTTTGCGTATAAAACAAAAACGAATAGATTTTATCAAATATTTTTTCACATTATAGTAGGCCTTGATAAACTCCACATTTGGTGTCATTTAACCGACCTCGTACCTCTCACCTTCAAAAAAATACCCATGTTGAGCATGATAAGTGGGACACACTGTATATCCGATGTTATGATATTTCGACATTCACATAAATATCATGATGTATGCCAACCCGGCTATTTAGTACCTCGTATATTTACTTTTCATGGTCTTCTCTCGTGAATCGGTATTATACTTTAATTCGATCAAATCAAAAAATCATTCTCGTCCAAGAGAACGTGATTAATTAGGTTGCGAAAGCACCAACTTTCAGTAAATTCGATCCTGAAAAGACATGCCGTTAGGATTTTGAGCTGCTCATTAAAAAGTTCCTGGGTCGTGCTACGTCCAGTATACCGTGAACTTTGAGATATTCACTTATTCAGGAACATACACGTGTAGCACGGTTCTTCAGTGAGGGAATAGAAGAAGATATACGTGAACATTTTCCTAGAGTAATTGGAGTTGTTGATATTAGTTTCTATTGTACAGACTTTTGTCATTCTAGGGGTCAAGCCATTGTTTCGGTTGAAGCATTAATAGTGTGCACTCTGAAATCCAACAAAGGCCATGCAGTCTCTGGGGTTTCAATTGTCTTATTTGAGAACATGGAATACGCATCTTAGTATTATTTTACTAACACTTATCAATTTGTTTACATGAAAATAATCATATTTGACCCCCTACCCTCGCATTATAATTCCAGGGTTACGTCTGACGTACCAACTTTCATAATGTCGATAGCAACCGAACCTGTTTTTATAAATCCGTCTATACCGACCTGTGTGGCCATACAAAATACAGTAGTATTTATAATTTTCGGCGAATAGCCACGTCCTTCCATAAAAAATATGAGCGTATGAGCTCTTGAGAGACTGTTCTCCGTGGAAAAATAACTAGAAAGTTAGGATCATTTCTCCAGGTAGCACCTCATATCGGCTAAATCCTGATTTTATATTGTGCCAATATAGATATAATGTAAATGTGAAATTGAAATTGATCCAGTATGGGTGAATATTCGAAAAACAATATTATATTGATAAAATCGGTGGAACACGGGCTCAACCTATTCTGAAAGTGAATTGTAACATTGAATATTACGAGGATATATCGAAAAATTCTTAGCCTACCATAGAACCAAACAAAATTTCAATGTCAAAATATTTTATTACTCAACATATTCTCCTCTTAATTGGATACATTTATTACAGCGAACCTGCAACGTCTCTAGACCTTTCAAAAATATGTTTCTTCTTGCTCTGCAAACCAGACCTCCACAGCTTTTATTACCTACTCGTTGGAAGAAAATTTACGACCTTTCAAACTTTTTTGTCAGTTGAGGAAAGAGATGATACTCGGACGGAGCCAAATCTGGTGAATAAGGGGGGTGTTCTAGTAATTCAAACCCTAAATCACGAATTTTTTGCATGGCAACATGAGATTTGTGTAAAGGGGCGTTGTCCTGAAAAAACAAAACACCTTTGGATAGCTTTCCCCGTCCTTTCTCTTTAATTTTTTCCCGAAGAATGGTCAGTAATGTCGAATAGTAATCTCCAGTTATTGTTCTACCCTTATCCAAAAAAACAATTTTTGGACACGAAACTTCTTAGGTCTTGGAGAACCGGAGTGTCGCCATTCCATCGATTGTTGCTTTGTTTCTGGATCGTAGAAATGTACCCAAGTCTCATCCGTAGTAACAATTCGGTTTAAGAAGTCTACATCGTTTTCAAATCGAGCACAGATCGAACGCGATGCTACTACCCTTGCACGCTTTAGGTCAACATTCAAACATTTGGGGATCCATTTTGCAGCAATTTTTGTCATGTCCAAATTGACGTGAACTATATGATGAACGCGTTCGTATAAAATATTCAGTGCTTCAGATATCCGTTTTAGCCCAATTCGACGGTCTGGTAAAATCATGTCATGAACTGCATCGATATTTTCGGGGACTCACACAGAAACTAGCCTTCCCGATCGGTCATCATCTTCAATGGAAAATTTACCTCTTTTGAAGCTTGCAGTCCAATTTTTCACGGTCGTATCCGACATTGATCACCAAGGGTATTTAGCATATCTTCTTAAATCTGCTTACCTCTTAACCATTTTAAATACAGGTAGGTATTTGATGATGGCTCGATACTCCAATTTTTCGATTTTCACAATTTTGGTGGACATATTTTTTCTTTTAATTTATTGCGTAACTCTGGTTTACTTTTTTGACGTCAAACTTTACACTGACACTTCTAATGAGTTTTGTTCGTTGCTATGGTAATGCAATATTTTGTTTATGCAGGGAACTGGTCTAGGCTAACTAGATATCAATACATCCTCGTAGGTTGAATATTTCTTATGTGGATAAAACAGTATTGTTTACATATTTTTTCCAAGATCTAGAATTGATACTGCAATCCCAATATTTATTTCTCTCAGTGTCCAGAAATGATATTCATATGTCTTTCCATAACATTTCGATGTAATTTCAAACCTTATTGTAACGGAAAGCAATCTTCCGAGTCAGGAAATAGTAGATTACTCCATCCATAATTACTAATTTTTGATGCCGACCACTTTTTACTACCCTTTACTCCTTGTACCGAAATTATCCACTTATACATGGAGTTTTGGTCTCAGTTCAATTTTCATGATAGGGCATAATTTTTGCTGAAATACCGTAGTTTTTGTGCATTCTGCTACGTGATAAGTTTTAATATAGGTACCAGAACCTTTCAGGTAAATTACTGATTTCAAAATGGTCTGGCCGATACGGCATCCTTGAATTTAGTTTGTGTAATAGAGTAGGGCAAGTTTTTAAGGTGGAAAATTGAATTTCGATTCCAGTCCACTGAATAAATACCGTTCAGTAAAAGTTTCGAGCACGTTGGACACACTCCATCCGAGTCAATTTAGTGCAACGTCATACAGTTTTCCATAAATCTGCTTTCACAGGAGCGGACATTGTCTCATTTGGAATCAGGCACAAAAAACCGTTTGTTGAAGTTCCTACGCATCCGAAAAGTACGAACTTCCTGCCCAAATCTATCTCAACTCAGCAAGTCTATTTGTTAGAGAAGGCGTATCCAATTTCTATCCCTCAGACATCTGATATCACCTACCCACTCTCCTGTATCCTAACCAAAGGCGTACAGCACTATCTAAACCTGAAGGAACGGAGTTATGGCCATAAGAGACAGATTTCGTTTACAAGTACGTAGGTCGCGGTAAGTAAATTAAACATTCCGAAGAGACCAGCCAATACGTTCGTCCGGAATTCGTTATAAACTATTTGATGTTGTGAAAATGTTTTTTCTCCAAATGACATTGAAAACGGCTTTTTAGTGACTCTTGACAGGCTTAAAAGTTGTACTTTTACATTCTAGTCAAAAAAAGTTCGTTGCCATGCAATCTTCCAAGTAATAATTTAAATCAAACTGGTTATTAGAAATGACAATTACATTAAAGTTAACACAAATAATTCAACAAACGCCATCAGCGGTAAACATGGTAACGAAGAGCCCAGTTACCAATGATAAAATAATCTAATTGTTTGGATATTGATAATGAAACGCAATTATTATTATGTAAAAAAGTAGATTTTTTGTAGAATTGGAAAAAAATTTAAGAAAAAATTATATGTTTCACACGGCATAAAAGCAGATTCATTGTCTTGGCTGGTTTCATAGCCTCGGCTATGAAACACCAGCCGCGGTATTAAATCTTGTGTTTCTATGCCTAGTGAAACAAATAACTATTATCTTGAACAAAAATCGAATGGTTCTCCATATTTATCATTTATTCACGGGCAGGCTCATACAAGATCCCCTTGAAAACCAATTTTCTTTCACTTCTTCCACTTGTTTCGCAGAATATTCGATAAGGATATGTGTCAAAAAAATAAATATTCTTTTTGCAAAGACCTCAAAGGATGTGACGATTTAGAAAATGTTCCATAGAAACTTTTATTTGGAGAATGAAAATATAGATAACACTCCAAAAAAAATTATCACAAATTTCATCAGAATTTTTATGCATTTCACAGGTGACAATATTAAAACACTTCTAACTATGAATATTTTCAAACGCTTGATCAAAAGTTCAAGTAGAAGGTTGGAAAACATGCTTTCAGGATGTTGTTGAATATGCATACTACATAGGTTTTATATTTGAAATTATTGATAAGAACATTAATTGTCAAATGTTTTGAAACAATGTCAGATTCAACTAAATCTCGGAAGGTAACAAAAATGTGAAATTATTGCTATTGCAACACATGTAGTGATGTTACTAATTTATATTTCTGGTTGGAAGAAAAGATCTACCCCATTATAATTGGTCGTGCTGGTAGACCGTTCGCCTCTTATGCGTAGGGTCGAGGATTCAAATCCTGGCATGGTCATCGGTCCTGTGCATGGCATCACACGTTAAAAGGTAAGGGCTGCGTCTTCTCTAGTTTACACAAATCTCTCGAAGACTTCTATGGCTTGCGCGGGGGGTGCAATCGGTTGATGGAAATAACAATTTCAACAAAAAACATATATCATTTTGGATACTTGTTATATGTCAGATTTTGTATCTTGTGGCGTGACAACTGATCAATTTTGATTCAATCAGAAGTATAGAGTTGACCCCTTCTATTCCTAAAAGCATACATAGTAAACAAATACACCGAACACAGTAACATGGTGTCTTTTTAATTTTCAGTGATTTAAAAACAAATTAAAAAAATACGTTTATTGTATTTTTAGCAGCGCCCTTGATAGCTTTCTAGTTCGGATAATTTTTGGTAGAGATAAATTATTTTTTTACTCATTATGAATATGTACTTGTTATATATTTTTTTTAATGGGCAATGTGAAATTGTATATTCTTTATAATTCGTAGAGCTAGTGCAATTGTCAGGCTCTATTAAAAACGAGATTTGGTCAAGCGCAACTTCATTTAGAATAAAATCATAGCATAATTACGAAACTCATGTTGAAAGTTTCAATTAATTGGATTCCGATTCATCCTGTATTTCAATTTTCAATTTATCTTTCAAATATTTGGAAGAATGACATGTAAATAGTTACAAAGTGACAATTAGTAAAAAACATTCAATTTTGAGTAGAGGAAGTTCGCCTAATTTCGGTTACTGTTTTGATAATACCAAAAAAATCTTATAAAAAATAATTTATTAATGATTTTTCCATGCAACTTCCATGCAATAGGTTGTAGTGAAACAATAGTTAATATAAACACATTTAATTATAATTGTTTCTCTCTTTCAAACGAAAAAATTAAACCAAGTACATTTACATGTAAGTAAAAAAGAGGCTCCTTATTTCGGATAGTGTCCGAAATTAGGGTCAATTTTTCGAAATCAGAGAATTAAATGTCCAAACAAAAGTCACACACATACTTTTTCGTTTTGACTGAGTTAGCGCATGCTTCATGAGTCCACTTAAAGCACTTGTTGCAACGAATCCACTGCTCACCTTGTGCATCTTCAGAGTATAAACCGTTATAAAATATGCATTCTGTGTCCTCATCGTCTACGTCAATTTCCGAATCGTCATCCAACACTGGCTCACTTCCAGAATCTGATGGATCATCATCACTACAATAATTCTTTCCTTCTGTATTTTATTTGTTTTATTTGTTTTGATGACTGTTACAACCTTCTTTTTACTGCATTATTCTAATTCAGAACTGAGTTTCGGTTTTTTGCCTTTTTCCTTCAACTTTTTCTTCCTCTCTTGTTCACGCATGCTTTCTTTAAGCTCGTCTTTGTATGACGTACTTATGATCACGTGGCTAGAGCCTTGTCTAGGATTTCTTCCCCTATTAGATCCTGAAGTGCCACTATGAAACGGTAATGGGCTGATATCCTCCGATCTGACGATATCTTTTTTAGGTTTCTCGATGATTTTTAGTGCATTTCCTTGTGTTGGGGGCATTTTTCCATTTTGTCTTGGTGGTTGTTCATGTATCACATCGCTTGGGGGTGTAACTTCGTTGTTATTTTCTGTAATATCTGGTGGAGGTGTTCTTTCTCTTTGTCTTTCAATTGCAAAGTCATGATCAGAAAATATATTCCGGTTGAATGGACATATTCCAGATTTGCGAAATCCATTGATCGAAATCTCCGCAGTGGCACTTTTTAAATAAGCAGGACACATAAGCTTACAAATTTGGTAAGAGTTGATGATTCTGCCAGGATTTTGTTTTAACCACATTTGGATTTGCGGAGAATAATAGGTTTTAAAAGGTGACATAAATGATAAGTCCAAGGGCTGCGGCTTATGTGAGGTATGTGGTAGTATACACACTATTGTACCATAGTTTGTTCGCGCAATTTCTATAAGGTCAATATTTCTTGTGTGACTATAGTGGCCGTCAAGTATCACAAGCACTGGATCATCACCGATGGTTTAACAGACTGAATGAAGTGTTGCAGCCATTGGGTAAAAATATGTTGTTGAATCCAACCTGATGGATGGCACGCCGCGATGGACCCAGGGGGTGCTCCATCTAACAATTCAGCTTTCATATTTTTTCTGGGAAAAACGAATAAGGGAGGAACAAATCCACCAGCTGCGTTCATACAAAAAACGACAGTCACCAGTGACCCTCTTTCAGCAGCAGTAACCGCTTCAACAAAGCTTCTTTCCCTTCAAAGTCACAACAGGAGCATTCTTGGATTGCACAGATGTTATGCCACTTTCATCGACGTTGAAAACTCTTGCAGGATTATGATTAATTTTTTGCATTTGTGGTTCAAGCAGACCAAAAAATGTATTTAAGTTTTCTGGAGTGAAATCTTTTATTCTCGCTTTCGGAATATCTTGTGGTTTCCTAATAGTTAAATTTGGATGGCGTTTAAAAAATCCTCTTAACCATTTTTTACCAGCAGCTCCATTCACACGAGAAAAAGGATGCCGTGAACCATTTCTTTGGGCTAATTGATAGGCGAGTCTTTTCATATCTCCAAGACCGAGTCCGTAAAATCTCCTATCCATTTCTAAGCAATACGAAACTAAATCTTCTTCTACTTCAGGAGAAAATGTTGGCTTTCTTCCAATGGAACCTTCAACTAGCTGCTCAGGAGTTTCATTGGTTTGTTTGACGTAATCCTCCAACGTTGAATTAGGAACACCAAACTGCTTGGAGGCTTTAATGTATCCCATTTCTTTATCTCGGAAGAGGTTCTTCAATTAGTTCTCATCTATACTGTTTAATAACTGGAAACATTGAAAATGTATCCAGTAATGTGGCGCCGTCATCGGATGGCACGCAAACTATACTTCTGTCTCTTTTTAAAATAGAACGCAAGTTTTCATTCACTTCATTCAGAAATGTGCAGAATATTGTCATTAGTGAGATGTTTAGCAGAATAAAAGACGAGTCAGAGTTTGCATTCGGATGTTTCGAATATCAAATGATGATCAGTGGTAATTTTATATTGCTGCAATTAAGCCTAATAGGTAATGAAACACGTAATATAGAAATATTCTTACTCCATTAAATTCATTGAGGTTCGTTACGACATTCACAAGAGAAAAAAACAAGACAGCGAACAGTTTTCGTGATTTATTGTCAAACTATTCATAATTCGAATCTCGAGTAGATTTTGTATTTTTTCAAAATTCGAAATGGCGAATACGATTTTTGAATAGGTTCTTTCAAAATTGGTATCTATACAGGGGCTTGTTGTGTTAGAGACCAATACGAACATTTAAGATGGAGGACAAATTTTGTGATTCATGTCCGAATCCGTCCATGATAGATATCCAGAATTATTTGGGTAGGACACTGGAAAATTTTAAAATTCATGTGTTGGCGGACATGTGTTCTTTAATTGATGGTTCGATGTTATCAACAATTTATGGACATATAAGGAGAGTTTCAAAGGAGGTTGTCACCAGAAATCGTTCATCTCCTACACGGGCCTAAAATACATTTTTTGTTGTACAATATAGTTATTTGTTAATTTAGAGCGCGAGGAGCGCGGTAATCTTTGGACAGCTGCAATGGCACTTTTGTTCTCGAAATAAACACATGTTTTTTTTTCTTCAAACGCAGCTTTTAAACATAGAAATGATCGACACTTCATTCAACAAAGGCATCTAATATTACCCATGAGAAAATAAACACTCAATAGTAATCCCAAATGAATAGGCTATCCAAATATCCATTAATTTACATCTCTAAAAAAACAAGATAACTTGCTTGAAAAAAAACCTAATGTCGATATCGAATCACAGGCCTTCAGCTTGATAGCAGCTATGCTCTCAACACCACCATAGTTCCTAAGAGTGTTGTGAATTTATCATCATGCAACAATAGGTTCATTTTCAACAAAAGCTGTGGAGATAGACCGTTTCTTCAATATTTTCGCTCTAGATCGAACAAGCTGTCACAAAATGACATTTCTGAGAAAACATCAGCTTTGCGTTGAGATCTAAAAGCGTCAAAGGCTACCTATATACTTTGGTAAGCGGTTGTAGAAAAAAATATAGTTTACTGACCATGCACGATCGTCGGGGAGATGGAAATATTTATGGTTTTACGCACTGTCCACAGTGCCTAAAGTGATACTTTTCAGCACACGTAAGTGAAAAGATCAAATGTGCGTATAGTTATGTTTTACGCATCGTTCATATAATTCCAAAAGACAGTATTTTGCGTCAGATTTTACTTGAAAGTCATCAAATGACTTTTGTATCATATATAAATAACTATTTCATCTTGGTGCATAATGGTCATGAATTCATGAAGTTTCATTTTTGATAAGGATGTCCACTTATAGAGGTTATTTCGAACGATCGACTGAAACTTCAAATTCAGTCGCAGATATTGCCATTATCTCAGTACCTAATTTCGAATGAAAATCCTCATTAGGTTTTACAACTTTGACTTTATGGTAAATAAATAAACTTGAAAAAAAACATTTTAGATAAAAGCTTCTATTTAAATGTAATAAAAAGAAGAAAATAAATTTTAAAGTGAATAAACCCATCATTTTGTTATATTATAAAATTCTAAATGAAGTAAAAGCTTGTCGCGAGAAGTATATTTGTGATTCTTATAGTAAATTAAATTCAAAATTACCTCAAGATTTATTCACACGATAAGCTTTTACATCATTTAAAATTTTATAATGTGACAAAATTATGGGTATTTCGCTTTACTGCATTTAAATAAAAGCTTTTATCTGAAAAGGTTTTTTAAGTTTGTTTATTACTTTCTTTTTTAGTTTTGTGTGAATATGTTTCTAAGTCTGTTCATTTCAATCAATGCGCCATTGTTGCACGGTCGCTTGCCTGTTAATTTACCGTTTGAATTTTTTCCAAATTTCTACGTGTCTTCTAAATAGCTTTAGAGGGGGCAGTGGGGTAATTTTTTTTAATCCGTTCCATTCAATGGCCGGATAATTTTTACTATTTTAACGGATTTCCATTCCGCGAGTTCTCATATTTTTTTGTGACAGGAAACAGGCGACAGGCGATCTATTTTTTTCATTTCCGAAACTGTTGAAACATTTTTCGAATTCCTTTGCGTTCTCTATCTAGCTTTTGAGGGGGAAAAGGAGGGGCAAAATTTTTTAAACCATAATTTCCGACGGTCAGATATTTTTCACAAAGTATTTTCACAGATTTTTCCGATTATAAATTCGCGTGTTTTCCATTTTTTTTCGAGAAAAGAGGGAGGCGAGTACCCCCTACTCATTTTTTTCTTGCTGTAATTTTTGACGTCCAAATACAAGAAAACGTCTGAAAACCTACGCGTTCTCTATCTAGCTTTCGGAGGACGGGGGGAGCAATTACTTTTTATAAACCATAACATTCGACTGTCAGATATTTTTCACGATTCTTACAGATTTTTCCGATTTTAATTTCACGAGTTACTTTTCCAACTTTTCAAGAGAAGGGGGAGCAGCCCCCCCACTACTTATTTTTTTTTTGCTGTTATTTATGACGTCCAAATCCGTCAATAAAACTTCCGAAACCCTACGCGTTCTCTATCTAACTTTCGGGGGCAGGGGGGACAATTTCTTCGACTTTAATGATTTGTCATCGGAACTGAACCAACACGTAAAATTGAAATTCTATAGGATGAGGGGAAGTGGTTCTAAGTCAGCTTGCAAGATTTGTACCCATCTAACATACACAGAGCAAGTTAAATAAAAGCTTTCAATAAAAACAGAAAATAAAATGGTCGGAAATGGCATTATCACCTCCATAACTTCAAACCAATCATCGGTTGTCATCATGAACGTTGGACATCTTCCCCCAAACATTAATCAAGAGAAATCACCCTGAAAATATCTATGTGAATTCGAAAACTGACTGAGACCTAACAAGACAAAAACAATGAAATGCCAAACACCTCGAAAGTTCGCTACTTTGCTCTCGTTTACATGCAAATTACAACTGGCAGGTGGAACAGACACTGAGCCAATCAAAAACACGAAATAATGACCATTCATTAATCACTTTACGCGATTACTACGACACTTTCCATCTCATTCGTTTGTCTCCTTTTTGGGGGCAACTGTGCTGGCGCCATCTACTAATAAACCCCATCGTCATCCAATAATAATCCCATAAGATTGACTGACTATACTTCTTTAGACAATGTCCAGACGTTCCTAGGCTATTCCTTCACCGCGTAGGAGACTGCATAGTATTCAATTACAAAATTTGGCGACCGTGACAGGACACGAACCTGCAATCTTCGGATTCGAAGTCCGAAGATTTCATGAGTTTTGAAAAATCATCTTCCATATTCCAATGTTGCATCGAGTAGGAACATAATCCCAAAACTCGTCCGACATCTTGGAGACGACATCTTGAATTCATGAATTTTGGCATCATAATCCCCGAAGGAAAAGAACCCCCACATACCTATTTCGAATAGATCGCCCGCCATCTTTTTTCTCGTACGAATATATTATAAAGCATTTGTCAGCTGAATGACAGAAAACTACCATATTTCAAGTAAATTGCACGATTTGATCATGTCAGGTCATATTTTTAATATACTTGAATGCGTGATCAAAAACTTCCTGTATTGTCTTGTGGAATATCAATTTACTCCAGCTCAAAAAATCGCTGCAGTTACATTGACCTATGCGTCTATTTAAACAAATATAAACTAAGACATATTTTCTGTGGAAGAAACGTGTTTTAAAAGTTTTATTTCCGTATATACCTCATACTGAGAAATATCGGAAAAAAAACTTTTAAAACACGTTTCTTCCACAGAAAATATGTCCTGTAGAACTTTACCTTCTATAATATATCTTAGTTCATATTTGTTTAAATAGACGCATATGTTCAATGGAACAGCTGTGATTTTTTGAGCTAGAGTAAATTGGTATACCATAAGACAATACAGGAAGTTTTTGATTACGCATTAAAGTATTTTCGCCGAATGCGATTTATTGAAATTTGGAACTTTAGTTTGGAGTTTCCGAATTTGAATTTATGTTAGCTAGATCATTCGTCTGAAAGTGAAGCAATTGAGTTTCATCAAGTTTCTGTTTAAGACTGCACGGATTGAATAATTCAATATTTCCTCATGTTCCTGGCAGATGGCGCTGTAAATCGGCTCCAATAAATGATACACATCAGACCTAATCCCAGTAAGTAATCTTCATACAACGGCCAAGTAATTCCTTCAGTCAACCTATATGTAAACAATTCAATAGCTGTATCTTTCATCGAACCATCATTCTTTTCAATTAGTGAAAATTGGTTTATGTCTCTTTTGAATTATTTGTGAATGATACACTTTCTAATAACTTTCATCGGCTTGAAAATGTATCATTGAGCTTGCCTAACCGTGATGCATATCGTACCCTTTTTTCACTCAAAAAGTATTTGAGACTGTCGTATTTTGAATTAGAGATTCCTGTTTAGAGGTCCAGAATGCAGAATGCAGATTTAATTTTTTTAACCTCAGTGAGTTTATCGAATAAATAGGTCACTCCATAGTCATTAGTATACAACACGTCAGTTATATATTACAGGAGTAAAGTTATATTATAAATGCGAGCCAGCTTTTCCTCTCATTTTAACTGCCGTTCTGCATTAGTTTAATGGATACCGTCTTGTCACAACAACCATTATAATCATTCTCATGAAGGACCTGGCTCTTCATACTTAGTAACGAAACTATTTAGATGAGACTTTTGGTATTTACACTGTGCTATTCAAATTCCAGTAATTCTCTACGGCAGAGAGAAATGCTAGAATTTGTATCTGCAACAGAATCTTGAAAGAGGTGGTTCATACCGATGTATACTCACCCAGAAATGATACGTTGTTATTTTTCATTCCCATGGTATAATTTGATTGAATCGAATCTGCTATAGCTGTATTACAAATTTTGATTTATGAATCATTGGTCAATAAAAGCTCAATTAATTCGATAACTGAATATACCCAGCATGGTTTTTTTCAAATCGACTGTTCTCTTTTCAGAATGGTAGAGAATGACCCTAACTCCAAAACTACGGAGAAGTTAGCATCATAAGGAGCTCTAATATTTCCAAGGACGATGCTCTTCTGGAATATCATCGATATCATCAAAGTATAATGCTCCATTCAATGCTCGAATTGTCACGGGGCCGAAAATTGTCCAAACTCTGAATTACAACCATTAGAGGAAATCAGCGATTCGGAGGAGATTTATGAGGAAGCAACAATAAATGATCAAAAAAATATTGAAAATAAAGATCTTGTTTTGACGACCTTAACGAAATCGTCGACCCCATCAAAGATCCTGAAGAAACCGAAAAATATATTGAGTCTGACGATTTAGAGCAGCTTACCCAAAAAATGAGATTACAATAAATTTTGATTGTGTATTCCTACTTGAATTCATTCATGTTCAATACGTAAGTAACTCATTTTCAATATACAGTGCGACGCTAAATTATGGAACAAATTCATTATTTCTGAATATAAGGATATATCGGAAAAATCCTCGGACAGGTCGATTTTTTTTCCGATGGGCCAATTTTTGAACCTCACCCAAAATATATAGGGTTATCCGCATTTGTGGAAAAGTGACTTTGGTGATATTTTTAAATGGGACACAAAGTATATTTGTCCTTATTTGGTTAGGGATCGTCATTACAAATCCAGTGATACTAAGTTTGATGAGATTATGTCAAACGGCTGCGGAGATATGGCCAAAAAACTTCTCCATGTACCCAATGAGTGCGACAGAGACTTTTAACCTTCTGAATCGTTTGACATAATCCCATCAAACTTGTTATCACTGGATTCGTAATGACGATCCCTAACCAAATATGGAAAAATATACTAGGTGTCCAATTTAAAAATATCACCAAGTCATTTTTACTCAATTGCGGATAACCCTATATATTTTGGGTGGGGTTAAAAAATTGGCCCATCGAAAAAGAAAATCGACCTGTCCGAGAATTTTTCCGAAATGTCCTTATATTCAGAAATAATTAATTTGTTCCATAATTTAGCGTCGCACTATATATGTGCCCATTAGGTACTTTTATTGTTTAAACTTATTCTTTTTCAGCAGTATGAACGTTGAACGGTTGAAGTTACCTGACTCATTTCGAAATTAAGTATAATAGAGTGGTCCATGTCGGGGCGTGGCGCAGTGGTTAGAGCGTCCGACTCTGAGTCAAAAGGTCCGCAGTTCAAGCCCCAGTTACGGCTGGGATTTTTTAATTTAATTTGACCGATTAAATTATTTAAATCTCGTGGCTAGACTGGGGTGAGTCCTGCACGATTCACTGTTGCGTTCCAATTAACAGTGCTGCTCCTAAAGTGGCGCATGGAGTTAGTAACAAGGCCTATCCAGAACACGTGGCTAATGACCATAGCAGTCGATGCCAAAAACACCAAAGAAAAAAAAATAGAGTGGTCCATTGAAAACAAAACAGCGTCTTCACCCGAAAAACATTCCATCTCTCGCTGTGACCGCCACCCCTAAATTTTTATATGACAAGTGATGCCTCATTCGAAAAGTATTTTCCTTCCTAATATCAGACAACAAAAATAAATTGATTCATGGATTCGTTTTCGAGATATAGGAACTTAAAGTTGGGAAATCACTATTCATTCATTCAATCAATAAAAACAATATTTGATAAAGTAACTGTCACAATAATTGTTATTGTCAATGAACCAAATCTTCTAGAGATTCTGGTTCGGTTGCATTGATTTTGTTTTTTAAGTGACCGAACAGGAAAAAGTCGAGATGGGTGAAATCTGGAGATCTGGCTAGCCACTCTATAGAGCCTCTTCTTCCAATCCAACTTCCAGAAAACATTCTTTCCAAAAATCTCCTTACAGGCTGTGCATAATGTGGAGGTGCCCCGTTCTTGTGCTCAATGTTGGGTCTGCATGAACTTGTCCTAAAAGTGTAACTTCGACGGGTTCATTTCTCAACGAAAATTCACGTTCTGGGTATCGTTTCTTGTTGGCTACTGATCCAGATTTTCTAGCAACAAGTTTATCCAGATGCGTTTCATTGAACAAATTAGCTGTACGGTTACCGCACTCTTCTTCTTTTTGTTAATATTCCTCTTTCTGAAGAAAACTTCTGCAAAGAATTAAATATTATAAAACAGATAGCAGTTAACAATGGATATCAAGTCAAATTAATAGAGAATATTCTTGCTAAAAAATTACATAGAAAGGCTATCCAAGAAGTGTACCCCACTATGAGGAACCTTGACAATAATTACAGAACATTAACTTATTCAGGGCCCGTTTCAGAAAAAATAGCGTCATTTTTGAAAAAACAAAATTTAAGAGTAGCATTCAGAACAGATAACACGTTGGGAAGGTTTATTGAAAATAATAAAGATAAAACACAAAAATCTAAAAAATCAGGAGTTTATAAATTGAATTGTGGTTCTTGTTCCAAAGTATATGTAGGCCAGACTGGTAGACCATTCAAAAGCCGTGTACGTGAGCACCGTATGAATTATGTAAATAATAAAACACATTCAACATATGCCAATCATATTTTGGAAGAAGACCATGACTTCGATGAAAACTTTGAAATCCTTCATGTTGAAAATAAAGGTATTAGACTTAATTATTTAGAATTCTTGGAAATTGATAAATTGAAAAATTCGAATTGTTTACTAAATGATCAATTGGACCTTAATAGTTCCCCTTTGTTGAACCTTTTCAACTAATTAAGTAGTAGATATGTTTTGAGATTTCCAGGTATCTACCTACATTGTATTGTCAATTTTATTTTTATCATAGGTAGCTCCTAATTACCTCAATTGTTAAGAAGGGTATTTAAGTAATGTTCAAGGTAGAATAATTTAATGTATTACATTCGCTTGAAAAAGATACAGTGTATCGAAACATGTCGCGAAGACAATAAATCTGTGGAAATTTAATCGTGTTTACCTTAGTGTCAAATAATAATAATAATGTTTATTAACTCATGATCATACATATAAAATACAATAAAAACAGAGAAAGGTAATCAGGTTAATAAACAGGAGAAAGTCACGTAAACTGTTGCCAGTTTGTGTGTGATTAAAAATCAGTTATTAATAATGAAAATATAAATAATTAGAATAAAATTGAATACAATAGATTTGATAAAATCCGGACGACAACAAATGTATATCTAAAAGTAACAATAATAAAAGTAACAATGAACATATAATACTAATAATAACAATGATAATATGAGAAACAATAACAGACACTAGTTAAAATATGACAACTACAGATTAAAATGGGTTATTTGTAAAAATATACACATACACACTAATACTTACATATTCCTAAAAATTCTTCACGAGAGCTGTGCACACTGGACATAATAGATTACCGAGTCAGTACTTATAGTAGTACTAACCGTACACTAATTTATGTACTTCTAAACGAGGCAATACATTGATATAATTATTCAACCTTTTCCTGAATTCATTTTGACTCTTCGAATTTTTTAGTTGAATTGGAAGAGCATTGTAAAATTTAAAACTGAAATAGTTGTAGCTTCTTTGTCCTACAGTTTTATTCATAAATGGTGTTTTGAAATTGTTTTGTTTGGATCGAGTGTTATATTCATGTTGTATTTTTGGCATATTATTTTTAATTTTGTGTGTTCGTAAGTTACAGTTTGAAAAAAAAGAGATGTACTGGGTCGAATACTTGTGCTTCCTCATAAAAGACGTTTGATGAATAATTCCTTTTTTTTCTAAATATAATTTTAAGTAGTCTTTTTTGTGTCACGATCAGTTTATTCATAGCAGTCTTTCCAGATGATCCATAGCACCATAGTCCCATTGCAATCATTGTTTCAAATAACACGCTGTACAGAAGAAACGCGTCTTACAAATTTGACAGAAAACCAACACATGTCAATTGTTAGAGTGCTCTACTTCAGACGTAGCTCCCGGTATTTATTCATTTGTCACCGGAGTTTTTAGGCTGCAAGATAAGTGTATCAGATATTGGTGAGATGTTAGTCAGGTGATTATTCATGGTGTTGAGAATTATTCACTACGTTTGTGATGGCGATGGAATAAAGTTGTGTGATGAGGATTGTCTTTTAATACGTGGTTGTGCCCTATGTGTAACAATTCAGAAGTGGGATGGAGAACAGGCTTCAGTTATGATTAGTGAAGCCAGTAGTGATAGTGAAAACTACAAAAGGAAATCAACAGTAATGGCTGGACCATCCCGTCATGGAAAAGGAGCAACCCAAGGATTTTCCAAGAACCTCAACGCTGGGGGCGCAAGATCCCAAGCAAGGAAATGTACCCATTGTAGCCGAAAAGGGCATTTAAAGGAAAATTGTTGGTGTCTTATTCCGGCTATGCTATAGCTACTGAAAAGGCAAGTGGAAAAATTTAGATATTTCATTGATGATCTTGTTTTGGAATGATATTTTTTTATGTGAAGGATACCTGGATACAGGTAGTCGATAAAATTTTGCAAACGTTTTGCTAGTAGATAAACTCATATCATATTCTTCTGAAATTCTAGTAAGAGTTAGTCCAAAAAAATTCCCTAATGGAATGAGCACCAACTGTTTGAATTAACTGAACTTCCTATTGCATCTGACATTTATGGCCAAAATTTGCCAACCAATTATATACCACAAAGATATTATGATGAATATTCATGGGGAAAGTTGACGTTGAATGAAGTATACCACATGCGCTCTTTACCTGTAGTTATAGAGAAAATGTCACGATTCATTCACATTTTACCACTACGGTTTCTGCCCGAAATTATAACGAAAAATGTTTGTTTATTTTATTAATGTAGCCGACGTCGTGTTATTAGCCACGGCGAATCGGAACAGCAAGAGAGGGGGTTTTGACAGGCAGACGACGTGGATGAGGAGGAGGAGTTTAGATTTGGTAGTTCATTAAGTCGGGTTTATTGTGCTTGGGTTTGAAATTAAAATGATTGATTAATATACGTTAAACAAAACTAGCATTTTCGTGTTTATTAGTTTACCGAGTCGATTACATTAAGAATATTATTCAATTCAAAAATAAATTTTGGTTCAAAGGTATGCCGTACATTGCTACGAATTCATATTGAAACAACAAAATTGAATTATTTTAGTTGATTTCTCTTATGTTATAGTGATAGTTTCAGTTGACAGACAAAGACCTAGTCATTCAGATAGGTTTTCATGAGTCAATGAATCACTGAAATCAACAATAAAAATAGTAATGTATTTACGAAAACATGGAGTTACCATGGTGAAGTTTTCAATATTTTGAATTTTGAATGAATCACAGATTTTGATAAATCGATCTCTTAGAACGGTATCCATTTCTAAATACCATTTTAGTTACATGAATATAAAAACGAAATATATCTGATCACAGTAAGGTTTTCACGAGTCAAAGCTTCAAGGAGTACTCATTCGAACAAATTTATAGCAGGGAAAAGTAAAAGAAAAAAAAGGAGCACAAAAAAAATAAGCATCAATCCAAAAAATTATTCGATTGATGGGCTCAATGTTTGTATTTGTAGTTTATCCAGAAGGTCATTCAGAGTTCTCGTGAATGAAATACCAAGTCAGGATATAATACAATAAAAATGAAAAGCCTAGTGAGCATGAACAAAATAAAGAGGTGGTGAAAAAAAAGTTGCTCTATAACATGTGTGAATATGTTTAAATATGCGTGGTGGTGGTAATTTTGGTGATTTGTTTAGCATGATGAAACAATCTACTTTGCAGACATTGTTCATTAGATACACATCATCCGAATAAAATGGGAACTCGGTGAATAGGTACTAATAAACAGGTAAAATTATTGAAAGGTCACCAACTGCCGCATGAGAGAAGGTTCTAATACTGGGCTCTTCTCAAAGCTAAAACCATTATTTGACTCTTTTAAGTACATGGGGAATCTATTGAATTAATTCAAACCTTGGAAAAATAATGTATAAACATATTTGTGTGTCTAAGGAAAGTCGCTGTATGTATGAGTTAAAATGTTATGACTAATGAATATCAACCATGACTTCAATTTCAGCAGAGCCCTAGCCAGAGCCAGAGCCCTAGCCAGAGTCCTAACCAGAGCCCAAGCCAGAGCCAGAGCCAGAGCCCTAGCTATAGCCCTAGCCAGAGCCAAAGCCAAAGCCAAAGCCAAAGCCAAAGCCAGAGCCAGAGCCAGAGCCAGAGCCAGAGCCAGAGCCAGAGCCAGAGCCAGAGCCAGAGCCAGAGCCAGAGCCAGAGCCAGAGCCAGAGCCAGAGCCAGAGCCAGAGCCAGAGCCAGAGCCAGAGCCAGAGCCAGAGCCTGAGCCAGAACCAGAGCCCTAGCCGGAGCCCTAGCCAGAGCCAGAGCTAGAGAAAAAAAATGCTCGGGCAGCAATGTCTGTCTAAATGCGCCAAGAGCGCCAAGCTTAAAAATATATATATATATAAAATATATATAAAATATATATAAAAGAAGTGCTCGTGCAGCAATGATGAATAAAAAAACAAATATCAGACCTGCTAGAAGGAAATTATCGGCAAAACTATAAGTCCTGTTAGAAGGAAATTATTGCCAAAACTATAAGGCCTGTTAGAAGGAAATTATCGGCAAAACTATGAGTCCTGTTAGAAGGAAATTATCGTCAAAACTATAAGTCCTGTTAGAAGGAAATTATCGGCAAAACTGTAAGTCCTGATAGAAGGAAATTATCGCCAAAACTATATGGCCTGTGAGAAGGCAGAAAAAAAATACAAAAAAATTATGTCAAACACTGTTCAACATAAAAACGGAATTGATATACTACCGTTTTTCTCTTTTTACAGGCAACCACGATGCCCATCCCCCTAAAGGACGGAAGGAAACGAAACAATCTACAAAACATCTCGCGAGGACGCTCCATGAACAGGATGACCGAATGTTAGAGTGCTGATGTGGCTGAAGTTAGCTTTAGATTTAAATCTAATATTCAGTATTTTACAGTGGACCATGTCAAAACTATTCGTGTGTATTTTTTGGCGAAAGTCGTCGGTCTTCAGGGTAAATAATTGTCGCTCATTCCTAACTATTTTTGATTAAACAGTGAGGATCATGGTATGTCTACAATGTCAGTACCTTACCTGATAACACAACGAGGTTATTGTGTTGTCACGCAATGAGTACGGACTGCTGTGTAGTTACGGTTTGGTTGGATTGTAGAATGTGAATTATATGAAAAGCAGCGCAAGTTCAGAACTAATTAGAAATTACTATAGCCGCGAAAAAGGCATATAAAAGTTTAATCGCTGAATAGTCAAAGAAAGAAGTGTAAATGAAAATTGTGTCAAACTACATTTTTAGTGCCAATGTCTATTGTGAAATCATTTGCCTAGTTTATACCATAGTATAACTATCACAATTGTAACCAGAAGTACCGAGATTGATGCGCATCAACTGTCATAGTGGTAGCTTTACCATTACCTGTTTTAATTTAGAAAATGCGGTAAATGGAAAAATTTACGACATCAGGTGAAAAGAGAGTGTCACCATAACAAAAATATTATAATTGGAGATTATGCGAGTCAACCGTCGTAGTGGTCGATTCACCCCTAAATGTTTTAATTCAGAAAATGCGGTAAATGGAAAAATTGACGAGATCAGGTAAAAACGAGAGTGTCACCATAACAGAAATATTATAATTGTTCCGAAAAGGAAGGAGATTTATGAGAATCAACCGTCGGGATGGTCGATTCATCCCTAAATGTTTTAATTCAAAGAATGCAATAAAAGCAAAACTGGACGAGATCAGGTGAAAATGATAGTATCACTATAATAGAAATATCACAATTGTTACCAAAAGTGTCGAGATTTAGGCGTATCAACCGTCAGGGTGGTAGCTTCATCCCTAAATGTTTCAATTCAAAAAATGCAATAAAAGGAAAACTGAACGAGATCAGGTGACAATGACAGTGTCACTATAATAGAAATATTACAATTGTTACCAAAAGTGCAGAGATTTATGCGAATCAACCGTCGGGATGGTCGATTCATCCCTAAATGTTTGAATTCATTAAATGCGATATATGGAGAACTGGACAAGATCAGGTGAAAACGACTGCGTCACTATAACAGAAATATCACAATTGTTACCAAAAGTGCAGAGATTTATGCGTATCAACCGTCAGAGTGGTAGCTTCATCCCTAAATGTTTAAATTCAAAGAATGCAATAAAAGGAAAACAGGACGAGATCAGGTGACAATGACAGTGTCACTATAATAGAAATATTACAATTGTTACCAAAAGGGCCGAGATTTATGCGTATCAATCGTCAGGGTGGTAGCTTCACCCCTAAATGTTTTAATTCAAAGAATGCAATAAAAGGAAAACTGGACGAGATCAGGAGACAATGACAGTGTTACTATAATACAAATGTCACAATTGTTACTGAAACTGCCAAAATTTATGCGTATCAACCGTCAGGGTGGTAGCTCCATCCCTAAATGTTTTTATTCAAAGAATGCAATAAAAGGAAAACTGGACGAGATCAGATGACAATGATAGTGTCACTATAATAGAAAAGTCACAATTGTTACTGAAAGTGCTGAGATTGATGCGTATCAACCGTCAAGGTGGTGGCTTCATCCCTAAAGGTTTTAATTCAAAGAATGCAATAAAAGGAAAACTCGACGAGATCAGGTAACAATGACAGTATTACTATAATAGAAATATCACAATTGTTACTAAAAGTGCCAAGATTTTTGCGTATCAACCGTCAGGGTGGTAGCTTCATCCCTAAATGTTTTAAGTCAAAGAATGCAAGAAAAGGAAGACTGGACGTGATCAGGTGACAATGACAGTGTCACTATAATAGAAAAGTCACAATTGTTACGGAAAGTGCTGAGATTTATGCTTATCAACCGTCAGGGTGGTGGCTTCATCCGTAAAGGTTTTAATTCAGAGAATGCAATAAAAGGAAAACTGGACGAGATCAGGTGACAATGACAGTGTCACTATAATATAAATATTACAATTGTTACCAAAAGTGCAGAGATTTATGCGAATCAACAGTCGGGATGGTCGATTCATCCCTAAATGTTTTAATTCATTAAATGCGATATATGGAGAACTGGACAAGATCAGGTGAAAATGACAGCGTCACTATAACAGAAATATCACAATTGTTACCAAAAGTGCAGAGATTTATGCGTATCAACCGTCAGAGTGGTAGCTTCATCCCTAAATGTTTAAATTCAAAGAATGCAATAAAAGGAAAACTGGACGAGATCAGGTGACAATGACAGTGTCACTATAATAGAAATATTACAATTGTTACCAAAAGGGCCGAGATTTATGCGTATCAACCGTCAGGGTGGTAGCTTCAACCCTAAATGTTTTAATTCAAAGAATGCAATAAAAGGAAAACTGGACGAGATCAGGAGACAATGACAGTGTTACTATAATATAAATGTCACAATTGTTACTGAAAGTGCCAAAATTTATGCGTATCAACCGTCAGGTTGGTAGCTCCATCACTAAATGTTTTTATTCAAAGAATGCAATAAAAGGAAAACTGGACGAGATCAGGTGACAATGACAGTGTCACTATAATAGAAAAGTCACAATTGTTACTGAAAGTGCTGAGATTGATGCGTATCAACCGTCAGGGTGGTGGCTCCATCCCTAAATGTTTTTATTCAAAGAATGCAATAAAAGGAAAACTGAACGAGATCAGGTGACAATATCACTATGATAGAAATGTCACAATTGTTACCAAAAGTGCCGAGATTTATGCATATCGACTGTCAAGGTGGTAGCT
Organism: Chrysolina oricalcia; assembly: GCA_944452925.2. Classification (NCBI taxonomy): domain Eukaryota; kingdom Metazoa; phylum Arthropoda; class Insecta; order Coleoptera; family Chrysomelidae; genus Chrysolina; species Chrysolina oricalcia. Next base: position 28,396,530 of record OX101811.2, on the reverse strand, counting down.
TCATCCCTAAATGTTTTAATTCAAAGAATGCAAGAAAAGGAAGACTGGACGTGATCAGGTGACAATGACAGTGTCACTATAATAGAAAAGTCACAATTGTTACGGAAAGTGCTGAGATTTATGCTTATCAACCGTCAGGGTGGTGGCTTCATCCGTAAAGGTTTTAATTCAGAGAATGCAATAAAAGGAAAACTGGACGAGATCAGGCGACAATGACAGTGTCACTATAATATAAATATTACAATTGTTACCAAAAGTGCAGAGATTTATGCGAATCAACAGTCGGGATGGTCGATTCATCCCTAAATGTTTTAATTCATTAAATGCGATATATGGAGAACTGGACAAGATCAGGTGAAAATGACAGCGTCACTATAACAGAAATATCACAATTGTTACCAAAAGTACAGAGATTTATGCGTATCAACCGTCAGAGTGGTAGCTTCATCCCTAAATGTTTAAATTCAAAGAATGCAATAGAAGGAAAACTGGACGAGATCAGGTGACAATGACAGTGTCACTATAATAGAAATATTACAATTATTACCAAAAGGGCCGAGATTTATGCGTATCAACCGTCAGGGTGGTAGCTTCACCCCTAAATGTTTTAATTCAAAGAATGCAATAAAAGGAAAACTGGACGAGATCAGGAGACAATGACAGTGTTACTATAATATAAATGTCACAATTGTTACTGAAAGTGCCAAAATTTATGTGTATCAACCGTCAGGGTGGTAGCTCCATCCCTAAATGTTTTTATTCAAAGAATGCAATAAAAGGAATACTGGACGAGATCAGGTGACAATGACAGTGTCACTATAATAGAAAAGTCACAATTGTTACTGAAAGTGCTGAGATTGATGCGTATCAACCGTCAGGGTGGTGGCTCCATCCCTAAATGTTTTTATTCAAAGAATGCAATAAAAGGAAAACTGAACGAGATCAGGTGACAATATCACTATAATAGAAATGTCACAATTGTTACCAAAAGTGCCGAGATTTATGCATATCGACTGTCAGGGTGGTAGCTTCATCCCTAAATGTTTTAATTCAAGGAATGCAATAAAAGGAAAACTGGACGAGATCAGGTGACAGTGACAGTATCACTATAATAGAAATATCATAATTGTTACCAAAAATGCTGAGATTTATGCGTATCAACCGTCTTGGTGGTAGCTTCACGCCTAAATATTTCAATTCAGAAAATGCGATAAATGGACGAGATAAGGTGAGAACGAGAGTGTCACTATAACATAAATGTTACAATAAATTGATGGATGTAGTCAATATTACGTGGTAAGAAATCATCACGGAAAATGAGAAATAAAACTTTCTAGCAGTCGATGCCAAAACACCAAGGAAAAAAAAAATAACACTCCTTAAATACCCTGAATTCCACCCGAGGCCTGTCTTAATGACTAACGGTCATCAATGGCTTTTACCTGGATCTTGTTTATTTGCGACAATGTGACTGCGCTGCCTTAAAAACCGGTGATTAGACCAAATCCAGTTGATCATTCAGTAGGTTACATCCACAATATTTGTGTTTATGAATTTCTAGAGATTCTAAATAATTCAGTTTCCAACCCTTGCTTGCATAGTGCAAAATTTCCGTATCGTTCAGACTCGGAAACTTGTGGTTGCATTCCAAGGAATGGTTTGAAAACGTCGATTCATTTTTCGAAAAATTACGTCCACATTGTCCCACATAAACACCGTTACACTATGGACACTTAAGCTTATAAACTCCAGATTTTTCCATTTTTGCCAAAGATAGAATAGCAGAAATGGAAAAATCTGGAATTCAGTCAATTCATCAACATCGTATAAATATATACCGAACGGTTCAAAAGTCAGCAGGGGGAGGACTATTCGCGGTCACAATAATAAAGAACCATGTAAATATTTAAGTTTCAAAAGTCGAAAACGCACGTTTGCGATCTCTCTGTGATTGTCTTGTTTCCGAAAACTATGTCATCAGGAACAGTAAAATCAGTCTAAATAGGCGCTTCCTGTACATGCTCATGTAGCTGTCATAGCTAAAGGTAAATTCCATTTATTTTGATTTCAGCTATATGGTGGAGATCTGCTCCCGTGAAGATGATTGATGTATGTTTTAGCGTTTGCTTATACTGTCAATTCAAAATGAGGCTGCGAATAAACTGAAAAAACCAACGACGCCGATGACCTTCAATATTGACCTTATCTTTTACACTTTCGCATTACCGTGCTTATTGAGAGAAATATAAAATATAATTATTTGTTTTTACGAATCTCCTAGGTTTGGGAAAAAACCCTCAAAATCAGAGCTGGTGCGACCAAGGAGATACCCGGGACCAACAGCTTACGTAAATGTAAATTCCAAAATGAACTGGAACACCGTGTCGTGAATCTCGCGAATTGTATTCATTATGGAATCACATCTTCACATTGTCACGTGCAGTTGACCCATGCCCAAAACTACAAGTTATATTTTTGTCTCCAATTACCAAAAATTTTATCAAAACTGTGAGGACAATATGAATGTGACCAAAATAATCTCTTTTTGAAGATACCACATTTTTAGTTAAGTTAATATTTTTCGATAAACTTTGTCTTTTTAAACAGCATATTTATATGGCGAGTACTTTATGAACACAGTGAAGCATAGGGCGACGGTCAATTGCTCTGGATCAGCTAGATACGTTGGTATTCGATTTTCGCTTGTGTATTATAAAAATTTTGTACTTTAGATTTGGATTTGGATTGTGGATTTGTGGATTACGATTTTGGTTACGATTTGGTATATGACATTTGGTACGACTGGATTTTTACACGACTTTGCTAACGACGTTGGATTAGGATATTCTATTGTTATTCGAAATTACGAATGGAAATCCGATTTTAAAACATTGGGTAGGATTCATTTATAATAAATAATTTGGGTTAGAATTAGTAGGTAGGTTCCAAACAACAGCGTGTTGTTCAAATATCTTTCACTATGCCGAAAAGCAAGAAGGTATTCATCAACTTAGAACTGTTCTGTACAATGGTACAGCAGGCCAAGGTCAACATCGAAGATCTGAAAATATCTATCAGCTCCTCGAATATATTTCATTCGATTTGCAAAACTCTGCAATTGAAACCAACAGGCAACAACAAATATAGACTCTGGAAATGCTGGAAAAAACATCAACTATCCATTATAAAGGTCGGCGCTGCCGGCGAACGCAAAGGCAGGAGACCGAAGAGGATGAAAAAGAAGATGAGCACATGTTACCCTTAGCCTGTAGAACTGTTGAGCAAGTCACGGAAGCGCCAGTCCGGACGATTTCGACAATGACACATGAGAGTGCTTTCCAGACATGCGATCAAAGGTGGTCCGCAAAACAAACTGTGTGTTATGGATTTTCAAAAATTGCTCACGTACCACGTCACATAATTCGTGATCCAGAAATGCGTCGAGCATATTTCCGGAAACACCTTTGGGATTACAATATTTCCTGTGTCATTTCTTTCAAAGGTGTGCATCGACGAAGGAAGGTTACGGGTCCTGAATTCGTGGAATATGCCATCTGTAAACACAGAGGATGCAGATCGTTCAGGTTTGAATTTCACCAGACTGCCAATGAAACTACTTGCCGTGTCATGATAAGATTCGATAAAGACGAGGAAATTCACAGTTCCGAGCAATTTTCGTATCAAGTCAAAGGTCTACAACGAAAAAATCTAAGAAAAGATTTACTCACAACGACTCCGATGCTCAGAAGAGACGAAGATATTAGAAAGAGCGATGCAGAGTTATTGCAGCATGGTAACTGGCAAGATATACGATCACTGTCTGTGTATCAGAAAGTCAAGTCCGAAGCTAAGTCTGCTATGGATTTACATGAAGATTCCTATGTTGATTTGGTATTGCGGTCAATTGCTGATCCTGCTGAGTCGAAATATATCCAGTGGCCATCGGCAGCAACCCCTGTGTATTTGTATAGTCGGTCCCAAATAAATATTTTGGTACCAAGAGGTCAGAGAGTCACAGGGTATTTTGATGCAACTGGTAGTGTGGTGAAAGCTTTCACAACTGGCAGAGTCTTCTACTATGCTATGGTTGTAAATAGTGGTGGAAAAATTATTCCAGTAGCCGAAATGATCAGCTCCACACATGATGCGGCTACGATTGCGTGCTTTTTCGTTAAATTCAAGAGGTTTGTGACTGTAGAGGTTCAAAGATCGTGGCCAATTTTTGACGTGATCGTCTGCGACTGGAGTTTTGCAAACATTGGCGGAGTCTGTTTAGGTTTCAATGAAATGACGCTGTTTTCTTATTTGAAAGTTGTCCACAACATATTGAAGAAATCAGAGGTGAAAACTCCAGTAATCATCCTAAAGTGTTGCTGTTCACACTTTATGAAAATGGTTAGTCGAATGCTAAAAAAGAATAGAGTGAATAGTAAAACATCAAAAATTATAATGGAAATGATGGCTCGCTTGCTAGAATGCACAACAATGGATGATCTGAGTATCCTGTTCAAAGCCATGTGTTTTATTCTTGGAAGCACCATTGAATCTCCTAAACTGCACGAATCTCTGGAAAGTTTTTCGAACAGAGATATCTCAGACAACCTCGAAATCTTGCATGCTCTGGAGATGAACTACGAAGCCGCAGATGATGATTTTGTACGAGGTGAATATAAGGACTCACCATTCTTTAAGCACTTTATGACAATTCACTCTCGATGTATGGAAGACATTATTGATAATGAGTTGGACATGATTCAGGCTAATAAAAATCTACTTGAAAATAAAAATGTATTAGAGTACGTTCTTGATCATTATATGCCCTTTGCTCCGATATGGACTGGAATTATGCAGGAGGTTTATTCCTCAACTGGCATAAATGTAAGACATAGCAATGCCAATGTTGAGTGTTGGTTCAAAATATTGAAAAAGAACGTATTGGGTGGTGAATCGAATATGAAAATTGGTAGGTTAGTGCGTAGTGTGCGGGAAAAAATTAAAACGGATTTACTAAGTGTTGATGGAAATATTGGTAATACACCTAAAAACAAAAGTAATCAAGCACGGCGAAAGCGAATCCAACAGAAAGAAATTGATAAACCCCTAGCTTTGGAATCCTGGCAACCAAAAACAAACAAAAAAAGATCACAAACCTACTTTGACTCAAAAAATATCGAGAAATACGTAGAAGATATTGATGATGCATCTAAGCAAATTGAGGTTGTACCCCAGCATCATGTAGTTGCTGAACCACACGATATAAGATCTCTCCCGAACGACCTGTTTTTTAACACTGATTATTATATGCGAGCAGCTTTACACAATGAAATGCCATTTGTTATTGGTATATTCGAATATAAAAATGCAATAATTAAACTGGCTAGTTCAGATTTTGCAGCACTATTATCTGAATACAATTTTGACTCAAACATTTTGAGTCCAAGTGATATTCGACACAAATGGCTGACAGATTATTGTTTGGATGGAGTTGCCTTTACGTGGTTCGCCAATTGTCCGGACATATATTTCATAGACACCATTTCCACACAAATTATAATGCAAGGACAGACAACGGTATATAATTTTGCACCCTATGTCATGCCACTGAAAGACTACAAGTATATTTTATTGCCAGTTAATTCCAGAGGTAACCATTGGTTACTGATTATTTCAGACATTGAAGATCACACCATCAATATTTCAGATCCTGGAAATGCTTAAGAGGAAGAAAATATTTGTGATAGAATTCACACATTTTTTCTTAATAAAAAGAAATCGATGATTGACGAATTTGTGCCATTGAAATGGGAAATGAAGTCCAATATCGTCAATATCCCAAAACAAAACGATTCCCATAATTGTGGTGTGTATGTTCTTTATTATATGCATATTTTTTCTAAGACCAAAACGATGTCTGCATTCTGGAACTATCTCAAAGACCAATCTAACTTCGAACCAGAACGATTTCGGATGTCCCTACAAGGAACAATTTTACTATCCACGGCAGATGTTTCAGAAATATGCCAAATTTGCGGCACAGATCGAGAAGGTAGTTTTATCAAGTGTGATAACTGTAAGAGGTGGATACATTTGGATCTTTGCGCAAAGAGATATGGACTTTTGACTAGCGGAATAACATTTGAGCTGGCTAGTGAGAGAAATTTCGGTTTTCACTGTTACTTATGCCGGAAAAATGAGAATCCCTTCCATAGCGTAATGGGCATTAAAAAAATATTTTTGGAAGAATCGGAATTACGGCAGTTCATTCGGCTCCACAAGGTGTATTTTGAGAAAATTTTCCAAACCCAAAGTACAAATGAGGAGAGTAGACGATTCCGCGAAACAACTGATTGCCGAAAACACCTCAAATGGGATTACTCCACTGAGTTCATCAATTTAGACATGTCGGTATCAGTGGGGAGTATTTTGAGAGAGGAACTCCAGTTGGCTGACATGGAGTATCTTGTTTATGTTTTAATCCCTGTAGCTAACAAACGGTTATTTCACAGCTTTTATGGCATTCCCGATGACATCACATATATTGATCAATATAAAAAAATCCATGGTATAGACGAACTCACTAGAATTGATTACCATATCGACTATACATTGGACATGGTTTATGACACAATGACAAAACTGATCTAGAAAGTTCAAGCCCAAAACAGGTCAATCGTCTACTCTTGTGCAGATCTAACTCATAATAACCTGACACAAATCACCTGATCATGTCTTATTTCTGCGGTATATGTCGTCTGTGAAATTTGAATAAAAGGGGTCAACCAGCATATCGAGTGTTCATTTGCGAAGGGTAATAAAAAATGTATTGATTGCGTGAATTTGCAGATATCTCAGGTTGTGTACAATTCATTCATCTTTGTCTATCGTCAAGGTTAAGCAAGAAATTCTGTTTGGGGGTACACCACCACTGCTACGCTATGCAGTGCGAAGTACGTCTGATAAGCGAATGCTCTCGTTTTCACTAGATCTCGTCCAGTTCGTCTTTTATTGCATTTTTTTATAGAAACATTGAAGTTACCACCCCTACGATTAATACTCTTACATATCGGTACTTATGATAACAACTGTAATATTTATGATATAGTGACGCTGTTATTTTCATCTGATCACGTCCAGTTTTCCGTTTATATATATATATATATATATATATATATATATATATATATATATATATATATATGTATATATATATATATATATATATATATATATATATATATATAACATAGGGATGAATCGACCACCCCGACGGATGATGCGCATAAAACTCCTCAGTAACAATTCTAACATTTCTGTTATAGTGACGCTCTCGTTTTCACCCGATCTCGTCCATTATTCCATTTAACACATTTTCTGAATTGAAACAGTAAGGGATGAAGCTACCACCCTGACGGCTGATACGCATAAATCTCGGAACTTTTGGTAACAATTGTGACATTTCTATTATAGTGACACTGCCATTGTCACCTGATCTCGTCCAGTCTTCCTTTTATTGCATTCTTTGACTTAAAACATTTAGGGATGAAGCTACCACCCTGACGGTTGATACGCATAAATCTTGGCACTCTTAGTAACAATTGTGATATTTCTATTATAGTGATACTATCATTGTTACCTGATCTCGTCCAGTTTTCCTTTTATTGCATTCTTTGAATTAAAACATTTAGGGATGAAGCTACCACCCTGACGGTTGATACGCATAAATCTTGGCACTTTTAGTAACAATTGTGATACTTCTATTATAGTGATACTGTCATTGTTACCTGATCTCGTCCAGTTTTCCTTTTATTGCATTCTTTGAATTAAAACCTTCAGGGATGAAGCCACCACCCTGACGGTTGATACGCATAAATCTCAGCACTTTCAGTAATAATTGTGACTTTTCTATTATAGTGACACTGTCATTGTCACCTGATCTCGTCCAGTTTTCCTTTTATTGCATTCTTTGAATAAAAACATTTAGGGATGGAGCTACCACCCTGACGGTTGATACGCATAAATTTTGGCACTTTCAGTAACAATTGTGACATTTATATTATAGTAACACTGTCATTGTCTCCTGATCTCGTCCAGTTTTCCTTTTATTGCATTCTTTGAATTAAAACCTTAAGGGATGAAGCCACCACCCTGACGGTTGATAAGCATAAATCTCAGCACTTTCAGTAACAATTGTGACTTTTCTATTATAGTGACACTGTCATTGTCACCTGATCTTGTTCAGTTTTCCTTTTATTGCATTCTTTGAATTAAAACATTTAGGGATGAAGCTACCACCCTGACGGTTGATACGCATAAATCTCGTCCCTTTTGGTAACAATTGTAATATTTCTATTATAGTGACACTGTCATTGTCACCTGATCTCGTTCAGTTTTCCTTTTATTGTATGCTTTGAATTAAAACATTTAGGGGTGAAGCTACCACCCTGACGGTTGATACGCATAAATCTCGGCCCTTTTGGTAACAATTGTAATATTTCTATTATAGTGACACTGTCATTGTCACCTGATCTCGTCCAGTTTTCCTTTTATTGCATTCTTTGAATTAAAACCTATAGGGATGAAGCCACCACCCTGACGGTTGATACGCATAAATCTCAGCACTTTCAGTAACAATTGTGACTTTTCTATTATAGTGACACTGTCATTGTCACCTGATCTCGTCCAGTCTTCCTTTTATTGCATTCTTTGACTTAAAACATTTAGGGATGGAGCTACCACCCTGACGGTTGATACGCATAAATTTTGACACTTTCAGTAACAATTGTGACATTTATATTATAGTAACACTGTCATTGTCTCCTGATCTCGTCCAGTTTTCCTTTTATTGCATTCTTTGAATTAAAACATTTAGGGGTGAAGCTACCACCCTGACGATTGATACGCATAAATCTCGGCACTTTTGGTAACAATTGTGATATTTCTATTATAATGATACTATCATTTTCACCTGATCTCGTCCAGTTTTGCTTTTATTGCATTCTTTGAATTAAAACATTTAGGGATGAATCGACCATCCCGACGGTTGATTCGCATAAATCTCCTTCCTTTTCGGAACAATTATAATATTTCTGTTATGGTGACACTCTCGTTTTTACCTGATCTCGTCAATTTTTCCATTTACCGCATTTTCTGAATTAAAACATTTAGGGGTGAATCGACCACTACGACGGTTGACTCGCATAATCTCCACTTATAATATTTTTGTTATGGTGACACTCTCGTTTTCACCTGATGTCGTAAATTTTTCCATTTACCGCATTTTTTAAATTAAAACAGGTAAAGGTAAAGCTACCACTATGACAGTTAATGCGCATCAATCTCGGTACTTCTGGTTACAATTGTAATAGTTATACTATGGTATAAACTAGGCCAATGATTTCACAATAGACATTGGCACTAAAAATGTAGTTTGACACAATTTTCATTTACACTTCTTTCTTTGACTATTCAGCGATTAAACTTTTATATGCCTTTTTCGCGGCTATAGTAATTTCTAATTAGTTCTGAACTTGCGCTGCTTTTCATATAATTCACATTCTACAATCCAACCAAACCGTAACTACACAGCAGTCCGTACTCATTGCGTGACAACACAATAACCTCGTTGTGTTATCAGGTAAGGTACTGACATTGGAGACATACCATGATCCTCACTGTTTAATCAAAAATAGGAATGAGCGACAATTATTTACCCTGAAGACCGACGACTTTCGCCAAAAAATACACACCAATAGTATTGACATGGTCCACTGTAAAATTCCGAATATTAGATTTAAATCTAAAGCTAACTTCAGCCACATAGAGTGCTGTACTTCAAACGTAGCTCCCGGTATTTATTTATTTGTCACCGGAGTTTTTAGGCTGCAAGATAAGTATATCAGATATTGGTCAGATGTTAGTCAGGTGATTATTCATGGTGTTGGGAATTATTAGCTGCGATTATTCACTACGTTTGTGATGGCGATGGAATAAAGTTGTGTGCTGAGGATTGTCTTTTAATACGTAGTTGTGCCCTATGTGTAACACAATAAACTCGATAACAATGCTAATAACCAAATCTGGAAAAATTCGTTCATCTACCTATCGAAATACAAGCTCCCAAAGTCGGCATTGTTTTAATCGATGAGAACATAGAAATTACCACGTCAAGAGCAATGGCAACAACGCGCTGGAACACAAGAAATATATCCTGAAATTAATAGACCAGAAAATATAGAAAATAGAAACTCTATAGAATTGGGCAGCCTTCCTGCACATATTTTAGTCAGAATATATGGGAATTTTGGAAATAATTAGACCTGGAATTGTAATAATTTTCTTAAAAATGTTCCATGAAAATTTTTGATTACTTTTTTGATTTTCATAGTGTTTTGCCTCTCTTTCTAGTTTGGCTCGATTCCATTAACGTCGGAATAAATGATTTTTTCCTCTGCACATTTGCATAAATCAAGAACGATAATCATATAACAATCCAAGTTTTTTTAATTCATGTCGAATAACTCGAAATAATGCACAGGTAAAATAATACTTAAAAAATTTTTAAAAAATATGCTTTCCTTCCACCATGAAAATGAAAAGATAAATATGATTTTCAATGTAATTATTCAAATGAAAAATAGTTTTTATTTTTGACTTCAAGTAAAGCTTACTATAATTCAAATTTGGTGTTAATAAATAAAACAATAAAATATAATTTATTTTTATTTTTGTTTTAGTATAAAATATCAACAAAACAAACTATATTTCCTGAATACATCGACGCTATGATAGAAGCAGTTTTTCTACATTCTTCATTAATCACAAAGGTACAATTTTGTATTGATGTGATCAAGACTTTATGTTAAGTTTTTCAAAAAATTAAGATATTGCATCGATAATTCTTTTTGTTTTCGTGACGCGAGGTTTATTCTCTTTATTTTTCTGAGACTACAACTGCAGAATGCCATTATGTTTATTATCAGTATATGTTTATATGACTTCAATGATTGACATACTATTCCAGAATGCATGGCTCCTATTGAAAATATCGATTTCAAAATTCAAAATCAAGATCGTTTGCTTTGAAAAATCTAAGTTAACTTACCGAAAACAACTTTTGAATTCACATCTGCAGCTTTTTTGCCGTTCGATTTCCGATGTATTTTACCAGTATTAACTAGAGTCGAACTGTTGCAAAATTCGCACATAACTCTTAAAATTGAAAGCAAACCCAATCTTCTTTCATCTTTCATGTATGATGTTTGTCTTGCATTTATGACAAAACTAATTTTATTTTTGCCGGATAATTCTACGATGCGCCTACTTTCCTAGCTCCCTCCACATATTTTCTCATTTTCCATCTTTACCTTTTTCTTTACAGCCAACATCGCTGCGACTGCATTGAGTCTTTTTATTCAGATTACTTTCTTTGATGAACCGTACCTTGTGAACTAATTTGTTTCCAGCCATTGTATTAACAGTTAATCAGTTTTCAAAAGAGAAATCTGATTGTCAGGACTATAAAAGTTACTGACACTGACACCAGCGACAGAGCAGTGTTGCCTAGTGCCTCCTACACTAGAATGGATGGTTGAAATGGTAGGGAAATCGTACAGTCGGAACAACAAATTTACTTTTATGCACTAGCGGGCGGTAAAGTACACTTTACCATCCGGTTCGCCGGGCGTAAAGTGGCACTTTACCGCCCGTGGGGGCATTATGGCCAGGCGGGCCGTAAAGTAGACAAAATTCTCAAATTGTCTATACTCGCACATCATTTCATGCAATTCCTAACACGAATTAGAATCATTTCAGTTCAATAGTGCAATACTCTTTCTAACATTTGTTCATAATCGTTGGCAATTTTTTCGGTGATGATCTATTTATTTGAAATAGATTCTCCAATATAGCACTCAGCTACTATAGTTTCACATTCCTCATATTATGTTACCCTTAATTATTGTATGCATAACGTATGTAACGTGTAGACCATTGCAATTCAAGTCAGTATTTGTGATTCACGCTATAAAACCGCTAGTGCATAAAATTGTGTATGTACCACGTGCGTAAAATGCGTTTAAGGCCTTCGGCGTGTGATGGCCCTCGGCTAACGCCATCGGGCCATCATCCACGCCGCATGTCATAAACGCCTACTTTACGCCCTTGATACATAAATAACTATTATGCACTAGCGGATGGTAAAGTACACTTTACCGCCCGGTTCGCTGGGCGTAAATTGGCACTTTACCGCCCGTGGGCGCATTATGGCCCGGCGGGCCGTAAAGTAGACAAAATTCTCAAATTGTCTATACTCACACATCATTTCATGCAATTCCTAACACGAATTAGAATCATTTCAGTTCAATAGTGCAATACTCTTTCTAACATTTGTTCATAATCGTTGGCAATTTTTTCGGTGATGATCTATTTATTTGAAATAGATTCTCCAATATAGCACTCAGCTACTATAGTTTCACATTCCTCATATTATGTTACCCTTAATTATTGTATGCATAACGTATGTAACGTGTAGACCATTGCAATTCAAGTCAGTATTTGTGATTCGCGCTATAAAACTGCTAGTGCATAAAATTTTGTATGTATCACGTGCGTAAAATGCGTTTAAGGCCTTCGGCGTGTGATGGTCCTCGGCTAACGCCATCGGGCCATCATCCACGCCGCAGGCCATAAACGCCTACTTTACGCCCTTGATACATAAATAGCTATTATGATCAACGTATGTGTAATAGGCCGCAAATAGAAAACTTTTGACGCATACCGTACCGTTCCAAATACCTTAATAGAGTGCCATATACTCGTATTATTCCATTTTTAAAAGCTTCTACTGGATGAACACCCTTTTCTCAGTGACTGACTAACCAACTTCCTTCTCTTTAAGCAATGCTACCGGTATCAAAAAAAAGAGGTCACAGGTACCTACCTGTCTCGAGAGATAGTCAAGAAGACCCGAAGAACTTCAATTCAGTATTTAATTTTTCACACTCGTGTTTGAATTGCCTCAAACCTCATTTCTTTAAAATATTATTTCTGTTTATACAACGAGCCACATATTTCATCTTCATTAGAACTTGTCATGACTTCCTACATACGTGAAGTGCATTCCGTTGTAGCAGTTCGCAGTCATATTTCATTTTCTTGTTATCCAAATGCATACATACATCAACGACCTCAACAAGTTCTCTCGTTCATACACATTTAATATTCTGTGCTCGAACATCAGTTCACAAATTGTTCTTCAAGAGTAACTCAAATATAAATTGATTAAGGCGTAATGTTTTTTTTTTGGTCAACATAGTTATGTTTCCTGATCTCTCCTTTCCGATTTTTGAATAAAATGTCGGGTTCAATTTTTACATAGAAAAATACAGATTGAAATTTGGTTATTTTAGCATTTGCTCAAATAGTAAGGCTATCATCCACTGTCGACTTGCTGTAATTGGGATATGAAAGCAACAATAAATAAATAAACTTAAAAAAACTTTTTAGAGAAAATATTTCATTTAAATGCACTAAAAAGTAGAAAATAAATGATACCGCACACTTTAATAGGGATAGTGGCCCCCTTTCGAATTACCTGAATTTTTGATATGTTATAGTCCAAATCATTCCAAACAGAAAGTCCATTAGGCATAACTTTGTCTATAGGCTAGTTTTGACGCTAGAAGGCGCTGAAAACTCTAATTTTTTCTCCATTGTTAATCAACTCAAAACGTTATTCTGAATAATTTTCACTATTCTGAATAATCATTAATATGAGATACTATTGTTCATTGGTGTCATTACAGATGGTCAATTATACAGTATGTTCCAGCTAGTTTGTCAAATTAATACTTCAAGTTGATGACGCGACTCAAGGAAGATATAACAAAAAGTGGTCTATCATTTCTATAGGGTTGTGTCGAAATGAGTATGATTATTTCATTGGCGCTCAGGAAGTGCGGCGGAGAAACTCCTGGCGTCATCCAAGACTCCATTCGCACATTTAGCTTAAGTATAATATGGAGAAAATAATGGGTTATAACTCAATATATTAAATGTTACATTTAACGTACCTATTGAACCTGGTACCGTTGACCCTAATGAAAAACCCTCGAAACTTTGAAGTCGTTTCGAAAGCCATCTACAGAAAAACGTTTTTTGTTTTCTATATTGAAGGGATGCAATGTTTTCATATTATCCAGTAAGTACCCCACAATTTCAAAAATACTCAAACAAGTTTTAAAATAAATCTGGACTATAACATTTTTATACAGAGTGGGGCATTAGTGCGTCAAAGTTCGATTTCTCAAGTACTATTGTGATATCGACTTGAAAACGAAAGTTAACTAGACAACTAGATCCTGTTGACAAGACTTTATTGCCACACTTAAAGTGTAATACGAAAAAAATTGGGTTGGAAGGTGGAGGGCATTATTTTAAATTGAAATATTGATAATAATAATATATATTAGTAAATTCAAATAACTGCGTAACCTTTACTCACCCCTAAACTATTGTGGCGAAGTTGCGGGCGATGCCGGACCTGAACAATCACGTAATCAACGAATGACCGTGAACTACTTCTGAGCCGCTCGCTTCGCGAAGAATCTGGTCTTATCGGGGAACGTTTCTAAGAAATATCTCGAGCATTCTAGCAAAATGAACGGTGTATATAAACAGAACCACGCAGATAGACGGCAGTCAGTGAAGTGAAAGTCGAATATAAATAGTAGAGTGATTGTTATGTAAATTAGAGTACTGTGAATCATTGTATTTCGTTAAATAAATTATTTTAGTCAGTTAATTAGAGTATAAATCTACTACAGTGGTGTTAGAAGTGCGATGTTTAAATAAAGAGTGTTCGTGTAAGTAGAAAGTTTGTGTATTTCGAACAATCATTTTCGCGTGTGAAATAGACAATAATAATAATAATAGACTGGTGGCCGTGGAATAGACTGTGTGAAATAGACAATAATAATAGTAATAGACTAGTGTCCGGGAAATAGACTGTGTGAGATAGACAATAATAATAATAATAGACTGTTGACCTGTGAAATAGACTGAGACATAGACTAAGACAAAATGTGTTCGAGGAAAGTTCGCCTGGTTGAATTGAAGGTTGCGGAATTGAAGCAAGAACTGGAGGAGAGACAACTTGACACAAGTGGTAAAAAGGCCGTGCTTCAAACAAGACTTACCGAGGGATTATTTCAGGAGGGCGAGGACCCAGAAACATTTCTATTCGAAGTTTCTGGAATAGATATGAGTTCCATAATGAGTAAACTCGACGGAATGGAAGACAAAATGCAACAGAATTCGGTGAGTTTAGAAGAAAAACTCCAAGAAAATTCGAAAAATCTGGAAGAAAAGCTGCTAGAAAATTCGAATAATCTGGAAGAAAAACTTCAAGAAAGTTCGAAAAATCTGGAAGAAAAGCTGCTAGAAGATTCGAATAGTCTGAAAGAAGAATTTCAAGAAAGTTCGAGGAATTTGAGAGAAGAGATTCTAGAAAATTCGAAGGGTTTGAGGAAAGAGCTTCTAGAAAACTCGAAGAACATGAAAGAAGAACTTTGTGGCGTGGCGAATCGATTAGAAGAAAGAATGGGGACTGTCGAGACAGAGATGGAGAAAATCAAAGATGAAATTGAAGAAGAGATGGGAAAATTGAAGGAAACAATTAGTGACGAAATCAAAGGCGGACTCGAGGCGGAAATTAACAAAATAAAGGAGAAAATCAGCAAATTGGAAAACCAGATTGACACTACCCACACCACAGAATCTGCCAATGAAAATTCAATGCTGGAACTGAGTTTGAACTTGGATGATGTTCAGGGTTTGAAAGATGTGAAGATTAGTTCTGAAACAGGAAAGCTCTCCATGAAACCACCTCAGTTCGATGGAAAAACACCATGGGCAAATTACCGCCGACAATTTGAAGCTGCAGCAAAAGCAAATGGATGGAATGCAGGAGATAGAGCTGTTGCACTAACACTGGCGTTGCGTGGAGAAGCAACGAATATTCTACAAACCCTCACGGCACAAGAACAAGAGGACTACGAGCAGCTGATCAAACATCTAGAATAACGGTATGGACAGACCCATCTAGAACATGTATACCACTCACAGCTGAAAAACCGCCGACATTGCACGCTTGGTTCGCCTTGCATACCCAGCTACACCAGAAAAGGTAATGGAACGACTAGCAGTTCAGACATTCTTAAATGGACTTCGTGACCAGGAAACGAGACAAGCATTAACACTAGCTCGTCCAACAAATCTCATGGATGCACTGGCACGCGTTTTGGAATTTGAGGCGGCGAAGCAATCCTGCAGAAGCCAGAGTAAAGTCCGAGTTATTGAAGAAAACCCACAGGAGCCTACTAACCTGGAAGCTGCCATAAGAAAGGTCGTGAAGGAGATGTTACCTGAGAGAAGACTAGTGAGATGCCGGAACTGTAGGAAACTTGGACACGTGCGTAGTCAATGTCCAACCCTCAAGAGGTCGAGACCAACGAAGGTTGTTGAGAAGGGGCAATCGTCGTCCTATACTCAGAAAGCCCCGAAGAACAACGCATATGTCGCAGTCCTCCAACGACAGAACAAAGGAGCCTTCGTAGACGGTTTCATCAATAACAAGCCTTGCGCAATGCTGCTGGATACAGGTGCGACTAGGACAATCCTTGGGCCTGCTTTTACTAAGACATCAGACAGAATGGAACCATCATCCTGGAAGCTACGCACAGCAACAGGAGAGCCGGCCACTGTACATGGAGAGCTACCGATTGAACTGATTCTAGGCAGCACGAAAGTGAAACATCGGGCATTAGTAGCGGACATTGAGGACGATGCAATTATTGGAATAAACATCATGAATTCCAGAGGGTTTGAATTGAACTTCAAAGATGGCGTCCTACGTGTGAACGTTGAAGAGCTGGTGCTACATGGAAGAAGTGAGAAAATGATTCGTGTTCTGCTGGCTGAAGATGTAAGTGTACCCGAGAGGGCTGAGACCATACTGGAGGCTCGCTTGGATGGAGGTGCGAGCAATGGAAGCGTGGTTATGTTCGAGCCCAAGTTTCATGATGAGAAAATTGGACGAGGGATTGCACTAGGCAAGACTTTGTTGCGTGCTGATGAAATTGTGCCAGTAAGGGTAATGAATGTCAATTATTACCCAATGACTTTGAAGAAAGGAACTGTTTTGGGGCACTGCTCGTCAATTTCCTCTGTGATCAGGAGTGTACACAGTAATGTTAGTCAAGACAACAACCTGACAGCGGAACTGGAAAAATTGGTTACCCTCTCTTCCAAGGGCATTAAACCAGCCCAACAGCCCAGATTGAGAGAATTAGTCAAGAAGTACCAAGACATCTTCGATACCGGACAAGGAAAAGGGGGCCGAACGAATGTAGTTCAGCATAAAATTGATACTGGGGATGCCCGACCGATCCGACAATCAGCTAGAAGACTTCCTCTTGCCAAGAAGGAAGAGGCTGACAAAATAGTCAGTGAAATGGGGAAAGATGGAGTTATTGAACCATCTGACAGTCCATGGTCCTCTCCAGTCGTGCTGGTGAAGAAGAAAGATGGATAAACACGTTTTTGCGTAGACTATCGTCAACTGAACAACGTGACGAAGAAAGACAGTTACCCTCTTCCGAGAATAGACGACACCCTAGACACGTTGGCCGGCTCCACGATTTTCTCGACCCTTGATCTGAAGAGTGGATACTGGCAGGTAGAACTGGCTCCAGAAGATAGAGAAAAGACAGCCTTCACCATCGGCTCGGGACTGTGGCATTTCACCGTTATGCCATTCGAGCTTTGTAATGCTCCAGCAACATTCGAGAGATTGATGGAGACGGTTCTGAAAGGACTCTCATGGAGGACGTGTCTGGTATATCTCGATGACATTATTGTAGTTGGCAAATCGTTCGAAGACCACGTTAAAAACCTGGAGGAGGTATTCCTGCGACTGAGAAATTCTGGATTGAAGCTGAGCCTCAAGAAATGCCACCTGTTCCTAAAAGAAGTAAGTTACCTTGGCCATGTTGTCTCTGGGCACGGAGTAGCAGTGGATGACGAGAAGATCAGAGCAGTGAAGGAGTGGCCTATTCCGAGAGACATACACCAACTACGTAGTTTCCTTGGTTTGTGCATATACTATCGCCGACATGTGCTAGGGTTCGCCAACATCGCTAAACCACTGACCAGGCTCACGGAAGGTCAAACAAAGTTCCAATGTTCCGAAGAATGCCAAGACTCGTTCAGGAAGCTGAAGGGGGCATTGATCAACGCACCAATTTTAAGTTATCCCCTTCCGAGTGGAAAATTCATTTTGGACACGGACGCCAGCAACGTGGGACTTGGAGCTGTCTTGTCCCAGATCCAGGATGGGCAAGAGAAGGTCATCGGATACTTCAGTAAAACTCTCAGTAAACCGGAGCGTAACTACTGTGTCACCAGACGAGAACTGTTGGCTGTTGTCAAGGGAGTAGAACACTTTTACAAATACGTGTACGGAAGAAGATTCCTGTTAAGGACGGACCACGCAGCCCTTAAATGGCTCCTACAGTTCAAAAACCCCGAGGGCCAAGTAGCACGTTGGATCGAAAGACTCCAAGAATTCGACTTCGAGATCGAACATCGAGCAGGGAGTGGCCACAAGAATGCAGATGCCCTGTCAAGGAGACCGTGCCCAGACGACTGCTCACACTGCCGACGAGCAGAAGAGGAGGAAGCAGCGGTTTGTAGAACCACGGCAGTTGACAACAACTGGAATGACAACGAGGTCCAGAAAGACCAAGAAAAGGATCCAGATCTTGGGTTAGTCATCGGTTGGAAAAAGAGTAATCAAAGACCGACATGGCAGGAAATTGCAAGATATTCCCCAGCTCACAAATCCTACTGGGCCCAATGGAATTCCCTTACCCTGGACAATGGGGTCCTGAAACGTGTATTGGAGTCCGACGATGGTGGGTAAGACAGACTTCAGATAGTGGTGCCCAAGAACAGAAGACAGGAAGTACTCCGAGAGATCCATGATGGAGTTGCTGGAGGACATCTGGGTGTGACGAAGACCCTGCAGAAAGTAAGGCAACGGTTCTACTGGGTCAATTGTCAAGTTGATGTCAATGACTGGTGCAGAAAGTGTGCTGTTTGTGCTGCCAGCAATGGACATCGGACACGACCCAAGGCCCCGATGCTTCAGTATAACGTAGGTAGTCCATTCGAAAGAATCGCCATTGACATCGCCGGCCCGTTCCCCGTATCAGATCACGGAAATAAATACATCCTTGTGGCAATGGACTATTTCAGCAAGTGGGCCGAAGCCTATGCCCTGCCCAACCAGGAAGCCATCACCGTCGCGGACGTCTTGGTGAAAGAGTGGATATGTCGATTCGGTGTCCCCTTGGAGCTGCACTCGGACAAAGGCAGAAATTTCGAATCCAACCTGTTCCAAGAAATCTGCCAACTGCTGAACATCCGCAAGACGAGAACCACAGCTCTACATCCACAGTCTGATGGAATTGTTGAGCTGATGAACAGGACTATCAATCGCCACTTGTCCAAGGTAGTCTCTGACCATCAAAGAGACTGGGACCAGTATCTTCATTTGTTCCTGATGGCCTACCGTTCCGCAGTACACGAGTCGACCGGCCAAACCCGTGCTAGTATCATAATGGGCCGAGAGCTGCGACTTCCCTGTGACTTAAAGTTTGGGACGCCACCAGGACAGGATACCGCGGGAGAGGACTACATCAGCAAACTCCGTCAGCGAATGGAAGACATCCACGAACGAGTCCGTCTGAACATCCAGAGTGCCAGCGACCGAATGAAAGCGACTTATGACATCAATGCCGATGCTGGAGGATTTCAGGTTGGTGACCTAGTTTGGCTATACAACCCGATGCGTCGCCGGGGCCTGTCGCCGAAATTACGGAATTCATGGGAAGGTCCGTACAAGATCATCAAGAGGATAAACGACCTGCTTTACCGAATCCACAAGCCACCCAGAGGTAAACCCAGGTGTGATAAACTTGGAGTTACTTGATTTGGTTTATCTGAATAAAACACATGCGTTCGGTTTTGATGTCTAATGACGAATGTATCGATATTGCTTACATGTTACAATACATAATAATCAGGTCAATTGGTGAGGTTGTTCAACTTAATAATAGGAATTACTAGTTATATTAAAAATGCTAATTCTACAATAATATATACCATCACATCTCCCAGGGGAGAGTTAAAAAAAAATTAGCTACTCTTATTTTTTTTTCTAAACTAAACATAATATTTCTTAATCTGATTCTTATGTACTTCAACTAAATGATTATTTCCTAAATCTAATTTAACATTCGGTGACTTATTTTCTACAATAGTAAACGGACCTTTGAAAAGAGCATTCTAACTTACTTACATCATTACATTTTAACATTACTCTATCTCCTACTTGATAACTAAATGGTTTTGATTTAATGTCATATCTATTTTTTCTTTTAGCTTTTGATTCCACTAGATTGTACTTGGCATCATTACATGCTGTTTGTAATCTATATTTTAACTCCAATGGATAGTTTTCGAAATTATATAGAGGATCAATTGCATCAGTTAAGTTTGATGGTAATCGTACAGGTTTTCCGAAAATAAGTTCATATGGTGTATATTTAGTTTCAGTGTGTACTGTATTGTTGTATGCAAAACACCAATACTGAACCCATGAACTCCATAAATTTGGGTGTTTTGAAACATGAATTCTCAAATAATTTCCCAAACTCTTATGCGTATTTTCAAGTGAACCTATAGTTTCGTGATGATAAGCTGTTGAATTCAATTGTTTGATATTCAAGAGTTTACAAGTCTCAGATATAGTAGAATTCAGAAACTCAGATCCCTTATCCGTAACGAATTCTTCTGGAATACCGTATCTCAAAATGAACTTATCAACGAAAGATTTCGCAACAGTTATTGCCTCTTTATTAAGAATAGGGTAGGCTTCTACAAACTTCGTGAGTTCACACTATAAAGTAAGAATATAACGGTTATTGTCAGAATCTTCTGGTAATGGACCAACAAGATCTAAAAATATTTTTTGAAACCCGGAAGAAGCTGTTGTTGTTATTGTCATTGGTTCTGTGTTAGGTTTGGAGTGTTTGTAACGTTGGCAATCGTCACACCTTTTAACAAAATCTTCTACATTTTTTCGTAACCCTGACCAGAAGTAGTTTTTCTTTATATTATTGTACATTCGGTTTATCCCTGCATGTCCTCCAGTCGGTAGTATATGGTAGTCATTAAGAATAAGTTGTCTCGTCTCAAGATTAGTTATATTATCTACATCCTTTACTATCGATATTTTGACTCCTAAATGTTGTACTTTTTTGCGGTATGTCAATATTTCCTTTAAAAGTTGTGCACACTTTTCATTTTTCATAATTAAAATTTCCGAAATATCATATTCTTTACAAATAATGTTGAGATCTCTCAACGTTGTACCTAAGTCAATCGTCGATCGAGCATCCTGACATAAGTAAATGATTCGCGAATCAATAAAACAGAGAAAATTTTTCATTTCCAGCTACAAAAACACCTTCGCATAATTCGCTAGGTAAAACAACACAATCATCAGATGTTTCAACGAGAACAAATTTAATTGTTTCACATCTTGGCGACATCGAAGTATATAAATTATGCTTGGAATGCATTGATAGTGAGATTTTACTATTATTTTTCCAGAATGAAAATAAAAACTTTTCGTAGTCAATTATTGCGCTATGTTTATAGAAAAAATCTGAACCTAATACTCCATGCATATCGTTATCAAAAGCTTCCATTAGCAGAAATGGATGACACAGTTTTGTATCATTTGCTTGTAATGTAATATAAACTTTACCTTCAGAAGTTGTTGACCCAGATATGCCAGTTATTCGATGTTTTTTCGAACGGTCAATAACTTCACCTTTGTTGACATATTGTTTAAAAATTATGCTGACTGATGCACCTGTATCAACTAGAAATGTTAGTATTGATTCGCTATAAACTAATTTTACAAAATTCAGGCCATTTACATTAAAACTGAGATGATTCTCGATATCTATGTTAGACTCGAAAAAACGGTTCAGATGACGTTGATGGACGTGGAGAATTATGAGACACAGTTTCAAGGTTGTTAATAGGTATAATTTCATTGGAATTTCTTGAATAATATGCCCTTTGTGGATTGTTTCTCACTGAATTACCATGATAACCCCTGTAGTTGGAACCTCTACGTATATTTCGTGAAGAATTTTGACCTCTATTGCCCGAAAATGAAAAATTTCCTTTGTTTTATTGAAAAAAATTTGAATTCCTGAAAAATCTTTTGTTTACAGTATTATGTCTGGAATTTGTACGTCCTCGCATGTGAAAAATTGCATTTTGCTTGGGTATATCTTCATCTTTTGATCCCTAAATAGCATCACTTAATTTTGAATAATTTCTCGATTTAATAATAGTTCGTAATTCTGAGTTTTGTAATCCGTTGGCGAATGCATTGATTGCTATTTTTTCATTCACTCCCCTTAAAACCTGAATAGCATTTTGATCACCTTCAGCTTGCGTAATTGTAAGATCAACTAAAAGTTCTTCTATAGATTTTCCGAAATCATCAATCGAACAGTTTCTTTGTTTAGAATTATGCATCTGAAATGATAGAGCTGAAATAGATTTTTTAGTGATGAAATGAGTTTTTAAATCAAAAATCAATTGTGCATTACTGACATACGTACAATTCATTCTAATTTTTGCACTTTGAGACAATCGCGTTTTTAAAATATAGTTAGTTAGTGATTTTTTTCCTGCATCATCTAATAACGCATCATACAATTCAATGGAATCAATAAGCTGTTTAGTTACGTTCTCTGTACCGTCCATGACAGGCAGTAGGCTTGCAGCCGTTCCTAAATCAAATTTTTCTGTCATGTTGTCGGTTTTACTTGAGAAATCTGAATCTGTAGAGTCTGAAGAGGAGCGTATAGTGACTTTGATTTTGGAGGGAATAGTAATAGATTTGTCAAAAAATTTACCTAATCTACAGTTTAAATGTTCATCAATTTCTCTAAATAATTTTTCAATATATGTTGAATGAGACCTAATTTCATTCCTAACTTTATCTTCTACCTTCTATTTATTAAATTTATCTACTAAACAACGATATTGATCCCTGAGCTTTTCTATTATTATTATATTGCTTACATGTTACAATACATAATAATCAGGTCAATTGGTGAGGTTGTTCAACTTAATAATAGGAATTCCTAGTTATATTAAAAATGCTAATTCTACAATAATATATACCATCACACAGGGTCGTTCATTTCAACAGGTTGGCCCCTTACGCTGGAAATCATGACCAAGTCCGCACCCTCAGACCACCAGAGGATACGATGACGTTCCAGAAATTCATGTCATTATACTCAAATGGACAGAAAGTGTCACACGGGGTAACTCGAGAGGAGCCACGGGACCTTTTCAAAGTGCCAGTCGATTACGCCCTGGCACACTGCGTAGCAGAAGATCTTCGAATGTCCAGGGGCATCGCTGTAGTGTTCTCCAAAAAATTTGGCCAACTCCAAACACTACGGAAACAGAATCCAGAAATTGGAGGTGTGCTACAGCTGAAGAAGGGCCAGAGGAACATCTACTACTTGGTGACCAAGGAGCATTCCCAAGACAAACCGTCCTATGAAGATGTCTGGAGGAGCCTCACCCAACTGAAGGATACGATGGTGGACCAGAATCTGGTGGACTTGGCAATCCCAAAATTATCCTGTGGTATTGATGGGCTGGATTGGAGAGTTATGAGAAGTATGTTGGAGACGATATTCCGTTCCAGCGGTATCCAGATTTTGGTTTGTTGTAATCCTATTCCACGACCTAACATGAAGACTGTGGAGTGTTATTTTCATCGAACTTCACGATGCAGATATGGGGAATCTTGCAAATATCGACACACTCCAAGGATGACATTTCGGGACGAAATATCTCTAAGAAGGGGGCAATGTGGCGAAGTTGCGGGCGATGCCGGACCTGAACAATCACGTAATCAACGAATGACCGTGAACTACTTCTGAGCCGCTCGCTTCGCGAAGAATCTGGTCTTATCGGGGAACGTTTCTAAGAAATATCTCGAGCATTCTAGCAAAATGAACGGTGTATATAAACAGAACCACGCAGATAGACGGCAGTCAGTGAAGTGAAAGTCGAATATAAATAGTAGAGTGATTGTTATGTAAATTAGAGTACTGTGAATCATTGTATTTCGTTAAATAAATTATTTTAGTCAGTTAATTAGAGTATAAATCTACTACACTATTATTGATTGTCTCTGAATCGATTGGATGTTACGAATTTTTGGTCGAAATGAGCCCCTTTGCAGATGCATTCCGTGAAAATTCCTGACGTTACAACGTAGACTTGGACAAAAAAAATGTAAATCCATTTTATAGACAGATTTTTAATATTTCTCATATTTTCTCATGCCTTGAAATTATAAAGGATGGTTGAAAAATATTTTTCAAACGAAACTTTTCGAATATAACTTTAGCTTTCTTGTAAAAGGAACAATCCATATATTTTTCGACTATGTGAAGTAGAATATGGTGTAGAATGGGACTCATAAAATTTTTTTTATCCCTAAGGCGATTTGTAACCATTTTAGAATTATTGAACTCTAAAAATTGTAAGTAGCCGGAACACACTGTATAAATGACCAAATATAACAAAACACTTTTAATACTTTCAATAACATCTACATTTTGATCAATCAGAATAGTGATGATTATCCAAGATTACGTTTTGTGTTGTTTAACAATGAAGAACAAATGAGAGTTTTCAGAGGCCTCTAGCGCCAAAACCAGCATATATTAAAAGTTGTGACTATTGAACTTTTGGTTTGGAATGACTTGGACTAAAATATATCAAAAATTCAGCCAATTCGACAGGAGGCTATGCAATTATTCTCGCGACAAGCTTTCAACTCATTCAAAATTGTGTAATGTAACAAAATTTTCTTCTTTTCAGTTCATTTAAATCAAAGCATTTCTCTAAAAAGTTTTTTTAAAGTCTAATTATTCATTTACGTTTTATTTTTCTTTGGATGTTTCCATTTCAATTAATGCGTCATAGTTGCACGGTCGCTTGCCTGTCAATTTACCGTTGGAAATTTTTCCGAATTTCTACGCGTTCTCATTCTAGCGTTCGATGGGGAAAGAGAGCTTAATTTTTTTTAAACCATTTCATTCAGTGATCAGATAATTTTCACAATTTTAACGGATTTTCTGGATTTCCATTTCGCGAGTTTCCCAAATAAATTTCTTGACAGGTAGAGGGGGCGAGCCCCCCGATCGATTTTTTTCATCATTATTTTCCATGTCCGAAACTGTTGAAACATTTTCCGAATTCCTTTGCGTTCTGTATCTAGCTTTTGAGGCAGATGAAATTTTTTCAAACCATAATATTCGACGGTCAGCTAATTTTAATAATTTTTATGGATTAATTCCGATTTTAATCTCGCTAGTTTCACAACTTTTTTCAAGAAAAGAGGGGGACGAGCCTACCTAATTTTATTTTCGCTCTTACTTTTGACGTCTAAATATGCCAAGAAAACTTCCGAAACACTACTCGTTCTGTATCTATCTTTCGGAAGGCAAAGGGGTCAATTTTTCTTTTTGAATTATAATATTCAACTGTCAAATATTTTTACCTATTTTTACGGATTTTTCCGATTTTAATTTCTCCAGTTTTCCAACTTTTTTGAGGAAAGGGGGGGGGCAAGACCTCCTACCTGATAATTTTTTGCTATAATTTTTGACGTCCGAATCCGTCAAGAAAACTTCCTTACGCGTTCTCTATCTAGCTTTCGGGGGGGGGGGCAGGGGGGACAATTTCTTCGACATTAATGTGTTGTCATCGGAATTGAATCAACGAGTAAAATTTCAATTCCATAGCATGAAAGGAAGTGGTTCTAATTCAGCTTGCAAGATTTGCACCCATCTAACACACACACACAGAGCAATTTAAAAATAAGCTTTCAATAAATTAAAAAAGAACTAAATGAATTCCTTTAAAACCATATGCAGTCCGATATGAATGATGGAGATTCAACCGCGCTAGTATTTTGTGACTTAACTGAATCATCTGAATGCGTAGATAACTAAATACTCTTGCGCATGCTTCGTCGGTAAGGGAGTGCAGGAGTAACTTTGAATTGGTTTGACTCATACCTCACAGGACGTAGACAAATAGTGAAGACTAACGAACCTCTGAGGTAAATTCGGGAGTGCCGCAAGGATCATTTATGGGTCCAATTTTGTTTTTATTGTATGTCAATTATCTATCGAATCCGGAAATTTTTTGGTACTTACGTTATTTGCAAACAAAAGCATAATCTTGTGGTGGAGTAAGATCGATAAAAACCTTAACGAAAAAATAGCTTGTGAAATAAAAATGTGTCAATGGTTGATGAGATTTTGACAAGCACAAAAACTAATATGGTCTCCTTTGAATGTGCTCTTCCTTATAAGTTTTACATTCCATCTAGGTGTCGTAATAATTCAGTGTCATGAATTATGCCATTTTTGGAATATTCTATGGAAAGGACCTAGATGTCACGCGCGATTACAGCAAGCACTCTTTCTACAAAGACTGACTAGCTATCTTCTTTCTCTTCAAACAATGTAATGAACAAATGCATAGATAAAAACAGTATTCGATAATACTATGTCCTATTGAACTGAATCCAGAGAGTATTAGGCCTAGCTGTAGATAAAAATAAGAAAGAGGCTCTTTTTTGGATTTTTTTTATTTTTGGAAATATCTCAAAGATTATTCAAGGAATCGTTTTACAGTCACTAGAACTTTTGTAGAAATTTATAAAACCTACAAAATGGATTCTTATACGCTCACATCCGTGCATTTTTCACTGAGAAAAACCGGAAAAACCTCAAAAAAGATATCATTTTTCAAAAATTCATAATTTTTATAAATCTGAAGGTGGACAAACAATATTGCGGAAACTGATAGATAATAACATGTGGTTCAACTTAGCGTAAGATGATTTCTCTCCAATGTGTAGTTTTTGCACAATCGCGTTATAAATAATTTTACGGCAAATCTTTCTAAATGCGCCGATTTAAGGAAAATCATCTTATTCAAATTCTGTAAACGGCATATAGTCCAAGCAATAGGGAAATGTGCGTGCAAAAATTAATATCCGGAAAATAAAAATATGAGCGTATAGAAAATTGAAATTCAGCATGAAATTTTATTTCATGCGACTCGATTACCGAACATAACCTAAAAAATTGGCAAAGTTGCGAAAAGCGGTTTTTTGTTGATAACTAAAAAACTTCAGCTCCGATAGAAAAAGGTCAAATAAGGAAATTGTAGGCATTGAAAAGATCTATCAATTGAATAACCCATGATTTTCCGATATCATTGATACATTTCGAGTTATATCGGAAAAACCGTGAAAAATCGGGGTTTCTATAACTGGTTAACTGTAAGGTATTTAAACTTGTTACTCACTGTTATGTGTAGCCTATGACAAGCCAAAAAAGTATTTCTTTGGAAAATTGATAAATATTGATTGTTTTTCAAAATATTAGAAGTTTTCTCAAAAAAGATGATCTCTCAATATGGCTACTCTTGCTCGGGGAATGATGCTACAGTAACGATTCATGGCTTATTTTTTTCTATAGGAGTTGTTCTTTCATATTATCGAATAAGTATATTGATTTATTTTTTATTTTAAGGGTCAAAAAATTACTTTAAAAAAATTGCACAATTTTTTTACATTTTTTTTTTTTCGAAATGCATTGCTCAATTTTGTTTTTATATAAATGACTTTTATGAAAATGGATTCATAGCATGATTTGGAGCATTCAAAAAAAATTGAATTCCTACGATCACTAGGAGCCGAGATAATTTATTTATTTCAAAAGAATCTGGAAGACGCAATAATCATCGTACAGCAGTCACCTTCATGGATATTAAGGTTGAATAACTATATTTTCAATAAAAAAATACTAGGGTTTGTTTAGTTTATTTGCAGTATTATTAATTGATGAATAAAGTGAGGCGTGCAGGCGTGGATCGCGATAGCTGAAGCGGGTGGCGGAGTGGGGATAGCACTGAAAACTTTTCGTGCGTTCAAAGTGGCTTGTGCTTGAAAAATATTGAGTATCTCGGCCTGTTGTTCACGTACGTTTTCTTTTGCAATGCATCTATACTAGTACTTGAAATAGAACCAATAACTTTTCTTTTCTTTTTCAATAACACTGTCAGGACGAAAGTGTCTTTAATGTCAACAGTATTTGTATCCCCACTGCACCACCCGCTAAAATTGCATCGCTCCGCGCCTGCACGCCTCACTTTGTTCATCAATTAATAATACTGCAAATGAACTAGACATATCCTAATATTTTCTAGCGAAAAAATAGGTACTCAACCTCAATATCTATGAAGGTGACTGCTGTACGATGATTATTGCGCCTTCCACACTTTTTTTTAAATAAAAATTATCTCGGCTCCTAGTGATCGTAGGAATTCAATTTTTTTTAATGCGTGAAGTTATGCTAGAAATCTGTTTTCATGAAAGTCATTTCTATAAAAACAAAATCAAGAAATTTATGTTGAAAAAATATGTAAAAAAACTGTGCAATTTTTTTAAGTAATTTTTTGACACTTAAATTAAATAAAATTAATATACTCATTCGATAATATGAAAGTACAACAGAAAAAAATTATCCATGAATCGTTACTGTAGCATCATTCCCCGAGCAAGAGTAGCCATATTGAGAGAGCATCTTTTTTGAGAAAACTTCATATATTTTGAAAAATAATCAATAGTCATCAATTTTTTTGAAAAATGCTTTCTTGGCTTGCAACAGGCTACACAAAACTGTAAGTAACAATTTTCAATACCTTACAATAAACGAGTTATAGAATACCCGATTATTTACGGTTTTTCCGACATAACTCGATAAGTATCAATGATTTCCAAAAATTATAATTTTTTCAATTGATAGATCTTTTTGATACCTACAATTTCATAAATCACCATTTTTTGATCGGAGCTGTAGTTTTTTAATTATCAACAAAAAACCGCCTTTCGCAACTTTGCCAATTTTTTAGGTTATGTTCGGTAATCAGGATCGAGTCGCATGAAATAGAAACTCATCCTGAAATTAAATTTCCTATACGCTCATATTTTTATTTTTCTTGAACTAATAAGGAAGTAGAGACCAATATCTACAATTTGTATATTTTGGGTTTCCACCTGAGAGGTGGGAAATGTATTGAAAATGTCAATGAAAGTTACTCTGAATGCTTCAAAGTGCACTCGAAGTCGCTCTCATTAACTTCTGTTCGACTTCAGGTGACTTCGGATGACTTCGGACGCACTTTGAAGTGTTTTGATCAACATATGAAAAAAATATATCTATTAAATAGGTTCGGACGGAAGACTGGAATAACTAACCCATTTTTTCATCTCTACTTGATGATCTTCGTCAAGTAGTGTTGTCCACTCTTTATCTCCAACTTGGAAGAAATTTAGTAAATCAAAGACAGATTTTTTATTTGAAATATACTTAGACAAATCGATTAGTATTTTGAATTGAGCTCTTTTTGCTGTGAGTAAATATTATCCAATTTGAGATATGACGTTATCGACTGCTTTTTTCAATGGCAATCATAATTTTTTTATTACTTTTCTAAAGCACGGGCGTAGCCAGGGGGGGGGGTTTGGGGGTTCAACCCCCCCCCCCCCGAAAAGTTAAGATATTAGCAATAGTAAATGAATGAACCTTCTGTTTTTTTTTCATCTTTAATTTTTATTTCATACTTATCTTGAACCCCCCCCGATACTAAAACCTGGCTACGCCCGTGTTCTAAAGGGTATATCAATTTCCACATGCATACCGCAAATGTCAAATTTGAATTTCCTGTCGTTTGAAAGATATTTGACAAACATCAACTATTTCGAAAAATGAAGGAATCTGATTCAACTCAATGAAATAATTCAGGTAGTTCAAAAATGGCATGTATTTGTTGGTAATCATTTTTTGTCAAACTGGATTGATATTGACAATGTCAAACTATAAAAAGTTGAATAAAATTAAGTGACGAGATTAGCATCGTATCGAGCGAGGACATTTCTTAGTTTGTCGTTTTGTGATAAAAAGCGTTGGGTGAAAAATCGAACAAAAGCCGTACTTAACTGAAACCCACAAGATTGAAATTTTAATGACGAGTGGCTACGGAGATACGACGAGAGCATAAAATGAGTTTTTTCATTAATTCAAAGAGGAGTATCCTGATTCACCTCCCGTATCACAGAGTATCATAAGCAAGTTTGAAAAACAGTTTTGGGAAAATAGGACTTTGAGGAAAACAAATAATCATCGTCAGAATGACCTCAATGGAGATATCTGAATGAATATACTCCTCTCTGTTTAAGAAAATCATCATGTCCCCACCAGGCAGATGGCTAGGGAACTCGAAATCAGCCGGTCCTCAGTGACCAAAATTCCTAAAACCCAGAAATTTCATCTTTATAAAATGACAATCCTCCAGGAACTCACCGAAGTCTCCAGTTTTGAGAACAAATTATAGATCTACTAGACTAGGAATGTTGTAAACATATAAAACGTCCTGTTTTCTGACGAATCGACGTTTACGTCAAATAGTGAGGTGAATCGCCAAAATTGTCACTCTAGGGCAGACAAAAAGGCCACACTCAACATGCAGAATCAGTCAATGTTTGGGCGGGGATTGTTGGCGATCCAAGGAAATCTCAATGGAGCTGTATATTTGGAATTCTTGCAGGAAGAACTAGTTTTGACAATGGCTACTGATAAGGATTATGTTTCCTGATCAGGATGAAGCCGATGTCCCGAATAGAAACTTGTACTTCCAGGTAGATAGATTGGCAGAAGACCTTTTGAATGGCCTCCTAGGTCTCCGTATTTAACACCTATGGACTATTTCTGATGTGGGTACTTGAATAGCAAAGTTTTTAGGATCGAGCGAAGAAACATTCAGCAGTTATAAGAACGCATAAATCAGGAGTGTAGGCTAATTTCCGCCGAAGTAATAAGAAATGTTCAAAACGAGTTACAGTCCGTTTAGAACATTGTCAGTTAGTTGATAGACAGAATTTTGAACATTTATTGAAGAAACATATTTGATTTCATATCGGATAGATCCGTTGATCAGATTTCTTCATTTTCGAATCAGTTGATGTTTATTAAATATCTTTTAAACGACAAGGAATAAAAATTTGATATTTGGTACGCATGTGTAACTTGATATACCCTACAAGAATAGTAATAAAAAAAATTAGGATTGCCATGTAAAGAAAGAGTCGATGACGTCATATCTCAAATTTATGACACGCTGTATAACAATTCCTCACATAAAACAGAGCGCAAATCAAAATACTAATCGACTTGTCCGAGCATATTTCTGAGACTCGCACTGTATTTCATGTCCCAGTACCATTCATCCTATCGATTTACTGTGCATCTAACAAAATGGAATTGATACATGATGGTGATCATACCCAAACCGAATCCAGTGCCATAATCTATCATAATCCAGATTTTTTTCTATGAGTAATAGTCCGATAATCCCCTGAAATTGTTTCGAATCACGCCACGAGTGGAATCCGACGAAACAAGCAAAACGCTATTAATTTAACTCGGAACAACGGTTGTGAAGGATCAGATCTGTCTTTTTTATATCAAATTCTCTAGTTCCCATCAAAGTGAGAAATGCTTTCCTTTATCGTTGTATCAACCACAAAAAAGGCATTGCACAATGAAATGATAGTTGGGTGAAATTGAAACTAATTATATTTCCATTATTTATCGAAATGTATTTGTCTTCAATAACATTTTTCACCTTTTATGCAGTAGCATTCAATAATTTCCCAAATATCGTCTATTGGCCAGCCAAGTCACGCCTTCAACTCCTGGAGGCGAAACGAAACTGTTTTCATTATTAAAGTGTTTTATAGTAGGTACTGGCGTGAAGCAGTGTCCAAGTTATCACAACAAGCCTTCTTGCATGGAATTTCAGAAGTGCCATGTTGTCTTTTCATTATTTGTGGTGACAATGCTGACAGTGTAGATAAAGAAGAATTGTATAATATTGTAATTATGTGTGTGTTTCTCCTGTTCTGGAATAGAATATTGTATCAGAAGGTCTAGATCAAATATTCATAAATACTCAGAAGAGTATACATTTAGACAACAATTTGTCAGACCGTCAGTACTTATTTTTGTTAGTAATGATCTCAAAATAAAAAACTATTACTTTCTGAAACACATATTTAAAATAGATGCAATGAAAAGATTTGTGAATGGTATAAAAAACGAGTACTGTTCAAGTATATCCCATTTCCATTATGTTAATTCTGCATTCAACCATCAATCGAACTATTTATTCTTAATTCTCAAACAAACTTTCCGAAATAATTTGTACCTAACTCTGTAAGCAAATATGAATGCGAGGGGTATGTCACAACTCCACATGTGTACACTTACTCTGTAATTTAATTAAATCACATTGAAATTCAAATATAATTTATACTTCTGAAAACTGTATGTAGGTATTTCATTTTACTTTTCAAAAGAGGTGGACTTACTTTTTTCAGCTTTCTCTAGTTTGTTCTTCTTTTTCCTCCTACTATCCTCTGTTTCCATATTATTTCTCTTTGCTTTCACCCTTGATTTTGACAACTCTACCTTCACTATTAATATTTGAATTTTGTTGTACGAATACAAAAATAAATATAACTTTGCACTGAACTGTCAAAAACAAAAATGCGATACTCGTTTTTTGAATGACATATAAGTAAATCATATTTGGTAATAGTTTTTTTTTTCAAAGGGGCTCATCATATTTCGATTGAAGAG
This sequence comes from Chrysolina oricalcia, assembly GCA_944452925.2. Lineage (NCBI taxonomy): Eukaryota > Metazoa > Arthropoda > Insecta > Coleoptera > Chrysomelidae > Chrysolina > Chrysolina oricalcia. Next base: position 28,363,570 of record OX101811.2, on the reverse strand, counting down.
AAGGTACATCGAATATAAAATTTGTTGCCTACAGAAATCAAAAGTTGTGTAACAATATGCACACGTTTGAATAAAATAAACATAAAAACTCTTCAAAAACAAGGTTTCATTCATGTACTAGTGAACTAAAACTTAAAAATACAAAGAAATTTTAAAATTTTTGAAATGTTTTTGAAAACTGGAGTCATGAAATAAAGCGTCAGTCATTCAAGAAAGTTTTTATATTTGTAAATGTTGTACCAGTTACATTTGTAGTGAAATATTGCTGGACTTTTGGAAGGTCATGGAAAACATCCAGGATCACGATCTTTGAATGCCTATAATTGCATGCATGCTCAACGTGGTGGAATCAGCAACAAGTTTCCGCTTGCAGTTGATTTCGCCCACAGGCATAAGATTGACGTTATGATTCGATCTGAGATGAAGCTCCGGCAGGAACCTGAATTGAAAATCAGAGGATTCGCTACCATCTGAGCAAATAGACCTAATGCCGCGAGAAGGGAACAAGTGAAATAAAAAAACCTGTGATCATTTGTAGTGTTAAATTTGAAATAAGTTGCAACAAATAAGAACAGATTTTTCAAAAACTCGTTTATTCACAGAAAAAATGAGGATGGTTCAAATAGTGTACCACCGCCCACTATGAACATGATAGGCAGTATGGAAAAGTTCAATGCAATTATAGTTTCTACTCAAATTGATTGTCAGAAATTCTTCATAGACATATTCAGTAATTCAAGGTTTTTATACAGTACGCAAGCATTGATGACGCATGAATCAATCAGATAAAAAAAATCTGTGCTATTTATGACTTTTTAGATTTATCTCGTAGGTGTGTTTGTTCTGGTCGAATTTGTCCACAAAGTTCATGTTGGCATTGTAATCGACCAATATCCACGGACATGGAATCATTACATGAGTCTGACCTTTTTTCTTCCTTTTAACTTCCGTAACTTCTGTATGAATATGGTGGTTAGACATCAAATTCTCACTTCTTTTGTACTTTTGACTGTAACCATTCCACTGTTACTAATATTTCTCCTCTTTTCTTTCACTCATCTGGAAGAAATTGAGTCAAATGTTTTCTGGTAGCATGCACAGTACCACATGCATAAATATGTTTCTGCAGCACCTCTTCCATAAGATTAGCTGAGGTAAAGTAGACATGATGTCCCTTATTTTCCAAACCACAGCACAGTTCAGTAGCCACACGACTCCCCAAACCAGTCTTCACACCAATTTTCTTCCTAGTATAAATATCAAACTTCAGGCAATATCCACTGTCATCAGCCATCATCCAAACCTAGTTGCCACTTCTGATGGGCTTTTTGGGTATATGTATATTGTTTCAATGACGATCGCCATTTCAATCTTATCATTAATTCGTCAACAGCAACATTCTGAGAAGGACCATAACGTTATAAGAATCTGGTTTGTGAGTGGTTTATCAAAGATCGTACTTTATAAAGCTTGTCGTAATTAGGATTTGCTCGAGCTGGCATAAATAGGTTGTCATTCAGATGCATATTTGATAGAAGCCAGCAGAAGCAATTTACTGACATCAGAAGTGAAATGAAATTGTCATGTGAACTGGTAAACATTCATCTGTAGACCAGAAATCTGTCTCTTTATACCCATTAGAAGGTTCATTCCAATAAAAGTTTTGATTTCCTTCTTGTCCGTTTTTTTCAAATTCTCACCATATCGCTGATGACCAAATAACTTCGTTCGATAAACAAATGAATACTTGTGAATGGAATGAGGGCGTCTGCAAGGAAGGTGATTTCTGCTATCGGTTTATTTTTTTATTGTTTTCTCATAATGGTTTACTTAATCGGCTCAAAGGAATATCCATTCAACTGTCAGAGCCTGCTTCTAGTATTCCATATTGATCTTCCCCAAAGTGTTCTGATTCCATAACCACTGATTCAACCGGTTCACTTTCAATGACTTCCTCACATTCCAAATCATCTACGACCGATTCACCATCCGAATAATTATTTCTCAGAAATTCCCACTAGCCTAAAGGGGAGTTCTTGACCCTTCAGGACATTCTTCGAAGTAAGTCATCCTGAAACGAAAATTGCATCTACCTTTGTGCGCGGCGGTACAATTTTTAAACCATTGAAAAATATCAAAAAAATCTCACACCATGTTGTCTTCTGTTTTAATTACGACTATATGATCTTTCATAAAGACATTATCTAAATAACTCACCTTCATTGTAAAAATGTGACAGAGAGAAAGAACTATCTGTATATTCACTTGCCGCAAGAACTAACCGCTAAACTTGACAGCACAGTCGTTTATTTTGAAACAGGCGTGGCAGTTACATGTTTCACCATTGTCGACTAGACAGGTTGCTCAGACATCCGCCAGATGGCAGTACTGGTCAAAAATCATAAAATTGTGGTTTACTTTTGGTACCACCACGAACATAACTGAAATTCTGGGTGGTACACTATATCACCAATTTTCCACTCTGGATCTGGACAACCTCAGCAAAGCAGGGCATGAAGTGCTGCTTAGCTGGGGCTTCAATGGAAGGAGGCCTGGATGGAATTGTACAAATCAGCCAAACGCGAATGGTAGAACCCACCGGGAATACTCCTGAGACAACTTCGAGACACTTCAACTCACTTCAACTCACTTTCCGTTGAGGCCAGTGCCGGCGCCTTCAAAAATGGTAAAAAGTGAAGAAAAATCAGAACAGGGTTGAAAAAGTAAGGAAGTATTACAAAAATAAAAATAATTTACGGGCGATTTGAGGAAGTGGAAGGGAGTGAGATTTTAAGGGTGGAAAATGGTATATCACGAATTCTGGCAAAACACAAGTCTTATCAAAAAAGGTTAAATAGCCAAATTGTAGGAAACAAAAAATCCACAACTTTTATTTCAACGCTTTTTTCACATAACCTCAAAATTTATGCAAAAAATTTAAAAAACCGACTTTTTACTTTTTTATTTTTATCTGTAAAAAAAAATTAATTAAATTTGGTGAAAACTCACTTTTTCATGACCCACTGTACCCCTTAATTCCCCTTAATTTGATTCAATATCGAAAAAGCACCCTAATTTTCAACCGAAAATTCTCACGTCAAAAAAATCGGTGTGTTTTTTGTTTGCTGAAATCTCCACTTTCTGATGGAATGAAAAAATATACATTACTATGGCAAATTTTCTCAGAAAATGCAAAAAAAACTAAAAAACTCGAATTCGATAATTTTTTTTAATCATTATTTAAAATTTTGAGACATTTATTAAAATTACTCGAAAAAAGTAAGTTTCTATATAACATTGATAAATAAAAAATTACAAATCGAAGTATACTACTACAATTAACATCCAAATAAGTTAATGAACTTAATACTTTATCAACAATAACTACATCTACAATATTTTGAAAAAGTTTTGATATAATTTTCAATTCATGAGCGTAGGAGCCTATTTATTGCTATTTTGAGATAACTTGTATACCTGAATGGCCTACGGAAAATTTTAGCACATCAGAGGATATTTCATAAATAATTGGGAAAGGGGCTAGGAGGCTCTGGGACTAATATGTTGATTATGTCGTAGCAGCTGCAAAAACCTTTAGCCAGTATTCAGGACACAGAGCAGTGAACAACATCGTTTATAAAAATAAAGCTGTGAAACTGGATGTAACAGTCTAAAATATGGCTGCCGAAAACATAGTTAAAAATGCACAAAGGACCCCGCACTAATCTTATGGGAAACCGGTTTCGGTGAAAATCGCTGAAATTCCAATATGATCTAGCCCATGCCATCCTGAACAAAAGTTACCATTGCGCCAACTCTCTGAATGCCAGCGTGTGGATTCTACAAGGGGTCAAAGTTTGATATTTTGACGATTTTTTAAAAAATCCGGAATTTCATTTTCATCGTATCGATCCGAGTTTTCATAATAAAATAACTCACAATATGTGCATCAAAAGGTTTAAATGACGAAAGCTTCTAGAATAAAAACTGGCGTGTATACAGAGGGTTAAACTTTGTTTTTGGTAATTTTTATCGAACTTTTTTCGAGAAAATATTCGTTTTCCTGCAGATCCATATGCAATTGATGTTACTCACAGTACATGAGAGGGCGATCATTTTATACATTTGAACCAACCATCCAACTCTAAGTATTTGGAAGATACGGTGCGATCAAAAATATACTTTCACTTTCGGAAAAATGTATCCCTTTGTATAGTCAGCTTCCACCAATATATTCATCTGATTTTTTAAAACTATGTAGCTACTATATAAACAAATGTGTGAACGTCTGTGCTCATTGATCTAATTCCAAATAAAGTTGCGGCGATGGTCAAAAAAATATGGAAAAGGGATGTTTCGGAATAATTTTGAAATGATTTCTAAAATCATCTGCGAATTTTTTTTCTCTCATAATGTAGATGAGTCATTCTTGATCAAAAAGTTCTGTAGTGGCTACCTCACGATGGCCACGGTTTGAATTATACAGGGGTTTGAAGTATAGTCTTTCATCGATTTCTCGAATAATCAATAAATCCTTTGTAAGAGAAAATAGCATTGTTTAATCCATGAATTCTCATTTCAGATATTTTGTCAGTGAAATTTTCCGAAGTTTGTCTCGAAAACAATATTATTTTCCGTTACAAAGGAATTATTGATTATTCGAGAAATCGATGAAGTACTATACTTCAAACCCCTGTATAATTCAAATCGTAGCATTCGCGAAGTAGGCACCGTGGAACTTTTTGATCAAGAATGACTCATCTACATTTCTAAATTATTCCGAAACATCCCTTCTCCATATTTTTTGGACCATCGCCGCCACTTTATTTGGATTCAGATTATTGAGCACAGATGTTGACACATTTGTAAATATATTAGCTGCATAGTTTTGAAAAATCAGCTAAATATACTGGTGGAAGCTGACTATACAAAGGGATTCATTTTTCCAAAATTGAACATACATTTTTGATCGCCCCGTATCTTCCAAATACTTAAAGTTGGATGGTTGGTTCCAATGCAAAATATAATCGCCCTCTCATGTTCTGTAAGTAATATCAACTGCATATGGATCTGCAGGAAAACGAATGTTTTCTCTAAAAAATTTCCATAAAAATTACCAAAAACAAAGGTTAACCCTCTGTATACCCGCCAGTTTTGATTCTAGAAACTTTTGTCATTTGAACTTCTGGAGGCACACATTGTGGACTATTTCATTATGAAAGTTCGGATCGATACGATGAAAATTAAATTCCAGATTTTTTGAAAAATTGTCAAAATATCAAACTTTGACCCCCTGTAGAATCCAAACGCCGGCATTCAGTGAGTTGGCGCAGGAGTAACTTTGATTCAGGATGCCATGGGCTATATTATATTGAAATGTCAGCAATTTTTACCGAAACCGGTTTTACATAAGATAGTGCCCTTTATGTTCAAATTGTCATGGTTCTGAAAAATGCGCCAATCTTGAAGAAAAAACCTACGAGGAAAATAATGATTCAGATAAAATTGTGGATGAAAAACCGATGCAGACTGGGATAAATATTGGAGACGAAGACGATGATGGTCTTGATGATTTCGAAGATCTACTAGAATCGGAAACATTTGTCGAATCTAACGATGAAGAAATGTCATCAAAGATGCAAAAACTAATGGATGAGTGATTAGAGTTCAAAATAAAGTATTTATAAATATAAAATCCCCTTGAAATCCTATCTTTAATACTTATAAAATCAACTTTTAACCCATGTTTTTTGGAATCTCTATGTCTCATGGATTTGCAATATTTCAATTTATCAATGTAACATGGAAACTTACATTATTCGAGTACCTGAAATGTAAAGGACCCCGCAAACTCCTTATGGATTTTGGGTCCCGACACATTTTTTTGAATTTTTGGTTTGATGTAGTCTATGTAATTCTCAACCTATGTTACCATTGCGCCAACCCAAACAAAAGAACAGTTTTGCTGCTAGGGTGCGTTGGAATCACCTCTTGCGCAGATTAGACTATTTATTTTTGAATCCGGTAACAGTATATTTACTTGTTTCATTGTTGCTAATGTTGCACAATATTGTGCTGTTTTATAAAAAATTCTAACCCGCTTCTCCCCCCAACTCCTGTTACGAAAATCAAAAAAAAAAATCTCGAGTGCCTTCAAATGTATCGTCGAATATTTAAATATGCCTGATTGAGGGAAATAGCAGTTTTTTATGATTATCCCCCCTCCCTCCAAAGGACACAAAACGAAAAAATGTTGGTGGATTCTTCTGAATTTTTAATATGATGCAGTTCAAGTTATCTTGAATAGAAACTAATTGGGTGACAAACCTCAAAAATGAATAGTTTTGATGCTTGGCGGCGTTGAAATCATACCTTGCTCAGAATGGACTATTCATTATTATAGGCCGAAACAATATCTCTACGTATTTTAGTTTAGATTATGCAATTGTAAAAATTTTTGTAAAATTTTTTCAAACATCTCTCTTACCCCCAACCCCTATTTAAAAACACGATAAAAATTTATTCAGGCACCAACTCAAATTCAAATTATTGATGTCTAATTTTTATCTATTTTCTAGATTTTCGCCCAATTAATTGTTATTCAAATAACATGAACTACGCCCTACTAAGAAGTCAGCGGAATCCACCATTATTTTTTTGAAGGGAGGGAATGGTGAAATCAAACAACTGCATTTCCTTAATTTGAGCTGATTAAAACATTTATTTTGATAAAGCATTCACAAGTTGTCGAAAATAAATTTTTTCCTTGTTTTAAATTAGGGGTCGGGGTAAGGGGAAGGTTTCATATTTTTTTTAGTACACAATTGTTCAGCAAAATCTGAACTAAAATACGTAGAGATATTGTTTCCGCCTATAATAATGAATAGTCTATTCTGAGCAAGGTATGATGTCGCCCCCCCGCATCAAAACTATTAATTTTTGGGGTTTGTCAAACAATTGATTTCTATTCAAAATAACTTGAACTGCATCAATTAGAAATTCAGAAAAATCCATCTAAATTTTTTCGTTTTGTGACTTTTGGGGGTGGGTGGATAATCATAAAAACTGCTCTTTCCCTTTTTCAGGCATATTTAAACACTTGACGATACATTTAAATGCACTCAAGGAACATTGTTTTTTGCGTTTCGTAATATGAGTTGGGGAGAAGATGGAGGAGTAAGAATTTTTTTATGAAATAGCACAATATTGTGCATCATTAGTAACAATGGAACAAGTGAAAATATTGTTACAGGATTTAAAAATAAATAGTCTAATCTGCGAAAGGAGTGAATTCAACGCCCCCTATCAGCAAAACTGGTAATTTTTTTGGGTTAGCGCAATGGTAACATTGGTTGAGATTTACACGGACCACATCTTACCAAAAATTCAAAAAAATCCACCAGGACCAATATTCCATAAGGAGCTTGCGGGGTCCTTCCAATAAATATCTCAGAATTTTATAAATTGATTAAAAAAATTGCAGAATTCGTGTTTTTTCGTTTATTGCCTTTTCTAGGAAAAGGACCACGCACATACCTTATGGGAAATGGCTTTAGGTGAATTCTGCTGATTTTTTGGTATGATGAACTCTTCAATGTACTGATCAAAAGTCACCACAGGCACAACGAAAAATAATGGACAGTTTTTGAGAAAAAAAATGCTTCAGGTCGGTAAAATGGGGAATTTTGTAATAAAACGGGAGAATAGACCGTGTTATTTTGCAACTGCATGCCTCTTGGAAATTGTAGTACGCGCTTTAGCAATTCTTTTATTTGTCTTGTATCTTTAGACCACCGTTTGCCAATAATTCCAGTCTATACAGGGTGACTCATAAAGACATAATGCGAGCAATGAAAAAATGATTTTTAGAACATGATGAAAACAATAGATTGTGAGAAAGTTAGTCAATGGATACGGTTATATCGAAGAAGAGTCGATTGGGGGAAAGGGGGTGATATAAGAGACAATAATGAAAGTCAATTGTATTGCAGAATATGTACGAAAAGACGTGCCACAAGATTAATTGAACAATAACATATTGTGGAATTTTAATACAACAAATAATACATATTGAAATAATAATTAATCAACAAAACACCATGAAAGACTTCGTTGCATGAACTGAAGCGCATCATGTCAATGATATGAGATTCCATCTCGATTTCCTGCATCGACTATTTAGTCCAACAAGTTTGTTAACGGATACTTGACATTTGGTTCATGTCTGGCATAACCAAGGAATTAAAGGAAACATGTGCCCAGTGTTCTGGCACCTGCCTTACAAGTACAATAAAAACCTGTTATAGGCTTATCATTTTCATTTCTGTACTGTATCCATATCATTGGTATATTTTGTGTCATTGCGATGACGGGAAAAAACTGAAACAAAGTAATCCGGGATATCGAAGTGAGGTATCGAAATGAAGTTCATTTAGTGCTTCCCTCTGATTTGAATCTTGTACATAAGATGATTTAAGTCTCAATTAATATGTACCGACAATCAAATCTTGTAAATAGTCCAGAGTCAGCATAAGAAAATAAGGAAAATCTCCTCCTGAGATTTTCTTCCTCTATTAAGTTCTGTACCCCATTTATCTTGAGAGAACTTTCCAGAATCAGTTGGGCTAATTCTGTATCTGCTCCTCTCATTTCAATTACTGGGTGGTATTTGTTGATTACTGCTACACCAATAAGAAGAAAGTCCCTCAAATGATTAAGGTGATGGGTTGATATTCTGGTTGAAAGAAACTCGAAGATTGATTTCATGTGTCCATTGCACGCTTCAATAATCCACCGGGTGTTGGTCACGAGGCGAGAGGCATTCGCCTCTTCAGTATTAGGTCCGTTCTGTACACTGTAGGGCGTTTTATGTACAATACCTAATCCTCCAGAAGAGGAATGACAACGAAAATGTAATCCTCAACAAACCAGTTTCTCATATCATTGATGTCTCGCTAAAAGTCATTTCGCAAAGTTGACTCGTCATTGTTTCTGGGATCAGAGAAGTAAGGTCTTTGAGTTGACAAAATGGAACCGTTGGGAGCAACAATCAATGTTGGCTTCAATAAATGGTTATTTTTGTGTCTGCAGTAAGACTGACGGGGTATTTTGAAATTCTTGTTTCTTTCCACTTCACAATATTTTACTAATTCCATCTTATGCAATGGCTTTACGTTGTTCAGCATTTGGATTATATAATATATTTGTGAACTCATTAGCATGACGTATGTATTGTTCCCGAGTGATTGAACCGAAACCAATATTTTCTGGGACGAATCTTTATGCAAATGATCGTCTCACATTTGAAAATACCACACTTGTGTAATACAATTGACTTCCATTATTTTTTCCTTTATCAGCCCCTATATATTAATTATATTAATCTTTATAACCATATCCATTCACTAATTTTCTCACAATCTATTGTTTTCATAATGTTCTCAAATAGTATATTAAAATAAAAAGGTTTTTCAAACACTGGCGATTTTTCGAGCAAGACGGAGCAGCCGGAGTGTTCTAACTAGAGCAGGGTTTAAAAGACCAGTTATCCACGAATACTTTACGCCATTTTTTTTATTGGCACACTTTGGAATCATAAATACTCGCAAAAATCTAATGGTGCGTATGAAAAAATGTATGGAAAAGGTAATCAGATATAAATGAACGAGTTGTGCTGACTTGCATTTGTTAGTAATATTTTATTTGACGTTACAAGGTGCTCAGATCAATAATCAAAGAATTGTCATTTAGACGTCTTCACGTTTATCGAGTTGTTGATGTTACAACTTTAAAAAAAGCGCGTTTTTGAAAGTTCGATTTGAACACAATAGGCGTGCTTGAAATAGGTAAAATTGGGCATCAATCAAAAAAATTACATTTTCATAACTCGCATTATGTCTTTATGCGCCACCCTGTATATACTGAAATTATTGGCAAACAGTGCTTGTAAAGACACAAGACCCATAAAAGAATTGCTAAGGCGCATGCTACAATTTCCAAGAGGCATGAAGTTGCAAAATAACACGGTCTATTTCTCCCGTTTTCCCATTTTACCGACTTGGAGAAATTTTTTTCTCAAAAACTGTCCATTATTTTTCGTTGTGCCCATAGAGACTTTTGATCAAGACATTGAAAAGTTCATCATACGAAAAAATTAGCAGAATTCACCAAAAGCCATTTCCCATAAGGTTTGTGCGTGGTCCTTTCTCATGGTTATGTACCTATATTTTTTTACACCATCAGAATGTGAAAATTTCAACGACCAAATAGTAGACCGATTTTTTTACAAAAAGCTGATATTTTGACGTGAGTATTTTTGATTGAAAATTAGGGTGCTTTTTCGATATAAAATCAAAATAAGCAGAAGCAATAAATATTTTGAATCCAAAAAATTACAGTGCGTTTGAGTCATAAAAAAGTAAGTTTTCGCCAAATTTCGTTAATTTTATTTTTATTTTTGTGGGAGATAAAAATAAAGTCGACAAAAATAAAAATAAAGTCGGCTTTTTGGATTTTTCGCATATATTTTGAAAAATCCAGTTTTCCAGATTTCTTCAAAATGTTTATTTGCGACACAAAACTTTTTTTCCTCGCCTTTTTCAAACACTGTATAACACCTCTCAACCGCATCAAATGAAAATAAATAAAAAATCCAATGCTGCCCTTTCCATACTCCGCACAAAACAAACTCATTTCATCGCCACCACATCGACAACTACTGCGAACTGCGACAATAAAAGCTTTCCTTCATTCTGTTTGTCAGCGGCTGATTAATCGGCGAACTGGTTCGAAAAATAAGAACTGATTCAAAAATTCGCGTGCAAACAATGTGGTTTGCTGAAAAGGAATGAAGGATGGAGTACACATTGAAGATAAGTCGGAATGCAGTCAATGATTTATAGCTGCTGCGAAAATAATTTATAGAGAGGTTTGCTGTAGAGAGATTGGAAAAGAATTAGACAGTACAGTGTATAACTTTTTTTTCTCTACGACTATTGTATTCTACGTTCATTACATATTGATTTTTAATTGAAGAATAAGGATGATTCCAAGACACCGTGGATCCTAACTCATTATTCAACGGCACTCGGCCAATCACAGGTTCAGAATTTTCAGAATCCACGGAAACTGAGAGGTTTAACAAACAAATTTCTCAAGAAGGCTTTGCTTGATTGAACTTTTGTCACAGCTTGGCATCCGCGAATGTCAGATTGACTATTTTCTTAGTTTCAACTTTGATCTGTGTGACAAGTACATAATATAAAAATGAATAGAGCGGATTGGGAAAGCAGTGATAGTGAAGAAGATGAAATCTATCTTGCAACAAAGGTATGTCAAACAATTTTTACTTTTTACTTGAACGTTCCACACTCTCTCAGTTCTTGGTCAGAGTTTCTCTAGCAGGTATTTCATTCATAAATTTTCGAGTGCCTGTTACAGCTCAGTTGGTAGAAGCGTGTACATGAAGTAAATGTATAACGAAGGTATATAGGCGTGAGCTCGATTTCCACTGTTGGAAGTTTTTTTTTAAATTATTTTCAATTAAGGCATTTATTTATTCATGAATGAACACCGATTATTCATGTATAATTGTTATTCTAACTTATATTACTTTCTAATATATACTTATTTTCATAAATAATTTTAGATTTCATTTAAAACTCTGACTATCGTATAGTCGTAGAGAAAGTATAGTCTTCTACTCGCGTATAATGGAGATGGAACTTTCATATAAATTATTTAGTAAAAAGATTGGGAAGCATTCTTTATAAGTTCCGCCAACTCAACAACAGATTGGACCTGAAACAGAAAAAAATTGTTTAGTACAGTCTTGTACAAAGTCATTTGACATACTGCTTAATAGTATGGGGAGAGGTATCCTAAACTTACCTGGGTCCATTAAACGTGATACAGAGAAAATTCCTAAAACTAATGTTGCACAAACCTCTCCGCTATAGTAGTGATAAGCTGTATGGGGAATCTGGGATGTTCGACCTAAGACAATTATTTTATAGGATACTTGTGGAAAACCAATTCAAAGAGAAAGGAAAACTAAGTCGGCCGCGCAATGAGTATATCACACGTCATAAAAATAAATATATTATACCATATGCATCCAAAAATGTAGGTCAGAGGTCCTATAATTTCCTGGGGCCAACTGTATTCAACTCCCTACCAGAGAGTATACAGTCCCTGAAATCACTCACACAACTAAAGAAAGCTGTCGATGATTTATTAATAAGTCAACCTCGTGAGAGAGTTCGTCAAATATTTGATATTGCAATTAAAAGGGATATAATAAAAAAAAAATTGAAATATAATAAATGAAAGATCTGTACTCAGCACTACTCTGCACACTTTTTCATTTTCATTAATCTAAATATGATTTTATATGCCTAATTTTGATAGATTGTAAGACAATTTTTAACCTGTAAGTAATTTTATTTATACTTCCCAAGTGACTTATTTTATCTCTACACGTCTACAATTGTTTTGTGATTGCTTCAAATTCCAAATGATTTTATTAAACTCCATGTGATTTATTTTATATATTTTTTTTTATTGAAAAATACATCTTCCAAACAGAACAAGTTCTGGTGTAAGGAAGATAATGATACATTATATATAATTACAAGTGTCAATAATTTTAAATTCAATTAAATATAACAATTATAACAACTTTGCATAATAGTTTGATGAACATCAGTATAATAGCAAATTTTGCTTGAGTTTTTCCGAAAAAATATATATTGATGTTGATTTTTTTATATCATCTGAAAGTTTATTGTAAGTTTCTATAGAGCTAGATACTGGATTGTTTTTGCCTTTATTTGAATGAATGTTATTCAAATGGAAGTTATTTGCATTTCTGATATTATGGTCATGTAATTTTGATATTTTTTTTTGAAATGACTATTACTTTTTTGTAAATTATTTGTTACTTTGTGAGCAAATTTTGCTCTTTCAAATTTTATTAGTTTATCTAACGTGAAATTTCTGGTATCTTTGTTTAATTTTGAAGGAGTTTCCCATAGTTTTTTTAAAATTACTTTTATTGCTTTATTATATACGATAAACGATAAATGATACCTTTTTAGTTTTTACTACAAGCTGACCATATTGTTATTAAATATCTAATATGTGAGACAATATGGGCATTATAAATGAGATTCTGAATTTGACTATTCAGAAAGTCAATTCTTCTTATTGCTCCAATTAAAGGAATAATCGATTTTTTATTTTATTCACATGACATTCAAAATTTAAATTTTTGTCAATCATCAATCCTAGATATTTGTGTTCTTCAACATCATATATGATTGCTTAACTGTCCTGTAACTGTCTTAGTTTATTGTATCTATACCATATATAACTTATTTTATATATTTACACATCTCCAAAATTTCTGATATTGTTTATATTTATTTACACTTTTGTGTACCCTTATATGTAAACTACTTTTTTATGCAGATTTATACTTATTAATAATATCAGTATTTTCAGTTATGAGAACTTATTATCTATTTTCCACACGTACAAGCAACACCTGTTGCTTCTTTGGTTTTTACCAATGTTTATTTGCAGAATGTATAGTCTTTTTATGCTTGTTGTACTACTTTATGTGAATAAACGATGATGATGATGCTTATAACAGCTATTTTTATGTCGGGGCGTGGCGCAGTGGTTAGAGCGTCCGGGTCGAAAGGTCAGGAGTTCGAGCCCCAGTTGCGGTTGGGATTTTTTAATTTAATTTGACCGATTAAATTATTCAAATCTCGTGGCTGGACTGGGGTGAGTCCTGCACGATTCACTGTTGCATTCCAATTAACAGTGCTGCTCCTAAGGTGGCGATGGAGTTAGTTACAATGCCTATCCAGAACACGTGGCTAATGACCATAGCAGTCGATGCCAAGACACCAAAGAAAAAAAAATAGCTATTTTTTTCTCGGATAATTCCGAAACTCGCCTTCAGCTCGTTTCGGAATTTTTATCCTCGAGAATAATAGCTATCATTATACGCTCGTTGAAGAATATACTATTTATCTACAGGTGCATTCGAAATGTAAACTTCAGTAATAGGCTGGTTCCAAAACGAATTCTAAACGATTAAAATAAGAAAAAAATAACAGGCAATTACCAGGTGGAGAATATTGCTGGGGTTCCATCTTTGTGGAAAAAACAAAATTAAACACGATAACACACAAAATGGTGAAATGGGGATGCAGTTAGGGGTTGATAAAGTTTTTTGAGATTTGCGGCGAAACATGACCTCTTAGCGGAAAATGTTCAGTGAAAAAGTTGTAGATAATGAAGTAATCGAAAACTTTTGTACTTAACACCTTCCGACATATCCTCAAATTATCCGTCAAAATGACGAAAAGCCGATTTTTCATTATTAATTTTTTTTTCTCTCGGATGAATGATACAATTTACATAAAAATTTGTAGAAAAATGTCTTTTTTGGTGTCGAATGAGCATGGTTTTTTGCAATTCAGAAGACGCCTAGTTTTCCCCTTCTGTATATTTTTCGCAAAAAAACCTTTATCTTCCACAAACAATAAGTGATCGTTTAAACTGTTGAAATGTCTACTTTCAAACGGTCTATATTACTTGGTATTGGCATTGGTATTGGTATTGGTATTGGTATTGGTATTGGTATTGGTATTGGTATTGGTATTGGTATTGGTATTGGTATTGGTATTGGTATTGGTATTGGTATTGGTATTGGTATTGGTATTGGTATTGGTATTGGTATTGGTATTGGTATTGGTATTGGTATTGGTATTGGTATTGGTATTGGTATTGGTATTGGTATTGGTATTGGTATTGGTATTGGTATTGGTATTGGTATTGGTATTGGTATTGGTATTGGTATTGGTATTGGTATTGGTATTGGTATTGGTATTGGTATTGGTATTGGTATTGGTATTGGTATTGGTATTGGTATTGGTATTGGTATTGGTATTGGTATTGGTATTGGTATTGGTATTGGTATTGGTATTGGTATTGGTATTGGTATTGGTATTGGTATTGGTATTGGTATTGGTATTGGTATTGGTATTGGTATTGGTATTGGTATTGGTATTGGTATTGGTATTGGTATTGGTATTGGTATTGGTATTGGTATTGGTATTGGTATTGGTATTGGTATTGGTATTGGTATTGGTATTGGTATTGGTATTGGTATTGGTATTGGTATTGGTATTGGTATTGGTATTGGTATTGGTATTGGTATTGGTATTGGTATTGGTATTGGTATTGGTATTGGTATTGGTATTGGTATTGGTATTGGTATTGGTATTGGTATTGGTATTGGTATTGGTATTGGTATTGGTATTGGTATTGGTATTGGTATTGGTATTGGTATTGGTATTGGTATTGGTATTGGTATTGGTATTGGTATTGGTATTGGTATTGGTATTGGTATTGGTATTGGTATTGGTATTGGTATTGGTATTGGTATTGGTATTGGTATTGGTATTGGTATTGGTATTGGTATTGGTATTGGTATTGGTATTGGTATTGGTATTGGTATTGGTATTGGTATTGGTATTGGTATTGGTATTGGTATTGGTATTGGTATTGGTATTGGTATTGGTATTGGTATTGGTATTGGTATTGGTATTGGTATTGGTATTGGTATTGGTATTGGTATTGGTATTGGTATTGGTATTGGTATTGGTATTGGTATTGGTATTGGTATTGGTATTGGTATTGGTATTGGTATTGGTATTGGTATTGGTATTGGTATTGGTATTGGTATTGGTATTGGTATTGGTATTGGTATTGTTATTGGTATTGGTATTGGTATTGGTATTGGTATTGGTATTGGTATTGGTATTGGTATTGGTATTGGTATTGGTATTGGTATTGGTATTGGTATTGGTATTGGTATTGGTATTGGTATTGGTATTGGTATTGGTATTGGTATTGGTATTGGTATTGGTATTGGTATTGGTATTGGTATTGGTATTGGTATTGGTATTGGTATTGGTATTGGTATTGGTATTGGTATTGGTATTGGTATTGGTATTGGTATTGGTATTGGTATTGGTATTGGTATTGGTATTGGTATTGGTATTGGTATTGGTATTGGTATTGGTATTGGTATTGGTATTGGTCGTTAAACCGCTTAAAATAGAGAAAAACCGACAAGTCTTTCTGAATCATGATTATTTCAATATTTTCAAAAATTGTAGGAATAAGTAACAGGCATGGACCAGGTGGAAAATGTTGAGTTTCAAATTTCAAGAAAACAAAATATTAAAACATGAAAACACTCAAAATGGTGTAATGGGGTGTTAAGGGGTTGATAACGTTATTTTTGCGATTGTTGGCGAAATGTTACCTCCTAGCGAAATATGTTCAATGAAAAAGTTGTAGATAATAAAAGAATTCAATACTTCTTCATACAACACTTTTTGACATAACCTCAGATCAACCGTCAAAATGACAAAAAATTGTTATTTTTGTTTTAAGTGCGTAAAATGAGTGTTTTTTTCAATGGAACATGAGAGTGTTAATTTTTGGCAAAGACCGCAGGTTGACTGTTTGACTGCTTGCTCGTAGTTGCTTCAATTTCAAGTTATTTTCAAGAAGATCCATGTTGATTATGATAGTGGTAATGATACCCCATCAGTTATATCTGAGAAAGCAAATGCAATAGTATCTAATATGTTACCGTCCAAATCCAAGTTAATATATGAGAAAACAATTAACCAATTTTGTGCATGGTGCGACAAGGAACATGTAAAGAAGGTTTCTGAAAATGTACTCATATGCCATTTTGAGGAAAAATCAAATATAGAACTTCCACGTTATGGAGTGTCTGCTCAAAGTTGAAAAGTACATTGAATGTTAAGGAAGTTATTGATGTAAGGAAGTTTTCTAAATTGGTCCCGCTCATTAAGAACAAAAGCGTCGGATACAGAGGAGAGAAATCTAAAGTTTTATCAAGGGATGATATCAATAAATTCATTCAAGATGCTGATAACGGAATAAATTTACTTTATAAGGTACAGATATGTAATCATAATTTTGTAAGATTAGTAGCAATTTTAATATTTTTTATTTGTAGGTTGTCTCAATTTTGGGTATCAGCGGTGCTTGTGTGCGGCTTTTTTTAGTTTCCCCCCCTGTTAACTTTTGAACGGTTTGGCGTACAAACATGAAAAAAAATTGTTTGGAGGGTTTCACCGATACTACTTTTTGAAATAAAAAATATGGTGATTGCTCGACAGGGGGCACGGGGGGCACATCAATTCAAAATTTTTAAATGGCATGGGGGGTCGAAGAGAATTCAATTTTCTTTGCAACCATCTATTTTTTTAAATTTCGTTAATATTTTTTTTGCTATTCAAATTCTAAATTTCAAATATAAATGCGGATCTGAAAACTAGTCATGCTCGATAAATTTTAACGGTTTGTTGTGGAATAATGAAACCAAAAACATTTTGAAGGGTATTACCAATACTACTTTTTGGGGAAAGAAACATTGCAATTACACTACAGATGGCGCTGGGGGCACATCAACTAGAAAACTTCGAAAGGCATAATAATCGAAATTGGGAAAAAATTTCTCAACAAAACTAAAAAATATTCAGATAGTTATAAAAAAAATTGAATTCTCTCTTCAACGATGTGACACTTGAACCCCCATGCCATTTCAAAATTTTGATTTGATGTGCCCCCCCCCGCGCCCCCTGAGGAGCAATCACCATATTTTTTGTTTCAAAAAGTAGTATCAGTGAAACCCTCCAAATATTTTTTTTTTCATGTTTGTACGTCGAACCTCTCAAAAGTTAACAGGGGGGGGGGGAGGACTAAAGAAAGCCGCACTGTATAACTATTGATGCCATCAAAAATGCTGGATCCATATTGATTGTTGAAATACCTGATACGAAGACCTATTGGGCAAGATATACCGCAAGTATAGAGCACTACGGCCGCCTCATACAAAAAGTAACGGATTATTTTTGAAATATTCGAGAGGAAAATGTAATAACCAACATGTGGGGATGAATAAAAAACGAGAAATTCCCAGCTTGATTGCAAAATGGCTTTGGAAAGACATGTATAAGAGCTACACAGGTCACTATTTCAGGAGAAGCTCTGTAACTCTTCTGGCCAATGCAGGGGGCAACGTTACATCCATAAAACGTTACGGTGGCTGGAAATCTGTCTCCGTAGCAGAAGCATATTATATAGAAGATGGTTTGAATAACAAAATTGAGATTTCTAACAAAATATTGAATTGTCCATCTTCTTCCAAACAAATTGAAATATCTGATAAAATTGTGAGATTAATTCTTCAAGAAATATCTTACGTTTCTGATCAGCAGCAACATGAAACATCTTCTGGATTTTTTTTTTATTTTATTAGAAATAACCGCATCAACCCATTGGGTCATTAGCGGTGGAGTAGATGAAATACAATTATAATTTCTTAGTCATATCGAAGGCATGCAAAAATTGTATGATTTTGTTGGTATTACTATAGTCTAACATTTCTTGTAAATTATGGGATATGTTGAATAAGTCTCTCTCGATTTGTAACATGGAACATTGCACAATAATATGTTTCACTGTTAGCCGAACTTCACAGATATCACAATTTGGTTCATTTTGTCCAGATATAAGGTATTCGTGGGTGATCCTCGTGTGTCCTAAACGGAGTCTAGACATTAATACCTGTTTTCTCCTGTTGATTTATTGATTCTTCCACAGTCTAACGTTTGACTTGATTTCTCGTAGTTGTGATTGAGTGTTCCAATTGTTCATGATCTTGTTCTTGATATAAGATTTCATGTCGATCGAAGGAGTGTATTGCAACTCTACCTTATTTGGGTTGTTGACTGCCTCTCTTGAACTCGTATCAGCTGTTTCGTTCCCAGTTATTCCTATGTGGGAAGGAACCCAAAGTAATACGACTTCTTTGTTCAGTGCTTGAATTTCGTGAAGTTCCCTTTTGATCAGTTTTCCTATTGGGTGGTGAACATATATTTGACGGAGCAAGTGTAAAGAACTTAGTGAATCTGATATAATGAGGTATTTATTGGAATTATTAGATTTTGCGAAACGTAATGCTTGCAGGATTGCAAAAAGTTCTCCTGTGAGAATTGTATTGGTTTCTGGTAGCTTATAGGTTAGTATATTTTGAGGTGTTACTACTACTGCTCCAACTCCGAGATTTGATTTGGATGCATCTGTGTATTTTTCTATGAATTCTTGATGTTGATGTAGGATTTCACGAAAATTCTTGGTTATAATTTGTGTATTCGTTTCATTTTTATTGAACTGGGATAGGTTGGTGATAATGATTGGTTGGGATATCTGCCAAGGGGGTGGAGTATTTATATTCATGGGATATAAAGATGGGAATTTCTGCATTTGGAGTGATCTCAGGTACCTTCGAATCCTCTCATAGAACGGTGGATCAGTTCTCGGTTGCTCATATGCTGACAGAAAGCGTGTTGTGATTGTATTTTTGTTTGTTGGAACATTGTTGAGTGAAGCTATTCTGGCAGCATAGGATAGACTCAATTGTTGCCTTCTGAGCTGTAGGGATGTTTCTCCAAGTTCGCATTCCAAGCTTTCGATTGGAGTAGTTCTGTAGGCTACTAGAATTATGCGTAAGGCAGAGTTGTGGAGAGTATTCAAAGTTTTCAGTGTCGAGGGTTTTGCAGAGGCATACGCAATGCAACCGTAGTCGAATTTGGAGCGTATGAGAGCTCTATATAAGGTGAGAAGAGTCAATCCTTCTGCAACCCATTGTTTATGGGCTAAGAATTTCATCAGATTGAGCCTTTTTTGACACGGAAGAATGAGATTTTTGATATGTGATTTCCAGTTCAGCTGTTGGTTTAATATCATTCCCAAAAATGTTATGTTGTCTGTGAACGTTAGATTTTTATTATATAGTGTGAGTATTGGTGTATCTGCCATAATTCTTTTCGAAAATAATATGCATTTCGTTTTACTTGGGGAAAAAGTGAAACCTGTAGTCTTTGCCCATGATTCGAGTAGATTGATATGTTCCTGTAAGGTGATTGCTGAGTTACAGACGTTTTTTCCTTTCGCAAAGATAATTAAATCGTCTGCATAAAGTCTTGCTTGGACCAGTTTTTTTTCAAAGATTGAATGACATCATTGAGTGCAATTAGAAACAGTGATGGGCTCATGATTGAGCCTTGCGGTGTGCCATTCTATTGGATTTTATGTTTTGATAAAATTCCGGCATGACGGACTTGAAAGATTATGTGGCTCAAAAAGTTCTTAATGAAGGGTAAGATATTTCCCTGGTATCCCCATTGTTGAAGTTTGACTAGAATTTTATTGATATCAAAATAAACTGCCATACATTTCTGCGAATGATTCATGTATTTGACTTTCCAAATCTATTATGTTGTCAAGTGTCGATTTATGAGGTGTGAAACCTGACTGTTCTGGTATAATTTTATTTTTGTTTTCAAGTGTCCAGATGAGTCTTCTGTTGGTGATTTTTTCTAACAGTTTGCACATCGTGCATGTCAATGAAATCGGCCTGTAAGATTCTAGATGAACCACTGACTTAAACGGTTTGAGGACAGGGATTATAACTGCTTGTTAGATTTGAGGAAATTTCTGTTCGATCCAGATGATGTTGAACATTTGTAAAAGGAGATTTTTTGCTACCTGCGGCAGGTTCTTCAAATCTTCGGGATTGTATGTTGGAAGTAATTGTTCAAACTTTAGAATCAATCATTATTCCAATATGTGAAATTGTTTCATGATAAATAATCAATTAATAATTGACTCTGTCGAAAATAAATCCTTCAAAAAGTAATATTTCATGTTTATTTTGTGAATTATTTTAACAGTGAGAAAATATATTTTTTTCACGGTGAAAAATAATATACCAAAGTATAAGTGAATAAAAAGGTCTTTCAAACACGCGCGATATTTTGCTCGAAATAGAACAAGTGTTTGAATGACCAGTTATCCACGAATAGTTTACGCTATTTTTTTATTGGTACACTTGAAATCATAAATACTCGCAAAAACCTAATGATGAGCAAAAAAAAAGAATATGATGATGAGTTAACCAGATATAAATAAACGAATTGTTCTGTCTTGCATAATATTTTATTTGACGTTACAAGGTACTCCTGTCAGATCAATAATAACAATATGGTCATTCAGACTTCACGTTTCTTGAGTTGTTGATGTTACATGGTAACTTTAACGCTTTTGAAGGTTCGATTTGAACACGCTGAGTCGTGCTTGAAATAGGTAAAAAGGGGCACCAACAAAAAAAAATAGCTATTCATGATGAAGTTCGTAAAGTAGGACTTTTTTGTATGACAGTGAAGTTTGTTGAATGAGGCGCAGCCGAGTTTGACAAACTCGCGAGTACAAAAATGCCTTTTACAAAAGTGTTTCAAAGTTACAACAGTTAAATTGTAGCAATTATTTCAATAATTTGAATGTTTAATGATATCGTCGTATTATCAAATAAAGACTACTGTGTTATATTTGACGCAAAATACTGTATATTTCAAAAATGCATTAATGTATGAACAGTGTGTGAAAAATTACTTTACGCACAGTTGGTGATTTTACGCACAGGTGATTTTTTTACGAACTTGTGCGAAAAAGTTTTACTTTACGCACTTCAGTAGTGCGTAAAAGCTTAGTTTGCGCACTGTCGTAGAGAAAAGACTTTTTTCTACAAACGTCAAAAAATGACAAGGTTCGCGCATTGACAACAGTATGCGAAGTGGCACTTTTTTTCATTTTCATTCGTTACCATGACACCGTGCGCGAAGTAATGTGCGAAATATATTTCGCACACTGCATGTAAACTATATGGGATTTTCATATTCTAACCTATATGGTCCTCAACTCCTCAATCAAGCAAAAAACAAGAAATCGTTTATTTATTAATGTAGAACAATAATTAAGGCTTTCAAATTGTGAGAGATATTTTTCTGGCTTTATTTGCTTCACACCACTCTTTAAATTGCTGATATGCATTTTCATACTGCCGCCTCGATTTCTCCGGTAAAAGGTTGGAAATTACGGAATTGGCCGCATCTATCAAGTTAGGTGGGGTACTGCTTAGTTCATCGTCGCTCGAAATTCTTCTTTTACAATAATAAATATCACGCACGAAATTGACGCGAATAAAAAGTCACTCCAAAATAATTATCAAGTACTGTCACTTTGAAATAATTGTCAACAAATGCCATTTTATTTCCATAGTTACAGTAATTACTTGATTTGGAAAAATTATTTAAGCCAGTTCAATACTATTTTTCATAGTTATTACTTATTTTAGAACAATATTTTTGACGTTTGTAGAAAAAATTTTGTTTGCATCTCATGCGCGAAATACTTTGGTAATCTCGACTATTTTTTTTAACTCGGCTGCGCCTCGTTAAAAAAAATCAGTTCTCGATCACCAAAGTAGCATTTCGCGCACTAGATACAAAAATAACTATTTTTTAAGGTGAAAAAAAGTAAACATTCACGCATCAATAGAGATACAGAAATGTCAAGTTTTTTTGGCAGTTGTACAAAAAAAGATTTTTCAGTATTTCCTTTTTTCTCGCGTATAAATTATTCAGTTCAGATGAAAATTTGTAGATATATGTCTTTTTTGTTTCGAAAAAGCATGATTTACTCGTAAATGAGAAGACTTCTAGTTTTCGAGTTTTTCACGTTTTTCGAATAATATACTTTTATCTTCCATGAACAATTTTTTTCATATTTTTTTGTATTCCGTAGGTCTATAAGTGACCAATTTAATTGTTTCTTTTGGATCTGAAATGTGACAGAATTCAACGCAATACGTTGAAGATGCAGTACATGATTTATAGCTGCGAATGAGTTATTTTCTAGAACAGTGCGAAAACTAAGGTTTTGGGCATTGTTGACAGTGCGTAAAGTGATCTTTATAGCACAAGTGCGTAAAAAATCAACTTTGCGTAAAATCATAACTGTGAGTAAAGTAATATGTTATACGCACTGTTTATAAATTTTTCAAAAGGACAGTATTTTTCGTCAGATTTTACTCGGAAGTCATATCATACGACTAATATTGAAAACTCCATTGAATAACACATAGAACAATTGCCACAATTTATCAAAATAGTAACTGTCGTAGAAAAAACTTCGTATGTTACATTTTCGTAAAGAGCTATTTTGTACTCGCGTGTTCTGTGGCAATCTCAATGAATCGAAAATTCGATAAGTAACGCGCTTGTCTTGTCACTTTGACGATCGCAACCAAAGGACCCCGCACCAAATTCATGGGATAATGGCTTTCAACCAATTTTGATATTTTTTTGGGATATTGTAGTGCAAGTGTGAACAGGCAAAGGTGTTGACGACCACGTCAGAGTGCGATAATGAGTAATGAGATGATGGTGCAATGAGTAAATCAAGTTTAGATAATAGAATGATATCGAGAACGGTCAGTCAGTTGCTATCCGTTGTGCGGGCTGTTCAGACGTTTTTGTAATTGTCGTGTTGGAAATCGTTTGTTGTGGAATAAAATATTGAAAATAGAAGTGTTTAATTAGTATACCAGTTCACATCAGAAGTGGGATTACAAGATTCACGAGTTAGTGGCCGCAGTGTATCTAGCAAGAATGGGTAACCGAAAACGGAGGCATTCAAGATCTCGTTCAACAAACGAGGAAGGAAGTCGAGAGAGGGTAAGAAGGGGAAGAGTATATTGTAGGACTGATCACGGTAACAGGGCAGTTTTGGCAAAGGCGTGTATCTGGCAAATACTGAGATTCAACCACGACGATGATGACCATTTTGCAGTCGATAAAACATTCGTGTTGATTTTTGGTAAATTTTGGTTCCCTAAAATGAGAAAATGTAATACTGAGTACGACAAAGCCTGTATAAATTGTCTGTTCCATAAGTCTGCTTCTGGAAAAAGACCCGGATTCTTACAACCAATCCCCAAAGTTGCTCGACCTTTTCATACGGTTCATGTAAATCACGTTGGCCCTTTCTGCAGAACCAAACAGAAAAATACCCAAGTACTGGTCATTGTTGATGCATTCACGAAATTTACTTGTATACGAGCGGTCAAAAATACAAAAATGAATGTACTCGATGTTTTGAGAGTACTCATTCAAACCTTTGGCGTACCTAATCGAATAATTAGTGACAGCGGTACAGCGTTCACTTCCAAGAAGTTCAGAGAGTTCTGTGCTGAGGCAGATCAATCACCACCTAAATGCAGTTGGAATGCCTCGGGGCAATGGACAGGTGGAGAGGTACAATAAAACCAGACTGGATTATCTCGCAACCATGGGTGTGAACAAGGCAGACGAATGGGACGGGAATATTTCGAACATTCAACTGGGCATAAATAATACATGGAATAGAGCTATCGGTACAAGTCCAGCTGAAGTACTTGTGGTACCTGTGCCTTGTAGGCCGTCAGGACTTCTGGTCCCTGTGCTATGTAGGCCGTCGGTACTTCTGGTCCCTGTGCTAGGTAGGCCGTCGGTACTTCTGGTCCCTGTGCTATGTGGGCCGTCGGGACGTGTGGTACCTGTGCTATGTAGGCCGTCGGGACTTCTGGTCCCTGTGCTATGTAGGCCGTCGGTACTTCTGGTCCCTGTGCTATGTGGGCCTTCGGGACTTGTGGTACCTGTGCTATGTAGGCCGTCGGGACTTCTGGTCCCTGTGCTATGTAGGCCGTCGGTACCTCTGGTCCCTGTGCCATGTGGGCCATCGGGACTTCTGGTCCCTGTGCTTTGTAGACCGTCGGGACTTCTGGTCCCTGTGTTCTGTAGGCCATGGGAACTTTTGGTTCCTGTGCTCTGAAAGCCGTTGAGATTCCTAACATAATGAATGAATTTTAACATATTTCAGGACTCCAAGACTGTATGACCATCATCCGGTCAGGATGGCCGAGTGTGAACAGGCAAAGGTGTTGACGACCACGCCAGAGTGCGATAATGAGTAATGGGATGATGGTGCAATCAGCGGCTCAAGTTTAGATAATAGAATGATATCGAGAACGGTCAGTCAGTTGCTATCCGTTGTGCGGGCTGTTCAGACGTTTTTGTAATTGTCGTGTTGGAAATCGTTTGTTGTGGAATAAAATATTGAAAATAGACGTGTTTAATTAGTATACCAGTTCACACAAGTCACTAGAAGTTACACATGCAAGATGCAAGTTTAAATCAGTTTCGGAGAATTTTTTAAAATCATAAAAATTGCTGTTTTACCAAAACAGTAATAAGGGACACTTATCCAAAAGTATTACTTTTTAGATGATTAGTAAAAAAATAATAGCATTGCTGATTGAAGAAAGTCAAATGACATATCAGCCAGTTGATCGTTAAGATAGAAGAAGCCACCTATTATACAGAGTGAGTCAAAAATAGCGATAATTTAGCATATTCTTTATCTTCGGTCCCATTAGTGAGACTTAAGCATTTTTCACTAGAAAATTCCCTATTGGGAATCTTTTCTTATGACAAAAAGATTTTCTCTAAAAGTTTTGACTTTTTCACAACACAGTAATGTTTTTTCAAATGTTTTTTTTATTCAACATTTTTTTAACAATAGCCATACAAAACAGCCTTTTTCTACAACTACTTGAGGAAGACTTATAGTAATTGCGTAATATGATTAGCTTCAAAAAGTTAACGATCACATCTTATTCGGGAGCCGTTCACAAATATTTGTTGAAATGGGTTTTGTACGTAATATATATGTTTGTTGATTATTTTTTAATGGATCTGCCAATTTGAATCACATTTGTCAGTTTTACTTTAAAGTATATTAACCTACACTCGGATAAGTTTCAATAATTTCCTATATCTAGTTTTTGAAATATAAATTAAATTTATTTTTTTTGGGATATGTTATCCATTCTTATTTCTTGATGAAATAAATATGATCTTGCAGCGCAAAACAATTGCACCATTAAAAGCCGAAAAACTATTACCAGTCCCTATGAATTAGATTCGTACTCACGCAATATTCAATTGTCATAAAAAACTATTACGTAAATGTGGTTTATGGAAATCTGTTATTTCTGTAGTACTTTATTTACTTGAAACTAACAGTAGGTCATTAGCTGTTGATCTTGTGTTGACAAAACACTACAGGCTTCTTTGGAAAGGGTTCATGAATACTATTTATAGATATTCAAGGAATCGGTACGAGGTGTAGTGTACGATTATTTTTTTTAATAATCATCTAAAAAGTAATACTTTTGGATAAGTGAACCATACTATGTTTTGGTAAAACAGCAATTTTTAAGATTTTCAAAAATTCATATCTCCGAAACTGGAAATCAATTTAAACTTGCATGTGTAACTTCTAGTGACTTGTACTACAATATCCCAAAAAATTATCAACATTGGCTGAAAGCAATTTTCTCATGTATTTGGTGCGGGCTCCTTTATGTTTTTATTGGCATGAGATTAGCAGGTATTACGTTGTAACGGATATAAGATCAATCTGAGTGTATACAGGAGGATTTTATTTTTATTTTTCAACATTTCTTAATTTTCACAAGAATGGATAATTTTGAACAAACGTTCTTACTTCTGCAGCAAATAAGCTGAAACTTCAATGTTTTTCCATGAACCACTTATAATTTTCGACCAAATTATGTTCTTGTTTTTTCCGCACTACTTTGGGAAAAAAATGTTCGCTCTTGTGTGGAAAATTTTTTCCAGCACTATTGCGATTGTGAAAGAATCAAACACTGAAACCATATTTTCTACAGGTTTATTCGAATTGAAAACTATAGTGTAATATTCAGAGAACATTGTCAGAACCAAATATGAAGGACGTGTTATATGATTTGATATGAAGTTTTTTATGACACTATTTTCACTCGGGTTCGAATGCCGTCATTTTTTGTAGTTTCTTCCTGACGTTTCGCCAGCGTGAGTGACTGGCTTCTTCTTATCCATCGTGGATAATCTCGGATGGCTGAAGATTCCGTCTGCGAAGATTGTATTTATTCTGACTCAAGTAGTTTCGTCTGATCATTACCGTATCTGGGTTAGGTATATTTTCATCATCCTTAATTGATTCCTTTTTACTACTTCTCCTAATGTCGTTGTTTCCTTTGTTATTTTTTAATTTTCAAGAATAGGATGCCATATGAGATTGAGGCTCACAACTTCTTCTTTTCTGTTGAATTTATCCGTGTGTTTGTGGATCTCAATTGCCTCTCGTACAAGTCGACTATGGTATCCCAGGTTGGGGGCAAGAAGTTTCACGTCCTCAAACAGGATCCTGTGGTTTCCTTCACTGAGGGCGTGTTCTGCCACTATAGACTTGTCCGTTTGGCCTAATCTGCAGTTTCTCTGGTGCTCCTTCAGTCTTGTGCCCATGGTTCTGATGTACACCTTTCCGCAAGTGCATGGTATGCGATATACCCCCACTGCTGATAGTGTGTATATTTTGTCCTTAGCCGACCTTGGTGGGTTTGAAGACCGTTTTTATGTTGTGTCGTCCAATCTGTCTGTGACCCTAGAGATATACGGTAGATACGAATGTGCAACTATCTGAGCCTCCTCCTCACCTTGACTAGTGTCCTCGGTTTCATGACCCTGTTGATCTCGGGTATACTGTAACCATTCGATCTTAAGGCTGCTTGAAAATTTTACAGTTCATCTTGTAGATGTTCTAGTTCACATATTCTCCGAGCACGTTCCGTTTGTGTGGAAATAATTCCTCGCTCCTGGCCAGGACGGTGGTTCGATATTGCATGAAGGTACCTAACCGTGTGCGTAGGTTTTCGGTATACTCTGTGGGTCAGTCTCGCGCCACATCTTTCGATGAGTACATCTAGAATAGCTATCCGTTGGTCCTGTTCAGTCTCCAAGGTGAACTTGATGTTGGGGTTTTGAACGTTCAGGTAGTCTAGGAAATGGTTCAACACCAATCCGTGTCTTCGAATGACGAAGGTGTCATCCACGTAACATAAAGACATGGTCGGTTTCAAATCGAAGGCATCGGTTGCCTTCTCATTAAAATGCTCCTTGAAGAAGTTGGCTTTTTCGAGGACATGAGTACGGAAAGTCCTGCGCATGTATAAAAATCAACCATTAGAATTGAAGGAAAGTTAACCCTAAATTGGCCGTCTATCCAACTTTGCAGGTATGCTGTCCTTTAGAAAATAAGTTATCTCTGGTTGCACTGGGCTCTTACGCTATAACAAGAAAACCGACCGAGCCGATACACGCAATAGTGCGGAATCTTTGGGAAACAGATCACGATTTCATTTGTTTTCTCTTAATCTAGTTGGCGAATATCTTACGTTTGATCCTACAAATTTGCAGATATGAGCCGACCACAGACCTCATAAAAGGAGTAGATAAACATGGAACCCTATAGGGCGATGCCAATAATCTCCGATTTTATGTTGGTACAACTAAAATATCAGAGCTGGTTCTGTCGAATTTTGGGTAATTCCATCACTTTCGATCTTCGATTATTATTCATCCTTACATTCATCATCCGACATTCATTTTGTGTCTTCGGGTTCAACATTCTCCGAAACTGTAGTGAATGAAAAGGAAATTTCCTGATAGTGCCTAACCTCCCGGAAATTACTCTGTTGAAAGACGAATCATAAAGTCAATTCATAATTATAGTTAGGTTAGGTTCTATTATTTCAAGCATGTTTCATATCAAATTTACTTCTTGAAACATAACGAAGATTCAGCTCCAAACTGTGCATCTAATCTTTTTTCAATTGCAGTCTATTACCGAAAGATGACATTATGAAGAAAAAAACAGGGTTCTGAGAAATCGCTTGAATCTATTGACAAAAAAGCTAAACAATTCCAGGTAAACCATTACTAGAAAGATGATGAAGTTTAAAACTTTGTCACAAGTGATTCGTATTCAATAGAAAGTTTATTTTATCAAAGGAGTTTACTCTTGCACTGGCAGCATGTGTCAGTGGTATCCCTGCCCTCGTAAGAAGAATGATCATAAATTCTCAATCAAGAGGAAAAAAAAGATGAAAACTAAAATTCCCAGCTGAATTATGAAGCTTTACTATGACATTGCAGTTTTAAAGTAGCAAGGCTTACAAATATATGATTAAAATTTTCAATCTTGGTCTTCCTGCATCTGCCACAAACAGATTATTGTCAAAAATTTACTGCAGTCCTGGTTTTACAATACAAATTATTGAATCCATCAGAAGCAAATCACAGGATTTCAAAAAGAGGTGTAAAAAGACTTCATTATGTGCTTTGATGCTTGATGAAATGAGCATAAAAAGAGCTACTTAATATGTGATTGCTATGCTAGAAAGATCAGCTCAGGTGTAGCTCATGCTTTCTTCCATCACTCAAGTCTGAAACTCTGTCTTTCGAAGGATTTGAGAATGTCCAGCAAACGGTATAATTAAAAAAAAACGTATCAGCTACTCGATATTTTGAATTCACGAAATATATTGATGCCATATAGGAATGGAACTACCCATAAAAAAAGAAAACAGTGATGTGTGGTAATTTTGGACACATATTCTAGGAACTCCTACTTCTTATATATTAGAATATGTACTCAGAAGATTTTTTTCTGTATATTCATTAAAAATAAATAGTGTCCATGTACGATTTTCGATATATCAGCAAAAACATCAATTTGAATGCAAGTCAATTTAGGCAAGAATGAATCTTGGAACATGGTCATTTCTAAGGTTACATATTCTACTTTCGGTCAGTCTGAATTAAATTGGCACTTTTATTCAGATGAGGTATGAGGTCTTATTTCTATTTCACCCTCAAAGAATATGCTCATTTGGTAGAAGGCCAAATCTCTAGAAAAATCGAATTACTCATCAATCACCTTGCGAATAAATTTTAAAAAATCAGAAACCTGCCCTGGACTCTTAAACAGCAATCAGTTTCGACCATAGAAATATACAGGGTGTTTCTTAAGTGCGTGTAGAAAATTCAGGAGTATGTTGCTGACGTCAAAATAAGAAGAAAAGTTTCTATGGACACATGTCCGCAAGTCAATCGTTTCCGAGATACAGAGTGTCGAATTTGAATCATCATGTTTATATTTCGCGAATAAATTCCAAAATAATTTTGATATTTGAGTAAAGTTTGGTATCTCGTAGTAATTTTTAATGATAAAATCAAATGTGATGTTAGTTTTTCTCTTTCGTAAGGGTGGCGGCACCTACATGACTTTTCAGTCATTTGTAATGTAATTTTTTGCCGTGTATACATTTATTATGTTTTCTAGTGGAAACATCGTTTTTCGAACATTTTTGTATACAAAAATATTCCTAGTAGAGGTAGCTGCGAGTAACTGTTTTGGAGTTATTGGGATTTGAAATAATCGATGCAAGTGATTCTGAATGACAAGATGTTTAAATTCAAAATTGATTTGAGTAGTTAAGGAAATTTTCATTCTTTAATTTCATTTTAAAATAGGAATCGGGTGTTATTACAATTTGAAACAAATAAGATTAACAGTAATTAAGATCAATTTGATGATAAAACAGTTAGCAAGAATAATTTTTGACTACATTTAAGAACTGATTGTATAAGACCATTGAATGAAAAAAAAACCTGCTAGAGCTACAAGTTATGACATTTCGAATGACTGAACAGATATGTAGGTGGCGCCACCCCTACGAAAGAGACAAACTAACATCAAATTTGATATTTTCATTGAAAAACACTTCTAAATATCACTCGAATGTCACAATCATTTTGGAATTGATTAACAAAAACTAAGAATTGAACTTTGACACTCTCTTTCTCAGAAACGAATGAACTGCGGACATATGTTCATATAAACTTTTCTTCGTCAGCAATATGCCCCTGCATTTTCTACACGTACTTAGGAAACACCCTGTATATTATATAAGTAACTATATAATATATATTTCTATGGTTTTGACAAAGTTTTATGTCAAATAATGAATGCATCTCTTGTCTCGCTTCATTCCTCTCATTTAAAACGTATAGACAACTGAAAATCAGTTGTACCAATGTCAGCTATGGGAACGGGTCTATTTTGTAATCATTGGAATATCGGCCATGTTATATCTACTTATTATATGACGTCTGTGGAGTTGACACACCAGGGTTTTTAGACATCTCACCGCAGTCTATATTTTGTCACAGGGCTACAAAAGCCAAATCATAAGGAACCAAATTACCGGTTTCCAGATCAATCAAATCAAACCAATTTCTGTTGAGAATCAACGTCCTTGACCTTCACCACCTGGCATCTTGCTGTGTGGAATATCAATCACAAAGTGGAGTGTCCCGCCGTCATTATAATATTACCTGTTTGAATTTCGGGTCAACCCACATTTTATGGCGAAAGTCCGTAGAGTGTGACGTGCTTTGCCCTCTTGATTCGCCAGTCGAGGCGGCATACGTTTTAATTTTCCACGTAACGACGCAGATGAGTCACAGAGACGTCCCGGGAGAACGAGAGCGAAGGAGAGCGCACTCGGCGATCTCCATGACGACGGCACTAGATCAAAATGCCGACGCCGACGAATAAAGAAGACGCGGAAGGAGTTTGGTAAAGTAATAATAATCATTTATTTCCTTAAGACAGTTACAAACCGTACGGAAAAAGTCAATTGCTTACATTCAAAATGTATACCTAAACACGTACAATAAAAAATAAAATAAATAATAAAAAAATTCCGGATTTTACCGCAGATTCCTATGACAAATTTTCATCCAGTCTATAAAAACTCTGTGCAGTTAAAAATGATTTCAGCTTACGATTGAATAATTCTTTCGTGTAGCAGTTCACATTTGAAGGCAGAGCATTATATATTCTAGGGGCCATATGAATGGGATATTGGTGGGTTATTTTGAATTTTCCGAATGGAATTGAAAAATCATTCTTCTGTCTTGTATTCAATCTATGATTTTGTTTGTTCGTCACATACCTTTCATCATTATTTGTGAAAACTAGTAAACTCAACTCTGAAATAACTAAACAAGGCAGTGTTAATATTTTCAGTATTTTGAATATATCTTTGAATGAATCAATGCGTAGAAGACCCGTCATTGATCGTAAAATTATTTTTTGTGCCACAAAGATATCTTTCGCTAGGGTGGATAAACCCCAAAAAATTACCCCGTATCGTAGCCAACTCTCAACTTGTGCATAGTAGAGCTGTATCAATTGATCAATATTGAGTTTCTGAATTGAAAGGCAATCGAATTCAACTTTGAGATTTGATAATTGGAGTGAGCCTTCCAGTTGAGATTTTTATCTATTCGTAATCCTAGAAAAATAGTTCGATCTAAATTAGTTGAAATCGATGAACTCGATTCGTTGGGTTGGAATGATAGTTCATTACATTTCTTCAGGGTTTGAGTTTTCGAAGTATTGAGTAACAAATAATTAGCTGAGAACCATTCATTTGAGGAGATCATCACCTCATTGCATTTATCACGCAAGGAGGGGTCCATTTTATCAGAGACGATTAACGACGTAAAGATGCAGATACCGAAAGTTTATCAAAGTCATTAATATAGAATAAGAACAGAATTGGTCCCGGTATAGACCCTTGAGGAACACCAATATCTATTTCAGCACGTTGTGAAAAATGATTGTTGATAGCTACATACTGTGTTCGTTTGCATAGAAATGACTGAATCCAATCTAGGGGATAACCTCTGATTCCATGCCTAATCAACTTTTCCAGTAGTATGTCATGATTGAAACAGTCAAATGCCCTGCTGTGAGCACAAAAGATTCCAACGGGGCATTCTCCTGCCTCAATGCATTCAATTACTTTTTGATGATAGGAAAACTCCGCGGTATTTGTGGATTTTTTGTATCCGTGTTGATTTTTCGAAATTATATCATGTTCTTGACAAAATGACATTAATCTGTCTAAAATACAATACTCGAACACTTTAGAAAAAGTCGATGGTACTGTGACTCGTCTGTAATTTTCAAGTCTCTGACAACAGTTCTTTTTATACACAGGTGTTATTTTACCACATTTAAGTAATTCTGGAAAAAAGCCAGTAAAAAATGAGAGATTAACCATAAATGTGAGTGGTATAATAAGTTCGGATAAGCACTTTTTCAATAGAATCGTAGGTACCTCATCCGACCCCGAGGAAAATTTGTTTTTTAGTTTAGTTTTGAGTAACGCAAATAGTTCAAGCTCCTGATATGGCATACGAATCATAGAAATGAGAGGTGATATAACGTCCCGCAGAAAAAGACTGAAGACCTTGTTACAGAAGACTATGTCGCTCGATATCTTTTTAGGAGCATCTGTGTAGAATTTATTGAAGAGAATGGCTACGTCTCTTGGGTCGTTAACAATTGTGTTATTATCATTTATTGTCACTTGCCACGCAGATCTTGAGAGATTGTCTAAATTCCATTTTTTTTTGATAATATTCTTTTTTTGTGTTAGTTATCAAATTATCGTGGATCTTTTTTTGACTCTATAGGTGTTTTTCAGTTCAGGACAAATTTTTTGTAGGTTGAAAAGGTCTTTTAAATTTTGACTAGATTGTTTTATTACGTTTTATTTTGAATTGTTGAATGAGTAAGTAATTTTGGAAAAAAATTGTCGAAGTAGTAAGAGAACGTTGACAAAAATGCCTGAAATGCAAGATTAATGTCAGTTTTAGTCAAAACTTCAAGCCAATTTTCATTGCCGATATTTTCCTTAAATAGACTCATACTTTCATTGGTGAAATGCCTGCTGTAATCTATTTTTGTTGCTTTTGGTATTTTGCCTAACTCCATATCGCAGAAGACTAGACTGTGATCGGATATATCATTATCAATAACACAGCATGTTGTTCGTCCATATAAGTTAGTGATCAATTGTAGTGGCACTACTAGTGGTAAAGGTTATTAATGTACACATTAATATTGTTTGAATGTATTTCTTGTTTTTCGAAAATAATAATTGAGTCATTGATTTACGTCATCATTAGACAGAAAATTTAAAACTGACACTATATAGACCAGTGC
This sequence comes from Chrysolina oricalcia, assembly GCA_944452925.2. Lineage (NCBI taxonomy): Eukaryota > Metazoa > Arthropoda > Insecta > Coleoptera > Chrysomelidae > Chrysolina > Chrysolina oricalcia. The sequence goes on along the minus strand of OX101811.2, from coordinate 28,329,580 downwards.
TGATGCATTTTGAAGATAAAAAAAAACATCGTGGAACCTACTGAAAGAGGAGCAAAATATTGTTCGAATGACGGAAAAAATAATTTGGAGTCGACAAAATGGAGAAAAGCAGAGCGGGGTGAACTTTTATGGGTTGAAAGTGGTATTTCACGGTTTTTCGCGAATTGCAAAGAAACTTAAACCCATTTCGAAAAAAGTTAAAAGGATCAACAACTTTTGTATTCAACATGTTTCCACGCAATCCCGGGATATTCCCGGGAATATCAGATAAACCAATTTTTCAGTGTTTATTTTTTTCTCGTTCAAAAATTATTTTTATTAACGAAATTTGGTGAAAATATAACTTATTATGTTTCAAGTAAGCCTGCAATTTTTTTATAGCAAAATAAAGATTTTTCCTTTTTTATCGACAATTTCGAAAAAACGACCTCATTTTCAACTGAAAAGTTTCACCGGTAAAATTCGTCTTTTCAAGCTCGCCAACAGCCATTTTTTCCGTTGAAGTATTTCTTTCAGAATATGTAATGAAAGCGTAATGTAATGAAAGAGCATGAAATTTTTTCCAGAGAACGCGAAAAATTTAAAAAACAGATTTTCAAAAACGAATTTTTTTAGTTTTTGTTCTAAACTCATATTTATTTACTAAAATTATTGGAATTAACAGTTGAAACCTTCGGAGAATATTAAATTCATGTTACCTTGATATGTACAAAGAAGAAACAAGTACCTAAAGGAGGATTTGATTATGATAGAGGGTGAAAGGAGGAGAACTTTCGGGGGTAAAATGGTTTCTCACAATTTGCAGCAAAAATTAATCTCCTACAAAAAAATTTGTATAAAAATTTGTTGGCAATAAAAAGATGTACAACTAAAAAATTTAGTTTGGAATATGAAAAGGTATATTTCCACTAAATTTTGCAACAAACAATTTTTACACAAGAAAAAAATTAAAATTAAATTTAAAAGGTTTTTCTGATTTTCCATGACAACTTGAGGTTATGTGGAAAAATGTTGGATACAAAGGTTGTGGATCTTTTTATTGCCTACAACTTTTTTCTCCAACTTTTCATTTGTAAGTGGTTAATTTTTGCTGCAAATCGTGAGAAACCATTTTTACTCCTAAAAGTTTACCTCATTTCGCCCTTCTATCATAATCAGATCCTTATTTATGTCCTGGTTTGTTCTTTGTACCATTCAAGGTAACATAAAATGGATATTCTCGGAAGGTTTGAACTGTTAATTTCAATAATGTTTATACATCAATAAGAGTTTAGAACAAAAATTTAAAAAATAGATTTTTGAAAATCTGTTCTTTAATTTTTTCGCGTTTTCTGCAAAAAAATTCCATAGTAGTGCTACTCTTTCATTACATAATCTAAAAGAAGACGCTTCAACGGAATTTTTTTTCGGAATTTGTCGAAAAAAAAGGAAAAAATTTTTATTTCGCTAAAAAAAAATTACAGCATACTTGAAATATGATAAGTTATATTTAAACCAAATTTTGTGAAAAAATTTTTTTTTCTTGAAAAAAAATGTTTAACTGAAAAATTGGTGTTTCCGATTTTCCCGGAAAAGGACATGGCTCTGGGATACATGTATTCCTGGGGCTAGACAATTTTTTTCATTTTCCGATTTATCATTCTAGAGGTAAAAGAAGCAACTTTCTTAATTAGACTTTTTTCTGGCCCTACAGGGTGAGCTTAAACATTGGGTTGAATGTCTAATATCAATTGTGGAAAATACAAACTGTAAGTTGATTTTTCTAGAGTTTTGGGTATAATATGCTGTGAAAAATATCGATTGACTTTGAATGGTGTGCATACTTACAGGATGAGGCAGAATACGCAATTTTTCTAAAACCTGTTTATTAACTTCTCGCCCAAGGGTGGACTTTTCATTGAATTTCTTGAAGCCAAAAGTTTTCCCGAGAATGCTCGTGTTAGCATTTCTGTTTTTTTTTTACATGTTTGCACCCATATACAGTGTGTTTCACTTCTCATGAAAAAACTCGCGTATGTTCCTTAATTTTCGACATAGAACCACGAAATTCAATCAATCGAATTCAATCAATCAATAGATGCACTAGAAATAAACTCACTGCACAAAAATGATCAAATTACGTGATATACTCTGCACGCCAACAGCGATGAAAAAATGTGTGGTTTCATCAATCAATCAATCAATCTTTATTTCCTATTTTTGACATGGTATACATGTTTTGGAATTGTCAATCAATAAAATTAAAATAAATAATAATATAAAAATTCTTATTCAGTTTATAAAAAAAACTATACATAAAATTATATACATATATAAATGTAAAAAAAAACACAGATATCACATTCGAAATACATCACGAGGACTAGGTTTCTATATAATCAATAACATTATAAAAACATTTTTCCAATAAAAAATATTCCAATTTACGTTTAAATAAATACAGGTCACTAGTATTTTTAATTTCTACTGGGAGTTTGTTAAACATTTTAAGACCCACATGATTTGGTGCATTTGATTGGATTTTCCTTTTAGAAGGATTTATATGAAAATGGTACATATTCCTTGTTTCATATTCATGAACATCAGAGTTCTTTTTAAATTGCTCTTTATTCTTACAAACATAAATACACATTTCAAAAATGAAAAGACTGGGAAGCGTCAAAACATTAAACAATTTAAAAACAGTTCTACATGTTTCTCTGTTAGAAATTCCAGCAATACATCTCAAGATTCGTTTCTGGCCTATGAACACTCCTTTCGAACCAGGTGAATTACCCCAGAGGCAAATGCCATACCTAAGTCTAGATACAATTTGAGCATGATAAACATTCAACATCTGATCCACTTCCAACACTGATCGTAAATTGATAAAGAGAAATTTGAAAGAATTCAATTTAGAGGATAATTGCTTACAATGGGATTTCCAAGAGAGATGTTCATCCAGCGAGATTCCCAAAAATCTAACCTCACTATGTGAGTTGTACAAAATGTTTTCACCAATTTCAACTTCTAGGTCGTCGATGTTTTTCTGACGACAATGAATTCGTAACATTTGTGTCTTTTGAATATTGAAAAGTAAGTCCCTACAATTAAAGAAAGATGATACTTTTTGAATTGTTTCAGTGCATTTCGATTGTAGACTATCAGTATCTGTGGAAGATATAACTAATGAAAAGTCGTCTGCATATGCAGTATAGTCTCCAGTGCCAATAACCGAATCCAGATGGTTTACATACAGAATGAAAAGAATGGGGCCCAGGATGAAACCTTGAGGGACACCCATTTCAATTTCCCTGCTAACCGAGCGTACAGTTTTGATTTGTCTTTCATGTTGAAACTGCAGCGATACAATTTGTTTTCGGTTCATCAAAAATGATTAAATCCAATTCAGCGGTATACCCCTTATGCCAAAACTCTCTAATATATCTATCCATTTTTGATGATTCACACAATCGAATGCCTTACTTAAGTCGCAAAATATTGCAGCAGGGCATTATTCAGCTTCAACAAATTGAGCGATTCGTTTGTAAAACGAATACATTGCTGTAGATGTTGACATTCTAGCACGAAAACCATGTTGCCTATGGCTCATGATATTGTGCTTTTCCAAAAATGATAACAATCTATCCAAAAATGCATACTCAAATACTTTCGCGAGGGTGTAGGGGACAGTTACCGGGCGATAATTTTCCAAGACAGTTCGATCCTTCTTCTTAAAGAGAGGAACCACTTTACCAATTTTCATATTTTGTGGAAAGACTCCAGACATAAAAGACTTGTTTACCAGAGTGGTCAAGGGCTTTTTAATGACACTTAACACCTCCAACGGATTTTTTGTTTTTCAACCGAGAATTCAACAAATTGTACAATTCATCCACTAGAAAAGGTTTTAGAAACATACCAAAACAATTGAATCTATTTTTAGGTATAGCGAATTCATCATCACATAAAATGTTATCCACTAAATTTTTAGGAGTGTCTATAAAATAATAATTGAAATCATTTGCAATTTTTACAGGGTTTTCTTCCAAATTTCCATTTGAGTTTTTCAGTACAACATTTTTTATTCCCCGTCGTTTGTTTGTCAGTTCAGCAACAACTTCCCATGAACTTTTCATATTATTTCCAGAATTTGAAATACGATTTTGATAGTGACATTTACGCTTTTTTTTTAGCAAAGCGGTGCGTTTCTTTTTTGATTCTTTGTAAACAATTCGCAAGTTTGGATGAAATTTTTGCAGTATGTAAAGATCTTTCAGAGCCTCACTAGATCGAATAACCTCACTATCAACCCATTTTTTACCAACATCCCTATAACAGAAAGTTGTTGGAAAAGCCTCATCGAAATGATATATGAAAATATTATAAAAAATATTAAAAGCTTCATCGAAGTCACCAGCAGAGTCAACATTGGACCAATCTTCACATTCAAGTTTATTTTCAAATCGAACAATATTATTCGTTCGAAAGTCCCTTTTCAAGCATCTACTTTGTTTTGGTTTCACCTGCTTCCGATATATATCAAGTTCCAAAAAAATTGATCTGTGATCTGAAATGTCATTATCGAATACCCCAAATGTTCCTTCATTATCAAAATTTATGAAAATTTGATCAATTATCGTGCATGAAGTGCTCGATACACGTGTTGGCCATGTTATGATCGGACTCAAGTTGAACCCTGATAGTAAGGAGGCTAATGTGCCAAAACTGAAATTTTTGTACAAGTCAAAATTGAAATCCCCGCAAACAATAATATTTAATTTAGGTTGATAGAGGTGGTCTAATAAAGATGATAAATTATCAAAAAATGTACTTTCATCACCACAAGGAGATCGATAACAATTCAAAATGATATTGTCCGAGTTTCCTACTTTGAATGACACGGCACAAAATTCGGAGTGTTGTTCTACACAATATTGGGAAACATCAATATTTCTCAATTGGGAATGTGACTCTGACCAAATACCAACGCCTCCGCGTTGTTTGTCTATCCGACAGAAAGAGCTGATCAAATGGTATCCTTCAATATGCACAAAATCAAGTGAGCTTGTCTTTAAACCTGTTTCAACTAGACAAAGAAATTTTAAATTTTCAGCAAACCCTATCTCACTTATGATTTGATTGATTTTATCAGTGTTCAGTGAATTCACATTTAGTAAATGCATACTTGGATCGAATAATACCCTTCTTTGCTGTTCAACTTGCGTTTCATAAAAAACTTTCCAATACAAGAGCCCTGAGGCCAAATTTCAGGATCCATCGCTTTTTTGAAATTGTAATCGTTTATGGTAATCTTGAACGATGAATAAATTTCAGGTTATCTAGAGTTAAGACCTTCACACTCAACTTCAGGAAAATGACCTTTGAGCAACTTTACCATATCTTCTGAGGTGGTTCCTACGTTTACTCTATATTCGTGTAAAAGTACTTTCTTTGGAACTCCTTTCACTAACGCAGATCCATTATTACTTCCCACCACCAGATTCTTCCTGGGTTTATTAGCCTGCTTTCTTCTAACAACTAGATGAATTTAATCATTCAACTTTAATTGATGCTTACTTTCCATAATAGCGGCAGAAACTATACTATTTGGAGTATTCTTATCTGCTGCTCTTTTCGGAATAGTCCCCGACCCATTACTTTTTTGTTGCAGAGCATCCAATTTATTGTCCTCTGATTTTTTGTTACCATGATTTTTTATTGGATCGGTTTTTTGACCATTATCACGTATACATTTCGAATTAAAACTGCTATTTTGAGACGATCTTAGGAGTCTAATTTTATCTTGAAGCTCATCTCTGATGTTATCTTTTTGCTTGATGATGTATTTAAAAATGCTTACATCTATCTTCTTACTTTCATCCGATATTTGTTCGATAGCATCGAAGAACTGGGCATCATTGTCATTCTGCGGCATTCTTTCACTCTGCTCGCAACAAACTAAAGAGTTTTCATCAATAATTTTGACACCAGCACGTAACTTTGTACAACTGAGGTGGAATGAACCGTCACAATTTATGCATTTTGAAGCATTAACAACTTTACTTTTACACTTCTTGCACACAGCGTTCGCCAACGAACCGTTCCCGTTGACGGACATAGCTCACATCGCTCACATCGCTGCTGGCGTGCAGTGTATATCACGTCCATCTCCTTTGAGGAAATGTGGAAAAATGTCTGATACAAAAGTTGGAGATCATTTTATTATCAACAGCATAGTGATTCAACTTTTTTTGATATCGTTGCCTATCGTGATAAACCGTGAAATACCACTTTCAACCACTCAAACTTCACCACTTACCACCTTTCTCCATTTTGTCGACTCCAAACTATTTTTCCATCATTCGAACAATATTTCGCTCTCCTTCCAGCAGATCTAATGGTCAAAAATATCTCCACTCTTCAATTATTTGGACTGCAACATATAATAATTCATAATCATTTTCTTCAATTGAATCAAATAAGCAAATGAGCTTGTTTCATAATTTTTTCTACTACCTCACTAGAAAACTTTATTTTCGACCACTAAAGAAGGCGGAAAATGGTACTTTTCCTCCCGCCGGGAGGAAAATAGTACTTTTCCTCTCGCTCTCGATTTATCAGGAAGAAGATTGCCATAGCAACAAATCGTTGTCAACACGATGGCCACGACGCAACGCTTACTTAATATTTTGTCATATATCCGCATTATATAGTTCCACAACTTTCTGCAGTTGTTCTTATAGGTATGCACGCATTATAATTTTAGGACGTTATAAAAATGACGACCTTAAAGGTAGTAGAAAAAACTATATACATACCTCAGGAGGAAAATGCTTTTCCTCCCGCGGATATTAATGCCCTCCGCTTCGCGTCGGGCATCAAACTATCCGCGGGAGGAAAAGCATGATTTTCCTCCCTTAGTATGTAAATAGCTATTTCACTTTTGGAACTTGCCTACTGGGAGTAAAAGTAACTTTTAGTACCACACATAATCTCAATCCCTAGAAGATTGAATCTTCATTTCCTGAAATCGAAGAGTGGAGTTAGTGCTGATTTCAGTCAACCAAATTTAGCATTCCAGAAAAAGGTCATTTGAAAGGTTCAAATTCAACGGTCTTATAAACTTTCCCATCCTTTTATCCACTATTATAAAATTTTAGAATTTGGTAACCAAGCAGAGAACAAAATTTTTTGCTATGCCTCAAAAGCCGAAAAAAGTTATACCGGATTCATAATGCATAATTAATTGCATCTGGATAATTACGAGGCGTATTTGAAGGATTCAAAATGCTTAATTTTATTGAATAATCCATAAAAGTTCAACACAGGGATATATTTATGAATTGTGAAACTGGTAAATCATTTCAATCGAGTCCCTGTATTGAACTTTTATGGATAAGGTATGCATTAAAATTACGCATATGCAATAATTCATGCTTCATGAATCCGGTAAATCTGCCTTTATTTTCATTTGTCAAAAATCAAGTTTATTTATTATTAAAACAATAAAATAAAATTGTATTCATATCGTTTAGTTGATACTTTCCATCAAAATTTTCGAACTTTGTTTGAATCCTCTGAATTGTCTGTTGCCTACTTGTAACAAAACATATGGATTGTGAACAAATCACTTATTCAATGAATTACTTGATTATATTACTTCTCCCAAACAGTTTACATCCCCAACTACTATGATATACAAACTGAAAACCAGTTCCAATTTTATCACTCATCTAAGTAAGGCATTTATAACTGTGAAGTATGGGTTTCTTTTTATCCCTACTTCGTTGGTCTCTTTGAATATACAAATCACCTGAGCCATTACAAAAACGCGAATTACAAATTCGTTTCAAATTTCTCTTCTGGTGGAGTATTATATTATTAAACTTTTGAAAGGTAGGTACATATTATAAAACAATCAAATTTCAAAATATAATTCGAATTACAATGCATATATTCATACGTTTGTGCAACTTGCTACCGAAGAAATTCGCTTGAAGATGCATGTAGCAGAGCTGTCTCAAAGCAGGAGCACTTTTCGGGATTACTAAGCAAAAAGCCTTCTCTCAGCTATGGATCTATGAATGTTGTTGAAAATATAAAACGCGGACGGCGGCACCCCCACCTCCAAGAACTACTGATTGCGTCCTTATATTATGCACATTCAAAGTTCAAGGGCTCAGTCTTGACATAAATCTAGTTAAAAGTGTTTATAGCGTTCGGAGTGAATTTAGTGCTTCACCACACTAGATGATTTAGTGCCACACACAAAAAATAATAAATCCACCAAAAATATTAGCAATATTCTTTTTCATTTGAACCAAATTCTTTATTAGAGCTAATCAATATAAAAAAATTAATTAAAAAAACAAAAAAATCCGACTGCGGTTTAAACTAAAATGCAAAAAACAAGTAATAGAATAATCTTTTCATTAAGAAAAATTGGAAGTAGCCGAAACCCTTTTTATTTCTATAGATGTTTTTAAGCAAATAGGTCCCGGCTGCTTCCAGTTTTTATTTGATTTGAAGAGATATTACTTCTATTTTGATTTTTATTTTAAACCACAGTCGGGTTTTTTAGTTTATTTATTTCCTTTTTTATTTTCAGCTTTTAGTACACAATTATTATGTTGTTTCGAGGCGGCCAATTTGGAGCAAAAAGACGAATTTAACGACAGAAAATTCTTCAAAATCGGTTCAGCCGCTTAGTAATTACAAGGAAAAAGCGACTTTGTTTTACAATATTTCGATTTTATATTTGATTTGCCTCCGCTGAACGTGACGATCCGCCTACCCGCTTTGCCTCTCGCCCCGATTGGGATGCTCGCGGTCCACAAAAGACGTTATAGGCCGTCAGATAATGACAGATTTTGCTGACTCATTTTCTCTTTTCTGGGTTCTTAACCACTGAATATTATGTCAGTGTTGAGCAGAAAAAAATAAAATTAAAAAAATCTAACGCTACGAATATAAACATTTCATCTTCTCGATCTAACCAGATCTGCCCGTCTAGCGTCTAACGATGGTTATCAAAATTACATTCCTATTTCATTCTTACGGCAGCACCATAGAAATATATTGTAATGAAATGTAATATTTTTAATGAAGATTTTTTTTTATAATTTATAGACATTTCCCTTGCCCCAATTGATATAAAAAGTTGAAAATATATGAAATAGTTACGTTTTTATTTGAAATGATCAACTTTGGATGTCGTAAAAAATTTAAATTTGGAAAATCTATTGAAAACTATATGAACAAATCTCAGGGTTTATATAAATTCAAGTAAAATAAAGTGAAATTTTGATACTAATAACTGCTCCAATATTTTCTGTAAAATTACAAACCTTTCATTTCCAGCTCGTCGGATGAAATCTGCATGAACTCTGATCTCAGAGTTGCCGGTTCAGGAAACATAAGAAACTCACATTTTTATTTTACTGCTTTGAATAAAATATGTGTTAAAAAAAAATTTTGTAAATTTATTTTAATCAATAAATCCTTTTGGAAAGAACAAGAAAATTATATTTATGAAAACCTGGGAAATACCCTACTCTGTTTGCTAAAGTTTTATGACTAAATAAAGGTACAAATTCGTAGAAATGCCGACAATATGTTCAAAATTGAAATGTGTGCTGCCCTCTATTGTTCAGAAGCACAACCATTACCCAAAACAGTTCGAAAAACACGCACAAAATCGTTCTGATCGACCCAGAAAACTGTATTTCCGAATAAGATTATATTTTTCTAAAAGTACCCAGAAAGTTCACTCTTCTGTTGAAATAAAGTTCTCTTGAGAAACTTCAGTAGAAACTAGTGATAATTCTTCAAAATAAAGCTGCCGTGGAGTTATAAATGAACTGTCATAAAGTGGAAAACGTCAGAAACAAATTTCAAACAGAAATACCTGCTAAATGGAAATGTTCCAAGTGGTGTAACCTCGTTGTGGTAATCAGGCTCCTCCAAAATTCTATTCAAGGTAGGAAATTCTTATTTTTCTCGGATTGTACTCAAACTTTTCTTGCAACAAACTTTTGATTTCTTTTCTTCCAACCGCTTCTTTTTTTTTCGTATATCCGTAGTAACCGATCACGAGATTTTAAATTTGTTCATCACTGTTATATATTACCTTTTCACCACGCATTATTATTAAAAATTATTTAAACAATGTCCTTAAATTACCAACAAAGGTTTTAACAATCATCTTATAATTACATTTGTTGTCCTTTCCAAATAATTCACAGATTTTCTTCTGCTCCTTTTCAAAAATGTAAGATTTTTCAAAATATATCAATTTTTTTATACAGGGTTGTTCATCAATATAATGAACATATCCAAACTTATTATGTTCATTTCAGGTATATTGCTGATTTTTGTTTCATGCATATATCAAAGACAAAGCCGATAGTCATGTCAGAAAGCTGATCGATACATTTTTCCCTCCGAAATAGGATACCACTACATCGGAAAGCACTTTTGCTCCTTACAAAAGGATTGAAATTTTACAGGGCAAGTTTTTTTTTATTATTATTATTAACTGTATTTTGTTCATATCTTATTTTCAAAACAATTTTAATAACAATATATCATATACTTACAATAGAATGCTAATCCCCATGTCAAAAGTGTTGTAAAAAGTTCAGGCTAGTCCGCAATGCGCAAGCGCGTCATTAGTGTTTTTTGTAACAGGCCCGGTTTTAGTAAAATATTATGGTACTTGTAAAGATTAATAAACGTTAATTCTGAATCTCGGAGAATATGGTTCGAAACCTCATTGTGCTTATACCTGTTATTTGTATTTAGCCGATTTGAATACATATGTTCACATATTTATGATACCGAATATTCAGCAAAGGCCATCAGAAAGTAGAGTACGGTTATTATTATTATTTACCGCTCTGAAGCGACTGATTTTTGGTACCACATTCACTTTTCAGCTGTAGTTAACCAACAAAAACCTAAGGAACCACCCCAAATCGTCGGTGCGAATTTCAAGGAAGCACTAGATTGAAAAATAAATTGAAAGTACAAAAAACTACGAAAATATATTTCAGCTAATATCATGAATAATTTCAACTCAAATTGGATTTATAAAATTGGATGCTTGGAAGCTCGAGGTTTTTTTTCTAGAACGATTCATGTCAAAATACGCAACTGCATTTAATTTTAATCATTTGAAGATATTAACATGCTTTTTCTACGAGTATTTCGGGTTGTATTACCTTAGTGCAATTTCCACAATGGGGGTGCATAAAAAAGTGAGGCGAGAGGCATTTTCCTTACCATCAAAGAAAAGCACTTCCATATTGACACTAATTTTCTGAGGCGATTGTGTGAATGTTCAGTACTTTTTGTAGGAATCTAGAACTCATAATATAAGCGGTGTGGTAGAAAGTTGTATCACTCGCCATGCATGCTTACTCAGATACAGTATTGGTACTGCACTAGGTTTCAAATTATTCTATTGTCGGTTTCACATGAATCTTCATAAGGAAAATGTCTGCCACAAGTTATAATTTTCTCACTCAAATGTTCTGCTGGGGTCTCTTCTCATAAGCAATAACCAAAAATCATGCCTTTTTTGTCAAGCTAAAATAATATTTAGGCTATTTTGAGAAATGCATATGGGTATATAAAAAATTTCATTATCTACCAAAAATTATTTATTTCAGGTATTTTTCCTTTACACAACACTAAACAGTTCATTGTTTATTTGTAGGAAGAAACGGCTTTAATTGTCTTTAAAGGAACAAAATTAATGCAAATTCACGAATGATGAAAGAATAACCAACGACAACAAACACCACACAAAACGACAAGAGAAAATCTGAAATTCTAAAAATCGTCTCTTTCTCTGACAAGAGTAACAGATCTTAGTGACAAGTCTTCCTGTTGATGAAAAAGCACTGTTGCACGGTCATTATAATTACAGTAGCGTAGGGTACATTATTGTTTTAAATAAGTTTCTTTCGCGCCTAAAATTCGAAGTAATCTATCTCTTAAAGGTTGTTTTCGGTTTTAAAAAGTCCTAAATGCGCTGTCAGTTTTCTGTCTTTCAAATAACATGTGTTTTATTGCCTCATAACAAAAAACTCTGAATTGGAACATCAAATTATTTTCAAACTTGGCAACGATCTACCCAAAGTACACTGATGACGCGCATGCATACATCGGAAACGGGTCGCATACGCGGCATGCTTTTCGCCGTGAAAATTGGCGGGATTAGCATTCTAGAGTAAGTATATAAATCAGAAAGGATTTATCGAGGGACTATATATGAAAAAATAAGGAGAAAAGTTATTGAGTATAACCCTCAAATTGTTGTGCAACCGTAGACACGTGTTTCGAGCTTAACCTCTCATCAGTACGGTAAAATCAAGTGCGAAGATGTACAACACTTGGATGTAAAAACGGAAACAAAGGAAGTCCACAACAGGAAGCCAACCACACATTTGTGGCTTCGGTTAGAAGACCTTGTGCTTACAAGGCAACAACTAACGTCGCCACGGAGGCAGATATAGCTACCAGTGTGACTATATCTGCCTCCGTGGCGACGTTAGGTGTTGCCTTGTAAGCACAAGGTCTTCTAACCGAAGCCATAAATGTGTGGTTGGCTTCCTGTTGTGGACTTCCTTTGTTTCCATTTTTACATCCAATTGTTGTACATCTTCGCACTTGATTTTACCGTATTGATGAGAGCTTAAACTCGAAACACGTGTCTACGGTTCCACAACAATTTGAAGGTTATACCCAATAACTTTTCTCCTTGTAAGTATATAATATATATTTCTATGGGCAGCACGATCTGACACGAATGAAATATACTATACAATGGTGCTTTCCATCCGAAAACTGCCGAACCAAGAAATCAGTGAGAATGTTGGTGAGGCAGGAACTATTTCGCGCCGCTCTATATTTCCATTTGGCTATTCGCCGCCCAATTTGGAAATCAAATTAATCTCCCAAACGACATTGTCTAGATATTTCCTATCGATTGGAAGTTGCACAGTTTCTATGGGTCTTTCTATTGAAATAAAACGAAAGCAAGTATTGACTCATTTCCTTCAATTGCCGACCAAAAAAATCTCAATTTTCGATATCAAATCAATGTCAATATATTCTTTTTTGAAAAGTGCTTAGTGCTCGCAAAATCGAATTACTATTTGAAAGTGCTTAGTAATTGCGAGCACTTCATGAAAAAAGTGCTTAGTGCTCGAGACTCCCGAGCACTTTTCAAGCGTGCTTAGTGCTTAGTACCCGAAGCACTTTTTGTCAGTGCTCGGCACAGCTCTGGAATGTAGGCAACGCGACGAAATTTTTACCATGTGTACTATACTTCTTCAACTTTTTTAATACATAAACTTATTTTTCTACGACAGTGACAGTGCGTGAACTAAGCTTTTACGCACTGTTCACAGTGCGTAAAGTTATACTTTTCAGCACAAGTAATGTTTTACGCACTGTTCATCCATTTTTCAAGAACACAGCATTTTGCGTCAGATTATTTCGGAAGTCATCATTTGATAATACGACAATGATTGCAAATTTCATGCGGTAAAACATTCAAAAATTGCTACAATTTGTCCATATAATAACATAACTGTCGTAGAAAAAATGTTTTATGATACATTTTCGTAAAGAACTTGTTTGTACTTTTTGAACTCGGCTCATTTAACAAACTTCACACTCATATACAAAAAAGTCCTACTTTACGAAATTGTATCATAAATAAATATTTCTGAACTTTATGAAAACGCTGTTAGAATTTGATATTGAATGAAAAATCATTTCAATATTTCAGCATTTTTTGCGATCTCTATAATAGGGAATATGCAAGTGATTTAAATTTACTTGATTTTTTACCACATATACTTTATTGTCTTGAAATTACACCTAAACCGTTAGTTTATCTTTAAGTTTGTATTTAACTCTATTAAACTTTAATCAAAAAGTGCATAATAAGCGCGCGGAATTCAAATTTGCGAAACGCATTGAAATTGGTTGAAACGAAGAATGACGTCACATGGCACGTTATGAAATTTATCTGTGTTGATATTCATACTGTGCTAGTCGCCTTTCATAGAAAATTTGTTTTTATTTATATATTTGTAGTGTTTTCCATTACATAGCGCGATTTTGGTCTAGTGACAATTGTAAATTATCAAGAGCAATGACTGAAAGCGGTTTTGTCAAGGGTTTTGTCAAAGCACAATCCGACAATACCTGAACTGATAAGTTGTGATAGTTTATCAAATGATAGTTTTCCTTTCATAATTTAGGTGGGACAGGTACATACAAAACATTTATGCATACAAAACTTACTTCTGATCTATTCACTATCGAAATACAATGTATACACATTGAAATGATCTTCACAACAATGTAAATGTGATATTGGAGATACTTCGCCTCTTCTCATAACCTTACACCATTGTTTACGTATTGTCGCATCTCTTGCAACAGAAAAAAATACTTTACTTGGTGTACTTATAATTATGTTTTGGCATTCCGGTACTAGACAATACCTATAAAATGGTTTTTTAGCATTTTCCATTATCGTAATAGCGATTAAAACTGCAAATCCCTAACCTAATTAATAACTGTCAATAGTGTCAATGGCCATAACTGTAGAAATGCTGGGTAAAGGTAAAGTTATCGGGCTCATTCTCCAAAAAAAAAAAAAAAGTGAAACTTACGTAGTTTTGTCTCCTGAATCTGAAAGAATTTTGTAGGGGTCTCAATTACTTTAGGAGTTATAGCCATTTTAAAGTCGAAAATTGTAGATTTTCAGACACGAATTTTGCAGTCAAAATTTGCACAAAATGCCTCCTACTTTTTGTTGACACTGTCATTAAACACTAATCTATCCATATTTCACAAATACAAACACCAAAAATTAAAATTATACTCAAAAACTTGACCTTCTTTTACTAGCGATTCTAACCCAACTTTTGTTTGGTTTTTAGTCATTTTCATGATTGCAGTAGGTTGGTTACCTGAGATTTGCGCCGCCAACTGTGTGAAAAAATTTGTTTTTGTGTTTAAAAACGTGATATATCGATAGATTAGTGTTTAATGACAGTGTCAACAAAAAGAAGGAGGCATTTTGTGCAAATTTTGACTGCAAAATTCGTGTCTGAAAATCTACAATTTTCGACTTTAAAATGGCTATATAACTCCTATAGTAATTGAGACCCCCACAAAATTCTTTCAGACTCGTTTTCAGGAGACAAAACTACGTAAGTTTCACTTTTTTTTTGGAGAATGAGCCCGATAACTTTACCTTTACCAAATGCTGGTTCATTGAAGACTGCTCTGGTTGATCGAGATCACTTTCACATATGTTCATCTCTCTCTAAAACTTGTACTGCATTTGTCTTACTCTTTTATAAAATATCAACTTCAAGCAAGTAGAGCAATCAGAGTACGTCTCAACGAACGGCACTGAAGAAGAACAACACTGATAGCGCCATGTAACGTCATCCACAGCTCGCGAAAATGGAGGCGTTCAAATGGGTCAAATTCAATCGGAATTTAACATATTATTTTAAAAATTAATTCCAAGACTTTCTACCGTATTTATATTTTTTATTATGTTGTAACGAAGTAAAAAATTGATTAAACAAATAAAAAAGAATTATGCACATTCCCTATTGTTGGTGGTGTACTGTGCAAAAACTTGTAGAACGTTATTTTATAGAAACCAAGGAACATTGTTACATTGTGATTTTTATCCCAGAACTACGAAAGCGTAGAAGGGCAACATAAAATAAAAAAATTATAATTCCGACTTCACAACTCGGAATTATAATAATTCCGACTTTACAACTCGGAATTAGTATAATTCTGACTTCACAACTCGGAATTAGTATAATTCCGACTTCACAACTCGGAATTATACTAATTCCGACTTTACAACTCGGAATTAGTATAATTCTGACTTCACAACTCGGAATTAGTATAATTCCGACTTCACAACTCGGAATTAGTATAATTCCGACTTCACAACTTGGAATTATACTAATTCCGACTTTACAACTCGGAATTAGTATAATTCTGACTTCACAACTCGGAATTAGTATAATTCCGACTTCACAACTCGGAATTATACTAATTCCGACTTCACAACTCGGAATTAGTATAATTCTGACTTTACAACTCGGAATTAGTTTCTCAAATTTAACAACAAATCTGAAACTTTTTATCAACAAAATGTGTTGTATTGCAGTAACTTTTCGCGGTTCTGTTGGAAGGCGGTAAACATCAAAGGTTTTCTGCTTTGTTGTCATTGCTGGCAACATTTTCGGTGTTGTGTGTACTTAATTTAAAAACAAAGAAAAACAGGAACCCCTCCAGTATGTCTTTGCGAACTCCTAGGTGTTGTGGATGATGTCAGAAAATAAATATGCAGTATGTCGGGTGTATTGGTACATCAAGCTATGATTAAAATCTACAATTAACAAAAATCTTAGTGGTACCGCCAAGCATTCAACCACATAGCATATCTAAAATTGCTATATTCAAAGTTCTCGCTGGACGGTTCAAGTTTACATTTTCACATAACTTCAGCCAACTCGTGGAAACGTAATCATTACGCTAATTCCGAGTTGTGAAGTCAGAATTATACTAATTCCGAGTTGCGAAGTCAGAATTAGGCTAATTTCGAGTTGTGAAGTCAGAATTAGGATAATTTCGAGTTGTAAAGTCACAATTATACTAATTCCGAGTTGCAAAGTCAGAATTAGGCTAATTCTGAGTTGTGAAGTCGGAATTAGAATAATTCCAAGTTGTGAAGTCGGAATTATACTAATTTCGAGTTGCGAAGTCGGAATTAGACGAAATAATTTTTTTATTCATTGTGGCCCTTCTACGCTTTCGTACAGAACATCCGAAAGACTATTTTAGAGTATTTATACAGTAGAGTAGAGTATTTTATTTGACTACGTTACACAATACAATATGTTTGTACAGCAAGTCATATATGGTTTACGTCTAAAAACGTAATAATGTAGAAAATGTTAAAAAGCAAACAGTAAGTAGAAAGTTATTAGCAAACAACATTATTTACAGACTCAAGGATTGTGTAAATTTATTAACTTTGTAAATCAAAGAGAAGTAAATGTAGTGAGAGTTTCGTGTATTATATGTTCGTAAATATGAGATTGTTTCACACGACATGTTTCGCTACACTGTAGCTATATCAAGCGATTTTGGCATTCTTATATATTTTTCTTCGGAACCTCATTTAAATACTTTTCCCTAATGCTTATTCTTAATTACTAGGTCTACACAACCTATCAATTAAAAACAGTGTAAGTATCTGGGAATTGATTACTAACTTCCCTAATTATTATCTAATCACTAACAAATAACAGTATGCCTGCACAAAGTTAGTTACTAAGAGAATAAGTTCAACAAAGGGGAATTATTAAGGTCTAATTGGTCGTTGAGTAAACAATTGGAATTTTTCATTTCATCAATTTCTAAAGTTTCTAAATGATTAGGCTTGATACCTTCATTTTTGACATGAATAATTTCGAAGTGATGATCTGCTTCTAAAATATGATTAGCGTATGTTGAACTCAATTACTTTTTCAAATAACTCGTGTGATGTTCACGTATGCGGTTTTTGGACGTTCTACCTGTCTGGCCACAATTCAGTTTGTAAACTCCTGACTTTTCAGATTTCTGTGTCTTATCTTTATAATTTTCAATGAACCTTTCTCTTATTTTATCTGTTCTATAGGCTATCCTTTAATTTTATTCATGCAAAAATGAGGTTGATATTTCTGTAGCTGTACCGGAAAAGGTTGAAGTTCTGTAGTTATTGTAAAGAAGAATAAAATTTGTTGTCAAACTCAAAGTAATTTTGTTCAAGACATATTGACAGAAGATCACCATCATCCATGAATATCAATACTATTCTCTTTGCGGATGAAAATAGATAGAAATGAAGCAGATGAAACTGTTGAGAAAATTATTGAAACGGCTTCAGATTGGTTTCGTGCAAATAAATTGAGTCTTTACAAAAATAAAACGGCGTCGATGATATTTACAACTCAGAAATCTGATTCACAATCAATCAAATTCCTAGGCATGCACTTAGATGATAATCTCTGTTGGAGAACACATACCTATAGAAAGACTCGCGAGTAGGTTATCTACTAAAATCTATGCAATAAGACATGTGAGACTGAGAATAGTTATAGAAGCTGCACTTCTAACATACCATTTCATTATTTCATAATGTTATGACTTATGGATTACTCAACTGGGGACACTCCTGTTAGGTACTTGAAGAACATATTTAATCTCCAAAAACAGGCATTCAGAGCTATAGTAAGAATAACTCGGGTGGAAAGTTGTGAGCGTTGGTTTATTAACCTTGGAATTCTCACTCTAACATCAGCTGTAATATATACCAATTTACTATATGTGAGGGAAAATATCACATAGTTCCAAAAAGTGGGCTCTAATTATACAAACAGACAAATTCTCATTTCCAAACATAGATTGACCGGTACAAATCGTAGCCAACTAGGAATAAAATTGTATAATAAACTTCCTTTCCTTTGAGAGAAGCTCATCTGCAAACAATCAAAAACAATTGAAAATTATGTTACTACAAGATGCCCAATATGACGTGAATGATTTTTTAATTTTTTGAGTATATAATTTTCGAAGCTTATTAATATTTTGTTATGTAAATTCAGTTGTAATATATACCAATTTACTATATGCGAGGGAAAATATCACATAGTTCCAGAAAGTGGGCTCTAATTATACAAACAGACAAATTCTCCTTTCCAGACATAGATTGACCAGTACAAATCGTAGCCAACTAGGAATAAAATTGTATAATAAACTTCCTTTCCTTTGAGAGAAGCTCATCTGCAAACAATAAAAAAAAATTGAAAATTATATTACTACAAGATGCCCAATATGACGTGAATGATTTTTTAATTTTTTGAGTATATAATTTTCGAAGCTTATTAATATTTTGTTGTGTAAATTCAGTTGTAATGTCTAATTTCAATCATTTTTATGTGTATATTTATATATGTAACAAAAAGTAACTTGTGACATCTATAGTCACTATAGTCACTCGTATGCATTTTATTTGCACTTTTGACTTATCCAGACACCATAAGGTGTACTTGTGATCAATAAAAATTGTTATTATCAGTATTATTATTACTATTATTTTCTTGTTTAATAATCGGTTTTTTGTCCAATAAACCTTGTACTAAGAGTATGGTATCAAGAGGAGGTATACTAGGAAAAAGGTTCTGAACGTCTCAAATATGCTTGATTTTATATTATCTGGGACGGTAACGTGCTCAATTTTATTCATCAAATCATGAGAATTCTTAATACTCATTAAAGGACCACGCACACATCTTATGGGAAATAGTCTTTCGGTGAAAAAGGCTAGATTTTTGATATGTTGTAGCTGAAGCCATTCTGAGTTAAAGTCTCCATTGGCCCAACTCGATCGTATTACTAGATTCGTCGCTAGAGGGCGCCAAATCATGAATTTTGTTATTTTTGGAGAAATTCAGCAGATTAAAAATATATGAATATCCCATTTAAATCCAATATTCTGTGCGACTGAGCATTCCTAAAAT
Organism: Chrysolina oricalcia; assembly: GCA_944452925.2. Taxonomy (NCBI): domain Eukaryota; kingdom Metazoa; phylum Arthropoda; class Insecta; order Coleoptera; family Chrysomelidae; genus Chrysolina; species Chrysolina oricalcia. The sequence continues at coordinate 28,309,970 of OX101811.2, read as the reverse complement.
TCGCGAGAAATATTTTTCCATAATACAGAATAAAAAACGCCACTGTTTTTCTAGAGGGTTGTCAACAATGTACTCAATTCTTCAGTAAATGAATTCTCCTACGAGGTTATAAGTTTATTGATTTTATCATTGAGTATCAATCAGAATGGTTTGTTGATCGACCAAAATAAGTATAATGAAGCTATGAATACAGAGTGTTTGGAATAATATTATATATACATATAATTACTCCAACTCACGAATTTTATTACTTTTGAGTGAATTCAGACAACTGTAAAACAATTACATATTATTTGTAATCCATATTCAACTGTTGTTCAACTGAGTGTTCATAAAATCGTGAACGATTCTTCTATAAAACAAAAAAAAAATTCTACAGGGTAGTTTCCAATATAATCAATTTCTAGGTGAAAGAATTCGCCTTCAAGACTATGAGTTGATTAAGTTAATTATTATTGATGGTCGATCAGAATGGAATTTGATCTCTCAAAACAAAATACAAATGAAAATGCATAGTGTTTCATGAAATGAAAGCTCCTTTCAATTTAAATAAGTAATTAGTCCTCTTGAGAATTCAATCATGACTTCGTCCTTAACACCTGAAGGTTCGACGCTAGACGGCGCCAAATTATTAATTTTTGTTTTTGTAGGATTTAGCAAGCTATAAAATATGAATATATTTCGTGAGTCACCTAAACAAATACATCTGATGTTCTGAGGATATTGAGTATATTTCCATCGACTATATATTTGAACTGAATGAATCCAAAGAGAATTTAATCATAGGCACGGAGTTATCAAACTTAGCCCTAAGTTTAGAAAACTAGAGAAACGTTCATAATTTGTGCATGACACAAATGTTTCTGCCTTGATTCTATTCATAAAGTATTTAGGATGGTATTTTTTGTAGTGGTCTGTTTTTCCGAAGATTTTATTCTTTCGGCAATAACTTGACAACGCCGCAAAATTTTTATAAAAAGAAATATCTTCGTATGTAAAATATTTTGCTCAGTTCAATGGTGAGAAAATTTACAGGGTGGTTCTTTTAAAAAACTGATGCTTTGTGTTGCCCTGCTTTAAAGAAACAATCTGTATATTTTAAAATATTTTTATTATATGCAACAAAGTGAACCGTATAACTTTTATCTGAAACATTTTTCACGCTACTCGTGATAGGCGAAATACTGTACCTCATCATACTAATGGGCCACCCTGTATATAATATGCACCCTCACTTATTTCAAACACTCTGTATTCATATCTTTATTAAATTGTGATCGATCAAAAAACCATTCTGATTGATCCTCAATAATAAACTCAATCAAATTAGAACTATAACCTCGTAGGCGAATTCATTCACTGAAGAAAAGAGTATATTGTTGACAACCCTGTAGAAAAATAGTGGCATTTTTTATTCTGTATTAAGAAAAAATATTCCTAGAGAATTTTAGGAATGCTCAGTCGCTCACCATATTGAATATAAATGAGATATTGATAGTTTTTTATTCAGCTGAATTTCTCCAAAAATCGCAAAATTCATGATTTGGCGCCCTCTAGCGCCGAATCTAGTCATACGATAGAGTTAGGCCAATGAAGACTTTTACTCGGAATAGCTCCAGCTACAACATATCAAAAATCCAGCCATTTTCACCGAAAGACTTCTTCCCATAAGATGTGTGCGTGGTCCTTTACAAAATATCTGGATAGGTTGACTGATGGTGCCGTTACAAATGAGGCTACTGGACGAACAGGGTAGTTTTGTTGATGCAATGCCATCAAAGAATTAAGTTTCGGTATTTGTGGGTTCATAATAGTTAGTGTAAATTTTTCGGTTTCGTTGAAAATAGATTTGGTGTTTTTCAAAAATTCTTTGATTTTCAATTGGTAAAAATTTGTAGGGTCGCGTTTTAGCAATGTATATATATTTTTTTTCTTTGGTGTTTTGGCATCAACTGCTATGGTCATTACCCATGTGTTGAGGGTAGGCCTTGTTACTAACTCCATACGCCACCTTAGGAGCAGCACTGTTAATTGGAACGCATCAGTGAATCGTGTATATTTTTTTATTTACATTACTGAAACGCGAATTCTTCGTGTAAAAATAAAGGTACCAAGCTGAATTCTTTAGGAATTTTAGAAATTAATAAACTGAAAAATTACAATTGTTTTCTCAACGACCAAATATACCTTAATAATTCCCCTTTGTTGAACTTACTCTCTTAGTAATTAACTATGTCCAAGCACACTATTATTTGTTATTGATTAGATAATAATTATGAAAGTTGGTAATCAATTCCCAGGTACACTGTTTTCAATTGATAGGTTGTGTAGACCTAGTAATTAAAGATAAGCATTAGGGAAGGTGAGGTTCCAAAGAAAAATATGTTAGAATACCAAAATCGCTTGATAAAGTCACAGTGTAGCGAAACATGTCAAGAGTATAAGTTTCGTCGAAATTTAATCGTGTTTTACCTTAGTGTCCCATTTTTTACATAATCGACCACTTTTCTGTTTCATGTTAGGTTATAAAAAAACTGTAGGATACCAACAAACTGGGTAAAATTATGTCTGCATTGGTGCATTAAACTTTATTTTAAGGTAGATCTGTTTCTCAGTTTTCAATTCCTAACAAAAAGTGAATCAATCTGCTACCACTCCCCCTACGCTGTACTGCTGCACAATAAAGTTTTTCGAAGAAGTTGGCTATTCTGTATTTCTGAGTGTTCTTTCAAACTTCAAAACATACAATGTAACTTTATGTGCCAATAATAAAAATGAATTTATAAATTCAGCAATACGAGAAATCTCAACTTCAACTTGATCAATTCCGTAAAACACATCTTCACTGCGAATCAAGATAAACTTCTCTCTTCGTTATTTACTCCTCCCTTTTTTAGGTATCTTTCACGCTACGTAACTTCCAGCGATCTAATAAATCAAAATTTAATTTCTGTTTCAGTTCATTTCTTCCCACTCGAACAACTTCCGTGGAATTCTGAAAGAAACTCGCGAACTTTGCATTTCAATAATTGATTTCATTAGGTAAATCCGCCATCCAGCCTCTTTAAGTTCTGCTACGGATATCGCCTTCAATATTTCATTTGAAGGTGTAATAATTCTCAATAGACATCTTACACCCTTTTTCATCAAAACTCATAACAAAAGAAATAAGAGTGAATGGAAATAATTTAGACTGAATGGAAATTATTTTTTCAGAATAAACTTGTGAAAGAGAGAAATATAATGATACTTCTATTGATTGAAACTAGTGACATTTATTGATTGATCAAAGAGAACGGTTCGAACGGAGAGCGCCGGTTTACCGACATCTGAAGCCAAGTAACGCTGGGAGAGGTCGAGCTAGGAATCGCACTTAAACAGGTAAGACCTCGTTAATACTTGGCTTGCACAAGTTTCGACTTGAGGGCTGCCGTTCGTAAGGGGACAACAGCTGGTTAACGGAAAAAACAATTCTAAATTCAATAATGATCCATTGATCACATTCTAGTATAATTTGGATAATAATGATTTTCCATTAGACACAGATTACATGTATTGGAATCGTCAAAGTACATAATATAAAGCTACGACAGCACAATTCACAGTGTAAATAACAACTGTACACACATAACAAATACAGATTATGAATCATGAAACACTTGTTTTTTTTTTTTATGGCTTTGACATTGTAGAATATGTGGTATTGGTAGTAGTATAGATGATAGAAGTATTTCTGATTAAATGGGTCTCTACAAAAACAACAAGAAGTAAGAGCTTGAAATTGAAGACCATACAACAGGAATAGACAGGTACACACGCTTCACGTCCAGAGGTCCTTCGGGACGACTTTTTCTGAGACACACAACAAATAGACCATGGATTGATAGGTACATGTCACACAAGGAAAGGTCTACACATGGATACCAACTCGAAGACCAACTACAGCTTAATATTTGTCTTGTAAAGGAATTCCATTAAACATTTATACAATTGAATGCTATTTGAGGCTAAGATCGACATGACATTGAAAGGTTTCGGCATATTTAAACTACAAAGTTTGTCATATAGTTCATTCGACTCATCGGAATATTTGGAGCATGCAAAAAATATATGGTCTAAGTCTCCCTCTTGATCACAATGATCACAATTTTTACTGGAAATTATATTTATCCGAAAAAGATGTTGTGGGTAACAGGCATGACCAAACTTGAGTCGTATAAGAGTTGTGATGAATCTGCGGGGTATATTGAGATTCGAAAACCAATGATGTTTTGGTATACATGGTTGTAGTAGTGTGTATCTGGTGGGATTGGTATTACAGTATTCACTCCAGCTAAATGACCATGTTGATCGCTGTGTCATTCTCAAGTTAGCAAAAAAATCAGTTGCACATACTTGGTGACCAATGTTTTCTCCTCTTTCAACACCAGCTCTTGCCAGCTGATCCACATGTTCATTGTCCTCCAGTCCTAAATGTGCCTTTATCCATAGGAAATGAATTTGTGTTCCGCTGAGATTTAAGTTTGCCACCAGTTTCTTTATTTGTAATATGTACGGATTGTACTTAAAAATTGATAGTTCAACAGTTTCTAGAGCTTTCAAAACAGATAAGGAATCAGAGACGATGACAATCTTTTCGAGATAAGAGTTTTTAACGAATGAAAGTGCTTCGAATATAGCTACAGCCTCTGCTGAGAATATTGAGAAATTGTTATCTAATTTATACCATTTTTCTACATTTTGAGATGGTATGAAAAAGGCAAAACCTGTTCCATGCAAAGTTTTGGATGCATCAGTGAAAATGACCACAGCATTTTCCCAGATTGAAAGTGAGGAAAGAAGAATATTTTTACTTATTCGTATGTCATTTGAGTACCTTGGTTGAACAACATTTAAGTTGAGGAAAAAGTAGGTGTAATCTTCTAGTAACGTTAAGTTGTTCGGATTTGATAGATTTGCAAATAGATGTTGATACTGCTGGAAGGCAATACATAAAGGTGGCGAATTTTTCAATCTCCAGTATTTATTAGTAAGGTCTGCACTGTTTAAGAGAGATATATTACGAAAGAGGTCAGAGTTTTGTGTATATATTTTGGTGAGGAATTTTGCACTTAGATAAATCCGTCGAAACTCCAAGGGGGGTTCGAGAGCTTCCACATGCAGGGGAGCAATTGGTGTTGATCTCATTGCACCAAGACATATTCGTAGAGCCATATTTTGAAAAACGTCAATTCGTTTCAACACGTGGTTACTGGCAGAACCATAGAGAAAACATCCATAATCTAGTATGGAACGTAAATAGCAACGATAAAACAATAGAGCTATCTCAACGTCAGCGGCCCACCAAGTTTTAACAACCATTTTCAAAAAATTGAGGCCTTTGTTACATCTATTTAGCATGTATTCAATGTGAGATTTCCAAGTTAGTTTTCGATCGAGGATAAAACCCAAAAACTTGAATTCATTTTTAACGGGAAAGTCCACGTCATTTATGCGAAGATGAGTGGAGCTCGGCAAATTGTGTCTTGTAAAAATAGTTATAGAGGATTTTGCTGCTGATAGTTGTAATCCATTTTTGAATAGCCATGCACTGACCTTCATGATGACGTTGTCTAAAGACTGAATGGCACCGTCATATTTTTTATGTTCTGTGTATATACAAATATCATCAGCGTACTGAACAGTTTTGAATGGTAGGCTTAAGATTTTTAGTTGATGTAAGTCAGCTGTAAACATATTGAACAACACAGGACTCAAGACTGACCCTTGAGGCAAGCCTGTATTATTAAAGCGTGGACCAATGATATCATTATTGAATTTTCTAAGGTATACCTGCCTATTTGAATAAAGTTCAACAATAATGTTGGCAACGTGAACTGGAATATCGAACTGCTCAATCATTTTTGTTTTTAGAATAGGTAGACAGACCGCATCATATGCCCCTTCAATGTCTAGAAAAAAGCTAGCTAGGTAGTTGTTTTGTGAAAAGTTGTTTTGAATGTCTACTACAACAGTTGATAACGCGTCAAATGTGCCAAATCCTTTTCTCTAAGCGAATTGATTGTTGGGCATTGATTTATTTTTAAGAAGCCACCAATCTAATCTGTTTTTGATCATTCTTTCAAGAGTTTTTAAAATACAAGATAAAAGAGTAATAGGTCTGTAAGATTCAGCAAGATTGGGGTCTTTGCCTGGTTTCAGAATGGGGATAACGAGAACCTGTTTAAATAAGTTGATGGTGGAGTCTTCAGCAAATAATTCATTGAAAATGTCCAACAAGAATTTTTTTGCATTGTCTGGTAAATGTATAAGCATTGGATATTTGACATTATCATATCCTGGACCAGTATTTATTCGTGACGTTAGAGCATAATCCAATTCTTGTCTTGAAAAGGTTGTAGATAGAAAATGGTGTCTATGTATAGGAGAAACTCTTGTTGATTATGAAAACAACTCTCAATCAAATAATTCTTCTCCAAGCTACTGCGAATTTTTTGTCATTTTCTTCAATTGTCTATGGAGCTTATTGAAAATACTAAGACCTAGCACTGACGGGGAATTTAATGATGTTATATGTATTAATGAAATGAAATTGAACGCTGTTGTCTAGGGCATTGTGAATACTTTCATTTGGGAGGAATGTATTCCTGTATTTAACATTCAACATTTTATTTATTTCCCAAGAAACATACAAGTTTATGACAGGAAAAAAAATATAAACACATTTTGAACTAAACTAAATTAATTACTAATTAGATATTTCAAATTTTCATATTATTTATACAATTCACGATAATAAATATTTTTTCAAATTTACTTTGAATCTCATTTTACCATTGGATTTCAAGGATTTTGGTAATTCATTGTAATGCATCATTCCTTTAAAGTATATTAAATGTCGGCTCACATTTGCTTTCACTTTGATTACCGACAAATTATCTGATTGCCTCGTCAAGTGGTTATGATTATTGTTGATGAGGTTGAAAACCAAATTAGAGTTTTTGAAGTTGTTTTGGACTTGATGAATAAAAGTATAAATCTTTAACTTATAAAGAGAATGGATATCCAGATTTTGTTTTGGTTTGTATACATTTTTTGTAGGTTCCCTGTACTCTTGTTTGTATATACACTTGATGATTTTGTTTTGTAGTATTTTCAATAGTTTAAGTAAACATTCTATTGCCGTTCCCCATACTGAGATTAAGTACTGAAGTTTGGAAAAGACTAAATAATAATAAATGAGTTTCGAATATGTCAATAGTAAAATAACATAAACAGAAAATTCAAGAATATATTTCAGGATAAGTTTGAGATTCGGAATTTTCAGAATGAATATCTACAAGAAAATGTGCTAGGGACTCCTCAAACTATAAGAATAATTATCTTCTTTGAAATACACATAATTATTTGAAACAAGTGTAGAGTTGCCCATATTACACCGCATCTCATCCTTGACATTCTGAGACATTCTGAAATTTCGGAAGAAGTAGCACAATGCAATCAGTTTGTTTATCTCGAGGGTACAACTGCCTTTGACGATTTTGGAACCTCATCAACTTAGTTTTGTCAGAATTGAGGTTCAATGAATTCGCACTTCTCACACTTCTCAAACAGTAGATGATCCACATTATCTGACACCACCAAGGATGTGTCATCCGCATACATCGTTATGAATGAGTTTTCGATTTCATATATGTGAAGAAGGAATAATGTAGAACCCAAAACAGATCCTTGCGGTACACCCATTGTGACATCCTAACGTTCCTACTTCAGAATTGAGTCTAGAACACTTAATTAACTGGCGAAACTGTAAACTATACAACAAACATGAAACAATATAATACTTTATTCCATAAACTACACAACCAATATAAAACGATATATCAAAGTTAAATCTGCAACAATATAGCCACTCCAGCCAGGACCCATTTCAACGCATTTTCCTTCGTCTTCAAATTGAAAGTCCACACGAATGTTGGCCCTCTCATTCTTGTTTTGTAAACCGGACAATCGTACATATTTCTGAGATCTTGCTTGTCCTGGGTGATAGCTTTGATGAAAATTACCGGAACAACAGGGAACAGTTCTTTCAATTTTGAGTCCGCCAAACTGTTCATTTGAACATCCCATCTGAAACAGAACAGAGTACAAAAATGTAATCTGACATTAAATGTACTGAATCTACAATAAAAAATATTCAACTTTGGTTTTGTGAGTATATTGAATAGACGTGATAACCAATAATAAGAATCAATGCAAAACCGAAGATCATATTGATTTGATATTTAACTGTCATTCTTGCACATCAACTCGTAATACAAAGTAATTCTTTTTTCATTATAGATGCATCATAATCCCTCTCAAATGCATTGAATCTTCGAAACACACCGTGCTATGAATGTTATTGCTAGTCCACTAGTAAATGAGCAAGCATTGCTCAATCAGTCAAATGGAAGGCTTCCTTGATCCTATTTTTCACATCATCGGCAGATGTCAGACGATCTCTGAAAACCCTTTTCTTCACACCCCCTAAAGAAGGAAATCTACAGAAGTAAGGTCTGTGTTGAGAATGCAGAGTCGACAGCTTCTAGTTTTGTTTATTACACTCTGTATATTTGTTTTATATATTATCAAGTAATTTTATGTCAAGAAACATCTTGTTGACTGCCACTTACATCATTTACAATAAAAGTAAAGTTCCGTAGAATAATCATTTATTAAAGTGAAATGGCGTCCGTGACAGCGGATAAACTACTTTTATTGATGAAGGAACGTGAATTACTATGAAAGGAGTTGAAAAACCAGGTAGTCAAGAAGCAGAACGTTGTAACACGCATGCCACAACTTGAAGATGAGTGTACCAGGTTATTTGCTCTAGATGAACAGATCCGAAGTCATATGCTAGAGTCCCAAAACACGCAAGACGAAGATCTAATGGAAGAATTCGAATCAGCAGAGTTATTTAGAGCAGAACTGATCATGTTTCGGCCCACTTGTGAGTTTGCTTTCCAAAATGATAGGATTCCAGATGATAGATAGATAGATAGATAAATAAACTTTATTGTCTGAATGAGAACATTTGTCGACAAAGTCAAAGTATTACACAGGTAATTCTCAACCTATTAGCCTAAGGCAAAAAATCTCCCATAAAGATAAAACTATTTAAAATTTAAAAGTTACAAAAAGGACATAAAACAAAATAACATGTAAAATATATTATAATATCACAGTATCATCAAAAACAGAATATTGAATAATAAGTATTAAGTATAGAACGACTAGAATGCATATGCAATTATAGAAGCATTTCCTTATCAGAAGTATTTTAACTGATTTTCGGAAATACTTCATGTCGCTAATGTCTCTGATTTGATTAGGTAAGTAATTGTAAATTTGCTTGCTTCTGTGAATCAAATACTGTTTCGTGAGAGTTGAAGTGGGAAGAGGGAGGGAGGGAAGTTTTTTTTTCCTGACGTAAATCGCTTCGTGTTTGAGTTAATGAATTTCTCCCTGTATTTGTGCATCAAGCAAGCTGTCTCTAAAATGAAAATTTCATAAAGCGTCAATATTTTTTCACTGACGAAACTTTGCCTACACGATTCACGCATCTTTACTTTGAAGATAAATTTTAAAGCTCGTTTCTGGAGGACGAAAACACTTTGGAATAAAACTTGACTGCAAGAACCCCTGAATGGAATTGCATACCGTAGGTGGGACTCAATAAATGAGTAGTATGCAGTTAAGGAAGGTGCCATTCCGAGTTCGCGAGATATAATATTGACAACGTAACAACCAGAGGACAACTTTTTTTTAGAGCCATTATATGAGCTTCGAACTTCAGATTGTGGTCAATTTTGTACCCCAAGAAATTTTGTTTCGGGCTTGTTTTTAATTACTTGAGAACCTAAAGGTACTCGTTCTAGATCCATCTTGAAAGTGACCAGATTTGTTTTTGTAACATTTAATGTCAGTAGGTTAGCCTCACACCACTTTTTGATTTTTTCTTCGTCAACAGAAATAGTTCGAACCAGAGCATCATGATCTTCATTGTGCCAGAGAATCTTGGTATCATCAGCAAACAATGTAAGATGTCCGGATGAGGCGAGTTCCTGTTCCAACACTTCAACCAGTGTCAAGAGAAAATTCAAATTGCCAAAACTTGAAATGAAGAAATTTGAAGGTGTTGTGAAAAATTGGATGGCATTCTGGGGACAATTCCGCAAAATTCATGAAGACATTGATGTAGAAGATGAGTTCCAGAATCTGTCACAATACATGGTTCCAGGTACTGTAGCTCATTCTTTGGTAGATAGTTTTCCATTAGCACCAGAAAATTACATGAAGGCTTTAAATCAACTGAAGTCAAGATTTGCCAGAGATGAATATTTGATCGAGGTATACGTACGAGAGTTGCCCAACCTAGTACTGAAACAAGCAACAAAAACAGATAAAGGTATGTCGTTAGCTTCATTATTTGATAAAATTGAATCACAACTAAGAGCCTTAGATTCATTAGGTGTAACCGGCGACAAATACGCAGCTATGCTGCATCCACTTGTCGAGTCTGCTCTTCCAGAAGATGCTTTACGAGTATGGCAAAGACATCGTAATAGTATTAAAAGCTCTATCGCAATTAATGATTCAGATCAATCAATTGATTATTTGAAACTTTTATTAGATTTCCTACGATCCGAAGTGGAAAGTGATCGAAGTGAACGAATCAGCTTGGCCCCGAAAAGTTTTGCGGTAGTCAAGGACACAAATTTCACCAGGGGCAAGGAGTTCAATGATAAACTGAAACCAGAAAATCGAGAACGAGGTGAGACAAAACAGTATTCAGCTTTAACGCTTTTTTCGTCAGAGGCGAAGGGTAACAAAACATTATTATGTATTTTCTGTGATGGAAAATCACATGGTAGCCAGGAATGTTTTAAAGCACGAGCGTTGAGTTTATCAGAGAGAAAAGATTTAGTTTCAAAAAGTAATGCATGTTTTGCTTCTTTGAAGCCAAATCACACTATAAAGAAGTGTAAAACATTCATAAAGTGTATTGTATGTTCTAAAAGGCATTATCTTATACTGTGTGATACTTTGTCAGCAAAAAATAATCAAGAAATAGAGAAAATCAGTACAAACACTAACAATATTCAAAATGTAATGATTACTCAAAATTTTACAAAAACTTTGTTGCAAACTATAAATGTCAGGCTAGTCGGAAGTAAAGGAAGCAAAATTGTTAGAGCGCTTTTAGATTCTGCCTTCCAGCGTTCCTATACACTAACTGATTGCGTAATAAATATGCACTTCAATAAGGTAAAAAATGATATTATTGTACAGGGTGTTTTCGGAGGACAACAATCTGCACCAAAGTCACATGGACTATATGATATTACAGTTCGAGATCTGAATGATACGTTCAATGTAAACTTTTAGCACTAGAACAGAATAAAATATGTAGCTTCGTTCCACGATTGGAAAATTTGAAAATTATTGATCAGTTAATGAAACAAAATATAGTAATTTCTGGTGTTGTACCTTCAAGTAATGAAATTAGCTTACTTTTGGGTGCTGATATTTATGGAAAAATTATAACTGGTAGGATTTCAAAAGTCGATAATTTGGTTGCAGTAGAGACTTATTTTGGATGGACGGTAATGGGATCAATCTGTATGAAATACACTTTAGAAACTATTTGCTGTTTTAATGAAATATCTCTTTCGAAATTATGGGATTTAGACATATTAGGTATCAAGGAACCAGCTTCCATTAAACAGAGAGATATTGTAAAGGCAGAAGCTGTCAAACATATTAATGAAACTATATCTATAAATAAAGATGATATGTACGAAGTTAGGATTCCTTGGATTGAAAGTCATCCAAAACTACTCAGTAATAGAGATATTGCTGGGGAAAGATTGTTTTCTACAACTAAAAGATTGAATGATTTAGGAGAATTTGAAGATTATGACATTTTCAAAGAATAGGAAATTCTAAATAAAATTGAACAAGTCTGTCCTTCAGACAATAATACTTTGGAACATTTTATACCACTTCACCCAGTAATTAAAGAATCCAGCAGAACTACCAAAATACGACCAATTTTTGATGCGTCATCGAAAGATAAACTAGGAGTATCATTGAATCAATGTTTAAAGAAAGTTCCAAATCTTATTGAAATGGTTCCAACCTTATGCTGAAATTCAGATTTGGTAAAATTGGTATTATATCCGATATAAAAAAGGCATTCCTTCAAATCAATATAGCTCCAGAAGAAATAAATGTGCTCAAATTTCTCTAGTGGAATAACTTTATAACAAAAACAATAAAAGTCTATAGACATACTAGGGTAGCTTTTGGGTTATCTTCCAGTCCTTTCCTCTTGGGAGCGACAATCACGCATCATCTGACGAATAATTGCAGAGGTATGGAAAAAACGGCTGGTAAACTGATCGATTCATTTTATATGGATAATTGTGTTAACAGTTCTGAAGAACTAGTGAAATTCATTTATGAATCAAAATCAATAATGTTATCTGCAATTATCTGGAATTTTATTTAAGACACATTATTTTGCAATGTAACTGATTTTGACGTTGAAAACATTCCAATAACAAAGAGGGGTTTATAATCAGCTGCTCAACGGGTTTTTGATCCAATTGGATTTAGGTCTCCTGTTACTTTGATTCCAAAACTGCTTTCGCAGGAGACTTGGAAGTTGAAAATTAGGTGGGATGATGAATTGCCAACTGACATACTAGATAAATTTGGAACTTAGTTAAGGTTCATATAAAGTCAAATATTTCGCGTTTCTGAACTGCAAGATGGCACTGACAAGATATGTTTTTCATACCATAGGTACAGCGACCTTTGATAATATTTCCATATAAATTACAGTTTTCTGCAACGGTCAACCCTACTGCTAATGCAACATTGCCAAATCTCAACATTATTCGGAGTACTGCGAAATAGCTCACAGGGTTTTTTTTCTTGGTGTTTTGGCATCGACTGCTACGGTCATTAGCCAAGTGTTCTGGATAAGCCTTGTTCCCAACTCCATACGCCTCTTCAGGAGCAGCACTGTTAATTTTTAATGCAACAGTGAATCGTGGAGGATTATTCCCAGCCGACACGAGACTCAATCATTCAGACTTTCACATCTGAAAATGAAAAAAGTTCGCACCGTCTGGTGAATTTGGTGCGAGTTGCAGTGCCTCTGGTTTTTGTTGGGTGGCGACCTCGGAGACTTCATTATTCGAATTCAATGTCCCTTGCTGTGTCCTGTTTGAAAATTTCAGGAAATGTGCAGCGCCCTCAGATTTGTATTAGGTGGAGGCCCCATTTTTCGAACTTACCCCCGTGCCGAATCATGTCTGCAAGTTTCAGAAAATTTGCGTAGTCTTCAGTTTTGTAATAGGTTTACTACACCACATTTTTCAGAAACAGTGATGTATTTTCCTTGTCTGCAATTTTCCGTTTATTTGCAGAACATCCTGGCTTACCATAGATAGAGCTTTTGTTCTAAAAGGGGTTATCTTTTGAATCGTTTTCAGTGTTTCCAAAGGTAGGGACCATTTTCTTTGGAGTTGGTTCATTCTTTTTCTTAGATTTTGGTTTATTGATGATGCCTGTGCAGTCGGTTTTCCTGTGGGAGGAGATCTTGAGAATCTTTGGTATTTCCGCTTTTTTCCGGTGCACTTGTATATTATTTATTTTATTCAATTCGTTTGTTTTTCTGATATTCGGGGTTGCAGTGCCCATGGGTTTGTAATAGATATAGTCAGTCCGTCCTTGATCTTGCTTAGATTAGATTTACTTTTAGCACAAACCACAATATTGTTGGTAAAATTCAAAAAGAGCAGCTAATATGAACAACTCACTATAATTTATTTTTATCATTATTTTTCATCTTTGTAAGCTGAACTCCGCCTATTATTCCGATAATTTTTATGTATATAAAATAATGTTACTCAAAAACAACTGGAATGGACAATAAAGACGCTATTACGATTATTATTATTATTTTTCAATTCTGTTTTGATTCCTGTTTCATTTCAAGAACTGATATCTTAAATCCCAAACATAAAATTAATTACTTACATAATTCTTCAATTGTGTCCAAGGACTCAAGGCTTTAGGCGGACCAATCCAACATCCAACTGATGAACTGACAAACCCCTATCGACGTAACTTTCATTTTCGAAAAGTTAAACAAAGTACATCGGTTACCGCTGTATAGAACTATTGGCAACGCTGTACAGTAATTATGACAGTGACAATAATTCTGTGCAATACCTTGTGGACAGTGGCAGAACTATTTTTGTATTTCCGTTCATGTACTACAGAGGAATCACTTACTGGAGCGATTTACCGTTTTTTGTCCGAGATTTAAAAAATTACTATTAAAAATATTAATCGTTTGATTTTATGTCTGAAAAATAGTATGAATAGTTCTTCTCAACTGTCTTTGATTTCATAACATGATTTTCAGATTTTTTTTTTTATTGTGAGAGAACGTTGTGGTTAAAAATTCTGAAAAAAATCGTGATTATCTTCTACGTTGACATTGATATGTAATTATATTTGGAATGGAATCTGATGAATGGTTTTTGGGAAAACTTAAAAAAAACTCTAAAAATTAGGTTTTTATTTTTTTTCTCGAAAACTGTTCATCAGATTTTCTTCTACATCTCTTTAATTATTCAATTTGAATGCCGGAATAACTCGAATTTTTTTCAGAATTTTTAAACTTGCCGTTAATTTTTTCATGGGTTTACATGAACCTTAAATCAAATTCTTCTTTTGAAATTTCGCCACATTCCTCGGCAATGTTTCGATAATGCAGTTATTCCTGAAAAAGTTTCCCTTCATATTTTCTGCGATGCAAGTAAAACTGCTTATTCCTTTTGCATTTTCATTAAAAATCTTGTTGACTGTCACATCATTTACAATAAAAGTAAAGTTCCGTAGAATAATCATTTATTAAAGTAAAAAACCAACAGTCTGGGGATATCAAGGAATGATACCTCCCTTGCCTATCCAACGATTTGGATAGGATTCTATGTTCTCAAACTGTCCTATATTAATATACTGAAGCACCATCGTGTATTTGGCGAAATCATTTACATAAATTTTTTGATGTAGGTTGAGATAATAAAATGTTCCAATTTTATTCTGTTCACACTGCTTCAAGAAAAATCCCTTTTCTGCTGCTACTAGTCTAGTGTTTAAGTTGTGGTTTTCCTCTATCATCAATAAAACTTGCATCTCACTTTCTTCATTGAGACGATCACCAACAATTTCCTTTTTGGTATAAGACACACTACCAGTGAGTTCAAATTGATCTCTCAACTTTTGGAACGGAGACACCCGTAAAGTTCTTGCTGCTGAATGTTTTTGAAGGTAGATTCTGCTAGCTACTAAACTGTATCCGTCAGCTTCGCCAATACAGTAGACCATTTTCACTATTACCTCATCATTAACAATTAGACATGTACAGTTATTGAAAGTACACAGATGTATCAAATTTTGAGACAAAGAAAAATACTTCTTTAAGCAACAAATCTTATATCGGCAAATAATGCCTCAAAAATGCATTGCATTGCGAGTCGAGTTAATCAGTTTTCAAAAATCGTAGTAGGCAATGACATCTCAAATAATGCGCTAGCTAGAAGCAACTGGAAAAATTGGTTACATTACATAGGGCTGGTTGCTACGCATTCCAAGCGAGCATAAGACATCAGAATTGATATCCAGAACACCAACATCACACTTCTTCTTCAACAAGGCATATGGTCATCTATCGATACCTTTACATCTAAAAAAATTCTATAGGTGTCTGGAACCAGCGGCCGGAAGGCTTTGACTAAAGGTTGTGCGGCTAGAAGACGGCTACTATTATTATTTGCCGAGGTGCTACGAGCAGACTTACTGATGCTTCATTGTTAGAAGTTTTACAGCTTATGAACAAGCTTCACTAGCTAAATGAAAATACTTTGAATCATTTCAACTATAATAATGATCTGATCTAAAAAATCGAAAAACCCGCAGTGCCACCATGGGGTTATTGAGGCAGGAATGAGAACAACAATAAAGCAAAAATACAAGCACCCATCATCACATCATTTGCCATACCTCTTTGCCACTACAGCCTAAGTACTCCGGGAAGAATTTGTTGTGGTATGTTTTTTTATAGTTAAATAAAAAAGTGATTTTTGAATAAGTTTCCTTCTAAATACAATGCATTACCTTGCTCCTTCCATGAATAGACTATGAACGTAAGCGCCTTCTCGTGGTGCGGAGGTGAAGTCATCCTTCTGCTTTTTCGTGACGTCAGTCATTAAGCACATTTTGTCCAAGGGCCACTCATTCTTTCTGGCAGTTTGTTGCATTATTGCTGTCAAAAACGACTGCGGATTGAAAAATCCCCCCAACCACACAGTCGGAGGCATGGAGAAATCGGTAGTCCATCCTTCCAGCTCTTTGATTCTCAAAGTGAGGTCACCGACCCATTGACCTAGAGGAAGTAAACTAGGGTAAGCTTTCGCCACCCAAGCTTCTGCTACTTGATCCATGAAGATGGACTGTTCCAAGCATTCCATGTCAGAAGTTATTGTCAATTCTCCCTTCATACCTGAAAATTCACTAAGCATTGTCGGTTCTACCAGAACTTAAAACACTTACCTAAGTCCAACTCATGAAGGGATCTTCTCATTTCTGATGTGAGGTTGTTCATACGTTCGCACTCCTGGAAAGCAACGATGATGTAAGGAGATCTATCTTCAACTTTAGCCATCATTTCTGCAACTGGGAATTTTTCCGGGAGTTTGTCCATTATTTCTTCAAGGCTACTTCGAACCTAAGAAAAATGTGATTCTATAACCACTGTACTAACGATTTTGTTCGTTCAAGATTATCTCTTTGTAACCTTTGAATTCAGATTTTCAATTTGATTCAAGCTCATGATAAGCAAGAGACCGGTTATCGCTTGGTTACAATGTTATTGGCTACTTTCCTGTTTCTTACTGTGCTCGCAAGTCAAAGAGACCAATCTTGTAGGGGTTTAAATAGTTATTTAGGCATCAAAAGCGGTTTTGTTTAATGTCGAAGTGACAATTCTACTTTCCGTTAGGTAAATTACTTTTTCTACGATCACATCTGAAAATGACTAGCACACTAAAAATATATTCATGGTTTGTTTTCAACCATTAGAAAAACTATGGCCATCTATCCCGGACTTCCTATATAAAGAAAAAACCTTAAGATAAAGCTCCTAAAAATATGAACGATAGCTCATTGGTTTTGAAAGGACCACTAGAAAAATGGATTTCAAGGATTTTACAGCACGTAGAAAATTGCGATTGTTATTAACGAAATAAGGTTAAAAAAAGGTATTCACTAATTTTTTTGTTATTAACTCAAAACCTATCAATTTTTAGGAAATTTTGAAAAAAATTCCGTAAAGACGTAAACTCTATCTCCTTTATTTATTTTATCACTTAAATTGAAAGCTGAAAATAGTACTCCGCGAGGCCGTTACAGCACGAACGCACCGCTGCAAAATACAGTATGTCACAAAAAATAGTTCTTCTACAGCATTAAAGGTTAATTTCAAATTTTGAATACATTATGGTATCATGTGGACACTTGAAAGAATAAATTGGATGAAAATGTGTAAGTCTATCATTCAAAAAATTAAGTAACAACATTTTTTCCAGTGTCCGTTTTCATAAATAACGACGTTACAGTTTAAATAATTGACCTATAAATTGTTGGCTTCGTGGAGCCCTTCTAATATATCTACTCAACCAGATCACACTATGAAAGTTTATAAAAGTTCATTATTTTCATTATAATTTTTTATAATTAAAGAAAAATTAATTATCCAAAAAATGTCAAATGATTTTTCATTTATTTATGTATTGTTAATAATACAATATCATTATTTAATATAAATAAATAAATTTATCATGAAAACATTGTCCATGATCATGTAAAATTAATTATGAAATAATCTTACATCAGAATACACATGATAAATATCCATATACAGGGTGTTTTATAATTGAATGCTGATCCTGGTGGGCGATAATCCTTGGATGATTTTAGGAAAATTTCTTCATATGAACATAGGTCTGTAACAGCGTCATTTATGAGATACAGGATGTTGAAATTTAACAAAAAAATAATTTCTTCTCTCTGAAACCGCTTTGGCTTTTTTTTCAATTTTCGTACATCCCAAGTATGCATGAAAATAAATTTCTTGATTTGCATCAGTGGCGTCCCTGTTAAAATAACCTGTCATATTTTTCGTCAAAATAATGATACGCCACTGTCTTTTTTCCAAATAATTGTTATTTTTGCAATTTTCCTTTATCTTCTCATAAAAATGTTCTCCTGCCTTCTTTTCGTGCGGCGAACGGTTTCTGAGTTAGAAAATAAAATGCATCCATTTGCTTGTCACTAGGCGAAATCAGACATTGAAGAGTATTAGGATTATCTTGTGGGCTAGAAACATCTAGTATGCTAAGAACACCTTTCGTTGTTTTCAACATAAACAATTTTGACACTTCTTTAGCTAGATACGTGATATTATTCACTTTATAAAAACTTGTTTATTAAAAAAAAACATGGTAAATTTTGCAAATACCGAATTAGCAGACATGCATTTTCTGTATGGGCTTGCTGACGGGAATGCATATGAAGCCAGGCGACTGTATCAAGAGCGCTTCCCAAATAGAATGGTTCCTGATGCTCGAACGGTTTCAAACACCCACAGAAGTTTTTTTTTAATAGAACAAGGTGGTTGAAACCCTTTATGGGCACCTTATCTGGCCTGTTTCACACATCCCATAAGGTAGTGTGGGAGTCCCCTGAGTCCGAATTGAATCCCCCTCAGGTATACCCTCCAACCACTCCACCTCGTGCGTGGTAGGCTCGTCCAGCCACCCAAGACTGACCCGTTGACACATAGGCAGATGCCCATTGTATCGTACCATACCACTTTCTCGGGCCATCAGAAGGTTATGTGAAACAGGAAGTTTTGAGCCAATGCATCACTTGAAAGGAGCACATCGGACTGCAAAAACTCCAGCAATTGAGGTAGCTGTTTCAAATTCATTTGACGAAAATCCTGAAATAAGTACAAAGCAAGTTGCCAATAATTTGAATATTTCCCATAGTCTGGTATGGAGGATTTTTCATGATTATTTATTATATCCCTATCACATTCAACGGGTTCAGACTCTACTTCCTCGATACTTTACTTTGCGAGTGAATTTCTGCCAATGATTTCTCCAAAAAGTTACTGAAAATCCTTTATTTGACAGAGAAATTTTATTCACGGACGAAGCTAGTTTTACCAAAAACCGGATCAGAAATTTTCATAATAATTATTTTTGGGCCGAGGAAAATCCGCATACAATCGTGGAATCTCATCACCAGGAGCAGTTCTCATTGAATGTCTGGGCTGGAATTATTGGAGATTACCTAATTGGACCTTTTTTTACCACGGAGACTAAATGTACATAATTATCGCCGATTACTTGAAGATAATTTGCCAATTCTGTTGGAAGATGTTCCTATTTTAATGCGAAATCGCATGTGGTTTATGCACGATGGTGCACCTGCTCATTTTAGTGCTCTGGCACGGGAATATTTAAACCAAAACTTTTTAATCGCTAGATACATCGTGGGGAACAGAGTCATGGCCAGCTAGATCCCCAGACTTAAACAGTCTCGATTATTTTCTTTGGGGACATCTTAAAACTTTGGTGTACAGTCAACCAATTGAAACGGAGGAAGAATTGCGAATCCGCGTAATAGTTTCCTGTGAAGTAATAAGAAATACTCCAGGGATCTTCCAAAGAGTACGCGAGTCCAAGAGAAGGAGGGCTGAAACGTGCATACTTGCAGGAGGCGGACATTTTCAACACTTAATTTAATTTTGGTATTTTTTGTTCATAATTAGTTATGTTTTAAAAATAAAAACGTATTTTTATGTATGCATACCCATTACAAAAACTTAATGATAATAATAATAAAATTATAAAAATATTGCTTAGATCTTTTGGGTACCACAATTGTTATATCAAGACTAAGAGAAAGAATCGAATAGGGACAAGCAAGTGAATGTATTTTATTTTCTAAATCGAAAACCGTCCTCCAGACGAAAAAAAGACAAAAGACCATTTTTATGAAAAGATAAAGGACAATTGCAAAAATAACATTTATTTGGAAAAAAGACAGTGGCGTATCATTATTTTGATGAAAAATATGACAGGGTATGTTAACAAGGACGCCACTGATGAAAATTAAGAAATCCTTCATCATGGAAAAATGTATTTTTATGTATACTTAGCATGTACCAAATTGAAAAAAAATCCAAAGCGGTTTCAGAGATATTGGGGAAGAACTGATTTTTTTTGTTAAATTTTAACATCCTGTATCTCAGAAATGACGCTGTTACGGACCTATGTTCATATGAAGAATTTTTCCTAAAATCATCCAAGGATTATCGCCCTTCAGGATCAGCATTCAATTATGAAACACCCTGTATACATATAAAGAAAAAAAATTGCAAAATGAACTTGAATATATGCCTAAATAATATTGGTCACATTTTATATAAATTAAAACAATTACAAAAAACTAAGTAGGTGCCAATTAAAACTTCGATTTTATTTTTAAATCCCCAAAAACTTGTTTTTGAAAGAAACTGGCAAATCGTTATAAATCTTTTTACCTATATAAATGGCATGTTGTTGCATTCAAGTTGTAGAGAACTTTTCAGCTGATATCCAGCCATCCATTTTATTCTCTGTTTCATATTTATGTTATGTCAAATAGAATTTTAGAAGAATTGTTTTCACATCTACCAATGGCAGTAATTAATACTGGTCATTTGTTTTTAAATTAGTTATAAACATATAAACAAATATATTTTTGATTGTTTATGATCGTTTCTTTTATATTTCGATGTTTAAATAATTAGTTAGGAAATTATTTCCTTCTCAAGAATCATTTATCATTTATACTTCTCAATGGGTAAACAGAATTTTTTTTTTTAATATAATTCCATTGTTTAAACTCATCAATTTGATTTAAACAAATTCTGACAATGAAAATGTTTCCCTACACTTTTCTGATATGTCGCTTCGTTTTAGAGTTGTTCTTGTTTTTAGAAAAAATTGGTTTTATTTTTCGGTAATGTGAAATTTAAAAATCCTGATGGTCCCGGAAAATTTGTGGGGGTAGGAAGGTGGTGAGAAGAAAAGGGGAAAATGGAGAGTAAATAATAAATAATCCGGGCGCAAAGTGTCAGGATAATTTTGGGGTTGTGGAGGAGAAGAGGGAAAATATTTTGGGCGAATCACGAATTGCCGGAAAACTCTGTTAACGTAAAAAAAAGGAAAATCACCTACAGTTTTTTCCAATTGTTTGACAAACATTGACCTCGAGTTATTGAAATGGTTCAAATTTCAAAGCGGTATCTGCAAACAGACAGACAGACCGACAGACAGAATTTCCAAGTTTGGAGAATCATAGTTTACAACTCCTTTTGTTTTATAATGATAATATTTTGAATAAAAGCTCATCCGTATAAGTCAGAATAATGTATCTTCCTTAGGGGTATTCAGAGTGAAAAAAACTATCTATTCTTGTTCATTATCATGCACTGATCTTGTCTGAAGAAAATGCAAGTACCTATATTATCTGTGTGCCAACCAATCTGTGTCAAAGATATTGAAATTAGTACACAAATTATAGGGATTTTCCTTTCCCTTGGCAATTATATAAGAAATATTTAATTTTCAATATATTTTGATATATACATTATAAATAATTTTGACTTTCTTTGATGTTGTATAAAAATGAATTTGATATCTCAAACATCATATTGATTCCAATCTAAACTCATCTCTAAGAAGAAAATTATTTTGGCTCAGTTTAAACACAATTATATTTCATATTATACCATATTATACCATTTGACCATATTGACCATACTCATAATCCTCATAATAATAATTTATAAGAAGTGAGGCTTAACCATAACCTCAAAAAATATTTTCAATACTTCAATATACCTACCACGGTAGATATTCCTCCTCGCATTTTCAAGACGATTTCCTCTGCTTTTAGAGATCAAAACGACGGATTTAGTTGAAAAATTAAGCATTATCTCCACCCAACCTAACCTAACTTAGCCTATTCAGAGTACCTTGGACTATTTTATGGAGAAATTGTTTGCCGAATTACCTTCTCTTCCCTAGTCATTCCGACACCAGCAGCAGCTCCAGAATCTCTCGGTTGCATCTCGAATATGGTCCTAAACATCACTTCCGATGTATTAGCCAAGAACCCGATTTCCGCATTGGGATGCAACCCGTACAAATAGGGACTTTCGGGCGGTAATCTGTCGTCTATATAACGGTGATACCCGAGGTAATCAGTATTCGGCGGTGCTTGGAACCCGCGGGCGTATTCCAACTCGCCTTCAACCAGCTCCGGTTGCATGTAGCTCATCAAGTAGCTCCGGCACAAACGCCTGTCCCAGTCGTCGGTTATATGCCCGCCGTACATTATTTCCCCGAAGAGGTATCTTAAGTCCTCCCAGGGAACCTGCAAAAACCAAAGTTGGTGATTCAATTGTAGTCTTTTCAATCGATAACAATTAGAGATATTTTTGATAATAATGACTTTTATTCATAATTCAATGCTACATGTTTAAAATAAATGTATACCCATTTATCCTAGTCCTCAAGAAATAAACGAACAAATGAAAGGTGACCTCACTTTGATTTCGTCATGGTTAAAAGAAAATAAGTTAACTTCAAATTATGAAAAATCTTGCTTTATGTATATTCCTAAAAGATCTTTACCAGAAAATCAGATTAAACCCCTCACTGTGGATAATTCTTGTATACGATCCTACATAAAATACTTAAAATTTCTTGGCTAAACCATTGATCAAACTCTCTCTTGGTCTACGCATGTTCTGGATCTGAGAAGAAGAATATATCCTATCATTGGCATTTTATACAGGCTGAGGTCTTAAATTCCACTAAAACACCTTAAAAATATTTACTTCAGTTTGATATATCCAAGGCTTCAGTATTTAATTTCAATTTGGGGAACTGCAACAAAATCTGTCATGAAATCATTGAAAACATTACAGAATAAGATTATGAAATGTATTTTCAAATTACTCTTCTTAGAACCTACTTCAAAATTATACAAACCAAGAAATTTTCTAGATGTAGATTAATTATTCAGAATGAAAATTTGCTTTATTCACCTAACAAAAAATAAGAAAAAACATTCCAATCTCTCCTATGTTGTTGCTTCTGATGGTCATAGTCATCTAACCAGGCAATCTGATAACCTAAATACTATCCAAATTAAAACTCAATTTGGCAAAAATTCATTATATTATCGCGGTATTTTAGCTTATAATAGCATGCCGGAACGAATAAGGTCTATTAATTACCTCACAAAAATCAAAAAGGAATTTAAAAAATGTATCATTTCTACTGAAGATGAAGTAGTATAATGTCTCTGACCTATTTCTACTCAATACTGATTTAACTATTATAATTATAAATCAGAAAGAATTTATCGAGGGTCTATATATGATAATATAAAGAGAAAAGTTATTGGGTATAACCCTCAAATTGTTGCACAACAATTTGAGGGTTATACCCAATAACTTTTCTCTTTATATTATAATTATATTTATATTTAATTGTTACCTATCAAATATAACTATTATTGTTATTTTTTTTGTTTCATATGTATATTTATATTCGTTGTCCCTGTATAATCATTTAATGTTTCTTGGGATTGAATTAATAATAATAAATAATAAATTTCTTGATAAATATTGTTATCAAGGTTTACAATGTTCTTCTAAAAAACTTTCAGAACTGGAAAGAAACAATAAATACCAGAGCAAAAAAATAATCCATTAAATTTCAATTTCTTTCTTGGGGGATTTTTTTTTTATTAGACTTCAATGGGATTCAGGGGTACCGTGAAAAATCTTTTGGAATCTTATCTTGAAAATAGGATAATCAGTACCAAATGTTACAACTCTGAATCCATCAGGCTACCAATAAATACGGGCGTTCCACAAGGATCTGTTTTGGGACCCATCTTGTATCTATTATATATTCAAAATATACCAAGCTGTACCAACAGAAACATTCTAATTCTTATTTATATTAATCTTTTTAAAAAATTCGAGCACTTCCCAAAGAAACAGTCTCCGGGAAGTTAACACTCCCCAGGTGATTGCCGAAGAAGGTGATTTGTTGGAGTATCTAATGGTAGACGATAAAGTACTTTCAACTCTTTCCTGAATACAGCGGAGATTTTATCAATTGTGCAACAAGTGCATAAAAGTGCTAATTTCTCACGAGTTTGAAAAAGTTGCGGCACGAGCGCAAGCGAGTGCTGCAGTTCAAATGAGTGAGAAATTGCATTTCTGCTCGTGTTACATACTATACTTTTTCTACAACACACTTTTTGCTAAAAATAATACTAAACAATAAAACGGAATTGAATGAGGGTGACTCATTCTTAGCATTATGGTGCACAAGAAAGGAAAGGGAGGAGGGAGAGGATTTAAAGCCGCTCTCATTCGTGTTTTTTCTGAACTAGTGGCTGACGTCACTGACTATTAATTCCGTCTTATAATATAGTTAAGGTTATTTCCAAACAAATATTTATTATAATAATTAATTACATATCTTTACGTTAGTTATTAACTATTAGTTAATGGTAATAACTGAGAAACAAATTCCATAAAAATAACTCAAAAATTATTTCGTGGTATGTTTAAAAAAAGTTATTATTTGTAGCTATAATACACTGTAAAATTGGAACAATTTAGGATCAAAATTCTGGGAGAGTTTTGGAATCATTTTCTGTAATATTCAATTTAGATGTAGAAATTGAATGTGCATTACTCGCGAAATTGGTGATCGATGATGATGAAGGGTGTGATATATAATAATACACAAACATTCTGAATATCCAAAATGTGTAGGTACATACAAAGGAAGAAAAATATCAAAATGATCTTACATAATATTAGTCAGATTTTGTATACCTAGAGAAACAATGGCAGAAAACTAATTAGGAATCTATTGGAACAGGTTGCATTCTAAGTGAACTCCTAGATACTTCATTAGATCCACTTTGGACATATGTTTAGTACAGTTAGACTTTTTTTCATTTTTCAGGCAAGAAATAGTATGAATATTCAATTCTTCAATTTTTTTGGTTGCATATTCTTAAGCAATGTGAATGTCACAAAATGATATTCATTCCTATTCAAAGTCAGTAAATCCTGATTGGGATTATTTTTTAAATTGATAAATCAAATTCAGCATTTCTTCCTAGGTATTTACATTACCTGATGTATAAACGGTTCGGTCGGCATAAGAAAACAACATCTCTTCAAATTTCGTATTCTACAAGTCATTAATGAAAAAAATATAAAATAAAATAGGTCCTAGAGATGACCCTTGGGGACACCACATTTCACTTGTCTATAGTAACTTTTGATATGATTGATATAAACAGTTGGTTTTTTTTCAAATAAAAAGCTTTCAAATAGTTTTAGGCAGATTCCTCTTATGCCAAACCGTTCCAATTTCGATAATAATTTTGTATGTGAAATTGTATCAAACGCTTTCTTTTAAGTTAAAATTATTCCAATACTTTTCTTTTGATTATTTAACGATTGATAAATAGTTTCTGTAACATTGAATATATTATTCTCTGAATCAAAATTGGTCTGAAAATTATAAATTATGTTACTCAAGAAAATCTGTGGAACTAACTTCGATGCATTTCTCCATAATACGTCTGTTCTTTCGAAAATGAGATTCTTCTGAAATATATCGGGCAATGGACCTTTCCACGAGATATGAGAAAACACTGTGATGAGAAAGTATATACGCTAATATCACTTGGGATTTTTTTATTTTTTTTCTGACCGCTGATTTCTCTATAATCAGAAGAAAAGTAATTCGTGACGTCACGTTCATCAAAACTAGACTTGGCAACGTTGTTAAAGTTATGCACCAAATACTCATTCAAATATAATGTGTCGTATGACAGTTGTCATTTGGTATCAGACGGGTTTGTTCGTCTGTTTCACGGAGAAAACCAATAATAAGCGTTTGTCTCTGTTTAACTCGTTAGCTTACATTAAAATTGGACACAAGTCGAGCAGTTCCACCAAATATTAATGCTGCGCACGAACAGGCCCTACGTGATTTCTTATTTGAGGTTAATGCGGCTTTCAAAGTTTTGAAAGTTTCTGTTGTTTGTATTCTAAAATTCTTTAAATTCCTGTATCTGTATCCCTGCAATAAAGTGAACATGTCGAAAACGTGCTTTGTAACCGGTTGCCTGAACTCCCGTGAAAATTCTAATAAACAAATTTTTCATGCACCTAAAGATGAAGCGCGTCGTAAAATATGTTTCGAAGCAGTGAATAAAACCTGTGTAAAAAGCGGAAATATATGTTATTGTGAAGAACATTTCCAAGTGAGTATTTTACGTTATGTTATTATTGTCATCAAAGCAGAGTTCAAAGAAAGATTTAAAATATTAGTCATTGCAAAAAAGACCTCGAACTATCAAAAAATGTTCAGTAAAGATTCAGAAAAATATACTTGAGAAACCAAATTCAAACAGATGAAAGTCGCAATGAAATCATAGAAATTGCTATATCTGATTTGATTTCACCCGATGAATAATTAGAACGTTATTACGATTTGCGGTATTGCCAATGCTCGTTTCTCATCAAAAGGATGTTCCGTTTAGAAAATTTGAAAACTATAAATACAGTAAAACTAGGTAATATGTGGATTTTTTTCTATAAGTTGATCAAATGACACAGTTTTAATTATTTCTCACTGTCTTATATATATAGTTTTGCAATTTATTTTTCGTTAATGTAAAGGTCCATTGGGATCATCACTTGAATTATTGGTATTTTGAGTAATTCAAAATTTTTCTCTTACATAAAAATAGTTGATACAGTCAGCGGAACATTTCTTATCACATTGATTCACTGAATTTGCATCTGCACAAAAAGGGCAATTTTGAATAAAGTTTTTGCATTTTGATGTTTTGTGGCCAAAAGCACAACTTGTAACATCTTGAAATGTTGTGGTCTTCAAGAATTTTATACTTTCCCCAGACAATGTTTATTTCCCTGTTCAAATTTTTTAAAATGTTCTTCCATTTGATTCAGCATGAAGTATCCGCATTTTTTTGAAAATTTTGACTGCCCTGTATATTTTATTTCCAAATTATCCTTTTTATCAACGAAATGATTCAGATCTCTAATGTCCTGCAACAAATCATCACTGTTCATATTTTTTCTTCAAACCTAATATAACAATTCTTGGTTTTCTATATTTGGTCATTTCAACATTAAAAATCTTGATTTAGTGTATTCTTAGCCAGAATGAAAAGATTTTCTATTGCTTCGTCGGTCTGACATTTTATGAAGGAACTGAAGCTTTCATAAGGCAGGGATTTATTTTGTTAGTAATAATAGTAATAGTCGTTGCTAATGATTATTTTTCCATTCGAATTATTGTTATTATTACTTGTTGATTTGTTTTTATTTCCAAGTCACTTTCCTTGCTTTCAACAAATATTGAATGAAGTATTTTGAAATTTTTACCGCCGTCTTCAACAACTCTCTTAATTTTATCAATTTTCTCATCCATTTTCATCAAAATTGACGAAATATAACTTGACAATGAGTGTTAGTCATTGAATTTCTTCATAAGTAGTTTTGCAATATTTCCAGAGCCACATGATAAGTTCTTTTAGAGATTCTATTTGTTAAAATTCTCACCTGCCTCATTAATCATTCCAGTATTATCAAAAATACACAATGACTTAATTTCTTTGTAATATCTATTTGTTCCATGCTTAAATATCACTATCACATAGGTTAAAACCCACGAATTTCCGCAACCTGATCTTTATGTGATCAAGGCGGTTCAATAGATTAGACAATTTTTTTCAATTAAACGATCTCTACTTATTTCAATCATTATTATTATTCGGAAACTCCTTCCTCAGCCTTCATTTCATTTCCACAGAATGTCCCATCTCTCAGAGAAATAAAGCAGTTTCTTCCTAATCCTGGAGCAACTGCAACATCTAACACATTAGAGTTGGCTAATTTGAAATTTGTTCAAAGACAATGTGCCATCTATTTCAGTTGACAATCGCAGAACACGCTCTTCGAGAGCATCCTTTAACTCGATCCAAGCCAACCCTCGTTAAAATAGCGTGTCCGACTTTTCGTCTTATTTTTAAACCTTATTTTTCGGTC
Organism: Chrysolina oricalcia; assembly: GCA_944452925.2. Taxonomy (NCBI): domain Eukaryota; kingdom Metazoa; phylum Arthropoda; class Insecta; order Coleoptera; family Chrysomelidae; genus Chrysolina; species Chrysolina oricalcia. The sequence continues at coordinate 28,281,598 of OX101811.2, read as the reverse complement.
TTCTCATCTTTAGTGAGTCTGCTGGCTGTCTGAAGGATTTTCAAACTTGAAGAGTTCGTTAAAACATTGTGGAGATTTCGTTGCGATTCATGTACTTGAGCGATATTCTTCCAATGGCGGCGAAAATTCTCGGACCATACAGAGCGACTCCGTACTAATTTCCAGAGCTGGGTAATTAATAATATAATGATAAGAATAAAATCGTTAAAGTCGAAGACCCTTGTCTTCAAATATTCCCACAAAGTGGAAAATATGTGCCAAAAATCTGACAGAAAACAAGTACTTCTCTGGCTAATGCCTCGACGGACATTGAACTACATCTGACAGATATATGAGCAACGTTCTTCAAAGAAGACTCAATTGCAAGTGCTTATTTTAAACAAACAATATATTATCCTTAATTCTGCTGGGGATGACCAACTGCAGACATGTTTCGAGGTTCTTGCCTTTCATCATTGCAAGCGTAGATCCGACTCCAAGAAGAGTAAAATGCGAGAATTCGAACAAGTTCGAATGTTTTGCCGGAGAGTACAAATAAATGATTAGAATAAAATTGACAAAGTCAGAGTACCCTTCTCTCCAATTATTTCCACAAAGTGGAAAATATGAGGCAATATGAGAGAAGTAGATGTTTTCTGTCAGATTTTTCCATTCCATTCCATTTTTCCACTTTGTGGAAATATTCGGAGAGAAGGGATTTTATTTTTATCATTTATTTGTACTCTCCGGCAAAACGTTCGAACTTTTTAGAATTCGCGCATTTTACTCTTCCTGGAGTCTTTGCTTTCTCGAAGAGGGCTTATTGATTTTCCGGGCGGGTGGCGCTGCGACTGACTTTACTGTAAGTCGCTGCTTCATCCGTAGGGAATTATTAGATAAACAATAGATTGTACTTCATTTGGCAGTGACAAGACAAATCAAAGTTGTCAGACCAAGATACATAGAAACCCTGGTGTGATCTCTTATATCTGTGAAACCGATATACAAAAGTGTTGAGGTACGGCCTACTTGATTCGTGATATTTTTACTGCGTTGATACCGTTTCACCCAAGATGTTTAGAAACCATGGTGTTATCACTGATTCGCTTTTTTTCAACAAAGTTGTTGAGACTGTAATTGCACTGATACCGTTGGCTTCATTCGTCGATGGATGGCGTATAAGTCGAAAATAGCAGAGTTTCCAACATTCCGAAGTACTGAGTCATAATTATTTGATTGAAATTTGAATGTTTACAAATTATGGTTAAATAAAATTCAATGTTGAAAATTATATAACATGACACTTGTCCAAGCGTCATCATGAATCTGTAATTTTGCCGCCATCTGTGTGCCAAAGAGGTGAGACGGTATCAACGCAGTAAAAATATCACGAATCAAGTAGGCCGTACCTTAACACTTTTGTATGTCGGTTTCACAGCTATAAGAGATCACACCAGATGGCGGCAAAATTACAGATTCATGATGACGCTTGGACAAGTGTCATGTTATGTAACTTTCAACAATGAATTTTATTTGTTGTGATATTCATTAACCATAATTTTTAAACATTCAAATTTTAATCAAATAATTATGACTCAGTACTTCGGAATGTTGGAAACTCGGTTACTTTCGACTTATACGGCATCCATCGACGAATGAAGCCAACGGCATCAGTGCAATTACAGTCTCAACAACTTTGTTGAAACAAAAGCGAATCAGTGATAACACCATGGTTTCTATACATCTTGTGTCGGACCTACCCTTGCACTGATGAGAGTCAAGAACCCCGAAACATGTCTGCAGGTGGTCATCCCCAGCTGAATTAAGGATAATAAATTGTTTGTTTACAATGAGTATTTGCAATTGAGCCTTCTTTGAAGAACGTTGCACAAATATCTGTCAGATGTAGTTCAATATTCGTCGTAACATTAGCCAGGGAAGTAGTTGTTTTCTGTCAGATTTTTGCCTCACATTTTCCACTTTGTGGAGATATTTGGAGAGAAGGGTACTTCGTCTTTGTCGATTTTATTCTTATCATTTATTTCTACTCTCCGGCAAAACGTTCGAACCGAGGGGGAAACCGCTGTGGAATTTTGGTGTACATGTCTTGGGTATTAGTGGCATTAGTTGGGAATTAGTGGTATTACTTGAAATTTTTTGGGTATTAGTGGGCATTACACGGGAATTAGAGGTATTAGTTGGGCATTAGTGGCATTACTTGGGTATTACTCGGGAATTACTTGGGAATCAGAGGTATTACTCGTGTATTACATGGGAATTAGAGGAATTTTTCGGGAATTAGAGAACATTGGTGGGAATCATAATGATGAAGAATAAAAACGTATGAACTTTTTTTAAGCTCTTGAACATAGTATTTGGCAAAACAACTAAGATTAGGCCAGGATTAAAAGAAAAAAATAATTAGATATTAAAATGTATGTGTTTCTTGATCATTTTATTTCGGATCATTCAATTCCGGCATGAACTTCATTTAGGTAGATTTTGAATTTGGAGAAATTACTGGATAGATATACCTTGACAAATAAAATCTTTCTCCACCAGTGTTTTCAATATACTCAAGGTACCATTGAAAATTACAACGGTACCTCAACCCATAACGTTCTGAACTTTATCTGCTCTCACAGCATATTAATATTTGTTTCAATTTCGTTGGTATATTCCCGCAGATGGGACATCCTGTATAACAATATATGAAAAAAATCATTGAAATAAATCATCGTTGATAGACCACATGGCAACTAACTCTAATTTGAGTTTTGAAATGTCCATCATCAATAGCGGACTTAGTGATCACAAACTTATGATTACTGATATCAGTGTAGAAAATAAAACGAAAACCAAGAAATTTATTTACAAGCGAATTGAAAAAACAGACATTGACAAACTGAAAAGTGAATTGAACATTCTAAATGGAAGCATAAGCAGATATGAAGATCCAAATGAAATTTATGAAATACTACTAGATTTATTCAAAAAATGCACTTTCGAACAAATTATTCGACTTCAAGAAAATTCTAAAGTTTGGTTTAATGGAAATTTTGCAAGATTAATGAAAGTACGAGACAAGTTTCATTTCAAAAAGAAAAAAAATCCTGGAAATCAAGAGATTGCTTACCTTTATGAATATTATAATAAGTTCACCAAAAAATGTATCAGACAAGCAAAAGAAAACTTCTTCAAATCAGAATTTACCAATGCGTCTCCTAAAACTACATGGAATGTTATAAATGCTTTAATTCATAATTTAAAATTGTAATGTACATTTCCGAATATGTTGTTGGAGACAAAGTATGGAATTTTTAGAGTTTCACGTAAAAACTATACAATAATCAATTATAATGTATTCAATAATAAAAACTATATACATCAATTAGTAAAAGTAAAAAGTCAACAAACGATTTAATTATACCTGCGAAAAAATATCAGGCTGGGATTTAATATATTATATTATAATATTTTTTTGTTGTTGGGCTGTTACTTTCTCACGTTCGGATGCCAAATTATTGTAAAACTCTGTTTATAAAATTGTTTTGCTGTGCTATATTCGAGCTGGACTTGGATATTTTATTTCAAAAATGTTTTTTTGGGATACTCTATTATTAGTAAAATGATATTTCATTGATATACTCTTTTTTTTGTGTTCGTTGTTGGTAGCTCAGAGTTTCTTGGGCAAGTTCTGAGGTGTGATTTCATGAATCCTCCTCATGCCAAAATAATAAACTGGGACTGTATTAATGGAAAATAAAGAACATTTTGGGTGTTTATCTTCATAAATGTATGGAGATACTTGAACTTTAATGATAAAACTTCGTAATTTTAACAGAATTTAACAGAAATACTATTTGTTTGTCCCATTTCAGATATCTCTCATGCATCACACCTAAGTACTTGATAATTTCAATATAAAATTGTGACAAGACGTATCAAAAATATTGACATTAAAATAATTATTTCTGTATCAAATGCATAAAATTAGTAGTTTTTCTAATGGCATATGAGAGTGTTTAATTTTCTCGAATGTGCCATGAAAACACGAAGTTTACTATCAATTATTATTGCAATAAATGAAATTGTTCAATAATACATAATTAATAAACTGAGTGAAACAAAATTTTTCAAAACTTGATGTTTCGTTTTATTAATCATTTTGGTTGTTAAAAAAAGAAATAGAGATGCAAAAATGTCAAGTTTTTTGACATAATCTTCGCCACAAATGAAGAGTCGTGTTTTATTCAACAGGGCCATGATGAACATTACAGAAATGAAAGAGTTTTGTAGAGAGTTAAAATCGAAGTGGTGGTGGTGTTGGTGTATGCCTCCTACCCAGACAGACCGAGTTCGATTTCCATCGTTTGCCTCGTAGCGAATGTGGTTCGGTATCTACTTTTACGTAAACTGTAGGTCTCAAATCTCCCTTGCTCGCAAAAGCTCTGCTTTGGAGGGGTTTTCACTGAAAACCTGGAGGCATTTCATATATTTTTTTACTAATAATTGCATTCAGAACTACGTTTCATTTTATGCATTATGAAAAAAACTAAATCAAGTTTGAAGATGGTAGCGAGGCTATAAGTTTCATGTGTGAGTTCTAACAACACTAGCTAAAATGTACTCACCTTAGGATTATTCTCCAAGTAGTTGTAGAGTACACTCACACTGATTGTCAAGTCTCCAACGTTGAAAGGGTAGTTTCTATTCCATCCTTGCGGTCCAAACTTTCTTCTTTCCGCAACCACGGCATGAAAATAACACAGTGCGAAAAGAATAGCTTTGAACTCTGATTCTTTGCCAGACATTTCCAGGGTTTCTTGATTGAAGTTGTCTAGTGCTTTGTGCAGGTTAGCGTGCATGCCAGTAGGAGGTTCGTTCGTGATTTTTATAGACGATTCCAAAATACCTTGTGGTATCACGCATTCTTGCGGATCGGCAGAAGGCTCTGCACTCAAGTATAACCTATTGGAAGTCGTGATATTATATTGACCCTATCATTATCTAAAAATTATGTTCACTAAAATAAACCAGTTGAACAATTCATAAAAAATGCCAAAAAAGAATTCTACAAAATCCAGTTTTCAGATACGATCCCTAAATCAGAGTAGAAAATAATAAACTCTCTCCCATACAATAAGACAGAAAGGATGTGAACATATTACGTTTGTTGAGGAAGATTTGTTTTATTTTGATGTTTTTTGAAAATTATACCCTCTTTAAGGATTCCGAGAAGTTATGGAATAACAATGAGTTTGGAGAATTGTGATCAAGCAGAAATTTATTCATTCTGTGACTCGAGCGAAAAAGCGTTCGCGGCTACTGTATATCTGAGACTCCAGAAAGGGAAACTCATTGAGGTATCCCTAGTTGCTGCGAAGACCAGAGTAGCACCTTTGAAAAGCATGTTGACACCACGATTAGAATTGCAAGGAGCTGTTTTGGCAGCTCGATTGACAAATAAGATAGTAGAGGATCTGGAAGTGAAAATAAAGGAAACCCATTTTTGGACTTATTCCAAAACAGTACTTCAGTGGATAAGAGCTGATAACATCAAATAACTCGGGCTTCGTCTGTGGATGAGGATTGTCTTGCTCGAAGCAATATCCTCACTCGTTATTATATTCAGCATACACTTCATGCACATTAGATCACCAAGATCTAATGGCAAACACTCTTACATACGCTGTAGGCACATTTTATATAATGGCAGACATTCACTATACATTTCTACGTAACAGTTGGCAGAAAATACGAGGAAAGATATGGTGCGATTTTTACCTGTATGACAACAAGAGCCATACACATGGAAATTACCTGGTCTTTGACCACAGCCTATGTTATAATGGCCGTCAAAAGACTGATTGAAAGAAGAGGATCAGTAAAAGATATCTACTCTGATAACGGAACCAACTTCCATGGAGCTGAAAAGGAGCTGAGCAAAACTGTTGATTTTGATAAACGTGCAATAGAAAATGAAATGTCTTTAAGAAGGATAAACTGGCACTTAGTCATCCTTCGGCATCCCATATGGATGGTTGTTGGGAACGTTTAATCCGATCAGTCCGGAGAAGCCTGCAGGTTATCATGAAAGACAAATATCCACGTGACGAAGTATTACAGACCGCTCTGGTAGAAATTGAACATATATGATTAATGCAAGACCTCTGACCTACACAACGGATGATCCTAATGCTCCAGAAAGCTTGACCCCCAATCACTTTCTCATTGGTTCATCGAAAGGTGACTTTCCAGATACGATGGAGGATCCCGATTTTGACATTAGGAAACAATGAAAATCAGTTCAAGTGCTTGCAGATCATTTTTGGAAGAGATGGTTAAAGGAATATAAGCCCGAACTTAATAAGCGCACGAAATGGTTCAAGAGAGTCGATCAACTCAAAGAAGGCGCTGTTGTTCTCATCGTAGATGATTCTTTGCCCCGAAATACATGGCCTCTCGGAAAAATTACCAACACTCATTCTGGACGTGACGGTATTGTGAGAGTTGTGTTGCGAAGATTTGTTTCATTTTGATGGTATGAACTGATTTTGATACACTTTGAATGATATTATAGAAGAGATTGAATACACGACAGTGACAAAAGGTCAGAAAAAAGTATTGTAAAGTCGGAGAATAAACGGCGAGATTTCTGTTCAAGACGTTGATTTTACTAAAATATTGAATAGTACAGAAGTACAGTTACAACGTTGGTGTTGATAATATCACGACAACGAATCCAAAGGATAGCTGTGAAAACATGAATATTTTATCAATATTGGATTTTGCCTATCAAATATCGTTCCTGATAACAAAATGCAGTAAGTGTAATGGGTGGGGGACGCAAGCGTCAGCGACAAGGTCCCAGTGGGCCCTTTTCGCAATCCTCGGCATCTACAGACATCCCATACCGGATACCTGCTCGAATAGCTCTTCGACCTTCTTACAAAAGTCGAAATGTCCTTCCATTGCAATGAATGCAATTCCTCCTCCTTAATAGTGGCAGCTCCGAAGACGTTTTGTCTGAGCCTGCCATAAATACCACATTCGCACAGGAGGTGGAAGGAGTCCTCCTCACCACATTCCGCACATGATTCAAATCTGATTAGAGCCAGGTGCCTCCTGAGGCCGCAGTGGCCGGTTAGAACTCCCACCAAGAGTTCTTTGCGGTTCAGCTTCAGTATCTTGATGTTTCCGAAGATGCCCCTATTGATTCAATGTTCCTGGAATCATCAAATTCTCAAGAAATTGAAGAACTCATCAATGGATTGGATGTTGATTTGATAACATTAACGTCAGTATTGTGAAATTAGTTAGATCAGAATTGGAACCTTCATTGAGTAAAGTGATCAACTTATGTTTTGAATCTGGAATATTACCAAAAAATTGCAAAGCTGCAAAAGTTCTACCAATTTTCATAAGTGGCAAGAAATGCTTTATGAATAATTATCAATTCATTTCTCTTCTTCCTATTTTATCAAAGATTATTTAAAAAAAATTATGCATGAAATTAGTGAGTATGTTTGACAAAAATAAACTTTCTATATGATAATCAGTATGTGATTCGTGAATCTTGTGATAGAGAGTGGATCTGATTACTAATAATCAGATAAAATCACGTGACATTTGACCATTTGACCATTCGACACTGTGAATCATGATATTTTATTAGTTAAACTGAGACAAATTGGTTTCAGATGCAATGTTTATGCTTCATTAGAAAAAGACCTCAGTGGAAGACAGCAATTCATTCATATGGGGGACTCAACCTCCTCGAGGAGAGATTTTTCTTATGGATACCCCAAGGGTCTATCTTTGGGCCTGTTTTTTATCCTCATTTTTATAAATTCGATATCTTGCCTGAATCTTAAAGGTCATTCAATATCACTTGAGGATGATATTAATATGGAAAAAGTCCTCAAGAATTAGGGGGACAAATGGAAGGTCACCTCAGTTTGATTTCCTCATGAAAATAAGTTAACTTTCAGTTTTGAAAAAACTAGCTTCATGAACATCCCTAAAAGATATTCACAAGAAATCCACCCCTCAATGAGGATGATGCTTGAATACGATCCAAAAAAACTTTGAATTTCAAGGTTCAACTATTGATCAAACTCTTTCTTGCTCTACGAATGTTCTTGATCTAAGAACAAAAATAACCCCTATATTGGCATTTTGTAAAGGCGTGCTTATATTTCACTAAAACGAGTTAAAAATATTTACTTTCATTCAATTTAATATATTCAGAGCTTCAGTATTTCATTTCAATTTGGGGCACTGCAACAAAATCAATTTTGAAACCATTGAAAACCTAACAAAATAACATATGAAATGTATTTTCAAGAAGTTACCCTTCTTGGAACCAACTTTAAAATTATGCAAGGAATCTTCCAGATATTAATTCATCATTCAGAATAAAAATTTGCACGTTTATGAAAAAACATTTCAATCTCTCCTGTATTCTCTGTACTTCTGAAAGTCATCCAACCGGACAATCTGAAAATCGAACACTGTGCAAATTACAACTCAGTTTGGCACAAATTCATTAAGGAAGAAACAAGGTGTCTTGCCCTACCAGGACGGTGCTCATTGCCATAATCCAATATAATAGGATTTACAGCTATTTGCACCGGTTCAACTTAAGATTACCTTATGACTTAAGTGGACCTAACATTACGATTTTGGTTTGCACCGCTATTTGAGGACAACATAAGCCTTAGTCAAGATAAGCCTCAGATTTTACACAAAATATTTTCCTATTTCCCTGATATTTAAAGTTTTTCGAGCACTTTTTCCTGGATTTTGCTGATGTGATAGTATTTTTGTGGGTATTTGATTGTAACAGGTTTGAATCAAAATATCACATACATTATTAGATGATGACGACCTAGAATTTGAATAAAATTGTTCGTGAGGGTACATCATTTGCATTTTTGACGAACTTACATTTTTTCCGCGATTTGGTGCGACCAAACCTACAGCTCTCTATATACTAAACCTGATTGAGGCTGAAATTGAATATCCCCATGATGTGAACGTTTAAGAATAAATTTCAGATTCAACACTGTACTTATATCCTAATACCAAATGTCTATTGGTATATAGTTAATTTATAAAAATTACGAACTTAAAATTATTCTGTTACTTTGTACTCGAGGAATGAAATGGCGAGTCTTTTCAATTTTTCTTATTCATCCAAAATTGTTAACATCTTCATGTCGTAAACATTTTGAATGGATAATATTTTTACATAAGGTTGGTCAGGTTAGGGTGGGTAATACACTACTCATTTTAACTAATGTGCACACAGCTCTCTAGGTGATATTGTGGCTAGTTTTCCGGTAGAGACAAATTTTCCATAGCACATGCCATCCTCCCGCCAGCCTGTCAAAATAGACAGAACCGAAAAATTTGCATTGTTTACCGTCTCGTCGTTGGTTACGTGATTATTTTTGCACTGTTGTCAAACATTTCTAATACTCAGCTAAGGTTCAGGCCAGGAGCCAACGGTGCAAACCATCTTTACCTTAAGGTGTACCTTAAGCTGATCCTCCACTTAGTTAAGTTTGTTATTAAGGAGAACCGGTGCAAATAGCTGTTAGTGATTAAGGCAATGAGCACCGTCCTGATAAGGTTTCTTTCTTGACAAGCGTTCATTGTGAACAATGCAGTTTTCTTTATTCATAAATTCATTATATTATCGCGGTATAATAGCTTATAATAGCATGCCGAATCGAATCACAATGAAGTAGTATGATGTCTCCGACCAATATCATCTGCTGAATACTGATTTAACTATTATATTTTTTATATTTAATTGTTACCTATGAACTATATCTAATACTGTCGTTATTTTTTTCCACATGTATATTTAGATTGCTTGTCCTTATATTGAAATTTAATGTTTCTTGGGATTGAATTGATAAATAAGGAGATAAAATAAAATAAATTATGCCGAAGCACAAGTGACTCACCTGTAGTTTACATTACCGACATCACTGCACTGTTCCATCTTTTTTTCCAAAGTAGCCAACCATTTTTGAACCAAGTGGATATTCTGCAAAATGACCCACTGTCCTTTAGCAGCAGCCTGGTCCATGGCATTCTCTGCTACTATTTCTTGCCCCTGTCCAAGTGAAATACTGTGAAAATTGCCTTTATCGAACATAAATCCTAATCTTCTTCCTAACTTCTCCACATCCTTCAAGGGATTCACTCCTGGTGATAATATGAAGAAGGTCGGTGTTGAGGAACTCGTTTCTTCGTAGGATTTTTCGAATTCTACACTCCGTGAAGTTATATACTTATTTCCAAGCTTCTCATCAATGAAAACGCTAACAGCGTATGTCATTCTATCTGGCCGTAAGCAACGCATGATACACAGACGCTGTAACGTTGTTTTGTTTTTCCATTCCCCTGGAAACTTCTCTTTCTCGGGGCACTCACTGTCCACAAACTTCCTCCATCTTTTGGCAGATCCTTCCAAATCTTTGTCCAAATTCTTGAAATCGTCCATCAACGATAGAGCTTTTATGCCACCCCAGGAAACGTTGTTCAGAAAATCAACCGGAGACGTGAGATTGGCCATCGAAGGAAATCTCAATAAGAAATCTAGCTCCTCTAGATTGATTTCATTGAGCTGCACAAGAATTTGGAAAGTCATCTGTGCCGTGAAAATCAATTTGTCTCTTTCAAACAAACCTCGCGAAGTGTACATGAAAACGGAAAAAGTTATATTGTCCAATAAATTCACAACTCTATCTTTGAGTTTTTCTGCTGGTATTGCTTTAGATAACGCATCTTTGAACACCACACTGAAAGCTTTGAGGGAAAACTGATAAATTGCGTTTATTTTATTCAGATCATTCAGAATGAAATACAGTAAGGATGCTCTAGCAGCGCACGGTCGATATTGTTCTCTGGCCTCATCGATTTTAACCGAAGTGATCTTAGCCTCCTCGACTTTCACAGCTATTTCGTTAGCAGTCTTCTTGGTAGTCTCCAAATTTAACACCAGTTCAACGTCTTCGAGTATATTTCCTGTTGCCGATGATAATTTATACAGTAAATTTGCCTCACAGGTTTTCAGAGTGATTTTGAAATCATTTTGCTGTTTTGTCAATGTAGATTTTAGAGTCTCCAAATCTGGTCGTTCAGCTTTAACAACAGCAGCCAAAAGTTGTTCTTCCAAACCGTCACGCGTGACAGTGAAGTTAATCAAAGTCGTTTGTGCTTGTATCTCTGGTTTATAATGGGGATTTGCTAATTTTGTGTGCAGAATCAACCTGAAGTTGGGGTTGTAATCAATATCTTTGTCTCCTATTTTGATAGCCCTGCCCTTCTTTATAAGGACTCTGCCAAGTACTGGATCTAAGACAGCATCCAATACCTCACCGATGTTCTCCAGCAATACCACCAATCCTTCTGAAATACATCTTTCAATGGTATCCAAATAAGTTCTCTGCGTTAGTCTCACAACGTTCAATGAATCACCATAACGTGTTTTGATCCATTTGATTCCTTGTAGTTGAGGATCAATCATCAGAGGCCATCGAGAAGAGTTACTCAGAATGCAGGCATTCTCTGTAGACATTCGATCATTGGGAAGTCCTTCATTATTCCATTGAGCAATCTTCGCATCATCAGTAAGTAAAGACAGAGGATCTAAGTCCGCTGTCATAGGGATTGGAACTGCCAATGTGGATAGAAATGGTTTCCAATACTTATAAAGCAAATCTATACGATACCTTTTCGTGAAACAGCCCACATACGAAATGAAAGCTGTTACCATCAGTATGTCACCAGGTAATGTAATTGTGGACTCTCTATATTCTTTCACTAGCTCTCGCCATCTAACGTTCTCTGATGCCAAACCATTAACCAAACGATTAGCTATATCGATTTTTTGGGCAGTTTCGTCAGCTTGTGCCTGACATTTTTGTTTTTCATTGATTGCTTCGTCATATCCAGCTTTCAAAATAGCTAACTGCTTCTCTAGTGTCTGCAGTTTATCATTCAGATCTGCAAGCTTACTGCGAGCATCCGCCAAATCTCTGTTAGCTGCAGCTAATGCCTTCCTCTTAGGCTCCACTACTACAAAAACCTCATTGTATTTGAGAATATTTATTACCCACGCGCAAAGACCAGATGCTGCTAATGATTTACTAATTACTTTTTCCGGAGTAAACTCGGAAAGTTTCGTGTACTCTTGAGTAGCCTTAACAACTTCTGGAGGTATATTATCTTTGTCGTAGTTGATGAGATCGGAGAGAAACTGGTCAACCTTTGACATTATTTGCTTGCATTCTTTCCATCCTCGCTCTCTAGGAATTTTTCCCTTTTTGGAAAACAAAACTAATACTGCAGCGCATACAGACACTACTGCGTCTGGAGGTGTAGCGAATGACTTCAATTCTGTCAAATTATTCTTGTTCAGTGTATTCAGTGCATTCTGCGCTGCTATCAATGCAGGTTCCGCTTTTAATAAGTCATCCTGACATACCTTTGCTTTCAACGTTACGTCCTCTTCTATAACTTTGACTTTTGCTTCTTCCTCACTGGCTATTTCTTGTTCTCTCCCGACCTTTTCATTTTCCGCTGATAAAACTGCTATTAGTTCACTTGCAGCTTTGTTCTTTTCTCCTAATTCCACCTCTTGCACAGCTAAAACGTCTTTGAGTCCGTCGACATCTTCGGAAGTCGAAGCTAGTTTTGTTATGCCGTTCTCAAGGCGTTCGATGTTATCCTTGATGTCAAAAGTTTTTACCTTCAATAATTTAGAGTACAAGTCTATCTGTTCCAAAAATGACTTGGGAGTAGTGTAATTATAGCGTTTTTCATTCGTTAAGTACACTTGTGACATATCATTGACAACAGTGTGGACATATGACATGAACAATGATACAGAGTCCATGAGTTTTTGAGGAAGTACATCTATTTCAGCCAGAAATCGCTTAGAGACCGACTCCAAAGCTTCTTTCGGCCATTCGTGGAACCAATCGATTGAGGTACAATTAACGAGAGCTGGGAACTTTCTCGAACGAACTCTCAAAGTGGATCCGACCGGGGAAAAACAGAGAACAACCTTTAGTAATCTTCTGACGCGATCGATAAAAAATTTCCAACAGTTTTCTCTGGTATCTTGTAAGCCTACACCTTTTACTTCCCCTCGCATTGCGCTGAGGACGTTCTCGACGTCTTCATCTGGCAAAAGATCACTTATTTCCCCAGAAGCAAGCATGTCGTTGATGAGTACCAGAAATTTCTCCTCTGGAACTTGAGCATCTGTCATCAAAAAGACTATACCGACGCTTTTGAGTCCAGCTTTGAGATAGAGAGCAGCTATATCTGTTTTCATATCATTCATAGAATATCCTTTCTTCAATTGAACTTGAAAGACTTCGAAGGACGAAATAAACGCTGCCAACCTGGTTAAAGATTGCTTTCCAGATCCTCCAACACCAACGAGTAATGCGTTTCCTCTGGGAGCCTCCATTATTCGATTGATGCGACATATGTGGTACATGGCGTCTTCGAAAAGTACCAAGTTCATCGCGGCGATCAAGTCGTTATAACCATTGAGGGCATCATTGAGCAACTGGCTCAAATGAGCAAAATCTTGTATCGGAAAATATTTTGGATCACCTATACCCTCCGCGAAATGACAAAAAATCAACGGTTTTTCAAAAACCGTATTCTCGTCTAACTCTTCGAAACTCTTTTTCACCACATCTATCACCAGCTTGCTGTATGTTTCCATGTCTCTGCGTTCCACGAGTTTGTCCTTGTAAACTCTACTAGCTTCGTGCATCCAGAGCCTGATGAAATCAGTCTGCGTACGAATTGCATTTCCAGTCGCGAAAAGCATGCCTTGAAAAATATTTGACATATCTCTCAAAGTGAAGGTATAGTGGAATTTGACAGCAGTAGGCAAAAAAGTAGTAGCTACCTTCTGATGGAGTGTAAGAGCTGCTTGAACTACTGTTGGACATAGTTTAACCACGGCAATATTGAATTTTTTTGTGGGATCCTGTACATGTTGCAAGTATATGGAATTATATATGTGATAAGAGGCTTCCTGTGATGGAAAACTAACAGCAAATACACAGAAATGTCTTTGGAGTCTTGGATTTATCGTGAAAGAACCTGCTGTAGGATTCATGGAAGATATGAACTGGACGTTGTGGATCTCTTTCAGACTGAGTTTTTGTCTGTCGTACCAATGCTGGTAATCCATGAATTGTCTAATGAGGGTATGGGGCTGGACAGTGAAATATTTGTCTACCTCTGGCATATTCATATCGTCGATGAAGTATATCATGGTCTTGCTACCTGGCGGGCCATATACCCTACCAGCTTTTTTTTCTAAAGGTTTCTCCAAAATTTGTTGTAGCATTTCAGAAGTTGTATAGAAATTAAAAGGAACGTTTGTGACAGCGAAGTTATCAGACAAAGAATGCAGTTTTTCGGCGACCATAACGGTTTTTCCACTGCCCGCTGGTCCAACTAACATTACCGGAGACTTCTTGGACATCAAATGGTCGATGAAGAACCGAATTCTAGTAGTTTCAGCCGTACTGACCAGAGTTGCTTGTAAGGGTATGTCGTTGTCCAGCTCAAATACAGGAACCAAGTCGGTCCATGGAAGAAATCTCTTAGTTTCCTCTTCTATGTAGTAGCTGAAAACATTACCTCCGAATGGAAATTTGACAGATTTGAACTCATTAGTGAACCACTTGCTGAATTCATTTCTCCAGTCTATTATCTGATCCTGAAACAGCGAAGATCCAAAGGCCCATACAACAGAGAATACGAAATATATTTCGTACCAGTCTTTGGGGCAATCTGGTGGAACATTCTCTGGGGTCAGGAAGCAGTCTAAGAGCAAGCATAACATTTGCAAATGCGCAATATCTGAAATTGGGGTGATTTTTTTGAACTTATGTCGTACAGCATCTAAACACGGCGGAATATATTTATCGAACAAAATCATAAGGTTAGCCTTCTCGCTCTGTATTGTTCGCGTATCTATCCAGGATGCTATGAAAGGATTCCAGCCCAAATCTGCAGGATTGATATATAAAATTCCAGCTCTAGATACTGTTGCAGGTGTGGCAGTTCTCAAATTGGCAATCTCAAACAGGAGTCTCATTGCATGAGTAAGGGCAATTCTTTCGTTACTGGCAAGTGTCAAAACTTTGTTATCGTCCATGAGAGTATTCAAAGATTCTATCCACATCGGGTCAATGTCACCATCTGAAATACATTCGAAGGATGTTAAACGTATTGTCCATTACTGTTTTTGGTAATAAAATCCACTATTATATTGGTGTCAAGTTATAATTTAAATTGGATTTGAATTTAAAAAATTACACGAAATAATGCAAAAACTTCTTAATTGTTCGAATGGCGATCCATCACATCCGGAATATAATTCAAGTACTTCTGGAACATGTCTTTCATTAGAGTTTTCTTGAAAGTTGCAATGGTGTAAATTCAGTTTTTATTATATTTATTAGATGACGTCATTATTTTCGTTTCATCTGAGTTTCTAGAATATACCGTTTAATGCAATATAACAATTGTCTTTATTGTATATTATTCTTTATTGTCTTTTCGCTACTAGTTACAATAGATAAGACGTGTCAGAAATAGTACACACATACTCATGTGTGTACGAGTATAGATACAGAATAACACAAAAGTTGATAACATTTACAATTACATAGGTAACAAAAGATATTTTTAATACATAATGTCTTATTTAACCAAGCACCAAAGTGAATTATAATTTGAAAGAAATGTTACTAAAAATTATTTGAAAGATACCTTTCAAACTCGTCAATATTATAAAAACAATGATCTATGAGTATTGCTTTAAACCTTTTCTTGAACATGTCCCTAGATGTACTTTCCTTGAGAGACAGTGGTAACTTGTTGAAAACAAAGAGTACACCAACTAACAAGAGGCGAAAGCTTTGTCGGAACCTTTGATGTTGAGTACACACGATTTTGAGCGGAAATACGTCACAACATTGAAAGATAAACTACCTGATACACTAAGAAAAGTACCACAGATAGTGATTAAAATCCTAACAAAACCGAACTACACCAAGAAAAACAATTATGTTGATAAACATCGTTGTTGTGACAAAATTTAATATAATTGACGGAATGAGTTGATGACAAACTTTTACTATTTAATTTTCGTAAATGTTCCAAATCCACTAATATTTAAACAGAAAACTTGCACTTTGATATAAAATCGTAATTTTGATAGACACAAAAATTGAAGTAACTAAATTATACCAATGAAATTGGTACAGACACGAACTTTTTTTTGAAGTTATGAATTTAGTATTTCCATCAGTTTTCCTGAAACCACATCAAAAATGCTATAAATTGAAATGGCTACAATTGGTAGGCTATAAGATATAGATTAAAAAATAAACTTTAATCAACTCAAAAACAATGCTCAATTTTAGTCTTTTAAGCAACACATGTATTGTAAGAATTTTAATATAATTTAATATATTTTTTTTAATTTTGGGTAGTAAATTTGAAGCAATTGTCTAGTTTAATTCCTATTGCCAAATAGTCTAGAGATGGAATCATCATTAGGTAATTGTTGACTAACACTAAAGAAACAAGAACTTTAATAATTTGATAGATTATTGGAAAAAAACAACAAAATAAATAAATAAACTTTACTTTCATTTTGATAACTATACATTTCATATATTCCTCTAGACAATAAATACAATAAACAGTTACATAGTCTTTTAATCTATTCTTGAAAATGTCAACGTTTTACAGTTCTTTATAGTTACTGGCAGTAAATTGTACATTCTGATAGTCACGAGGTTGGGAAAATTATTGTAGGTCCAACAAATGGGTAACGTTAAAAATGTTATACTTGATAAATGAGTTTCTGCAAGATTCATTCATAGGAATACCTAGGATTGCTCCTAATGACCTAACTATTTGTGCTAATGCCTTGTTTGAAAATATATCATACATTTTATTAAAATCAGATAGGCTATATGTTTCGTTTTCTGATTTTTTCTTCAATTTCGCCTTTTGTTTATTTAACTTCAACTTCGACATTGGATTTATTTTTTTCTTGGAGAGCTTGTGCTCAACTGGGCTGTATAGTTTGTGTCGACATGCTTTAAGATAATCCTAGAGTACATGGATTACTGGTTGATGGAACACAAACTAAATTATGAGCATTAAACAGCTCCGATGTTGTTACTGGTACATCTGAAATATTGTAAATAAAAATTAATATTGGACTGAAAATGTATTTATATTGAAACTGTCAATTTGGATTTTACAATGTATGAATGCAGTACAGCATAGTGTTACTATGTGTCAAAAATAACACAACACTGTTCAAGGTCCTTGACTGCATTTAGCAGTAAGAAAATACACAATTCGGAGTACTAATTGTCATTCAACATATTAGTAATCCTAGCGCAATTGTCATTACCTGAAGAATCATGTTTGTTTCACACAGTCATGAGTTATTATTAGTCTTAACCAGCCCTCTCTGATTATCACTTAAGATTAATTATTGCTTTAATTGATAGGTAAAGAGAAAAATTCAGTATAATATTATTAAAATTATTACATGAATCTTACCTATCAAGAGTCACAGTTAGCGCTGGTTCAACTCAATTAAGAGTCTCTCTCCTCTTATAAGTACAAAGAATATTTAGCGAGTCAGCGTACTGTAATTTCATCATTCTATAAGAAATCAGACACTGTCCAACAACAAGTTAGGCACACCTAAAGTCTATATCTAACTTGTGAATTACCTGAAATCATTTGAGGTTGACTTGATGTTTCCATTTCGTATTCTTCACTTTGTGCTGTCGCCACTTCTTTTGAGAATGAAGTAGTATTACCTACAAAACTCAAAAAATCATACATATCACCAGATATATTTTAAATACTAGTAATGGTGAAACTATAAACACGCGGACCTTCAAGTATTACCAGTTCCTTGGAAGGTTCTTCTCTCAAATCAAACTGGTACTTGTGTTTCACATGTAAAAACACAGTAGGATATGCTTGCTGGAATAGAGTTTTTCTAATTCCACTATTACAAATATACTTACATTTCTTCAAAATGGAGCTCGCACAATTTGTAGTTTTTGTGTAAAGCCTCGATGTTTATCTCAATAAGATCTAGCCTATTGTAGTTTTTCAACCAAACTTCAGCTCTAGAAAAATAAAAATAAATGAGTTTTCAGTAAATGTCAACGATTTTTCTACATACCTAACACGACCATTGGGTATTGTAAAAATGCTCAAACCTTCGCCCATTCTTGAGTTACAGCCGCGGCATATACAAAAAAATCCACCTTTGCGAGAATTCATTGATATTTAACAATACTAACCACAAACCAAATTATCCAAATTCACAAAAAGAATGTCTACTAATAGAAACCATAAACTTCAATAAACTACAAATTCACCAAAAAAACAATTTCAATGAAAATGTAATATTTGACAATGTTTACTATTTTTGGATGAATAGACAGTATTGCCAACAGGTCAAGATGAAATTACTGGACAAACTTGAACTTGATTGTATGCATAATCTTAGGATAGCCTTTCCTGCAATGTCTGAGATTTTGATGAGTTTATTATATTGGTATGTACCTCAGATCAATAAGTAAACTATTGATCTGAGGTATGTACCTATAACATGTTCGCTTTTTATTTCAAGGAACTTAGCTCACATATTTTCTCTTGTATTACGGTAAATACCAGTAATTATTCTTAAACCGGCAACACTGCGACACAATTATAAGACCGGAAGTGGCTGATTGACACTGACAGTTAAACTACTTAAATCGCGCATGCGCTCTCAAATTTGTGATCACGAAAACCGCTTTAATTCGCCTCTTGTTAGTTGATGTACTCTTTGGTTGAAAATACGAATTCCATCCCCAACTGGAGACTTTTGACGAAAGGTGTGATTTACTTTATTTAGTAAATACATTCTTGTCTTGTTCCTAATGTCATAGGCGTGTATATCTTCATTCTTTACAATACACTTTCTGTTAGAGTATATGTATGTTAATAATTTTAAAAGATTAATTGATGTGACAGTAAGGATTTTCTTTTGTTTAAATATGTCACGACACGGAAACCGATATGGTATATTAAAAATAAGCCTCAAAATGCGCTTTTGTAAGACAAAAATTATTTTTATGTCTCGTCCTTGTCCCAATACGATTACGTTATATGCAATAGCAGCAGAAGCATAAGAATAGTAAACATTTATAAGAGTTTTAGTATCAAGCATGAATTTTAAAGTAGTCAATAAGTAGTAACATTGATTGAGTTTTATACAAATAATGTCAGTCTGATCATTCCAAGACAGGTTACAATCGAAAAAGGTTCCTAAAAATTTAACATGATTTGAAGATTCCACCGAGTTATCGGAAGAAAAATAGTCATAAGATCGTGGTTTGTAAATAGTGTGATATTCAATACATAGTGTTTTCTCAAGATTTATTATTACCCTGTTCCTAGAACACCAATATCCATACTTCCAGTCTTTTCAAAAATATTAGAAAAAATAGTTAACTGTAGGCTCTATGAGTATTTGGAAGAAAAAAGTATTCTATTTGATCACCAATATGGATTTCGTAGATCCAGAGATACAGAAAGAGCAACATAAGATGTAATATCCTTCATTCAAGAAAAAGTTGATAGTGGTAAAAAATGTGCCATATTATCTCTAGATTATTGTAAAGCTTATTGAAAAAATTGGATAAAGTTGGTATTAGAGGGCATGTTCATAATTGGTTTAAAAACTTTTTAACCAATAGAAAATAGTATGTGTGTATCTGTATTAGGACCAGTACTGTTCCTAATTTATATCAATTCTATTTCTTTATTAAAACTGAAAGGGGCCCTTGAATTATTTGCAGATGATACAACAATAATTTATTTTGGACCTGAGCTAAAATTCATTGAAAGTAACATCAAGTACGATATTTCCAGGATTCTGTCATTGTTACAGTGTCATAAATTAACATTAAATTTTTCTAAATCCTCGTACATGTTTATATCAACAAAAATAATGAGAAACACCTTTCCACCTATAGAATTTGAAAATAATCACATAATATACAAAAATTGTATAAAATTTTTGGGTCTTTACATTGATGAAACTATTAGTTGGCAAAAGCATATAGAAATTGTTCGAAAAAAAATATCTCCCATTATCGGTATTCTTTATAAGATTAGAGGGTACTTAGAAAGAAAAATGTTAATGAATATTTACTTTAGTTTCATATATTCTAGATTACAATATTTAGTATCTATATGGGGATCTGCCAAAGCTTCTGTATTAAAACCACTTAAAAAACTGCAAAACAAATCAATCAAATGCATATACAAATTGCCTCATTTAGAACCTACTGAAAATTTATATATACCAAAAAATTTATTGAATTTGAATTTGGATTCACTTGAGGGTGTGTTCATTTATTCATCTTAGTAGAATAAAAAAGATATATACCAGTTTAAATTTTCATGATAACATTGCAATTCATAATTATGGAACAAGGAATGTTCATGAACTGCAGACCAATAGAATCAGGACTGAAATTGGAAAAAAAAATATAATGCATAATGGTATACTTATTTATAATAAACTACCAAGCACATTGAGAAATATCAAATGTTCTTCAAAATTTAAGTATAAATTAAAACAATATTATAAGAAATTAATCTGATTTGACAATTTATTATATATATATTTATGTATATATATATTATATATATACATATTTTTTGTTCAAAAAATTTAATTTTGATGTTTCCCTAATATAAGCAGCATATGTTTCTTGGGAATAATAAAGTTATTATTATTATTATTATTATTAATTATTAAATTCCATGAATGTGGTATGTATTTTTTGTGCTTTTCGAATGAACAGCGATAAGCATACATGTGTCATCTGCTATAGCACTTTTGTGTGAGTAAAGTAGTTGGGAAGATCATTCTCAAATAGAAAAAAATAAAAGAACCAAGGACACTTCCTTGAGGTATTCCCAAATCAACGTCAAACTCATTTGACATGACATCTTCAATTTCAACAAAATAATTTTTGTTATCCTGAAAAGAGGTAAACCACTCATTAAGGCAGCCACGTATACCTAAGTTGTCCCAGTTTAAAGATACCAAAGCTTTCTCGACAGTGTCGAATGCCCTAGTTAAATCGAATAATATAGACACAACACAGCTTCCAACATCCAATGTGTCATGAATATATTGTGTATAGTCAACAATACTGGTATCTGTTGAGAACTCGCTACGAAAGCCATGTTGGCAACTTGTAATTTTCGAAAAGGTGTTTAAAAAAGCAAACCCTATAAGAAACCATTTCCTCGCTAATCTTTGAGAAAACACTTAATAAAGATATAGGTCGGTAATTTTCGATGTTAGTTGAATCATCTTTTTTGTGTAATAAAATGACGGTTCTTATCTTAAGGCTAGTTGTAAATATACTTTGTGCAATAGAAGTATTTTTTATATGTGCCAAAATAGGAGCAATAATTATTTCTTCACATTATTTTATTGCAGTAATGAGAATTCTCCATACCAGTAGATTTTGTAACAGGTAATTCGTTAATTACTTCTATAACTTGAGATTTGGTGACAGGTGTGATAAACATTGTCGGTATTGAGGAGTCACTTGTGGTACAATGGACCTTTACATTTATGAAAAATAAATTGCCAAACTGAGTTAAATCGATAGATTCTAGTCTGAAACGTCCTTTTAACAAAGAGTTCCACTATATTTTATTCATTCGCTGACGTCACGTTCATCTGAAACAACTCCCACCATAATCCATGTTCCGAAACATTCAATACCGTACTCCACAAAAATATAGATTCAAGCTTGGCATAAGTCATTGAGAAAAAATTGAAACTTCGTCACTTGATATCAACTCAAAAAAAAATCTACATATTAACTACTTCTTATTGTATTTGTAACTTTCAAATTTCCTGAACAGACCATCCTTTCGATGAAGAACGAGCATTGACAACACGCAAATCATTATGACAGTTCTCATACAACAAAAGTGATATCGAGATTTGAGGTTAATGTTTGTTTTTTTTACATTCGACATTTAAGTGATACATTCAATAATACTGTAGCGAGGTGTTATGACAGATCTGGTGTCAATTTATTTGTGTATTAAAATATATGGAAAGGCTTCGTGAAGGGAAGTTCGGATAATTTACCGAGGGTACATTATGAGATGATTGACTCTTCCTATTTAACAAATATGAATTTATTTTTTGCAATGACTAAAATTTAAAATCGTTCGTTGAACGCTGCTTGAATACAGTAATATTCAGTGGGAAATGTTCTTCACAAAAACAATTATATTTTCGCTTTTTATTTACACAAGGTTTATTTATTGCTTCGAACCACATTTCACAATTCGCTTCATAGGTATTTAGGAGCATAAATTTTTTTTTTCTACAAACGCTTAACAAAGTAGCCTTTGACGCTTTCAGATTTCGACGCAAAGTTGACGTTTTCCGTGAAATGTCATTTTGTGACAGCATTTGCGCTCTAGAGCGGAAATATTTCGAAAACGCTCGCTTCTCCAACGTATTTCTGCATGATGATTGATGATAGTGACAGCGAATTATCAAACACTCCTCCTGATGTAGCAGAAAGTGCAAAAATTGTTACTTTGAATCTCCTACCAGAGAAATCAAGGAAGAAATATGAATTACAATACGGTAAATTCATGACGTGGTGCCAGTTAAAACATTCACAAATTTTTACAAGAAGCGCCCGATGAAGAATATCTACTAAAAAAGGTAAATTTTAATATTTCATGCTTTTAGTAGTTTGAGAAGCGATTAGTATTTTTTGATATTTAGTGCAATTTGGTTAGCATATACATTATGAAAGTTTTTGTTATAATGTGATGTACTTTTGTTGAATAAAGCATCTGGTGTTTCTTTTTCTGAAAACTGCGTTTGTAGAAAAAATTTTGTGTGTATTTCGAGCACAAAGTGTCATTGCCGCTCTCCAAAGATTACCGCGCTCCGCTTCGCGTCGCGCGGTAACTCTCTCTGTCAAGCGACAATATATCACTTTGCGCTCTTAATACATAAATAGCTATTATTAGAATATTCACTGGTGTTCAGACAACCAGGTACGTAGCACTTTCTCGACATGTTACATGTTCACAGTTATTGCAGGGATACAGACACAAGGATTAGGAAAAAAATTTAGAGCACAAACAACAAAAACATTTCAAAAATAGAAAACCGCATTAACCTCAAAAAAGAAATCAAGTAGGGCCTGTTCGTTTGCAGCATACATATTTGATGGAATTGCTCTACTTGTATTAAATATTAAAGTAGGCAAACGAGTTAAACAGAGACAAACGATTTTTATTGATGCTCCGTGAAACAGGCGAACGAACCCATCTGGTATCAAATGACAACTGTCATACAACACGATTATATTCAAATGAGAATTTGATATTCCACGGTGCACAACTTTTACAACGTTGCCAAGTATAGTTTTGGTGAACGTGACGTTACGAAACCACTTTTCTTCTGATTATAGAGAAACTAGCTGTCAGAAAAAATAAATAAAAATTCCCGAGTGATATTAGCATATACACTTTCTGATTACAGTGTTCTCTCATATGTCGTGGAAAGGTTCGTGATTGGATATTTTTTCACCAACATTTGCAGTCAGGTATTCACCGAAAGCATTAGCCGGATCAAGTGGATCGGTTAAACGTTTGTTATTGTGTCTACTTTCTTTACTGTTATTATTTTTTGCTTGCTTTCAACTTCGTTAACCAGCACCCAGACAGCTTCACTTTTATTATTAGACTTGTCAATTATATCATTGTAATTATCTTTATTATCTCTTATAATTTGTTTATTGACTCCCTTTTTCAATCTTCTGTATTTCTCATTTATATCATTATCCATGATTCTTTTTCGTAACCAGTCCAAATCGCGTAAATGCATTCGTTGATACCTTAACCCCGCAGAGAAATTAATTTTGTGTGTTTTCTTAGAGACAGTTTTTCTAGATATTTTTTCAAAGCTCTGGTTGAAACACCAAAGTCTTCCATAAAATTATCGAAAATTGCATTACCATTCAGTTCAGTAGTGGTCTCGAAAGTAACTTTTTCGAATTGACTTTTGAAGTAATTGATTGAGTTTTCATTGATGTATTTAAACATATACAGGGTGTCCCAAAACTCAACGTCATCCGTACCAAATTTCATAGTTTGAGATTTTAATTTTTTTATGCAACCGTTAATAACCCTTCTATTGATTAAAATCCAAAATAAGAATATTGGTGCCATTCCTATAAAGAAAAAAAATTATTATTATCATTATTTTGTAGGCCTTCAACTGCAGTGGTTATTGGCCTTTGGATTTAAAAATCCATAATCCATCAAGGATTTTCATAATTCGAGGAATATGCCAATTTCTCGTATGTAGCTAAGGATCTTCTGTATAGCATTTCTATCATTGGCTAAAACAATGTGAAAGTTCATTCGGTATTCCTGTCCTTTGCCTTTGTTCTCGAAACTCTTTGCATCCGAGTAGTACATGTTCAACAGTGTTTCTCCTTCGCGGGAATTCACATCTAGGTTGTCGCTCGCCACTAAGCATATTATATTTGCCTGATTCACGAGTTGATTCATTTTATTAACTTACTTAGACTATTCATATTGTAAACAAAATCACCACACGAACCTGGCAAGTTATTTCAATAAATTGCTCATTCGGTGTAGTTTTCGACATTATACAACTTTCACTATCTTCCACTTGAGGAAAGAAGATATTCCTAGTTTACTGCAATAGGAGCTCATTGTGACATTATTTCAGTAATAATTAGGAATTCGAATAAAAACACTTGGTAAATTGAAGTGACAGGTTTTTATTGACCACTAAACAAAAGACAAAGAAAAATTAGAGAATGTGTACAAACTGCCTGCCACCAAGTCGAATGCAAGCGTGTCATCTTTTTAAAACCGATCTTTTTAGTCTTCGTGTACTTCCTTTGGCACTTATTTGGACAGCTACTTCATAAAAACGACGTCTCAAATCATGTTCATCATTTACTGGGTGTGCATTTAGCGGGTTTAAATCTGGAGACTGGGGAGGCCACAAAATGGGACTAAGACGGCCGATCCATCTCTGTGGATAAGTTTGATCCAAACAATTTCTCACTGGTCGTGCGTAATGAACTGGGCAGCCGTCATTTTGGAGCCATATGCCCTGTGTTTAGCCAAAGATACATTTTCCAAAAGAGTAGGCGGTTCGTTTTCTGAAAATTCGCGATAAATTTCTCCTTTTAGAATGTCTAGTTATTCAAACGGGCCAATTATTGCACCGTTCCAGATGCTGGTTCTTAAATGAATAAAAATAACGTTTTTAAATTTACCGAGTGTTTTCATTCGAATTCCTAATTATTGAAATAATTTGAAAATGAGCCCCTATTGCAGTGAACTAGGAATATCTATTTTTCCAAAGTGGAAGATAGTGAATGTCGTATCATGTCAAAAACTACACCGAATGAACAATTTATTTATTTTTTCAAGAAATAAACAACGAATATGTTCTCCTTCAATGTTAAGATCATCATATTATGTTCAACCTATCAGGCGATTTGTCTACCCCTTGTAAACCTTGTGATAAAATTTACTGAAATCACTTTTTCTAACCGCACTTGTATTCTATTTCTGTAGCAACTATTATCAATTTCGCTGTCATTTTCTTATTTCCATATACATAATGGATATTCAGTGGATATCCATTGGATGCCCATGTGTTCTGGGATTTTGAACAAAAAATATACCCTTCGGATTTTTTGAGGGTGTATTTCTATATTACGACCAAAATATTTCCTGTCACTTCCTTAAAACTTTCAAGAAATATTCTGCTAAACCTGCTGTGAATAATCAACAGAAACTGATGTAATTTTCCAAGATGAACAAGCAACTCGATAAAATCCGGATGCAATCCGTACGTTCGCTCACCGTCAATTTCTATGAAAATATAACGATCCTTACCTAAAACAATCCACTTAGGACCGTCTCCAGTCAAATTAGTCTGTTCTCTCATGATTACGGAAAATAAACCATCTTTCCATTCCCTGGTGGCGGGGTTAATTACACCGAACAGTTCGTCGTTGGTAACGGCTTTAGGATTCAAATCGTTATAAAACGGCTTTCGTTTTTGATTGGCATACGTTTTGTTCAGCGTTTTCCACACCATGCTTTTTCCAGTACCTGAATCGAATTGAATTTTCAGGTTAGTCTTATAATAGTATATTATGCAACGATCATGTAATGACTGTCATTAATACCCGAGCATTAACCGGGATACGAATCGAGCCGAAGGCGAGTTTCTTAGGATTTATGCGAGTGTAATAATAACCATTATATATGAGAGTTGCATACGCTGTTTTTTCTACACTCGATAAATAATGAAGAACTATATTATATTTATATTTGTATTGGACACAATAACAGTAATTACTCGTATTTCTATAAAAAATTCTACAAAATTGTTATTGATGGTATTACCTCGGGTATAATCATGGAGATAGTAAAACTATGAACATTCTATTTATATTTATATTGAACATAATAATTGTGATCAATCCGATTTCTTAAAACTATTAAGATTATTTACTGTGCAGTTTGAAAAGTTTATTCCAGGTCCCGCTGATCTGGAAGTGGAAGCAATATTCCGATTTATAAATATAAGCTCACTGACTATTATTTTGAGCAGTAAAGAGACTTTAGAGATTTGTTCTTCAAATATAATACAAAATATTTTTAAAACAGTATCTCCAAGAAGAACAACATTCAAGTGACAGTGTACAGATTGGGTTTCATCGAAATTATCAATATTCCAGAAGAAAATATATTGAATATGTAAGTCTGACATTTCATAAAAATGTCATTTTGAAAAGTGAAGTAAAATTAGTACGATACAAATAGACAATCGTGTGAAACAGAAAAATGACTAGACATAAAAAAAGAAACAGCACATATGCAGAAAATCAAGAGAAATGTGAAGGCTTCCAGTGCATGCAAATTGATTATGAAGAAGGATCCTGTTCATATTCGGATGAAAATAAAAAATGTAACAATGAAGAAAAAGAAATAAATGAATCAGTAACAATTCTGAAAGAAGAAAACCGGCATTTATGGAACCTAATAGAAAATAAAGAACTTTTAATAATAAAAAAGATAAACACATAAGTCAACTTCAGAAAGAAAATGAGAGGTTACAGTATAATTATGATTTGATCACCACAAATATTGTTGATAAAGATACAATTATGGATAGTCTGTACGAAATTAATAAGACAATTGAAGAGTTGGAAAAAATACATGTGAAGCCAAATATTCCCACTCCTACATATTCCCAAATAGTGGTGAGTCAGATGAAAGAAATTAAAAATCACCAGCTTCCTGAAACCATAGTGATCAATCCGAAATCAAATCAAGACTCAATATCTACGAAAAAAGACATTTTTAAAAATATTGATCTTGGCAAACTCAAAATTGGTGTTACTGCCATAAGAAAAACAAGAAATGGAGGAATAGAAATAAATTGTAAAGAAAAAAATGATTTCAATAAACTGAAAGACGAAATTCAAAACAAACTTGAAAATAATTATATAATTGGAGAAAAAAAGCTACTAAACCCAAGGAATAAAATTGTTGGTCTGAAGCAAAAAACACCACCAGATAAAGAAAATGTATGCGAGATGATTAGAACACAAAACCAATTTATCAATGAAAATGATAAATTACAAGTGAATTTTGTTAAATACATCAGTCATAAAAATTATTATACTATTTATGCTGAAGTAAATGGAAATTTGCTTAGAAAAATATATGAAAAAAATAATGGAAAATTATTCATCAGTTGGCAAAATTTGCATGTATATGAAAATAACCAAATCACACAATGTTTCAAATGTTGTCGTTTTCATCACTCTTCAAAGAATTGTAGAAATACTGTGATATGCCCTCGATGCGGAAACAATCATGAAGAGACTAATTGTGAAATCAGTGAACTGAAATGTACAAATTGTACTTTTTCTAACCTGAATTTCAAAACAGATCACCTCACGAAACATTCAGCTTATGATAAAAACTGTGCAGTTATGAAATTTTATCAAAACAAATATCAATCCCAAATTGATTATGGCTCACAACCCCAAAATTAATGCGAATAAACAACTGACAATATCCTACTTAAACATAAGAAGCTTGAGAAACAAATTAACAGATGTTGAACTATATATGAAAAAAGAAGATGTTGATATTTTAACACTAACTGAAACATGGCTATATCCGAATGAAATACATTTCGTAAAAATTCCAGGATATTTAGAAATTCACGAATGCAGAAAAACTGGTCGTGGAGGTGGAGTATCTATATTCATTAAAGAAGATTTCAAGTTTGACATCATCGAGAAGAAAACGATAGAAAATTGTAATTACATTATCATTGAAATACTTTCTTTGAACCCAAAACCTAAAATTGGTATTATTTATCGACCACCCAATATAAACTATTTAGAATTTTTCAAAATTATCAATCACATTACAGGGATTTATAAAAGCCTTATTTTATTAGGTTACATGAATTTAAATTTATTGCAGAAAAATTGTGTTGTCGATGAATACAAAAGCATATATATAACTAATGGTTACAAATTACTCAACATAGTAGATGAACACCATTTTACTAGAAAAAATCATAATAATGCAAAATCAATTTTGGATCATATTCTAACAAATATCTCAACAGATCATTCTACATTTCTTATTGACTATGAGGATTTTCATCTCTCAGATCAAAAATTAATAAATATAAAATCAAAAAAATTTATCAAGATGAAACCAAAGATGGTCGAAAAGTCTATAAAAATTTTGGATAAAAACAAATTTCGAGATTATTTTTCTGAGAGTCTACATTCCTTATGTGATACACCAACATTTCAAGAACTCGCTAATATTATAAAAGAATCTAAAGAAAAATCGAGCATTTTAAAAAAATTCAGGACAAGGGAAAATAATAACTGGATAACACAAAATATTCTAAACAAAATGAAAATTCGGGATAATTATTATAAAAAATTGAAAAAAGATCCTAATAATAGCGAATTGAAAGATACGTATAAAAAATTAAAAAATGAAATAAATACTTGTTGCAAAAATTCAAAAAAAGATAATTTAAATAAACAATTTGAAAGTGCTGGGACAAACCCTAAAAGAATATGGGAAGTGATTAATAATAACATTGGAACTAATAAGAAAAAAAAGCAAATACCAATCAACCAAATTATGAGTAAGACAGGTGTACTACTGAATAATGCAAATGATATATGTAATGAATTCATTAACTTCTTCACAGAAATTGGTTTAACATTATCTAAACAATTCAAAACTGTATTGAAAAATTTGTCACCATATAAAAAGTCAATTTTTTTGAAGCCAGTTTCAGATGAAGAAATTAATAAAATAATTATGACTCTCAAATCGCATACAGCACCTGGTGAAGATCAAATTACTTCAAACAATTTAAAGGATATTGTTGATCTAGTAAGCTTGCCTTTATCCTTAATTATTAATAATTGTATAGAAAATGGTACTTTTCCAGACTATTTGAAGAGAACAATTTTGAAACCTATTTATAAATGAGGTGACAAAAAAAACATTTCAAATTATCGTCCAATTGCACTTTTGAATGTGTTTGCTTAAATTTTTGAAAAAGTGTTGAAAATCCAATTAGTTGATTTCATCAATGCTAATATTGGTTTTGATAAATTTCAATATGCATTCCAACAACATTCCAATACCCAAGCAGCAGTTACTGACTTTATAAGTAGTATTCATGAAACTTTAGATTCAAGTAATTATGGTGTTGCAATATTCATTGATCTTAAAAAAGCTTTTGACACTGTCAATCATACAATTCTATTAGACATCTTAAATAACCTGGGTATAAGGGGACATGCATTGAATATATTTCAAAATTATTTCCGAAATCGTGTACAATATGCACTTATTGACCAATATAAAAGTTACGAAAAAGTATCAACATTTGGAGTTCCGCAGGGTTCTGTTTTGGCGCCAATTCTTTATTTGATTTTTGTTAATAGCATTATGAATATCAACCTAATAGGTACGCATTTTTCTTCTGCTGATGATACTGTACTCTATAACAAATCTAAAAATGTTCAAACCTTAAAAACAAATTTGGAAAAAGATATTAAAACAATTGAATTATGGTCGAATGAACTTAATTCAACTATTAATTCAGAAAAAACTGTCTATATGATATTTAAACAAAAGAATATGGAAAACATCAAATTAAACATTATAATTAAAAACAAAACTAGTGCTGAAGTTGAGAAACACAAGTATTTGGGTCTGATTATTGACAAAAATTTAAATTTTGTGAGTCATATTGAGAAAATAAAAAATTCTATTATTCCTCTGATAGGAGCTATCAGAAGAATACAATTTCTAAGAAAAAATATTCAATTGTTAATATACAATGCACATATTATCTCTCGAATCAGATATATGATCACAGTGTGGTCATCATGCAGTCAAAAACAAAAAGAAATTATTTATAGATTGATGAATAAAGCAATAAAAGTAATATTTTGTAAACCTTGGGATACACTATCTTCAGATTTGTACAAAAACACCAATAATATGACATTGAACCAACTTATTAAATTTGAAAAAGTTAAATTTGCATTCAAATTAACCAAAAATATTCAAAAGAGAATACAACAATTCAGAAAAATTCCAAATTACATAGTCATAATACTCGGATTTTGAACCACTTTCTCTTGGACAATATCCATTCCAACAAAGGAAAAGCAAATCCAATTTTCAGCTATATAGAAACATTTAATAAATTACCAGAACAAATAAAAAATTCAAAAACGATAATTTCATTTTCCAAAAATTTTAAAGAAATGTTACTATTAAAATGATGTTCATAAGAATACTACAAAACTTTATGAATTTATGAATTATTTGTATTATTTGATAATGTATTAGAATTAGATTACTTTATTTTATCATTGATGTACATTCAAAGTTCCTTATACCAGAACTTGTTCTGACTGGAAGTTATTTAAACAATAAAAAAAAATATTTACATTTATTTCATTAATGCTAGTCTCAATGGAGTTCAATATTGTATTGGAAATGCAAATTTTATTCTGAGCCGAATTTTCAATGAAGAAAACAGAGTTCTTTCGGAGATCGTTTAGTAACGAATAGTCGTTGCCGACCGATGATGAACCCTTTACTCCCATATACACCTACTACGTAGGATTGGTATGGCAAGTACCTGTCAGAAAACAACTACTCCCCTGGCTAAGACCACGACGGGTATTGAATTAAATCTAACAGATACTTGTGCAACGTTCCTCAAAGCATCAGAGGACGCAATTGCAAGTGCCCTCTATGACCAACCAGCAGAATTATGTTTTGATTTGGACAGGGTGACCACCTGCAGACTAGTTTCGAGGTTGTCGCCTCTCATGAGAGCAAGGGTAGGTCAACACAGATAGCACTGAAGCCATCTGTTCCCCGTCCAAACCATTACATACTCCTGTCAACAAATGCGTGTGCTTGGGCATCGGAATTTGGAGGATGTTTCGCCTCATCCGGCTAGCTCTTTACCACAAGCACAGCATCGTCGCAGTTGTCCAGCAACTCCGGAACTCTTCTTTGGATTATGACAGTCAGGAACAGCATCGTAGGTGTTGTTACGTTGTTACGAATTATTTTGTATAGTGTTGGTGTTCCCAACAATGATCCATACACTATACCAGGCTTGTAGATTCCTCAAAGTCCAAGGCCAGAAATACTTTTACCAACTAGAGGTAATTGTGTGAGCCACCCGGGCTACCACACTTGAGAAGTACTCTCAAAAGAACAACTGAGCTCTTCAATGGCTCCCGGATGACTGGTTATTCCAGCCAAAACGGGCTTCTTAAATACAAAATGTGTACATTTGCTCCGGCCAATGCCGAAGCAAAGACACTGGTGGGCGGAGCCTAACTGAGCTCCGCACTTGGATATACTCCAACTTTGAAATTTTTATTTTGTATTTCTGGCCGAAGATAACACTCCGCTGCTTGGTCAACTCTGGTTCACGCGATGAAGCGGTTTCTAGGTTGCTCCACCTAGCGAGCAGAGGGAGAACACTCCGAATCTCCGGGTTAAGAGATTTATATGAAGAAAACACAGTTCTTTGAGATATCGTTTAGTAACGAACAGTCGCTGCCGACCGATGATGAACCCTTTACTCTCATATACACCTACTACGTAGGATTGGTATGGCAAGTACCTGAAAGAAAATAACTACTCCCTTGGCTAAGACCACGACGGGTATTTAATTAAATCTAACACATACTTGTGTAACGTTCCTCAAAGCATCAGAGGATGCAATTGCAAGTGCCCTCTATGAGGAATGTTGCACCTGTTAGATTCAATTCAATACCCGTCGTGGTCTTAGCCAGGGTAGTAGTTGTTTTCTGATAGGTACTTGCCATAATAAGCCTACGTAGTAGGTGTATATGGGAGTAAAGGGTTCATCATCGGTCGGAAACGACTGTTCGTAACGAATTTTCAATGTAGCCTTCCTCCACTGAATTAGATTTCCAGCCACCATGACATTTTAATGCAGTAATATCTCCACCGGCATCAACTAATACGGTTACAGATGTCCTTCGAAAACAATGCCCTGTATATAAATTCGGATCAGGTAGATTTAAATATGTTGCTATTTGCTTCCCTAAATTACCAAATTAATTAATACCAATGAAAAATAATGGGTTTCTATTGATTAAAAATCTGTATCGTTATGAAAAATGGATCTCATTATGAAACACATTATGGGCATATAAGTGTATCATTATAGTATAGCTGTAGAAAATAACTATTTGAGTTAAAACCAATGTAAGGACGAGTACGAGCCATGGCATAGCCGAGATTTGTTGTTTGCGGAAAATGTTAGTCATTACATTCCGTGTTACTTATTACGTTTTCTCCAGTTGGTGGTCATAATTTCTCAGAATTTGCCTAAATTGATGTTTGTTTTCTCACCCGTCATGATTACTCGTTGTGACTTTTTCACTCAAGTTACGGAGTAAACATACAAATAAACCAATAATATTCAAAAAGTCTCATACGGAATCAATGCTAAATTTCTGAATTAGTGTCATTATTTTCCTAGGAATGTACATTTTTCTGTGGATAAACTTCAAATATAACAAAATTACACAAAGAACAATCGTTGGTTATCATAACTAATTTGAATATTAATTCAGTTCATTCCTTTATGAAAGCATGTACTTTTTCAATAAAAATAAAAGTGTTTTTTCTTTTAAAATGGTTTATGTGATCATTGTTTCTTAGAGTTACCGGAGAATTTAATTGACGATTTGTCAGGATTCAGCTACAAAATATGTCAAACAAATATGTCAAAAGATTTATTGAGGTCATGGTTGATCTTGAGAACAGTTTCATTTCATTTCGTTGTAATTGAATTCAAGAATTAATCGGGCACAGTTAAATATTTCAGAATTACTCTTAAAATTCTGAAACAGAAAAGACTATGAAGATAACACAAGACTCTTTTATATAAAAATTTTGTTGAAATTATTTCAAAATTATGTTCCCCAAATGTTTAGGACATGAGTAATTTCACTTAGGATATGAGAGTGAAGAATCATAGCGGCAGGTTCTGGACTTAGTTTGGAACATCGTCTCAGGACTCCAATGGAGGAATTTTTTTTAAGAAGCACGTCAATATACCTTATCTGTGAAGTTTGTTTCAGAATGTCATTTTATTTTCAGACTGCGATTGATTAGGATAATTTTTTGCAAATTTTCTGTTGAAAATTGATATACAATTCAGTTCAGCTAGGTTTTGAGGCAAAAATCGGTTGTAGCAGCACCAAATTTGTCACGTTAGTAGTTAAAACCATGAAAAACAAAAAAAAATTGTTTACCAAAAATCCAGTGGAGGAACCCAAAAACTTTTGATTCGAAAAAAAAGGTCCTCCAAAAACTCGTGTTTCAAGGTCCTCCAAAAACTCGTGTTTTTTGTCAATTATGTCAATTATGTCGAACCGTGGGATTTTCAGAAATCCTTGATTATCTCAAAAGACGATGAATGTATCTGTTTATTTCATATAATCAACATATTCTTCTCTTAATTGGATACATTCATTACAGCGAACCTGCAACGTCTCTAGACCTTTCAAAAAAAATGTTTCTTCTTGCTCTGCAAACCAGACCTCCAAAGCTATTGTTACCTCCTTGTTGGAAGAAAATTTACGCCTTTCAAACTTTTTTTCAGTTGAGAAAAGAGATGATAGTCGGACGGAGCCAAATCTGGTGAATAAGGGGGGTGTTCTAGTAATTCAAACCCTAAATCACGAATTTTTTGCATGCCAACATGAGATTTGTGTAAAGGGGCGTTGTCCTGCAAAAACAAAACACCTTTGGATAGCTTTTCCCGTCCTTTCTCTTTAATTTTTTCCCGAAGAGTGGTCAGTAATGTCGAATAGTAATCTCCAGTTATTGTTCTACCATTATCCAAAAAATCAATCATGATTACTCCATGGCAATCCCAAAAAACTGAAGCAAGAACTTTTCCAGCAGATTCTTGGACACGAAACTTCTTAGGTCTTGGAGAACCGGAGTGTCGCCATTCCATCGATTGTTGCTTTGTTTCTGGATCGTAGAAATGTACCCAAGTCTCATCCATAGTAACAATTCGGTTTAAGAAGTCTACATCGTTTTCAAATCGAGCACAGATCGAACGCGATGCTACTACCCTTGCACGCTTTTGGTCAACATTCAAACATTTGGGGATCCATTTTGCAGCAATTTTCTCATGTCCAAATTGACGTGAACTATATGATGAACGCGTTCGTATGAAATATTCAGTGCTTCAGATATCCGTTTTAGCCCAATTCGATGGTCTGTTAAAATCATGTCATGAACTGCATCGATATTTTCGGGGACTGACACAGAAACTGGCCTTTCCGATCGGTCATGATCTTCAATGGAAAATTTACCTCTCTTGAAGCTTGCAGTCCAATTTTTCACGATCGCATACGAAGGACATTGATCACCAAGGGTATTAGGCATATCTTCGTAAATCTGCTTACATCTAAACCCTTTTAAATACAGGTTCGATTTTCACAATTTCGGTGGACATATTTTTTCTTTTAATTTATTGCGTAACTCTGGTTTACTTTTTTGACGTCAAACTTTACACTGACACTTCTAATAAGTTATTGTTCGTTGCTGTGGTAACACAATATTTTGTTTATGCAGGGAACTGGTCTAAGCTAACTAAATATCAATACATCCTCGTATGAGACAATGCCAGTGTCTCATACGCCCGGCTTCCGGCTAACTATGGACGTGTCATACCCTAACTATCATATGGTCTGTTGAAATTTGTAAATTAAAACAATAAAAGATCCAGTTGCGTTTGTTCGACTAAAAGTGAGTAAAATTTTAATGTAGAGCAGAGAGAACCTCAAAAATCCGTTGGATGGATTGGAGTTATGGTTGTGGTCTTTATGAAGTTATAGGTGCTTATCTTTTACGAAATGTGGAGTGGAAATGTTTCAGGGTATCCATTGAGTTATTCTGGAGGAGATCAAGAGTTTTGTCAAGTGCTTATACTACAACTTTCTCTCTACCAAAGAAGTGTGTACTTAATTATGAAAAATCTTATATATTAGCAGTAAGTATATTTGGATATATGGGCCGTTGTGGTCGTGATGGTGGAATGTTCGCTTCCCAAGCATACGGGCATGGGTTCAGATCCCATGGCATCACACCTCAGAAGGTGAGGGCGTCGTCTTCCCTATATATAATGATATAATGATAATGATATTCTGAATAAAAGTTCATTCGAACAAGTCATAAGAACATTCCTTCCTCGGGGGTCTTTGAGGTGAAAAAACTATGGAATGGAAGAAAACGCGAGTGCCAACTAATTTGTGTTTTCAATGTGGAAATTTGTACATAGATCATGGGAATTTTTCTGTCTCTGTGCAATTACATCAGGAAATATTTTGTTTTTAATATATTTTAAGACATGATAACTTATAATTTTATAGAGTTGTTTTGAGAAAATGTTAAATAGAAATGAATGCCCGTCAGATAAAAGGGAAAATAGGTGTAAATTAACATATCTGTTACATAAAAAAGCGTTCGTTTGTAGGATGTTACAGGAAAAAGAAATTTGTTTTTTTTTTCTTTGGTGTCTTGGCATCGACTGCTATGGTCGTTAGCCACGTGTTCTGGATAGGCCTTGTTACTGACTCCATGCGCCACCTTTGGAGCATCACTGTTAATTGGAACGCAACAGTGAATCGTGCAGGACTCACCCCAGTCCAGCCACGAGATTTCAATAATTTAATCTGTCAAATTAAATTAAAAAATCCCAGCCGCAACTGGGGCTCGAACTCCGGACCTTTCGACCCAAAGTCGGACGCTCTAACCACTGCGCCACGCCCCGACATCTCTATTTACTTATTATTGGTCATAAAGTTGAAAAGTTAAATAGTGCCAGAAATCGGCAATAAAGGGATTTTTGGCCAGGATTGGTGTCTAGTCAACATACATAAAAAATATCGGCAGATGCACACACTCGGAGCTTCAAGTTCTAAGGAGTTCAAGTATGGCAATGAAAAATTCCATAACACTGACCCTCGTATTGGTTCATATTCTCCAATGGAAACCAACCTCAGGCACAGTTTAGAAAGCTTCGATTTTCCGCATTGCTGTTTGATCTGTGGACAAAAAATCTGCAGAAGGAAAAAATAGCGACCGTTCGGGACAGTTTCTAAAGCGTAACTTGTAACTACTTGTTTGAATGGAGTTTCGGAAGCAGTTATGACGAGAATAGCCAATGTAGATTTATTAGCGGTTTTTGCAAAATATTACCAGGACTGTCACGCCAATTTTATAGTAAACTATAACAGGAGAGAACAACTACGAACTGGTAGAGGCGGTCGTCTTTCTGGAAGGAAATATATTCTCACCTCTTCTTTCTTATGGTAGATATTCCTACTCGCAATTTCAGGACGTTTTCCTCCGTTTTTAGAGATCAAAAAGACGAAGTTACTCGAAATATGAAGCATTAGCCTCATCCAACCTAACCTAACCTATTCTATTCAAAGTATTCTTGGACTATTTTGTAGATAATTGTATCCTCTCCAACCCTTTCTGATAAAATCCAAAAAACTTTTTTTTAACTTGAAGTAAATTTTTTTTTTAGTTTCATTCAGTATTTTTTATGAAATATTTTTTCCCACTATACATAATGTCAAGAAATCACGAGCTGAGTTTCATGCTGCTACAATTCATTGTCCACTTTTGGCTGAAATTTATCTGTGGCTATTGGTCTAATATTCAGATACAAGATAGAGCCACTTTCCATATATTTTTTCATAACATCGTTGATCATGGTTTCTAAAGTTGAATGATTTGAGTTATTATATAAAACTCTCCTACATGAGCCGTTGAAAAAAATATAGTGCTGTAACTACACGGATTTTCCTGAATCTTAAATTGTAGAAGACT
The DNA here is from genome assembly GCA_944452925.2 of Chrysolina oricalcia. Classification (NCBI taxonomy): domain Eukaryota; kingdom Metazoa; phylum Arthropoda; class Insecta; order Coleoptera; family Chrysomelidae; genus Chrysolina; species Chrysolina oricalcia. Next base: position 28,243,909 of record OX101811.2, on the reverse strand, counting down.
GAATCACATCTTCGATTTTTTCGATTTTTTTACACACTATAATTCAGAAATAATAATAATAATAATGGTCCTTATTGGGTATATAAAAGACAACAAAAGGCGAAGCTGCATAGGTAAATCATGTTTTATCAATACATTTTTCAGTACTGCTTTGAGCCACATTTGTCGAGATTAACAGAGATTAACACCTTTTCTACCTCAATATAGCCCGCGATGTGCAGTTACGGAGTTGTTTATAATAGGCTCTATGATTTTCCTATGATGATTTTTTAAATTTGAGCTTTATTTCTCATGTTAACTTCTTTCATTGGGTCTGTTAGCCACGGTCATGGTGGTTTAGAAACTCGCGATTTTGTGTGTGTGTTATGTAAATGACGTAGATGTGTATTTACCTGAATGTCACATGACTGTGATTTCATCTTCAAAGTCAAGGTATACTCCATTGTTACAAGTTATAAAACTCACAAACAAAGAATTCACGCAATACTAAATTCCACCTTTGGATTTGTAAAAATATAGTAGTTAAGGGAAATGCAGAAAACAAAGTAAGCCAGTGAGTTAACACTCAGTCAGAAAAATAACTGTATACATGAAAAAGTCATAAAATTTCGTGAAAAGGAAATATAGACTCTGAACAATTCTTACGAACCACTAACGGGTAATACTAATGGGTGAGGTTGTACAGAATTATTATTGAAAGAAGCACAACTCTACCCTTCAAAAATACAATTTAAAAAATTAGAATTCACCTGCATATCCTATTATGAACACTGAATGTCTCACGGCAAAAAGCTCTTCGAGTTGAACCACTTTCAGTATGAAACCGTCTTCGGGTTGTAGCTTGAGGTCCACAGCAGTTTTTTTGACCATCTTTTCGAAATCCAAGTCGCGTTTACGAGGTACATCCAGGGCGGGAAATAGATCTCCTATGAGACCCATGAAAATCTAGATAGAGTGGAATGAATGGAAGCATCAATCGAAACTTTCTTCTTATAACTATTATCATTATTGAAATTTGTTTGATTATTTTAAATCAGTACTAAAGGCGGATTCTTTGATTTGTATTTTCACTTTCATTAAGCCCTTTCTCTAAGATGTTAAACTATGTATTTTCATGGAACCATTTATGCATCCAATTTAACTTTGATCTTTCTTTGTCTATTATTTAAGACGTAACCAACTTTTATCTTTTAAGGAAAGTGAAAATACAAATATCACTTAAGAAATAAGTGACATAACCTTCGCAAATTATAAAGACCTGTTAAAATTAAATAAAAAGCGCAAAGTAATTATTGTTATAAGTCTATAAATAAAAACATTGAGACCTTTAAAACTATAAATATGCACGACGACGGCATGCTAATTGATTTGGTGCATCAATATACATTTTTGTATGATAAATCTCCGATTTGGGTCTCAAAAAAGTGTCAACAAAAGGAAGGAGTCATTTTGTGCGATTTTTCGCTGAGAAAATCAGTCGATTTTCAAGATTCAGAAGGTCGAAAAGTTTAAGAAACCCTCACAAAATTCTTTCGGATTCGTGTTCAGGAGATAAAACTACGTAAGTAACACTACATTTCTTTTTGTTTCGAGAAAAAGCACGATAAATTGAATAGAGCGAGTGCGTTAAGGAATCAAAATTCTTAAAGTAAAGGACCCCGCACTTTTTGCTATATAAAATGGCGTTTTGTCAATTGTTCCAAATTTTTGGTATTTTGGAGGAGCCAATCTTCCTATGGAATATGTCTGGGCCCAACTCGATTCTATGACTAGTTTTCGAAATACAGGGTGTTAAAGTTAGGAAATGACGACTTTTCCCCATCTTGTATCTCTAGAGAAAATCAATATATTTGAATTTTTTGCTTGCAGTATTTTGAAAATATTCTTTAGCAACTATCCCCTACAAAAAAAACTCAAGAACTTTTTACCGTTACAGGGTGATTTCAATTCATAATCTTGCGATTTTTCGAATTTCGAAATATTGATGCTATATGGTTTGGAAACACTTGTAGGATAAAAATTATCACAGCCTATTTTGTTGTCGCTTCATGTAATATCATCCCATGTCTCAATCAGGCAAGGCGTTTCACGAATGCTGTGGTATACCGTCATCAATTATGCTTGAGTTTTCTTTCCCTCCTTGTATGTTTGAGTTGATAAATTGTATTCATTACAGTTTTTGAAGATATGTCATTGTGGAAACTAGAGCATACAGGGTGCTAGTGTTTCCAAAACCAATGTTAACCACATGAAAATTTCGGAAAACCACATTATTTTTCATCACTCTGTATTTTGGAATTATGACCGTTATGTATGTATTTTTTGTTCATTATGCTATTCAAAATATTGTTATTTAGAAGCTGTAGAATTTTCAGCTTTTTTCTATGACTAGTTTTTGATGGATTCAGAAAACATTGTAAAGCTTAAAAAAATGTATACTTTTATAACCTCACGGAAATTGATTTTTTTCTTGTACTTGTACTTTGAGTTGTAACCGATATTGCCAGGTAGAATTTTTTGCAATGATGACAGTCTAACATTCGATCTTAGCATACTAGGTGTTTTTCTAGAAGGCTATTTGAATATTACTTTCGTGATATTGAAAATTATTGATGAATCTAATTACCTACCTCGTTTTTACCGTTCATGCTCCTAAACTATGTGGCCTATTTATATTTTATCGCTTCGAAAACGAGTTTAAATATTAACTATAATGTATTGATTTTTGTCACAGACTGAGTAAACAATAATCATTATATATGATGTGAAATGACTCATCATTATTACGCTATCAATTCATGTAGTTGATATAGTCTTGTTCTCTTGAAAAATATCTTAATTTTTCGAAGTGAAAAAATATAAATAGGCCACATAGTTTAGGAGCATGAACGGTAAAAACGAGGTAGGTAGTTCATCAATAATTTTCAATATCACCAAAGTAATATTCAAATATCCTTCTAGAAAAACACCTAGTATGCTCTAAGATCGAATGTTAGACTGTCCTTATTGCAAAAAATTCTACCTGGCGATATCGGTTTCAACTCAAAGTACAAGTACAGGAAAAAATCAATTTTCGTAGGTTATAAAAGTATAAATTTTTTCAAGCTTTACAATGTTTTCTGAATCCATCAAAAACTATAGTCATAGAAAAATCTGAAAATTATATAGCTCCTAAATAACAATATTTTGAATAGAATAATGAACAAAAAATACAAACCTAATGGTCATAATTCCAAAATACAGAGTGATGAAAAATAATGTGGTTTTCCGATATTTTTGTGTGGTTAACATTGGTTTTGGAAACACTAGCACCCTGTATGCTCTAGTTACCACAATGACATATCTTCACAAACTGGAATGAATACAAATTATCAAGTCAAACATACAAAGAGGGAAAGAAAACTCAAGCGAAATTGATTACGGTATACCACAGCATTCGTGAAACGCTTTGTATGATTGAGACATGGGATGATATTACATGGATAATTTTTATCCTACAAGTGTTTCCAAACCATATAGCATCAATATTTCGAAATTCGAAAAATCGCAAGAGTATGAATTGAATTCACCCTGTAACGGTAAAGAGTTCTTGAGTCTTTTTTTCGTGGGGGATAGTTGCCAAAGGATATTTTCAAAATACTGCAAGCAAAAAATTCAAATATATTGATTTTCTCTAGAGATACAAGATGGGGAAAAGTCGTCATTTCCTAACTTTAACACCCTGTATTTCGAAAACTACACCTTTTCCAATTGTAGTTCAAAAAGCGTCAAGTTGATTTCAAAAAATATCAATTGTATTTCAAATTAGTCAATGTGATTTCAAAAAGTATTGAATGTATTTCAAAATTATCAATTCAATTCCAAAATGCGTCAATTGTATTTCAAATTAGTCAATTTAATTTCAAAATGTATCAAATGTATTTCAAAATTATCAATTGAATTTCAAATTAATCAATTTAATTTCAAAAAATTCCATTTCAATTTCAAAATCCATCATTTCAATTTCAAATGTAATCATTTTTATTTCAAAATCAGTCATCAACAATGTAATATGTTATATATGCTTATATAAGTTATTGTCCAACAGGCATATCTTCCAACGCTAAAGCCGGTCCGTGAAACGTCGACGAGTGTTGTACCGCACGAGCGCAATCACCTCCTGCAATCGTATTTTTGGCTTCGTCAATAATATTTTCCAAGTAAACCAATCTTTGTTCTATTACTCCAGGAGCAGCTACATCTGGAATTCTCATGGTATTCTTCACAAAGGTTTTTATCTTGAACCAAATTGTCTCTATCGGGTTTAACATTGGAGAGTACGGTGCTAATTTCAAGAGAGTAACTGCAGTGCCATTTAAGGCCGTTGCCAACCTAGCATGACATGGAGCATTATCGCAAACTATCACTAAATCAACAAGTTGATTTCCCCCGTTCTCCCATTGTTGCATGAGTTGTAGAATCCACTCATTAGCAGCACCTGCATTAAAAGAGCCACGACGGCGGTGCATTGCAACGACGCCTGCTGCCGAGATGCCTCCAATTAAATGAATATTTGGCCCCCTTGCGGCTGGAAGCAATTGTACTGCTCTATTACCAACCCGAGAGCGACCTCTACAACGACGACCAAATAAATTGAAGTTTGTTTCATCAATCCATACTATTTGTTTGCCCTGTTGGATATAGTCATTGAGAGTACGAACATAATGTGCCCTCAACATTTTATTCTCATTGCTATTCATTGTAACAGGCTGCTTATGTACTTGTTTCAAAGTGAAAAGTCTACCCTCTAAGTAGTTACCCAAAGTGGAAAGGCAGATTCTCACATTGAACTCTCCTGACACTTTTTCTCTCAAACTTTTTAATGTCTGCGAACAATCTTCTTCGACCCATTCAATGATTCTGTCTACCTGCTGTTCCGAAAGAATCCTTGGTTTCTTTCCTCCTTTTTGGAACATGTGGTCCCGACCTGATTTGATCCATTCGTAGGCCGTGTGGAAATTAATATTTAATGTTGATGCCAATCTGACCCAATCCTCACCTTCATTTGCACAAGCAACAATTATCTTCCTATCTGGATCTAAGTGCTTCTTGTAAATCTTTCTAGCATATGGTTCGTTACCCTCCAGGACGACCCTACATAAAGGGCATCTTGCATCCGCTGTGTTGATAATTACTTCTGAACAAGTTACGTGAAAAAAGTGATTGCAAGGAAGAACTTTCAGCACGTTACCTCTCAACATTGAGATTCGGCAGATAGCACAATTGTCTTTCAAATTCATTCTCTCGAAGTCTCGAATTAAATAATTACAGGTATCAATAAGTGAAGTCAAAATGACAGGAACCATAAGCGTTTCGATAACACAGGGTGAATGAAAATATCAACTAACACCCATCTAACATCTGCCCGTGCTTTTTCAGTTTTGAAATTCAAATGATGCATTATGAAATACATTTGATATTTTTTGAAATACAAATGACTATTTTGGAATTTGAAGTGTTAGTTTTTGAAATTGAATTGATAATTTTCAAATACAATTGATGCTTTTTGAAATCCAAATGACTAATTTGAAATACAATTGACGCATTTTGAAATTGAATTGATAATTTTGAAATACATCTGATGCTTTTTGAAATTAAATTGACTAATTTGAAATACAATTGATACTTTTTGAAATTCAAATGACTATTTGGAAATACAATTGACCGTTTTCGAACTAAAATTGGAAAAGGTGTAGTCATAGGATCAAGTTGGGCCCAGACATTTTTCATAGGGAGATTGGCTCCTCCAAAATACCAAAAATTTGGAACATTTGACAGAACGCCATTTTATATAGCAAAAAGTGCGGGGTCCTTTAAGTTCAATGACAGTTGATGAAAGACTGATTAATGAAAAAGAGGTGTGCATTAATCCGCCTGAAATCAATGGATCCTGGCTTGCATGGTAGTGCGGAAGTATTGTTAATTTTTCAAACGGTTAAACTTAAATTTAAAGTCGACCTCTTCTAGCATAAAAAGTCAATATAATGTCAGGAAGAGTAGTTCTGACTATTACCAGAAAGTATACAGTTTCCTTCATAAGTTGGCATCATAGAGGAAAAACTTTCAATAATAATTTATTTTGAAATTCGTCCTAGGCGTTAGTTATGTTGTGCTTTGAACAATATGGACAATAGCATACTTGGATGGGATCACGTGATTTTCGCTACCTGTAAAAATTATTCTTATTCAAAGTGATCGCTTAAAATAGGCGCATGTATAAATTTCAGTGGGTATTTTGATGAGAAAAGTCGATTCTGTTCCGATTTTATACATATGTCTCAAAATATAAAGTTCTATCGCAACTTTAAGATTTTCGCATTTTTTAGAATCTATGTACCTACCAAATTTCTGATATATTAAAAAATTACTTTAACAATACTGTTAACTTTTAATTCTTACCTATTCTATTGATTAATGAAAAATCGTTCATTTGAAACCGATATTATAACCAAAAAATTTAAAAAGCAAAAGTGTCTTCCACCTAACAGTAAAGGCAAAAAACTGATTTGAATAACCCATCTCTATAATTCCAATTATTTCAAAAAATTTAGAAGAATTGAATTTTAGACTTTTCAATTTTTTTTTTAAATAACCTACTATTCATGTAATGGACAATATGGTTTCCGCAGATCGAGAGACACTGAGGTTGCAGTGATGGGCGTTGTATCAAATATTCAAATTCTTCTTGACAATGATCAGCAATGTACCATCTGGATTTATGGAAAGCATATAATAGAGTAGATCACGATATATCAAAAAAATTTTAGGTATCCGTATTAGAGGAAGTCTACATACATTATTTTAAAACTATTTGTGCGATATAAAACAATATGTTTATTTAGGAAACAATCAAAGTTCTCAAAGATATAAAATATACCACAGGTTCTATTCTTGGCCCCGTTTCATTTTCTATTTATATAAGCTTTTTATCAAAATTGACTCACATTGAGGTACTATAGCATTGTTTAAATAGAACATAGTTAGTCAATGCCTGTGGAAAAGGTATTGGACACAAACGCGAGTGTCATCTAGCGTGATTAGTTACAAACATGAATATTTGACGTCATTTTGATGCAGATTTCTTCAAAAAACCCTTATTTTAATGCTTTTCCATTGTTTTAATCAAGTTACGACATGACTTGGAGGTCAGATCTCTGAAGTTACGACATGACTTGGATGCGAGCTCACTATCGCCATCTACATGTCGCATCCATTTTGATCCAATTTTAATCCCATAAGGTTGACTAACTATCTTCTACATAAACAATGACTATAGTTATTCGCTGACGATACCACGATCATTAATTTTCCAGTGATCCTAATGTCAAAAATAATATTGATAAAATTTGATTAGAATGACATGAATTGACATATAATTTTAACAAATCTTCCACAAAAGGTGATGGATGTTTCAGCTCTTCCAGTTAATTTCAATATTAAAACTACAAATTACCAGCAAACATTGTTTAATTTGATAGAATATCATGGAATGAATAAATATAATGAAAATAAAATCGGAAGTAAAAATGTCCCGCTGATTGGTATTTTTTCTCTCAAATTAATAAACTACAATCCTTTGGAGTTTCTTAAAAACATGTATATCTCTCTAATTGATTCAAATCTACATCACCTAGGTTCCATATGGGATACAGCAAGTAATTGCTTTTTAAATCCTTTGAACAAACTACAAAATAAAACAATTAAACCTATCTTCAAAATGAATCATATGGAACCAACAATTAATTTATATGTGTCCGCCAAAATGTTGGAACCATACGGGAAACTTTTTTATTAATAGTTTCTCAGAAAATGTTATACTTTATAAAATTTGGTTCATTCGATTAGAATAAGTACGCGCATGTCGGTTAATGCCAGTGGCGTGCGGCTAAGCTGGAAAAGGCCGATATTCTAAATGCGCTATAGAGTAAAGTGACATTAATATGCAAAATATCGAGAGATGTTACTGAAAAAATTTTTCAACTATACGTTTTCATTTCAAGCAAAATTTCAAGTTGAATTATTGTATGAAAATTTACCCATATTATACCAATTTTTTAAAGATCACCTTATACGCATCGTATGCATTACCAATACGATTTTGTAATTTGCTACACGACTAATAACTAGTTAGTACTAATTCTGTTGATGTATGTTTTCTTGTATGAATAATTAACATTGGGGAACTGGTGTAATTCGAAAGAAAAGTATTTTCACCAAAAATAAACTGACTGTTAATCTTTCAAAATTATTTGAACTCTATGTGTATTTTGAAATAGATTCGTCGTTTTCATTTCTCAAGTACTTACCGGCACATCATCGGTGACAATTTTCGGTATATTGAAATCTCTCAGCGCCCTCATCAGCACCTGGTCTTCCGGTCGCAGTCTGTCCCCGCGCTTCAAAGAGCCCGCCACCACCAAAACGGACTTGATGGCCCTCAAGCCCCAATCGTAGTGATCCTGTTTGCTCAGCAGTTCCTTGCACAGAGTGTACAGGGTGATGAACTTCCTCGCCAGCAGCCGCGCCTCGAGGAATCCCTCCGCCACCAACATGATTTCGCAAATCAGGGCGAAATCCGGCACGACCATGGCGCACGGTCTGAAGAGCGCCTTCAGATTTTCCGGCAGTTCGGTCCTTCCGGCGTAACCCGGATTCATCGTGATGAACAGGCCGATCTGTATCGGGAGAAAGGCGATGAGTGGGCATTTATATTTGGGTCGTTCATACACAATATGCAGGGAGGCCCCCCTATACACGTCACGTCATTTATGATGAGAACATGTGAAACGGTATTTATTTATTCATTTATTTTATTCATTGTTAATAATACAATATCGATCTATAATATACAGAAATAAATTTCTCATGAAAACATGATCAAATAAGTGAAAAACTTGTCCATGATCATTTAAAATTAATTATAAAATAATCCATATTTACTTATTTATTTATTTATTCATTTATCCCAAGAAACATTTCTGTTTATAGAGGGATTAAGTTTTAACATAAATTGTATAGCGACAATTGGTACAATTATTAAAACACAGATAATCTGTGAAATATGAGTAGATAAGTCATATCAATCAGAAAGAAACAGAAGCAAAAATAGTCAAAGGTGAAACATTGTTATATCATGGGAAATCATCTGTTGAGTATAAATTTTTTAGATTCATTTTTAAATTTAGTTTTAGTTCTAATTTCTTTTATTGCCTGTGGTATTTTATTATGATGGGTGTTTCTTAAGTACGTGTAGAAAATTTAGGAGCGTATTGCTGATATCAAAATAAGAAGAAAAGTACCTATAAATATATGTCCACAAGTTACTCGTTTCTGAGATACAGAGTGTCAGAGTTGAATTCATATTTAAAATTTTTGTGAATAAATTTTGAATAATTTTGGTATTTGGGTAAAGTTTAGTATCTGGGAATTTTTATTATTTAGTTTGTGTAAGAAATATATTCTCGGTAGAGGTGTCACTGCGAGCAACTGTTTTCGAGTGACTGAGATTTGAAATAATCGATGCAAGTGATTTTGAATGACAAGATTTTTTAATTCAAAATAAATTCAATTAGAAATTAGTTTTTTCACAATTAACACAAAATTTGACTGTGTCATTGAAATGTCATCCCAGATACCAAACTTCAATCGAGTATCACATATATTTTGGCATTTATTCACAAAAAAACAAATATAAGAATTAAACTTTGACACTCTGTATCTTAGAAACGAATAACTTGCGGACATGTGTTAATGGGAACTTTTTTCTTATTTCTACGTCAACAACATGCTCTTGAAGTTTCTACACGTACTTAAGAAACACCCTGTATATTTCAATTCCCTCGTAAGAAATAGACGTTTTTCCAAAGATTGATTTGAAACGTAAAGCGTTTATTTTATTTACATTTTTTGTTTTATGGTCATTGATATTCGAAATATGATCAAAGTAAGACCCGAATGTTTTTTTCCTGTATCAAAATAGTGGATGAAAATTGAAATTTTAAATTCATATAATAAACGAAGATTCAGTAATTTATTAGGTTTATTTAATTTTTTTGAGGGTTCTAAAAAGGCCAATTTGTATATGCATTTTATAGCTTTGTTCTGCAAAGTTTGTAGTGGTTTCATAATAGAAATTTTGGCTGAGCCCCAAACAGACATGAGGTATTGCAATTTTGAATAAACTAAACAGAAATATATGATTTTTAAATATTTTAGTGGGGTATACTGTCTTATTCGAAATAGTATTCCAATCAAAGGTGAGAGTTGTTTTCTCAGATTGTTGATATGATTGGACCAAGAGAGTGTTGTGTCGATATGTAAACGCAAAAATTTTGTATTGTTGGTATACTGAATTGGTGAATTTTTTAATTTTATTGGTCTTAGAGAATCAGTTGTAATACTTCGTTCAGAAATAAACATAATCGATGATTTCGAAAAATTCAACAATAGTTTGTGAGCGAGTAGCCAATGAGATAGGATTTGAAGATCCTGTTCAATATTAGACAGAATTTCCAATTTATTCTCTGCAAAATATACAATAGTTGTATCATCAGCAAAATGTTTAATTTGACCTTTCAATTTGAGTTCTGATATCGAGTTTATATATATATATATATATGTTCGGAAAGGTTTCCGCGGTCAGAAATATGTACATTACTAAGTTCATGGGTTGAACCGCGTTGAGAGTTTATAACTCGACGTTTCGGCTCCTGCTTTGGAGCCATTTTCAAGAGTGTGACTGCGAGGCCTCTATCTGCCTACTCCTCGAGTCGTGGTCTTGAGAGATATCAAGGTCTCAACCTGCCTACTCCTTGATCTCAAAAGATCAAGAGATCAAGGAGTAGGCAGGTTGAGACCTTGATATCTCTCAAGACCACGACTCGAGGAGTAGGCAGATAGAGGCCTCGCAGTCACACTCTTGAAAATGGCTCCAAAGCAGGAGCCGAAACGTCGAGTTATAAACTCTCAACGCGGTTCAACCCATGAACTTAGTAATGTACATATATATATATATATATATATATATATATATATATATATATATATATATATATATATATATATATATATATATATATATATATACAGGGTGTTAATTAAGTACGTTGACAAACTTCGGGAGGTGATTCTTTGAAGGTTTTCAGGACGAAAAGTTCATATAAACATATGTCCCAAACGGCTTGGTATTCGAGATACAGGGCGATAAAAATACATTTTTTTCAAGATTTTTTACAGTTAACTTCGACATTTTCGACAATAATCAGTTCAAATTAGGCAAGTACAATCCATTCAATAGGGCGCACGATACAAAATAATGCATTTCTTAAATAATTCACAGGGTCCTCCTTTTTTCAGAGTCAAGCTTTGTTCAACCCTTCAGAATTTTTTTTTCCGCCGCCACTGACATATTATGAGAAAGGAATAATCAATGTTGTTTCATTTAACATCTTTTTGATATCTTGCATTTTTTCATTTACTTGTACGGTTCAGGGGCTATAATGAAAATAATAATTTAAACATTTTCCAGTGTGGCATATAAAATTTGAAAATTAAACATTTTCAATTATTGTAAATTGATGGAAATATTTTTTCAGAATTAGAAAAATCTACGATGAATAAAAATTATACAATAAAAAATATAAAGACAAGCTTTTATACAAATGCACTGAAAATGAAAAAATAATTTGTTTCATTTTTTGTAGGTTATTCTGTGAGTATCAAAATCTTTCTGTACAAGATTACCTAGATCAAACAATGAAATGAATTATTTTTTCCTTTTCAGTGTATTGTATAAAAACTTTAAAATGTTTTCTTTTTATAATTTTCATTTAATTATAATTTGACATATTAGTTTATTTTTTATGTGAAACTGAAAATCTCCAACCCAAAAACCATCACATACCAATTTTGAACAGAATCGGATCATAATCACAAAACTCGTCCGCCATATTGGAGCCGCCATTTTGTTTTTTAACAAACATTTTTTTAATGCATTGTCACCGGAATTACGGAAACCTGCCAAATTTCAAATTAATCGGAGTATTAGAAGTGGGTCAAATTCAACTTTTATTAAATTGTTTGTTAGTTAGTTACAAGTGAAGCTAAATAAAAGCTTGTTATTGTAAAGATGTGATTTCTTTTTGTGATATCTAACAGAAAACTACTATCTCCCCGTCACTGCGGTACGATGGATATTAAACTAGATCTGACAGATATTGGGAAAACCTTAACTTTCAACCTGAAGATTCTGGTGGTAAAAATGTGCATTTTCATTGAGATATTTGATTAAAAATGTTTTTGCCCATCAGTCTTGATAGAGAACTCATACAAATTTTTTGTTATTTTAAAAAAAGATATTTTTTAGTTTTCAATTGAACGTTTCCTTTTCAACATAAAAAACTTCCGAAAGGTAATCCTGTAATGGAAGATAGTTAATAGGGTTTATCTAATAGTCGCAGATCATTACACATTTGATTTTCATTTATGAATCTCTGGTCATAACTCCGAAATATCAGAAATTTCGGTTTGTTTTTTCTTCTGCAGTAACGCAGAAATTTTGTAATCAATTTGAATTCATAAAAATAGCAAAGTGGGCTTTGATATTAATTCATTTATTTAAATATCAACAACTTGGCAGTTATCGAAAGTTGAGAAACTGTCTCATTGTTAATTCTTCATTAGTGCAAGCTATAAAGCAGATTCATTCAATATTCCTTTGGATAAAATGGTTGAATATACAAATTCAGAAATGGCAGACATGCACTTAATGTATGGAATGGCTGATGGTAACGCTCGTAGAATAGTTCAGATAGAAGAAGCTGTACTTAACGAAATTGAGCAGCATCCAGACACCAGTACAAGACAAATTGCGGCACAGTTTAACGTAACACATGTATTGGTATGGCAAATTTTAAAAGAGCAACAACTTTATCCCTATCACATACAGCGTGTTCAAGCTCTTCTGCCAAGGGATTTTCCAAAGAGATTACCTTTTTGCACTTGGATTCGAAATAAATTGTTGGAAAATCCATGGTTTTTATCTCAAGTGTTATTCACCGATGAGGCATGCTTTTCCCGTAAAGCCATTATTAATTTTCACAACAATCATATGTGGGCTGATGAAAACCCACACGCCGTGATTGAAAACCATTTTCAAGAGACGTTTTCTGTGAATGTTTGGGTTGGAATTGTAGGGAATTTCCTTATCGGGCCACATTTTCTGCCTCATAGACTCAATGGTGACCATTATCGACATTTTCTTGAATTCATCTTACCTGGACTCCTAGAAGAGATCCCACTGAGGGAAAGAATTGGAATTTGGTTTATGCATGATGGTGCTCCAGTACACTTCAGATTGGTTGCACGCCAATATTTAGATGAGAATTATTCTGATCGCTGGATTGGGCGTGGTGGGCCACAACTTTGGTCACCCGATATGAATCCACTTGATTTTTTCCTCTGGGGGCACCTTAAATCATTAGTGTACCGAACTCCAGTTCAAAGTGAAGAAGACCTGAGGAATCGCATACAGGAGTCATGCGGAATTATAAGAAACACTCCTGGTGTTTTTGAGCGTGTCCGCCAGTCTATGGTTAGGCGCATAAACGCATGCATTGAAGTTGGCGGTGGCCATTTCCAGCAGCTGCTCTGACATATCAATTTCAATAATGGTCCTTTTCTGAACTTAATTTTATTCCTAGGGAATTTATGTTACTTTGCTCTAGTATTTGATAATAAAGTTATTCAATATTGAAAATATCCAAAATTATTTTGTAAAAAATGTATGGGAGCTCCATAACATTATATTTTCTCTACACGAGCAGAAAATAGCTATTTGTGTAATGAGAACAAAATGAAGTATTGTGTCACGCTCTAATCTTTGGAGAGTGGCAATGACACTTCGAGAAATGAATTATTTTATATCATGCGCACTATTGAATGGATTGTACTTGTCCAATTTGAACTAATTTGGATCGATTATTGTCGAAAATTTCGAAGTAAACTCCAAAAACTCCTAAAAAATGTATTTTGATCACCCTGTACTTCGAAAACCAAGCCGCTTGAGACATGTTTATATGAAATTTTCATCTTGAAACCTTTCCAAAGAGATTAACTTTTTGCACTTGGATTCGAAATAAATTGTTGGAAAATCCATGGTTTTTATCTCAAGTGTTATTCACCGATGAGGCATGCTTTTCCCGTAAAGTTTGTTAGACTATTTGCTTCTCAAATTTCTTTATGTTATGCGTTACTGGAAAATGTTTGCGTTAATATTTTCATTGTAACTCCTGAACCGTACAAGTAAATGAAAAACATCAAGAGAGCAAAAAGATGTTAAATGAAACAACATTCATTATTCCTTTCTCATAATATGTCAGTGGCGGCAGAAAAAAAAATTCTGAAGGGTTGAACAAAGCTTGACTCTGAAAAAAGGAGGACCCTGTGAATTATTTGAGAAATGCATTATTTTGTATCGTGCGTACTATTGAATGGATTGTACTTGCCTAATTTGAACTGATTATTGTAGAAAATGTCGAAGTTAACTGTAAAAAATCTTGAAAAAACATGTATTTTTATCACCCTGTATCTCGAAAACCAAGCCGTTTGGGACATATGTTTATATGAACATTTCGTCCTAAAAACCTTCAAAGAATCACCTCCCGAAGTTTGTCAACGTACTTAATTAACACCCTGTATATATATATATATTAAAAAAAGGAGCGGAGCAAGTATAGATCCCTGTGGCACCCCACAATTTATATTTTTAATTGAACTAAGGGTATTTTTGATATATACTAGTTGTTTTCAGTCAGCCAAATAACTTTTGAACCAAATCTAAATTTTTCCCCTTATTCCAATATCATTTAATATTCCATAAATAATGTTGTGGTTAACCATATCGAAGGCTTTCCGCAAATCTAGTGATAATAACGCGAATTTTTTTGTCGAATCTAATTCCAGTTTTATTCTTGAAATCATGTCTACTGCTGCAGACTCAGTATCACTAGATTTTCGAAAACCATGTTGTTCTGCATACAAAAATTTTGATTTTTTCAGATATTCTCTTAACGTTCTATCCATTATCTTTTCAATGATTTTTGAAAATATTGGCAGAATTGAAATTGGACGGTAATTTCCCAAGTATTTTTTTTCCACATTTAAATATTGGTTTGACTTTAGCAGTTTTTAATTCATCTGGGAATATACCTTTGTCAAACGATGTATCAATCAATTTATTTAATAATGGTACTATTTCATCTTTGACTGCTTTGATAATTTTAACATTTATTCCATCAATT
Organism: Chrysolina oricalcia; assembly: GCA_944452925.2. Classification (NCBI taxonomy): domain Eukaryota; kingdom Metazoa; phylum Arthropoda; class Insecta; order Coleoptera; family Chrysomelidae; genus Chrysolina; species Chrysolina oricalcia. Next base: position 28,228,571 of record OX101811.2, on the reverse strand, counting down.
CCTGCTGCTTTCTAGCTCGCCAATTATTTCATGAATTTCCTGATACTCGGTGGGATTCAGGAACATAGAAGAGGGAGAGGAACTGGTAGAAAATCTGTCTTGGGTATCTGCTACGTCTCTTGATAATTCGGCTCCCATATTTACAAAATAGTTATTGAAATCCTCACATATTTCCAATTGGTCTTCAATTCGTCTGTCATTTATGGTGATGTATTCAATATTATTTCGAGATGATTTGCCACTTGTTTTATTATATAAAGGGGTATTAATAGTTTTCCAAAGTGCTTTTGGTGATGTATCCATGAATCATTCTTGAAAATATCATTTTTTGCTTTAAGGACAGTTTGTTTCACCAATTTATTATAATAAACCTTTGATTGCAAGAAATTTAATACTCCAGGATTGGCTTTCTTCTTGTAATAAAATGTATCTCTTTGTTCAATGATTTGGGCAATTTTACTATTTAACCATGGTTTTGAATTTGCTTTGAATTTGATATTTATGTTACTGGAAATTTTTTCAAAGACATTGATTATTTTGTTATGAAATTCTTGAGGATCTTGTATACTACATATTTTGTTCATTAGTAATTTCAGATCTGTCTTCAAATTCTTGACGTTTTAAGTTTTCATATTCCAAGAGTTTATGTGATTTTTAACATTTACGACTTTCGTTTTCATATCTGTTATTATAAATTTGTGATCACTCAGTGACGAGTTTATAATTGATACATCGATTTGTCCGCTAAAGTTACTCAAAACATGATCAATCAACGAAATACTCCCGGATGATTCTCTTGTTGGTATTACTGTAATGCATAGAAAAAAGTTATTCGATTTATAAATGTCCACAAAAGCACTGGACTCAAATACTAAATGTTTTTTATAAAAATACCAACACCACCTCCATGTTTGAGTCTGGAAGAATAAATGGAGTTATATTTGCTCAGGTTATAATAAATTTTTTCTTCTCTTCTGATCCACGTTTCGGAAATGATTAGAGCATCAGGACTTACATCTCCTGATATTACTTCAAGCTGGTCTAGTTTGTTTTTCAAAGATCTTCCATTCAGGTATAATATTTTCAAATGTTCAGTAGTTGTTCTGTTTGGAAGATGTATTTTTCAATAATTTTTTCAATAAAATTTATAATCAAGAAGCGATGTATATTCTGAAATGTTCACATTATTGTGAGAAGCCATAATTTATACGAGTTTCTTATTTTTTTCGATAATATTCAAAAGTGGGACATAGCTGATTATCTGCCGAGTGGTTGATATAATATTTCGTTTTATATTTGAAGTTAGAAGATATACAATTTCCGCATTGACGGTGACTATTATTTTCATTCGGACAATTTTTTAACTTGTGATTGCCGGCACACCTTGGACATACAGAAGTATTCCTGCATTTGTGGGCAATATGATTGAACTGGAAACAGATTTAGCACTGTGTTATCTTATTTCCATCAAATACTTTACAGATTTGACAATTAAAAAGTAGTCTTTGGTCGGAACCACTAAAAATCCTATGGAATAAATTCCCATTTACTTCAGCATAAATTGTATACGTTTTGTTTGGTGTATACAAGTTTCATGTGATTTATTTCTATGTATTCTTTATCGGTAATGTTATTTTGTTCACGAATTATTTTTTCAATGTCTTCCTCCTTAACATGATTTCCGAAGCGAAGTCCAGGAACGATAATTTTGGGATTTTTCAAATTATTTATGGCGATGTTGTAAAGAGAATTCATTTTTGATTCTATTTCTTTTCTCAATATCATAGAATCATTTTCACTTTTACATTTTATTTCAATGCCACCACTTTTCAAAAATTTCATGGTTTCAGCAGAAATATTCATCAGCTGATCGATATTTATATTATTTTTCAAATACTTTTGGGTTTGGATTATGAGCTGGTTTGTTTTTGGAAGGACCGTTAAACTCTCCACATTTTCTTTAGGTTTCAAAATACTTTTGAGTTTTGTAATATCTGCATATGAGATAGGATCATGTTGGGGTCCTTTTCCATTGTTCTTTATTTTTAATTCATTGATCTCTGTTTTTATTTTATCCAGTGTATCCATAATTATATCTTTTTCAACGATGTTCGAAACAATCAAATTGTAGTTTTCTATAAATTTTTTATTTTCTTTGGATAATAATGTAATGTTTCTTTCTTTTTCCATTAATAATAATTCTTTTTCTTCAATAATCTTCCATAAATTCATATTTTCTTGCGTAAGCCGTGAGATTGTGTCCATTGTTTCACCTATTGAGTCAGCACTTTGTGAAGGATTTAATTTATAATCGATTTGCATAAAGTCTGGTGATTCATCCTCTTGATCAGTCATTGAAAGTCTTTTTCCCTTACGTCTCGTCATATTGTTACGTTTGACTGGAATAAATAATTGAAATTTGATAGTACTAAACTAGTTGATTTGACATTTTTCACTGACAGGTTTTCGATTTGTCAATTTGTCAAAAAAACCACTGAAATGGCACAATATCTCCAAATATGCTGGAAGCGCATAGAAAACCAAAGGGGTGACTCCCTCCCTCAGTACTTAACTTTATGGTAATGTAAGTTTTGAAATTTCTTCTTTCTTCTTTACAAACAAAAATTATTATTTTTTGAGGACTTTTTCTCTTGACATTGACTTACTGAACCTACTTATATGGATTTAGGCATCCCCAATGCGTATTTTCATAATACTACCAGGTATATCCGTTTTACGTTTACGTCATCATATTTTGGGTACGTCATATTTCAAGTTAGCCCAATTGTCATTCGTGATTTTTTTTGGAACTCTGTTAACACTTTTCATTCCACGGCTTGAGTGTGAGCAATAAACGGAATAGGCCATAAAATTGTTATTGTTGTGACTCATGCACTCAGGCGTGTTTCATTTGAGGGTAGGGCATCATAATATCTTTCTAGCTTGTGAAAAAAGAATAAATGAGTTGAGAGTGTAATACTCTTCGAGCAGTGTACTTGGCAACAATGCACACGGATTTGACATTTTGACTTGAAGTTTGAGAAGAAGAATATTAATTACCTAGACTTTTTTCACTTTTGAAATAATTGGGGCAAATGAGTTGTTAAGAATTTTGATACCATTTGAATCATCCGTAATATGTTGCAACTACCAAAAGGTTCCAGTTTTCGTTTAGTCGTTTGAATTGCTCCGTATGCATATTTCTGAACCTTACCTCTCGGGGGACTCTATAACCCAATTATCTCTGGATCTGATTAGTTGGGCTTTTTGGGTACTTGACCCTATGTGCCGCTGTTAACCCTTTTACCAGAATATTTTGACATCTGAAAGAGCCTATCGAAAGCATCTTCCACTGTGGGAGCACCTAGGCCTGTTCTGGACAGAGGGTTTATTTATAGGGCACCATAGTTCTGTCCATAATACAAGATTTCTTTCCTTTCTGGAGGAAGTTTCATGACTCCGTTGATGTGTAGTATGTCTTCCTGGTGACAATCTTCCACCTACTATGGCCATCGAGTAGAGCATTTATGTACTGGTAGCGTAAACTGTCGAAGAAGCAACATTTCACCTAAGATGAGCATGGCTGTACCACCCCAGTTGACCTGACTTGGCACTCCAAGTACCAGATCTAGCACTAAGTATCCTCCCGTGTACTGATATCCTTTTCAAAGCATAGTCTTTAACCTAATACTAATGTGTGAACGCTACAAGGTAAGGTGCACCATACTATCGCGGATTGTTTAAGAGATATTGGATATGCTATTGGATACATTTAACCTTTTTCTATTTTCTAGTGCCTGTATAATCTCACCTAAGAGGTTTGTTAATGTTTGAAACATATTTGGCCATTGAACTGTACCTGTAGACCAATTGTAAGGTCGGTTTTAATAATATTCAGGTATTCAGTTAGCAAGTTAGTTTTGTGTGAGTACGTGCCCGTAACAGTCATTTCGCTACTATCATTTTGATTTTAATATTTATACGTCTTCAAACAGTAAGCTGTTTATCATTAGAGTGTGGTAACTTTAATTTTTAATACTATTCGTGTTATATGGGAATTAGTATAAATAATCTTTAGGGTGAGCTTGCATTCATATAGCTGGCGCCCGATTCTTACTTTTCATCACAATTTATTTTGTTATGATCCACTCCCGTCAGCACTTCAGTCAGTCGCGAGCCACCCTGTCACTCTGACAGCTTCGTTGCCATCATAAAAGCCGATAGCTAATTTAAACTCGTGGCACATTATGCATGTTTATACAGTTGAATTATTTTATCTTTATCCATGCGTCATCAATTTATGATCTAAGAAATAACACACCCTCTATGTAACATCTCCTTATTACATGGAGAGGGAAAATAAGATAATACTAACTGTTCATATATCAATATTATAAAAAAAAATTCTTTGACATGCATCATTTCATTCGATGAACGTGAAATTGACTAGGTAGTGTGAAAAATTTCGGAACAAATGTAACCACCCCATTTTCATCAATTAAAACTCTATCAGAATAGTCATTGGACTTATGTAAACTACTTGCCAGATGAAGTGGGACAACCGAAAAATTGCCTAATTTTGACTTGCTATAACTTGAACGATTTTGTGTTTTAAACCTAAATCTTTGGTCTATGCGTCATTAGCGTTGGGTTTCTTTTTTTGCAATTCGTTCTCTTTGTACAGGGTGAGAATTTAGAGCCGCAAACATTTTAAATTTTTGATCAATAATTTGGGAAATGCGAGGACCTTATAATTGTTTTTTAGATGTTGGGTGAATTGTTGGGCCGATACCTTGATATGTCCTTGAAATATTTTTGATAAATTGCGTTGCTATGGAAATATCGCTATTTTATGAAATTCCGTTTTTTTTTTTAAATATGGCCTTTTTTAGTTAAACAATAACAGCCACCATCTAAACGGCAACAAGGTATATTTCTACTGAAGATAATTTTACCAGTGGTGCGCAAAAAGGGGTTTATGATATATAGAAACGAAAATTCGTTTTTATTGAAAAAATTCAACAGTTTTATTGATCGTTACAGTTGAAAAGGTGCCATACCTTTAATTAGCATGATGCTGACAAATTCAGAGGCGTGCAAGAGGGGATTCTGTAATGTAGACAAATTAAAATTCCAGTTTCATTATTTTTTCTGCTTTTATATTTATTTAAGATGAGCATCCATGTAATTCATTGGCGTACAAAAGAGGATTCATTATACAAGGCGATCCAAAAAGTTTGGTTCATATGGAAACATTTCGTTTCTAAATATCATAAACCCCTTTTTGCTTGCCACTGGTAAGATTATCTTCAGTAGAAATAATCCTTGTTGCAGTTCAGATGGTCGCTGTTATAATTCATCTAAAAAAAGCCACATTTTGAAGTAAAAAAAAATATTTCAAAGATATCTCGAGGTATCGGCCCAAAAATTCACCCAACATTTAAAAAAAGTTCTAGGGTCCCTCTCATTTCCCAAATTATTGGTCAAAAATTTGAAATGTTTCCGGCTCTTACTTCTCACCCTGTACAAAGAGAACGAATTGCAGAAAAAGAAACCCGACTCCAATGACGCATAGACCAAGGATGGCACTTTCCACCTTTGGTTGAAAATACAACATCGGCCAAGAAATGTCCAAGTTATAGCTAGTCAAAATTAGGCAATTTTTTAGCTGTCCCACTTCATCTGGCAAGTAGTTCATATTAATTGAAAAACTTCATTGTCACATCTACTTTTCTTTTAAATTTGAAGCTTCACTTGTATCTCGTTTTCGAAAAGCATTCATAATATCAGTCCTCCTATCCTATGAATTTTGAAATGTACCTACATTTATTTTATTTTCCAGAAAAACATATTACTCTTCAATCCTTGAACGATGAACTGAAAAATAAGGAGGTTGTTTCTATGTGCAAATTTTATGAACATATCTTTGCATCCATGTTTCATTATCCTATCAAACCTGATGTTACCGGACTCGTAATAATTGAAATATATACTATGTTCAGTTGAATTTAAAAAAAAAATCTCATTGTCTGGAGGTTCGCCATTTCCATGAATTTGAAAATGTTAATTTAGTTAATTTAATAATTCATTATCTTATCTCATTATCTCATTATCTACATGTAATTTTTATCGGGATATCAGCCACGTCATTTTACATTTAGTCTTTGTTTTGACTAAAATTTCTCGACTTATTTCATATGCATTACAATGATGACGCACGGGTAAAGATGAAATAATTGAACTGTATATCCTGCTATCGAATTTAGTCTCGCGTTCGTCCCGTTCCTGCTCCCGCGTTCCCGCCTTGGTTTGAGGAAACCTTTACTCTGGGAACAAAAGTTCACAGATTATCAGCCCTTATATTGAGGGGACACTTCAGCCGGCACAAAACATCAAAATTGCGACTATTCTGAAATCGGCAGGAAAAATCAATTTCAATCGTTGCTTTACTCTGGTGGCTCAGCTAATATATGTTCCCATATATCATGACCCTACAGTAAAAGGAACAATGATTGTGTTACAGTAAATCCTCATTACAATTTGGGACAAAAAATTGGTGTCCTCACAGAAGAACGTTTGTGTATGTGAGTCACCAGAGTAGGTTCAGGAGAATATGAAAATTTCGTACTATTGAATAGCTTATTGACATATGTAGCTGGAAGTCATTTTCTTCATTCGACAATAAACTCTCAATGAAAAGAAAGTTATTGAAACAACAAAATTATTTTTACCGTGTACAAACTTATACATTTCTTCCATTCCTCGAAAATGAACACGGCAATTCAATCGCATTTTATAACATGTCATGTATGCAGGTGGTCATTTCCAAGCATAAGATGGATAATATTCATGCCTTGTTACTATCAGCACTTGTTTTTGTGTTCCTGAGGAACGTTGTATAAATAGATGTCAGATATAATTCAATGTCCGAAAGGGAAAGTGGTTGTTTTCTATCTCATATTTGCTTCATAGTTTCCACTTTGTAGGATATGTCGAGAGACGGGTATTTCGCTTTGTCAAAATTATTCGTTTCAATTTGTACATACTTTTCGAAGGCACACTTTTCGAACTTTGTAAGATTTGATTCACGACATAACTTTGAAACTCGTAAACAACACTCGCTTCTCATAAATGCTAGTAAAACTTCTGTCTTAGTTTCTAATGCCAGGCATGTGGTCGATGATGTGGATGGATGTCTGATTGCTCCAGTTGAATACAACAAAGAATGTAGTCCTAGTTATTGATAACCATTTACGGGGCCAGGTAGTCGAGTGGTTAAAGCGACATTGTTTTAATCACTTTTGGCTGCCAGTCAAAGGTTCAAACCCTAGCGACTGCAGAACTTTTTCTGATGGCCCGAAAAAGTGCTAGGAATCGCACGTAAAAAGGTAAGACCTCGTTAATCCTTAGCTTGCACAAGTTTCGACTTCTGAGGGCTGCCGTTTGTAAGGGGAAGACAGCTAGTTAACGGAAAAAATAATTTTAAAAAAACAATTTGAAACTCAAACATTAGGTGAACAAACGCGTTAACATTATATGAAAATAATAATACCACACCCTCATGAACACTTGTACAGTGTACCCAAAGGCATAGTTTGGGAGGGTAGAGGACGGCTAGGATCATATCTACTTTCCGAATATGAGATAATATACGCAAATAGACAATATCTAAACAAGAAGCGAAAACCATCCTACATGGTGATTTATCACCACAAACACGAAATTAAATGGGGTACTGGTCTATCATGTGTGAAAGCACCTCTAAAATTTGAGAGCTGTCTGTGACTCAAGTAGCACACGTATATTGGTAAAATATTGGTACAATATTGTGAACATGTTGGCGAAATATTTGAAATGCGATAAAAAATGTGAACACTCGGCGATATTGATACTTGAATAATAGTGGCGAAATATTCTCGAAGCAATATTGGCGTTAAAATATTCGGAGATATTGGTACAATATCGCTAGTACAATATTCTGACAATATTGGCAAAATATGTATTACGTTATGTTGTCGAGAAATAAAATGTGAACATTTTGCGATATTGGTCGAATATTGTTTAGACATTTCAAAAATAGTATTGGTGAAATATTCTGGAAACAATAATGGCCTCAAAACATTTTCCGATATTGGTACAATATCGTTTGAATATATTGGTGGAACTGATTATACCTTGGTGAATTATTAAATGACTTTTAGTTGATCAAGGTGACACCAGAGTCTGCCTTTTGATCGCCATAACCACTGAGTAAGCTGTTTCTAAAACAAGTTAAGGAAAGTACGGAGATTTTCGGCCTCGACTCGAGCCTGGACAATATTGACTTCTTCTGAATTATTTAACATTAGTATAGCTTGTTCCAATGTTCCCGACATCCTTATTAATGGATGGAATTTGTTTATAAGTGCTCCAGCAATCAAATAAAATTCGCGTAATTTTGCAGCATGTGTTGTTGATATCGTATCTCGAAAAAATTTAAAAATTGATTTGAAATGCCCATTTCTAGCCTCTACAATCCATCTGGTGCTAGTGATAAGGCGTGACTTGTTGGTTTCGAATGTTGTTAGTTGGCTTTGGTTTGGTGGTAGAAAGGATGGCATATGGTAATGAAGACCAAGATCTTGTAGAAGACCGATAGAGTCTCTATAACCCCTATCGACTATCACAACGTCACCCTCTTGAAATCATGTCCTCATTCCGTTCATGTCATTCTCTAGCTCACGCTGCAAAATGGTGGCATCATTGTTTCTAGCATCTGAGAAGTACGGCCCATTAATTGCCAAGATGTAGCCATCTGGAGCAACTAAAATTTCTGGTTTAACCAGGTGCTCATTTTTATGGAAGCAGTAGGATTGTCTCAATATCCGGAAGTTACTACTTTTTTCTATTTTGTTATAGGTACAGTCTACATAAACAATTGCTTTTGGGACATTGGGAGAAGGGTTGTATAGATGGTTGGTATACGGAGATACGTGTCCATGAATATAATTCTCCCTTGTAATCGAATTGAAACCAATATTATTAGGTACTTACGAATCTTTGCAATAAAGATGTCCTCACATTCGATATTATATAGCTAGCAATTTGTCTGGAAGGATAATTGAACAATATTTTTAAAAACTCATCTGAAACACCATGTTTGATTTTAATCAAAAAAGTTAGCAAATCTTTCCTCTTGATACGCCTTCTGTTTCCCCCTTGCTCGATTGGATCACAAAATCCATAGAGTTCTTGATAATCTACTTTGGAAATCGACGTTAGAGCTTTAAACTCTTCTTCTGTGTAACTATCAATATCTTCCCAGTTTCTGACATGCTTATTGTCATACGCAGCTGTTCTCATTCCTTGTAGGAATTGTAGAAGATTTGATATTAAATACGGTTTGTTAACAAAAGTAAAACCTTCATGCAGATTGTTCAAGAGAAATCCGTGATGGTCAAAATGATGACTACAAATTCTCAGAAAATCCGGAACATAGATATTTGAAACTACAAAAATGTTCACCCTACAAGCCAAAGTTATCCTTTGAACATTTTGATGAGCATTACAGATTATGCAGAAACGGCTACTTATTGGACCCAATACATTTAGGAGAAGACCGTTAGGGTTATTTTCCATTTGATTGAAATCATTTGTAACAGCGTTATGACAATTGAAACACACTCTGGTATCATCAAAAATATCTATTGGTGGATTTCCGGCAGCTTCTCTTCTATATGTGGCAATTTGCAGAATATCAACATTATCCTCTCTGTTCAAAGGAATTGTAAGTTTACGAATAAGATTTTGCTCGCAAACATAACAACTCACTCTATTGGCAAATGCCATAGTGCACACTGAAGTTACTGAACTGACAACTACAGGAACAACACTCAAAATATAATTATTTGCTGATATGCTGATATTGGAAAACATTGACAACTCTAAAATTGCTCGATGACATACACTTATTGATATTATGATTCTGTTTCCCAAGCCCACTACGAATTAGTTGAAAATGCAAAATGCAAGTAAACGTGTCTCAGAAACGTCAAAAACAAATCAAATGCTGAAATGAAGGTAACCATAAGGAAGGTAAATCATAAACAAAAATTACACTAACTACTCATAAATTGCACGAGGGGAAACCAAAGTGAATAACTATATTTCTATAATATTTCCATATTCCCGTATGTATTGGATTGGAAATTCTATACCAACTCGTTGCTCATTATCTGATTCTTTTACTAAGAAAAAATCATAGAGGTATTTTTTTTATGGTGTGACTATCTACTGAGAAAATATTTCATAAATATTCATTTTTATTTTCGAATTCTCATACAGTAGTTAATGCAGACAATTTTCCATTAATAACAAATATTTTGAGTTTTTGTACAGATATCTAGCTACTTATTATCGTAAAGGTTTGACCATGCTGCAAGTTATTTGAACTAGTTCAAAATATGGAAGTTGATTTAAAAATTTAAGTATAAATAATGGAAAATCCCATCCACTATTTAAGAAACGATCATAAATATTTTGGAAACGGTAAAACACAGGGAGTTGGTTGAATAGAAGGCAAGGAGTTGCGAGATATAAGAAATTCTCAAGAGGCGTTTGCATAAGTTTATTGCCTTATTTTGTTTTCGAGATATTTGAACAAAATATATTATTACGATATTAACTTTGTTTATTTCAAACATTATTCCGAAGATTATTGAAAAAACAACACAGTGATGTTTATTACACAAATAAACGAAAACAGTTTTCCATCAAAATCTTCATCGAACCTCAAGTTAGGATTCTTGAGATATTTTTTACTAGCAATTTTCAATTCTTAGAGAGTATCTCTTCGCTTGATTTCAGTAAGAATTTCTAATTAATATTTCTTATATTGACAGCTACATGAAAAAAAAACTGGTCTTAGAAAGTGGATAAAAACTTTCTGCCGTATAGACGTTTTCAAATCAAGTACAATGATTAAATAAAATTCCTACCTCAACGGAGTTAATCTTGAAATACAGAATGATGAAAAAAACGTGGTTTTTGTAAATTTTTGTGTAGTTGGCAGTACTTTTCATGACTGAATCACCCTGTTTTCTTTGGAGATCATGATGATACATACTGGAAAAATTGAACCCAAAAATACAGGGTCCACTTAACCTCCATTGTGAATAGTTTCTATAAATATGGATCACCCAGTATAAATTATGGGTACATCAAATTTTTTTGATGTAACAACAAGGTATCTAGTGAAATAGTTCATTTTGCGATCGTTCTTGCTCAGGAATTGTCATATTTTATACTTTCAAAATTGGGCATGCATTCATTACTGGATAACCCTGTATTCGTTTATTGGTCCCATTTTTCTATGTGGTTGCAACCAGGAAATGAAATGAGGTGTTTCTTGAAAAAAAAAATAAGTTTATTTGATTCTGTTTCGAAATACTTGTGAGGTAAAAGTTGATATTCCTCAACTTCAACACCCTGTATTGCAAAAACTAGTCATAGAAATGAGTTGAGGCCATGGACACTTTTGATCAGTATATCGAGTATTACGGTATAACAAGAAATTACATCATTTGACGGAACGCCATTTTCCATAAGAGAAGTGCGGGGTCCTTTGTATTTGGTTGGTTGAGGTAGTTTATGTATATCATCGTCAATGAAAAGTGGCTCATTCAAATCAATTCCGATATTGTGCAACACTGCCAAAGCCACTATATACATCTTCGTATTTTATAAAGATGTTCTGAACCCCGTTAGCAAGCACCTAAATTGGTTTTTCCAAACACCAAAACATCTTTCAACAGGATTACGAGTTCTGATGTGAGCGTTATTGTAAGGTTGTTCTTTGCGAGTTGATGGATTCCGAACAGGTGTAAATAAATAAGGACTGCAAGCATAGCCAGAGTCTCCTAGTAATCTTCCACGGTATGCCCCTTCTACATGGCGTTGTTTTAATGTACAGTGCATCCCATTTTGGGGACAGCCAGGTTTCTCGCTTGTTATTTAAGATAGAGCCTTGCGGTTTTCACGTTCCTGGCATACTTTTTTGTGAAACTCAAGTTGGCCTAATCAGATTTTGCATAACTGTTTCCGTTTATGAGATACAGGGCGATTTTGGAAATTGATACTTTTCGGACCCCTTCTTTATCTCCGAAGTTATTAGAAATAATGCTGAGCTAAAAACTACATCTGATACAGAATTCTGCGTAGAATCCAGTGGCGTACTTATTTTTTTTTTCGGAGTATGGTTTTGAAGATACGACGCAAACCTATATTTTTTTCAATGGAACACCCTGTATTTTATTACTTCGTTGAATTCGCTATTTTTTTCCCTTCAAAATTATGTATAACACTATATAGGTAGGATGTTCAGAAATGCTATAAAACACTAAAACATCACCTAATGATAATGTTTTGTTAGTGGGCCATGGATTTCCCATATAAAAGAAGAATTAATTGAATAATTTTCATTTGTGTTTTTTTTATAGGAGAGTAAGCAAATAAAGATAATACACTAACACGAAAAACAAAACGTAGGTACCTAATAGCAAAAAATAAATAATATAACAATTAATAATACAAATTAGATACAAAAGAAATACCCAATAAAATATTTATCATTAATAAAAATTTTCAACATTACATAATATCTTACTGATTAAACTGTTCAAATTGCTGTCCATTTTCCCTAATACATAATTGACAAACTTTTTCAATTCGCCTGAGTGCATTTATTATTATAAAAGGGCGGTTTTGTAAATTTCGGAAAGCTGCCGCTGTTGATGCACGAAGTTCTTCGGGACTGTTGTGTCTGTTACTGTATATTTTATTTTTCAAATAGCCCCACAAGAAAAAGTCTAATATAGACAGATCAGGTGACCTTGGAGGCCACCTGATGGGTCCATGAGTTCCAATCCAACAACCCTGAAAATTATTTTCTAAAAACCGCCCGATCAATCTTGAATTATGGGCAGGGGCGCCGTCCTGTTGGAAATGTATGGAATGAAGAAAGGCGAGGGGAACATCTTCCAGTAGTTCCGGTAACACGTCTTCTAAAATTGTCAAGTACCTAGTTGCGGTAAGAGATCCTTCAAAAATGCGGTATATGATTTTTGTCCCCAATATGAAACATGCCACATTAAAACCAAATCTACCCTGTTGTTGTCGTTCAAAAATCAAGTGCTGGTTTTCATCATACCAATGCCTTGTATTTTGCCTGTTAAAAATACCAGCACTGCTTATATGTGATTCGTCTGACCAAATAACTTTTTTTGCGAAATCAACGTCTCTCCGAGCATGGTTCAAAAACCAATTGCAGAAATTCACACGTCTTGCTGCATCACCAGGATATAAGTGTTGGACAATATTGACTTTGTAGGGTTTTAACTTATACTTTTTTAAAATTCTGTGTACCCGTGATATGGAAATAGCAGTATCATTCTCTAATTTTGCACAATAAGTCTGATGATAGGCATGAACGCTAGCTAACACATTTATTTCATCTACTTCTTGATTCTCTTTATTATATACCTTGGGTCGAGGTTTAGAATATGCACCATAATTCAGTAAATTATACTTTAGTCTGAATATAGTTGCTCGACTAGGTTGATGCCTCTCAGGATATCTGAAAGTTTTTAAATCACGATGAAAGGAAATGTCTTGTGGTAAAATTCTCGACGTCATACCTGTTCAAATAAAGTTCCAAAGCTTCGCCAACGTTTTCATTGGATTGATTCAAACATTGTATAATGTCATATTTTTCATTGTTTTGAAAAACCAAATCTCTTCCAGCCATTATCAGTTCTCAATCAACAAATTCACAAACAATTATTTCTACAATACTCAATATTCCTTCAAACCCAAACACGATGAAACACAATAATAATTCGTAGCGATGACAGCTAGATCAGATTTGTTTTTTTTTTCTCTTCAATGCCTATTTGATAAAACAATGCTTCCAAATGCATAGTAGCCATAATAACAACAAGGATGTTCGTATCATCCATGACCTACTAATGTTAATAATCAAAAGTAATAATCCTCTTATTGAAACTTGGAAAATCCATGGCTTACTAACGAAAAATTATCATTATGTGATATTTCAGTGTTTTTTAGCATTTCTGAACATCCTACCTATATAATAGTGTTATACATAATTTTGAAGGGAAAAAAATAGCGAATTCAACGAAGTAATAAAATACAGGGTATTCCATTGAAAAAAATATTGGTTTGCGTCGTATCTTCAAAACCATACCCCGAAAAAAAAAATAAGTACGCCACTGGATTCTACGCAGAATTCTGTATCAGCATTATTTCTAATAACTTCGGAGATAAAGAAGGGGTCCGAAAAGTATCAATTTCCAAAATCGCCCTGTATCTCATAAACGGAAACAGTTATGCAAAATCTGATTAGGCCAACTTGAGTTTCACAAAAAAAAAGGAGAGGAACGTGAAAACCGCAAGGCTCTAACTTAAATAACAAGCGATAAACCTGGCTGTCTCACCCAAAATGGGATGCACTGTACTTTCATTGCAAATACGAGAGTCATTATTACTTCCACTCCAATGAACAACAATATTTCTGCTCTTCAAACTGTGATCACAAACCACCTGAGTGTCTGTAGAATTAAAGATAAACCGCCTCCTCGTTTGTCCCTACTGATAGAATCACCTATCAATTGGTCTAAAAAGATTACACCATTTTTAGAAGAACGATGTTTCATTATGAACTCTTCTTCACTGTATAACTCAAAAGAGGCTTGAAGGATGTAATTATTCACACATTCTAAATTCATTTATGCACTAGCGGGCGGTAAAGTACACTTTACCGCCCGGTTCGCCGGGCGTAAAGTGGCACTTTACCGCCCGTGGGTGCATTATGGCCCGGCGGGCCGTAAAGTAGACAAAATTCTCAAATTGTCTATACTCACACATCATTTCATGCAATTCCTAACACGAATCATTTCAGTTCAATAGAGCAATACTCTTTCTAACATTTGTTCATAATCGTTGGCAATTTTTTCGGTGATGATCTATTTATTTGAAATAGATTCTCCAATATAGCTACTATAGTTTCATATTCCTCATATTATGTTACCCTTAATTATTGTATGCATAACGTATGAAACGTGTAGACCATTGCAATTCAAGTCAGTATTTGTGATTCGCGCTATAAAACCGCTAGTACATAAAATTTTGTATGTATCACGTGCGTAAAATGCGTTTAAGGCCTTCGGCCATAAACGCCTACTTTACGCCCTTGATACATAAATAACTATTATGAGATCTTTCACTTCCTCAGCAGCATAAAATTTGTTTCAAAAACATGTTTAAATTGTCAGGTTATATCAAAGTTATACAAGGGTAGAGGTCGGTATAACTTTTGACAGTATACTTATACTGCGTATAACCTATACATTAGTTATTCAGAGTTCATAAGTAGTCAATTTGCTTATTCTTGATTCATTCTTGGTATAACAATTCAATTTTCATTTATTTGTCTCTAATGTAGATAATACAGTAAAAAATGATTCATTATTGAAGAGAAAGAAATCACAAAATCATCTCCACAACGAACAAGAATTGAAATTACTATTATTATTTTTTTTTCTTTGGTGTCTTGGCATCGACTACTATGGTCATTAGCCACGTGTTCTGGATAGGCCTTGTTACTAACTCCATGCGCCACTTTAGGAGCAGCACTGTTAATTGGAACGCAACAGTGAATCGTGCAGGACTCACCCCAGTCCAGCCACGAGATTTGAGTAATTTAATCGGTCAAATTGAATTTAAAAATCCCAGCCGCAACTGGGGCTCGAACTCCTGACCTTTCGACCCAAAGTCGGACGCTCTAACCACTGCGCCACGCCCCGACATTATTATTATTATTACTAGTAATCCGGCTATCCGTAATATAGCTACATAATGCATTGAACCATATTACCACAATTAATACCAGATAATAATTAATAATCCTGTGAACTATTTCGCAGTACTCCGAATAATGTTGAGATTTGGCAACAATGCATTAGCAGTAGGGTTGACCGTTGCAGAAAACTGTAATTTATACGGAAATATTATAAAAGATCGCTGTAACTATTGTATGAAAAACATGTCTTGTCAGTTCAGAAACGCGAAATATTTGACTTTATATGAACCTTAAATGTATTAATATGCCATCGTTTTTAGTGTTGTTATGTGTGGAATGCGGGGAGAAAAAGATGAGGTATCTTTTTTCGATTTCCGACGAAGCATGGTGACTATTTAAATAATTTATTTGCACAACGCCGCGAAGCTTGGATTAATGCGTTAAAACGGGGCCCCCTCAGTAAATCACAACTCAAAACTTGGCGTGTGTGTTCTCGACATTTTATTGAAGGTTAGTTAGTGCATATTAGTTAATTTTTGTACATAAATGACTTTCAAAAATAATTTTGGGAAAACCCAATGCCTTAAAGGAAAACATGCATCCTGGCAGGATTCCTACCCAAAATATGGGCTACACCACAAGTGGGAAACCAGATGAGTCTGCATCTTCTTGTTCTCGACATTTTATAAAAAAGTTAGTTAGTATATCACTTAATTTTGGTACGGATCGCGATATTGTCTATAATACGAATTTTTCATCGTACCAGCACTTGATATCTACGCTAAGGGATAAATAATACGTACTTCGAAGCATATTCGTTACAATTTTATTAAAATAACACAAGAAAAATAAACTTTTAAACTAAAACACAAGGTCAAACGCCAACTAATTGATTTGCGTGCCCTCCAGAAAATATGGCCGACCTGCTAAAGTCACTTAAAGTCACGTGATCTGGAATGGTCTATAGTGATCGTATTTTGACATGTTTCATAAATCGGTACTGTTCAATATGCCAGCGTTCACCTCTAGCGAATATTGTGATATGGGCCAATCAATAGAGCATTTTTCCTAACAAAAATAATAGTAGAAAACCGGTTGTGCTATCACATGAAAGACAGTCCCTAGTTATATTCTGTTATCTTTTCGACTCGCAAATGTCATTAATTTGTTATAAACATTTAAATAACAAAAAACATGTTTTTTTTTATTATTTTGCTAATAAAATGAAAACTAATACAGCAATTTGGTTGTTCAGATGAAAATACTTGTAAACAATTAAAATACGAACAAAATGGAATGTTTTACGGCCCGATCGGATCATTAGCAACGGATGAAAACCAGAAAAACCCGAAAATTGTAAGTTTTTCTTAGAATTCATAACCCCGCCATTTTTCAACGAATAGGGTTGGTCCTTCTCATGAAAGTATTGAATCATGTGTACTTTATGTGTCCACAAAACAGGCTTTGACGTATCATTAGTGTTGGCACAATTGAAATTTGAATATATTTTGGCACTATCTTGCAGCGTGCCTGGATGCTCTAGTTATAGTTCGATTTAAGTTCCCAAAGCAGATTTAAAAAGTATTAGTACGCTACCACAAAACGTATATTCTAATTTTGCGATAAAATGCTGCGAAATAGGTGAAAAATGCTTGCAAACATGACTGAAAACGACCGAGCTGGTGGGAGAGGTCGAGTGGTAGGAGAGAGCGGGAGATGAGGGGAAGCGTATCATCACGTAACCCATTCATTAGAAGAATTCCCCTCATCTCCCGGACTCTCCTACCACTAGGCAGCTTAAGCGGGCTCGGCCGTTTTCAGTCATGTTTGCATACATTTTTCACCAATTTTGTAGTTTTGTAGTAATATACTTTTACTTCCATAATCTGTTTGAGAAATTAAAATCGGGCTATCACCAGAGCATACAGATACGCTGCAAAAAAAAATTTTAATGGCAATTGTGCCAAAACTAACGATACGACAATGCCTGTTTTGTGCACACATAAAGTACACATAATAATAATAATATAATAAATAATGTTTATTTCAATATTTCAATAAAATCGTTAACAAAGATGGTAAACAATAAATTTTCAATAAACATGTGTTCACTCCGAAAGTCGAAACTTGTATGGAGCGTGTAAATGCAAATAATGAATAAAAATACTAAATATACCTATAAAATTAGCGAAGCAACAAACATATAATACAAAATCGGGTAGTTGTTTATTCTAAGATTACTTATATAAAAATATATCGGATCGATATTCATCATGATTCAATACTTTCATGAGGAAGGCCAATCCTACTTCCTGAAAAATGGCGGAGTTATATATTTTTCAAAAAATCGTGAAATTTTCCGGTTTTTCCAGTTTTTCTTCATTATTAATAATACGACCGAGTCGTAAAACATTTCATTTTGTTCGTATTTCAATTATCTACATACAACCAGATTGCTCTATAAGTTTTCATTTTATACACAAAACAGAAAAAAACACGTTTTAATAATTAATAAATGACAGTTGCGAGTCGAAAACACAACAGAATATTACTACGGACTGTCTTCCATGTGTCTTCCATGTGTCGGTTTTCTACAATTCTTTCCATTGGAGCAATTAGATTGCTCTATTAGTTTTCATTTTATAAGCAGAACAATTTTTAAAAAACATGTTTTTTGTTATTTAAATGTTCATAACAAATTAATCAATGACAGTTGCGAGTCGAAAACAGAAAATAACTACGGACTGTAAAGGGCGGGGATTAGCGCAGTCGTTAAGCGCCCGCGTGGTAACCGAGAGGTTCCAGGTTCGGTTCCCGACGGGACGGGCTTTTTTCATTTTCAGATGTGAAAGTCTGAATGATTTAAGCTCGTGTCGGCTGGGAATAATCCTCCACGATTCAGTGTTGAGTAAGTAATTAACAGTGCTGGTGGCGTCCCAAGGTGGCGTATGGAGATAGTAACAAGGCCTATGCAGCAGTGGGACTCTGTATCATATAGAATTCTACCCCTCGTTTTCTACAGTCGATTACTACTATCGCAAGCGACGATCACATTATTTGGCACTCTGTGCTTTAGTCGCCTGCAAATCGGGTTTGTTCGGCAACGTACTATCCGAATTAAAAGCATTTGCCTAAATTTGATGAAATTCTAGTGACATTTCATATTCTTGTGTCCAAAATTACTGTCAGTGTCATGCATTTCTATTTTCGACGGCTGGTATATATATTTATTGCATTATGTTGCCTATAAACGGATTAAATTTATTAGCTCTGAAAGATAAAGAAAGGCTAGAGGACATTCTTTCAGAAAATATTGGCAAAAGACTCATGAGAGAAGAGTTACATCCATTTTCAATAGACGACACGAGGTTTTAAGAATAATGATATGGCTCAATATATTTTCAACAGTACCTATTCAGTTTTCATGAAACAGGATCAAACCGACGAGTGATAGGTAGAAGTCATTGCTATTGTAAATACTTTGTCAGAACATGAGAATTACCAGGAAAAAAAACCTAAATTGAAGCTAAATTCAAGAACAGAAATTTCCCCGAAGAACATGATTATTTAAATAGGAAGAGTTACCATTTCAATAACAATAAAATTATAAGTTAGTTAAGTGAAAGTATTCATGCAAATATATTAATTTGTAATATTTTGTAGATTTGTGATCAAGACTACCGAATTTTAAATATAAATGGGAGATTTATATCGGGTATTATTTATATTCTTTGAATAAAGCTACCTACCTATCTATCTATCCATTTGCCAGTGTTCACTCCATACCTTCATTATTCAATAATTAATATTATTTGCATATTTGCTTTTGAAATCGTACCATAAATATGTTTGACAAACATTGACAAAGTAAATCGAAAGAAAAAAGTATGGTTAACATAGAAAACGACATGTCTCGACGTCTTGCTTTCTTGCTACCGCGATAGTCGAGTTTAGACGATAATTTTTATGCACAGAGTACCAGTCATGTCGAATTCAGTCGATAAGTAGAATTCAATATGACACAGAGTCCCACTTCCGAACACACGGCTAATGACCATAGTAGTCGATGCCAAAACACCAAGGAAAAAAAAACTTCGGACTGTCTTTCACGTGATGGCATAGTGGGTTTCCTACTAGTATTTCTGTTAAAAGCTCACTCATTTTATGCTCTATTGCTTGGTGTAATATGATTGTTACATATGGTGTATGTAATGAATGAAAAAGCCAGTGCTTTTGTTCGAGAATACGTGAAAAAAAATCCAAATAGACGCCAACCAAACTCCATTCATAGCTTGGAATTGTGTCTTGACGGTAACTGAGCAACATTCAAACGTTTGTAGGAATGTAGGCTTTCACGGCTGGCGTCAATGTTTTGGTTGGTTTCAGGGTTTTGCCGTGGTCTTTTTTGGTTTAAATCTCCAAACGTTTCAACTGCAACTGCGGCAGTCATCTTCAGTGGCGTGGTCGAAGTACTCTTCTAGACGTCAACTGAAACTCCCAAAAAAGACCACGGCAAAACCCGGAAACCAACCAAAACATTCAAACGTCTGCTTCAACAAGATAAAATACAATTCTGTTGTGCTGTCTTATGTGATTTGCAAACATTTTTCATTTATTTTTGCCATTTTGTAAGGTGAGCCTGCACGGTTCCACGTAGGCAGTGTCGGCAAGTTCCTACAAATTAATCAAGTGTTTTTTTACTGTTATATCTTTTAGTTTTCAACTCCTTTTGGTGGGGAGATCACTCTGACAAATTTTGTGTAAGTGGTGGTACATGATTTCCTGGATCCAGGTTTAATTTTGGTTATGCAGTTTTTCGTGCATGTGTTGATTCGGAAAATAGAAGACGGATAGTAGTTCAAAATGGCTGCCCCCGCTTGATTCACTCACTCTATAACAAGTAGGAGTATTATCTACCTACAAATTGCGAAAGACCAGTTGGATGAATATGTCAAAACGGCCATTATTATATCAGTCTCTACCGCAGAACTGTCTAAATGAGAAATTTCCTCAATATCTGTTCAAAAATATATTCCATCGGTCGAATGTTCCTTTCCCTCAGTACAGTAAACCAAATATTGAGGAAACTTTCTCTTATAAAATAACAAGAGTTAACAATTTAATTACTGAGGAACTGAAGTCTCTGTATGCTGAGCAAATTGTAAATAGGGAAACAACTTTTGGAGATATGATTAATGAATAGCAAGATATTTTTCTTTTAAAAAAGGCCTATGGATTGTTAGTATGGCATTATTCCATAATCGTTGTTTAACTTTAAAAAAAGATTACTATTTTTAACATTTTTTATTTTCTATTTTCGTTATCAGTTCTTTCGAAAATTATTATTATCATCACGATTTTTTTTGTTAGAACACAGAAGTTTGTGTCGCAGGATGCAACCAGCTCATATTCGGTTTTTTCCCTCATATGTACCACTACAATTGGAAAATGAAGACCTATTATTATTATTATTATTTAATATCTCTATTATAAACAAATTATTTCTTGGGATAGCAATAAAATACTACTATTATAATTATAATGTTGGCTATGAGATTAATGGAGCACCACAAAATGATTCTTGTACAAAATATTGACAAGAATCGAACACATATAATTCAACGATGGTAGTGGGCAATAGTAGTTTTCAACGAAATAGGTTGATGTGAAAGTCCAGATTGTTTTCAATTCATTTGTGTTAATGATACTAAGATAACGAATCCAGAAGATATCTGTGAAAACATCAATGAATATTTGATCAATATTGGAGTTTGCCCATCAAATATAGTTTCTGATAACAATATGCAGTATTCTGATGTTCCCGAATATGCTCCTATTTATTCAATGTTTGAGATTGGATTGGATGTTAAAAAATCACCAGGCTTTGATAACATTAATGTCAATTTTGTAAAATTTGTTGAATCAGAATTGGCTCCTTTATTGAGTAAAATGATCAACCTATGTTTTGAATCAGGAAAATTTCCAAAAAAAAATGCAAAGTTGCAAAAGTTCTACCAATTTTCAAAAGTGGCAAGAAGTGTTTTATGAATAATTAACGACCTATTTCACTTCTTCCTATTTTATCAAAGATTATTGAAAAAATTATGCATAAAAGGTTACCTACTTAAATATTTGACATAAATGAACTATCTGTATAATAATCAGTATGGCTTTTCTTGAATCTTGTCATACAGAGCGTGCCACTGTGGATCTGATCACTAATATCCAGATGAAATTAGATTCGGGTTTTTTGTGCGGAATCTTATCACTGGATTTTCGTAAAGCATTTGATACTGTGAATCATGATATTTTATTAGTGAAACTAAGACAAATTGGCATCAGTGGCAACGTTTATGATTTATTAGAAAATAACCTAAGTGGAAGAGGGCAATTTATTTATATGGGGGGCTAAACCTCATCGAAGAGAGATATTTCTTGTGGGGTACCCTAAGGGTATATCCTTGGGCCTGTTTTGTTCCTGATTTATATAAATTCGATATCGTGCCTGAATTTGAAAGGCCATTTAAAATTATTCGCGGATGATACTACCCTGTACTATTATGGAAAAAGTCCTCAAGAAATAAACGAACAAACGGAAGGTGACCTCACTTTGATTTCGTCAAGGTTAAAAGAAAATAAGTTAACTTTAAGTTTTGAAAAATCTTGCTTTATGTATATTTCTAAAAGATCTCAACCATAAAATCAGACTAAACCCCTCACTATGGCTAATTCTTGTATACGATACAAAAAATACCTAAAATTTCTAGGTTTAACCATTGATCAAACTCTCTCTTTGTCTACGCATGTTCTGAATCTGAGAAAAAATGTCTCCTATTATTGGCATTTTATACAGACTGAGGTCTTATATTCCACTAAAACATCTTTAAAATATTTACTTCAGTTTGATATATCCAAAGCTTCAGTATTTAATACAATTTGGGGAATGGTATTTTCAAATTACCCTTCTTGGAACCTACTTCAAAATTATAAAAACCAAGAAATCTTCTAGATATTCATTCATTATTCAGAATGAAAATTTGCACGTTTATTCACCTAACAAAAAATAAGAAAAGACATTCCAATATCTCCTATGTTGTTGCTTCTGATGGTCATAGTCATCTAACCAGGCAATCTGATAACCTAAAAATTATCCAAATTAAAACTCAATTTGGCAAAAATTCAATTATCGCAGTATTTTAGCTTATAATAGCATGCCGAAACGAATAAGGTCTATTAAAAAAGAATTATTAAAATTTATCATTTCTACTGAAGATGAAGTAGTATGATGTCTCTGACCCATTTCTGCTCAATACTGATTCAACTATTATATTTATATTTAATTGTTACCTATCAACTATACCTAATATTGTTGTTATTATTACTTTTTGTTTCATATGTATATTTATATTCGTTGTCCCTGTATAATCATTTTATGTTTCTTGGGATTAAATTAATAAATAATCAAAATAATGAATTTATCATTGTGTAAAATATATCCGTTACAGCAACGTATGTTACTTCACCTACGCAGAGCTTTTTCTGGCATGCAAGAAATTAGTTAACATCAAACTATACAGTAATAACCCAATGGGCGCTATTCACAGTATATAATAATAATAATAATAACGTTTATTCATAATTCAATGCTACATGTATAAAATAAAGGTATACCCATTTCTTAATTTTAAGAAACAACTGTAAAATTATGAAAGGGTATTTAGTCAACTATTAATCTATTATGGAATAGCATGATCAGTCAAACAGTTTCAAATTGGTATGAGACTGATCATGTATTTGTATTTGTATTTACATATTTTTTTAAATGAAACATTCAGAACTACAAAGAAATATAAAACACCAAAACAAAGAAGGAATCCTAAGTCCATTTCTTTTTTCGAGAAAATATTTTTTTATTTTGATTTTAAATTCAGTGATATTTCTACAATTTTTTAAGTCTTCGGGTATTTCATTGAATTTTGAAAGACCTTCATGCGTGAATCTTTTCTGGCCAATTACAGAATTTGCAGAATCTAGATGGAACAAGTTATGTTATCGTGTATGGTAATTGTGAATTTCTGAATTTCTAATTAATACAAAATTAGATTTAATCATTTTATTGATAATAAGGTGAGATGCTTTGAGAGTGTCCATTGCATAATGCTCCTCCACAGAAAATGTGTTCGTCATTGAATAAAGTTGATTTGTTGGAGTGTCAAATGGTAGACGATACAGTACTTTCAAAGCTTTCCTGTATACAGCGGATATTTTATTAAAATTATTTTCAGAACACGTTCCCCATATATTAATTAAATATTTGATTTTACTGAGAATATGTGAATATAAAAATATATTAGCTATTTTGGGATTCAATTTGGGACATCTTCGCAGAGCTCCAATAATGGAAGATATTTTTTTAATCAGGTTATCAATATGTTTCTCCCACCTTAACCTATCGTCAATCCAAATGCCAAGATACTTCATCAGAGAAGTTTGTTTCAATTGTTCATTTTTTATTTTTATATTTAATTTAATATTTTGTTTATTTCTTTGTTGAAAAATCATATATTCAGTTTTTTTTGAATTAACAGAGAGAAGATTGGAATAAAGCCATTTTTCAAATTTTTGTAAGTCTTCATTTATCGTATTTTCTAGAATTAAAGGGTTTTCATTTGCATATAAAAGCACTGTATCGTCCGCGTATATGGTGTAATGACATGATAAGTTGATTTGGGATAAATTTTGTATATATAATAAGTATAAAATTGGACCTAAAACCGACCCTTGGGAACACCTTTGTTAATATTCAATCTATCAGTTTCCACGTTATTAGTGTATGTCCTTATAGTTCTTTTTTCAAAATATGATTTTAGAAGTATTGAGTGGTCAACTGTATCAAAGGCTTTTTTAAGGTCCATGAATACAGCTACCACAGCTATCAATATTTTCTTGAATCAAATCAATAACTTCTAAAACAGCTGCTTGCGATCCACTCTTTTCTTGAAAACCAAATTGATTCAGATCAAATTCATATGTTTTATTGATAAAATCAACAATTGTATTTTTCAAAATTTTTTCGAAAATTTTTGAAAAAATACTCAATAATGCTATGGGTCTGTAATTTTCAGGATCTTGAGCATCCCCACTTTTATAAATAGGTCTAACTGATGCATGTTTCAGTTCGTCTGGAAAAAACCCTTTTGTGAAATATTTATTAATTAATTTATTGAGTGGTCCTACCAAAATGTCTTTCAATTCAAAAATATTCCTAGTAATAAAATTATCAGGATCAGGGCACGTTCTTTTAAGAGTTCTAATTATTTCTAATATTTCAGTTTCGTCGGTTGGAAATAGAAGCATTGAGGAATTGTTATGAAGAGGAAAAATATTTTCAGTAGGCATGTTGTTATAGAACATTTTTAAGTCATTTGCTATATTTTCACCAATGTGTGAAAAGTGTAAGTTCATTAAATCTGCTATTTCCACGTTATTTCCACGTTATAATATTGCCATTCAATTATAATGATTCAATATCCCTATTTTGATCAAATTTTGATTTTTTTCTCATACAATAATTCAATACATTCCACATTTTCTTTGGACTGCCTTGTGATTCTTCAAACTGTTTATTGACATATTGAGATTTTGCTCTTCTAATCATTGCATTTACCTTATTTGTTTGAATTTTGTATTCTACAAAAAGTTCTTGATCATTAATATTTTGTTTCATAATTTCGAATTTTTTATTCCTGATTTCAATTTCATGAATAATAGAGCTGGTGATCCAATCATTATTTTCACGAGTTCTATAATATGTATTAATAATAGATTGATCTTTAGCTTCTTTAACTAATTTCAATAAATCTTCAAAATTTTCACATTGATTTCTCTTTAAATCATCAGCAATAAGTTTTCTGAATTTAGTGTAATCAACTTTTATAATTTCACGTTTTTTAATTTTTTCATCGCAACATTGACATTTTGAATAGAGGTATATATTATGCGATGATCCGTTATTGAAGTGTCTTCTAATTTCATTCTAAAATCTAACTGGTGGCAGTTAGTTAAGATATGATCAAGAATGCTTGATGAATTATTTTGTTTTCTGGTAAAACAGTTTGAATTTATTTTGTTTTTAATTTGAAAACCATTACTTTCTATTATATTTTTATAATTGGTAACAGAATTGCTATCTGTTAATAGATCTATATTAATATCTCCTACCAAAATAATTTTTTTGTTGAGATTCATGATTTTATCAATATATTCAAAGAAATCATTAATTTTTGAACTAGGAGTTCTATAAAGGGCTATTATGTTTAATTTTGATCGAAACTGCGAAATTTCTATTTCTACTGTATTGTATTCTTTATTTATATTTTTGTGAATACTGATAAATTTCAATCCAGTTTTTAAATAAGTTGCCACTCCTCCTCCTTGTTTATCATCACGGCAATGGTGAATGCTTGTAAAGTTAGGTAAATTGAAATAATCAGTTTCAGTCGATTTGATCCATGTTTCCATCAAAATTAGTATGTGAGTTTGTTTATATTTATTCAGTATAATTTCTAATTCATTGATTTTATTCAGCATACTTCGTATATTTAAGTAAAGTAGGTATATTTAAATTATCAAGTTTCGTAAAATTATCAGTAATCAGACTATTCATAACTTGTTCTCTCCCGAACTAAAGTGATTTTTTTTGCAAAATTGGACAATTATTATCATGAGAAGTATGGTTATAGTTACCTTTCCAATTGAACTTTTCACTAGCTACTTTACAATTTACACAGCAAGGATTAATTTGCTTATCACATTGGTTAATATTGTGATTTCCTGCACAGAATGAGCAAGAAGTGGAATTTCTGCAGTCTCTGAAAAAATGGCCATACCCATTACAATTTGAACAAGATATGATATTAAAATCTTCTCTGATTTTGAATCTATGCCATCCAAGGATTACTTCTTTGTTTACCAATTTACGATAAGTTTTACCACTTGTTTCAACATAAATAATAAATTTTTTAGAATATTTTGTCTGTCTAGAATATTTTATCTGAAGTATATCATCATCGTCTATGTATCTGAAAATTTGAAGCTCTTCTTTGAATTCTTCTGTATTTCTGAAGTTCTTTGATCCTATGAACACCAGTTTTGGAAGTCCGAGTTTTGAAGTTGTGATGATGTAATCATTTCCTATTTCTTTTTCAGTAAAATCCTGCAGTCTTTTAATTTCTTCTTCGGAGTTTGTTTTCAGAAGTATTCCGCCTTCTTTGATTTCTTGAATTCTCGTTATGCAAGCCTTGGCTCTCACTGGATTAATGTTGGATTGAATTTCTTCTTTGGTTTTTTTGAAAGTTTGTTGAATTTTGGGTTTAATGATTAGTGCTGGAGTATTCTGCAGAACTATGGCTTTTTTCGGATTTTCATTTTTTATTACATCAGCGCACGACATTTTTTCAGTAAATTCAGCTCTATTACATTTGGTGGAGAAACTATCAACTTTATCTTTCAAAAAATTTAACTCCGTTAAAATTTCTTTTTTATCATTTCGGTCACTGATTAATTTATTATAATCTTCAGATAAGAAATCTACTTGATTTGATAGAGTATTTATAATTCTTTCATTTTTTGCAATTATTTGGTCTTTTGCTCCCAATAGTTCCAACAAAAGTTAATTTTCTCTTTTCAAATGGATAATCCTTTCATTTTCAGTCTCTATACTGTTCTGAGTTGATTGTGAGATAGAAAAGTCTATGGGTAAAATCGGCTTCTCAGAATTATCAGTGTTCACATAATCTACTTGGGTGCACTGAAATCCGCCACTGGAATAATTATCCTCCTCTATAACTCCGGGAGTATTTTGTGACATTTCAAAATTATATGTCAAATAGTGTCAAAATTCATTCTATTGAATTCTATTGAATTACTCCAAATGGCAAGTCTTCTCCAATGGTACACTTACAAAATACGTAGAACACGAGAACTGAGCAGTCTTTTAAATTCACAGGTTAGCACTTTAACGATTAAGACCAAATATGTGGCAGACTCAATCTGACATTGTTTATGCACTTCATCAAAAACCAATTCTGGAAACGTAAGAATAGCCCCCCCGGGCTGAAGCATTCGTTGCAATGTCAGAGAGGATAAATGATGTAAACGCACAAAACGTACAGTTTCAGTTTCAGTTAAAATTTCACATGCTGATGTTCAAGCCAACAGTCATTCTCCCTAACTTCTCATTGAATCCTCAATTCAATCAAGCTTTAACAAAATCTGTACGGGGATCAATGGAAACTTCTAATATAATGTACTGTGATGAATCTAAAAGTATTTGTGGCACTGGTAGTGCATTTGATGTACAAAATAAAAATATTACATGTCAATTCCACCTCCCTAATAATACATGGATTTACACCGCAGAGGCATACGCTATTCTCAAAGCGCTCATTTGGGTAAAAAGTAACGCAGAAGCTAGCTCTGTCATTTTACCGGATTCCAAATCTATTCTTCTTTCACTCACTAACTTTAAAAGACATATTGATAAAAATACACTCATCTTTGAGATTATAAGTGTTTTAGAATACTTCTCTACGAATGATATTGATATCGTTTTTATTTGGATTAAGGGTCACTCAGGTATTGCCGGAATTGAAAAAGTAGATTTAGCAGCGAAAGAAGCAGCCTCTTTAGAAATGACAACCAATATCTGCTCTCTTCAAGACATAAGTGCAGACGTTAAACTTGAAACACGGCGAAATTGGGGAAGACTTTGGAGATAATTTGTTTCCAAATGTAAAAACCATTATACATTAATCCACCCCACACTCCCAATGAGCATCCTCCTCATAGACTAACATGTACTGATTTTGTTCTACCACCATCACCCGAATGAAAATGAACCATGGTAAGTTTCCTTCTCACTTGGCAAGAATAGGCAACGTAAACTCAGCATGCACTTGCGACGGTCTTTCCGTGGCGGATCTTAATCACATCCTATTCGCATGTCCCAATCACGGCCCACACCGGTCTGAATTTTTAGAAAGTCTACTTTCCACTAAAACTTCCCTTCCCACCAATACAACTGTCTTGTTGGCTACTCTCAACGAAGAGATTCATAATAGTGTTCTGTCATTTATAATGAAATCTAAAATATCAATATAGTATTATAACCTGACATTACAAAATTTCTAAAATTTTCTGTGGCAAAATAAACTCTGGTTTGGTGCAGGGGGGTTATATAAAAAAAGCGTATGTTACTTCTTCTTAGATAGTTTGTAATAAGAAAATTGTGATTGTAGCGACAAGCAAGCTAAAATTTCACTTGAGATTTATGGAAAAGAGAAGCTGAATTGATTTAATTTCTGTTCAGGAATTCTGATAATTGAAAGGTTTTTACTTACAGAGGGTATCATTCCAATATCCTGCCCGAGAAACAAAAATTTCTTTTTGTTATCTTTGATTGCGTCCTGTATAGTCTTCACTTGCACGGCAACGACGGACAGCACTTCGATAGATATCCGATTAAATTCATCGAAGCAACCCCAGCAACCTGTCTGGGCTAATCCCTTGTATATATTCCCTATGGACTTGTAGTCCATCTGCTCTGAACAGTTGAAGACGTACACCATCATGCCGAGAGCTTTTCCCAAATCTTTCGTTGTTTCAGTCTTGCCAGTACCGGCTGGACCGGCTGGGGCACCGCCCATTATGAGATGAAGGCTCTGGGTCAACGTTATGTAACACCTTGTGAAAATATCATTGAATTAAGAGTATACCTAGCAATAGAAGTCATAGGAAACAACGGCAAAAATGTTTTGTGGTATTTTCTATAACAAGTCACCTTCAATTATTGTATTGTGTGGAAAGTATAAATATAAATAATTTCAACTTGTGTTCCTGGACTGAAATCATTCTTTAAGATGGACCAATATACAGGATGTTCCAAATCCGTTGTTATTGATGCTACGAATTCGGTTAAATGGCCAAACTAGTAGCATTTTTAATGGCTTCGATGCCGGAAACAAAAAAAATGACAGTTGCGTTTACAGAATATTTCATAAAATGATATTTTTCATGCATTTCGATTCGTAATCAGTCCCAACAACAAATCTCTTTTGACTTTTTTTCGTAAAGGTGAAAATGAGACAGTTTTACTAATAGGAAACATTTATAACAAACGGATTTGATAAAGCCCTATAAAATATCGAGTAAATGTTCAAAAACACCGCCTTCTTGTTGAATACATATTTAGGCCCTTCTATTGACACTACGTGTGGCATTCAACACAGTTCGGCCATCAATTCCATTAATTATAGTTTCATTATAATTAAAAAATTGCATGTCTCTTTCATTTCTCAAGTTGTTATAAAAACTGTCATAAGAAAAATACTTGAAATTAGTTATTAAAGAAGCAGTAAAATATATATCATATCATAAACATTCAATTAACTCAAAGTGAGAAGAATCAGAACAAGTATTGAACAGCCCAGCCAGAAACTAATTCAAACCAAGAGATTTTTAAGAGTGACATTTTTTTTGACAAGACATTTCTCGATTTGGAACAGTTTATAGAACAGTCAATATGAATATTAGTGAACCAGATTATATCGGATAAAAAACATGTCAGAAACAAGAAAAAAAGAAAAAAATGGAAAGAATGTTTGCAGAACCACCCAGTGCACTGAATTAGAAGAGTCCTGTAACCATGGAATTCACCAAAATAGATTATAAAAAGCAAAATAAAGAAAGTGACCCCGAGGAAACCATAATACATTTAAAAGAAGAAAATTTATTACTGAGAAAAATAATTTCTGACAAAGAATGAATTATCACAGAAATGGCAAGAAATATCAAATTATTAACCAAAGAAAATTGTTCCTTACAAGAAAATTATGATCTGATTCTTTCTAATATTGTAGAAAAGGATACGATTATGGAGAGCCTAAATATAATAAATGGAAGGATGGATATTTTGGAAAAGAACAATGCCAGTATATCAACACCATCATATTCTGAAATCCTACAATCAACTGTAGAAACAAGATCAGTACAAGTGAAACATTGATAGTAAAACCAAAAATTACTCAAAAAGCCAAGAAAACTCAAAATGATTTAGAAAAAAATGTTCATGTGAGTGTATTGAATATTGGTATTAAATCATTGAAAAAAACCAGGGATGGCGGTGTAGAAATTCAATGTAGGGATAAAGAAGATTGTCAGAAAATCAAAGAAATAATCAATGAAAAATTACCTCGGCAATATATATCAGAAATCAAACAACTACTAAAACCAAAGATTAAAATTCCAAATTTGAAGATAGATCGTTCGAAAACAAAGGGAGAATTAGAGGGAGAAATTAAACGCCAAAATAGAATAATACAGGGTGATGATTATTTTCATATTGATTTCATAAAAAATTTCAGTGATAGAAGCTGTTCGACTGTATTTGCAGAGGTTAGTGGAAAATTATTGAACAAAATTATAAAAAACAATAATAAATTGTTCGTAGGTTGGCAAAACATTACAGTGTACAAAAACAATCACTTGTCACAATGCAAGAAATGTTTCCGTTATAAACATAATCATATTAAATGTAAGAATGAAATAACATGTCCACGCTGTGCTGGTAATCATACAATGGAATCATGTGAAAACCTTGAAAAATTGAAATGTGTCAATTGTGCTTTTTTCAATTCAATGTTTCAGAAAAAATATAATACTGATCATTCAGCTACTGATAAAAATTGTCCAACATACCAGTTTTATGAAAAACAACTAACATCTCAAATTGATTATAGCCAGTAGTAATATAAGTCTCAGATAAATTATGGTGAAAGACGATTTCATCAAACTTTTGGAATACCCCTCATTAGAAAGTCAAAAACCACCTGGAGAAAATGAAATTGGCATATTATATATTAATTCAAGATCAATCAAGAACAAAATGGACACACTTGAAGTTATCATTAATGAAATGGGAATAAAAATACTTATAGTAACAGAAACTTGGTTATCTAAAGAAGAGGAACAATATTTCAATTTCAAAAATTTCAATTCTAAATTTTCAAGTAGAACCAAAAGAGGAGGAGGGGTTGGAATTTTTGTTCATGATGATTTGGAATTCAAAGTTTTGGAATCATTAGAAACTGAAGTTAATTACTTAGCGATTAAACTGAAATATCCAGATATGATCATTTCAACAATTTACAAACCTCCAAAATTTAGTAATGTCAACTTTTTAAATATATTGGTAGAAAAACTGAACAATATTAATACCTTCAATAAAAAATGTTTCTTTTTTGGAGATATGAATATCAACATATTGAATGATGACAAAAACACCAAGAGTATACTAGACATTTATACTTCCAACAATTTTAATGTATGTAATAAAATAATTCCAACAAGATGTGGGACACAGAGTGCAACACTAATAGACCATATATTAACCAACAAAAAAGAAGAACTAAATTTATCTGTGATAGAAAATTCTTTTAGTGACCATAAAATTCAAATTTTAAGTACAATTTATAAAGGGAAAAAGAAATCAGTATACCGTGTTAGCCACTTCAAATATTATGATAAAAAAAAGTTGACAAATGAAATATTGAATTTCCAAAATTTTGAAGATCCCAATTTTTTATATAATGAATTACTTGATATTTTTCATTCCTGTGCCCAATCAAGAACTATCAGAATCAAAGAAGACTCGAAAATCTGGTTC
Source organism: Chrysolina oricalcia (assembly GCA_944452925.2). Classification (NCBI taxonomy): domain Eukaryota; kingdom Metazoa; phylum Arthropoda; class Insecta; order Coleoptera; family Chrysomelidae; genus Chrysolina; species Chrysolina oricalcia. The sequence continues at coordinate 28,195,992 of OX101811.2, read as the reverse complement.
ACAAGTGAAATAGCTAAATTGATAAAATTAAAAGACAAATATTTTCGGCAAAAGAAACATAACCCTGGAAATGAATATTATAGTAATTTATACAACTATCAAAATAAACTTGTTAAGAACACAATAAGGACTACAAAGAAGAAATATTACGAAGAAAAATTTTCGGAAGCTACACCTAAAGTTAAATGGAAAAAAATTAATAATATATTGCGTAACAGTCCCAAGAATAGCAGTTCAATACAATCCATCAAAATCAATGACAAAAAAATTGAAAACACGGTAGAAACATTTTGTCACTGTTGGAGAAAGGCTAGCATCTAAAATTCCTGTATCAACCCAAGATTCCCCAAAAAAAACGGCATCATCATCGATATTCCTAGAACCTCCAAGTCAAGAAGAAATTTTGAATGTTATTGAGAAACTGAACCCTAGGAAAGCTTGCGGATTTGACGAAATTGATGTTAAAATTGTAAAAATTTTCAAATCTGAAATTGCACCAATTTTAGCATAAGTACATATTTTCAAAATCATTTGAGTTGGCTATAATACCAGATAAAATGAAAATTGCTTTGGTATCACCCTTATATAAAAATAGCAAAAAAAACGATTTAAATAATTTTAGGCCTATATCCATACTTCCAGTCTTTTCAAAAATATTAGAAAAAATAGTTAATTGTAGGCTCTATGAGTATTTGGAAGAAAAAAGTATTATATTTGATCACCAATATGGATTTCGTAGATCCAGAGATACAGAAAGAGCAACACAAGATGTAATATCCTTCATACAAGAAAAAGTTGATAGTGGTAAAAAATGTGCCATATTATGTCTCGATTTATGTAAAGCTTTTGACACTGTTGACCATGACATTTTATTGAAAAAATTGGATAAAGTTGGTATTAGAGGGCATGTTCATAATTGGTTTAAAAACTTTTTAACCAATAGAAAACAGTATGTGTGTATTGGAGAAAATAAAAGTCAATATAAGAATGTGAATTATGGAGTACCACAGGGATCTGTATTAGGACCAGTACTGTTCCTAATTTGTATCAATTCTATTTCTTTTTTAAAACTGAAAGGGGCCCTTAAATTATTTGCAGATGATACAACAATAATTTATTTTGGACCTGAGCTAAAATTCATTGAAAGTAACATCAAGTACGATATTTCCAGGATTCTGTCATGGTTACAGTGTCATAAATTAACATTAAATTTTTCTAAATCCTAATACATGTTTATATCAACAAAAATAATGAGAAACACCTTTCCACCTATACAATTTGAAAATAATCACATAATATACAAAAATTATATAAAATTTTTGGGTCTTTACATTGATGAAACTCTTAGTTGGCAAAAGCATATAGAAATTGTTCGAAAAAAAATATCTCCCATTATCGGTATTCTTTATAAGATTAGAGGGTACTTAGAAAGAAAAATTTTAATGAATATTTACTTTAGTTTCATATATTCTAGATTACAATATTTAGTATCTATATGGGGATCTGCCAAAGCTTCTGTATTAAAACCACTTAAAAAACTGCAAAACAAATCAATCAAATGCATATACAAATTGCCTCTTTCAGAACCTACTGAAAATTTATATACCAAAAAATTTATTGAATTTGAATTTGGATTCACTTGAGGGTGTGTTCATTTATTCATCTTAGTAGAATAAAAAAGAAATATACCAGTTTAAATTTTCATGATAACATTGCAATTCATAATTATGGAACAAGGAATGTTCATGAACTGCAGACCAATAGAATCAGGACTGAAATTGAAAAAGAAATATAATGCAAAATAGTATACTTATTTATAATAAACTACCAAGCACATTGAGAAATATTAAATGTTCTTAAAAATTTAAGTATAAATTAAAACAATATTATAAGAAATTAATCTGATTTGACAATTTATCATATATATTTATGTATATATATTATATATATATATATATATATATATATATATATATATATATATACATATATATACATATTTTTTGTTCAAAAAATGTAATTTTGATATTTCCCTAATATAAGCAGCATATGTTTCTTGGGAATAATAAAGTTATTATTATTATTATTATTATTTATGTTTTATTTTGTACACCTCATTTTTGAGAAATACCCAAAAATAAAAATCTAGAGGTGTCATGTCTGTTGAACGAGGAAGCCACTTAACAGCAATCCATCTGTTTCCAAAAGAGCCTCGCAGCATTCTTTTTACGCCACTGACATTATGTGCTGGTGCCCCATCCTGCTGAAAATAGATCATCTGACGAGCCTCCAGATCAAGATCATCGAAAAACTCTTCCAACACTCTTGTTAATAAATTAATGTAACGGGTCCGTTTAAAGAACCATGCATGGTAGAAAAATGGACCGATAATTCTGCCTCTAAATAAACCACACCAAACATTAATACTACATCGTCTTTGCGCATTGTGGGGATGGACTAGAAATGGATTATGTCTATAATGGAAATTCTTTCTATTATACATCCCACGATTTGAAAAATTAGCCTCATCGCTCCATATAATATTTCTATAGAAGTTTGGATCTTGTCTGCATTTATTCATAAACCACTGACAAAATCCGAATCGTCTCTCAGGATCACCAGGTTCTAGTGTTCTAGTCTTAACTTATAAGGAGAAATCCTATGTTTCTTCAGAATTCGTTGAATACCAGACAGTGGAACTGCTATTTCTCTAGATAAATCTCTGATGGAATTATTTGGATATACCTCTTAGGGCCGGTCTTTATACCTCACAATAAAGTCTCTGATAACTAGATAGATAGATAGATTTTATTAATCCTTTTTGCTACAGGTTATGTAGATGGGACAAATCATAGTTTTGTGTATATCGATACAGCTGTAGTTAACTAAATCTAAGATGTACAAGCACTTTAATATATACATACATAAAAAACTCGAAGTATAAATAAAATATGAGAAAACAGGACATTTAAGAATAAAATTAAATATATTGACAGATAATCATCATAGGTATGTGCTCGACCTTAATGTAAATGTATGTAGAAGTGTAAATATAAAAAAAATATATACATGAGTCTAATAAAGAACATAGAACAATACTGTGACAAAAACATTTTAAAATAAAATAACATTTTCAGAATAAATACAGTCGTGCATTGCTCACTTCAAGTGTAAATTCATCCACTGTATAAAAACATTTTTCTGATAAAAAAAGTTTCAATTTTTTTTTGAAAGTGTTAGGAGACAAGTTCTTTATATCATTTGGCAATAAATTATAAAGACGAATGGCAGCAAATTTAGGAGATTTTTCATATTTAGCGTGATTATGTTTTTGTGTAGTTAACGTATTTTTATTCCTTATGTTATAATTATGCATTTCAGCTCTTATTTGTAGGAGTCCTTTGTTTTCATGAATATGTGTTAATATTTTCAAAATGAACAAACTGGTAACAGTCAATATTTTATTTTGTCGGAAAGTCTCTCTACAGGAAGTTCTATAGTCTAGATTGAAAATCATTCTCAGCAGTACTTTTTGCTTTATAAAAATCCTGTCTGATCCAGTAGCTAGTCCCCAGACAGCAATGTTTTGATTTATAATCGAATGGAACTTGGCATAATACACTGATATCAGTGATTTTGTATCAAGCTTATTCTTGAGAGATTTTATCAGGTAATATGATCGATTCAATCTCTTACATGTGAAATCTATATGTTCTCGCCATGTGAAGAATGAGTCGATCATTGTTCCCAAGAATTTTGTTGATCTGGCCAATTCTAAAGGTTCGTTTCGGAAACTGAGATTGAGGTCATGTAGATTACGAGATGAATTTGCAAATTGCATGTATACTGTTTTTTTCATGTTCACAATGAGTCTGTTCTTATCACACCAGTCATTAAATTCGGTTAAAACTGTATTGACTAATTGTTTCATATCGTCAGATGTTTGGCTTGATAGGATGATAGACGTGTCATCTGCATAGAGATATTTTTTTCCATGACTTATATTAGTGGGAAGATCATGCACATATAGTAGGAATATTAGTGGTCCAAGAACGCTACCTTGAGGGGTCCCCGTAGTTACGAGGAACTTATCAGACATTACGTTATTATGCTTCACTTGAAAACATCCCATATTAAAAAGTTTTTCTGCTACAAATTTGGTGTTCAAAGCCCTGCTCAAGTCAAAAAAAATTCCTACAACAATTTTTTTTTGTCAATTAAATCATGTATATGTTGTGTTAGATTGAGCGTTGCAGTTTCTGTCGAGTGATTTTTCCTGAACCCATGTTGACAGTCCGTCATTAGTTCGAACATTTCTAGGTAATCATTTATCCTGTGAGATATAAGTTTTTCAAAAATTTTTGAGAACGCACTGATAAGCGATATTGGACGATAATTCTCGATCATTTTTCATTTCATTTTCAGTATTTTTCATTTCATTTTCATTTTTCAGTATTGGGACTAGGACGGCAATCTTGAGAAGATTGGGATATTCTCCACAAGAAATACATAAATTCATAATATGCCCTATTACTTCTGATAGTATATCTACACATTCTTTGACAATTTTTGTGGAAACTTCATCATGTCCTGTCCTGTCCTGTCCTTTTTTTATTGGGTAGTGAGACTATCACTTTTTTTACATCGTCTGGTGTTACGGGTTTAAAGAACATCGTTGTATTGACATTCGGCATTATCGTACAGCTACCAGAATTATTTTCCGGGAAATGTATTTTGATTTTATTGTCAATTATGGTTGAGAAGTATTCTCCAAATGTTTCAGTGACTTCTACATCGTCACTAATATTTTTTTGATTATGATTCAGGACTATACGTTTATTTCCACTTGATGTGGATGGCTGCTTGATGATATTCCAAAGAGTTTTGCTTTTGTTGCTGGAATCATTGACTTTTTTCATATGCTGATTAATCTTCTCCTGTAGAATCTCATTTTCTACGTTTTTCTTTGCTATCTTATATGCAATGTTGTCATTTTCAGAGTTCTCATGTTTCCTCAAACAATTCATATGCTTGAGATCATCAATTTTTTTCTTTAGTGGGGCGGAGAAGACAATTTTTGTATTGTGTTTTTTTTTCTCGAACATTTGGGGAAGGCTGCTTCGAAGTATCTATCGGATAAACTTCACAGGTTTACATATCCTTATCTGATAGATAGAGTTATCTGGGACTTATCTATAGGTGAAAAGACCGGCCCTTAGTAGGATAAAACGTCAATTTTTGTATCTTCAGATATTACATAACGTTTTTTAGTTCTCCTCTTTTCAAAAACGTTTTCATTGTTCCTGATTCGACGATAAGCACAGCAAAAAAACGCCGATTAGGTAATTCACGGTCGGGGAACGAATTGCTGTAGTGTTGGAGTAATATTTTTCTGGCAAACCAACTAGGATTCTAACATATCACATTTTTCTTGGTGGGAAAACGGCATTTCTGAAAATATTCGAACAGTAGTTGACAGTTACAATAAATTATGACATTGCCATAATATACTTGAGAATATTTGACAAATAGTATTTCAACAAGTTTTCAAGGAAACTTGATTGCTCATAATAATTATTAGACCAAGCTATAGAGGTTTTTTTACACACAAAATAAAAGACGCAAATGGCCTAATAATTTTAATAAGATAGTTCGTTAATGAAAACCCCAGTTTTCGCCCCAACAAAATCGCTTTGTGGAATTTTTTAAACAAGAAATAGTGAAAAAAATTGAAACATTTTGGTTTTTTTGGAAATATCTCAAAGATTATTCAAGGAATCGTTTTACAGTCAATGGAACTTTTGTAGAGTTTTATAAAACCTACAAAATGGTTTTTCATATGCTAGGTGTATTTTTCACTGAGAAAATCCGGAAAAACCTCGAAAAAGAGACCATTTATCAAAAATTCATAATTTTTATAAATCTAAAGATGGATAAACAATATTGCATAAACTGATATATAAAAACTTGTGGTTCAACTGTGCGTAGGATGGTTTCTGTCCGATATGTAGTTTTTACACGATCGCGTTATAAACAATTTGAGGGCAAATCTTTCTAAATGCGACGATTTAAGGGAAATCATCTTATTCAAATTCTGTAAACGGCATATGGAAGTAGAGACCAATATCTACAATTTGTATATTTCGGATTTTCACCTGCAAAGTGGGAAATGTGTTGAAAATGTCACTGAAATTTACTCTAAATGCATCAAAGTGTACCCGAAGTCGCCTGAACTCAACTCTTATTAACTTCAGTTCGACTTCGGGTGACTTCGGACGCACTTTGAAGCGTTTTGATCAACTTTCTGTGATATTTTCAACACATTTCCCATCTCTCAGGTGAAAATCCAAAATAAACAAATTATAGATATTGATCTCTACAGATGCCGTTTGCAGAATTGAATACGACGATTTCCCTTAAATCGGCGCATCTTGCAAGATGTGCCCTTAAATTGTTTATAACGCGATTGTGCAAAAACTACACATCGGACAGAAAACATCTTGCGCACAGTTGAACTACATGTTATCATCTATCAGTTTCTGCAATATCGTTTGTCCAGCTTCAGATTTATAAAAATTATGAATTTTTGAAAAATGGTCTCTTTTTCGAGGTTTTCCCGGATTTTCTCAGTGAAAAAGGCACCTAACCGGTCGTGTAAAAACCATTTTGTACGTTTTATAATTCTCTACAAAAGTGCTATTGACTGTAAAACGATTCTTCAAATGCTTTGTGAGATATTCGCAAAAAAAACAAAAAAGTTGTAATTTTTTTCACTATTTCTTGTTTAAAAAATTCCACAAAGCGATTTTGCTGGCGCGAAAACCGAGGTTTTCATAAACTAACCATCCTATAAAAAGTAGTATAGGCCGTTTGCGTCTTTTATTTTGTGTGAAAAGAGCCTCTTATTTTTATCTACAGCTTGGCCTATATGTTTTATCGAATCAAACACATTCTTTCCAACCACATTCATATGACCCTCCAGTATTTTCTGTTCTGTACAAAAACGGCTTCAATGTTATCATTACAGCAGACATATTTTGATTCACAAAATAAATGCGGCTAGCGGAATGGCTTTAAGATGGAAATTATCATTTTGTACATTGATACCAAATAGCTCAGTGGTGTCGATTGAGTGATGCGACATGATGATCACGGCTTTCACGAGTTCACATCCCAGCGCAATTTTTTTCTTTTTTCTGTCTTATTTTGCTATTAGTAACGAAATATTGTCATTCGTATAAGTACCAAAATTGAGTATTTGGACAATCATGAGGTTTTATTCGCCAAAACAAAGAAATTTTTTGTACTAGTGAAAGAAATAAATATTTCCACATAAGTGGCTCATTTTCCAGTTTACGAAAAAAAGTCGAGTGAGCTTTGTTGTTGAGACTGTTATTACAAATCGAAATGCATGAAAAAATATAGGGTGTTCCGTTGAAAAAAATATCATTTTATGAAATATTCTGAAAACGCAACTGTCAATTTTTTTTTCGGCATCGAGAAGGCCATTAACTACTAGTTTGCCCATTTAACCGAATTCGTAGCATCAATACTGGAGTTGGCAATGGTGCCGACTTAATTTGGAACACCCTGTATAAAAGATTTTATCGTTGAAAAAATTAAAAAATGTGAACAGAAAACATCTTAAGGAAGTGAAACAACTACTGGAAATTATTGAGCCTAGCCCAAATTTGAAAAAAAAAATTATTCTACAGATCACCTGCCAGTGATGTGATCACATTCATCGATGAATTAAATGACATATTAGGCAATGTTAATGAAAAATGTGACTATAAGTTCTTTTTAGGGGATATAAATATTAACTTATTAGAAGAAACAAAGGAATCAAAAAGCTATCTTGATTATTTGAGTGAACATGGATACATGTCAGCAATTAATATTTCCACTAGTTGTTTTTCCGCCAAAATAAAAAAGTAGTTAGCGAAAATTGAAATGGTTGAATTCCTTATAAAATTACCTTTTTAAAGATGTCACACTTACTACTTTCCCTATTCGAATTGTTTAGGTGATAGTAACCAAGGGGTGGAGGGAGAGGTATGACAGTTGAGGTCATGATAGGAAGATGTCTCCCTTGGATTGAAAATCGACGTGTTTTTGCATTTTTTTCATAACAGAGGTGATTTGGAGATATTCGATCTGTTTCGTTTTCGCGTGGGTAGCGCCATCTCTTGACAACATAAAATAGGTCGAATTTATAAATGTATGGAGATTCACATTTTTATATATTTGAAACGCTTGAAACGTAAATATATTGTGTTTGATCAAAAATAAATAAATCGGGAAGCAAAATAAAAAATATTGCTACAACTAATAAATATATTGACACAAAATTTTACGTATTTGCAAAGATACTGTTTACCCAAACGGCGCCGGCGCCTCAAAGACATGCAATAAAAAAATTATTTATGATTTAACAATTAAAATTACATGAAAGTCATCTTTTAAATTTTTTTGCTCATATCAACTGTTTTCGTTAAAACAAATAATGTTGTTATGTATTACTGCAGTGTTTTGAAACTAAAGTAAGAGGGTCATGGAAGGCAAAACAAATGTTCAAACAAATTTGACGTTATAACTGTCATAAATTGAAACAGTGCATGCGTAATTATATGATGGCAATTATTTAAAGTATATTCAAGAGTTTTGAGATATAAAATTTGTTACTGATATCTGAAAATGGTTTGGTTTACAAACTGAGAAAAGGCCGATATGCAGTTTGTCTATGGAATGGCCAAAGGCCATTTATCAAGAGAGATATCCTCATCGCATTGTTCCAAATAGACAATCATTTGTGAGAATACATGAAAGGCTGTGCGAATCAGGCACTTTTCAAAGGTCGGCTGCTCTTATTGGGAGACCTGTAACGGTAAGAACAGTGGTGCTGGAGGAAGAAGTTTTACATGAAGTTGAGCGTAGCACCGATACAAGTACATGCAAAATTGCACAACAATTAAACATATAAGATGTCCGGAGGACTGCTCACTGCTAAAATCCTATACAATAGGAAAGTTGGGTCGAAAATCCATCAGAAAACAACTACTTTCCTGGCTAATGCCACGACGAACATTGAATTACATCTGATGAAATTTCCGTGCAGAGTTCCTACAAGGTTCTCTCTGCAATTGCTTGGTTGCATGGGAATGTTCATCGAAACATTCGGACCACCTATATATCGATTTCGGAGTGTTGCTCCTCATCAGTATAGGGTAAGGTCTAGCAGTCAATAACTAATGACTGCAACGAATGAATCGACGACCAAACCCATTTACAGACCGAAACTGAGATCGCGCCCGCACAGTGGATTAATTCCAAACTGCGAGCGCCATCTCAGTGCCGGAAGCCCAACCAAAGCAATACCCATGACCACGATCGTCAAGACCGTATATAAACAGAAAAGAAAACTGTAGGTCACAATGAGCTTATGACAAGAGGCATAAGATGTCCGGAGGACTGCTCACTGCTAAAATCCTATACAATAGGAAAGTTGGGTCGAAAATCCATCAGAAAACAACTACTTTCCTGGCTAATGCCACGACGAACATTGAATTACATCTGATGAAATTTCCGTGCAGAGTTCCTACAAGGTTCTCTCTGCAATTGCTTGGTTGCATGGGAATGTTCATCGAAACATTCGGACCACCTATATATCGATTTCGGAGTGTTGCTCCTCATCAGTATAGGGTAGGTCTAGCAGTCAATAACTAATGACTGCAACGAATGAATCGACGACCAAACCCATTTACAGACCGAAACTGAGATCGCGCCCGCACAGTGGATTAATTCCAAACTGCGAGCGCCATCTCAGTGCCGGAAGCCCAACCAAAGCAATACCCATGACCACGATCGTCAAGACCGTATATAAACAGAAAAGAAAACTGTAGGTCACAATGAGCTTATGACAAGAGGCATAAGATGTCCGGAGGACTGCTCACTGCTAAAATCCTATACAATAGGAAAGTTGGGTCGAAAATCCATCAGAAAACAACTACTTTCCTGGCTAATGGTTGGGCTTCCGGCACTGAGATGGCGCTCGCAGTTTGGAATTAATCCACTGTGCGGGCGCGATCTCAGTTTCGGTCTGTAAATGGGTTTGGTCGTCGATTCATTCGTTGCAGTCATTAGTTATTGACTGCTAGACCTACCCTATACTGATGAGGAGCAACACTCCGAAATCGATATATAGGTGGTCCGAATGTTTCGATGAACATTCCCATGCAACCAAGCAATTGCAGAGAGAACCTTGTAGGAACTCTGCACGGAAATTTCATCAGATGTAATTCAATGTTCGTCGTGGCATTAGCCAGGAAAGTAGTTGTTTTCTGATGGATTTTCGACCCAACTTTCCTATTGTATAGGATTTTAGCAGTGAGCAGTCCTCCGGACATCTTATGCCTCTTGTCATAAGCTCATTGTGACCTACAGTTTTCTTTTCTGTTTATATACGGTCTTGACGATCGTGGTCATGGGTATTGCTTTGGTTGGGCTTCCGGCACTGAGATGGCGCTCGCAGTTTGGAATTAATCCACTGTGCGGGCGCGATCTCAGTTTCGGTCTGTAAATGGGTTTGGTCGTCGATTCATTCGTTGCAGTCATTAGTTATTGACTGCTAGACCTACCCTATACTGATGAGGAGCAACACTCCGAAATCGATATATAGGTGGTCCGAATGTTTCGATGAACATTCCCATGCAACCAAGCAATTGCAGAGAGAACCTTGTAGGAACTCTGCACGGAAATTTCATCAGATGTAATTCAATGTTCGTCGTGGCATTAGCCAGGAAAGTAGTTGTTTTCTGATGGATTTTCGACCCAACTTTCCTATTGTATAGGATTTTAGCAGTGAGCAGTCCTCCGGACATCTTATGCCTCTTGTCATAAGCTCATTGTGACCTACAGTTTTCTTTTCTTTTCAATTAAACATATCTCACTTTACTGTATGGAAGATTTTGAAAGATTACCAACTGTATCCTTACCACACACGGCGTGCGTTCAAGCGTTATTACCTGCGGATTTTCCCAAGCGAGTTGTTTATTCTACTTGGCTTTTGCAACAACAGGTTGCATTTCCGACATTTTTATCCAGTATATTACTTTTCGATGAAACGTGTTCTTCCCATAATTCAATTATGAATTCATAACAACCGTATCTGGGCAGAAGAAAATCCCCATGTGGTATCGAAAATAATTATCAACAACAGTTTTCCGTGAATGTATGGGTTGGTATTGTTGGTGATTATCATTTTTTACCCCCGGAATTAAATGGTCAAGAGTATCGTCGTTTTTTTGGAATTTGTGAAACCTGTTCTATCAGAAAATGTATCACTGGCAGTAAGAGGAACAATGTGGTTCATGCACTATGCAGTAGCACGTCAATTTCTGGATGCAACTTATGGAGAAAACTGGATCGGTCGCGCAGGCCCACAGTCATGGCCACCCAGGTCACCAGATTTAGATCCCATGGATTTTTTCCTTTTGGGATATTTAAAGTCTTTCATTTATAAAACTCCAGTCAACACTGAAGAATAATTAATTCAACGAATACGGGGTTCATCTGATCATATAAGACACGGGGCCAGGTAGCCGAGTGGTTAAAGCGACACTGTTTCTGTCACTGGCTGCCAGTCGGCGATGGTTCAAACCATGACGACTGCAGAAATTTTTCTGATGGCCCAAGAAGGTGCTAGGAATCGCACGTAAAAATGTAAGACCTCGTTAATCCTTGGCGCGCACAAGTTTCAACTTCTGAGGGCTGCCGTTCGTAAGGGGACGACAGCTGGTTAACGGAAAAACAATTTTTTTTCAACAATACGCCGGAAATATTTCAACGTGTTCGGGAATCGATGGTAAGACGAATTATGCATTAAAGTTGAAGGAGGACATTTTGAGCAACTATTATAAGTTTTGTGTTAGTTATTGTTGAATGACCACGGAAAAAATTGCGTGGGTACCATTTTTGTTTAAGGTTCATATAAACCCATGAAAAAATGAACGGCAAGGTTAAAAATTCTGAAAAATATTCGAGACATTTTGGCATTCAAATTGAATAATTAGAGAGATCTAGAAGAACATCTGATTGACAGTTTTCGAGGAAAAAAATAAAAACCTAAATTTTTTCCCAATAACCATTCATCAGATTCCATTTCAAATATCATATCAATGTCAAAGTAAAAGATCATAACGATTTTTTCAGAATTTTTAGTTTCGACATTCCCTCACAATTTAAAAAAAATCTGAAAATCTTGTTATTAAATCAAAGACAGTTGAGAAGAATCGTTTTTGGAAGTGATATTTATATGAAATTTAGAAGACTGAACATTGAGGAACAATTCATACTATTTTTCAGACATAAAATCAAACGATTTATATTTTTATGCACTAGCGGGCGGTAAAGTACACTTTACCGCCCGGTTCGCCGGGCGTAAAGTGGCACTTTACCGCCCGTGGGCGCATTATGGCCCGGCGAACCGTAAAGTAGACAAAATTCTCAAATTGTCTATACTCACACATCATTCGACGTGTTTTTGCATTTTTTTCATAACAGAGGTGATTTGGAGATATTCGATCTGTTTCGTTTTCGCGTGGGTAGCGCCATCTCTTGACAACATAAAATAGGTCGAATTTATAAATGTATGGAGATTCACATTTTTATATATTTGAAACGCTTGAAACGTAAATATATTGTGTTTGATCAAAAATAAATAAATCGGGAAGCAAAATAAAAAATATTGCTACAACTAATAAATATATTGACACAAAATTTTACGTATTTGCAAAGATACTGTTTACCCAAACGGCGCCGGCGCCTCAAAGACATGCAATAAAAAAATTATTTATGATTTAACAATTAAAATTACATGAAAGTCATCTTTTAAATTTTTTTGCTCATATCAACTGTTTTCGTTAAAACAAATAATGTTGTTATGTATTACTGCAGTGTTTTGAAACTAAAGTAAGAGGGTCATGGAAGGCAAAACAAATGTTCAAACAAATTTGACGTTATAACTGTCATAAATTGAAACAGTGCATGCGTAATTATATGATGGCAATTATTTAAAGTATATTCAAGAGTTTTGAGATATAAAATTTGTTACTGATATCTGAAAATGGTTTGGTTTACAAACTGAGAAAAGGCCGATATGCAGTTTGTCTATGGAATGGCCAAAGGCCATTTATCAAGAGAGATATCCTCATCGCATTGTTCCAAATAGACAATCATTTGTGAGAATACATGAAAGGCTGTGCGAATCAGGCACTTTTCAAAGGTCGGCTGCTCTTATTGGGAGACCTGTAACGGTAAGAACAGTGGTGCTGGAGGAAGAAGTTTTACATGAAGTTGAGCGTAGCACCGATACAAGTACATGCAAAATTGCACAACAATTAAACATATAAGATGTCCGGAGGACTGCTCACTGCTAAAATCCTATACAATAGGAAAGTTGGGTCGAAAATCCATCAGAAAACAACTACTTTCCTGGCTAATGCCACGACGAACATTGAATTACATCTGATGAAATTTCCGTGCAGAGTTCCTACAAGGTTCTCTCTGCAATTGCTTGGTTGCATGGGAATGTTCATCGAAACATTCGGACCACCTATATATCGATTTCGGAGTGTTGCTCCTCATCAGTATAGGGTAAGGTCTAGCAGTCAATAACTAATGACTGCAACGAATGAATCGACGACCAAACCCATTTACAGACCGAAACTGAGATCGCGCCCGCACAGTGGATTAATTCCAAACTGCGAGCGCCATCTCAGTGCCGGAAGCCCAACCAAAGCAATACCCATGACCACGATCGTCAAGACCGTATATAAACAGAAAAGAAAACTGTAGGTCACAATGAGCTTATGACAAGAGGCATAAGATGTCCGGAGGACTGCTCACTGCTAAAATCCTATACAATAGGAAAGTTGGGTCGAAAATCCATCAGAAAACAACTACTTTCCTGGCTAATGCCACGACGAACATTGAATTACATCTGATGAAATTTCCGTGCAGAGTTCCTACAAGGTTCTCTCTGCAATTGCTTGGTTGCATGGGAATGTTCATCGAAACATTCGGACCACCTATATATCGATTTCGGAGTGTTGCTCCTCATCAGTATAGGGTAGGTCTAGCAGTCAATAACTAATGACTGCAACGAATGAATCGACGACCAAACCCATTTACAGACCGAAACTGAGATCGCGCCCGCACAGTGGATTAATTCCAAACTGCGAGCGCCATCTCAGTGCCGGAAGCCCAACCAAAGCAATACCCATGACCACGATCGTCAAGACCGTATATAAACAGAAAAGAAAACTGTAGGTCACAATGAGCTTATGACAAGAGGCATAAGATGTCCGGAGGACTGCTCACTGCTAAAATCCTATACAATAGGAAAGTTGGGTCGAAAATCCATCAGAAAACAACTACTTTCCTGGCTAATGCCACGACGAACATTGAATTACATCTGATGAAATTTCCGTGCAGAGTTCCTACAAGGTTCTCTCTGCAATTGCTTGGTTGCATGGGAATGTTCATCGAAACATTCGGACCACCTATATATCGATTTCGGAGTGTTGCTCCTCATCAGTATAGGGTAGGTCTAGCAGTCAATAACTAATGACTGCAACGAATGAATCGACGACCAAACCCATTTACAGACCGAAACTGAGATCGCGCCCGCACAGTGGATTAATTCCAAACTGCGAGCGCCATCTCAGTGCCGGAAGCCCAACCAAAGCAATACCCATGACCACGATCGTCAAGACCGTATATAAACAGAAAAGAAAACTGTAGGTCACAATGAGCTTATGACAAGAGGCATAAGATGTCCGGAGGACTGCTCACTGCTAAAATCCTATACAATAGGAAAGTTGGGTCGAAAATCCATCAGAAAACAACTACTTTCCTGGCTAATGGTTGGGCTTCCGGCACTGAGATGGCGCTCGCAGTTTGGAATTAATCCACTGTGCGGGCGCGATCTCAGTTTCGGTCTGTAAATGGGTTTGGTCGTCGATTCATTCGTTGCAGTCATTAGTTATTGACTGCTAGACCTACCCTATACTGATGAGGAGCAACACTCCGAAATCGATATATAGGTGGTCCGAATGTTTCGATGAACATTCCCATGCAACCAAGCAATTGCAGAGAGAACCTTGTAGGAACTCTGCACGGAAATTTCATCAGATGTAATTCAATGTTCGTCGTGGCATTAGCCAGGAAAGTAGTTGTTTTCTGATGGATTTTCGACCCAACTTTCCTATTGTATAGGATTTTAGCAGTGAGCAGTCCTCCGGACATCTTATGCCTCTTGTCATAAGCTCATTGTGACCTACAGTTTTCTTTTCTGTTTATATACGGTCTTGACGATCGTGGTCATGGGTATTGCTTTGGTTGGGCTTCCGGCACTGAGATGGCGCTCGCAGTTTGGAATTAATCCACTGTGCGGGCGCGATCTCAGTTTCGGTCTGTAAATGGGTTTGGTCGTCGATTCATTCGTTGCAGTCATTAGTTATTGACTGCTAGACCTACCCTATACTGATGAGGAGCAACACTCCGAAATCGATATATAGGTGGTCCGAATGTTTCGATGAACATTCCCATGCAACCAAGCAATTGCAGAGAGAACCTTGTAGGAACTCTGCACGGAAATTTCATCAGATGTAATTCAATGTTCGTCGTGGCATTAGCCAGGAAAGTAGTTGTTTTCTGATGGATTTTCGACCCAACTTTCCTATTGTATAGGATTTTAGCAGTGAGCAGTCCTCCGGACATCTTATGCCTCTTGTCATAAGCTCATTGTGACCTACAGTTTTCTTTTCTTTTCAATTAAACATATCTCACTTTACTGTATGGAAGATTTTGAAAGATTACCAACTGTATCCTTACCACACACGGCGTGCGTTCAAGCGTTATTACCTGCGGATTTTCCCAAGCGAGTTGTTTATTCTACTTGGCTTTTGCAACAACAGGTTGCATTTCCGACATTTTTATCCAGTATATTACTTTTCGATGAAACGTGTTCTTCCCATAATTCAATTATGAATTCATAACAACCGTATCTGGGCAGAAGAAAATCCCCATGTGGTATCGAAAATAATTATCAACAACAGTTTTCCGTGAATGTATGGGTTGGTATTGTTGGTGATTATCATTTTTTACCCCCGGAATTAAATGGTCAAGAGTATCGTCGTTTTTTTGGAATTTGTGAAACCTGTTCTATCAGAAAATGTATCACTGGCAGTAAGAGGAACAATGTGGTTCATGCACTATGCAGTAGCACGTCAATTTCTGGATGCAACTTATGGAGAAAACTGGATCGGTCGCGCAGGCCCACAGTCATGGCCACCCAGGTCACCAGATTTAGATCCCATGGATTTTTTCCTTTTGGGATATTTAAAGTCTTTCATTTATAAAACTCCAGTCAACACTGAAGAATAATTAATTCAACGAATACGGGGTTCATCTGATCATATAAGACACGGGGCCAGGTAGCCGAGTGGTTAAAGCGACACTGTTTCTGTCACTGGCTGCCAGTCGGCGATGGTTCAAACCATGACGACTGCAGAAATTTTTCTGATGGCCCAAGAAGGTGCTAGGAATCGCACGTAAAAATGTAAGACCTCGTTAATCCTTGGCGCGCACAAGTTTCAACTTCTGAGGGCTGCCGTTCGTAAGGGGACGACAGCTGGTTAACGGAAAAACAATTTTTTTTCAACAATACGCCGGAAATATTTCAACGTGTTCGGGAATCGATGGTAAGACGAATTATGCATTAAAGTTGAAGGAGGACATTTTGAGCAACTATTATAAGTTTTGTGTTAGTTATTGTTGAATGACCACGGAAAAAATTGCGTGGGTACCATTTTTGTTTAAGGTTCATATAAACCCATGAAAAAATGAACGGCAAGGTTAAAAATTCTGAAAAATATTCGAGACATTTTGGCATTCAAATTGAATAATTAGAGAGATCTAGAAGAACATCTGATTGACAGTTTTCGAGGAAAAAAATAAAAACCTAAATTTTTTCCCAATAACCATTCATCAGATTCCATTTCAAATATCATATCAATGTCAAAGTAAAAGATCATAACGATTTTTTCAGAATTTTTAGTTTCGACATTCCCTCACAATTTAAAAAAAATCTGAAAATCTTGTTATTAAATCAAAGACAGTTGAGAAGAATCGTTTTTGGAAGTGATATTTATATGAAATTTAGAAGACTGAACATTGAGGAACAATTCATACTATTTTTCAGACATAAAATCAAACGATTTATATTTTTATGCACTAGCGGGCGGTAAAGTACACTTTACCGCCCGGTTCGCCGGGCGTAAAGTGGCACTTTACCGCCCGTGGGCGCATTATGGCCCGGCGAACCGTAAAGTAGACAAAATTCTCAAATTGTCTATACTCACACATCATTTCATGCAATTCCTAACACGAATTAGAATCATTTCAGTTCAATAGAGCAATACTCTTTCTAACAGTTGTTCATAATCGTTGGCAATTTTTTGGGTGATGATCTATTTATTTGAAATAGATTCTCCAATATAGCACTCAGCTACTATAGTTTCACATTCCTCATATTATGTTACCCTTAATTATTGTATGCATAACGTATGAAACGTGTAGACCATTGCAATTCAAGTCAGTATTTGTGATTCGCGCTATAATACCGCTAGTGCATAAAATATTGTATGTATCACGTGCGTAAAATGCGTTTAAGGCCTTCGGCGTGTGATGGCCCTCGGCTAACGCCATCGGGCCATCATCCACGCCGCAGGCCATAAACGCCTACTTTACGCCCTTGATACATAAATAACTATTAATAATGATTTTCAAAACCTCGGACAAAAAACGGTAAATCGCTCCAGTGAGTGATTCCTCTGTAGTACATGAACGAAAAGACAAAAATAGTTCTGCAACTGTCCACAAGGTATTGCCATAGAAATATATATTATATACTTACTCTAGAATGCTAATCCCCATGTCAAAAATGTTGTAAAAAGTTCAGGCTAGTCCGCAATGCGCTTGCGCGTCATTAGTGATTTTTGTAACAGGCCCGGTTTTGGTAAAATATTATGGTACTTGTGATGATTAACAAACGTTAATTCTGAATCTCGGAGGATACGGTTGGAAACCTCATTGTACCTCATTATTTGTATTTAGCCGATTTGAATACATATTTTCACATATTTATGATCCCAAATATTCAGCGAAGGCCATCAGAAAGTAGAGTACGGTTATTATTATCATTTATCGCTCTGAAGCGACTGATTTTTGGTATCACATTCACTTTTCAGCTGTAGTTAACCAACAAAAACCAACGGAACCACCCCAAATGGTCGGTGCGAATTTCAGGGAAGCACTGGATTGGAAAATAAATTGAAATTACAAAAAACTATGAAAATTTATTTCAGCTAATATTATGAATAATTTCAACTCAAATTAGATTTATAAAATTGGATGCTTGGTAGCTCCAGGTTTTTTATAGAACTATTCATGTCAAAATATGCAACTGCATTTAATTTAAATCATTTGAAGAGATTAACATGCTATTTTTACGAGTATTTCTGGTTGTATTACCTCAGAGCAATTTCCACAATGGGGGTGCATGAAAAATAGAGGCTAGAAGCATTTTCCTCACCATCAAATAAATGCACTCCATATTAACATTAATTTTCTCAGGCGATTCTGTGTATGTTTAGTACTTTTTGTAGGAATCAAGAATTCATAATGTAAGCGGTGTGGCAGAAAGTTGTATCACTCGCCATGCATGCTTACGCAGACACAATATTGGACTGCACTAGGTTTCAAATTATTCTAATGTCGTTTTCACATGAATCTTCATGAGGAAAATGTCTGCCGCAAATTACAATTTTCCCACTCAAACGTTCTGCTTAAGAACAATATCCAAAAATCATGCATTTTTTGTCAACAGTAAAAACACAAGAGCTTTTTTTCATCGGATAAATTTCTTTTTGTAACGAAATAATTTTGCCAATCAGTAATTTGAGGAGAAAAACTGACATGACAAAATCGCGAGACCGAAGGAAAGAAAGAGATTTTGTCAAATGCCAGTTTTTCGAGCAAAATTACCGATGGAAAAATTTAGAGTTAAAAAGAAATTTATCCTTAAAAGAAAAGCTCGAGTTTTTTGGCAAGATAAATTAACGACCGACTATAAATTGTCTCCATATTGACGCTTTAGTATTTTTTGTAGATTGTGGGATTGCTTTTTCTATATTTTTTGTTATTTGTTGAGTCGAAACTTCTCCAAAACGACTCATGATGTAATGTTTCAGTATGAACTATCAACAATACTTAAATAACTGTCAGGGCAGACATTAAAGTGACGTAAGCATACTAGATGTAGACGATAAAGAGGAACAGGCGTTTTTGTCGGTGATAAAAAACGATTCACCTTTTTTATCGCTGTCAAAATGACAATACAGTCATCTTTAAGTGACACATTTTACACAGAAGTTAATTTATCAACCTAAAATAATATTTAAGCTATTTTGAGCAAATTAATTTCATTATCCACCAAAAATGATTCATTTCAGGTATTTTTCCTTTACACAACACTAAACAAGTCATTGTTTATTTGTAGGAAGAAACGGCTTTATTAGAAATTGTCTTTAAAGGAACAAGATTAATGCAAATTCACGAATAATGAAAGAATAACCAACGACCACAAACACCAATCAAAACGACAAGAGAAAATCTGAAATTCTAAAAACCGTCTCTGATCTCTGACAAGAGTGCCAGATCTTAGTGACAAGTCTTCCTGTTGATGAAAAAGCACTGTTGCACGTTCATTATAATTACAGTAGCATAGGGTTGTTTTAAATAAGTTTCTTTCGCGCCTAAAATTCGGAGTTATCTATCTCTGAGGGTTCTTTTCGGTTTTAAAAAGTCCTAATGCGCTAAAATTTCTCTCTTTCAAAAGATATATGTTTTATTGCCTCATTACAAAAAACTCTGAATCGGAACACCAAATTATTTTCAAACTTGGCAACGATCTACCCAAACTACACTGATGACGCGCATGCGCATATCGTACACGGGTCGCATACGCGGCATGCTTTTCGTCGTAAAAATGGGCGGGATTAGCATTCTAGAGTAAGTATATAATATATTTCTATGGGTATTGCACATAATTATTGTCACTGTCATATTTACTGTACAGCGTTGCCAATAGTTCTAGACAGCGGTAACTGATGTAATTTGTTTAATTTTTCGAAAATGAAAGTAACGTCGATAGGTGTTTGTCAGTTCATCAGTTGGATGTTGGATTGGTCCTCCTAAAGCCTTGGAGTCTTTGGACACAATTGAAGAAGTATGTAAGTAATAAGTTTAATGTTTTGCGATTTGCCAACAAAAGAGTGAAGACACCACAAATTCAACAAAATTCGTAGACAGGACTCAGCAGAGGCCCACAGTATTCAGAAAACGAGGTCCCCGAGGTCTCCACCGAACAAAATTATGAAGGCACTGTGAATTCCAACCAACAAAAACTTGAGGTCCTGTTAGTTTTACTAAATTCACTGACAAGGCTCTGTAGAGGTCACTAATCAACAGTAATGAGGCCCGCGAAGTCTACATTCACAAAAAGAAAAACGGAGATATTGCAAAACTGAAATATTTTGTAGACCACTGAACAATAAGCCTATACGAAGAGCTGGAAAAGAGATGAAAAGAAAAGAAAGAATGAACCGTGAAAACGTGGCACAAAAACAAAACAATGAAGTCATTGTTTTGTTATTGTTCTGGAGGATTAATAAATAATGATAGAAAAAGGTCGATGGCTCAAATAACAACAACCTTCCAGCTTTTCTTCTACCCTCAACACCCAGCTGTCAACTGTCCATACATTGTTGCCAGCTTTTTACTTCAGGAGCGCTAAAGCTAAGTTTACAAAGATTAGGATGTATTACGCTAATACATCTCCCTTTTTTCCAAAAGTGAAAGACCAGACCTAACTTAAACCTTAAACAAGTAAAAATCTTAGACTATTCAGTTACATAATCTTTCAACCAACTAGGTTTGCTTTTAGTGCGTAAAGGACGTATATTGTCAAAATCACTTCATGGAGTCTCTGTCTGTTTCACGATATGACTCGAATCTTCGGGCGACGCAATTTCACTCCCGGTTTTTTCACACGACTTTTCTATATGCATTTCACCACTCGCACTCGCACTTGCACTTTTATCTAATACATTCGAATTTGCGAGGCTAGTACCACTTATTTTTGAAGTTGGGGTTTGGACTTTTCCATAATTATCAAATTGTGCATATGGCGCCAAGACTAAATGCCAACGATTACGCCTGAAATTACCATGAGCTGTTTGAATCAGGTATGATCTTGGTTCATCTAATTTTTTAATAATTTTACCGTAAATTTTTAAATCTGTAATCCAAACTCCATCTCCAGGACAAAGCTCCGACAATTCTTCAACTTTATGCCTGTTGTCGTAACCTTCTCTCTGTTTTTCTTTCCTATTTTCCTCAATCTGAACCGAGGACGTGGTATTCACAATTTCCTCATATTTACTAGGCAACATCGGCAACGTTGTACGTAATTTACGACACAGTAGCAGTTCTGCTGGAGTAAACCCATTTGATAAAGGTGTTGCTCTATAAGACAGCAGCGCCTCAAACAAATCATTATTATTCTTTTTTATTAAAGTTTTTGCCGTTTTAACTGCGGCCTCCACTTCTCCATTAGATTGAGGAAACCTGGGACTAGATGTAATGTGCCTAAAGTTATATCTTTGGGAGAACTTTACAAATTCCTCTTTAAATTGTGGACCATTATCGGTTCGCACTATATCAGGTATACCATATCGAGCAAAAATCTCTTTAACTTTTAGTATTATAATTTTTTGTGTCATGTGCTCTGAAAGAATTACAATTTCAAAAAAATTTGAATAATAGTCGGTCACAATCAAATACCAACTACCATGGCACTTATACAAATCCATCGCTACTTTTTGCCATGGCCTCGTAGCAGCATCATCCTTATGAAACGGCTCTTTAATATTAACCCTTTCCTCAATACAGTTTGGACAATTTCGGACTAAAACATCAATTTGTGTCGATAATCCTATCCACCAAACAGACATTTTTGCCCTTTCCCTACATTTGGTAATACCTTGGTGTCCCAAATGTATAAAGTCAAGAACTTGTTTTTGCAGTTTAGGAGGAATTACTAAACGAGTACCTTTCAACAAGAAATTTTCATTAATAGATAAATCATAACGATACTGGTAATAAATATACAAATCAGGAGAAAGCTGATGTTTCTCAGGCCAGCTTGTAGAAGAGTATTCAATTAATTTTTTTACAAATGGGATCTTTCTGTTGTTCCTCAACGATTTGCCTCAGAAAATTATCTTTAATAGGCATATTTTTCACAATCATAGAAACGTGAGCCTCCACTTCATTTTCCAACTCCTCTGGACCTGAATATTTCAGTGGATTTCGGCTCAGCGCATCAGCAACACCTAATTGTTTTCCTGGAATATAATTTACTTCGTAATTATATCGCCTTAGTCTTATTCTGAAACGCTGTAACCGAGGAGTCAAATCGTCTAAGTTTTTTGTACTTAGAATTTGGAGAAGCGGTCGGTGATCGGTTTCTAAAAATATTTTTGAAAGTCCTAAAATATACTCTTTGTACTTCTCACATGCCCACGTAAGGCCCAACCAAACACTCTTTTTCGATTTGTGCGTAGCGAATCTCTGAAGATGTCAGAGTACGAGATGCATACGCTACAATCTGTCTCTTTCCCTGTTCGTCTTCCTGCATTAAAGTTGCTCCCAGTCCAAACGAGGAAGCGTCTGAACTTATAATGATCTTTTTATTTTGATCATAGTAAGCCAAACATGGAGATTTTTTTAATAAAAAAATTATTTTCTGGAAAGCATCCTTCTATAAGGTGCCCCAAGTGAAAATAATATTATTTTTTAATAATTCGTTAAGAGGGCTTAAAATTTCAGATTTATTTGGTATGAACCTGGCTGCAAAATTGACCATTCCTAGCCACTGTTGAAGTTCACGTTTACATGTTGGCTCTGGAAATTTTGAAATAGCTTCCACTCGAGATTGGTCAATTTCGATTCCATTGTCAGAAATAACATGTCCTAAAAAGTTAATTTTTTTTACTCCGAATTGACATTTATTTTTATTCAGTGTGACTCCTTCACTACTTAACTTATTCAATACTTCTCTCAATATTTTATCATGTTCTTGAATAGTTGGCGCATGTACCAAAATATCATCGATGTGCATCACAACCCCCTTGATTCCTGATAATATTTTATTGAATTGAATACTAAAGTATTCTGGCTCGCAAGATATTCCGAAAGGTAACCTTGTAGATTTATATTTACCATATGGAGTAATAAATGTAGTCAAATTTTGACATTCCTTTTTGATCTTAATTTGGTAAAAGCCATTATTGGCATCTAATTTAGAGAAATACTGTGAACCGGTTAACTTGGCCAGTGTTGTTTCAACTTTAGGAATTGGAAAATGTGAACGTAGAACACTTTTGTTTAGTTTAGTATAATCACAACATAAACGAACCCCTTCCCCCTTAGGCACTACTACTATTGGGGATACCCATGTTGTCGGTTCCTCTACCGGCACAATTATTCCTAAAGATTTTAATCTTTTTAATTCAGCCTCTAATTTACCCAAAAGTGGCAAAGGAACTACTCTTGGAGCTGTCTGAACGAAAGGTGTGGTCCCTTCTTTGATTTTTATTTCAATTTCATCGTGAAATTTTCCAATTTTACTAAACAAATTAGGATATTCAGTAAAGACTGATAATGGATTGTTTTCAGATTTTGATGACTGATTTAAATTCCCTGCAAATTTTAATATTTTAAGCTTTACTATTCCTGGTCTTCCTAGTATAGCAGTTTGCAAATTTTTCAGAATATAGACTTCAAAAATCGAATTTTCTCCTCGATACGATATACCCAGATTTAAGGTACCAGAAACGAATAGATTTCGACCTTCTGGACCTGATATGACATCATTAGGTGGTTGTAATTTAGCTAATAATTCATCTGTTAACATTTTTTCTGGCAAACATGTCACATCAGCTCCGGTGTCAACCAGAAACTTGATTTTATTAGAGAAACCTTCTACATCTAACATACAAATCCATTGTGAAATTTCTGTAGTACTATTTTGGTTAGATCCTACCATAACACCTAAGAAATGTTCATTATCTTCGTCCTGTAGATAACTTTCTTGCTCAGTTTCTTGTTCAATAGCTTTTACTGACCTATTTTTGCACACCTTATGCCAATGGCCCATTTTATTGCACCTTGAACACCTTGCTTTTCTCGCAGGACACTTGTCACTGACATGATATTCTTTCCCGCAAAAATAGCATTCTGCTTCCTTTCGATTCATTGACGGTCTATTGACCATGGCATCTGCTGTTTGTTTGCGGGTGGCTCCTTTAAAGCGTCCGACAGCACAAACTTCTTGTGACCCGCCACTTCTTAGAATCGATTCTTGCTTAGAAAGCATTTCTGCCTGTTTAGCTTCGAACACTGCATCGTCGAGCTTCAAATCAGCTTTCAGTTGCATGCGTTCGCTTGTTTTAATGTCTCGAATGCCAACTACAATACGGTCTCTTATCAGCTCTTCCCGTAATTGTCCAAATTCACAGAATTCCGCTAGACCATGCAGAGCAGTGATAAAGCTGTCTACGGACTCACCTGGCTGTTGAATTCTTGAGTTAAATTTGTACCTTTCGAAAATTACATTTCTTTTTGGGAAAAAATAGTCGTCGAACCCCTTCACGGCTTCTGCATACCTTGTAGGCTTGCTTTTAAACTGAACCACGATTTGTTCGCTTTCCTCGCCCATGACATAGCACATGATATCAATTTTTTCTTCCTCGGACCTGTTACTCAATCCCGAAACTGCGATGTATCGATCAAACCTTTTCTTCCCTTGCGGCCATCCTGCCGGCTCCTGGAAGTTGAATTTACTGGGTGGTTGAACATTTATACCTGGTTTTTGGGAAGGTGTGCCCTCCATTTTTCCTCTGACTCGTATTACTGAGCCGTGACAGAAGTGGATTACAATAGTGAAAGTGAATCCAATAGAAGCCGCCGCCCCCGGCTGTGGTCCCGCGCAAAACCACTTGTCTTGTTTATTTGTTGAGTGTTATTTTCCTATCACTGTATTCTTGCCTTTTACCGCTGCCACCATGTTTTGTTATTGTTCTGGAGGATTGATAAATAATGATAGAAAAAGGTCGATGGCTCAAATACAGGATAACATTTTATTTTTCCAACAACAACCTTTCAGCTTTTCTTCTATCCTCAACACCCAGCTGTCAACTGTCCATACATTGTTGCCAGCTTTTTACTTCAGGAGCGCTAAAGCTAAGTTTACAAAGATTAGGATGTATTACGCTAATACAACAGTCATAATTCCGAAAAACAATGAAATAAACCATCAAATTACAAACAGTAGAGAAGGTATGGACACAATCGTTACTAGTCCCCTTCAAAATGGAAGGAATTATAGAAGAGAGAAGATTGCGGCTCACCTTTTCTCTCACAACCCCCTTGACAATATAGCTACATAATGCATTGAACCACATTACCACAATTAATACCCGATAATAATTAATAATCCTGTGAGCTATTTCGCAGTACTCCGAATAATGTTGAGATTTGACAACAATGCATTAGCAGTAGAGTTGACCGTTGGATATTCGGTAGATATTCCAGCAGAAAACTGTAATTTATTTGGAAATATCATAAAAGATCGCTGTCACTATGGTATGAAAAACATATCTTGTCAGTGCCATCTTACAGTTCAGAAACGCGAAATATTTGACTTTATATGAACCTTAAGTGTGGTTTTAATATAGGATGTTTCTTGTTTGATATTTTTTTTTTTTGTATTACCGGCATTACCATTATGCACGCTAGTGGCCAAATGAAACAATTTTTAAGCATAACAGATTCATTTGTATTCATTAAAAACCCTATAAAAATATTTTTTTATTATGTTGTCCCAGGGACGTACAATGAAGTGATTTTTATGTTTTTTCGCATAAACAAAGCAAGATACGAAAAAAAATTCCAGATAAGAAAAAGTTGTAATTTTAGTTGCTCAATGTGAAACAAATACAAAAATTTTCAAAAAAATCAGTGTCGCACATTTTTTCTGTCAGAAATATTGCTTACGGTGCCTTCCGGGACGCCACTGGCCATAATAATTTTGATATAGTTAGGGCCAAATCAGCCCTTTACGACCCTCAATAACACTGCTATGTTTCAATGAAATCGGTAGAAGGATCATTAAGATATTTACGAAAAAAAGGATTTCTTTTAAAAAATGTATACCCTGTACCTTGAAAACGAAGCATTACCAGACCTATGTTTATGGAAACTTTTCATCTCAGAATCACTCAGAGAATCACCCCTTCAAGTTTGGCAACGTACTTACATAACACCCTGTATAATTCATTCGTTCTTAATTTTTTTTTTTTTTTCATTTGAAAATTTGTCATCGTTGTTATGGAATTGATCGCCATACCTGTCAGTAAGTGGTGTGATAACCAACCGCGGTGTATTTCCCAAATATTCATAAGAATACCGAAACTCGGCATCGCAAATATTCGCAAAGCAATCTTTCTGTTTCTCGTCCCATCTGTGCCGCAACTGACTCTGCCACTGGAATGCCTGAGAATTTTCTACTTTCACCAAGATCATTTTCGCCACCACATCTCTGGAGTGTACGTCGATTGTACAGATGGTCATGATTTTTTGTCGTTCTCCTGCTGTTAGGTCGCCTAGGAGGAGATTGATGAGAGCATTCAACTGGTTTATTTGCTTTTTCTGGTAATCCTTCAGTGCGTTTTCGTAGCCTTCTTCGAGTCTGCCGAATGCTAGATTCACCTCAGTTGTCCACCAAATTTGAGTACCTAGTGAATAATAAGTATATCCGTTACATCCATTGGAAACAAACAGCATGAACGTAATGGAAAAGGAGTAGAAGTATCCTTCACTGATAAAGCTACCTTTGCTTCTCCATGAAACTAATGGAAATGCATTCAACACGTATCTGTAATTTTTTGCTGTCGCGGTTATTATCAAGAGAGACTTGGTCCAAGTCTAGAACCCTGAGGTATTCTACAATCAATATAATTCAATTCTGTATATGATGAATTCTGTACTGTTCGATTCCATTCGGAAAAATAAAATTTTAACCATTTGACACAGGTATCCCTGACACTGTGTTCCTATTGTTCTTTTTCTTCCGAAATACGAATAAGAAGTTGTTACACTCGAATTTTATTGTTCAATAGGTATATGAGATTCAATACCTAAGTTGTCATGCCCCATCAAATAACAACTTGAAATACATGGCTTGCTGTTCCTCTATAAGTATCAATCAATCAACTTTATTTCCCCAAGAAACATTACATGTTTATGGAAAGGATAAAAAAAATCTTAAAAATAACATGAATAAATAAGCATACAAAGATGTGATCAATAAATATAAAAAATAATAATAATAATCAGACAATACATTTGCTCAAAATACAAAATACAATGTGGTGAATGTAAACAAAATAATAAATATTGAAATATAAATAAATTCAGCAGTTTTCAACTTATATCGAAACTATTTCAAAGTTCTAGTGGTCAAATTCATTGAATAAATCACCTCAAAATTTCTTTTTTCAATTTATTATTCATTTATTCACCCAAGAAACATTAAATGTTTTTACAGGGAAGTCAACGATTAATTGGCTATATATAATACGTATATAGGATAAATGAATACAAATTAAATTAAATTAAATTGTCAAATCTGATAAAATTCTAAAAAATTAGGAAACTAAGAAATACTCTTTCAGTTGTAATTTGAACTTCAATAGATGTTTTATATTTTTCAAACGGTTAGGTAATTGATTATAAATTATGATACCATCATGCAAAATGCACCTCTTTCCAATTTCAGATGTTGCCTTACTGGGATATAGTTCATTGAAATTTCTTGTTAGGTGTTTATGAATGACTTTATTTTCTGTAAAATGCAAACCAGTATATTTTTTTTTAAATCGGCTTAAATGAATAAACAAACATACTGATAATTTGTAAAGAGATTCCAAGTTCAATATTTT
This sequence comes from Chrysolina oricalcia, assembly GCA_944452925.2. Taxonomy (NCBI): domain Eukaryota; kingdom Metazoa; phylum Arthropoda; class Insecta; order Coleoptera; family Chrysomelidae; genus Chrysolina; species Chrysolina oricalcia. Next base: position 28,167,805 of record OX101811.2, on the reverse strand, counting down.
TTTTGGCTTGTACAAATTTTTTGTTGGTTCAAGATGGGGAAGTTTGTGAATACATTTTATTGATTTATTTTGGAGTTTTTTCAAAGGTTTCAATACAGATTTATTCGCGGATCCCCATATAGATATCAAATATTGTAATTGCGAATATATGAAGGAATAATATATATTCATCAAATATTTACGACATATATAGTTTCTAATCTTGTAAAGTATGCCGATAATTGGAGAGATTTTTTTTCTAATTTTTTCAATATGTTCTTTCCAACTGAGGCATTCATCAATATAGAGTCCTAAAAATTTTATACAGTTTTTGTATTTAATTTGATTTTTATCAAAGATTAATGGTGTGAGTTGGTCATTAATTTTTCGTTTTGCAATAAACATATATGAGGATTTGGAAAAGTTTAAGGTTAATTTATGATTCTGTAACCATGAGAGAATATTTTTAATGTCGCATTGGATACTTTTTTTGAGAGTGTCTGTATTGGATCCTGAATAAATTATAGTTGTATCATCTGCAAATAATTTTAGAGATCCTTTTAAATCCAAAAAAGAAATAGAATTGATGTAAATCAAAAAAAGAACAGGCCCCAAAACAGATCCCTGTGGTACACCATAACTGATTTTTCTATATTGACTATAACTATTTTCAATGCAAACATACTGTTGTCGATTATTCAAAAAAATTTCAAACCAGTGATGAATGTTGCCTCTGATGCCAATACTGTATAATTTTTTCAATAGTATTTTATGATCAACTGTATCAAAAGCTTTACATAAATCTAAAGATAATAGTGCACATTTTTGGTTGTTGTCAACTTTTTGTTGTATAGATGAAATAACATCTTGTGTTGCTCTCTCAGTATCTCTCAATTTACGGAATCCATATTGGTTTTCAAATAGAAGATTTTTCTTTTCCAAATACTCAAATAGTTTGTCATTTATGAATTTCTCGAAGATTTTTGAAAATACAGGAAGCACCGATATGGGCCTATAATTGTTCATATCTGTTTTTTTGCCATTTTTATATATTGGTGTGACTTTAGCAATTTTCATTTTTTCTGGTACTATTGAGGTTTGGATTGACTTATGAATTAAGTATTTCAAAATTGGAGCAAGTTCAGATTTGACAATTTTTACAAGTTTGATATCAATTTCGTCAAATCCACAAGCCTTCTTTGGGTCGAGATTATCAATTATACTTATGATTTCTTCAGTATTTGGAGGATCCAGGAACATTGATGAAATGGTTGTTTTTTCTATACAGCTCTGCGATGTTTTAGGAATTTTGGAGGCAAGTTTGGGTCCTATATTGGTGAAATGTTCATTGAATTTATCACATATTTTGTGGCAGTCCTCAATTACTTCATTATCGACTTTTAAAGATTGAATATTGCGCTTCTTTCGATAGTTGGAATTCAGTAGTTTATTTATTGCAGTCCATTTTTCTTTCGTTGTTGAATTTTCGAATCTGTTATCATAGTAATTCTTTTTTGCAGTCCTCAATGCTTTCTTCACAAGTTTATTTTGGTGGTTATATAAATCAATATAATATTCATTACCAGGGTTTTCTTTCTTTTTTCGATTATACTTCTCACGTTTTTTGATCATTTGTTTCAGATCATTTGAAAACCATGGTTTGTCATTTCTCACTCTTATGATTTTGATAAATGCACATGATTCAAAAATGTTCAGTAGTTTATTGTATATGATATTAGGGTCTGTTAAAGTTTCCAAATAACTTGTAAATTGTATTAATTCACTTTTCAATTTCTTTGTATCATGAAGTTTGATTTGGCGCACAGTGTATGGATGTTTTTGTATTTTGTTGCATTTTATACTCAATATTTGTAATTTGTGGTCACTAAGTGAATTTTCAATTAAAGATAAGTGAAGTTCTTCCTTATTGTTTGTTAAAACATGATCAATTATCGTCGCACTAGATGCACCAGATCTTGTTGGAATCCTATCATTACATAAAAAGAAATTATTGGATGAATATATGTCTAGAAGATTTTTAGAATGTTTGTTATCATTCAATAAGTCTATGTTCATATCTCCTAGGAAAAAGCATTTCACATTTCGATTGTTAATTTTGTTCATGTTATTATCCAATATATTAAAAAAGTTCGAATTTTTGAAATTTGGGGGTTTATAAATTACCGAAATTATCATATTTGGGTTTTTGATTTCAATTTCTAGATAATTCACTTCATCTTCTTCTTTTTCCAAAATACTGAATTCTAAATCTTTAACGAATTATAAGATTTTATTTCATCAGGTATCGAATTGTAATTTACTATTCCATAATGAAAAACAGATTTTTTTCCAAAATTTGTTCTAAAATTACTAGCAGCTAACAATTTTGTTTGTCTAGTATTATGAATGTGAATAGTATTCACTTCAGTAAAAACTAAATTTGAGGTTTTCACTTTTTTTCTAACTGAGTGGATGAAACTACAAATTTTCAGCTTGTAAAGGGAGTTCAGATCTAGCAAACCATTTGGTTTGTATAAATTAATTGTTGGTTCCATATAATTCAATTTAAAGATACATTTGATTCTTTTATTCTGAAGTTTCCTCAAACAATTTAAAAAGCAATTACTTGCAGTACCCCATATAGAAACCAGGTATTGAAGATGTAAATAAATCAGAGCAAAATAGATATTTTTAAGAAATTTCAACGGAATGTAGTTTCTTATTTTAAAAAGAATTCCGAACAGTGGTGCTACTTTACTTCTGATTTTATCAATATGCTTATTCCATGATAGTCTTTCATCTATATACAAGCCCAAAAATTTAATTGTTTGCTGATAATTTATAGTTTTACCATTTAAATTAATTGGAGGAGTTGGAATATTCAGCATCTTTTTTGAAATATTCATGAAAGAAGATTTGTTAAAATTTAGTGTCAATTTATGTTTTGTAACCAAATTAAAATATTACCAATATCATTTTTTATTTTATTTGTTATTCCATTATGATTATTGAAAAAATAAATAATCGTTGTGTCATCTGCAAACAACGAAAGTACTCCATTAAGAGTCAATTTTGATAATTAGTTAATATATATCAAAAATAAAACCGGGCCAAGAATAGAACCTTGTGGTACACCACAATTTATATCTTTCAAAGAACTTCGATTATTTCCTAAGTATACATATTGTTTTCTATCACATAAATAGTTTTGAAACCATTTGGCATGTAGGCTCCCTCTAACACCAATACTATATAATATTTTGAGTAATATATCGTGATCAACTGTGTCAAATGCCTTGCATAAATCCAAAGACAAAATGGTACATTTCTGATCTTTATCAAGTTGAATTTGAATATTCGAAACAACGTCCATCACTGCTGCCTCAGTGTCTTTAGATCTGCGGAAACCATATTGTCCACTATATAGTAAGTTATTTTTTTCAAGAAAATCGAAAAGTCTAAAATTGATCAATTTTTCTAAACTTTTTGAAATAATATCTATAATATTTTCTATTTCAGTTAAATTTGTGGGTTCTAAAAACATAGACAAAACATTTGATTGGTCTTCGAATGATTCTGAAGTATTTAAAATAGCAGAGGATAAAGTCTTTCCAATACTTACAAAATGATTATTCACAGCCTCACATATTTCAACTGGAAATTCAATTTTGGTATCAATCACCTCAATGGTTTTTATATTTACTGCCTGAGAGCTAGTTTTTTATGCAGTAATGATTTGATTACATTCCAAACCACCTTGGGACTAGCATCAGTGAATTGTTCTTTATAAAATTTGTATTTTTTTTTCTCTAATAGTTTTTTTTACTAATTTATTGAATTGAGAATATTGCTCCAAAAAATATTCTGACTGGGGATGTTCTTTTTTTTTTATAAAAATATTTGTTTTTTTTTTTATCAAAAATGCTATGTGGTTATCCAACCAAGGTTTAGATTTTTTTCTACATTTAATTTTCTTCATAAATGAACAGGAGTCAAATGTTTTTATTAATTCCTCATAAGCCAAATCTGGATCTTGGTAAAGGTGAATTCTATTATTCAGTTCAACTAATTCCTCTTTGAGCTTATCACAATTGAATATTTTAATTTCAGTGAAAGAATTATCAAAGTATTTTGAATTGTTTTCTTCAATTATGCATGTTCCATACATTTTGTGATCACTCAAAGAAGTGTTTGTGATTGAAATTTCAATTTTTTTTCGGTGTTCGTAATAAAATGATCAATTAAAGAAGAACTACCACTTACTTCCCTGATAGGAAATGTTTCATTAGCTAACAATAGATTATTTGATCTATATATGTCCATCAATTGTTTTTTCTCCTTACTATCGGATAAAATATTAATATTTATGTCGCCAAAGAAGAAAATTTCACAGTTGCATGTTAAGACTCTCAAGTGTTTTATCCATGAAATCCAGAAATTTTTGCGTATTCATTTTAGGGGGACGATATAAACTACAAATCATAAAATCTGGGTTTTTAAGTTTTACGGCAATAAATGTTAGCTGATCTACTCTTGTTTTAACTTCGAATTCCATCCTATCCCTGATGAAAATTCCTACACCTCCTCCTCGTTCTTTTCTGCTGGCGTATACTGACGAAAAAGAATCAAAATTGTAGTATTTTTCTTCCTTTTTCCTCAACCAAGTTTCTGTGATCACAATAATATCTGCTTTCTGGTTCTGAGTTATTATTTCTAAATCGTCCATCTTATTTTTTATTGATCTAGAGTTTAGGTATAAAATCCTGAAGTGTTTCTCTTCATGACAGTGATAGTCTCGAATTGATGATAATTCACAAATTTTGATGTTTTTTGTCTTGATTGTCATAATTGATATGCGAATAAAATATGAACTGGTTCAATCTAAATGTAGAATAACTTTTTCCAGACGCTAAATCACTAATATCTTCCATAATTTTACCGTTTCTCTGAAGTTGTTTTTTGTGTTGGTGCCTAAAAGACTGAAAGTTTCGGGTGATGTTGGTATTCATATTAACGAAAGTGTGAGTACAGTTGTTACTCATGAAAAGCAATTTTTGATTTGTTTAACATATCATAATGTTTAAAACTTTCACAATTATCAATATCATCTGCTGAATGGTCTATTTCATATTTTTTTTGAAATTTCTGGTTTGCTAACAAACAGTTTCCACATTTTCTATCATTTTCCTGCTTTTCACATTGATCTAATGTATGTTCTCCAGCACAAAAAGGGCACATTAACTGGTTTTTACAATTTTTAGATGTATGGTTGAATCCACTACATTTGAAACATCGAGTTAACACATTATCATATACGATACAAGACTGCCAACCAATAAATAGCTTATTGCCTGAATTGATAATATTTTCAAATAGATTTCCATTTACTCTTGCGAACGCCGTGTAAGTGTTTTTGTAGGCAAAATATTTGATATGCTCTATTTCAAAATGATCACTTTCATTGATAATATCATTTTGTTTATAGAAACATTGTTGAAGTTCATCATTTGAAAACTGCTTCCCCAATTTGATTCCAGTAATTTTAATTTTTGGTTGCTTCAGTTTATTTTCTTGTATGACGAATTGAGTCTTCAATTTAATGGAAATTTCTTCTTTCAATTTGTCTGAATCACTCTTTGAATCACACTGAATTTTTATTGCTCCTCCTGGTAGATTATCCACTTTGTTAATTTTAATCTTCAATTTAACTGGATCAATTTCTCTTCCAAGACTTCTTTTTGACACTTCATGACTCTGATTATCTATTGGCTTGATTACAACACTTGATTTAGAATAATTCGACATTTCTACTTTGTGATTGCCTTTATCATTACTATTATTATACTGTGTCACTTGAGAATATATCGGTCTTTGTTTTTCGCATTTCTTCTCCACGTCTTCAATTTTTTAATTAATTTTTTCCAAACTTTCCATGATAGTTTCCTTTTCAACAATATTAGAAACAATCAAATCATAGTTTTCCTGGAGCATTTTGTTCTCATTTAAAAGATTTTCAATGAATTTTTCTTTTTCTTCTATAATTTTTTTCAATAGAATATTTTCTTTCTTCAGATCTTGATCATGGTCATCCTTTTCTTCATCATAAACTACTTTTATGAAATCAGGATCCTTTTGGGAAAGTTGGGAATCACCATCGTTATTAAAAGTTATGGAATTTTCAGTCCTTCTTTCTTTTTTCTTGGTCATCTTTTTTTTTATTTTTGAACCATCCTGTATACATTCAGAGAAATATTTTCATGTGACGTTTCTCAAAATTGTAGAACTGCCAGAACTGCCAGAATTTGAAAATGTTGTAAATAGTGAATACTCTCCAGTCTGATGGAACCAATATCGTATAACAATCCAAAGCAACTCCAAGCAAACGAAAAACGACAAATACACTATTTCTGTGGTCTTCTTCCAAGTAAAATAAGGTAATCTATTTGAGTACTTCACTATGACAGTTCATAGTAACCAGAGATATTTTCAGAAAAGATGTAAAACTGCCATAATGAATCACTTATTGAAACAGCAGATATTATGAGTGCACCTTGAGGACGATTTTGAAAAATGGTATGGAAATTTCATCTGAACCATTTGTTTTTTCGTTATTGATATTCCTGATTACATCAATCATTTCATAAAAACAAATTTTACAAATTTTTACAAATTTTTTTACAAAAAATAAATATCAGTATCATGCAGAATCAGACTTTCTTTGATACTAACATATTGGAGATGAATCAAAGGATCATTCATTGAAAAATAGAACTTGTTTAGCTTCTCAGCAATGGAACAATCAAAGTGGTCAAAAAAAATTGTTGGTCTGATGACCTGCCGAGCTAACTGAACAGTCTGAAAAAAGTTTAATTTCGGTGAGAATTACTGTCATTCAACATGAGAAAAACTAACATGACATCTTTCAGGTGTTATTTTGAAGATATGCCTTTGAACAATAACATTTTTTGGTTGTTATGCATTGATAGTTTATCGAATGAATTATTATTTTCTCTTCAAAATGAGATTTATTGTGAATTTGAAAAAATATTTATCATCATGAATTGTATAAAAAATAATATGAAAATTAGAATTATCTAGTTGGTAATTAATTTAGATTAGTTGAAAATGTGTTTATTGTTTTTTCCCTGTCATAAACTTGTATATTTCTTGGGAAATATCATGAGGAGTATGAAAAAATGTTTCAGGTAAAAGTTATACGGTTTACTTTGTTGCTTATTATAAAATAAACAGTGTCTCTTTAAAGCGGGGCAATACAAAGCATACATTTTTTAAATGGACTTCCCTGTTAATGTTCTCACTATTAAACTGATAAAAATGTTATGCATATGGGGGTATTTCCTTATTTCGAAAATTTTGCGTCAAGTCCAGAAATCTTTGGAAAAACAGACCATCACAAATACCATTATAAATACTTCAAGAATAGAATTTAAGCAAAATTATTTGTGTTATGCACAAATTATGAACAATATGCGTTCCTCTAGGTTTTTGAATCAAGGGCTGGATCAATAACTCCGTGCCTATGATTGAATTCTCCTTGAAATCAGATGGGTAAACTCAGTTCAATCAGTTCAAATATATAGTCGACAGAAATATACTCATTATCCTCAGAACATCAAATATATTTCTTTGAGTGACTCATTGATATTTTATAGCTTGCTAAATCCTACAAAAACACAAATTTGATCATTTGGCGCCCTCTAACGCTGAACCTTTAGGTATTACGACGTAGTTAGGTTAACAGGAGATGACTTCAGGTCTCTGTTTAGGACGAAGTCATGATTGAATCCTCGAGAAGAGTAATTACTTATTCAAATTGAATGAAGCCGTTCTGGTGTGAAACAATATTTATTTTCATTTGCATTTTGTTTCGAGAGATCAACTTCCATTCTGATGAATCATCGATAATAATCAACTTAATCAACTCATGGTCTCGAAGAAGAATTCTTTTACCTAAGAATTGAATATATTGGGAACTACCCTGTATAAAATCTTTTTTTGTTCATCATTTATCTGAATTCACTCAAAAATATAAAAATTCGTGATTTGTAGTAATTACATGTGGGTATATATAATATGGACCATTCCTCAATCAACTCATAAGCTCGTAGGCGATTTCATTCACTGAAGAATCTAGTATATTGTTGACAACAATGTAGAAAAACAGTGGCGTTTTTTTATTCTGTATTATGGAAAAATATTTCTCGCGTATTTGAGGAGTGTTCAGTCGCACAGAATATTGGATATAAATGATATATTGATATTTTTTTATTCAGCTGAATCAGTCCAAAAATCACAAAATTCATGATTTGGCGATCTCTAGCGCCAAATCTTGTCATACGATCGAGTTGGGCCAATGGAGATTTTTTCTCAAAATGGCTCCAGCTACAACATATCAAAAATACTGCCATTTTCACAGAAAGACTTTCTCCCATAAGATGTGTGAGGTCCTTTCTCAAAGCTATAGATGTAACAACAAAATGGAACATCAATATTTTTAAATAATAAAATATGATTTTCACTCAATCCGCTTACCGATTAGGGCTGGTTGAGCGGGATAATCATAAATCCACGACTCCCTTGGTTTTTCATCGTAGGTTATAACGGCATCACCAAATAATTGATGAAGGGTGGCTCTCATGACATCAATCAGTCTATTCAACCAAGCTTCAACTTTTCCGCTACAGTCACATACGTGCACGAAAGGCACTACCTCTTCGTTCTCTTTAGAAATCATCGCTTTGGCTTTCTTGGTATTCTTACCTCCTTCCTGAATAAGAATCAGTTTAGCCAAAGAATCGAACAGTTTTGTTAAATGCCGTTGAATTAAATCTGGCTGGTTTCCATTGGATAATATGTCCAGAAGATCAGCAGATGACACAAAATAAAATCTCGGAAACGCAAGCCGCTTGGTTTCCAAGTAGTCGTTCAATGCTTTTTCACAGAGCGTCAAGTCGCTCAGGATGCCTTCCAGTTTCTCATACAATCCTGGTTTACTAGTAGCTTTAACAATATTAGGCGTTTTCAACATCTCATTAAGGACTTCTTTGAAATCTTTATCTATCCTATCAAACCTTCTTGAATCTTCCGGAAGTTGACTTCTGATATCTTCAGACCCAATGAAGATGCTTTCTAGGTACATCCACTTTCTCTGGACATCGAAAAATACTTGTATTACCTGGTCAGCGTTAGACAGTTTCTTCTGCCAGTCTGAAACTTCTTCCAAGAAGAAGTCTATGAATTTTGAAGTCATCATATTTTGAAGGGCCACTTGATTTTCTTCTAGGGTTTCTATTACTTCTTCAGTGACTACCAGAAGGCGTAGCTTGGTTCTGTCGTGCACATCAGTACCAAATTCCATGGTGTTCCAAGTAGCATTCAGTTCCTTCAAGACTTTTTCCATCGCCATCTCCTTCACAGACTTATCGACAATGTTTTTCACTTCGTCTTCGTATTCATGGAGGTTGAGATCCAGAAGATCGCTCAACGTTGTTTCATCATCCATCACGAAACGAACCTGTTGAAGGAAAATGTGAGGTTAAGGAAAGAAACGCTGGGTATGATTATGTTTTATTAGAGTTTGTGAAAATATAGAAAATGAAAGCCTCATGCAGTAAGTAGATTTGGTATGTTGTTCCAAAGTTGAATGCCTTGAAAAATTGGTGTGTTGTTGTATGTGTCGCGTTGTCAGCCTCATGCGAAACGGGTAGTGTATGTACTACTCACTGTAAAGTAAGCTGGTAACCTATCTCCCACCTAAAGAAAGTAGAAACAGAAGGTAAACCAGGAGTCTATTGTTAAACATTGTGTTAATAATTTGAACATTCAGTCACTGTACGAATTGGAGAGGAATCTGAATTAGAAAAATTTGAAAAATCGGGAAAGCTAGTTCCTGAGATAAGTATGGAAATACAACATTTCGCCCAAACACCACAACCAAAACACGTTTCAAATGTTAAGTTGGTTCCACCAGGAGAACGAAGTGCCAGAACAATGGTTTTCGCTATTTACAAATAGGCAAACTCCAGAATGTAGAAATTTGTTCACCCCAATAACCTCTCCCCACGTCGATAGGGTTAGTAACCATTGCGTCCGAGAGTCACATGATCTGAGCAGACGACGTGAACCAAGGATGGAGGCCTTCTACATTCGTGCGGATAAGATTTCTGACATATTCAGGCAAGCCGGTATTATTTTCAAATTCGAGAGCAGTGTTTCCATCATTACACCAAGGACTCCTATGATCAGAACAACCATTTTGACAGAATGGTTTGGGTAGAGCCTGCGGAGCTCAAAAAGAAGATCTCGATATTTAGTCCGTTTTTCATCCTTTTTTTTTGTTTCGTCTGGAGCGGAAAACTCCATGACAAAAATCGTCCTACTTTGGTGGTCGAGGAGGACAACATCAGGCTTATTGGCTTCGAGCAATACAATTATTATTATCATTATTCCGTTGGGAATATTCCAGTCGGAATATAGTCCAGTGTCCAGAACATAATATTGAAAGATTTTTTAAAGTTTTCATTATATAGAGTTCTAACAAAAATTTGTCTGTTATTATATAGAGTTGACTTGTACCACGTGGAAGACTATACAAAACTTTCAACGCTTTTTTATGAAGTGGAAATTTTGCTGAAATTATTTTCAAAACAAGTTACCCAACTATTTATGGGATAGGAAATTCTACCTATTTTATAAGAATGTCGAATCATATCAGCAGTTTCTGGATTGTATTCTCAGGGCTTCAATAATATAACGGTAGATTTCTTTTCATAAGCACTCCAATATGTTTGTTCTACTTCAAATTTTCATCAATCCATATTTCTATATATCCATGAAGTTTATTTTCAAATTGAGATAAATTTTTTGTTTATTTTTTTGTTGAAAAATTAATATATTAGGATTTTTTTGTATTTAATGATAAGAGATTATTATATTATTCATGTATTTGTTGATCATAGTTTTTAAAATGTAAGTATTGGAGTTTTCATATAAAATCACTGTGTCGTCTGCATTAATGATGTATTCACCTTCTAGTCCCATTCTGGAAATATTTTGAATATAATAGTAAATATAAAATTGGACCTAAAAGAAAATCCTGAGGGACTCCTTCATTAATGAAAAGCTTGTTAGTTTCAAAGTGAAAATATTTGGTGTTAACGGATGTGTTCAATAGATATATGATTTAAGGAGAACACTCACAATGCCTCTAATTCCCAGTGACTCCAGATATTTCGAATGTGTTATGAGATAAAGGGTATCAAAGGCTTTTTTGAGGTCCATGAATATCGCAACTACATAATTTCACTTGTCTAGGTCCTTCTCGAATTTTATCAATTAGGTACTTGTAATGTTACTGATTGAGTACCCTATTTTCTTGACATCTCGACTGATATAATTAATTACTCCGATGAAATTTTTGGGTTTATATATTGATCGATATTCATCATGGTCTACACAAATTGAAATATTGAGAAAAAGAATATATTCAGTTATTGGAGTTCTCTATAAAATCCGAAATCAAGTTCCGTTGAGGTTCAGAAAATGCATATGTTTTTCATTGATTTACTCAAAATTACAATATTTAATTTCAATATGAGGAACTGCCAGTCGACCGGAACAAAATATAACAAATACACGCGATGGAAATTCAAGTATTCAACTGTACCACTTTACAACGGTGTCCCCACTTCTACCCACCTAGAGCAGCTTACTTTGTCAAATATTAAATAGCATGACTGCGAAGTGCCATGACTGCGAAGTGCGAATACTGAATTGATAGACTTAAATAGGAATGGGAACAGTGGTCCAGTTGAATACATGATTCTCCATCGCGTTTATTTGTTATATTTTGTACTGGTCGACTGGCTAAATGAAGTTTCAACCAAATGAATCGTATATGCCGGTAAATTTCTTCCGTTTCTGTATAAGCCGACACTAAGTAATTCAAAGAATTCCATACTTCGGTGCCACTATAATGGACCTTTACATTTACGAAAAATTAATTGCAAAACTCGTTTAAATCGATAGTTTCTAGTCTGAAACGTCCATTTAACCAAGAGTTCCAGTATGTTTTTTTTTTTCATTTTGAAGAAATATCATATTTGAAAGTGTGCCGCTGACGTCACGTTCATCGGAAACACCCCCCCCACCATAATCCACGTTCCGAAACAGGCGATAGCGTTCTCCTTAAAAATATAGCTTCTAGCTTGATATAAGCCATTGAGAAATAATTAAAACTTTGTCACTAGATCAACTCAGAGAAAAAAAAATCCACACATTACCTATTTTTATTGTATTTATAGCCCTCATATTTTCTGAACGGACCTTCCTTTTGATGAAAAACGAGCATTGGCAATACCGCAAATCGTAATAATGTGCTCATTATTCATCGTGTGAAATCAAATCAGATAAAGCAATATCTAGGATTTCATTGTGACTTTCATCTCTTTGAATTTCGTTTTTCAAATATATTTTTCTGAATCTTTGCTAGTACCTAAAATTGTTTGATAGTTCAAGGTCTTTTTTGCAATGACTAAAATTTTAAATCTTTCTTTGAACTCTGCTTTGAATACATTAATAACATAACGTAAAGTACTCACTTGGAAATGTTCTTCGCAATAACATATATTTCCGATTTTTACACAGGTTTTATTCACTGCTTCGGAATTCATTAGAATTTTCACTGGTGTTCAGACAACCGGGTTCAAAGCACTTTTTCGACATGTTCACAGTTATTGCAGTGTTACAGATACAAGAATTTAAAAAATTGTAGAATACAAACGACAAAATCTTTCAAAACCGCATTAACCTCAAATAAGAAATCACGTAGGGCCTGTTCGTGTGCAGCATAGATATTTGATGGAACTGCTTTACTTGTATCCAATTTTAATGTAGACAAACGAGTTAAACAGAGACAAACGATTCTTATTGGTTTGCTCCGTGAAACAGACGAACGAACCCATCTGCTATCAAATGACAACTGTTATACGACACATTATATTCGAATGAGAATTTGAGACTCCATGGTCCACAACTTTTACAACGTTGCCAAGTCTAGTTATGATGAACGTGACGTCGCGAATCAGTTTTATTCTGATTATAGAGAAACTAGTGGTCAGAAAAAAAAATCCCGAGTGATATTAGCGTATACACTTTCTCATTACAGTGTTTTCTCATATCTTGTGGAAAGGTCCATTATTATAAACGTATATATTACACGAGATTCCTGCTCACATATTTTTCAATATAAGTTACTATTGACACAGAATACAAGTACCTACATAAAACTCTGACCACCGACCATGTCCTTAGGGAAAGATTATGCGAAGATTGCTCGACAACAAGCTCGTCCTTCTGCGAAGTGAATATCGCAGTGAATTAGAAGATGCCCTTCGAAAAGTTTGTCTTTGCTTATCTCTCGAATATAAGTGAGGCCTTTTCACAATTAGTCAAGAAATTTTGAGGTTATTGCAGTTTCAGAACTAGGTTGCAGCTACAGTTGAATTATTTTATCTTCACCCATGCGTCATCAATTTATGATCTAAGAAATAACACACCCTCTATGTAACATCTCTGTCTATCAACCGCTATGAGCGAATCAAAATTCGTTGATATTTGTCTTTTAAGCAAAGAATTATGGTATTGTGATGATCCATTGAAACTCAAAACAGTGAAAAGAGATAGCCATAAAGCTGACAGTGTTTTTACATTTCAACTAACTCACGTCATTATTTTCTGTCATTGGGGATTGTTTGTCACCACTTTTACTTCGTTTTGCAGTCAGACACATCATAAAATCAGTTTTTTTCAAAACTAAACGACTCTTACAATCATTAATTTCAAAGTAAGTACAATACAATGTGTTTTTTTCACAAATAATCTTTGAAATTTCTAACCCCACAATTGATATATGTGACTGTAATTAAGTATTACCGGGATATTCACACAACAGTTATTCAGAGGGTAACTCGCTTTTTCATATCAAAGTATGCAAAGGTTTTGGAAATATTGAACTTCAACCTATTTTTCTGAATAACTTTTTCCGTTATCTGTTACATACGAAACTGCATAGTTGTGGATAAAATATTATCTAACATTATCTACACGTTGTAATTTTTATCGGGATATTAGCCACGTCGTTTTACATTTAGACTTCGTTTTGACTAAAATTTCTCGACTTATTTCATATGCATTACAATGATGACGCACGGGTAAAGATAAAATAATTGAACTGTATTTGCATAATTCTTAACGAGTGTCGTGAGCAACCCATTCATCATTTGACCATCAGTTTTTCAAGACATGGTGACACGTCCCAGATGGGATCAAATGATTAGAATAACCTCTCAAATCAGTTTGGCTCGTTTCCTTATGGAACCAACCGTACGTCCATGAGTGAAAGTGTTTGATTTGTTAGAGTATTTGGGTGAAGTAGAAAGTTGTTATTCGTATCTATAAAAGTTCCACTAAACCTACGAAGAACGTAAAGCATAAGAGTATTAGAAAAAAGCCCTCACCTTTGTCGCTTGCATCAACTGAATCCAGTGACGTTCTCTAATAGCGGGGTTTTGCAACTCCGTCACCGCTCTCAAGGAGGTCAGCATATTCTTAATGGATGCTTCGAGTTGTATGTACACATCCCAGCCTTTCAACTCCTTATCCATCTGCCGAATCTCCTTTCCAAACTTCTTACACTCCATTTCCATATTCTCCACATCAATCTTCTTCCACGGTGTTTCTTTCCACTCATCGATGCAAGACCTCACCACGTTGACGTAATCCCAGAGTTGTTTGATTTGCTTGATTTCTTTCCTAGCTGCTCGCAATGCCTTGAATTCTGGTAGATTGAGTTCGAAGAGGCTGGCTTGGTCTTGCAGCTTGTCGCGTTCCGTTTCTAACTCGACGAGTTCTTTGTTGGTTTTGTCCAGGAGAGCATATATGTTTGGACAAGACCACATGAAGAAAGAGAGCTTTTTGAAATGATCTCTGTACATATTCTGTCGGATTTCGAACAGATTCAGTCGACGCTTTATGGCGTTTACTTGTAAGGCTTGAAGTGGTGCTACCATTTGTTTCGTAGTTGCAGCAACCTACAAAATCAGCACCAAAATTATTAAAGCAGTAAAATCAGAACTTGCATCTAAAATGAGCAAAATAATTAATTTTACTTTCGTAACGGGCATAATTCCAGATAAAATGAAAATTGCGAAAGTTACACCAATTTTCAAAGCAGGTAAAAAAGAACAATTATAGACCCATCTTGATTCTATCAATACTTTCGAAAATAAATGAAAAAGCAATAAATTGTAGATTATTTGAATATCTTGAAAAATCAAAATCATTGTATAATGGGCAGTGTGGTTTTCGAAGATCTAGCGATACAGAATCAACAGTTCTTGATGCCATTACTCAATTACAACTTGATATAGATTCAGGTAAAATATGTGGCATTCTATCGCTTGATCTTTAGAAAGCTTTTGACACAGTTGATCACAAAATTTTACTGGGCATCTTATATCAATTAGGTGAGAGGAAGTGCTCACGAATGGTTCAGAAATTATCTTTTAGACAGAAAACAGTTTGTATTTATGGAAGATACTAAAGGATTGCATAAAACGGTTTTATGTGAAGTGCCACAAGGATCAATCCTTGGAACTGTACTCTTTCTCGTATATATTAATTCATTAGCCGATTTGGAACTAGATGGAAAATTCAAAATGTTTGCTGATGATACAACCATTATTTATAACGGACATAGTTAACAAGAAATTTAAAAAAACATGTTAAATCTTGGCTAATTAACCATATACTAACTTTAAATTTCAAAAAATCATTATTTATGTTTGTGACCAAAAGATCGACTTATGTCGATTTCAAAGAACCTATTTTTTTACCCTTGAAATATTTGAAATTCATTTATTATCCTCTAGTCTTTTCCAAACTTCAGTACCTAATCTCAGTATGGGAAACGTCAAGAGAATGCTTACTCAAACCATTGAAAACACTTTAAAACCAAATCATCAAGTGTATATTCAAACTAGAGTACAGGGAACCTACAAAAAATTTATACAAACCAAAACAAATTCTGGATATCCATTCTCTTTACAAGTTAAAGATTTGTACTTTTATTCATCAAGTCAAAAATAACTTCAAAAATTCTGATTTGGTTTTCAACCTCATCAACAATAATCATAACCACTTGACCAGGCAATCAGCTAATTTGTCAGTAATCAAAGTGAAAACAAATGTGGGCCAACAATCAATATACTTTAAAGGAATAATGCATTACAATGAATTGCCAAAATTCTTGAAATCCAATGGTAAATGAGATTCAAAGTAAATTTGAAAAAATATTTATCATCGTGAATTGTATAAATAATATGAAAAATAGAAATATCTAGTTGGTAATTAATTTAGTTTAGTTAAAAAAGTGTGTATTGTTTTTATTTCCCTGTCATAAACTTGTATGTTTTTTGGGAAAAAACAATAAAATAAAAAATGTTAAATAAATCGCGAAAGATACAAAATATGTATCGTCAGCAATTCGGTATTAAATCTTTGAATAATCGTAACTAGATCTTTCTCAACTTTCAATAGTGCGTTATCGTTGGTAAAACTAACAGCGGTGGCTTTAATATCGGTCCTAGAATCACTTCTTGGGGTACACCATATTACTATTTTTGCAGATGACAGCACTTTATTTTTGCACCACAAGAACAAAATGGATCTTGATGAGATTATGGATTCAAAGGACCAGGCAGCAGTTTTATAGAAAAATTGTCACCTGTTGATTTTAAATTTTTGGTATGTTGTGGAATATGATACAAGAGTGTCCATCTCAATCCTGTGACTAGTTTTTGAGATACAGGTTGTCAAAGTTGGAAAATGGCAATTTCTTTAAAATTTTACACTGTGTGGGTCAAAAATTCACAGTTTTTTTGGTGACATTTGGTATATTTTTATTTTATATTTTGAGCTTTAGGGATACTTGACTACGAACCGTCCAGCATACTGCTTGTCCGAAATTTATATACAGTATGACACAAACGCTAGGTGATGACAAAACTTGCAAACAGGCGTTTGGTTCATAATTCACCCTGTAATTAAAAATTTAGTTCATGAAATTTTCCATTTTTCTGTCATTACTCTTAGTTTGAGTACACTATTATAACGTCAAACAGTATTGGCTTTGCTATTACCAGTTTTTGTGATACACAGAGTAATATGTTAAGATGGGCTACCGGCCATACATCCGTTATGACAAAAGTTGTCAAAAAAGTTTTATACAATGAAAATGTCATACAGAGTGACGGTGAGAAACACGTATTTATAGACGAAATTTTTAATTACAGGGTGAATCATGAACTAAATGCCTTTTTGCAAGTTTTGTCATCACCTAGCGTTTATGTCACGCTGTATATCAATTTCAGACAAGCAGTATGCTGAATGGTTCATAGTCAAGTATCCCTAAAGATCAAAATATAAAATAAAAATATACCAAATGTCACCAAAAAACTGTGACTTTTTGACTCATCCAGTATTGAATTTGTCGATTTTGACATATTCAGATGATGGGCATTTCAGTGTGTCACTTGGTTTGATTACATCTTAATTTCATAGGGTCGAATGAGAATTTCATTTTGAATAATGCTTGACTCCCCGTATTTAACAATATTTTTCATTTATTAAAAACCATTTTAAGATTATTGCCTTATGGGTAAGCAATATTTGTCGCGCAAAACTCTTTCATTCAAGATGTTTTCCTGCGATCAATGACTTGAAAGAAATGACCATTTTCCAACTACGACACCCTGTATCTCGAAATCTAGTGATAGGATTGAGTTGGTCCCACGGACACTCTTGTTCCAGAGGGCGTATTCTAGAACATACCAATTCAGGAAAATTTACCGGTGACATTTTTTCCATAAAGATGCTGCCTGGTCCTTTACTGTCATATGGCATGTAGAAAACTAACAAGATATTTATCCTTCAGATGTCATCTTCAAGATAAACTGCGGGGTCCTTTTCGTCTACAACTGAATTTTTTGTTCTCTCTTTCACATTATTCCATAAAAATCACAATTGCTGACACGCTCGTGGTACGTTTAAAAATGTTTATGCATTTTGTATTATCATCAATATTTCTTTTTTCTTCTTTCAACTTCAACATCCTAGATCTCCGAAACGAAATATTTGCGGACACATTTTTTATCTTAAAATTAGTCAAAGATTCACCCTACGAAGTTTGTACAAGTACTTAATAAACACGATGTATAATATGGATATTACACATTTTTTGTAATAAATACATTCACCTACTTTAACTGGCTCAAGAGCTACCTGCCCCACCTCATACAAACTTAATAACAACAAGAACTAAAAATGTCTACAATTTGGGTCAACTTTCGTTCAGCTGAAATCAGTTACATCAAAACTGTTGCCATGGCAACCGCTATGGTACCAAAATTACAGAAAAGCTATTCCCATGTTGCGGAAATATACCAAGTTGTCTATTTTAGTTTAGCTGAAATCATTTATGGAAAAAAAAAAGTTACCAGGGTGAAGAGTAATCAAAAACGTTATTCTCGTTATGCGAAAATGCATGGTTGCTAAGCTAATCAGTTATGAAAAAACCGTTGCCATAGCAACTGTTGCTACGATCACAAGTAAACAAAAAACCTATTCCCATAGTACGGAAATGCGTGGTTGCCAAATTGTCTACTTTAGCTTCTTGTAATTTCAGCCCTCATTCTGTAACTGTCTACGGCGTTGTTGACTAAACGATTGTCAACCGATTCGTTTGTAACGGCAATTGGTATTCTGTAACTCAAAAACCTTCGTTGTTGAACGAATATTTTGTTCCAATATGTCGTTCGCTAAAGGGAGCTCAATCGGGTGTCGTTTCGACTTTTACGTTGTTTGAAACAACGATTTTTTTTGTCGATTATCGGTACTGATTTTGTAGTTATGAATTAACATCTACAATGATGTGGATCACATGTTCAAATCTTTCCTTAAGGTTTTTCAAAGAAGGTATAATATTTCCCAAATTACAGGTAGGTAGGAACTGTTTTGCTATATCTACTCTACTATATAGATAAATTATCATCTTAATTTTATTCAGCCAAATCAAAAAGAAATTGATGAAAAATGTAAGAGACACCAGTAATCCCTTCAGTACACCCCATGAATTCAGAAAAATGTTCAGATTCCTTCCGGATATGGCACACGATTTGTTTCTTCGAATTTGACCGTTTTTATGGTGGGATCCAAACTATAAAGCTACCAGCAGTTACTCAAGTAGAGTTGATCTTTATTTTTATAAATAAACGTAACTTTATATGATAGATAGAACAAGGTATGTGGGCGGATGAAGCCATAAGCATGTAGGCCTCTCAATCGGGCCCGTTATGCACCCACTACTGCTGGGAGATGGTTCAGTTTTGAAGGTAGCCTATCTCGCGAGCGAAAGAGGCCAGCCTTCTGACCGATACCACCCTCACACTCTCCGGATTCAGTACGATGCTCCCGAGGTGTGCTTCCCGTATTGCTGCCACTGCCGTGCATTTCGTGAGGATGTGAGTGGCTGACTCCTCATCCTCCAAGCACCACCTGCATTCGGTATCATCCGTGAAACCTAAAATGTTGAGGTGCCTGTTGAGGTGGCAGTGTCCCGTCAGGAGCCCTGTCACTAATCTGATTTCCTTTCTGCTCAGTGTGAGCAGAGTCTTGGTCCTCCTGGTAGAAGGGCCTCCGATGTGGAGTTTCGATTGCCTCATGCCTCGTGTATCTTTCCATGTATCCTGGAATTTTACTTCCAGAATTTCCTTCATGGTTGAGACGCACCATGATCTTGAAACTCCTATGATAGGTTCTGGGCTTTTTGCACCTTGTCTGGCCAAATAATCAGCCCGTTCGTTTCCAGGTACTCCGGTATGACCAGGGACCCAAAGTAGCTTTACTTTATTGGCGGAAGATAGCCTTTGCAGATCATCGATGCATTCAGACACCAGCAACGAAGTGACTCTATATGATGTGAGAGCCTTGATCGCCGCTTGGCTGTCGGTGCATATCGTGATTTGCTGGCCGCGGTAGCCTCTGTTGAGATTTTCTCTTACACAGGCGAGTATGGCAAACATTTCTGCCTGAAATACAGTAGCAAAAGTTCCTAGAGCGTAACAAAGTTCCGCTTTCGGAGACTGCCCGTATACCCCGGCGCCGGCTGACTTACCCATTCTGGAGCCATCTGTGTACCAAATGATCCCCTTGGTGGGAAGCAGGCGGTGCCCGATCCGCTCCCAGTCTTCCCTTTTGGGAATTACTGTCAGCGACCTTTTACTGAATCGTATGGCAGGTAACGAACTGTCACCCGGCATTTCAAGAAGGGAACAATCCCTTACCGTCTGATTCCATAATCGAGAATGTCCATACATTCCCTCGCTCCGCCATTGGTTAGAACTTCTTAGGCGAGCTGCGGCTTTGCGTGCCTCATGTTCGATAAGGAGGTACAAGGGGGGCAGTCCTACGAGCGTCTCCAGCGCCCTAGTAGGTGCCGTCCTCATTGCACTTGTTATCGCAAGGCAGGCACGTAACTTTATATTTATTTTCAGTTTTTACCTTTTATTTTTTTTACACATTTACGCTCACGGCAGGTATAAAAAATACATGGGTAAAGTAATTAAGTTAGTCATCCGTAAGCAGACGTGTACATCTAGTGACTTATATAATTGTTGACCACTAATTTTTCAGCAAGGTTCGTTAAATTTCCATATACGATTGATGAAATAGCTAATGTTAAAAATGGGTAATGTGTAGCTGTTAATAACAACATTTTTCCAAACATTGTTAGGGCCAGTCTTTTCAGTTCCAGTTAAACTCCAGATAACTAACTAATAGTTAAGATGGTGAATGACATTCTTTAAATGACGTTTGAAGGATCACATTCTAACCATTAGTCAATTAATCTGGAGTTTAACTGGAACTGAAAGGACTGGCCCTTAATGTTTTTTAGATTTTTTGAGGAGTTTGGTTTCCCAGGCATATTAGCTATAATATTTGGTCAAAAACATCACCTCCTTTAGTTGAAAATATTTCATACGTTGAGCACTGAACGAGTTGTTTACAGAATACGGAATTAAGAGGTTTCGTTGAACATTATGTTGGGACGTGTGCGTTCAGAAACGAAATCGTTCGTGAAAGAAAAATTAAAGAACACGGGTCTTAGTCATAGAAACATATATTATATACTTACTCTAGAATGCTAATCCCGCCAATTTTCACGGCGAAAAGCATGCCGCGTATGCGACACGTTTACGATGTGCGCATGCGCGTCATCAGTATAGTTCGGGTGGATCGTTACCAAGTTTGAAAATAATTTGGTGTTCCAATTCAGAGTTTTTTGTTATGAGGCAATAAAACACATGTTATTTGAAAGAGATAAATTTGACAGCGCATTTAGGACTTTTTAAATCCGAAAAGAACCTTTTAGGGATAGATTACTCCGAATTTTGGGCGCGAAAGAAACTTATTTAAAACAATAATGTACCCTATGCTACTGCAATTATAATGACCGTGCAACAGTGCTTTTTCATCAGCGGAAGACTTGTCACTAAGATCTGTCACTCTTGTCAGAGATCAGAGACGGTTTTTAGAAATTCAGACTTTCTCCTGTCGTTTTGTGTGGTGTTTGTTGTCGTTGGTAATTCTTTCATCATTCGTGAATTTGCATTAATCTTGTTCCTTTAAAGACAATTTCTAATAAAGCCGTTTCTTCCTACAAATAAACAATGAACTGTTTAGTGTTGTGTGAATGAAAAATACCTGAAACAAATCAATTTTGGTAGATGATGAAATTTTTTATGTACCTATATGCTTTGCTCAAAATGGCTTAAATGTAATTGTAGCTTGACAAAAAATGCGTGATTTTTGGTTATTGTTCTTAATAAGAGACCCCAGCAGAACATTTGAGTGAGAAAATTGTAATTTGTGGCAGACATTTTCCTCATGAAGATTCATGTGAAAATGACAATAGAATAATTTGAAACCTAGTGCAGTACCAATACTGTGTCTGCGTAAGCATGCATGGCGAGTGATACAACTGTCTGCCACACCGCTCATATTATGAGTTCTAGATTCCTACAAAAAGTACAAAACATACACAGAATCGCCTCAGAAAATTAATGTCAATATGGAAGTGCTTTTCTTTGATGGTAAGGAAAATGCTTGTTGGCCTCACTTTTTCATGCACCCCATTGTGGAAATTGCACTAAGGTAATACAACCAGAAATACTCGTATAAATAGCATGTTAATCTCTTCAAATGATTTAAATTAAATGCAGTTGCATATTTTGACATGAATTGTTCTAGGAAAAAACCTCGAGCTTCCAAGCATCCAATTTTATAAATCCAATTTGAGTTGTAATTATTCATGATATTAGCTGAAATAAATTTTCATAGTTTTTGTACTTTCAATTTATTTTCCAATCCAGTGCTTCCTTGAAATTCGCACCGACGATTTGTGATGGTTCCGTAGGTTTTTGTTGGTTAACTACAGCTGAAAAGTGAATGTGATACCAAAATCAGTAACGTCAGAGCGATAAATAATAATAACCGTACTCTACTTTCTGATGGCATTTGCTGAATATTTGGGATAATAAATATGTGAAAATATGTTTTCAAATCGGCTAAATACAAATAACAGGTATAAGTACAATGAGGTTTCCAACCTTATTCTCCGAGATTCAGAATTAACGTTCGTTAATCTTCACAAGTACCATAATATTTTACTGAAAGCGGGCCTTTTACAAAAATCACTAATGACGCGCATGCGCATTGCGGACTAGCCTGAACTTTTTACAACACTTTTGACACGGGGATTAGCAATTTGTAAGTGACGTTTGGTTCAGAACGCGAAATACTCACTTATTCGCGTGCGATTTCATAAAAGGTTTACTTTTAGTATCCATTGACGTAATCAACCCGTCCGTTTTCCAGTATTTTTTTAAATTGGTTTGATTGCAATTTCATTCCTACATGCTCCAACTATATCTGTAAATCTTGGAATTAATATATCAGTTGCGGTTTTATCTGTTTTTAATCATTTCAACTGAAACATAATTGGAAAATGATCAGTAATATAAGACTGTATAATAATGGATTGATACATGGGTGTCCCTATAGCATTGGGTTGTGGTAAATTCATATTCAATTGAAATGCTTTGTATTATAATTATACAGGGTGGGGCACCGAAAACGAAACAGATTGAATATCTTCAAAACACATGTGTTGTGAAAAAAATGCAAAAACACGTCGATTTTTAATCCAACGGGGACATCTTCCTATCATAACCTCAACTGTCATACTCCCACCCCCCACTCCTTGGTCACTATCACCCAAACAATTTGAATAGGGAGAGTAGTGAGTGTGACACATCATTTAAAAAATAATTTCATAAGGAACACAGCCATGTCAATTTTCGCTACCTAACTTTTTATTTTGGCGCCCTCTTGCGGGAACAACAACTGTTCCGTACTTCAAATTTTGATACTTCATTTGTAAGCTAATTTGACATAAATTCGGTGACAATGCATTTTGGAATTTTTCTAAGGAAAAAAACAAAATGGCGGCTCCAAAATGGAGGACAAGATTTGCAATTATCGTCCGATTCGATTCAAAATTGAAATGTGGTGGTTTTCAGGGTCGGATATTATGATTTGTTTGTCAATGAAAAAAACCAATATGGTTGCTCCAAGGTGGCGAACGAAATTTGTAATTATGGTCTGATTTTAATCAAAATTTGTATGTGGGGATTTTCAGGTTCGGAAATTATGATTTTTTGTCGATGCAAAAAACAAGATGGCGGGCGAAATTTGTAGTTATGGTTTGATTCGACCCGGTACCGAAAATGAATTCTTCAAAATACATGTGTTGTGGAAAAAATGCAAAAACACGTTGATTTCAAATCCAAGGGGACATCTTCGTATCATAACCTCAACTGTCATACCACTCTCCCCACCCCTTGGTTACTCATACAATTTGAATAGGAAAAATACTAAGTGTAACACAGCATTGAAAAGGTAATTCCATAAGGAATTCAGACATGTGAGTGTTCGCTACCTAACTTTTTATTTTGGCGCTCTATTGCAGGAAAAACAACTGTTTCATATTCCAACTTATGAAACTTGATTTGAAAGCTAATGTGAACAATTCACGAAAACATAACAAAAATGGAAACAATTAACTTTGTACGAACTTACAAATTTTAAAATTTTGTATAAATGCTCAAAAACGCCAGACAGCGTTTCGAGACTAACTTATACTCATGTATTATGGCGAACACTTTGAGCATCTACTGTGAATTAATGTAGTTTAGAATAATTGGATTTGAGTTTATGCAAGGTTTTCCAATTTTTTAGGTTTAGGCATTATCCAATTTTTTCTTTCGAAAGCTTTTATTCAACTTGCCCTGTTAGTAAGTATTTATGTATGTGTGGGACAAATCTTGCAGCTGAATTTTGACCAACTTCTAGTTGTCCGAACAACTTGAACTTTGGTAGGTGATCATAATTGCGATGACAATGTATTATGGTATTTTTGTTGAAAAAAAAACAGCAAAATGGCAACTCCAGTATGGCAGATGATAGTTGTAGTTATGGTCAGATTCTTTCAAGATTGGATTGTGGGGGTTTTAGGTACAGATTGTCAGCATGACTAAACATAATTCATTAAAATTGATGAAAAAGCTTTTATACAAATGCAATGAAAAGAAAAAAAAAATTATTAGCCAGGAATCACACTGATCGACCAGCAGTGGGACTCTGTGTCGTATAGAATTCTACCCCTCGTTTTCTACAGTTGATTACTACTATCGCAAGTGACGATCACATTATTTGGCACTCTGTGCTTTAGTCGCCTGCACATCGGGTTTGTTCGGCAAAGTACTATCCGATCTAAAAGCATTTGCCAAAATTTGGTGATATTCTAGTGACATTTCAAATTCTAGTGTCCAAAAGTACTGTCACTGTCGCGAATTTTTATTCTCAACGGCTCGTAGTTTCATGTGCTTTTTAATAAATTTTAAATAAATTGTGATATTTGCCTTTAAAATGATTGCATTTATTAGCTCTGAAGGAAAAACAAAACGATTGAAGAAAATATAGCGGAGAAACTCATAAGAGAAGAGTCACATCCATTTTCAATAGAATATACGAGGTTTTAAGAACTCTTTAGAGTAAATAAGGATATGGTTCAATATATGTTTAACAGTATTAAGTGTAAGTTTTTATGCAACTGGATCAAAGAGTTGGTAGAAGTCATGATCTTTCTATAGCTGAGCAATCTGTATCGAGGCCATTGCTATTGTAAATACTTTGTCAGAACATGAAATAACCGGAAAAAAACCTAAATTGAAGCTAATCATGGAGGAAAGAAACTTCCCTGAAGAACAGGATTATTTCAATAGGAAGGGATACTATTCCAAAAACAATCAAATTTTAAGTTAGTTACTTAAAAGTATTTATATAAATTATATAAATGTGATACTTTGTAGATTTGTGATCAAGACTTACGAATTGAGAATATGTATAAATGGTAGATTTATATCGAATATTATTTGCCAGTGTTCACTCCGTACCTTCATTATTCAATATTTCATACTATTCGCATATTTGCTTTCGAAATTATAATAAATATGTTTGACATACAACACTGACAAAATAAATCGAAAGAGAAAAGTAGGGTTAAAAAAAGAAAACGACATGTCTTGACGTCTTGCTTTCTTGCTACCGCGATAGTCCAGTTTAGGCGATAATTATCACGCACAGAGTACCAGTCATGTCGAATTCAGTCGATAAGTAGAATTCAATATGACACAGAGTCCCACTGCATGACCGACCGTCCGCGACCGTCCACCTACGACCAAAAATTGAGGTAGATCAATGAAAACTTTCAAACTCACACTGATCGACCATCTACGACCGTCCGCCAGAATAGTTTTGTAAATCTGACATTGTTCTGACATTCAAAAGGTTATGTCAAATTTATTTAATAAAAAAAGTTAAAATCATAATTTCAATGTTTTTGTTGTGAATAATGAGAGGGACTGATAGTGAAAAAGAAAGAATCATGATAGTGTATGATTTTTATAAACGATTAATAAAGTAATGTAAAAAAGTGTGTGGAATAGAGAACTTTATTCATATCGGGAGCAAGAGGGTGAATTTTGAACCAATTACCCCAAATTACTAAAAGATTAAACAACCTACTATTGAATGTCCATAAATTACACCAACAGAAATTCCCAATCAAAAGAAGGGCAATTTTCTATTTGCTGGGCAGTAATTTCCGATGGAGCATCAGGAATGTCTCCCTTTTCTATATCCAGCACGTTAATTCTTCAACTATAAAGAATATGTAAGTTACTATTAGTTGAACTGGCACTAAACAATTATTCTCTTGCGTTAATAAATTCAATCAATGACTTCTGTATTGCTGTAATTAGGATTACTCTGATTTAACGTGGCTCCTCACCGCTGTTATCAAAATATTCATCTCTGCGGCGGTCCACACGGTTTCTGTATTGTTCCGCTGCTTTAAAAACATTAAAACTTTGGATGTACTATAAATTGTAGAGTACTCACGAATTTATGACTCAATTGGAAATATAACAGTTCACACGAATAATATTAAAATTTTCGTTTAGGTGAAAAACTGTTTATCACAAACATGTGACCAAATGATAATTTAGCGTATGGGCATCACAGTAGTCTGAGGCCGACCAAAATTTCATGCAGGTTGTAATTTCAAACGTGGTCTTTGAAAACCGGTCGTGGACGGTCGAGAATGGTGTGAGTTGTGCGATAAGAATATACGTGTTGGAAATTTTGGTCGTTGGTGGACGGTCGCGGACGGTCGGTCCTGGTCGATCAGTGTGATTCCTGGCTTAGATGTGGGACGTAGGTTATTCTGTGCGTAACAAATTCAAAAGCTTGCCGCTAGTACTAAATAAGTATTTTTGAGAGGTAAAATTCTGATTCTGTTACGCACAGAATAACCTACATCACACATCTGAAAAGAAATACTATTTCCTTTCTAGCGCATCTGTATAAAAGTTTTATCTTATCAATTTAATACATTCATTTCAGTCATACTCGCCAATTTTGAATCGATTCGAACCACAATTACAAATTTCGTCCGCCATCTCGGTTTTTTGCATTGACAGAAGAATCATAATTCCTGACCCTGAATATCCCCATATAATAATTTTGATTCGAATCAGACTATAATGACAAACAATTCATAATTTCCGACCCTAAAACCACCACATATCAATTTTGAATCGAATCGGACCATAATTGCTAATCTTGTCACCATTTTGGAGCCGCCATTTTGTTTTTTTTTGGTTAGAAAAATTCTATAATGCATTTTCACCGAATTTATATCAAATGCAAATGAACAATCATAATTTGGAATCCGGAACAGTTGTTTTTCCCGCAAAAGGGTGTCAAAATAAGAAGTTAGATAGCAAAAATTGATATGGATGAAATCCTTATGAAATTACCTTTTTAATGATGTGTCACACTTACTACTTTCCCTATTCAAATTGTTTGGGTGATGGTGACCAAGGGGTGGGAGCAGAGATATGGCAGTTGAGGTTATGATAAAAAGATGTCCCCCTTGGATTAAAAATCGACGTGTTTTTGCATTTCTTTCAAAAACATGCATATTCAAGATATTAGATCTGTTGCGTTTTCGGTGCACCACTCTGTATAATGTTAACAATATATTGATGGTGAAATGTTCATCAAACCATTCATTTTTCTATTAATTGAATTTCAACAATCGCATGCACACATTATGCATTCAACTGAAAACGGCTTTCATATCGCAAAATTATTGCAATATTGAATTTTGAAACAATCTAGTCATACTCAATAACAAATTTTTATCAGAACCGATAGATCGGTGTGTTGAGCAAATAACAATGTTTGAAATGGATTACATTTTCTTACTTAAACAAGTAAGGTAATCACTCTAATGGGCAAGTAACATATATTTAAAACTATAACATTCTCTAATGGTACATAACGACAAAGGTATTATTCAATTATTATTTTTCATCACGTTTCAAACTCACATTCGTCGATCCTGAAATAGAATAGAAGATAAAGGTTGAAGATATTATACTGTATACTACGGGACTAAAGTAACCCCTTTAATATCAAGGGAAAATTCGGTATAAACCTACACTAGCTTTGCACTTTCGGCTGAATTTTTACGAGAATTACGTGACCTGTTGATATTAAGGATCCAAAAACATCCTGTGAATGTTATATATTTATTTTATTCATTATTTATTGAAAATAGACTTTCCCCACATAAGAACATCGCAGGCTGACACTCCGCCTATTCACTATGATTTTTTTTTCTCTCAATTTTTGTAATCATTTGTTTATTTTTTGTAGTGAATAAGGACGCTTTATAATTATTATTATTATAACACGGAAGTTCTGGTATAAGATGATACGTTGAATATACTTTCATTAGCTTTCAACGGAAACAATATAAAATATTCAGAAACAGCAAAATTTTAGGGATTATACATTGAAGAAAAACTTTCTTGGAAAAGCCATATTGAAAATCTTAGAAGAAAACATCAAAATCAAAATTCGATATTACATTCCTTTGAAATATCTAAAAATGATTTATTTCAGTTTAATTTATTCAAAATTACAGTATTTAATATTAGTATGGGGAAGTGCCAACTTGCGTCCACTCAAATCTTTGCAAAACAAAAGTATTATATGTATTTTTAAGTTACCATTCCTTGAATCTACATCACATTTATATGCTCCAAACAATCTTTTGGATATCAATTCTTTGTACAAATTGAAAATATGTATATTCATCCATTCTGTCATCAATAATGGGAAACATTCACCTCTGGAATTTAATTCAACCGACACCATACACAATCACCAAACTAGACAATCAAGTAGTATCATCACGCACAGAGCCGGACCGAGGGCGTGGCGAAGGGGCGCAAAATTTAAAAATTTTCATTTTTAATGCTTCCTTGACTACAAGCTCCATATTTCAGAGTGGCAAGTTTTTGAGCACAATTGAGCTTATAAGCTATTATGACACTAAAATCATTGTTTATATAGAACATAGTTAGTCAACCCTATGGGATTATAATTGGATCAAAATGGATGCGACATGTAGATGGCGATAGTGAGCTCGCATCCAAGTCATGTCGTAACTTGATTGAAACAATGGGACAGCAATAAAATCAGGGTTTATTGAAGGAACCTGCATTAAAATGACGTCAAATATTCATGTTTGTAACTAATAACGCTAGATGACACTCGCGTTTGCGTCCAACACCAATTACACAGGCATTGACTAACTATCTTACTTCTATATAAACAATGCTAAAATGAAACATCACACAGAGACACATAATAAGAATCAGGTATGTCGGGACGTGGCTCAATGGTTAAAGCGACCGATTTAGTATTGAAGAAAGTTTTGTTGATTGCATAACAACTAATGAACATACTGGAGATGCTCTTGCCAAACTGATCGAGAAAAACTTGAAGTGGATGGATTAGATATAAGAAATATTGAAGGCCAATCCTATGGTAATGCTGGAAATATAGCAGGCAAATATAAAGGTGTGAAGACCAGAATTTTAAAGAACAAAGAATTCGCAAGATCGCAAGATTCATTTCCTGCTCAGCACACAGTCTGAACTTAGTTCGAGTTCGTGCTGCCCAGGTCTCACCCAAAATAAAGAGTTTTTTTAACAGTTCAGCAAGTGTTTAACTTCCTTGTGAGTTCGACTATGAGGTGGGTTTCACTTAGAAAGAAATTAAAGGTAAGTGTCAAGGGATCTAGTGACACAAGATGGTCGACCAAATATAATTCCGATCATACTTTAGGAAAGAAAATTGTGATAGATATTCTTGAAGGAATGTCCAATGGAAGTAATTGGAATAGAGGTACATCAGAAGTTGCAAAGCTTTTGCTGAAGCCCATGAAGCAATTTAGTTGTTTGTTTTTCTGTTTTTTGGCATGTAGTTCATCTAAAGAATAATAAAATTAATCTGGCACTACAGAACCAAAGATTATTTGTTGAGGATGGTACAAGATTGATAAAATGGTTATCTAAAGAAATTCATAATCATAGATCTGATTTCTTCGAGTCTCCATCAGAGTCTTCAGAATCGTTCGCTGAAACAATCAATTTCGATCCGAATTTTGGAGAAGAAGAAGCTAATGATGAGGCTTTCAATACGAATGTGAAAAGTTTAATGAAGCAGGAACTCCTTCAAGTATTGCACTTCATATCGATGCAACTAAGAGAAAGATTTACTGCACTGTCAGAAGTTTATGAAGACTTCAATTTTTTTAGAGGAAAATCTATAAAAGAGTGTTAACTTGGTTAATTGAAAAAGAAAGCTGCGGATTTTGCATTCAAATATTGTTCCGATTTGGATCCGTATGTATTCGCCAACGAATTGGAGAGCTTCAAATTTCAAGCATGTGCAATGTTTACGGACCTGGACAAAATGAACGCTTTTGATATTCTTCGAAAAATACGTGAATTGTCGCTTCAATCAATATATACCAATCTGTATACAGCCCTCAGGATAATTTTAACGTTACCAGTGACCACAGCAACATGTGAAGGTTCGTTTAGTGAATTGAAATTAGTTAAAACTAACTTATGGTCCTCGATTGGACATAG
Source organism: Chrysolina oricalcia (assembly GCA_944452925.2). Taxonomy (NCBI): domain Eukaryota; kingdom Metazoa; phylum Arthropoda; class Insecta; order Coleoptera; family Chrysomelidae; genus Chrysolina; species Chrysolina oricalcia. Next base: position 28,137,056 of record OX101811.2, on the reverse strand, counting down.
GAGAGGTTAGCCAATTTGGCATTTATATCCATTTATAACCGATTTGCTAGCGGTTTATAATTTTACGATGATATAATTCATGTTTTCGCTGAAACCAAACCAAGAAGATTTAAATTTCAGTTTATTCACTTCCAAAGAATACGTTGAAGATTTTTGTTACTACTTACTTATTTTTCATGTATTTTGTCGATGAGGGTAATTATTTATTTACCTTGTAAGAATATTTGTTGTTAGAATTATTGTTCTTGCAGAAATAAAAGAAGAGTTGGTTTTCAGTTTATTGATTACCAAAGATTATATCAATGATTTTTATTATTATTTATTTTCGTTTATTTTATTGATGAGATTATTAATTCATTAACTTCGTTAGAATTTTTTTTGTTTGAATAATTTTTCAGTTATTCGTTCACTCATTTATTTATGTATATCAGTATATATTGTTTTGAGAATAAATAACTGTTTTTTTATCGTTTCCCATTCATTTTGTTCATTGAGTTTATGTTCATTACTTTATAAGCAATATGGGAGATTATTGGTAATAAAAAAGTTCTTCAAAATATAGTCAATAACTGTCAATTATGAAAAACATGTATTAATTGAAAAATTTAATTTGTTTAGGGGAGCAATTTGGAAGTTCGCCACGGGAGCTAGAATCCTAGTTCCGGCTCTGATCACGCATAAAATAAAGACAAACATTGGGAAAAAAATCAATTTTATACAATGGAATTTTGATATTCAATAATATACCCAATAATTTAAAAAATATCGTACAAAAAGATCGTTTCAAATTTCATTTAAAGAAGTACTTATTACAATGATACTTAAAAAACACTGAAGCAAACATTTTCAATTCGAAATTTTGTTGTTTATTGTAGTATAGATTTAGGTCCCTATTATAAACATTTATGTTTCTTGGGGTCAATAAAGGTTATTATTACTTCTGATATTATGGTGATGTAATTTGATAACTTTTTTTTAACGACTAATACTTTTTTGTGAATTATTTGTCAGTTTGCTCATTTAAATTTCATTAGTTCATCTCATGTAAAAATTTTAGTATCTTTGTTCAATTCTGGAGAATTTGTTTCCCACGGTATTTTAAAAATTACTTATGTTGCTTTATTCATCAAACGAGAAATCATACCTCTTATTCGAGACAATATGGGTATTATGAATGAGAATATAAATTTGAATATTTAGAAATTCAATTCTTCTTATGGCTCCAATGAAGGAATTAATAGCTTTCCTAATTTTATTCACATGACAGTCAAAATTCAAATTCTCATCTATCATCAGGCCTAAATATTTGAATTGGCATTTAACATTTCAATCTTTATTTTTACTTTCAAGTTCATTTGGTTCTATGTTTTTTATTTGAAAAACATGTAAACAGTTTTTGTTAAATTAATTTATTAATTATTTTAATTAATGATTCATTTCATCTATCCATTCTTCAAATAATTGAATATCTTATTCAATATTACTTTCTGATTTTTTGTGTATTTTTGGCCGAATGATAAAGTACAGCATAATCTGCAAAAGAAAAATGTTTATCTATCAATTTCATTTCGGTTATACTATTCACAGAATAAATAGAAACTTGGAGCCAGCAGTGAACCTTTGGGAACTCCAATGCTGAATTGTTTTAAACACTTTTATTTTCTTCAATAACAACATATTGAATTCGGTTTTCAAAATACGTTTGGAAAAGTTTGTAAGAGTGACCTCTCACTCCTAAATTATTTGAAATGTTCGTAGGTAATACCACAAGTGTATCGGTGATTATCGAAATAGCAATTCCTTTGAATTTGAGAATCAAATTATGTTGCTTGGCAACCACACGAGCGCTTGCGCGAGTGTGGTTGCCTAAAGCAACATAATTTGATTCGAAACCGAGAAGGAATTAACGATAATCGCCGATAACACGAGTTGTATTTGTTAAGATTATTTCATGAATAAAATCGAAACCATTTTTATTTATTTACTATTCAATTATTTAACTAGGAACATTAATCCCGCAATTAGTTCTGAAATTATGCAACTAACTAAACATTTACTTGATATCTATTTCAGTTACAAATGACCGCGTCATTCGTAGTTTCCTCATTGCATGTCTAGTCTACTGCTGAGGTTATGTTTTGATAACATTTTGATTTAGTGATTTGATTAAACAAAAACGAGTATGCAAAATTCGTCGAAAATTGTGAAGTTGATATGAATTAATAGTGAGTGCTTATTTAGTTTTGGTCAAAGTTTGGTGTTGTGTCATTATAGCAGCTTGCTAGTGGTAAGTTTGTGTTTTGATAATAACCAATCAGGAATCGAACTACAGAATTGTTAATTGTAATTCAGAAACCGTAACATGTAATTCAGATTAGTAAATTGTATTTCAGAAACCGTAACATGTAATTCAGATTAGCAAGTTGTATTTCAGAAAGTGTAACTTGAATTTCAGATTAGTGAATTGTTATTCAGAAAGCGTCAATTGTAATTCAGAAACCATCACTTGTAATTCAGAAACCATCAAAGATCTGACCGGTGTGAAAAGAGCGACCAAAGATAGCAGCCGAAATCTCCGGAGACACCCCGGAGACACCAAAAGGGGGCTATTATGATAAATAATAACAAATATCTACAAAATAGAGTATGTGGACCTTTTGCATAACTTTATTGACGACAGGGTTGAAAGTGGGTGGGTGAATAATGCGGTTGTAGCGTAAAATGACTTCCGGCAAGGTATTGTAATAAAATAATTTCGCTTTTGGACTAGGGTTGGATATTTTGAATATGCAATTTTCTTAAAGTACTGAATAATGGGATTCAGGGTTGAAATTTTCAACCGTAAAATTTTGAATATTCATTTCAAATTGGTTCTAGCATAAACAGCTTTTGCCTGTCCATTTTTTGTTGTAAAAGGACCATTCCGTTAGAGAATTGTTGACCTCCGTTGGGATCCCGGGGTCGATTTTTCAACCCTACTATCGGGGGAGCCAGGTGGTGCATTTAGCACTTATCTTAAAAATTCGACTTATGAGTGAAGTCGTCGTCGGAGCACTAACAAATTTTGTCACAATGTTGCAAATCACTTCTCCTCTTCTGTTTGATCAGAAAATTCGACTTCCCGAGGGAGCCAGGGGGTGCATTTAGCAACCCTTATCTTAAAAATTCGAAACATGAATGAAGTCGATGTCGGAGCACCAACAAATTTTGTCAAAATATTGAAAAACACTTCTCCTTTACTCTCTGATTGAAAAATTTGACTGCCCGAGTGAGCCAGGGGGTGTATTTAGCCACCCTTATCTGAAAAATTCGAAATATGAATGAAGTCGTCGTCGGAGCACTAACAAATTTTGTCAAAATGTTGAAAATCCTTTACTGTTTGATCAGAAAATTCAACTTCCCGAGGGAGCCAAGGGGTGTAATTAGCAACCCATCTCTTAAAAATTCGAAATATGAATGAAGTCGACGTCGGAGCACCAACAAATTTTGTCAAAATGTTGCACAACACTTCTCCTTTACTGTTTAATTAGGAAATTTGACTTCCCGAGGGAGCCAAGGGGTGTATTTAGCAACCCTTCTCTTAAAAATTCGAAATATCTGGGAAACGCTCAAAATTTTCCAAGTTTATCGGGATATCTTTTTTGATTGCCTTCAGAAAATCTACAAAAAATGTAAATGAATTTTTTCCATAAAATCAATGTACCGTGAAATATTCCAAAAAACCGGGTAATCGATAGATCTCCCAAACTATTGAAAAAAATCTATTTTTTTTTTGCAGCAAATACCTTTTGACAAAATCTGCCTACTCTTCAAATTTAAGTTTTTAGAATTCGTTAACAAAGCGGGGGAAAAATAAAATCGAAAAAAAAAACGGGACTTGGAAACTTTTTTTATAAAAGCATCAAAATCTAAAAACTAAACGAGATATCGAAAAGTTTGTTCGAACAATTTCATTGTACTAACTCAGTACTACAAAAAACTACGTATGAATTTTTTTTATATTTAAAAAAAATATAAAATTTCACGACATTAGCGCCTTCTGGCGGGACTTTATGTTCCACCTAGTCTTCTGGCAATTTTTTCTCCCCTTATTTGTATAACATCCGATTATTCTGCCAATTTCCAGCCTTGGTCCTTATGACTTATTTTACGTAAAAAAATGCATATTTAACCATCTACCCTCGCGTTATTCTTCCGGGGTGCCTTCTGGCGGCCCGTCTCACACTACGTTGGTGACAACCGAACCTATAAATGCTAAAATTCACTTTGCACCGAGTCACCCGTATTTCTACGTAGTCAGCTCTCCTTCTAATACGGGTTGTTCTTGGTTTCTGAATTACAGTTCACACTTTCTGAATTACAACTCACGGTTTCTGAATTACATGTCACACTTTCTGATTAACAATTCACTAATCTGAATTACAAGTTACACAATCTGAAATACAACTTACTAATCTGAATTACATGTTACGGTTTCTGAAATACAATTTACTAATCTGAATTACATGTTACGGTTTCTGAATTACAATTTACTATTCTGAATTACAAATTATACTTTCTGAAATACATGTTATACTTTCTGAATTACAATTGAAAAAGGTGTAGAATTATCATTAATGAAATTTATCAGTTGTTCTTTCAATGATTTTTCAAAAATTTTGGGCGATAGTTGAAAACATTATTCTCTTCTCCTAACCTATGAATTGGTTTTAGGATGGTTTCTTTGAGGAAATTTGGAAAGATGCCTTCTTCAATACATTTACTAATAATCAGTGATGAGAGTAGGCTAATTAGACCAACTATATCTTTCATGTTCCAGTTTTAAGGATTGAGTATTCCACAGAACCAACTGTTTGCACTCATCTTTAATTATTTGCACCAGAAATATATAGTGAGCGACAAAGAGTATGTACCATATGAGAAAAAAGTTTATTAGTAAGCGTATTGGAAAAAGATTTCTAGGGAAATGTTTGTGCAAAGATCAAGTTCAACAATCGCCCGCTCTTAATTTCATTGGAATTATAAAAGTAATTTGGTACTTCTTTGTATAGGAAACATTCAATTCAATTGCGATATATGTCCAAATTTATTGTTTTTCACAGAAAATATGTAAAAATAGCATTTACGGAATGGATCCATATATCAGGGAATACCAAAATGAGCCCATATCTTCTAAAACACTAGACATTATTTCTCAATTCAATACATACCTGAATGGTTTGAATGATTTTAAAATATTACACATGAATATTCGTAGTATAAATAAGAATATGGACGCTCTAACTTTATTCTTGAACCAAATAACTAAAGATTTTGAAATAATTGTTCTGACAGAAACTTTTCAGATCCAAGATACTTTCAATATAGCTGGATATGATATTTTTTATAATGAAGGTAACTTCAATAAAAATGATGGCGTTATTGTTTATGTTAAACAAAATCTCAACTGTTCTATTAATATTGTAATCATGGGTAATACGTTAGCACTTGAACTCAATTTAACACAAAAAAATATTTTTTTTTTAATTACCGCACTTTATAGATCACCAAATAGTTGTCCAGTAGTTTTCAACTCTGAACTTGCGAAATACATAGAGAAAATCAAAAAACCCTGCGTCCACATTATAACCCGAGACTCAAATATAGACCTTTTGAGTGAAGACGATTACGTGGAAGAATACAAAAATATATTGAGCACTTGGGATTACATTTCATGCATGAATAATTTTACTAGACCTGAAAGCAAGACCTGTCTTTATCATTTCTATCTGAAAAACAATACTGGGTTGAAAACAGAGTTCTTTGGGAGATCGTTTAGTAACGAACAGTCGTTACCGACCGATGATGAACCCTTTACTCCCATATACACCCACTACGTAGGCTTATTATGGCAAGTACCTGTCACAAAACAACTACTCCCCTGGCTAAGACCACGACAAGTATTGAATTGAATCCAACAGATACTTGTGCAACGTTCCTCAAAGCATCAGAGGACGCAGTTGCAAGTGCCCTCTAGCAGAATTCTGTTTCGATTTGGACAGGGTGACCACCTGCAGACTAGTTTCGAGGTTGTTGCCTCTCATCAGTGCAAGGATAGGTCAACACAGACAGCAATGAAGCCATCTGTTCCCCGTCCAAATCATTACACACTCCTGTCAACAAATGCGTGCACTCGGATAATAGGAAGTTAGGACGCATTGCCTCTTCCGGCTAGCTCAGACCGCCTATCCGAAGTACAGCATCGTCGCAAAATCTCAGCAACTCCGGAGCTCTTCATTTATTTGGAAAACCAGCAGGAACGCGTCTGACATACGAATTCTTTCTCGATATTGTTGGTGTTGCCAACCAACGAGGTCCCATTAATTCGCATGCCAGGCCGAAGATCACTCACTACCAGAAATACTATTTACACTTAAAACACTACTGAGCCATCCAGAAGTGAGAGCTTCTCTCCTGGGAATTGTCGGGCGGCTCCTGGATGACTGCCTAAAACAGCCATTTGAGCCTTTATTTATACCATTGCCGAACATTTAAGTCGGCCAATGGTATCGCAAAAGTGCTGGTAGGCGGAGCCTATTAGAGCTCTCGCCTCCAGATATACTCTCCGAGTATTTTTCCAAAACTTCAGAAACTGTAGTATTTCTGGCAGATTATGACACTCCGCTGGTTTGGACAACTCTGGTTCACGCGGTGAAGCGGTTTCTAGGCCGCTCCACCTAGCGAGCAGAGGGAGAACACTCCGAATCTACGGGTTAAGATATTTAATCGAAGAAAACAGAGTTCTTTTGGGAGATAGTTTAGTAACGAACCGACCGATGATAAAAGGTTGCATGAAAATTCAATCAGATCTTTCATATTCAATCATTGTATCACCGATCATTTCCCGATAGCGCTGTGCATAAAACTTGATGATACGATGGGAGTATCCAATTAAAATAATGATCATAAAAAAATCTTGGATTATAAAGCTGTGAAGTCGGACCTGAAAAATGAATCATGGAACCAGTGTCAAAAGATCGCCTAACCTAAGGTGGGAGGTATCGTGCTGAGGGGTGCGTGGCACATAGGGTGATGTGTCTTGAACGATCCCTCTGGGACACTGGGCGACCTCCCAGAGTATTACAGCCTTACCATGGCAAGGCGGGGCTCTACCATGGTGGATCTTATTTCCCTAGCTACTCGTGGAAACAAATGAGTAAAAACCAAAAAAATCAGAACCCCAACGGGGGGGATAAATCTCCCGATCCTCAGGAAACTGGGGAATCAATGGAGATCGGAATTCCGACTCCACAAGAGGGACTGGGCGTAGGTCTAGTCTCTCAACAAGAGGAGAGCGGAATTTTACCGCCTCCAGAACTGACTCCAGATCAGGAAAGGGAACTGTTAAAGTCTCCGAAACCTACTGGAGCTGATCAGGATGAGGCTACCGTAGCTATGGATAGCCTCAAACTGAAACGCACTCGACTCTCAAGGTCGAGAAGGAAAGCTCTGAGTCGCCTGCTCAAGAGCGGACTGTCTTATGAGACCGCCTTAGAGCAAGTGCTCAAAGATATTGGCAAGCCGAATCAGCAAACGGAGGGGGACAAATCTCAGTCTGGAGCTGTTGGAGCAAGCAAACGCCTGAGATCCGACGACAGTACGCCGGATCACACGGCGAAGAAAGCTTGCTCGGGGGTAGCCAAACCTTCGTACGGGACAGTGGCTGGGGGCAACAGGGTGGGACTAATCCACCCTGAATATCCTACCACTGCCCTAACAGGCGAACAACTTAGGGCTCTTCAGCGTTCAATTATAAAAGCTGTGAGCCTAATACCCGATGATGGCCCTCAGGTGAGGTTCCAGAGCTGTACTTTTTGGCCTGGATGGCTACAAATCACCTGCGTGGACAACATCAGTGCCAGCTGGCTGGAGGAGGCATCAAAGCAACTCCAACCATGGGAAGGGGCGAAAATTAAATTCGTCAAAGGGCAGGACCTTCCGAAGCCATTCATCTGTGTGGCATACATCCCGGACGATGAAGCCGACGAACGACTCACGGCCGAGATGGTGCTCACAAGACTGGAAAAAATGAACCACGTTCTAACCACTCAGGATTAGGTAATACTGAACCGAGAGGACTCGGGCCGTGGCCAAACATGGACATTCGCCATTGACGAAAGGTCCATAACAGCCTTGGAGAAGCTGGACTTCAAACCCTACTTCGGCTTTGGACAGATTCAGTTCCGTCTGAGAGGCAGCCGTGGAGGTAAAGAACACTCCCGGACGCAGCCGGAGGAGGGGAAGGAAAGCAAGCCTCCTCTAAAGAAAACGGTCGTAAGGGGAGCACCGCAAGGGAAAGGTAAATCCGTCCCGAGTGTTGCGCCTCGGACCAAAAAGCCTGCGAGTGTGGCCTCGGGGAAGGGTAAATCCATCCCGAACAGACCACCACTCAAAAAGGGTGCCGGCACCTCTGAAGGGAAGGGAAGTAAACCGCCCTCTGAGGAAAAGAGCGGGGGAGGACCGCCAAAAGACGGCAAATAAGGGCCTGGCTGATACAACAGTCAGACTCCTGCAGGGAAACCTGCCAAGGCCGCCACCTACGTCCTTGGCAAAAAATTCGTAGAGGAGCGGATAGATCTGGCCCTCATCCAGGAACCCTGGACCTCCAACACAGGCCGAGTTACCGGCCTGAGTAACACATCTGGTAAGGTAATTGCGGTCAGTTCTGAGGTAAAACCTAGGACATGCATTCTAGTCAGAAACAACATTAATTATTTTATTCTTTCAGATTTCTGCACCCAAGACATGGCAACAATCCATGTGAAATTTCCAGAGAGGGGGAGCATGACAGAAATGATCGTCTGCTCAGCATACTTTCCTGGAGAAGTGGGTGCGGAACAGCCTCCTCTAGCAGCCGTGCGATAACTAACTGCCTTCTGCAGGAGGAACTACACCCATCTACTGATAGGATGTGACGCAAATGCGCACCATGAAGCGTGGGGCAGCACAAACATCAACATGAGGGGTGAGTCTCTTTTCAATTACCTGATAGGGGAGGAGCTTACAATTAACAATGTCGGCTCCGAGCCAACCTTTGTCACTAGTATTAGGAAAGAGGTACTAGATCTTACGATCAGCTCAGAATTTCTAGGCAACAAGATATCCAACTGGAGGGTGTCCTCTGAGCCATCATGCTCAGACCACAGACATATTCAATTCAACATTGAAATAGGCCCCAGACCAGTGGTACAATACCGAAACATACGGAGCATGGACAGGGAAGGATACAAGACCTCCCTGAAGAACCATCTCCAAAACGGATTGTCCACAATAAATAGTCGTGATCAAATAGATATTGCTGCGGAACATCTACAAACTGCACTTATCTCAGCTTATCACGAAAACTGTCCACTGAGGGAGAAAAGGGATAACCGAAATGCTTCCTGGTGGAACAAAAATCTGGATAAAACACGAAAAGAAGTTCGAAGGTTATATAACCGAGCTAAGGTATCAGGTGAATGGAAAAATTACAGGTCTGCTCTAACCACTTACAACAAAGATATCCGGAAAGCAAAACGAGAATCATGGGAACGATTCTGCGAAAATGTGTCCAACACATCAAGTGGAACCCGTATCCACAAGATTCTATCCAGAGAGCCGACACAGGAGCTGGGGTCCTTAAAGCGTCCAGACGGCTCCTTTACGGCCTCCAGGAAAGAAACACTAGAGCTATTAGCTAATAACCACTTCCCAGGCAGCCTGATTCTGGACAATCAACCTCTAGTCACAAATATAGGCCAGATAAAACGACCTCACAGAGATGACTGGGTGGTTGCCAACAAAATAATTACACCACAGGCGATAAGATGGGCGGTTAACTCATTCCACCCATACAAATCGCCAGGAGAGGATGGCATAGCTCCAGTTCTGTTACAAATCGGACTGGAACATATCATACCTATCATTATAAGACTCTTTAGAGCCAGTTTAGCATGGAACCATATTCCGTCTAACTGGACCGCGACTAGGGTGATCTATATTCCTAAGGTGGGCCGGAATGACCCACACCCAAAATCGCTCAGACCCATTAGTCTGACATCCTTTCTGTTGAAAAGCATGGAGAAAATACTGGATGGGTACATAAGGTGTGGGGCACTAACGAAGCACCCCCTCAATGTTCACCAGTATGCCTACCAGGCTTGCAAATCAACAGAACTTGCCCTCAATAACCTTGTCTCCGGAATAAGCGACGCCCTGGAACGCCAGGAAATAGCAGTCGCTGCATTCTTGGACATAGAAGGAGCATTTAACAATGCACTACCTCACTCCCTATATTAGGCAACTGTCTCTAGAGGGATTGAACCTATACTATGTGACTTGATAAGAACTATGCTTCACAACAGAACTATAACGACCTCTCTACAGGAGGAAAGTGTCAGCTTCAAGCCAGCCAGGGGCTGTCCCCAGGAGGGGGGTCCTCTCCCCACTGTTATGGTCACTGCTGGTGGATGATCTGCTGGCCATTCTCTCGCTTTGGGAGGTTGATCTGCAAGCATAAGCTGACGATCTGGTCCTAGTAATAAACGATAAATCCGAAGAGACGATCTCCTACGTCCTTCAGGATATATTGGATACCATATATAAATGGTGTGAGAGGGAGGAAATGTCCATCAACCCCCACAAAATTGTCATAGTACCATTCACCAGGAAGCTGGAACATTTAATACCTCCTTCCATCAATGGTGTAATAATTCCTTTTGCGAGTGAAGCAAAATATCTGGGAATAACCCTGGATAAAAAACTTAATTTGAACTCGCACTTGGAAAAGACTATCCGGAAGGCTAGCCTTTCATTATGGACATGCCGCAGAATATGTGGCAAAACATGGGGCATGTCACCAAAACACGTATACTGGTTGTACGTGACCGTCATACGTCCAATGATAACGTATGGCTCTATAGTCTGGTGGAGCAAGGGACATAAAAAAATGGCCATTGCTAAACTCAACGGACTACAGAGACAAGCGTGCCTGGCGATTACTGGAAGCATTCGCTCCACGCCAACGGCAGCAATGGAAGTCCTCCTTGGATTACTTCCTCTCCACATAGTTCTGGAGAGAGAGGCAAGATGGGCAACATACAGACTTTATCAAGCGGCCATTAGTCTACCGCAGGCATGTGTCATGAGAGGCAGCGGCATGCTGGAGGGCATGATAGCTCACAACATTCTAGGAATGCCCTCAGACATCATGCCTAAAACTATCAACCTTCACACGTCCTACACTGTGGTCTTTCCCGAAAGAGAAGACTGGGTCCGGAATGAAACCAACCTATGTAGGGCAAATGAACGTTGGTTCACCGATGGTTCCAAAACTCAGGAAGGCGTCGGAGCCGGAATATATGGGATGAACCCAGTAGTGAAACGCTCGTTCAGTATGGGCAAACTAGCTACGATATTTCAGGCAGAGGTGTATGCCATTGAAATCTGTGCCAGGGAGCTGGAAAATCGACACCACATACGAAAAACAATAAAAATATTTTCAGATAGTCAAGCAGCACTTCAAGCGCTTGAATCCAACTGCTTTAAATCTAGAGCAGTATGGAACTGCAGAGACACCTTAAACCGACTGGCGCAACGCAACAACGTTACCCTAGTCTGGATACCAGGTCACACAGGCCTAGAAGGAAACGAAATAGCGGACGCCCTAGCAAAAGGGGGCCGAAACAACGTTCACTGGACCAGAACCGGTAATCGGTTTAGCATATAGCACTGCCAAGAATGTCATAACAGCTTGGGCATACAATAAAAGACTCGAGTACTGGCGTAGTCTACCGGGCCTAGCCCATTCCAAAGCATTTATTGCTTGTATAAGGAAAAAACAGGACTCTGACAAACTGCTAGAACTCAGCAGAGCACATCTCAGAGTTATAGTAGGTTTGCATACTGGCCACTGCAAACTCAAACATCACATGCATAAACTCGGACTTGCACAAGATGCAGAGTGCCGGCTATGCATGGAGAATGATGAAACGGCTGAACACATTCTGTGTACATGCCCTGCAGCGGCCAGAACCAGATTCTCAATATTTGGCGATACGACAGTAAGGCCAGAAAACCTGGTAAATTGTTCTCCCAATGCATTCCTCAATTTCGTCAAGAGATTGGATATGCTGGGAGAAATATAACCATAGGGTGAGCCACAATAGGCCATTGGCCGCAGTGGAGGGCCTGATACGGGCCCACTCACGTTCAAACCTAAACCTAACCTAACCTAACCAGGCGAGCGCTCAACCACTGCGCTAATCCCCGCCCCAATCTCCGATTTATTATTCGAAACTCTGTATGTGAGTAAAAAATTAAATTTCAAGTTACTTTTCCAAATAACTTTTTTAGATACCTTGCCATCCTTCCCCACTTTTGGCCTCTTCATGGAATTCTTTCCAATTTGCCGGCATACTAGTGGGCACGTGACATGTGTCAAATTCGATTTTTAGGTTATTGGACATGCACAAACTTTTCCAAAAAAATGTTTTTCGAACACTCTAATAATAAACTTTTTACATACTTTTTGGCGGTCACTGTATATTAAGAGAGAACAAATTTCACAACATTGCGACCAGTGCGAAAACGAGTTCCCCCAACAAAGTTAGAAACATTTTTGGATATACTGAACTAAAATTTCTCATTGTTCATAAACATTTGAGCTCATTAAGAACAGTGTGATCCTAGTTAGATAAAACCTATTCGTTTCAAATCTCGAATTTCATTTGATAAAACCATCAGCAGTTCGTTCATTGAATGATTGATTCACTATAGTCCAGTACGTGGGTACGGAAAAGGGGTGTTTGAATGCAAAAGATGAGGTAGTAGCGATTTTTTAGTATGTGTTTAAGCTTGGGGCCCTCATGAAAAATCCAAGTTTTTGACCTCGAGGCGCATGCGCTCGAACCGCCATCTTGGATTTTAGGTACAAAAATTTGGTTTTTTGATAATAACTCAAAAACGGTGGCTTTTACTACAAAAGATGTTCCATACAAAGTTGAAGAAAACAAAATTTCCTACATTTTTTGTGTTTATATTTTTTTCGTAGCACACATATGTGAGGATTTACAGCTCCGTGAAGATGCACTATTTGAAAAAAAGTATTATATTTTGTTATTTGGCTGTTGATAACTAAAACAAACATTTTAAACAAATTCAAGTTATATTAAAATAATTTTTAAAAAGACTACTTTAATTTTATATTAATAGGTTGCCCTGAACCTTAACGGATAGGCAGGTAGCGAGAGCATAATAGTAGGTATTGAGCGAGGGTCATAAATGCAAATCATATTAAAATATTTGTTAAAGAGACTCTAATTTTATATTAATATAGGTTGCCCTAAACCTTAACAGATAGACAGGTAGCAAGAGCACATTAGTAGGTAATGGAATTTATGCGTCAGTGTGCTTATTGTCTTGCTTGCAGAAGGTTACGCTGTTATAATGGAAAATCCCCAAGTTGATTTGTGCTTTGTTTGTGAGAAAAGTTTAAGTGAAAGTGACGTTGTCATTGTAAAGGAAAGAGGTGTAAAAACACTTTTAAAATCGAGTGAGTTACGAGGTAATCGCGCTCATATGCGTATTTTGAGAACACTATCTTCTGTAACTGACTTGAACTTTGGGAATGATATCTTTGCTCAATGTTTGAGAAGCTTTTGAAAATTATTGTGACGTTCATCTTGATACATCCGAGCAACATGTCGATGCAAGGGCTTCGCGTATCTCACGAGACGATCAAGACCTAAAAAAATTGTTGCATTGGTTTTCTCAGCGTCCTCCCTTTCCCGAAATCGATTCCATTGTTTGCATAAGCACTGGACTTGTTGTAGATGCAACGATAAACTGTCATTTGTCCAGGGAAATGGGTTTGAAATGTTTGAACAAAATGGTTAACACGTACAAAAATTTTGAGGAAATTACATTTAAACGGAAAGATAAAGTTATCCCACTACTAGCAGTTAATAGCAGCATTAAAGTCGGCGAAGAAACTATTTGCCTCAACCCACTAATGCTGTTTCAACGGATGTGCATTGCTAAGAAATCTGAAGATGAGATAAAGGATTACCTTAAATACGAGCTGGCCCCCTTTCTTTTGTCGCTTTTTTCGGAAGCAGGAGTGCTCAAAGGAACCAAGTCATCTTTATATTCCGTATTCACGCCGCTTTCCGATGAATTTCAATTCGGAGATAACAAGATCAATGTGGTGGATGAGGATATCTCCTACATAAAGTTGTGTGGCTCCGAAATGATTTGTTTGGAGCGATTTGTGACAAATATGTTCGATATGTGCAAGATCACTTTGGTTCCAACGCAATTGTTGTTTTTTGATGGATATCCAACTGATGGTGGCAATACAAATACATAGACCGCAGAAAGACTTCGTCGATCAAAAAGCACGTGTCTGCCGATGTCTTTTTTGATGAAACAATAGTGGTGCAAGTTTCGCAGGAGCGATTTTTAGCCAATGAAACAAATAAAGTTCGTCTCAGCACATTCTGTTCTTGCACGCCTTCAGTGGTTGTGACACTACGTCATCCCTATTCAATCAAGGAAAAACTAAATTTTGTAAGCTGATGAAAAAGAACAGAGCGGTTCGTGAAATAGTTGAAACTTTCAACAAACAAGATGCCACGCCAGAGGAGATTGCCGAGGCCGGAGTACGCTTTCTTGTAGCATTATATGGTGGCAACATAGATAAAGATAGTTTGGAAGACATTCGTTTCCAACGCCTCGCCAAATCTACGCTGAAAAGCAAATTTAATCTTGCCTCTTTGCCACCTACAAAAGACGCGGCGCAATTCCACGCCTTTAGGACGTACCACCAAGTACAGAAATGGAGAGGCATAGAGAAAAATCCTGAAGACTGGGGTTGGAAGCATGGCGTTCACGGGCTCACACCCATAACAATGGCGGAAAAACCAGCTCCCGATTCCTTATTGAAAGCGGTATCTTGTAACTGCAAAAAAGGGTGTGGTGGGGCATGCAGCTGCCGAAAGGCGGGGCTTAAATGATCGGTTGTATGTGGCTTCTGCTACGGAGAATCTTGCGGAAATATGCCGGAAATCCGCATTGAAAGCGAGGTCGATGATAACGAAATTTTTCAGGCTACGGACCCAAACTACGACCAGGGCTGGGACTCTGTAACTTATTTTGCAAAGCGATAGCGGAGCGAATCATATTCTATCTCTTTCCGTTACGTCGAAAAGTGATAGCGTGTGCTTCGTTCAGCTTTGTTTCGCTTCGCTTTGCTATGCGAAATAAGTTACAGAGTCCCAGCCCAGGCCACAGACAACTACGACCAGAACACCGACAATATCCAACCCGGATCATCGAAACGTACAAAATGTATAATATAAATAAACCAAAATGAAGTTTCCGCTCTTTTTTTTCAAATAGTGCAACTTCACGGAGCTGTAACTCCTAACATATGTGTGCTACAAATTTCCCACAAAGTATGTAGAAAATGTTATCTTCTTCAACTTTGTACAGAACGTCTTTTGTCGTGAAAGCCACCGTTTTTGAGTTATTATCAAAAAACTAAATTTTTGTACCTTAATCCAAGATGGTGGCTCGAGCGCATGCGCCTCGAGGTCAAAAACTTGGATTTTCATTAGGGCCTCAAGCCTAACCACATATTGAAAAATCGCTACTACCCCACCTTTTGCATTCAAAAAACCACCACGTTAGATAAAACCTATTCGTTTCAAATCTCGAATTTCATTTGATAAAACCATCAGCAGTTCGTTCATTGAATGATTGATTCACTATAGTCCAGTACGTGGGTACGGAAAAGGGGTGTTTGAATGCAAAAGATGAGGTAGTAGCGATTTTTTAGTTTGTGTTTAAGCTTGGGGCCCTCATGAAAAATCCAAGTTTTTGACCTCGAGGCGCATGCGCTCGAACCGCCATCTTGGATTTTAGGTACAAAAATTTGGTTTTTTGATAATAACTCAAAAACGGTGGCTTTTACTACAAAAGATGTTCCACACAAAGTTGAAGAAAACAAAATTTCCTACATTTTTTGTGTTTATATTTTTTTCGTAGCACACATATGTGAGGATTTACAGCTCCGTGAAGATGCACTATTTGAAAAAAAGTATTATATTTTGTTATTTGGCTGTTGATAACTAAAACAAACATTTTAAACAAATTCAAATTATATTAAAATAATTTTTAAAAAGACTACTTTAATTTTATATTAATAGGTTGCCCTGAACCTTAACGGATAGGCAGGTAGCGAGAGCATAATAGTAGGTATTGAGCGAGGGTCATAAATGCAAATCATATTAAAATATTTGTTAAAGAGACTCTAATTTTATATTAATATAGGTTGCCCTAAACCTTAACAGATAGACAGGTAGCAAGAGCACATTAGTAGGTAATGGAATTTATGCGTCAGTGTGCTTATTGTCTTGCTTGCAGAAGGTTACGCTGTTATAATGGAAAATCCCCAAGTTGATTTGTGCTTTGTTTGTGAGAAAAGTTTAAGTGAAAGTGACGTTGTCATTGTAAAGGAAAGAGGTGTAAAAACACTTTTAAAATCGAGTGAGTTACGAGGTAATCGCGCTCATATGCGTATTTTGAGAACACTATCTTCTGTAACTGACTTGAACTTTGGGAATGATATCTTTGCTCAATGTTTGAGAAGCTTTTGAAAATTATTGTGACGTTCATCTTGATACATCCGAGCAACATGTCGATGCAAGGGCTTCACGTATCTCACGAGACGATCAAGACCTAAAAAAATTGTTGCATTGGTTTTCTCAGCGTCCTCCCTTTCCCGAAATCGATTCCATTGTTTGCATAAGCACTGGACTTGTTGGAGATGCAACGATAAACTGTCATTTGTCCAGGGAAATGGGTTTGAAATGTTTGAACAAAATGGTTAACACGTACAAAAATTTTGAGGAAATTACATTTAAACGGAAAGATAAAGTTATCCCACTACTAGCAGCATTAAAGTCGGCGAAGAAACTATTTGCCTCAACCCACTAATGCTGTTTCAACGGATGTGCATTGCTAAGAAATCTGAAGATGAGATAAAGGATTACCTTAAATACGAGCTGGCCCCCTTTCTTTTGTCGCTTTTTTCGGAAGCAGGAGTGCTCAAAGGAACCAAGTCATCTTTATATTCCGTATTCACGCCGCTTTCCAATGAATTTCAATTCGGAGATAACAAGATCAATGTGGTGGATGGGGATATCTCCTACATAAAGTTGTGTGGCTCCGAAATGATTTGTTTGGAGCGATTTGTGACAAATATGTTCGATATGTGCAAGATCACTTTGGTTCCAACGCAATTGTTGTTTTTTGATGGATATCCAACTGATGGTGGCAATACAAATACATAGACCGCAGAAAGACTTCGTCGATCAAAAAGCACGTGTCTGCCGATGTCTTTTTTGATGAAACAATAGTGGTGCAAGTTTCGCAGGAGCGATTTTTAGCCAATGAAACAAATAAAGTTCGTCTCAGCACATTCTGTTCTTGCACGCCTTCAGTGGTTGTGACACTACGTCATCCCTATTCAATCAAGGAAAAACTAAATTTTGTAAGCTGATGAAAAAGAACAGAGCGGTTCGTGAAATAGTTGAAACTTTCAACAAACAAGATGCCACGCCAGAGGAGATTGCCGAGGCCGGAGTACGCTTTCTTGTAGCATTATATGGTGGCAACATAGATAAAGATAGTTTGGAAGACATTCGTTTCCAACGCTTCGCCAAATCTACGCTGAAAAGCAAATTTAATCTTGCCTCTTTGCCACCTACAAAAGACGCGGCGCAATTCCACGCCTTTAGGACGTACCACCATGTACAGAAATGGAGAGGCATAGAGAAAAATCCTGAAGACTGGGGTTGGAAGCATGGCGTTCACGGGCTCACACCCATAACAATGGCGGAAAAACCAGCTCCCGATTCCTTATTGAAAGCGGTATCTTGTAACTGCAAAAAAGGGTGTGGTGGGGCATGCAGCTGCCGAAAGGCGGGGCTTAAATGCTCGGTTGTATGTGGCTTCTGCTACGGATAATCTTGCGGAAATATGCCGGAAATCCGCATTGAAAGCGAGGTCGATGATAACGAAATTTTTCAGGCTACGGACCCAAACTACGACCAGGGCTGGGACTCTGTAACTTATTTTGCAAAGCGATAGCGGAGCGAATCATATTCTATCTCTTTCCGTTACGTCGAAAAGTGATAGCGTGTGCTTCGTTCAGCTTTGTTTCGCTTCGCTTTGCTATGCGAAATAAGTTACAGAGTCCCAGCCCAGGCCACAGACAACTACGACCAGAACACCGACAATATCCAACCCGGATCATCGAAACGTACAAAATGTATAATATAAATAAACCAAAATGAAGTTTCCGCTCTTTTTTTTCAAATAGTGCAACTTCACGGAGCTGTAACTCCTAACATATGTGTGCTACAAATCTCCCACAAAGTATGTAGAAAATGTTATCTTCTTCAACTTTGTACAGAACGTCTTTTGTCGTGAAAGCCACCGTTTTTGAGTTATTATCAAAAAACTAAATTTTTGTACCTAAAATCCAAGATGGTGGCTCGAGCGCATGCGCCTCGAGGTCAAAAACTTGGATTTTCATTAGGGCCTCAAGCCTAACCACATATTGAAAAATCGCTACTACCCCACCTTTTGCATTCAAAAAACCACCACGTACTGGACTACTATATAATGAATACCATTTATAATACACGATGATATATTTTCGTGAGAATATGCATTTAGTTAGTACCTATTCCTTCATTCAAATAGTGTTAGAAATCATACCTTCTTGCACTGAATCCACCTATCAGGTATCTCTTGCAGCTGGACGTAAATATCTTCGGAAAATTCAACACCATATTCCTTCAACAAATCCATCATCTCTTTCAGTGGTTCGAACATCGAATCTGTCTCTATCTGTCTCTCTTTCACTTTGAACAAATATCCCATCACTTTCAAAAGTCCGTCGTAATCATCTTCGGTCAAAGGAACTTGCATGGCGGCAATGGCTTCCATTATGAAGTTCTCCAATTCGTTCAAGCTGTCTAGAACTTTGTTGTACAGATGCTGCTTGAAAAGGTTCTCCCACTTGCAAATTGTATTCAAAATCGCCTGCCGAAGTGGTTTGACGTCAATCCTCAGCCAACCATCCATGAGTATTTTCTCGTGCGGGATTTTTTCTACTTTCTTCAGCAATTCTTCATATGTGTCTATTTGTTCTTTAAACTGGGCCGTGGTCGGCGGCTGTTCTTTCAAAGTTGGCTGCGTTTCGTCTCTCAACATCTCGATTTCTTCCATGGACAGCGCTCTTCCATACATCAAGAACTGTCTCAAAAACTCCTGTCTGTCTTCCGTCCACAACGCGATGTAATCCTCGAAATCTTTCGTGAAGTCGAGAGCACTCGCCATAGAATTCGCTATCCGAAGGCAAATTTCGTCGTTCTTCATTTGGATCATCATGTCGTCTTTAGCAACATCGTAGAAACTCTCTGTCGTCTCATTTGGATCAACTCTATCTATATAAACCCCCATAGAGTATATATCTTCGATTAAACCCTCTACGATTGTGAGGAAGTTCACAGGGTCTTCCAAGTCAGCTGAAGGTACGAACATGATTTCAGGTTCGTGAAGCTCCATCAACAACTCGAAAAAGGGGGTTGTAGGTTTATCATCTCCCATCTCGTACAGGAAGAGTTGCAAACTCACATCAATAGCGTAGATCACGAGATCTCGCACCTGCTTGTCCAGATCTCTTATGTAAGGTATCCAGAGAGCTTTTTTCTCCTCCCGTTTGGCCTCCAATGCAAGTACGAGCGCAGCTGCTTCTTCTTCTCTGGCGATCTCAGACTCCCTTTTCACCGGGGGTTTTTCTTTGACTTTTTTGCCCTTCTTCTTTCCCTTCTGTCGGGTTTCTGGGGGAGGTTCCTTGGGTTTTTCGGGTTCGGGCACGACTTCTGGCACTTCTGGTTCGGGAGGGTTGATGTCCTCTTGAAGCAATAGAAAGTAATTTTCGGCAACTATTCTCTGGAGTTCTTGAGAGCATGCCACTATTACCTCTTTTCTTCTCAGGACCCTTTCGTTTCTTTCATCGATGCATATTAGATTTTCTTTTTTACCATCTTTTCTTTCGAACAGTGGTTTTACTGACCAATCTCTGATAGTATTCATCAGATTTCTTACATTTCTTTTTGATTTCTTTACTCTTTCGCAAATTTGTTTGACGGCGTGGTATATTTTCTCGACTACGTCCTGATCTGTAAAATATCAAAGACGAGTAGTTGAAATAAATGACTCTCTCTGACTACTCTTTGGGAGAATAAAATAAAAAGGTACTAGGTTGGGAATCATTGGGAACTGAACAACCTTCCCTGATAAATAAATAGAGAACTGCTACGTGCTAACCCATATAGCACAGAATATTCATGACATGTTGTAAAGAGAAACATTCTCAATTGAAAATTGAACCAAAACATGACTCCTTTGGTAATGGAAAAAACCTACGATAAATTGAAGTTACTTTTTTGTAATATCTAACAGAAAACAACTACTTTCCCAGCTAAAGCCACGCTGGACATTGAACTACATCTGATAGATATTGTTAAAAGGCCCTATATAAATTGAGACGAAAAATCTGAAAATGAAAATTTGCATTTTCATTCAGATAGTTGAAATTAAAAGAAGCTATTTTTTGTAATATTTAACAGAAAACAACTAATTCCCCGTCAAAAGCCACGCTGGACATTGAACTACATCTGATAGATAGTGTGCAAAGAAACCTAACTTGATTGAAAAAATCTGAAAGTGAAAATTTGCATTTTCATTCAGATAGTTGATTATTTATTATGTCCAGTTTCCATTGGAGATTCATATCTATAAATGAGATACGGGAGAATGTTATTCAGAAGTATCACTCACAGAAGATAGCTCATTTCATTGATGCGTGAATTGCATGTCTTTCGCTAGGCCTCCAATACATTTTGGTCGACAAAAATCTTTTTCTGTTAGATATTACAAAAAAGTAACTTCAATAATTTATCGTAGGTTTTTTCCATTATAAAAGGAGTCATGTTTTGGTTCAATTTTCAATTGAGAATGTTTCTCTTCCAAGAAAGGTTATCTTGTACGATGGAAAATAGCGACTAGTTTGTCTTTCAGTCGCAGATGATTCCACAACTGACTTTATGAACATCCTGTTCATATTTTCAATGAAATAATTTATAACATGTTCTCCCATTCTTCCAAATGGTGAGAATATTCACAAGGAATATAAAATTAATCTTCCAGTAATATTTGTATGTTCTAAGATTATTATAATATTATCGTAAGGTCAACCAAATGAAATATTCAAGAAAATCCGTCCGAGATTATTCCTTCAGAAAATGTTTAGACTATTAAAGAAGGATCAATATATGGGTGACTTGTGCGTGAGATGCTCGTTTGCCTCCTCTCCACGCATAGAAGACCACACAATACAATAATATTATTCACATTCCTACGTACATAAAATATTAGTAGTACTTATTATTATCCCAGTAAACAATTTTGTTTATATTAGGGATATAAAAAAATAATTATCCAAACTCATTCGACACTAATACCTTTTAATTAATACAAGTATAATTCATAACAAATAAAAATATAAATAATGCTAACTAACCTTTAGATTTTTTGTCCGGAATCTTTATATTCAATGAAGGATTGAGAGCTAAGAGACATTAATGAATGAAATTAATATAATGAAATTCTAATCAATGGATTCAATTAAGATTCAGCAAAGAAAATATTGTTTGATTCTTCTATTGAAAATAGTCACTTTTTTATATTTTTCACTTCAATTGGAAGTGAATGGTAAATTACTAGTTTTTCAAGAATGAAGTATATACCTTTCTCAAAAGATGCTCACTCACCTGTTAATACCTGCTTGGAATATAGTCATGATCACAAATGAGTAGGCAATACTACCTAGGCATATTCTTTATATTATAACCTTTGGTTGAAACAAAATTTGTTTTGTTAATGAATTGGTGAAACACACAAACAATTTAAATTATTCAAATGAAAGATTGCCGTGACCACATTTCGATGGGCAAGGCATTTTAGGAGTATTCGTTTTTTTATGAAAATATGTTTCATCCATTCAACAGATGGGTGAAGGCCAATCTCTCTATTAGACTATAACGGTTAGATAAAGTCGGTTGATGTATTGAGTTTAGACTAAAATTATTCCCGCAAAAATTCCAGTTCTCGTCATTTTCTGAATAATGAAAATCACGAATATCATATTGACAATGGACCTTTACATTTACGGAAAATAAATTACAAAACTATTTTAAATCGATAGTTGTTAGTTGTTAACAAAAAGTTCCATTATTTTTCTTTCATTTTAAAAAAATATCACATTTGAAAGTGTGCCGCTGACGTCACGTTCATCGGAAATATCTCCCACCATAATCCACGTTCCGAAACAGGCAATACCGTTTTCCTTAAAAATATAACTTCTAGCATGATTGAGAAATAATCAATACATTGTCACTTGTCAACTCATAGATAAAAATCCACATATTAGCTATTTTTTATTGTATTTGTAACTTTCAAATTTTCTGAACAGACCATCCTTTTGATGAAGAACGAGCATTGACAACACAGCAAATCGTAATGACAGTTCTCAATTGTCAAAAGTTATATGGAGATGTGAGGTTAATGTTTATTTTATTTACATTCAACAATCAACATTCAACTGATAAATTCGATAATAGTGTAGTGAGGTGTTATCATAAACGATTTGGTGTGAATTTATTTGTGTAATTGTGTATTAAAAATATGGAACAAGGCTTCGTGAAGGGAAGTTCGGATAATTTACCGAGGTACAAAGCACCTTTTCGACATGTTCAGTTATTGCAGGGATACAGGTACTGGAGATACAGGAATTAGAACACAAACAACAAAAGCTCTCAAATTTTAGAAAACCGCATTAACCTCAAAAAATAAATCAAGGTAGTGTTCGTTGAAGTTTAGATCTAATGGAACTGCTTCACTTGTATCAAATGGGTAGGCAAATGAGTTAGACAGAGACAAAAATACCACAGGCAATAAAAGAAATTAGGACTAAAACTAAATTTAAAAATGAACTTAAATAATTTATACTCAACAGATGATTTCCCATGACATAACAATATTTCACCTTTGACTGTCTTTTCTTTTGTTCCTTTCTGATTGATATTATTTACTCATATTTCATTCCTTTTTTTATAATTGTACCAATTGTCGTTATACAATTTATGTTAAAACTTAATCCCTCTATAAACAGAAATGTTTCTTGGGATAAATAAATAAATAAATAAACTATTCTTATTGATCGCACCGTGAAATAGACGAAAGAACCCATCTGGTATCAAATGACAACTGTCATAGGACACATTATATTTGAATGAGAATTTGGTGCACAACTTTAACAAAGTAACCAAGTTTAGTTTTGATGAACGTGACGTCACGAAACCACTTTTCTTCTGATTGTAGATAAACTAGCGGTCAGAAAAAAAAATAAAAAATCCCTAGTGATTTTAGCGTATTTACTTTCTAATTTCAGTGTTACCTCATATCTCTTGGAAAGGTCCATTCTCTATTAGCATGAAATAAGCACTGCGATTCTAAAAACTTCAGTGTCTTATAGAACTCTAAAAACAATAGCTACAAAATAGTCGAATAGTTATGTGTTATAAAGTTAAAAAATTTAATGAATCACCTAGAATCAGAGTGAGCGAATTGAAAGTTTCGCCTGTCATTTAAAAAATGTTTGTTAACTCACCGTTCGTGAACCAAGTAACATCATCAGTAACTTGTTTTATTAACTCATCGATAGATCCTAACTCATGACGAATCAGGTTATAAACATATTGTGTTGTATCAGTGTGAAGATAGTTGTACCATTCAACAATACGATTGAACTGCATTATTGAAGTCAGTAGTCCTTCAGAGTCGTCAAACAACTTCTTTGCATCTTCAGGAATATCTTCAATTTCCATGAGTTTCATATACTTCACTTCTCTCAAGATAGCTTGAAGTTCCTTGTCCAAGTTGACACGCAGGAGTTCACTAGGTAATTTGACTAATTGAAACTTTGACATGCTTTTTTCAATTTGTCCTGGAACATAACTGCACCATTTGCTGAATATTATCTTTTGTTCGTTATCAAGTATCTTCGACATTTCATCGATTTTGGAAAACACGTTTTGGGCATCTTCTGAGGTAACTATTTCATGCTCTAATACCTTGAAATCCTCGCAGGGTTGGAGAATTCTCTGTCTCAGTTTATCAAGCCAAAGGATTGAACCAGCCACTTCAGGGTAGTTTTTGTTTAAAGGTATTCCATAATTCATTCCTTCATCAAAAAGTATTTTTACGGTGTCGAGTTCAGAATTGAACATGTCGATTATTCTTGGGAATTTGACAGTCAACTCCTCACTGATAACAGGTCTGATCAGTAAGTTTCCAACCACGCTCAAAAATTTGAAGATGCTACTGAGATTGAAGCAGCCATCAAAAGCTTGGGAAAATATGGCTGCCAATCTTCTATCTAAATCAGCACATTTTTCGTTGAAATCCTTAGAGTCTCTGACAATGCTGTCGTCTTTCAGATCCAGAACCTCATACTGAATGTTGTTGAACAAATTATAGAATTTGTTGAATTCCTCAAAAATGACTTCGCACTTTTGTGATAGCAACCTTCCAGTTATACCTCCTATCTCAACTTTCTCCAGTTTGCTAAATTCTAACTGAGACCCCAGAATTTGCTTGACAATGTTGAGCCTTTCTACAAAGTCGATCATCCGTTGGAAGACATTTCTTTTATGAAACGACCATGCCTTGGGCACCACTGGATCATCGGTAGAAGAGCCTTCTTCCGGAGATCTATAGTAAGAAGTCAGGTTGAGTCTAACTTGCTCGAATGCCTCTTGAAATGCTTCCAAAAGCGCCACACTGTGGTGCAGTTTTCCATGAATTTCTTCAGCATCGCCTTGAAAGATGTTACTCGGGTCTAATCCCCTTTCCGCCGATTCGATCAGCAAATTAGAAATCATTTTAAGCAAAGTGATGATATTATCGTTAGTCGAATAATATCTGGAATTTGCCCAAATTAGACCAACGCAATGCATGAGAGGTTTGAGGAAGTCTCCACAGTCTAAAAACTCGTTGTCGTCAAATCGGCTGAGGTGCGGTAAGAGAGGCTTGAGATACATGCATATATCTCTGGTTTCTACCAGTGCTGCAACGATATTTCTGAACAAGTTTTTGAATGTTAAGGTACAGCTGCTTTCAGTCATCTCCAAGTATTCTCCCATTTTTTTGACTCGAGGGTCTCGAAGTTGGTCATATATCGATTCCAGATTTTTGTTTCTAGCTGTCCAGAAGTCGATTTCGTTCCTGGGGGTAGGATTGGCGTCGTTAGCGAAAGATATAGTGGAAGACTGTTTCAACACATCTCCGCACAGCGAGGACCATTTCATGATAGCGTTCTCCAACGAAGATTTCAATCGAAAGTCGATCGCTTGCCTTTGAGAGTCCTCGAATTGCTGGACAGCAAGGAAAACCAAGGAAATTCCTTGAGGCATTGGAAGAATAGTTTGACTCTTCATAGCTCCCCGAATCTAGAAAGAGGATAGAGTCATTGAATAATCAGTACATCCATGATCAAGTCAAGGTATCCTTCATTATCGTGATTCGTGGGTAAATGAATATGCATATTTATGTTCTACAGTTTTAAATGAGAGGTTGCTCCAATTCTTAATGGTGCCATTATAGAACTAGGGCATACATTATAACCATATATGTTAGCAGAGTATTTATAAAAAAAAATTAACATCAACTTCAGTAAAAGTTCAGTCGAATCTTATTCAGTTTCTTTTCTTCGAAGCATACTCTGCTAACAGGTTATGGGCCCAGAATAATAGTTCCTCTGAACCTACGTATTACCTGTAAAGAAAAATGGATACTGTGGAAGAAATCGAAGTTCAACTCAGAGTTCTAAGGAAAGAGTTGGAAGAAGCTACCAGAACAAAGCCCACAGTGATATCTAGTTCCGTTGGAGGTTTGGCCGAATCTAAGCACCTGGATGGTACTAATTATGGAGACTGGAAGTTCTGGATGAAGAATTTTCTAGTTGATGCAGGTCTGTGGTGTTGTGTAGAACCTAAACCTAATCAAGCTAATGATGGTGATTTGGACCAGAGAGCTTTGCCAAAATAAATCTATCCCTCAGACCTACAGCACCTACCGAAACAAAGAAAGCCAAAACTGCCAAAGAAGTGTGGGAAAACTTGAGAAGAACTTATGAGGATAGTGGCATCGTTCGCTTAGTAGGTTTGTACTCAAATCTCTTTAGAACACGGTTCGAGTCGTGTTCGTCTATGCAAGAGTACGTCGACAAAATACTCCATATATCTGAACAACTGGACAATATCGGAGAACCGTTCAAGGATAACGTTGTTGGTGGTATTATATTAGGAGGTCTACCTGAACAATACAAACCACTTATTTTGGGAATTCAAGATTCAAAGCAGGCCACTTCTACGGAATTTCTGAAAAACTTGTTACTTCAAGAAAATGAAAAGACAATGAGCGGTCAGGTCTTCGATACAGCATTATACAGTAAAGGAGAAACGAGTAGAAAGTCACAATATCATCATAGAGGCCCCAGATGTTACAACTGTAACATGTATTTCTATAAAGCCAACGAATGTCCAAAACCAAAGAAACCATGGAAAGGCAAGAAGAAAGAAAATACTTCAGGCGCTCTCACTTGTAACGAAACGTCATCAGTAAACTTTAGTGACGAATGGTTTGTTGACTCGGGGGGCAACAGCTCATTTCACCCCAAACATATCATTATTACAAGATTTACAAGATGAAACTGGTAGAGAACTTGGTATAGAAACTGATATGCACCGGTAAAGGCAGTATAAATCTTTTACTTGGAAACCATAGAAATGCAACATTATACATGCACCTGGATTATCAATGAACCTCGTTTCTGTCAGTCGAATCTTATTCAGTTTCTTTTCTTCGAACCATACTCTGCTATCAATATGCATACTTGGGACCTAAATTATATAAATATAGCTCAATTCCACAAGAAATTAAACAAAAAATGTCTCGTCAGTTATTCAAATCAAAAATAAAGGAATGGAAAAACTCATATCACAGTTTATTATAAAAATAAAATAATAATAATGGAAAACTATGAAAAACTGTTACCTAAAGATCATTGTGCATGTACATATTATTACTTCATAGATTATAACTAATATTGAGTTACAGAAAGAGCGGCACAAGATGTAATATCATTTGTACAAAAAAAATTGATAGTTGTCAAAAATGTGCCATATTGTCTCTTGATTTGTGTAAAGCCTTTGACACTGTTGACCATGGGATTTTATTGAGAAAATTGGATAAAATTGGTTGTCAGAGGGCACGTTTTTAATTGGATCGAAATTTTTTCGACCAATAGAAAACAATTTTTGTGCATTGGAGAAAATAAGAGTCAGCATAAAAATGTGAATTATGGTGTTAGGACTTGTGCTATTCCTGATTTATATCAATTCCATTTCTTTTTTTAAATTGAAAGGTGCAGATGATACCACCATTATTCATTTGGGACCAGATCTAAAATTCATTGAAAGTGTCATAGAGTATGATTTCTCTAGAATATGCTCATGGTTGCAAACCACGTCATCAATTAACACTGAATTTTTCTAAATTCTCATTTATATTCATATCGACAAAAATGATGATAAATACCTTTCCACCTATAGAATATGAAATTAATCATAAAATATACAAAAATTATATAATAATAACTTTTTTATTCCCAATAAACATAAGCTGCTTATAAAACATTTCTGGGCATTTATATTGATGAAATCATCAGCTGGCAAAAACACATAGAAATGATCCGTAAAAAAATATCACCCATAATTGGCATTCTTTACAAAATTAGACATTTATTTCATTTTCATATAATACAGATTGCAGAATTTAATTTCTATATGGGGATCTGATAAAGCTTCTGTATTAAAACCACTCAAAAAACTTCAGAATAAACAATTGAAAAAATTTCCAAATAATGATGCCTTGAAAAATGTATACAAAAAAATTAAAAACCAAGTCAATATTTTATGTAAAAATTTGAAAAAATAAGAACTTAATAAACAATTTGAAAAAATAAGAACTTAATAAACAATTTGAAAAAGCTGATAAAAACCTTAAAAAAAATTGGGATGTTATCAATAGTAATATAGGAATAAAGAAAAATAATCAATCTATAAATCAAATTAATAGTAAATCTGGCACACTCATAACTTCTAGCAAAGACATATGTAATGAATTTATCAACTTTTTCTCAGAAATTGGATTAACTTTATCAAAAAAATTCAAAACTAAACCAATAATGTCATCACTTTGTAGTATATCGATGTTTTTGAAACCATGTTCAGAACAAGAAAGTCATGATATTATAATATCACTCAAATCCAACATTGCTCCAGGTGAAGATCTAATAACTTCAAAAAATTTGAAAGATATAGTTGATCTCATTAGCCTACCCCTATCTCTTATAGTTAATAAATGTATTGAAGAAGGTATCTTTCCAAATTACCTCAAAAGAACCAAATTACAACCAATTTATAAGGGAGGAGAAAAGAATAATGTTTCTAACTATCGCCCAATAACTCTTTTCAATGTTTTTTCCAAAATTTCCAAAATTGAAAGAACAATTGATAAATTTCATTAATAATAATTCTGGTTTTGATATATTTCAATATGCTGTCATGCCAAATTCTAATACCCAATCAGCAGTAACTGATTTCATGAATGACATGTTTCAAAACTTTAGATGAAAGTAAATATGGCGTTGCTATTTTTTAGATATAAAAAAGGCATTTGATACTGTAAATCATACAATATTGCTAAAATTTTTGAAGAATTTAGGAGTGAGAGGACACCCTTATAAACTTTTTTAAAATTATTTTGAAAATCGCATTCAATATGTTGTTATTGATGAAAATAAAAGTATTGAAAAACAATCCATTATTGGAGTTCCCCAAGGTTCAGTATTGGCTCCAATTTTCTATTTGATCTATGTGGATAGTATAACCAAATTAAAATTGATAGGTAAACATTTTTCTTTTGCAGATGATACTGTACTTTATTATTCGGTAAAAGATACAAAAATTTTAGAAAGAAATATTGAAAAAGATATTCATTTGTTTGAAAAGTAGATAGATGAGATGAATTTAGAAAAAAGTGTTTACATGATTTTCAAGCAAAAAAATACAGAGAAAATAAATTTGAAAGTAAAAATGAAGAATAAAATATTAAATGAAGTTGAGGAACATAAATATTTAGGCCTGATGATTGATAAGAATTTAAATTTTGAATGTCACGTGAATAAAATTAGGAAATCATTCGTTCCTTTAATTGGAGCAATAAGAAGAATTGATTTTCTAAACATTAAAATACATAATCTCATTTATAATGCCCATATTGTCTCGCATATTAGATATTTAATAACAATATGGTCATCTTGTAGCAAAAACCAAAAAAGTATAATTTATCGTTTGATGAATAAAGCACTAAAAGTGATTTTTAAAAAACCTTGGGAGACAACTTCTTCAGAATCATACAACGAAATTAAAACTTTTACATTAGATAAACTAGTAAAATTTGAAAGAGCAAAATGTGCATATAAACTAACAAATAATATACAAAAAAGTAATAGCCATTTCAAAAAAAATCGAAATTACATGATTATAAAATCAGAAATGCAAATAACTTCTATTTAAATAACATTCATTCAAATAAAGTCAAGAACAATCCTATATCTAGTTGTATAGAAACTTACAACAAATTATCAGATAATATAAAAGAATCAAAGTCCATTAATATTTTCTTAAAATAACTCAAAGAAAATCTGCTATCATACTGATGTTCATTTGTTATTTTTTCATTAGTTTAGAAAATTCTGAAACTCATTTATATTCATTGGTATTCAATGTATTATCTTCCTTATACCAGAACTTGTTCTGTATGGAAAATGTATTTTCAAAAAATAAATAAATACCAAGGACATTGAAATACATGATATGTTCCTCAAAATTCAAGAATAAATTGAAACAATATTTTTAAAAATTAATCCGATTTGATAATTTATTGTATTATTACTTTTTTTAATTTGTTCGTCTATTTATTATTTTTCATTTTCAATATTTCCTCATTATAAGCAGCCTATTTTTCTTGGGAATAATAAAGTTATTATTATTATATTTACAACACCACTATTTTTTATATCTTTAGATTATATATATATATATATATATATATATATATATATATATATATATATATATATATATATATATATTTATACTTATTATTATTATATTTTATAACTCTTTTAGTGTCTTCAGTATCAACATTCAGTGCATCTCAAATAAACTCAATTTAATCGAAGCCTTCATTAATGACAAATCTTTTTCCTTTCTGTTGTTTCCTATACAGAGCATCCTGCAAAGATACTTTCGGAAATTATAGTATTCTCACGGCACCATCCATAAACATAATGAAACTAATGTCATACATTTATATCAACATAAATAATTTCATCAAAAATTGTGATACTCACGACCACAATACCAGAAATAAAAATAATATATTAATAAACATAGCAAAACACTCTTTCCAAAAAAATCACCGATCTCTGCAGGTAGTTACCTCTTCAACAAACTTCCTTATTTTTTGAAGAGCTCGAAATGTTTAGAAGTTTTCAAATGCCAAATTAAAAAACTTCTTATAAAAGAATGCTTTTACTCTGTAGAAGAGTTCGAAAGTTATATCAACGCCCATTGATATCACTGCGTACTTACTCTATTATTTAAACTTACCTCGCTCAGCGCCGCATAATTCGTTTACATATTATTTAATTCTTGTCTATGTTCAGTATTGTCTTTTTACTCTGTTATATCTTTTATATACCCCTTACATCTTTATCCAAGATGTTTTTATGACCCGTCTAATCTGTTTTTTGTGAATAGGAAAAGGACTCAATAAAATTTGATTTGATTTGATTTGACTCTTTAATGTACCCAACTTGATATCGAGACTCTGGATCTACGTAGACAATTTTTACTGTTCACAAGGTATTTTGTCTACTTTGACCAGATCTCTGATTAAAAATTATGAGCATTGTCTTATAACTATTTATGTGCCAAGTGCGTTAGGATCTAGTAACGCTCGTGGTGCATACAAGATTTTATTTTTCACGACAAAATTATCTTAAACGACGTTGTTTACTCCATTAATTTCTTCTCATAGTATTTACTGCGTTCTGGTCGTCAAATGAGCACGAGTGAGCTTCTATGCAATTGCCATGGAATCATTGAAGAGGTTACTAAGGGTTGTTTATTTAATGAAATGTCGCTGCATTATTGTAAGAATTGACAAGCTTGTTAGTGGAGGAAACTAAAAACGGTTGTGTTCATAATAATTATGGAGATCCCACAGAATGTGAAATCCAAATACTTATACGAGAAGGAGTATGATCATTTTTGAAATGGAAACAGAGTAAATACCGTAAATGAAACTGTCTTAATGGCATACTTCCAGGAACTGGTGAGTTTATTTCATGAAAAATAATAATATTTTTTATTTATTTTACATTATGTCAGTCTGAAAAATATAGTGCAAATAGTCTATGGACCAAATACTCACAGCTGAACTCAACATTGATTGTTAAAGAAAAAATTAATATATCATCATTTAGTCAACTGATGGCCTTTCTGAAAGTTAAATCAAAAGGATACAGGATAAACAACGTAGGTTTTTTTTAACGTATAGAAATAATAAATGCATCCAGTTACCTGCAAGTAAAACTACTATAGGAAGTGTTCCTTCTATCATAGCGAAATACCTTAATTTGGAAAACCCGAAAGGTTACACCGGACATTGTCTACGCCGAACGTCGTCAACGCTTCTTGTTCAAGGTGGTGCTTCCTTTGAAACACCAAAATTACATGGAAAATGGAAGAGTAGTACGGTAGCGGAGACCTATATTGACGAAAGTATATCCTCGAAGAACAAAATTGCTACAATGATAGCCCATTCCGTTTCCGAAAATGAAAATGTTAACGTTCCGAACGAAACCGAATGTACTTCGAGGAGTTCATCATCGGCCAACTCACAGAACTTCAAATTTGGTACTAATTTTACAGGAACATTTGAGAATTGTAATTTCTATTTGACAGAAAATAATTAGTCCCTTTCTTATGTACAGTTATAAATAGAACTTTTCTGAGTAATTGTTTTATTGAACTACAGAAAAAACACTTAGCGGGCGTTATGACTCATAATGCCCTCCATAACGCCCCGGGCGTTATGTGTCTGTTAATGATGATATATATTTTTATTGTACATAAGAATAAAATCTTGTTGACAAACACAGGTAAAATTATAAATAACATGTAAATAGCAACCGTTGCCAAGGTATTATAAAGTATTAATGGACAAGTGAAAAATAAACATTTTTTAACTTTCTTTAGATTTAGGCGATTTTAACCCTGAAGGACCAGTTGTATTTCAGAAAGCGTCAAGTTCATTTCAGAAACCATCAATTGAATTTCAGAATAGTCACTTATATTTCGGAAAGTATCAATTGTATTTCAGATTAGTCAATTGATTTTCGGAATAGTAAGTTGAATTTCAGATAGCGTCAGTTGAATTTCAGAAAAGTCAATTCAATTTCAGAAAGCATCAATTGTAGTTCGGAATAATCAATCTGATTTCAGAAACTATCATTTGAATTTCAGAATAGTCAATTATATTTCAGAAAATATGATAGGTATTTCGGAAACTTTCACTTGTATTTCGGAATTCATCAATGTCTATCACTTTTGACAAAAACGAAATAATATTTTCTGAAATTAATCTTCCTTTTTCTGAAATGGAGATGAGAAACTCTTTTTGTGGATATTATGTAGCATCAACTGAAATTTTAACATATTAGACAATAAGAAAAAATTACAATTCATTTATAACCTGCTCGAAGGATTTTTCTGTATCGGTGATTCTGTACCTCAACGTTCAGAGATGAATTTAACGCCCGACTGGCATATCGTCCATAGCTATTGCACTTCGCAGTCGTATGGTGTATACTTTCAGAATAATATTTTTTTTATTGATTGAGTGTATTCATCAATATCCATCTCTTTTCACGAAATTAAAATACTTTTTCTACGACCGTGCATGAACTGAGGTTTTACGCACTGTTAACAGCGCGTAAAGTTATACTTTTCAGCACAACTATGTAAAAAAATCACCTGTGCGTAAAAACATTAACTGTGCGCAAGGTAATTTCTACGCACTGTTCATACATTTACGCATTCTTGAAAAAGACAGTATTTTGTGTCATCATTTGATAATACCACGAAAATTGAAAACAATTGCTAAAACTGTTCAATATAATAGCTCTCGTAAAAAACTGTGTATGATTCGTTTTCGTAAATTAGAGCTTTTTTGTACTCGCGTGTTTTGTTCGATAAACTTCACGCTCATACAAAAAAGTCCTACTTTTCGAACTTTTCTCATAATTTTCTATTTTCTGAAATTGAAAAGCACTATCATAAACTGAAGTTTTATTACTTATTACATAGACAACAACAACAACAAATTGTTAAACTAATTAGAAATTGAATATCAACTGCTCGTAAGTTTTTTCTGTAGCAAACAAATTTAACGCCCAACGGGCATGTTTTCCATGGCTATTGCAGCTGCATGGTGTATAGTAGAATGTTGTGCTGCACGTGCACAATCATCTCCTGCTATAGAGTTCCTTGCATCATCAATAATTTGTTCCAGATATACTATCTCTGTTCTATAACTCCTGCTAACGGTGGAATTCCAAGATGAGTTTTGACATATGTTTTGATTTTGGACCAAATCGTTTCTACTGGATTGAGCATCGGCGAATAAGGTGCCAGCCTCAAAAGAGTTGCCGTTGTTCCATTCAACGCAGTTTCTAATCTTGAATGGCATGGGGCATTGTCGCAAACTATAACGAGATCAGCGAGTTGGTTACCTCCATTCTGCCATTGTATCATTAGGTTCCTTACCCAAGCATTTGCCAAATCTGCGGTAAAAGAGCCCCTATGGCGATCCATTGCGACAACACCTGCAGCAGAAATTCGTCCGATTAAATGAAGGTAGAATTTGGATAGATCTAGCACCAGCACGAGAACGACCTCTTGTTCGCCGCCAAATCAAATTGAAATTAGTTTGATCAATCCAAACAATTTGTTTGCCTTGTTGAACATACGAATTTAATTGTCTCACATATTCCGAACGCCTTTCTTTATCACTGGTGAATTCATTGTTACTGGTTGCGTGTGTACTTGCTTCACTGTAAATAGTCGTCCTTCTAGGTAATTACCTATGGTGGATACACTAACTACCACTTGAAATTCCGCCCATACTTTTGTCTGCAACTGCTTCAGATTTTAGCCAGAATCTTCTTCTAACCATTTTATCAGTCTGTCCAGATGGTTTTATGTGAGAACTTTACGTTTTTGTCCCCCTTTCTTTAACATGAAATTACGCCCTGATACAATCCAATGATGTGCTGTTTTATAATTCGCATTCAATGTTCCTGCTAATTGTACCCAGTCCTCTCCTTTGTTGGCACAAGCAACTATCCTTTCTCTATCTTGGGCTGCATTTCTGTTGTATTTTTTCCTTACAATCACTTCATGACGGATGAGTGGAGTTCTGCATATAGGACAGAGTGCATCTGGTGCATTTAAAATTACTTCATGAAATATATGGTTACATGGGTATACTCTTGAGGCTGGACGTCTCAACATGGATACCCGACAAGTAGCACAATTGTCTGATACATTCATTATAATGAAAAGATAAGTTTTATTCAGTACAATACGAAAATAAGTAATAATTTTTATTTCTCGAATATTTTGACAAGACTATTTAATGTATAGTCATAGAAACGATAATGTAATACCAGCCAACTATGCACTCCAATACTGGCCAAAACGCCAAAACGAGCCATACTCATTGAACGTTATGATTTCTGCATTGAAAATGATGTTTTCTGAAATTCTTTTGACGTTCTCTGAAATGCAAATGACACTTTTCGAAATATATATGATATTTTCTGAAATACAATTGACTATTCTGAAATTCAAATGATGGTTTCTGAAATCAAATTGATTATTCTGAAATACAATTGATGCTCTCTGAAATCAAATTGACTTTTCTGAAACTCAATTGATGCTATCTGAAATTCAATTGACTATTCTGAAATACAATTGACGCTTTCCGAAAATCGACTCACTGATCTGAAATACAATTGATACTTTCCGAAATATAAGTGACTATTCTGAAATTCAATTGACGCTTTCTGAACTACTACTGGAAAAGGTGTAGTTTCCGATCATAACTCCATTCCATTTTTTTTTAAGGTGGAATGTGTTTTTCTCAAAAGTATGATCGCTGCCAAAATGTGTAATGATTTTATAACGTATGCTCTTTAGGGTTTTGGTAGTTATTGTCAAAATTGTTATTTCTGTCAACCTGTTGCACCCCGACGTGCAACCCTCAGGAGTCTTCGAGAGACTTGTGCGAGCTAGGGAAGACGCAGCCCTTACGTTTCAACGTGTGATGCCATATACGACACCGGTGACCATGCTGGAGTGTCGAACCCGCAACCCTACGCTTGAGAGGCGAACGCTCTGATATACAAGCAAAATTAGTGTTATCTCTTCGAACTTAATGATAATGATAATACTTTATTTCCTTAAAAACATACATAAACAACAATTCACTGGAAGGAGAATATTGATGGTGGTAAGTTTTCAAATCAACACCCTGTATGTTTAAAAAAAAAAGTTGAAATTCTTATTTCCGTCAACCGATTGCACCCCTACGCGGAACCCTCGAATTTCTTCGAGAGACTTGTGTGAGCTATGGAAGAGATATAGAAGATGTTGAATTTGAAAAATGTATGTTGATTTTTTATTCTTTTACTTACCTGGTCGATAGAGCTTTTGAAGTTTCTAACATGAGAAACCACGTCTTCTGCGACCACTCTCGGCCATCCCTTCTGGTTCCGTGGATTTGATAGGACTGGCACGAAAACTCCTTCCATGAGAACTGCCAACTCTTCAATGGGTTTACCGCCCATATCGCCAAAAGTAAGAACACGTCTGAAATTTTCCATCGTAACTTCCTCCTTCTTCTTCCGAATGAAATATGTGAACTTCTGCTTGATTGTGTTGTTGAACTGAGTGAGGGGGGTGAGGAGACCGGTTGCAGGTATCGTCAGAATCAGCATTTTTTCGTTCGGGTCGTTGAAGAATTTCATTATCAATTTCTGTAAAAGAATTCAAGTGAAGAAATTGAAATAGACGAAAATATTATTTGACTGGATGGAGAATGCAGCGATTGTTTAACAGAATCGGAAGGTGGTCAGGATTTTTTATTAGCTACTTTCTGCTATTTAAAATTTCTCGAAATTATGGTATGTATTATTAATTCAAAATATCTCTAAAATTGGATTAGCAGGAAGTTATACCATTTACGCATACGATACATTACTTTTATATGAACACCAAAACTCTTTCATTCTAGAAAACACTATTAATGAAGACTTGAAAAAATTTGAAAAAATTTGAAAAATGGTTTCTTTGTAACCTTTTATTTATAAATATTGATAAAACTGAATATAATTTTACAGAAAAAAAAAACAAACAGAATATTTTCCTTAACCTCAATATCAAAACTGAATTATTGAAAAGAACTGAACAAATAAAGTATCTTGGTATATGGATCGATAAAAAATTGATATGGGACAAACATATTGAGGTCATAACTAAAAAAAATTCTCCAATCATTGGTGCTTTGAGAAGATGTCCTAAACTTGATAAAAAAATTATAAATATGATTCTATATTCTCATATACTGAGTCGTATTACCTATTTGATAAACATTCCATAAATAATTTTGATAAAATATCAGCATTATGCAGGAAATCTTTGAAAGTACTGTATCGTCTCCCAACTAATAATTTATTTGCAATTACAGACAAATTTTCTTTTCCCGCTGCCGACACTGTAAATAGTCCATACATGCTTAGCAACAAAACAGGTAAATGGCCTATATCATTCGTTTAATAATTCATCTTGACAACGGAACTTAATAGTGTCATTTACATGCCTAGGGTAATAATGACTTTGACTTTGACAAGTAATACCTTCAGCTTCATTCATATCAATTTTTAGGTTATGAGACCTTTTGAATATTATTGTTGTCTGCTTATTCGGTAACTTAGTTACACGCACAAGCAACTTAGAATGAAATAGCGAACGAATAATCATGAAGGAAGGGTAAGAAAACAAACTTCAATTCAGGCAAATTTTGAGAAATATCAACAAGCAGCGGGAAAAACGTAATAAGTAACACGGAATGTATCGACTGTTATCATCCTCGGCAAGCGACAAGCCTCGGCTTTGCCTCGGCTCGTACTCGCTCACCTCGAATGTTAACACGTCTTTACATTCCTTGTTACTTAAATAACTATTTCCCGCTGCCGACACTGTAAATAGTCCATACATGCTTAGCAACAAAACAGGTAAATGGCCTATATCATTCGTTTACTAATTCATCTTGACAACGGAACTTAATAGTGTCATTTACATGCCTAGGGTAATAATGACTTTGACTTTGACAAGTAATACCTTCAGCTTCATTCATATCAATTTTTAGGTTATGAGACCTTTTGAATATTATTGTTGTCTGCTTATTCGGTAACTTAGTTACACGCACAAGCAACTTAGAATGAAATAGCGAACGAATAATCATGAAGGAAGGGTAAGAAAACAAACTTCAATTCAGGCAAATTTTGAGAAATGTCAACAAGCAGCGGGAAAAACGTAATAAGTAACACGGAATGTATCGACTGTTATCATCCTCGGCAAGCGACAAGCCTCGGCTTTGCCTCGGCTCGTACTCGCTCACCTCGAATGTTAACACGTCTTTACATTCCTTGTTACTTAAATAACTATTTCCCGCTGCCGACACTGTAAATAGTCCATACATGCTTAGCAACAAAACAGGTAAATGGCCTATATCATTCGTTTACTAATTCATCTTGACAACGGAACTTAATAGTGTCATTTACATGCCTAGGGTAATAATGACTTTGACTTTGACAAGTAATACCTTCAGCTTCATTCATATCAATTTTTAGGTTATGAGACCTTTTGAATATTATTGTTGTCTGCTTATTCGGTAACTTAGTTACACGCACAAGCAACTTAGAATGAAATAGCGAACGAATAATCATGAAGGAAGGGTAAGAAAACAAACTTCAATTCAGGCAAATTTTGAGAAATGTCAACAAGCAGCGGGAAAAACGTAATAAGTAACACGGAATGTATCGACTGTTATCATCCTCGGCAAGCGACAAGCCTCGGCTTTGCCTCGGCTCGTACTCGCTCACCTCGAATGTTAACACGTCTTTACATTCCTTGTTACTTAAATAACTATTTCCCGCTGCCGACACTGTAAATAGTCCATACATGCTTAGCAACAAAACAGGTAAATGGCCTATATCATTCGTTTACTAATTCATCTTGACAACGGAACTTAATAGTGTCATTTACATGCCTAGGGTAATAATGACTTTGACTTTGACAAGTAATACCTTCAGCTTCATTCATATCAATTTTTAGGTTATGAGACCTTTTGAATATTATTGTTGTCTGCTTATTCGGTAACTTAGTTACACGCACAAGCAACTTAGAATGAAATAGCGAACGAATAATCATGAAGGAAGGGTAAGAAAACAAACTTCAATTCAGGCAAATTTTGAGAAATGTCAACAAGCAGCGGGAAAAACGTAATAAGTAACACGGAATGTATCGACTGTTATCATCCTCGGCAAGCGACAAGCCTCGGCTTTGCCTCGGCTCGTACTCGCTCACCTCGAATGTTAACACGTCTTTACATTCCTTGTTACTTAAATAACTATTAGATGAATTGTATAAAATAAATACCTTAAAAATTGCTTTCAATATTATAAATAAAAAATTCATAGTCATCACACCAGACAATATAACTTGTTTCACCTCAATTCTGCTACAACCACAGGTGCCCAAAAAAAATTCACTCATGCGGCTCTAGATGAATTTAACAAATTACGTTATAATATCACAAATTTGCAGAAACGGTTGAGTAGTACTATGTTCGCATGCCTACCTGCTAGCTTGACCAGATGACCATTCTTCAGATATTAGGGAATCAAGGTACGTAAACACGCTACTCACTTAGTTGAATTGCCAGTCTACAGATATTTTTCTGTAACCCACGGTGGGTTAGTGGACAGAGTCACTAACTACCACCCCGGAGCTCCAAGTTCAAATCTCGTCTCCAACAATTTTTTTTTTAATCCCAGCAGACGCATCATGCTAAGGTCAGCAATCTCGGTTGGAAACGGCTTCGACTCTGGGAGGATTTACGTTCAAAAATAAATTTAAAAGAAAACAGAATTTTGGTAAATAAAAGATTTTGTTGAGATTTCCTTATAAGTAAAATCTCAGGGCCTTTAGACATAACCTATTTTTGAAAAGATGACTTAGGTTAGGTTAGGTGTACTTTTATACGTGGCAAATTGCCATTAAGTTGGGATAACGTATGACCACAAAACATAACGGAAGTTATACAGCATAGGGCTGATTGTCACTATTGTATATTCCTAAGTTGTGAAATGAACCAGTAAATTTTGTTATTTGAAATATTTTTTTCATTATACCTATCTGAAAAACTATATTTACATGCTCATTTAGCATACTGAAAAGGGGTTTTTTCCGTGCGCTGGTGTCATTATAGCTGCCTATTTACATGTCATAATATGTGGTTGACAGTTCTCTAGAAATCGCAAATCGTTTGAATATTTCCTTACCAACAGGGTAAATAACGCTTATTCTGTGGTAATTTTTGGATATTTTTGTACCATAAATATTTCAATTAATAGTGCATGTTTTTGTTTTTTCAACAATCTGTGGTTTTCAGGTAGATATAATGAAAAGTATCGTTGATTACTTGTACATAAATGCTTTTTCCGTGCTTGCACGACTTCCCGTTTTCAGCTTCGGTCTCCCACGGGAACATGTCGCACACGCACGGAAAAAGCCTATTTTCTGAACTCGTAATGAAATATACTATTTCCTTCGACCTTCTTGAAATACCTACGTATAACTTTGCACCGTAAACTAGCTCAGAAAATTACGTAGTTCCCGCTAGTGCGAAATATTTCAAGGAAATATTACATAAAATAGTACCTAAACAGAAAAATATTCCGCACTAGGGCGTAATGGAATATTAAATACCGCACACTTTACTTTAACTAGTTTTA
The DNA here is from genome assembly GCA_944452925.2 of Chrysolina oricalcia. Classification (NCBI taxonomy): domain Eukaryota; kingdom Metazoa; phylum Arthropoda; class Insecta; order Coleoptera; family Chrysomelidae; genus Chrysolina; species Chrysolina oricalcia. The sequence goes on along the minus strand of OX101811.2, from coordinate 28,096,567 downwards.
TCTACTCCTATTATATTATATATTAATTATTCAACTGCTTTTAAGCACGTTATAGTATCTGTAAACAAACAGCGTGAGCCATAATAACTCACTATAATAAATCGGAAATTCTTGGAGGTATTTACGAACCAAATATCAACGTGGCTCTGTACTTAGTACTTCTGTACAAGCACAAGCCGGATGGGGAGTAATGTCACTTGATTAATTTCGACGTTTTCAAATTAAGTTAATACCGAATTCTTATTATTGTGAATCTTGTGCTGAAAAAGATGAATTCAGATAGTGAAGATGAATTATTATGTACACCTCCAGAAATAAGACAAATAACTAATGTTACCGCACAGAATTTATTGCCCGAAAAATCCCAAAACAAATATAAAGGTGTATACAAAAATTTTCAAGATTGGTGTTGCAGTAAGAACAGAAAATGTACTTTTTAGCATTTTTACTGAACTTAGCACTAAATATAAAGCATCGTCTCTATGGACTTTCTACTCCATGCTAAGAAGCACACTCAACATAAATAATGGAATCAATATAGAGAATTATTTAAAATTACTTGCGTTTCTTAAACGTAAATCAGAGACACATGTAGCGAAAAAGGCAAAAACATTTATGCCAGAACAACTTAATAATTTCATAAATGAAGCTCCTGATGAGAAATATCTGGAGACAAAGGTAGATCGATCTGACAATAATTCAATCGTTTTTATCATTATATAATTTATTTTAGGTTGCTTCAATAATGGGCATTATGGGTGCTTGTCGTTCAGCAGAATTATACAATATGCAAATTACAGATTTAGTAGATCATGAATCTATTTTTTTGGTCAGTGTACCAAATACAAAAACAAAAATTGCCAGAAAATTCACTATTACGGGAAAATTTTATACCGTATAGTTAAGAAATATTTAAATCTTCGTTCTACCGATATATCGCAAACGATATTATTCTTTAAATTTCAAAATGGAAAATATCATTCACAAAGAATTGGGGAAAGGCATTGCTACATTTTTAAAATTACCCGACTTTAATTCATATACAGGGCATTGTTTTCGCCACTCATCAGCAACTTCATTAGTAGATGCTGGAGGGGATATAATGAAACGACATGACGGTTGGCGATCAACTACTGTGGCTGAGGGGTACGTTGATTATTCCGAAATGAATAAGACAGATACTGCAAATAAAATATACAATTCTATAACACCTCAACCAGTACCTACATCATCAACATATATGCAACAAACATAAAAAGAAACAATAAACTTGCATAATTCAGTCCCAGATATTCAGTTCACTAGTTGTTCAAACTTTACTGTTAATTTTATTAATAATCAAAGGAATGATCACAACTAAAGTTTTTATAGCAATGTTATATAGGTAACTATTTAGATTTGTTAATAAAGTTTTTGTCTGTACTTGTTTATTAGTATTTATTGTTATAGTCGTAGATAAAGTATGGTATTCAACTTGCGGTAATGGTTATAACTCACTTGATGAATTACAGCACTCGTCTGCAAACTTCACCTGCGTAAGTTATGAACTACATTACCGCTCGTTAAATAATATACTATTATTTTGTGCTGCTGGGTATAATGGGAATCACGCAAAATTTTAACTATTTGTCAATGTTCTATTATTAAAATCTCGTAGTATTTTGTTTTTCAGGTCGGACTTCGGAAAAGTATAGTGTAAAAACCTCACGGAAAAATGATGTTTCATACTCGTGTGAATCGCCCATGGCTCGTGGTTTATCATCTCGTCACACTCTTTTCTGCACTAGTTGTACGATATACTATCTTGTCTACAGCAATAAAAGAGTACAAGGTACGAACATAAGGGACGTTGTAAAGAGAAACTTTCTCAATTGAAAATTGAATCAATACATCACTCCTCTGGGACGTATTATTAGCTGACAGCTTGTTATCCCAATCTGTGTAGTGACAGATTGAAAAGGGTCCTTGAAAACCTGCAAACTAACCCTACAAAATAACGTACTCCGCCCTTTAACTCGAGGACAAGGTTTATTTCACAGTTGGCTTGATTTCCCCAGCGAAGGTGGTAATATACTGAAAACCAAAAGGATAATTTCTGGGAGATTAATATATCACTGCAATGAGGGTTTCGTCTTGTCTGCGGTTGCACAGGAAACTGAATGCTGTTTGTGGCTAGAAGATGAACTTCAGATAAACAAACTGGCGTATCAGGAGAGTTTTATATAATTTTTGAACGTGGCTCTTTGTACGTAGCTGTTCAATTTCAAAATCAACAAAATTGATTTATGATGGTTATTCATCAATTCACTCTCGACGCGCATTTCGCCAACAAAGTTAGTATCATCAGAAGCGAATAGCTCACTATAGCCATTTATGCTATCAGTTTCGAAAAGCGTCACTTTGTGTAACGAGAGGATGTTTGTGAGATAAGCGTAGCAAGTTCCCGCAAAATGACACGAGTTACACAACAGTAATTTACGCCCAGAAAAGTCCAGAAAATACGGTTTTTCTGGACGAGTAGACCAAATTCTAGGACGAGCGTTAGCGAGTCCTGGAAGTCTGCGAGTCCAAAAAAACTGTTTTCGGACGTGTTGCGTACACTATTTTTTCGTCAACCATGTAGAATAACAATTCGATGAGACGCATTTAGTCTGAGAGACGAAGAGAGGTCGACCTTCACCCATCTGTTAACCGGATGAAACATACTTTTTATGAAGTTACATAAATAGACGAATACGCCTAAAATAAGTTGCCTATCAAAAGGTGGTCATGACTAGTAGTAGTAGTAGTAGTTCTTTGGGGAGACCGTGATCGCAGCCAAGCAAGTAGGCCCTCATGGACCCTTTTTGCCATCCCCTGTTCTCCACTTATCTACGTTCAACCTCCTAAAGGTACGGTTCCTTCCATGCGGCCGTCGTGCACGGCGGCCGCAGTGCGTCGGCCGGATGCTTCAGCCGGTCGATCTCATGGTTTCTTCCATGCGGCTGCTAGTTCACAGTAGTCGAAGTGAAGATGGATGATCTTTTCGACTTTATTTGTTATTGGAACAAAAATAACGATGAAAACAGCAATGCGGATATAAATCCAATTTTCAAAAAAGGCGTGAAGAGGGGTGTCCTGTTATATTAATTAATCGACATCTACTCGGGAATGAAATCAAAGGACCCCGCAACAAACCTTATGGAAAATGGCTCTCGGTGAAATTGGATGAAACTTTGGAATATTGTAGATATCGATGTTCTGATCAAATGTCTCACTGGGCGTTAGGTCAAAAAATGGACAGTTTTTGAGATAATCGAGGTCAAAGGATGTCAAATTGATGAGTTCAGCTATCAGTGGTAAGTACGTAAGCCATGAACAAATCGCTTGTTAAAACGACTCTGTAGTCCCGAAACTAGATGAAAACTCGGCCCAGGATGTTTTCTGGGTCGCTGATAACGAATCTGGAGTCGCTCTTGAAAAATTCATATCAATGGTCCCAATATACACCCCCACCTCTCCATAAATAAGGCCCACTTTCAAATATTCCTGAAAATCGATGAAAACTTGGCCCAGGAAGTTTTCAGGGTCGCTGATGACGAATATTTGGTCAAAATTGGAAAACCCACAGCAGTAGTCCCAATTTGCCCCCCTATGACCTCGATTATCTCAAAAACTGTCCATTTTTTGACCTTACGCCCATCGAGACATTTGATCAGGACATCGATTTCTGCAATTTCCCAAATTTTCAGCCAATTTCGCCAAGAGCCATTTTCCACAAGGTTTGTTGCGGGGTCCTTTAGGAAATATTTCAGATTGAACAAGGTGCAGTTTGAGTACATCTTCAACTTGATGAAAGATTATATAAAATCAGAGTCATACAACCGAATTTGGTTCGTAAAAACCCCAGAGGAATATGAAAACTCTCTTGCGGCTGCGACTACACTGCTTCTGGAGCAGTACCGTCGCAACGATCGCAGTCGTTCACGGCTGACGTGTGCGGCCGCCGCTTGGAAGGAAACATGTACATTCAAAAAAACGTGTAGCAGTAGGTTGCGGCCGCAGTGCGGCAGTGCCGCATGGAAGGAACCGTACCTTAATTTTCCTTTTCGAACCTTTGTGACCTCCTAATGAAGGTCAGTATGTCCGACCATTCCAAATTGATTAGTTACTCTTGTTGGAGTTTGTCAACTCCGAAGGTTCCAAATCTTAGCCTCCCGTATGCCTCACACTCGCCGAGGAAGTGAGATGAAGTTTCTTCGTCTTCTTCGCATTTTCGGCAAGTGGGACTGTCTTCTATGCCTATGAGTGATAGGTGTCTGCCTAACTTGTTGTGTCCTGTTAGTATTCCTATAAGGAGGAGTAGCGCTTGGCGATTTCTGCCTAAGAGCCATGTCGTCCTTGACTTATTGGAGCCGGCCACGAAGTCTTTTGACTGCCTGCAGCCGGTGTTATCCCTCCAAAGTTTATTCAGCTCTTCTTCTGCCCACTCGTCGAGGGCTGAAAAAGTTTGGCTTCTTGCGATGCCTAGTACAGGCTCTGGTCCACAGAACGGCGTTGCGGATCCGGATCTGGCAAGTCCGTCTGCCATCTCGTTTCCGCGCACCCCTTTGTGTCCCGGGACCCATACCAGCTGAACTTTCTTCGTTTCAGCTAGCTTCTCGAGCGCATCTCCACATTCCTGTACAAGCGCTGAGCTTGGTTTAGGATGGCAGACGGCTCTGAGCGCTGCCTGACTATCCGAACAGATATAAATTCTCTGTTCGGATCCATCTTTCACCTCTTCTCTCATAGCTACGGATAGGATGGCGAACACTTCAGCTTGAAAAACTGTTGTATATCTGCCCAAAGCGTAGCTCTCTCGTACTTCTCTTCCCTCCAGGTAAATTCCGGCACCCGCAGCCTGTTTGTCAGTTAGACGCGAACCGTCCGTATAACATATTAGGCTTCCTGTGCTAAACTCCACCGTGTTTCATTCCCATTGTTCTCTGCTCGGAATAGTAAGCGTAAACTCTCTATTCCATCGCAGTCTGTCTTGTGCGCTTTTCACTCTGAGGGCAGAGATAGGGATCTCCTGTTCCGCCCACTTCGCGATTTCCGCATGACCTATCATCGCTCCTTCGTTCACCCAGACTCCCGAGTCTCGCATCCTCAAATGGGCTGCCATTGCCTCCTTCTTGATCCAGACTGGAAGCGGTGGCAGCCTCAGCAGTTCCTCCAACATTGCGGTTGGAGTCGTTCTCATTGCGCCCGTTATTACCAAACAGGCTAACCTCTGAACCTTGGTGAGTTTTCGGCCTATTGTGCTACCCTGTGCGCCTGGCTACAATTCTCCGCAAGTGGCATAGGATTGCTACCGACTTTTGAATAACCCTGTCTACGTGCGGTCTCCATGAAAGTTTGGAGTCCAGGACCACCCCCAGGTATTTGACCTGCTGAACTAGCTCCAGCTCTTGCCCAAACATGATAGGTGGCCTGAATCCATCTTTTTTCCTCCGTTTAGTGAACAGGATCATCTCTGTTTTTGTCGGGTTCACTGAGAGTCCTGCATCACCGCACCATCTCTCAATTATTCTGCAGGCAGCCTGCATACGGTCGCAGACGACTCCGATGAATCGTCCGCTGATTTTGCACCATCGTCCGCGTATGCCTGCGCCTCGAAACCTTCATCTGTGAGTTTACCCAGAAGTTCATCTATTACTAGGCACCACAGATGGGAAGAGAGGCAGCACCCCTGAGGGCAGCCCCCCCCCCCACCTCGGATTCCAGTCTGATGTCTCCTCGGGATACCTCGACCTTTCTTCTCGTAAGCGACAATACAACCCATGGTCATGACTATATACAGTGAGTTTCAAAAAAGACCCCGCAAACTCCTTAGGCAATTTGGGTCCCGGTGGATTTTTTTGAATTTTTGGTATGATGTAGTCCATGTAATTCTCAACCAATGTTACCATTGCGCCAACCCAAAAAATTAACAGTTTTGCTGCTAGGGGGCGTTGAAATCACCCCTTGCGCAGATTAGACTATTTATTTTTGAACCCGGTAACAATATTTTCACTTGTTTCATTGTTGCTAATGTTGCACAATATTGTGCTGTTTTATAAAAAAAATTCTTACCCCCTCCCCTTTTTCCCCCAACTCCTATTACGAAACGCAAAAAAATATTTCTCGAGTGCCTTCAAATGTATCGTCGAATGTTTAAATTTGCCTAAATAAGGAAAACAGCAGTTTTTTATGATTATACCCCCACCCCCAAAATGACACAAAACGAAAAAATTTCGGTGGATTTTTCTGAATTTTTGATATGATGCAGTTCAAGTTATATTGAATAGAAATTAATTGAGTGACAAACCCCAAAAATGAATAGTTTCGGTGCTAGGGGGCGTCGAAATCATACACCTTGCTCAAAATAGACTAGATATTCATTATTATAGGCGGAAACAATATCTACGTATTTTTGTTTATTTTATGCCGAACAATTGTGTAAATTTTTATAAATTGAAAATCTAAAACCTTCCTCTTACCCCCAACCCCTATTTCAAAACACGAATAAAATTATTTTAGGCACCACCTCAAATTCAAATTGTGGATGTCTAAGTTTTATTTATTTTCAAGATATTCGCCCAATTAATTGATATTCAAAAAACATGAACTACGCCCTACTAAGAAGTCAGCGAACTCCACCAATATTCTTCTGAAGGGAGGGAAAGGTGAAATTAAACAACTGTACGATTTCCTTAATTTGAGCTGATTACAACATTTATTTTCATAAAGCATTTACAAGTAGTCGGGAATAAATTTTTTTCGTGTTTTAGAATAGGGGTAGGGGGTAAGGGGGAGGTTTTAGATTTTCAATTCATAAAAAATTACACAATTAATCAGCATAATCTAAAGTAAAATCCGTAGAGCTATTATTTCCGCCTATAATAATGAATAGTCTATTCTGAGCAAGATATGATTTCGACGCCCCCTAGAACCCAAACTTTTCATTTTTGGGGTTTGTCACCCGATTAATTTCTATTCAAAATAACTTGAACTGCATCATATCAAAAATTCAGAAAATTCCACCGAAATTTTTTCGTTTTGTGTCATTTTGGGGGTGGGGGAATAATCATAAAAAACTGCTATTTTCCATATTTAGGCATATTTAAACATTCGACGATACATTTGAAGGCACTCGAGAAATATTTTTTTGCGTTTCGTAATAGGAGTTGGGGGAAAAAGGGGAGGGGGTAAGAATTTTTTTTATAAAACAGCTCAATATTATGCAACATTAGCTTCAATGAAACAAGTGATAATATTGTTACCGGGTTCAAAAATAAATAGTCTAATCTGCGCAAGGGGTGATTGCAGCAAAACTGTTCATTTTTTTGGGTTGGCGCAATGGTAACATTGGTTGAGAATTACATGGACTACATCATATCAATAATTCAAAAAAATCCACTGGGACCCAAATTCCATAAGGAGTTTGCGGGGTCCTTTGCACTACGTGGAAACTTTTTTATTATCAATTTTTCAGAAAATTTTATTCATCATAAAAATTGGTGCATTACGGAATACTTGTATTCGAGTTATCAAAATTCTGAATTTCCAAACGGTGTACAGGGGGTAACAAAAAATAGAATTTTGATCAAAAGTAAAGAACCCTGGCTGTGATTCCAAATCTGAATATTTCGAACATTTTAGTTCTTATTCGTAATATGTATTGAAATTCGAATAGAAGATAGGTACCAACAGTAACATTCTAATTCGTATTTATATTAATATTTATATTAAAATTCAAGCACTTTCCGGCCTAGTCCGGGAAGTACGTACGTACATTGATTGTTTTTGGTCCTAATTGGTGATGTAATGAACTTTTCCTAACCAGTTACAAAAAGTTGAACATTTCGTAACTGTTGATGAAGAGTTGGACGTTATGGCATTCACGTCAGTTTTAAAAAGTGTCACTTTATATGTCAAAATTAGAAAGAGCACTTCAAAAATTTCACATTCATCGTTACGCAGGAATTTTTGGGAAACTGACAACACGCATTATATACTCTTTTCAAATTCTTAAGATTCATTGTCGAGTCAATGGAAGATACTGGCTACTTTTTGTTATGGAAGAAGCCATTTCATTGTAAGATAACTAAATTCACTGTTGCGTTCCAATTAACAGTGCTGCTCCTAAGGCGCATGGAGTTAGTAACAAGGCCTAACCAGAACACGTGGCTAATGACCATAGCAGTCGATGCCAAAAACACCAAAGAAAAAAAAATTAATGGTGTTAACACGTTCAGCGCCAAGCCTTGGTAGAAAATTTAAGTGATTTTCAAGAATTTGATTTTAATAATCTGAGGATTTACGCAATTGACAAACAAAACCTCCATCCATCCTAAACCTCAATTTCAGGGGAAATTCTAGGGGGCCAGAGCTTATAATTCCCCATCTAGAATGTACATAAAGTGTGTTTTAGCGATACACACGGCCAAAACAAAATTTTTGTTGGTGTGTTTTTTAAGATACACAATGTTTTAACTAAGTGTATCGAAAAAGGCGTTGAACGTGAATATTTTGAATGCTCAAAAGATATTTTTGTAATTTCGTTTCAATATGGCGACTTTTTGTTTACAATTTGAATGTCAAAATGACGGTCATATTTGCACAAGTGCGAATATGAGAGTTCATATTCACACTAGTGTGAATATGGAAATCAGTTTTGATGTTCATTTGGAAGTATGAATGGGATGCTCATAATTTCAGTAAATTCAGTCAACTCAGTAGATTCATTCTTTATTCGATTATCAACAATATAGGTAAATGCCTCCTCCGCGGCAGCTTCAATATTACTTAGCACATTATTTTCTGTATCAGAATCACTCATTTTCGTTTGAATTTAATCAGACAGTCCGTCAGGTAATTCAATATGTTTGTATCTATCCATGACAACTGTCAACTGACGGCTATATATCCGGCAGTGTCTCCGCTACCGACTTCCCGGCAACCGAATCGCAACCATCATTCTAGACTCGTGCTATGTAAAGTACTAAGCAATATTAAAATAGTTATTGACCGATGCCCGTATTCAGTGTAATCCATGATTGTATATGAATAAATATTCCAACGAAATTACAAAAAGCCATGTATATAACACATTGCAAAATAGCGGGTTTTTTGCACACGACGTGTTGGACTACTCGCTGCTACGCTCGTGTTCCAATGTTCACGTCTGATGCAAAAAACACGCTCATTTTGCAACTTGTTATATAAATAGCTATTTTTTGAAATAGACAGAGCGTATCGGAACAATTTCTGCGCAGAAATATTAACTTAAAAAAAAACGTGAAATAATATTTGTTATGTGCGCGAACATGCAAAAAAATACATATCCTAACCGCATAGTATGGTCGGGTAAGCTCGATTGGGTTTGCATAATAGGCCAAGTTGTAGATAAAAATAAGAGGTTCTTTTCACACAAAATAAAAGACGCAAACGGCCTATACTACGTTTTATAGGATAGTTCGTTAATGAAAACTCCGGTTTTCGCGCCAGCAAAATCGCTTTGTGGAATTTTTTAAACAAGAAATAGTGAAAAAAATTACAACTTTTTTGTTTTTTTGCGAATATCTCAAAAAGTATTGGAGGAATCGTTTTACAGTAGAGAATTATAAAACCTACAAAATGGTTTTTTATACGACCGGATCGGTGCCGTTTTCACTGAGAAAATCCGGGAAAACCTCGAAAAAGAGACCATTATTCAAAAATTCCTAATTTTTATGAATCTAAGGCTGGACAAACGATATTGCAGAAACTGATAGATAATAACATGTACTTCAGCTGTGCACAAGATGGTTTCTGTCCGATATGTAGTTTCTGCACAATCGCGTTATAAACAATTTAAGGGCAAATCTTTCTAAATGCGCCGATTTAAGGGAAATCATCTTATTCGAATTCTGTGAATGGCATAAGGAATAAGACATCAATATCTACAATTTGTATATTTTGAATTTGCACCTGAGAGGCGGGAAATGTGTTGAAAATATCATAGAAAGTTAATCAAAACGCTTCAGAGTGCGTCCGAAGTCATCCGAGGTCACCCGAAGTCGAAATGAAGTTGATGAGAGCGACTTCGGGAGCACTTTGAAGCATTTAAAGTAATTTTCAGTGACATTTTCAACACACTTCCCACCTCTCAGGTGAAAATCCAAAATTAACAAATTGTAGATATTGATCTCTACTTCCATATGCCGTTTACAGAATTTGAATAAGATGATTTCCCTTAAATCGGCGCATTTAGAAAGATTTGCCCTTAAATTGTTTATAACGCCATTGTGCAAAAACTACACATCGGACAGAAAACATCTTGCGCACAGTTGAACCACATATTAAAATCTATCAGTTTCCGCAATATTGTTTGTCCAGCTTCAGATTTATAAAAATTATAAATTTTTGAAAAATGGTCTCTTTTTCGAGGTTTTCCCGGATTTTCTCAGTGGAAAATGCACCGATCGGGTCGTATGAAAATCCATTTTGTAGCTTCTATAAGTCTCTACAAAAGTTCTATTGACTTTAAAACGATTCCTGGAATAATCTTTGAGATATTTCTAAAAAACCAAAAAAGTTGTAATTTTTTTCACTATTTCTTGTTTAAAAAATTCTACAAAGTGATTTTGCTGGGGTGAAAACTGGGGTTTTCATTTACGAACTATCTTATAAAAATTAGTATAGGCCATTTGCGTCTTTTATTTTGTGGAAAAAAACCTCTATAGCTTGGTCTATAAGGTTGGGTCGGTCGGGTTATTTGCCAATAAAATAGAGCATCATTTCTTTAAAAAATACTAGTAGAAAACCGACTGCGCCATCACATGGAAGACAGTCCGTAGTAATATTCTGTTATGTTTTCGACTCGCAACTGTCATTTATTAATTTTTTATTTACATTTAAAAAACAAAAAACGTGTTTTTTAAAATTGTTCTGCGTATTAAATGAAAACCAATATAGCAATCAGGTTGCACTAACAGAAATAATTGTAGATAATTGAAATACAAACAAATCAGAATGTTTTACAACCTGATCGGATCACTAGTAACGGAGAAAAACCGAAAAATTTAACTATTTTTTTTTTAATTCATATCTCCATCATTTTTCAAGAAATAGGGTTGGCCCTTCTCATGAAAGTACTGAATCATGCGTACTTTATGTGTGCACAAAACAGGATCTGGCGGATCATTAGTTTTGGCACAATTGCAGTTTGAATTTTTTTTGCACTATCCTGCAGCGTACCTGGATGCTCTAGTAATAGTACGACTTCAATTTCTAAAAACAGATTTTGGAGGTAGACGTACAGTACCAATAAACCTATATTGTCATTTTGCGCTAAAGTGCTGCGAAATGGGTGAAAAATGCTTGCAAACATGACTGAAAACGACCGAGCTGGTGGAAGCGGTCGAGTGGTAGGAGAGAGCGGGAGATGATGGGAAGCGTATTATCACGTAACCCGCTCATTAGAAGAATTTGCCTCATCTCCCGCGCTCTCCTACCACTAGGCAGCTGACGCGGGCTCGGCCGTTTTCAGTCAAGGTTGTATGCATTTTCCACCCATTTCGCACCATTATAGCGCAAAATGAGAATATACGTTTTGTAGTACTATACTTTTATTTTCATAATCTGTTTGAGAAATTGAAATCGGGCTATCACTAGAGTATGCAGTCACGCTGCAAGATAGTGCAACAACAAATTTAAAATGCAATTATGCCAAAACTAACCATCCGACAGTTTTGTGCACACATGAAGAACAGATGATTCAATACTTCCATGAGAAAGGCCAATCCTACGTCTTGAAAAATGATGGAGTCATGAATTTTTTTTTAAATTTCAAAATTTTCTCGTTTTTCCAGTTTTTCTCTGTTACTAATGATCCGACCGGGTCGTAAAACAATCAATTTTATTTGTATTTCAATTATCTACAATTCCTTTTTTTAAGCAACCAGATTGCTCAATTAGTTTTCATTTTATAAGCAAAAACACGTTTTTTGTGATGGCACAGTCGGTTTCCTACTAGTATTTTTGTTAAAAACTCACTCATTTTATGCTCTATTTCTTGGTATATTAATAGTAATTATGTAGGTTATTTATATGTAAAAAGTGGTCTTTATTTTTGTGGAGAAGAACACTGATTTTCTTTGTGTGTTTGCATAAATTGCACATGTTAACGCACATGCGTGTGCGCATGTGAATGAATGTGTTTGCGCACATTTCCGTCCTTTAAATTCTGCCAGTTTGCATTCATTTATTAACATTATAAGTACCATTGTTTCAAAAGTGCAGTTAAAGTGTTTATGGTAAAATGTAGTGGTTATATGGACTTATTTTTCATTACTCAGTCACTTAAATATTCCATGTGATACGTGAATTAAATATTTCTGAAATATCCTTGGCAACGTCGCAAAATAAGTTTCAGCTTAAGAGAAAGTTGCCTTTTCTTTTATTTCGAAAAGTTGGCGTTGACTGATATCCAAGTTATCAACCTGAAACGAATGATATTCACTAAACAAAACGCATGAATTTTTTGTTTTTTTGATTGTTAAAAGAAGGAAGAATTTTTGATAAAAAGTACCTTTTTTATAAAAAAAAGTGTAAAACTGGTGAATTAAAAAGACATTTCGAATAGACAGAGAATGTAGGAGTTTTTTTGTGAACAAATACTTAAATAAACGTGTCGGATCACAGACATTAATTTTCAGTATGTGCGCATGCACAAACAGATAGCAACCTAACCGTATTTTATAGTCGGATAAGCTCGGTTAGGTTTGCATAAGATAGGGTCTGTTGGGTTAAGTTGTAGTCATTGAAGTAGGTTATTTTATGAGAAATGTGCTCTATATTTTTTTGTGCCCATGTGTATTCATATTATGTTGGCGCACATTTCCGTGATCTGTCCCGTCCTTTGAATTTTGCTAGTCATTTAGAAACAGTATAAGTACCATTGTTTCAAATGTGCAGTTAAATTGTTGATGGGTTATTTCAACTCATTTTTCATACTCATTCTCTAAAATATTCCATGTGATACGTGAATTGAATATTTCTGGAATCACATTGGCAATGTCGCAAAATTAGCTTCACCCTTACGTTATTTCCATTGTTACCAACTTGACATCTGACATGACAGATATTCACTAAACGAAACAGCATGAATTTGTTGATTTTGTTGTCGCTAATAAAGCTAGAATTTGTTGATAAAAAACTATTTTCAATGAAAAAAAATTGTTTAAAACTGGTGAATTAGGTTATGTATATTGTGCTGGTGAAAATAAGTAGGCATTTGGGTGTGTTTTTCAAAGAAGAAACGTGTGCTAGAAAATGCTAGTTTTCATTCAAAAAAAGGCCCGTATCTCCGAAATTACTCGAGACCGCCAAAAATTTCTTCGGGATTTTTTGTTCAGGAGGTCAAACTACGTAAATCACAAAAAAAAAAATTTTCGATAGCTTGTAGCGCCCGGTTAAGGGAATTTTCCCCGACTCATTTTGGTTCTCACAATGTTCTTTGAACATTACAGAATTTCCGTTTTCGTCTGAATAACTTCTAACAGACTAAAATGCGAAAGCACCATCGGCATTTTTGAAGAGCAATGGTTTGTAAGCACGCTGTTAGGTGATTAAAAAAGATTAGTGCTCCATTATTTTCTAAAAGTGGTAGCGAGAGTGTTTCATTCATCTGCCCACCTATATTCACTTTCAGTTTATTTCAGGAACAAAGAAAAGCAAAGCAAAGACCCCCTACCTTATTTTCCTCAATGGCAATCATTTTATTCCACTTCTCTTGTTTCAGTCTGTAAGACTTTGTGAGATAGGTCAACAAAAACTCCAATCGGTCATCCTGTTCATCCTCCGGCTTGCCGTCTTCCTTCTTTTTCTTTTCATCGTCTCCCATATCCTTTGATAGCGGAGACAAATATCACGGGACGTCAGCCGCGGAAAATGGGAAGATTCGAAGCGTTTACTTTCAATAAACACCTCGCTAAGCAACCGGGTAACTTCGTTGCCAGAGGCGTGCTAGATAATCGATACGTTATTCTCCAAAAACGAGGGATGATTGAAGGTTCTTGCGGTAATTGGGGTTCTCATTACGGAACGTGACAGCGAATTGGAATACTTTTTGTGATGGCTAAATGAGGGCTGTATTCAAACTGGGTGAAAAAAGACAAAATACTAATTTATAATAATATTTGTTATATTCAATAAGATTACAAATAATACAAAATAAGAATAGAACTAAATGTACGATTTAGTGCCTTCCACCTCATAAAAGAGAACAACTGCTTCTCCGCTCACAAGCGATTCAGATGAAATTGAGGACACACGTGAATCATCATACTCGTGTCACGAACCAGTATAAAGGTTCCGTCAAACCAAAGCGGTGATAGCGGGAGCGGGAGCGGGAACGGAACTTCCGCGAATTGCTAGAAAAACAGTACACATAGCAAACCATATATATTTCGTAGCTTGTATGCATTTCGGAATACGAATAATCACACCGGTATGTCCCACTATAGAATTTAGACTCGGATTCATCTCGTTCCCGCTCCCGCTCCCGCTCCCGCTCCCGCGTTCCCGCGTTGGTTTGAGGAAACCTTAAGGATGACTACAGTAAGCAGTTCAGTGTCCGTGTCCATTGGTTGTCCCACTATTATTACACAATGCGTACAGACTGTACGGTGCACGTTACTTGCTGCATATTTAATAATATTAATTGGTATAAAATCTGCCAAGACTTGGAACTCCTGCATCTTCCTAGATAGATAGATCTTCATTCAACTCCGTTACTTTATATAACATTATTTTATAGCAAGTCAGGTAATAAGTAAATTCTGAAATTAATGTACGAGTTCAAAATTAAAATAAAATAATAATAAAATAATGTTTGTACACATATGTAGACATAATGCAGTTTGCGCATGGGGGTTTTTTCGCTAAGAAAACCTAATGTTATGCTTATGATTTTGACATCCGTCTTATAAACGTAATAACTATAAGCGTAAGGAAAAACTGATTTCCTTACCCTATTACTGAAAATAGCGGAACCAATCAAAAACACAATCATATAAAATAAATGACATGACAGATTAAAGGTGCAGAGCGTTGCAAAGTTTCTCTCTACCAAAACGAAACATGTAGGTATTTGAAATTATTTTCTGGTATATCACCTTCATCAAAAGGGACATTAATTATATTATATACAGTGACCGCCAAAAAGTATGTACCATATGGGAAAAAAATTTATTATTGGAGTATTGGAAAAAATATTCTGGGGAAAAGTTTGTGCATGTCCGATAACCTAAAAATCGATTTTGACACATGTCACGTGATCGCTAGGCGGCAAAATGAAAAAAATTGTAATGCAAAGGCAAAAAAAGGGGTAAGATGGCAAGATATCAAAAAAAGTTATTTGAAAAAGTCACTTAGTTTCAAGAGATAATTGAAAAAAATTGAAAATAGCAATTTTTTAAAAATATTTTCCCATCTATTTAAAAATATTATTTTTTTCTTTTATGAATAGCTTGACTATACTGAAACATTTGCATTTTAATGATAATGACAAAACTTTCTCATTTTCTCCACACCAGAGGGCACTAAATTGAAAAAATGGGAATTTGTCAGAACCCTTGCTGTTACATCGGTTCGTATCTAACAGTTATATCCGAATTCCACGACCATTGTGATAACAAGACACTCCAAAAACATGGTAATTTCCAGATTATAATCAAGTTCCGATGATAATCGTGCATGAGCGTTTCACTTCGCACATTAACTTGAAAATAGTGCGTCAAATTAAAGATTCTTAAAGTTTATGTGCAAAGTAAAACGCTCATACAGCATTATTATTGAAACTCGATTAAAATCAGGAAACATGGTGTTTCTAGATTGCCATATCAACACAATAGTCTTGGAATTCTGATATAACTGTTAGATAAGAACCAATGTAACAGCGAGGGTTCTGGCAAAAACCAATTTTTTTAATTTAGGAGAAAATGAGGAAGTTATGTCATTATCATTAAAATGCAAATGTTTCAGTATAGTCAAGCTATTCATAAGAAAAAAAATAATATTTTTAAATAGATGGGAAAATATTTTTAAAAAATTGCTATTTTCAATTTTTTTGAATTATCTCTTGAAACTTCGTTTATGTGTATAAAATTGAATTCTAAGTGACTTTTTCAAATAACTTTTTTTGATATCTTGCCATCTTCCCCTTTTTTTGCCTTTGCATTGCAATTTTTTTCATTTTGCCGCCATTCTAGCGATCACCTGACATGTGTCAAAATCGATTTTTAGGTTATCAGACATGCACAAACTTTTCCCCAGAAAATTTTTTCCAATACTCCAATAATAAAAATTTTTCCATATGGTACATACTTTTTGGCGGTCACTGTATATATATATATAGATATATATATATATATCCTATAATAAAGGAAGTAATTTCGACTGGACTGATAGTATTATATGAATAATTTATTGGGGACGCAGTCTGGAGATGACCACTATTGAGTTAAACTCTTTGGTATTGCCTGAGCTTTCGAAATTCTATATTTAATTTTCAAAGGCATCTAAAAAGATTTCTGGTAAAAAATGGAAGTATTCAAATATTTCGATATTCTACTTATATCGTGAGATTCATAGTTCACATCACAATAAAAAACATTGAAAATGTTCCTCACAAAAAGAAAAACCCAAGAGGAATAAAATTACGACAAAAATCGACGTCATAAAATGAAGTTTCAACTTGACATCGAAATTTTGTTGTTTTTTATTGTAATGCTTCAACTATGAATCTCACGATGTAAGTAGGAGATTGAAATATTTGAATATTTCCATTTTTTACCAGAAATCTTTTTAGATGCATTTGAAAATGAAATAAAGAATTTCGAAATCTCAGGCAACACCAAAGAGTACAATTCAATAGTGGCCATCTCCAGACTGCATCCCCAATAAATCAGTCATATATACCTATAATAGGCATTTTTTTAGGTAATTCTTGATTCATTAATTTATATTTTCAATTACTTCATCGTCCTTGTTGGAAATAATTAGTAATGTATTCACATTATTACAAGTCGAACCATTGTTTTCATTTTGTTGTGAATAAAATTTTGAGGTTATCTACTTTTAGGGTTAACGTAAAAGCTCCATGAGCAAATACTAAAAAACGTGACTGTTTCTATACCGTATAATTTATCATAAGCATTTCCTAGAACTCCTTTCTGCAGACTCCCTATTACGATAAACCATACACATAGTAGTGGCATTAGTTATAAAAAAACAAATACCCACACGATTTCAATTTACTAATTTTTCGAATGCTCATCTATTAATAATTGATGTTAGTGTAGATGAATATGATAATGCACAAATTCTTAATGAAAAATATTTGAAGATAATAATTAGGTAATGGAAATTATCTTATTACGTTAAGATATTTGGATCAAATCACATCCTGTGTGGATCAGCCATGTACTCGGCGACAGTGTAGTAACTTTTTCTCAGTTTTATAGAGTTTTAAAAGTGGATTGGGATTTATTTTAAACATGATAGGAAGTATATTGTAAAGATTAACATTCGTTGAGTCTTTGAAAGACTCATTGTATTCAAATCTTTGAGACCTGACCAGATTTGCGTTGCGTGTGTTAAATAGTCATGGTAATTTGAATTAGTCAGGAGGTTTTTTTTATTTTCATAAACGAGCAGAGACCGATACATGAACAGAGATGGCAGAATAATGGCCGACAAGAATCCCTCTAATCCGCACCACAGATTATTTATTGTATTGGATTGCTTTTGAATTTTAAACACTTCTTCAGAGTGAGAGGAATTTTCCCATAGGGTAAATCCATAGCTGATATATGATTGGATGAGAGCAAAGTACGCAGAAAAAATGATATTTTTATCAACAAACGATTTCAGTTTTCTTAGAAGAAAATTGTGTTTACTCAACTTGGAACAGGTATTTTAGATGTGTAGTTCCCATCATAACCAGTCGTCAATAGTTAAACCTACAAGTTTGGCATGGTCACCCACTGTTATTTCATTATCTGTTGAAAAAATTATATGTTTTGTTTTATCTTTATTCAATTTCAATGAGTTACTGTCTTAGATTGAAGAAACAGGAGATAGAACATAACCAACTGCTCAGCCTACCAATTTCCCCTGATATCCCTACTACTGAGGAAATCCAATCAAATCGTATATCCCTCTATATTACCTCAACCAGTTTGTCTTTTTGAGGTTTTATTTAGTTCGAAGGGAAATTTTTTTCAGCAATCAGTTACATTTTTAAAGTAGCTACTTGAGGGCATTTCCAAATTCCAAATATACAGATAAGGCTCGGTCATCCAATGGCAAGTGATTGAACATTTTTTTGGCGTTTTATATTATATATTTTTTTGTCGGCGTTCTCCTAGGTGTTGGTAGGGGAATCATGTTGTTGTCATGCCTTGTATTATAAATAGAAGTTGAATTAATTTCATGACGGAATTTTCTGTAGATCAGACATCCAACATTATAAATATCCCAGTTGAATGTCATGATTCTGTGGATTTTAAACAGAGGTTTACAGGGGTTTCTTGGTTTCGCTCTGCAAATGTAACGTTTTGCTCTCTTTTGAATGACGGATACCGAGTCGAGTAAACATTGAGAACTGTTATCCCGAAAACATATTTCATATCTCAAATGAATTAACTCTCAATTAAAGCAGAGTATGTAGATTTTGCTACAGAAAAATTCAGTTCTCTCGCAATCACCCTAGTTGCAAGGAATCCTGATGCCAGTTTTTTGCATAAGTACGAGATATGAGTATTGAAAAAGAGATCCTCATCCACTTAGAGTCCAAGAAATTTGGTCACCATTGGTGAAGCACCTATGAAAATTCCATCGAACCTGCATGTGCAGGTTAAGATGCGTGTCTTCGAGAAATTTAGAAATAATTTATTCTCATCACAACTGTAACCAGATTGGTTCGTAAATAAGGGTAAGTTGAGAGAAAACCAATTTTATTAGATGTCAAAAAGCGTTTCGACCTTCGACTGCCAGTTATCAACTGCGTTGTCGAGTACAAAAACTAAAAATCACGAAAAAAGGAATAAGTATACATTTCAATAATGTTTTATGAGAAAACAAACAATTCATTATGGTATTTGAAACTCACCTAAAACCAGGCACACTATTCATAATTTGTAAAACAATTTCTGATAGTTTCGACCAAAGGCTTTTAATTCTCATAGATGATCAGGGCTATTGATAAGAGACTCGATAAACACTGATTTATTTCGCTCTGTTCAACCATTGTTTATATAGAAGATTAGTCAACCTTATGGGATTATAATTGGATCATAATGGATGCGACATGTAGATGGCGATAGTGAGCTCGCATCCAAGTCATGTCGTAACTTCAGTGATTTAGCCTCCAAGTCATGTCGTAACTTGATTGAAACAATGGGACAGCATTAAAATCGGGGTTTTTTGAAGGAACCTGCATTAAAATGACGTCAAATATTCATGTTTGTAACTAATCACGCTAGATGACACTCGCATTTGCGTCCAACACCAATTACACAGGTATTGACTAACTATCTTACTTCTATATAAACAATGCTTCTATATAAACAATGCTTCTATATAAACAATGCTTCAACTATTAGCAAAAAGTATTAAGTTGACGAGCGGTCAGGTAGAGACATCTAGTCGTGGACTTGTTAACCTTTCAAACTAGAAATCTAACTTAGAATGATATTGAGTAGGATTGACCACATACAGGATGATTCTGCTACACAACATTTCTCAACTTCTTTCGTCGAGATCATTCAGTTCAGTATTGTTCTTACTATATCATACTATTGTCGTATCACCTGCAAATAAAGTGAATTTTCCTTCGACGTTAATTGATGCCAGGTCGTTGATAAATAAGAGATAGAGTAGACGTAGCACTGAGCCTTGGGGGACCCTACACGACATGACTTGAGACTTAGACATCTTACCGTGTAATGAGACTCTTTGGATGCACTCAGATAAATATGGGCTCAGATAAACATTTGACCCTTGGTTCGTCTTTTCAATTTTTGGCGGAGGTAGTGGTTACTCGCCCTCTGGGAGCTCGTGGAAAATATCCAATGCCTTGTAGATCGGCCAACCATTCCTTCTTGGCCTGTTATGGTGGGCTTGGACTGCTTTTATATCCTTCGTCAATATACTTTCAAGGATGAAGAAACGTTAGAACTTATCAGCGACTTGCTTGACATGTTCTTCAGTAGTGATAGAGCGCCGGTTCTAGATAATGTGGTGGTGGTGGGTGGTGGTGGGTGTCAGAGGGCGCCACTTGTTCGGTGACGACAGACAAGGCCTTGAACGACACGTGTTCGAATGACGTCAGGCATGACCTTCGAGCCACATTGGTGGGTGTCAGAGGGCGCAACTTGTTCGGTGACGTCAGACAAGGCCTTGAACGGCACACGTGTTCGAAAGACGTCAGGCATGACCTTTCACCGACCTTCATGGAGCTTTTAAGGGTGGGTGGGCTATATAATGATATTTCTAAATAGTGGATTCGGTGGCGTAAGTACTCAGAACTCTCATAGGTATATAATGGTATTTCTAAATAGTGGATTCGGTGTTTTTAGTACTCTCATAGCTATGAATGGGTATTTCTAAATAGTCGGGACGGAGTATCTGAAAGTCTTTTGTGTCGTGGGTGTATCTAGAAATCGACGTTGTGGATTAAGTGGGTGGGGTCAGAGCTGTGACATAATGTTTCAATGTTCGACCTCCCAGTGACCTTCACGTTGTTTTCAAATGCATGGATGAAATCAGTCATAATTTTGGTCACCTATTCGACATGTTAAACATTTTTGTTTGGGAAGGAAGCACTTATAAAAAAATGCATCATAGAATTTTCATGTTGTATTCAGGGTTTGTGTTCGACTAGGAGATGACATTGGTATTGAATGGGAGACATTACATTCACGGTAATAAAGATCGACAAGGCCTTGAAGGCCACGTGTTCGAGTCAGTCATGACCTTTCACCGACCTACTTCCTGTTCAACCTTCCACAGAACTTATGATGTCAGTCACATCCTATGTGTACTTGGCCATTTATTCGACCTTCCACCGACCTTCATGGAGTTTCCAATCACCTTCACATAACTGCGTGCACCTTTCAAGTACATGGTGCTGTATTTGAGACATATATAGTTAGTATTATTACGGGTGATTGGAGAGTAATGCGGGTAATTAGAGTAATTGAAGGGTATGACCTTGAATACTTGTAATTTACCTCTCGAGTACTTTATTTTCAAATTTATTCTTTCAATACACTATTGTAATTCTTTATTTCAATTACACTCGTCAGAGGGCGCCACTTGTTCGGTGTCGTCAGACAAGGCCTTGAACGGCACGTGTTCGAATGACGTCAGGCATGACCTTCGAGCCACATTGGTGGGTGTCAGAGGGCGCCACTTGTTCGGTGACGTCAGACAAGGCCTTGAACGGCACACGTGTTCGAAAGACGTCAGGCATGACCTTCCACCGACCTTCAATGGAGCTTTTAAGGGAGGGTGGGCTATATAATGATATTTCTAAATAGTGGATTCGGTGGCTATGATTGGGTATTTCTAAATAGTCGGGACAGAGTATCTGAAAGTCTTTTTTGTCGTGGGTGTATCTAGAAATCGACGTTGTGGATTTAGTGGGTGGGTCAGAGCTGTGACATAATGTTTCAATGTTCGACCTCCCAGTGACCTTCACGTTGTTTTCAAATGCATTGATGAAATCAGTCATAATTTTGGTCACCTATTCGACATGTTAAACATTTGCATTTTTGTTTGGGAAGGAAGCACTAAAAAAAAAAATATCATAGAAATTTCATGTTGGTTTGTGTTCGACTATGAGTTGACATTGGTATTGAATGGGAGACATTTCATTCACGGTTATAAAGATTTCGGTTCGGTACTGTAGGGCGCTACTTGTTCGATGACGTCAGACAAGGCCTTGAAGTCCACGTGTTCGAGTCAGTCATGACCTTCCACCAACCTACAACCTGTTCGACCTTCCACCAACCTTCATGGAGCTTTCAATTACCTTCACGTAACCTCCAAGTACACGAATGATGTCCGTCACGCCCTACATATATTTGGTCACCTTTTCTACCTTTCACCGATCTTCCTGGAGCTTTTTTTGTATAATACTACCACATCAGGTTCCATTGTGGGCATATACGAGATGTATCTCTCGGTTTTTTCTCATTAAAACTCATCAATTTTTTTTTTCATAGCTGATATTGTAGGTTTGTAACTTGCTCCGAGAATGACATTATATGTTGAACAATATTTTCAGCTCATTTCAGCGTATAGGTATACATTTTCTTTGCGTGAGTTGAAAGATTTTATTTCCCCTCTATCAGTCAAGATTACATCAAATGACAACACTATAGAACACATTCACTCAATAAAAGACTAGCAATTAGTAAATACATTATTTATTTTCGAATATACTTATCACAAAATCTCTGAAAATATATTTTTCGTCTATTTGTGACATCCAAAATTGGTTCTATGATGGTGGAAGTTTCCTTTATTCGCCTGTTGAATCTCCATCTATCGATGCTTTTATATTCCCAGAATTTTTTTCTCACATGTCTATATGCAAAGTACCATGATATCATATAGTGAATTTTATTATACTCTTCATCGAATGTTACCCTCTTCATAGTGTTTTCATGACTTATGTTTTGAAGAGAATAACCTGTATTTATACTTGCAATATTTCACTACAAAGAAAATGCACTATTCATTTTTTGATATTCACATTCCTGGATTACAAGAAGTTCACATGAGGATTTCATTCAACTTATGATGGATAACCTTCAGATTAACCTTGAATGAGTGTGTAGTATTCAATTACATATGACATTGTAACGATCCATGGCATCAACACTTCACTTCCTTTGTTGGCATTGGAATGCCACGCCTACAACCACGCCCACAACCACGCCTACAACCACGCCACCACCAGTTGGTATATAAGTGATGTGTTGTACTCTTTCCTCAGTCAGATTCTTCTGGTTTTCGTATGTTATCAAAAAGCTCCTCTTGTGTGTTATCCAAAAAAAATACTCAGTTTGAAATCATGTTTTCTTGCATTTGTGGAAAATCTTTCACACGAAGAGATAGCCGTCTCAGGCATCAGCGTGGAAGTTGTTCAGTGACATCTTCACCAATAAGAGCGAGGGGTAATGATGAAACTTCCACTAGTGGTGCTTATCTTCAGTCTGATCAAGGATGTATATCTCTGGCTGGCCCTTCCAGAAAAAGGGTGAAAGTGGATAATGTAGCTTCCACTAGTGGTGATATTCAATCCAATCAGGAAGACATACATCAGGCTGGCCTTTCTAAAAAACGATTAGAATCTTCTGTATTGCCACTTTATAAGTGTGATTCCTGTAATGTGATAATTCCGCATTCCAAAATCAACTCTCATAAGAGGACACTTATTCACAGAACAAATGCATGTGTTGATTTGGGTGTTGGAGTACAACAAATCAAAAGCGCGTTCAAGTGTCGAATTGCCAGCTACAGGGTATCTGCTGAAAACACATACTGAGTATAGTCCATTTTTCAATGAGATCAAATGTCAAGTCGACGATGTTTTGGAGAAAGTAATCAAGTTGCACAACTCTGTCAAGGTCAACATGGAAGTATTTGGCAGTTATGTTATCCAAACCCAGGAAGTTACGGATATCAAGTCATTCAACTCACAAAATCGTATAGCTGATTTATCCACTGACTTGAATGGATTATTTGACACCTTCCGAGACACCATAATTGCTCAAACATCGGAATTTGCTGATCGTGATTCAGGTTTGTGATGAAATGATTGTATGAAAATAATAGGTCTGATAATTAATTTATTTCAGGATGGAGTTGTGAAAAAATTCTATTTCTTGAGGTGAACATAAATAAGTATACCCCCTTGGGTGGATCTTCCTACATCAAACTACCACGATTTATTGAGATGAAGAAGGCTGTTGTCAATGTGAAGAATACTGATCAATGCTGCTTTGCGTGGGCTATAACATCAGCATTATTTCCTATTGATATCAACATTTCGCTAGTGTCTTCATATCCCCACTATAGCACCGTTTTAAATGTTACAGGTATGAATTTTCCAGTTAAATTACGTGATATTAAATCGTTCGAGAATTTGAATGATATTTCAGTCAATGTGTATGGTTTAGAATCAAAATTTGAAGACAATAAAGTCATGTACGAAGTTGTAGGTCCATTACGATACTCACAGAGGAAGCTCGCAAGACATGTCAATTTGTTGCTTATTGCAGATGATGTGGGAAATAGTCATTTTTGTTGGATAAAAGATCTTTCA
This sequence comes from Chrysolina oricalcia, assembly GCA_944452925.2. Classification (NCBI taxonomy): domain Eukaryota; kingdom Metazoa; phylum Arthropoda; class Insecta; order Coleoptera; family Chrysomelidae; genus Chrysolina; species Chrysolina oricalcia. Next base: position 28,072,179 of record OX101811.2, on the reverse strand, counting down.
CGTTTGGTATCTGGTCAAATTTCTTCTTATGAACACAAAATTTTTTTTTGTGATGGTTGTTTACTTTACTTTTCAAACGAACGATTACTATTACGTCATCAGATGCATGATTGTAATCATGTTTATACAACAACACCACAAAATGACTTTAAAATCAATAAATATGGAAACTTGGTTGCTGGTAATGAATTAACATTTGAAAATTTTGAAAAACAAATGAAGGTGCCATTTGTTGTTTATGCAGATTTCGAGTCTGTGTTGAAACCCATTCAAACCAGTGAACCAAACCCAGAATTCTCATACACGGATAGAACCTTCCAACATGAACCATACTCTTTTGCATATCTGATAAAGTGTTCTTTCAATGATAAATTATCAAAATTTGTTACATATAGAGGTGCTGATGCTGCCAAGATATTCACTATGCGAATCGAAGACGATTTGAAAAATATTTATCATCAACATTTACGGTATGTGAAACCAATACATAAACAAACCCCACAAGAGGAAGAAGAGTATAATAATGCCACCAAATGTGGTATTTGTGAAAAACCTTTCACAGAAGGGGATATTAAGGTGCGTGATCATTGTCACATCAGTGGTAAAAAAGATTCCCTGCAGCGCACTCTGTATGTAACTTGAATTTCAAAATCCCCACTTTCATTCCAATTATATGTCATAATATGAGTGGTTACGATTGCCACATGTTTATAAAAGAATTGTATAGCAAAAATGATAGGGTGGAAGTAATTGCCCAAACTAAAGAAAAGTACATTTCTTTTTCTAAAAAGATCTACACACATAGCTATCAAAATAGAAAGGGTGAAACGAGGAGAAATTATTTAAAATTGAGGTTTATAGATAGTTTCAAGTTTATGTCTAGTTCACTGGAAAAGTTGGGAGCTAATTTAATCTTTGAACAATGTATAGAAATTTCCAAACATTTTCTTGATTCAGAAAAATTCAATTTAATGAGAAAGAAAGGTGTCTTTCCTTATAGTTTTGTAGACAATATTGACAAGTTGAATGTTACTACCTTACCGACTAAAAATCAATTCTATGACAACTTGAATGAAGAACATATATCCGACACAGACTATATGAGGGCTAAACGTGTTTGGAATCTATTCGAGTGTGAGAGTTTGGGAGATTATTCGGACTTTTATTTGAAATCTGACGTACTATTACTATGTGATGTTTTCGAAAATTTAAGAAGGATGTGTTTAAATACCTATAAATTGGATCCAGCTCAGTATTATAGTGCACCAGGCCTATCTTGGGATGCAATGTTGAAATATACAGATATTGAGTTAGATCTTCTCACTGATATAGATATGATAAATTTTTTCAAAAAAGGTATACGTGGGGGGATAAGTCAATGTAGTGAAAGAAAACATGAAGCAAATAATAAGTTTCTACCCGATTTTAATCCTAACGAGCCATCATCTCATATTTGGATGCAACAAATCTTTATGGGCATAGTATGTCACAAGCATTACCAACTGACGATTTTTCATGGCTATCACATGAAGAAATTACAAATTTGGACATAATGTATGTGGGAGATGATGATCCATATGGATATGTTCTCGAGGTTGATATTCATTACCCGCGAGAGTTGCATGATTATCATGCTGATTTTCCATTTCTGGTGGAAAGTATCATTCCACCATATTCGAAATGTAAAATCCCTAAATTGATACCGAACTTGAATGACAAACGAAAGTACATAGTACATTATAAAAACTTGAAACAGGCAATAAGCAATGGTTTGATTGTAATGCACACTCACAGAGTGATGAGATTTAAACAGTCATGTTGGATGAAACCTTACATCAATCTTAATACAGAAATGCGAAATAACTCAAGCAATAAGGCTGAGAAAGATTTTTATAAACTAATGGTAAACTCAGTGTATGGTAAGACGATGGAAAACGTGGACAATAGAATAGATGTAAGGCTTATCACACATTGGAATAATATTCAAAACAAAATGCTTCCACCCTTATTGCTAAACCAAACTTCAAAAGTTGTGCAATTTTTTCTGAAAATTTGGTTGCTATCCAATTGGGTAAAGTGAGAGTGCATTACAATAAACCCTTGTATTTGGGATTCACTGTTTTGGAGTTATCCAAGACTGTGATGTATGATTTTTATTATGGATGTGTTAAAAGAGAATTCGGTCAGAATGCTTCACTTTTGTATACTGATACGGATTCACTAATTCTGAGAGTGCAAACTGAAAATTTCTATAACTTCATCAATAGTAATATATGTAGATTTGATACATCGAATTACGTTGAAGATAACAAATTGAATATACCTGTAACACCTTCAGTCTTAGGAAATTTCAAAGATGAATTCCCCAACGATCCTATAATTAGTTTTTATGGTACAGGTGCCAAAGCATACTATGTTCAATCTGTTGCAAATCAGGTAAAAAGAGCCAAAGGGGTGAAAAGATCTGTAATAAAGAACCAATTGACCTGTGAAGATTATAAAAATATTGTTGAAAATGGGGGTCAAATTTTTAGAAAGATGAACTCATTCAGAAGCATCTCACATGATATGTTCACTGAAATGAGAAATAAGGTAGCCCTATCATTCAATGATGATAAACGTTTCATCATTCCAAATACTACGCATACACTTCCATGGGGCCATAGTGATATTGAGTTTTATCAAAATGACCCCAATGAAAACATTCGTATATGTGATATGATGGTCGAATCTTTGTTCGATGAATTCGATATAGATCCTGAGAGTAGACTCGATTATCTAATCACACTATTGGATGCAGAAATAACTGAATAATATCATTCAAAATACTAAAAAATTTCTTTCACATAAAACAACCGGAAAATTCATATTTATTATGGTCAGAAAATTGCTTATACATCACTCAAATATTGTTTTATTTATATTAGAACATGTTTTTTGTTGATTCAGTTGGAGGTGGATTCATATTCATATATACTTTCCTTCAATATTTTCGTACACTTATACTCGAATATTGAAATATGTATCAGCGAATTAAATGGTTATATACAAAATTATTTCTTATCATTGTCATTGTTGAAGTAACTTTGCGAGAGAAAGATGAATAGAGCTATAGATAAATTTGGACGTAAGAGAAAATGTGGAAATGGATCAACTATACGTGGACCTGCAGGTATCGGTTTCAAGTTGACAACAGATGGGCAATATGATATGCAGGGAAAAATATTGAAGAATATTGGAGTTCCTGTTGATGGAGAGGATTGCGTGACCCGTTCCTATCTCGAAGATGAAATAAAAAACGTAAAGGGCCTAATTCTTGCAGCTATTCAATCTTCTCTGCAAATAGCATTAACTAATGTATCAATGAAGGATGAACGAATCATTGCAGCTGTAGAAGCTTTCATGTATTCGATAGAATCGATGAAACATGTTGATCAAATTCAAGTTATCAACACAGGAGGACTTGGGAGCATGCAGAGAAAAATGAATGCAGAGAAAAATTAATTGATGGGACATGTATAATATTCATATAAGAAATTTAAATAAAGATGAGTTTCATCATAATCGTGTTTTATTCTTTATTTGCATGAAAAACGTTAGATGACGAATTGATTAATATATGAGATCCTACACTGAATGTTGAGTGAGTCAAATAGCTATATCTTTTCCTTTGAATCAGAATTCTTCATTTTCATCACTTTTAATGAATTGTATGTGAAAAAAACGAGTGTATGTTTTCCATAGTTTATTAATAATTATACAACTTACTGAAAATAAAATGTAATACAATTAAATGAGAATACTAAATCATAGCACTTTTATCTATCCATGAATTATGTTCACTGGGGAAGCCTAACCACTTGACATATAGTTTATTATTTTTTCTTCTCAATACTCTTTCAACTAGATATACATCAGCATTAAGCGTTTTCAATAGTTCTGATTCATAAAAACATCCTTTAATCGGGCTTCCATCAATGTCTTCAAGAATATAAGTAATGGGGTGTGTTTGGTTAATTTTAACAATTTTAAATAGTTCTGTTGTAAAATTGGCAGTGTAACCCTTTTCGAAAATATTCTTGTACTTGCTTATACGTACAATATCATTCATTCGGAATTTAGGTGTCTTTTGTTTCTTGTGGAATTTATGTGCACCCAGTCTCTTCATTCCATTGAATTTTATTTTTGTTGTAGACTTCACATCGATGGGTTTCATGCCTATCGTACGATGTATTTTGTTGTTATATTTCTTTGTTAAAATAGGTAAAATATCTAACCATTTGTGATGTCCCATCATTGAATATTCTCTGTAAAGCCACGTCTTTATTGTTCGAATTACCCTTTCTGCTATGGCAGCCTTCATAGTACTAAATGTGAAATAATGGTTGATGTTATATTTCCGCATAAGAGATGAGAAACTACTATTGAAAAATTCTTTCCCCTGGTCGCTTTGTAAATGATTCGGAGAATATTTTGCTTCTTTCAATACAATTGCCATTGCATCGGTAACAGCGGCACCTGTTTTAGTTTTAACAGGTACTGTCCATAGGTATTTGGAGTAGGAGTCAATCACCACAAGAATATAACGATGTCCTTTTTTACTTTTAGCATAGGGTTGTAATTCAGCAAGATCAATTTGCCATAAATCTGCAAAACCTCTGATATTGGTCATTCTTCTGGGAAAATTACGTCTTGCCGGCTTATGTAATTCATTGACTACTTGTCGTTTCGCATCACTTATTTCATTATCCATCCTATCTTTCGATAATGTTACAGCATCAAATGATGAGGACAAACTGATGAAATTTTTGTGATTGCATCAATATATTATACCTTCTTCTCGTAATTCCTCGATTATTGAAATTATTTCATTATCATGCCCTGTATGGCCAGCTGACTTTGAAGCTATCAGTAGCCGTAGACGGTCCACTAACTCTTTAGGTGAGTTCCAGTAAACATAATTCACAGGTTTGCGATGAAACATTTTCTGAATTTTTTTTCGATTGAATCCAGCTCCTTCTTTTGTTCGACTCCTAATCGGATAATGTGATGAGTATAACAGTGGTTTGATAACTTCACGAAATTTTTTAGAATTTGTTTGTTTGAACCCATTCTTCAATTGGTGTTGTTTATATGGAGCATTCGTTACTTTCAATATCTTGGCATATGTTTTAGGAATTTCCTCATCGTCAACATGATGTGGATTTTTCAGAAATATCATATCATATAAAGCTGCACTACTTGGACATTCAAGTTTCTTCACTTTATCAGCATTCCAAAACGAAATGTTTCCACTTTTTTGAAAACGTACCTCGAGACTTCCCATTTTCAGTTTTTGTGTAGTGGGATCCAAACGTATACCAAATATGGTATCATATGCTGCATTTTTGGTTTTGACATTTTTCAAATGATTTTTCAATACATTTTCAAGATTGGAAGGAGACATGTCCAGATCCGATGAACTGATTCCAGATGATGAAGGTGTTTCATATAGTGTTGTTCCCACTTCATCTTCCAATGTATCCGTATCACTGTCAGCAGAAGATACACTTCCAAAAAAATTATTTTTTACTATTGGAGTACTCATTGCATGTATCGGAGTAGGCCGAGAGTTTCCTTGATTCATTGACAACACTGAAGGTGGTTTCATGGTAGCAGCTGAAGATAGAACGTTTAATGGTTTCGTTATGGGATCATACAATTTTTCGAGTGCCATCCGATTTTCAATATTTCCACTCTTAATTGAGTTGAATTTCTGCCGTACAGCTTCTGTTGTCTCAACCAATTGACGTTTTAAATTCATTTCTCTATTTTCAGCAGTTGAATCATTATCTGTCTTCATTTTGATTATCTTTTTAATATAGAGAATACAATGAAGCAGTTACCTCTATGGAATTCAACAATCAATTGAATCTCGAAAGCAATGTCATGGATATATAAAACTATCGAATCCCATGCGGTATCTACCTCCATGTATTTTTCTATCTTTATCGATGACAAGAAATCCATATTGATCTTCCCAACATTTGATACACATCAATTGAAACTGATTAAATGTTACATCGGGTGATACATGATCGGAAAATATATGGTGAAGATTTGTCTCATCCTGTTTGAATATCACAATGAAATTCGTATTATCACGCACTAGTTGCTTGGGTACACGTGAATACGTCTGTGCAAGATAAAAACAGTCGACATCCTTATGACGTCCCATACAGAAATATGATCTTATGATATCCTGTTTTTCACATATCACATCGTCGAATATGAAGACAGAGTTTGGTTTAGCATCACATGGTTCCACGATTTCTGCATTATTACTGAATGTGTAGAAACCTAACCCCTTTATGGGTTCCAATACGTTTCGTAGATATTGATACTTGGGCTGATGAAGTGATTTCGAATATAGATAAACATTTGCGAATCGCAGTCCTTGGGGATGTGTCAATAGCGAGATCATTGCATTCATCTTTCCGCAATTTGATGGTCCAATTATGAGTCCTCGAACAGATGATGGAAGTAGTGGACCATGTCGCAATGACTTCTGACCATTTAATCCACTCCCGAATTTTTCATCTAGATTGTCTACGGTGAACTTTTCTTTCTGCTTCACAATGCGCATCGTACCGTGGTTGAAGACTATGTAAGCGATCACATGTAATGAACATTTCATTTAAATGGCTACCACGAAACGATACGGACGTACTATTAGTGAAAAGAGAAAGAAAGGTCTTGGATTTGTTAATACGTTAATAAACAAACTACCGTTCGAGCTACATTTACCTGGAGGTTATCAATACTGTGGACCAGGAACAAAATTGCGAGAGCGTTTAGCTCGCAACGACCCGGGAATTAATAAATTGGATATTGTCTGTAAACGTCACGATATCCAATATTCAAAATATCCTACTGATCTCACTTTGAGACATAAAGCAGACAAAGAACTTGAATACGCAGCTTGGAATAGGGTTAAATCAAAGGACGCTGTAATTGGAGAAAGGGCAGCTGCTCTACTAGTAACCAACGTTATGAAAACGAAGAGACGTTTTGGTATGGGGTGCAGTGTGGATGCTATTAAAAAAAAGGGAAAAATCATCCCAAGAAAACAAAAAAGAAAATAAGAAAGGTTGCATTTGGTGCTGGTGTAGTTCATAAAGTGCGGAATGTATTGAGAAACTCTGGAGGTGATGAATTCGTAACAAATGATAGAAAAAAGGCTACTACAGTGGCACTGCAAGCGGCACGGAAATATCTCAAAGCTGCAGGTGGTAAGAAAAAAATCCGCACACCCCGTATAATTCCGATTCCCAAGGTTGGAGGAATTCTGCCATTGATTCCGATTTTTGCTGGATTGTCTGCCCTTGGAAGTTTAGCAGGTGAAGTTTCAGGTATCACCAAAGCTGTAAATTCGGCCAAAGCAAGTAGAGTTGCTTTGATGGAAGCGAATCGTCACAATAAGAAAATGGAAACTATTGCTCTGGGTAGAAGCGGTAGTGGTATATTCCTCAAACCATATCGTAAAGGACTGGGACTCTACTTGAAACCATACAATTCAAAAAACTAGTTGATTCCCTTCCTCGAAGACCTCTCACCGACCTCGACCTCAAATATTATGCCAAGAAAATGAAAATTCCATATTTTCGAGGCATTTTCATGCGTGATAGATTGCCATCTTCAGGTCCACACCATCGCGAGACCGCCATCATGAATTTAGATGAAATGTGTGGCCCAGGAACACATTGGGTGGCATACAGAAAATATGGAAGAGAAATTACATATTTTGATAGTTTTGGTGATTTACCCCCACCAATGGAATTGATTCAATACTTTCAAAAAGGATCGAGTGTCAAAATTCTGTATAACTATCACCGCCAGCAGAAGTTCAATACAGTTTTATGCGGTCACTTGTGCTTGAAGTTTCTCTCCCAATCATAAAATGGACATCACACCAGAAATGGATCGAGAGGCTATTAAGAGGATGGGATTTTCTCTCAAGATGTATTCAAAATATCGCACCTTGACAAAAATGGATCGAGTCATGCTTTTAAATTTGCCTAAAGAAGTAATACTTGCATGTGCAGCACATGAAATTGCTTGGGTTTGGGAAAAGTTACCCAAACACCTCCAAGATGATCCGGACATAATGAAATACAGATATTGCAGTGAGCATCACCCTGGCAAAGGAAGTGATGATATTTCCGATTCTGATGTAAATGATGGTCCTGCACCACGGAAAATATTCTGTTGTTATTGCAATATAAATGATATGAATATTGGTACCAATAAGAATGAAATGGATTTCGATGAAACACCTCCGAAAAAACGTAGGTTATTACGCATGTGTTGTAGACAACAATAAATTGATGTGATGTCATAGATGAGTCATCAGTCATGTCACGCAAGTTTGAGTTACAAGTTGTGGGAAAAAGCGTTCTTAGCGCGGATTTTTACCCACCCATTGAATTGGATAGGAATGCTCGTTATGGCTTGGGGCTAATAGGATTCTATGGATGCAACACTATCAATAACATCACGAAAAATAACAACATAATCGGCATCAGGGTCATTGAAGATGATGGCTCAGACACACTTCTTTTCAAGTGGACAGATTACTCCATTAGAATACCATGTGGTGCATACGAGATAGAAGAGTTAAATGTTGTTATTCAAAAGAAAATTGAATCTGAAGTGCTTCATGGCAAAAAGCAGGACGAGATCAAATTGGATGACATATTCAGTCTTCGAGCCAACAATAATACATTCAAATGTATGATGCAATCAATATATGAAATTGATCTGACCCATGAAAATTCAATAGGTGGAATGTTGGGATTCGATCGTCTAGTGTTTGAGCGGAATAAACTGCATGAATCTATACTTCCTGTGAATATTACAGCTGTTCGACTCATCCGTTTGGAATGCAATATCTTATCTGGTTCATATGTAAATGATGAAGAAAATCACATTCTTTTTTCATTCGATCTCGATGTTGAGCCGGGATACAATCTCACAAAGGAGCCGCATAATATTATTTATATGCCAATCAGTCCGGAAGGACGCCAGTCTGTCGACAACATTACTGTACGTATTTTGGATCACAAAAATAACCTCATTGATTTTGGAAGTGAAGAAGAGATTGTTATCATTTTGGAATTGAAGAAAATCGAATAACTACTACTACACCATGGGTTTTTGTCACAATAGACATAATCATCAAAGAATTGAAAACGTTACACAAACCAATTCCGTTATAAAGCAAGGTTCGAGTAGAAAGAAGCTCATTCCACAATCGTATGCTAAACAGCTAGCACACACTCTATCAGGGAGAGATCTTGAATTTTTGAAAACAATTGGACTCAAATTGAAGAAATAACGATGGTGTTTGAAACAAATAATGAGAAGTTGAATATATTTGATGAACCGGTGCTTGATCATTCCCTCACAAGTTTTCATGAGCACACCTACAAACCATATGGATCACCATTGTTTAGAAATTCAGATGAAATCCGTATCGCGATCAATAACCAAGATGTGATACTTGACATTGCTGAGAGTTTCATTTATATAGAAGGAAAATTCACTCCCAAAGAGGTCAGCAAACAATGCTTTCTCTCCAACAATGCCATTGCGTTTCTGTTTGATGAAATTCGTTATGAAATGGGAGGTGAGCAAGTAGCTGTTGTTCGAAAACCAGGAATAACATCCACAATGAAAACCATGATTTCATTTGGACAATCACATGCAAATACATTATTGACCACCGGATGGGGCCTCTCAGAAGTCAAACAGGATATCTTGGATGAAACTAGTCATGTATTCAGTGGTAAATTACCACTCAAATATTTGATGGGTTTCGCAGAAGATTACAACAGAAGCATCTTGAATGCCAAACAGGAATTGATTCTGATCATTGCACGATCTTTCAAAAACTCGTATATTGGCGAGGTTGATGCTGATATAGAAATCAACAAAATTGAATGGAAAATAAGACACATAGTTCCCGAAGATAAACACAAACTCAAACTTTTGAGTAGGATCAACAAAAGTGGTCTGAATGCAAAAATTAAGTTGGCGTATCGCATGTGGGATCTATATGAACTTCCATCACTACGTGGAACATCTTCAGACATATGGGCCATAAAGACGACTAATGCTTTAGAAACACCTCGTTACGTCATCATCGGATTCCAAAACACTACCATATCTGAAGATAGAACGAGAGACATCACAAAATTCACAACTGCCGATATCAATAATATTCGAGTGTATTTGAACTCTGAAGTGTATCCATATGAACGTTGGAATTTGGATTTCGATAAAAAACTCGATACTTCAGCATATTATGCCTATGAGAGTTTTCAACGCAGTTATTATGACAAAGACATGAGTGAACCTCTAATGGACATTGGACAATTTCGACAGAATCCACTGTTCGTCATCGATTGCTCACATCAGCCGAATGCCACAAAATCATCAACAATTGATATAAAACTTGAGTTTGAAACCAGGAAGGTTAAGTTTCCAGACAACACCAAAGTATATGCACTAATTTTGCATGATACATTTCTAACATACAACGCATTGGATGGAACAGTTCATGGCAGATATTGACGAAACACGTACAGACATATATATATATATATATATATATATATATATATATATATATATATATATATATATATATATATATATATATATATATATATATATATATATATATATATATAAGGATGGATTTAGCGAGGGCAATATATGAAAATATAAGTAGAAAAGCTATTGGGTATAACCCTCAAAATGTTCTGCAACCGTAGACACGTGTTTCGAGCTTAAGCTCTCATCAGTACGGTAAAATCAAGTGCGAAGATGTACAACACTTGGATGTAAAAATAGAAACAAAGGAAGTCAACAACAGGAAGTCAACAACAGGAAGCCAACCACACATTTGTGGCTTCGGTTAGAAGACCTTGTGCTTACAAGGCAACAACTAACGTCGCCACGGAGGCAGCTATAGCTACCAGCGTGACAATCCTACCCAGGAAAATACAAATAAGGATGGATTTAGCGAGGGCAATATATGAAAATATAAGTAGAAAAGCTATTGCAGAACATTTTGAGGGTTATACCCAATAGCTTTTCTACTTATATTTTCATATATTGCCCTCGCTAAATCCATCCTTATTTGTATTTTCCTGGGTAGGATTGTCACGCTGGTAGCTATAGCTGCCTCCGTGGCGACGTTAGTTGTTGCCTTGTAAGCACAAGGTCTTCTAACCGAAGCCACAAATGTGTGGTTGGCTTCCTGTTGTTGACTTCCTGTTGTTGACTTCCTTTGTTTCTATTTTTACATCCAAGTGTTGTACATCTTCGCACTTGATTTTACCGTACTGATGAGAGCTTAAGCTCGAAACACGTGTCTACGGTTGCAGAACATTTTGAGGGTTACACCCAATAGCTTTTCTACTTATATTTTCATATATTGCCCTCGCTAAATCCATCCTTATTTGTATTTTCCTGGGTAGGATTGTCACGCTGGTAGCTATAGCTGCCTCCGTGGCGACGTTAGTTGTTGCCTTGTAAGCACAAGGTCTTCTAACCGAAGCCACAAATGTGTGATTGGCTTCCTGTTGTTGACTTCCTGTTGTTGACTTCCTTTGTTTCTATTTTTACATCCAAGTGTTGTACATCTTCGCACTTGATTTTACCGTACTGATGAGAGCTTAAGCTCGAAACACGTGTCTACGGTTGCAGAACATTTTGAGGGTTATACCCAATAGCTTTTCTACTTATATTTTCATATATTGCCCTCGCTAAATCCATCCTTATTTGTATTTTCCTGGGTAGGATTGTCACGCTGGTAGCTATAGCTGCCTCCGTGGCGACGTTAGTTGTTGCCTTGTAAGCACAAGGTCTTCTAACCGAAGCCACAAATGTGTGGTTGGCTTCCTGTTGTTGACTTCCTGTTGTTGACTTCCTTTGTTTCTATTTTTACATCCAAGTGTTGTACATCTTCGCACTTGATTTTACCGTACTGATGAGAGCTTAAGCTCGAAACACGTGTCTACGGTTGCAGAACATTTTGAGGGTTACACCCAATAGCTTTTCTACTTATATTTTCATATATTGCCCTCGCTAAATCCATCCTTATTTGTATTTTCCTGGGTAGGATTGTCACGCTGGTAGCTATAGCTGCCTCCGTGGCGACGTTAGTTGTTGCCTTGTAAGCACAAGGTCTTCTAACCGAAGCCACAAATGTGTGATTGGCTTCCTGTTGTTGACTTCCTGTTGTTGACTTCCTTTGTTTCTATTTTTACATCCAAGTGTTGTACATCTTCGCACTTGATTTTACCGTACTGATGAGAGCTTAAGCTCGAAACACGTGTCTACGGTTGCAGAACATTTTGAGGGTTATACCCAATAGCTTTTCTACTTATATATATATATATATATATATATATATATTATGTATTTTTGATTATTTTTATTTGTATTCATTAGTATCCATTTCCTTTTTTTTATTTATTGATGTTAAAGAGAAATAGGTAAATAAAAATATGAATAAATGATATTAGGTTTTTTATTTAAATATCACTAGCTTACAATTCAATTAGTTTTGGGTATAAGTAAACTATCTAAAATAATTTCTTCTTCGTCATCACTACTTTCTTGACCATTTTCGATTTCATCATCGCTTTGCTCATCCAGCTGGTACTTTTGGATGATCCCTCCAGGTAAGTATGGCAGCAGGCGGTAGAGAAATCTCTTCAGCTCACACACAATCATGCGATTGCAGAGTTGATCCAAATCCAAATTACCGTCTGAATATTTCTCGCAGAAATGCACACCCTTCTTGTAGTTCTCGCAGTCTCGCAACCACAATTCACTTTGCTCTTCATCATAACATGCACTCAAGTCGTAAATGGTGGCATGGTGAGCGTCTTCGGCCAGAGCATACAGCTCTGAAGACAACCTTGCAACAGCGGAATCGATATCTGTGGCTTTGTTCCAATGTTCGTTGGCATATTGCATCCACATCTCTCAAGAATGGAACTGAAATCAAATAGAAATTATTGAAATGAGTTTGCTTACGATATAATCAGTAATACTCACATCGAACTTTCGGCAATCAGACTTTTGGTGACACACAAGAAAGAGTGTGTTTAAAGATTTATGAAAACTTTTTATATTCGCCCTACAATTATCGTCTATAATATAAATAATCAGAATTAGCTTATGATAAGTGGAAAGTAACTATTACTATTGGTCAATGAGATTGAATTTGACCAACGATCGCGTTTTCATGCAAACGAAACTCTGTTGACTTTGACCCAAATATGCTAGCGTATATTTACCGCCCGAAGAATTGATACAAGTAACATCAGCATCAGTGAATTGCTCTGAAACACGTTTTGGTAGCCATGTTTTGAATAATGTATTATTGTTTACATCCACTAACGTTGATAAAAGAGATTTACCGAACCGAGTTGAACAAATTGCCATATTCTTTATTATGTATGCTTCATTCACTGGCAATGATGATAACACTCTCTGTTCTAATACTTCTATTTCTTGTTCAATCATAAAATTGATTTTTTGTAAATCCACTTTCGAAACTGACATAATGAAAATAAATAAGGAAAATATAAACAATTTTCAAAACTGAAACACACTCACTATTCTTTCTATTGGGCACCGAATAACTCTTCGCCACCTTGCTAGCTGCTATGGTTATATTTTTCTACTGAATCTGTAGTAAATTCATTTCTTTTATAATCAAAAGTAAACAACCCCCACTATGAACCAAAGTAGCGCCCTCTGACACCCACCAATGTGGTTCGAAGGTCATGCCTGACGTCATCGACCACGTGGCGCCCTCTGACACCCACCCACAAAAACTCCATGAAGGTCGAGCAGATCAGCAAGTACATATAGGGCGTGACCAAGTACACGTATGGTGTGACTAACAAAATCCATGTACTGTGATTGGTTGAAACTGAATTACCCCCACATCAGAGTCGTTGCCATTCAAAGGTATGAATACAGGCTTTGGGATATGTCCATCTCAAATCGAAAGACACCTTCATACCATTTCAAACAAACTTACATCTGATTCATGAGTGGATTGAAGAGTTGCAACCGTACCGCCATGAAAATTAAAAGTCTACTGGAAAAGCATTTGGTAAATATAAGAATACTTCAAATGAAAATTCAACAGTATGAAGACAAAATTGAAATGATGAAGAAATTCGACAATATAACCTTGGACACGGTGAGATCACGCAATGATGTTTTCACAGAATCAAGAAATTGTATCAATTACAGTGTGTAACATTACGAATAATGTATCTGGCCTAATAAAAAAAAATTGACCAATGTGTTTTTTCTATATAACTCTATTCAAATAATTTATTATGCTGGGACTTTGTCAAAAAGTTCATATATGCTAATATGACTGATCCATGTAATTGAAAGTCAATTTGAAGGAGTAATAAGCAATTGCAATAGTGAATGGAAATATATAAATTTCACCATGTGTGAACAGTTTGTTTGAAGATGGTCAAACCTTTTGGTCATCTTCAAGCAGACTGTTTCAACTAGAGTGTAATTGAAATAAAGAATTACAATAGTGTATTGAAAGAATAAGTTTGAAAATAAAGTACTCTAGAGGTAAATTACAAGTATTCAAGGTCATACCCTTCAATTACTCTAATTACTCTCATTACTCTCCAATCACCCGTAATAATACTAACTATATATGTCTCAAATACAGCACCATGTACTTGAAAGGTGCACGCAGTTATGTGAAGGTGATTGGAAACTCCATGAAGGTCGGTGGAAGGTCGAATAGATGGCCAAGTACACATAGGATGTGACTGACATCATAAGTTCGGTGGAAGGTCGAACACGTGGCCTTCAAGGCCTTGTCGATCTTTATTACCGTGAATGCAATGTCTCCCATTCAATACCAATGTCATCTCCTAGTCGAACACAAACCCTGAATACAACATGAAAATTCTATGATACATTTTTTTATAAGTGCTTCCTTCCCAAACAAAAATGTTTAACATGTCGAAAGGTGACCAAAATTATGACTGATTTCATCCATGCATTTGAAAACAACGTGAAGGTCACTGGGAGGTCGAACATTGAAACATTATGTCACAGCTCTGACCCCACCCACTTAATCCACAACGTCGATTTCTAGATACACCCACGACACAAAAGACTTTCAGATACTCCGTCCCGACTATTTAGAAATACCCATTCATAGCTATGAGAGTACTAAAAACACCGAATCCACTATTTAGAAATACCATTATATACCTATGAGAGTTCTGAGTACTTACGCCACCGAATCCACTATTTAGAAATATCATTATATAGCCCACCCACCCTTAAAAGCTCCATGAAGGTCGGTGAAAGGTCATGCCTGACGTCTTTCGAACACGTGTGCCGTTCAAGGCCTTGTCTGACGTCACCGAACAAGTTGCGCCCTCTGACACCCACCATGTGGCTCGAAGGTCATGCCTGACGTCATTCGAACACGTGCCGTTCAAGGCCTTGTCTGACGTCACCGAACAAGTGGCGCCCTCTGACACCCACCACCACCCACCACCACCACATTATCTAGAACCGGCGCTCTATCACTACTTTCTTCGATTGATTGAATATCGGCTAGCTCTCGCAATGATACTAGCCGAATGTATCTGTCCTCTCCTGTTTTGAAATCTGGGATTTGGATACGCTGCAGACCCATAGAAATATATATTATATACTTACTCTAGAATGCTAATCCCCAGTCAAAAGTGTTGTAAAAAGTTCAAGCTAGTCCGCAATGCACAAACGCGTAATTAGTGATTTTTGTAACAGTCCCGGTTTTAGTAAAATATTATGGTACTTGTGAAGATTAACAAACATAAATTCTGAATCTCGGAGAATAAGGTTGGAAACCTCATTGTGCTTATACCTGTTTTTTTTTTTTTCTTTCATTGGTGTTTTGGCATCAACTGCTATGGTCATTAGCCATGTGTTCTTTATAGGCCTTGTTAGTAACTCCATACGCCACCTTAGGAGCAGCACTGTTAATTGGAACGCAACAGTAAATCGTGCAGGAGTCACCCTAGTCGAGCCACGTGATTTTAATAATTTAATCAGTTAAATTAAATTTAAAAAATCCCAGCCCAACTAGGGTTCGAACTCCGGACCTTTCGACTCAGAGTCGGACGCTCTAGCCACTGCGCCACGCCCCGACATACTTATACCTGTTATTTGTATTTAGCCGATTTGAATACATATTTTCATTTATGATCTCGAATATTCAGCAAAGGCCATCATAAAGTAGAGTACGGTTAGTATAATTATTTACCGCTCTGAAGCGACCGATTCTTGGTATCACATTAACTTTTCAGCTGTAGTTAACCAACAAAAACCTACGGAACAACCCCAAATCGTCGGTGCGGATTTCAAGGAAGCACTGGATTGGAAAATAAATTGAAAGTACAAAAAACTATGAAAATTTATTTCAGCTATTATCATGAATAATTTCAACTCAAATTGGATTTATAAAATGGAATGCTTGGAAGCTCGAGGTTTTTTTCTAGAACGATTCATGTCAAAATACGCAACTGCATTTAATTTAAATCATTTGAAGAGATTATCATGCTATTTCTACGAGTATTTCTGGTTGTATTACCTCAGTGCAATTTCCACAATGGGGGTGCATGAAAAAGTGAGGCCACAAGCATTTTCCTTACCATCACAGAAAAGCACTTCCATATTGACATTAATTTTCTGAGGCGATTCTGCGTATGTTTAGTACTTTTTGTAGGAATCTAGAACTCATAATATAAGCGGTGTGGTAGAAAGTTGTATCACTCGCCATGCATGCTTATGCAGACACAGTATTGGTACTGCACTAGGTTTCAAATTATTCTATTGTCTCTTGACATACCTTTTTGGGAATTTTAACCTTCCAGAGTCTGAAAATGAAAAAATGTTAATTCAAAGAAATCTGTACAAGTGTAGAGGGGCAATAATCAATGTCATCATAAAAAATATTTGGCAGATTTCATTTGACTTTGTCAAAACAAATCCTTTCATATCCAAGCTGATAAAAATAGAATTTTTAGCATCATGTCTTCATCCTTCGAGTTTTGATAACGGAAACAGATTTAGTCTCCGAAACGTCAACGTTTTCGAAAAAGAGAAGTATTTTTAGTCAATTTAAAATTTTTTCTCATCATATTGACAAATTTAGTATTCGATACGTTACTGACAAAATAATAAACTGTTTTCAACAACAATCTTCTAGACGCAGGAACTGATCGGGGCAAATTGATTATTGCCCCTCTACACTTGTACATATTTCTTTGAATGACCATTTTTTAATTTTCAGAGTGTGGAAGGTTAAAATTCTCAAAAAGGTATGTCAAGAAACGAATATTCTCCACAAAAACAAACTTTCATTCAATTCTATTGTCGTTTTCACATGAATCTTCATAACCAAAAAATCATGCCTTTTTTGTCAAGCTAAAATAATATTTAAGCTATTTTGAGCAAAGAATATAGGTATGTACATCCAAAATTTCATTTTCTACCAAAAATGATTTATTTCAGGTATTTTTCCTTTACACAACACTAAACAGTTTATTTTTAGGAAGAAACGGCTTTATTACAAATTGTCTTTATAGGAACAAGAATTCTAAAAACCGACTCTGTCTCTGACAAGAGTGACAGATCTTAGTGACAAGTCTTCCCGTTGATGAAAAAGCACTGTTGCACGGTCATTATGATTACAGTAGCATAGGGTACATTGTTGTTTTAAATAAATTTCTTTCGCGCCTAAAATTCGGAGTAATCTATCTCTAAAAGATTCTTTTCGGTTTTAAAGTCCTAAATGCGCTGTCAAATTTATCTCTTTCAAATGACATGTGTTTTATTGTCTCATAACAAAAAACTGAATTGGAAAAAAAAATATTTTCAAACTTGGCAACGATCTACCCAAACTACACTGATGACGCGCATGCGCACATCGTAAACGGGTCGCATACGCGGCATGCTTTTCGCCATGAAAATTGGCGGGATTAGCATTCTAGAGTAAGTATATAATATATATTTCTATGTGCAGAACACTGGACAAGCATAGGTCATTGCTAGCCTGATGACCTGTTTATACAGGAGACCTTTATTCTCCATCGCCAACTCGGAGGCCCTCGCAATCAGTGGGCAAGTCCTTCTAATTGCTGCGCCTGCTCTTTGGATCGCCAGGTTAACATGTTTCACGAGCGTGAGTTTCTTGTCCAGCTGTACTCCCAGGTAGCGCACGGACTCGGACTCGTTAATCTGATTTCCCAATACCCCAATACTTTTTCTTCACAGACTCTATGGTTACAGAAATATGTCTCATGAAACCAGAAACCAGCCACTGTAAACCTATCGGTTGTTATTATTTTCTTGTCGTGTTTTGTTTTGCAAAGGATTACAAAAAGTTGAAAATTAAATGGAGCAAAAAGAATTGCAACCATTGTGTTTCACAATCTACATTTGAGAAATAATATTCCACCTGCGACAGGTTCTTAACTGTCTAATATTCACAGGTAGACGCACTCGCTAGCGGTAGCAAAGTTGCATACTTACAACTGAAACTATTACTAATATTCACATCTAGATGCACTCGCTAGCATAGTTATAGGTGGGTGCACTGGCTAGCGGTAGCAAAGTCAGATACCTATTACTGCAATAATGCCTATAGTCATAAGTAGGTGCACTCGAAAGTTGTAGCAAAGTTCAACAGCTACTACAGAAATATTATCTAATATCCGTAGATAGCAAAGTTCGAGAATATAAGTTATTGATCATTTCTATTAATCCCAGTTGAGTTGTGATCAGCATTGTCCACTTTATAACGACAGGTGATAACTCGCTTGTCCTTTATGCTATTAGAGTTTTTTTTCTTGGGTTATTCGATTTCTAACTATGTTCAATTAAAAAATTTCTCAGAGGTTGAGTAACTTGCAAAGAACTGGTGTTAGTTCGGGACCTCATTTCTTAAGAACGATGAGTCATCCGCGAGGTGATCCACGATGTATATAAACTGTGAAAGAAAAAGTTACAGGCAAGGACCAGGTGGAAAATGTAGTTGAGATTCTAACTTTTAGGAATAAAAATATTTAAAAACGAAAACACTCAAAATGGTGAAAAAAGGGGATGCAGTTTCGGGGTTGAAAACGGTTTTTTGCGATTTGTGGCGAAACGTGACCTCTTAGCGAAAAATGTTCGATGTAAAAGTAGTAGATAATAAAAAAAATAAATTTATGATTCAACACTTTTCGATATAACCTCAAATTAAATGTCCAAAGTGCGAAAAACCGATTTTTCAGTATTTAATTTTTTTCTTGCGTACAAATGATCTACTATAGATGAAAATTTGTAGAAATACATCTTTTTTAGTGTCAAATGATCATGATTTTTTAGCAATTCAGAAGACGATCAGTTTCCGAGTAAGGTAAATTTTTCGAAAAAAATACCCTTATTTTCCACGAACAATTGTTATGGTGTTCTTTTGTCGAAGGTCTAAAAGTCTCTCTGAATCATGATTTTCTCAGTATTTCCAATGATTTTCGATAGTGATTAATTTAATATAAACTCTTTTTGTTATAAAAATAATGAAGAAAGTCGAAAATAATTGAAAATATTGAGAAAATCATGATTGAGAGAGACATTTTTCTCAATTTTAAGCGGTTTAACGATCAATAAACCAGCTAGTTACTTAGAACATTTCAAAGTAGACATTTCAACATTTGAAATGGTCACTTATAGACCTTCAAAATACAAAAAAAATTCAATTGTTCAATTGTTCGTGGAAGGGTATTTTTTTTTTGAAAAATGTAAATAACTCGAAAACTAGAATTCTTATCATCTGCAAAAAAATTCAAATTTATTCGACACAAAAAAGACATATCTACAAATTTTCATCTGAACTAACGCGAAAAAAAATGAATACGGAAAAATCGTTTTTTTGACGGTTGATTTGAGGTTATGTCAAAAAGTGTTGAATAAAGTTTTTGATTTTTTATTATCTACAACTTTTTCACTGAACATATTTCGCTAGGAGGTTACTTTTCGCTGCAAATAAAAAAAAAACGTTTTCAACCCCTAAACTGCAACCCTATTTCACCATTTTGAGTGTTTTCGTGTATAAATATTTTTTTCCTCAAAGTTGGAACCTCAACATCATTCTCCACTTGGTCCTTGCCTGTTACTTTTTTTCTACAACTATTGAAAATCATTGAAAATATTGAGAAAATCATGATTCAGAGAGACTTGTGTCGGTTTTTATCAATTTTGAGCGGTTTATATCGACCAAAAAACCACCATTTGAAAGTAGACATTCCAATGATCAAAATGATTACTTAGAGACCTTCGAAATACAAAAAAAACACCACAACAATTGTTCGAGGAAGATAAATGTATTTTTTTCAAAAAATATACATAACTCGAAAACTAGTCTTCTTCTGAATTGCGAAAAAATCATGCTCATTTGACACTAAAAAAGGCATATTTCTGCAAGTTTTTATGTGAATTGGATTCGAAAGAATAAAATTAAATGCTGAAAATTCGGTAATTTTCCATTTTAACGGATAATTTGAGATTATGTCGAAAAGTGTTCAATAAAACAGTTTTTGATTACTTCATTACCTACAACTTACCAATAAACATTTTCCAATAAGAGGTCTCCTTTCGCCGCAAATCTCAAAAACCGTTTCCAACCCCTAAACTGCATCCCCATTTCATCATTTTGTTTTCGTGTTTGATTTTTTATTCTCCTTAAATTTGGAACCTCAACAATTTCCCCCACCTGGTCTTTGCCTGTAATTTTTTCTTTTATTTTAAGCGTTTAGAATTTTGTTTTGACACCAGCCTAATGAGCCTCTGAAGAAGCCAACATCAGGAAAAAATTCCAAAAGACGACGGCCTTCACCCGAGTGAAAATAGTGACATTAAGTTCCCTTTAGGATACTCGATGAGTTTTGACTCAGCGTTGTAAGCCTCTTTCGACGATTCAATTGTCTCCTTGCAAATGCTTCTGGCTTCTTTCAAGGATTCGATTGTTTTGTTGTACATGTGTAGAGCTTCAACATAATCTGATCTGGTCTCATACCATCCATGGTATGCTGCCTGGCTTGAAGGCAACAGCAGTTTCCACTAAACCAGAGTTCATCAGATGATATTTTCCTTGACGTTTTGGTATACCGGATTACCACAAGGTGAGGTATGCCCTGCAATTTTTCTATAGTTTTGACGATAAAAGTTTCGAATTTGGTATGGAAATGCTCATTTTGACGCTGACAACTCACAAATGAGAATTTACCACTTCCAGTTTGACCGGAAGTGACTCCAAACTTTTTTTAAAACGATAACCTGTAAGTTATTTCTGATTCCGCTTCGAATTTATGATAAGGCTGTTTCTCAAAATTGAAAATCGGATGAAAAATGGCGAAGATACAGTTGATTATTTGATCCAACAAGGTTAGCAATGAATATAAAACTAAAATCATCTCTAGTGACGAATGGCATCAGCAGTTACCGGAGATAGCTTCGAGGTAAAATCTCTTTGATAATATGAGAACTGCAATTCCTTGAGAACCCCAATTTTCAATTGTTTTCCACTTCGAGGCTTTCTCTGGCAACGAGTGACGCTGTTTGTCAGTTGTGGTGGTTTGATTTTATTCATGGCCAACTTTGTACAATTGAACAATCAACTGTATCTTCACCCTTTTTGAACAGATTATCAACTTTCAAAAACAATCTTGATTCAAATTCAAAGCTCTTTTGGAACATCAGTACATGGTGTCATTTGAAAAAAAAGTTTGGGGTTAGTTCCGGTTGAAACGGAGTTTCCAAGTGGAGCACATATTTCTGTACGGTATGGATCAGGATTGGTTGTGAGAAAATGATCAAGTATATTGGCATACTGGTTGTTGACATCAGGAAAGCCTATGGGTAGAACGACCAGCTGTTATAGATAAACCAATCGTGATAGCGAAGGATTCAACTAGACGACTTGTCTGTTTTCTAAAAAAAAAATAGAACCAGGAAGAGTTATGCACATTGAATTCTCCCATTATGATGACTTCAGCTATTGGACGGCTTTGGTGGGTAAAGTCCATTTTGAATGATAAAAACTCGAAGAAGTCGCCATTGGATGGTTCATTGGGAGATAAGTAATGGCAGCAGAGGAATTGGGTCTGTTTGGTATAAGCCAGCTTGAACCAGCAACAAGAGATGAGTACGATAAAACCATAGAACTTTTCTTAGAAACCGTCTATATCGAAGAAGGCTCGATATCGAAATAAGAGTTTTTGAACAAAGTCAACCTTAAATCGATAGTAGAATTCAGAAATGTAGTCCCGCATAGCTCACACAAATTTCCCAAAGACTTCAGAGGAGTAAGGGTGCAGCCGTATGACGGAATAAACCAAAAAACAATACAAAAATATACGGTTTTCTGTTTGAATAAATTGACTCAGTAATTTTATAAGAGAAAGTTGTATCACCCTGTTGTAAATATACTTAATTATCGTTGAAAAACCTCGGATTAATATTGTGGGCCGTGGTGCTCGGGTGGGCCGTGGTGGTCGGCTGGCAGTGCGTTCGCCTCGCATGCGTGGGGTCGTGGGTTCGATCCACCGATTCACCGGTCTCGTGCATGGCATCACACGTTAAAAGGTAATGGCTGCGTCTTCCCTAGCTCACACAAGTCTCTCGAAGACTTCTGAGGGTTGCGCGTAGGGGTGCAATCGGTTGACGGAATTAACAATTTTAACAACAACAACAATTAACAACAATATACTTGTGACAGTTTTCCAAAAATATATTTTTTTATTATTGACATTTTCATAGATACCTCAATAGTAAAATAAAGAGATATACAGAGGAAAATAACATATACAAAAAATTGTTTCAACATTTTCCCCCCGCAAAATTATTGAACACCATAACGATTCGGTGGTTTCACCACACGTCCTCTTCTAGTCGAAAATTCTCCTCTCCTATCTTGATCCTCTTCTTCGTTTTCATTACCTTGGTTTCCTTCCTCTAGCTGTTGTTACTGGTTTTCTTCTTCCTTTCGCTCTAGCTGCGTTTCTTCTTCCTTTCACTCTAGCTGTTTTTCTTTTTCAGTTCTCTCATCACAGTTTGTACGAACTTTTCCGGCTTCCTCGTGTGAGTTGTCAGATGATTTCATCGTACCTTCGATTTCCATCAGATACAATCGTTGGAAAGGTCGTACAAGCTCGCCAGATTTTGTTTCTATTTTGGCCACTCTTGAAACTCCATCTCTGCCGGGATTAATTTCTAATATTTTTCCCATCTTCCAATCGGTTCGTTTTACATCATCTTCACCGATTTAGTACATTCTGACCAAGCACCAGCTCACGAAGCTTTCTTTGACCACAGTTGACCAGTTCCGCAAAATTGAATTTGAATCGCTTTCGGAGTTCCTGTATATTATATCTCTGTCTCTTGATCAAGCTGGCTCTGTCAATTTCGTCTAATTCCGTTATGTCACTGTCGATAAAATCACTTATGAACATGGAAGGGGTTAAAGGGCTCAGATATTTTTCATCATCAGAAGAATAGGTTAGGGGTCTACTGTTTATTATCTCTCCACAGTCGAATAACAGAGTAAGTAGTTCTAACTGATTGATGATCATCCCAAATTTCTCTTCAGGAGATTTTTAACGATTTGAACCATGCGTTCCCAGGCATCGGTTGGTGCATTGAAAATCCATTTTATCTTATGAATGGAGGAATATTCTAATACCCTGTCCAAATCAATAAAGAGATGTACAAAAAATAGTTTCAACAACCCTGTATGGAGTAAATGAAATTTGGATTCGTGCTAGAAAGCCTCAAAGTATCACCTAACTCGATACCAAATTTTATGTGGAAAGTGGCCAAGAATCCAAAAGTACTGTAAAAAAAAGTTATCTCGGAAACGACCACAGAAGGGAAATAGCAGATAATGTTGTGAAAAAATTGATAGGGATACCTACTAAAAGAATAATATACAGGTTGTTATTTTCAAAATATCGAATTCGCTACTACTTTTCAGTAGAAGCTGCAATGTCGTATTGTCGAATTTTCCTAGCGTTCCGTTTTCTAGTTCGCCAGTGACGTCTAATTATTTACACCCATCATGTCATAATGGAAATCCCTGTATAATCAACAAATCCTCCGGATCATCTCCCTCTTCAAATTGTATAACTGAATTTCATTTCATCACATTGAAAAATTATAATTGAACTGATTCTCTCAAAAACCGGGATGCAGCTTTTCTTCCAACACTATAAAAATTCACCTTCTTAATGAATTAAAGGCCTTCTCCCTGAAAGGTTGTGTGGCAAACACGGCAAATCCATTAAAAAAGACCACACTCGAATCAATTTTGAATTGAGCTCGGGGATTAGAGGTGGATACCAAGAAGAATGGCGCTTTATTCTCGGCGAAAGGTACGTCAACTCGTGAAATGTTGGGGTCAATAACGACAAAAGTGTTTTTGTTTCACTTCTTTGGAGTAGTGAAATGGATTCGGGCGAACATGACAAACCGTCACAAGAAGATGCTCCAAGGGAGTATGAAGTATGTACATGACAAAATGATAGGTACTTATTTGATAGAGTCCTGAAGCTTTGGATATCTTTACATCGATTACTCAGATTATTTCATTCATGTTGAAGTAGACCAATCAGACACCAGCATTTTTCAAATATATTTTGTTTTCCCGCTGCCGACACTGTAAATAGTCCATACATGCTCAGCAACAAAACAGGTAAATGGCCAATATCATTCGTTTACTGATTCATCTTGATAACGGAATGTAAATAGTGTCATGCCTAAGATGCCTAAAAACCCTGGTGTGTCCAGTGATTCGATTTTGTTTAGATTTTTCAGAAGACAAAAAACAAATGAAATAGTAGTCTGCTTCTCTAGTCGCTTCCCCTTTAAAATTTTAGTCCTGTCAATATTCCAGGGATATGGTGATTGATGACTGTTGTCAATTTTATGGAATTTTAACAAACTTTAAATACTATTCAAAAATTAATAGTTGTGACGGAATCTAAATTTCATAGTGCAATTTCCTTGTTCCTATTATTAACGTGAATCTCCATTTTGCTCTATATTTTCTTAGAAATTCATTATTCATTCAATAATAATTTAATTTGTTTGATTGACTCAGCCGTTACTTGATGAAGATCCATAGTAATTGTATAAAATACACAGAAAACGATTCGATCTCCACAAACTTTATTCGATCAGACAGTGAAGAAACTACTGAGCTGGCAAAACATGTGTGATTGAATAAAATTTGGGTAAAAATTGAAAACGGTAACCTCACCGATTTTGATGAAACTTTCACAGATGAGTCAAAATACAATAAAAACACGATAGCAAACGAAATTTTGATGCGGAAATTATAACTTTGGAAGATATGACCTTTTCAAGTACCAAAAAAGGAGTTGATGGAATTTCACTCTAGGAAAGTTAAATGACTACAATTTTCCTCTATCTCTCAGCAACACACAATCTACACATTTACACAGATCATTTCTCATTTACCAATTGTTGGCCGAGTGCAAAGCGTTTGCACATTTTTTAAGAAATCACAAGCGACCTGAGCTTCCTACATGAAGATAAAAAAATGGACAAACGGGAAATGCGCATGCGCTCGGCCGACATTTTGCAAATCAGCGCGCGCGGATTTGCAAAATGTCGGACGAGCGTGCGCGACACGCGCACTTTTCTGCCAATATCAAAGCATTTGCACTTTTATATGACGTATTCGCAACACTTAGTCTTCCTTCATGAAGATCTAGAAATTGTATAGGAAAAAAAATGCGCATGCGCTCTGCCGACATTTCTCAAATCCGCGCGTGCGGATTTGCGAAATGTCGGTCGAGCGCGCGATTTTCTGCCATCGGTCAAAGCCTTTATAGTTTTTATATGTAATCGCAGTAGTCTTCATACATGAAGATCAAGAAAATGTACATGAAAAAGGAAATGCGCATGCGCTTTTCTTCGAAGATCAAAGCCTTTGAAATTTTTATATGTAATCGCAACAGACTTAAGTCTGCCTACATGAAATGTACATGAAAGAAGAAATGGGCATGCGCTCGGCCGACATTTCGCAACCGAAGAATTTTTTAGATATGCCAAAAATTCCCTCGATAATTCAAATAGCCTATATGTTGCCGATGAAGAAGATTGCTCTGATTTGGAAACTGGAATATAATTTTTCCATTTCACAATAACGGCCCTTTTCAGGGCCGCCACTTTTTCCAAAGAATTCGAATAGATTTATTTTACAGAATTAAAATTTTTGGTAGTTTCATTTAGGTACTGATTTTGGTTTTCTACAATATAGTTATCAATTATAAAAGCGTCAAAACTCATAGAAAAGGAATTTTCTATTTATTTTAGAGAAATCAATACTTGGCAATTAATTTGCTGGAATTTGAGAAAATTAGGCAACATTGCATTTTATTCTTTCTTGTCATTTGATAATATTATTTTAGTCAGATTTCAATGACTTTTTAAATAAAATCACCAATGATTTGAGAGTATTCTGTATATTATGGGTGTGCAATCGGTTTTGTATGACTTAAAATTCTATTTTCTGTCTTCCAATATGTGTTGCAGATTAAAATGTAGGTAAAAAGTTTGATTAAAGTGCTTGTGTTTGTGCACTTTTACGTACCACCATTCAGCATTTATTGCGAAAATAAATGTCTTCCAGGAATTTCCGAAAAAAAAATAGTTTTTTATCGTTTTTAACGTACCCTGAATCATCAGTAAACATTTCATCAAAATCTGAGAGGTTACCGTTTTCTTAACTTTTTCCAAAATTTGTGAATTTCTAATCGTTTTCTGTGTAGTGTGTACATTAATAATTTGATCATATGTTCCGTATTTGTATCATTTGTGGGCAATCCAGAGAGACGAACAAAATTGTACATCTATATCCAGTACCGAAAGTGAGTACCACCATAATATGAAGATTATCACATAGTATCATGTATTATTAGAAAACATTTTGATGAAAATAATGGCACGAATAAATCTCACACGGAATCCCGACATTCCTGCTTATTTAGCACAAGATTGACAGGTTCTAATGGTGAATTTTCATGAAGCTTAATTTCAATACTTCCAAATGAAATGCGTGGTTATTATTGTAGTTAATTGCATTTCAGTAAAAAATTAAATAAGTCGAAAATGTAACAAATGAAACTGATTGGTGATAATGATTCAGTAAATTCCATTAATTAGGTTTCTTTATTCAGTTCATTCGTCGGCAATACTTGAACACTGCTTGTAAATTTACCCTAACAGGAAAACCGACCGTGGCGGTACACGCACATGCTGAATAATTGGGAAACAGGTCACGATTTCATTTGTTTTCTCGTAATCAAGCTGGCAAATTGTCTCCCGTTTTATCCCACAGTTTTGCAGGTAGGGCGAGTTGTACAATGCAAGTTCACCGACAGTTCAAGTAAGCTCGCTTCAGTTGCTAGGGAATAGCCAATGAAATTTCTAGATCCTTAGCAATTGAACTCAGTTCAGTTGAACTGTTGGTGAGCTTGTTTTGTACAACTCGGCCTAAGAGTCGACACACCAGGGTTTTTAGACAGTCATGCCTAGGGTAATAATGACTTTGACTTTGACAAGTAATATCTTCAGATTCATTTATATCAATTTTTAGGTTATGAGACTTTTTGAATATTATTGTTGTCTGTTTATTCGGTAACTTAGTTACACGCAAAAGCAACTTAGAATGAAACAGTGGAACGAATAATCATGAAGGAAAGGTAAGAAAACAAGCTTCAATCCAGGCAAATTTTGAGAAATGTTAACAAGCATCGGGAAAAACGTAATAAGTAACACGGAACGTATCGACTGTCAACATCCTCGTCAAGTGACAAGCCTCAGCTTTGCCTCGGTTCGTACTCGCTCACCTCGAATGTAAACACGTCTTTAGATTCCTTACATTACTTAAATAACTTTTAAATAAGTGATTATTTCACAAAAGCTGTTTAATCGCGATCAAATTTTCGTCCTCCATATTGGTTTTCGTTGTGTCGTTTTTCAGGGATTCTTACAATTCTTGGCAACAGCTTATAAAAAAACAAAATTTCCTTATCGTTTGAATGACCTAATTTTGATATTCATCAGTGAAATCTCCATTTTCGATAGGATTTCTAGACAAATATTTTTATTTTTACATAAGGCAACGAAAATACGTCAGAATTTGAAATGTTTACATGCAAAATTCGAAGCAAAGGCTGCTTCTCAATGCATTATTGTTGGGATGCCTAACCAAAGTAAAATATAAACAAACATCATCAGCGAAGCGTTTGATTCTGAAACGTCTCGTATTTAAAGCTTAAGCAAAAATGAATTCCTGTTTCACTAATATTTCGTGTGAAAATATCGATTTGGCATAAGAGTACACCAGTCAACACTATGAAAACCCATTCTACAGTATGGCTACAGTTTTCCGACTTTTGTAAGACAAAAGGTTACTCTTTCAATGAAGATACCAGAATTGGTGAATTGGCTGTAATATTGAAAGACTGGTGGTTTAATATGCGGAAGAAAGACGGAACGGAATATGAAGAAGGTGTGGTGAATGTAATGTAAGTTTCGATCCATTCAAAGAAATAGTTTTCAAAACTGCCAGAGATGCAAGAAATGCGAAACGCAGAATTCTTCAACAAAACCCAATTAGAAAGGAAAGCTCTTCTGCTTTAAGTGATGAAGAACATCTGAAAATAGTTGAGTTATGGGACGAGAATACTCCCGAGGGATTGCAAAAATAACTCTACCATATAATAGCCGTTGAATTAGCGTGGGGAGGTAACGAAGCGACTTTCTGTCTAATAAGTTACTTCAAAGAAGAAGTCGACCATAAAAGAAATTCTACAGGTAAAATGTTGAAAAGTCTTTCTGTCTAGACGTATAATTTTTTTCTTGTTGTAGGTAGATTAGAATACAACCTCATATTCACTAAAACTGCACAAGGAGGCGATAAAAAGCTTACGGACAGCAAATGGTTGGTTCAGAATACTACAGAAACAAAAATGTGCCCTGTAAGATTATTTAAAAAGCTTCTCAGCAAAAGAGGCAATAATATTAAATCGGATAGATTATTCTCAACCCCGAATCCTTTTTGGAAAAGACTCGAATCAAGTACCTGGTACCAAAATTGCCCGATAGGAATAAATCAAAAATCGAAATGGACCCGAGAAGCAGCACAGACAATCGCAATCAAGAAAGCAAAAATAACTAACCATTCTAAACGATCAACAGCAGTTAGTAAGCTAGCTAAAAGTGGAGTTCAAGAACAGCAACCAATCAAAATCACAGGACATAACAGCGCATCTTCTATTAAACCATATATTCAAATGGATCCCACTCATCATCTGGATATAATTAACAAAATGAGAAACATGTATTGTATTAAAACAACCGGTCTATCAACAACTGCCAACAATCTGTCAGCCTCTGTTCCAGCTTCATCTGCCCAATCGTCTTCATTAAATACCAATGTCTCATCTAATATAAATAGCAATGAAAAACAAACAATTGTAACCTACACAAATTTCAATTTTCATCACAACTGTACGGATATAAATTAAAAATAATAATTTTCTCAATGTACCTATAATAAAGAAATTGTTAGAAAATGTCGGTGTTCGTTATCAATAAAATTCTTTGTTGTTGGTTCTAATCTGCCTCATTCAAGAAATAATCTTGTCGTATATCACACGACTTATACATTTTAATGGATTAAACTATCAAAATATGTTTTGCATGATTGTGCTTATTGATAAATAGTTCCTTGCAAAAAAATTTCAAAAAAAAAAACGCTCGACTTCTTCGCGGTCTCGGGATGTTATTAAATTATTGTGCATTCAACTATTTTCCAAGCAAAATCATGCTCAACATATTTTGATAGTTTAATCGATAAAATTTATATATAGGTCTTGTGATATAACATACGATTATTTGTTTTGTGTTATTCATAGTAAGATTTCCAACACTTTCCATTTTTCATTTTTAATCTTTTTCAATAAACGAATCTGTAATTTGTTCACATTTGACAAACTCAAAGTGTCCTGACAGGACAGCTCATTGCAATTATCCTATACAATAGGAATATTTGGGTCGAAAATCAATCATAAAAGAACTATTTTCCTGGCCAATACCACGACGAACGTTGAATTACATCTGCAATTGCTTGCCACATGGAAATGTTCATCGAAACATTTGGACCACCTATAGATCGATTTCGGGGTGTTGCCCCTCATCAGTATAGGGTAGGTCTATGCAGACAACAACTAATGTCCACAACAAATGATTCGATGATATCCCCATTTCAAGGTAAAAGCTGAAACAGCGCTCGGAGTGTGGATAAATCTAAACTACGAGCGCCATCTCAACCTCAGCCCTCCAACCAGCAATACCCAGTTCTGTGGTCGTCAAGACTCAAATAACAAATAAGGGAATCTGTAATTTGTTTATAATGAGCATGATTCTGCTGTTCTGACAGGACAGCTCATTGCAATTGTCCTATACAATCAGAATATTGGGGTCGGAAATCTGTCAGAAAACAACAATTTTCCTGGCTAATACCACGACGAATTACGTCTGGTGAATTTTCATGCAGAGTTCCTACAGCTTTCTTTGCAATTGCTTTGTTCATCGAAACATTTGGACCACAAATAGATCGATATTTTTCAATGTTAACATTCATGTGGCAAGTGTTTCTATTGGATTTCCAAAAATAGTATTCAACTTCAATTTAAAGAGTGGTGTTGAGACACGAACATGAGAATAATGACATGAGCCGTATGCGAATGTCATAATGAATGCGAGTTTCTTAAAAGTTATCAAATGCACTCACTCACTATTTTTTCTACGACCAGGAAAAATTAAATGAGACAATTAACACTTTATTTTTCAATTACAATTCAGAATACATTTTGAAAAGTAAACTTGAGAAATTCGACATTGAATTTTATTCTGTTTACCTGAGATATTAGCCCAGTAACCTAGTACATCCTAAGTTGCATTAAATGGTGGTAGTAGGTTTCTTTTTTTTTTCTTGTATGGGATGTGACTGAGGTGACAAATCCAAATTTTCGACCTCGGCAGCACCCGGATCACGTTTGAAAATCCCAAAGGCTGTTAAATTTTTGCACTTTTTTTGGTTTTATCCCATTTTGACCATGAAGGGGCATGTTTTTGACAAAGAACCCTGCATACATTTGAAAACTAGAATAAATTTGCTTTGACATGATATCAAAATGTACTTGCTTGACCCCATAGTTTTTGAGATGCAGCTTGACGGATTTGGCAAATTTTCCAATTGTGAAAATCATAATAAAAAATAATTTCAACAATCTGTCTGATGTGAGTCAGTGGAGTGAACATTTATTCAATCGAACATTTTGAAGGTGGATGGAGTGGTGAAGTTTTGTGGAGGGGGGACGTCAATGTTTCCTTTTCTTCGACGGACCAGGCCCAAGCAAATCTGCCAAATCGCCCCCTCAACTTCCTGGATCTCCTGAAATGGGACGAATATATTAATTTTTTGAATATCCCAAGGTAAAAACCTTGTTAAAGAGTATTAATATAAATGACATACACGTGTTGGTAAGTATGAATTGATAGAAATAACGGTTCTATAAGATTAGGGTGAATAATAAATAGAAATATTCGTAACTTTCAGCAATAATAACAGTGTAAGAATACCTGATGTAGTTCCTCGACAACAGTATCTCCAGCGAGTTGGTTAACTGAATAGGCGAGCAGCATTTCCATCTCGTTATTGTCGTCGAGCTCGTCCAAATCAAGGATGTTGACATCGTCGTCTACCGTTATTTCAGGCAGGTTTTCGCAAGACTGGTCATTGCAGGTTCCGCAGACGAGGGAGCACTTCAAACCTGCTTTCCTGCAGCTGCAAGCATTTCGGCAACCCTTCTTGCAACTGCAGGAAATCAGGGTTCAGAAGATTCGAAGGGGCTACTTCCCGTGACATCATCTTCGTGAAAAGGCCTCAGGCTGTAGCAACCCATCCCCATTCTAGCGGATTCTTTTTATAACCCAGCCACTGCTGCACCTGGTATGGTATGTGCGAAATGAATGTAGCTTCGCAGCATCTTGCGCGGGAGCAAATTTTCCAAATATAAAAATTTCAAGATAATTTTCATGTTTTATAATATTGTCTGTAAATTTTCAAAAACCTGTCTGATATGAGTGAATATTCATTAAATTGAACATTTTGAAGGGGGATGGAGAGGAAGCGTAAAATTTATTCAACAAACATTTGCATCAAGTGAATACAAAATATTAATTGAAGGTGTTTTCTCCTTTTTCGGGGCCAAGCAAATCCGCTTTTTCCAGTGCAATATTTATCGTCCCGAATCTCCTGAAATGGAATAATTGTTCATCGACAATAGTATCCAGCAAGTTGGCTAACTGAATAGTCGAGTAGCCTATCCATCTCGTCATATCAGGTTCACAGAAATCCTCATTAGGTTCTAATTCATAAGGTATCGTCATTCCTATATCTGTAAATCTCCCCCTCCCCTCCCATTCAAAATATTGAAATGAATAAATTTTTTCTTCACTAACTCATATAATACAGGTCATTGAAGACTTAAACATGAAAATTAGCTTATAATTTTCCATTATGGAAAATCTGCCAAACTTTGAAAAGCTGTATCTCGGTACCTATTGGAGCTACCCAATCAATTTTCACTTAATATCATAGAAAATTTATTTTAGTTTAAAAATTTATCGATGGGTCTCTATCAAAACATGCCGCTTCATGGTCAAAATGGGACAAAACTAAAAACGGTGCAAAAATTTTTTAGTTTTGGAGATTTTCAACAGTGATCCTGGGGGTTGCCGAGGTCGAAAACTTGGGTTTGTCACTTCAGTCACATCCCATACAAGAAAAAAAGAAACCCACTACCACCATTTGATGCAACTTAGGCCTATGCTTTTCATGACAAGGTTACTGGATTATATATTTAGCGATGCATAACCTCATAAAACGGCCTGTATAAACAATGTGTGAATTTTTATTTTGTCATATATGGATTATTGGAACATGGGGAACTTTCGGACAAATCGAGTGGGGTAGCTTCGGACTGTCCGAATGTGCCCCATTTTACTTATGAAAAAGTTGAAGAGAAGGGTAAAGGGAAGGCACCAAAGAAAAAGTGAAATAAAATGACTCTTCAGATTCTGAGAAGGGTAAAGGGAAGGCACCAAAAAAGAATTTGAAGAAAATTGATCGTGACTCAGATTCTGAAATGGATTTACCACAGAATGTTGACCATAAAAAAATTTTTTGAACGATCTGTCCGATTCTTTGGACGAGTTTCAAGACAATGACGATGAGCTCATACTATTGGATGACGATGTATTTCATAGTAATGATTATTTGCCACCAACAAAATGTCACTTCATCACATCGGTAAAAAGTGGAAGCTTTCAATAATGATGACTCTTTCGTCTTGAATTTTTTGAGAGAGTGCCGCTCAGGTAGCACAGGTTAGTGAAATGACGTCCTAAAGACGTCTAATTAAAGTCCCTTTTGGTTCGTTGCGTCCTCGACTACAATGAGACCTCAAAATGACGTCTTATTTCATGATGTCAAATTAACGTAGTTCGGGATGGTCATAATGACGTCCCTGCGAAGTCAACTATCTGTTATTCGAAAATTGTCGAAATAAAAAGTTCGTTACTGAGATTTGTTCCAGAATTCGTTATCGCCGAAATCTGTTAGCAATTTGGCAAAAATGATTTAGGACCGGTTGTATGAAGCGATCTGTTACATTGCGTCTACGTGTCGACTGAAATTTAGATGAATAGTTGTTATATTGTAACAATTTTGTATGATTCTGTTTAAGTAAGCATAGTCAGGTTGAGTTGGATAGTAATTAACGCATTTTCAACTTAGTTTGCATGAGCTGTCTTGTCTTTTGAACTTCCCGCTATTACAGTGACCAATTCTTGTTGAACATACAAGTTGCCAAAAGTCGTGGTAGCGGAAAGCGTTGTAAATACTGATGAGAAATATTCCTCAGTAATGAAAAATTCAAGATAACTTTCAATTAGAGCAACAGAAGAAACTTAATGGGCTATGTTCCAAAACTTACCCTGGAGTAAGAGTAAAAGTAATGTCAAGGTAGTAGTTTGACAGAGAGTAAGCAAGTTTTTGGAACAGTGCTCTATCTTATGACGTAGGAAAGCAAATGAAACTTCAATCGTTTCTTGTTGTTTTATCATTGAAGGATTTCTCATTATCTTTATATAAATATATCAGGCACCTTGTAGCTGCATCATTCAAAGAAACTTTTTCTGGTTCTTTTTGAGCGACCTGAACCGAATTGTCTCTCACACTAGATTTCTCGGGGTTTCTAGCAAGCAAACCTTAGAAGCAAATCATTGGATTCAGGGAGTTATATCACCGATTCATCTAAAACGAACTTTGAGAATTATTTATCTACGTCAATACAAAATCAACAGAATTTTATAACCAATAATTAGTCTTATAAAATTATTGGAAATCCATTTTATTAGATAAAAGCAGACAGAACAATCAATTTGTTATATCGCACTTTTGTTTTGAAGTTTTAAAATGAAAAATGTGACAGAATAACTTTCAGAGTACTCTTCTACCCTCCTTTTTCGGTAGAGTACGGTTGAGTAATCTCTGGGGTAAACACTACTGGTTTTTGAACGTTTGACAAGCGCAAAATAATTCATCAGAGTAAGTTTTGGAACAGTGAGAGTAGACTCCGGGTAAGAGAGTAAGGTTTTGGAACACAACCATGAAATCTTGACGGAATATGAAGAAGAATAGGCTGATGGAGTTCTAGACTAAAATTTCAGGATACTGTCAATAATAAGTACGTTTTGGATGAAAAATTCCAATGAGATGAGTTGACTTTTTCATAATTCCCAATGTCAGACAAAAAATTGTTATAAATCATGAAATATTTGCGTCTGGAAGTGTGAGAATGTTCTCGAAAATGTAAACGAAAGAGTTGGGATGTCCTAAAAATATTCACATGTGCTATTGATATCCATTTGATAGTAAATGTGCTATGAGCATTCCAAAACATCTCTTATGTAAATTAACACGGGAAAACCTCTAAGGTCCCGTTTGCAATTTTTTACTCTTTTTGGGGTGGGGGGAAAAAATCGGAGCGACGCTGCTTGGTGTTCATCGAGTCGCGATAGATCCCTTAGATTGATAACATTTGTCCAGTACCCAGCGCCAAGTAATGAAAATGGATTAACATGCATGAAAATAAAATGAAAAAAAGATGTCGATGTACTCTTTTTGGGGTGGAGGGAAAAAATCGGAGCGACGCTGCTTGGTGTTCATCGAGTCGCGATAGATCCCTTAGATTGATAACATTTGTCCAGTACCCAGCGCCAAGTAATGAAAATGGATTAACATGCATGAAAATAAAATGAAAAAAAGATGTCGGTCGATGTGTGGGATCGAAGTGTAGAGAACCACAATCTTCGGATTACGAAGCACACGTCTACACAACTAGGCTATGAGACCTCTTAGTAAATGTAGGTTGAAATGTTGTTTATACAGCGCGAGCCGCCGATCAGCGAAGTCGAGCGGCGTTATCTACCGCAGGCCTGTTTCGAGCGCTCGAATATTAAATAAAAAGAATAGGGATTGTGAATGAATAAATTTGAATTGTTGAAGTGGTATAATAGTAAGGATGTTTGAAAAAATTGGAAAAATGGAGGGGTAACGAGGTTGTAATGTTTCAACGTGCGATTCCAATGTGGAACGAATACAGGGTGTTTCAAAATACATTATCTAAGAGAAAAATGAACAGAGTATGTCAAAGTGTATACAGGGTGTTTCAAAATACAACATTTAAGAGAAAAAACCGCTGAAACATGTAAAAATGCGACCATAATATGCGTTTTTCGCATTCCAAAAAACATTTAAAATTTGAAACGTTGAAACAGGCAAAAATGTGACCACAATATGCGTTTTTCGCATTCCAAAAAACAGTCTAAAATTAAACCATAAAAACTGTATGTTTAAATGTTATTCTTATGGAGATTTGACATTTCAAAATTGCTTAAAATGAACGTTTTCGCGTCACAAAAAAACAACTGAAATTTGAAACGCTGAAACATGTAAAAATGCGACCATAATATGCGTTTTTCGCATTCCAAGAAACATCTAAAATTTGAAACGTTGAAACATGCTTAAATGTGACCACAATATGCGTTTTTCGCATTCCAAAAAACAGTCTAAAATTAAACCATAAAAACTGTGGTGTTTCAAAATACAACATTTAAGAGGAAAAAACAACCGGGTTTCTCAAAATGCATCATTTAAGAGAGAAAAACAACGGGGTGTTTCAAAATACGTCATTTAAGAGGAAAAATATGACGACTGCTTGTCAAATGCTATACCGGGTGTACCAACATATGAATTAAGAGAAAAACATGGTCGCCTCTGTCATTTGTCAACTGTTAGGTGGAAAATGGGTCAAAGAAAAACGTATCAGTGGAAATATGGGGATTCGAAACAACGACATACCCATACATAGAGATTGAATTACATCTGTCATCTATGTGATGTTCTTCGACGAGGGTGTTTATACTCGTCAGTCAACTGTCATCTGTCATTTCAAAAAAGGTTCGTTAAAGAAAAAAAAAGATGGTGGCGCTGGATTGGCCAACGCACATCATGGGACGTCTCACAAAAACGCTTCATGAGGGATTCGAAACAACTACTCACCCATACATAGTTATTGAATTACATCTAACATATATGTAATGATAGTGTTAGATAGGAGACAGGACATAGGAGACAGAAGATAGGAGATAGGACTTAGGAAACAGACAGATTGACAGATATTCAGTTTGATCTAACCAGAACGAACTAACCTTACGTATAGCGTCTTAAGAATCTCAACGTTGTAAGGAAAAAAGATGGCTGTTGTCATTTGTCAAATATCAGGTGGAAAATGAATCAAAGAAAAAACGTATCATTAAGGATTCGAAACAACTACTAGCTCATTCAGAGAGGTTGAATTACATCTGTGTGTGTAATGTTCGTTAAAGAAAAAATATGTCGGCGTTCATAGCATACAGCTAAAAACGTATGCTTGGGGATATGAGCATTTGAAAAATACTTGCCCATACAAAGATATTGAATTACATCTGTGTATATTGTTTGTTAAAAAAAATCAATGCAGCGTTTATATTTCATTGTACAGGGTGCCTCATAAACGGTATCATGATGGGGTCTGACATTTTCAACGTGCGATACCCATTGAAACGTTCACCAAAAATTGTGGAATTTTTCTAGCAGGGCGATAGAAAGATAAGTTACAAATGGAATTTAACGTTTATAGAATTCTAATCATAGTTTCCACGATACTGACATGCATTTTATTTAGGATGTTATTGGAAATAATTATGGAATTTAACAAAATATATATATTTTAGTTTGAATAAATTATCAAATATTCAAATATTTCATTCAATATGAAAATATGCGAGCAGAGTTATTGTTATCAGTTGGTATTTCAAGCGCGCGGTCTCCAAGCTAACGTTATCGCCAATGGCGAGGCGGACGGGAAATTCACATAAGATAAGCTATTTGCAATTAACTTGAGGTTAGCATAACAGGAAATTACAAAACCACACACTAACAACGATTTTTTTGTTTTCCAAATGCATACGTGAGAACTGAGAATTATTGGTGATGGAGTGGTAGAAGTGGGCAATCTTATAAAAACAATTCTGGGTGTGGAAGGCGTCATTCTGCATTCAAAAGTTTTGTTGAACTATTTCGTGTGTTTAAGTGTTTGTGCTTCTATTTCCAAAAACAATGTAAGTTTCTCATTCATTATATGCTACTATTTGTATTGTAGGTTGTGAGCGATACATTTTCTGGGGGAAATTTGTGATTGAAATATAATTGTTGTTATTATCTAAAATATTGTGCTGAATGGTTATCGAAGAACTGTATTTTCTCTAGCTGTATGTTTATTCATTTTAATCCTTAATTTTTGTTCAACTCAGAGTATTTTTATTTATAGATTTGCCTTAAATTAACTCATGTTTCAATATAATATATTAAAATTTTTGGAACATAGCCAAATATTTCGAGTAATTTTTTCCTAATGATAAACCTATGTTTTTTATATTTAGTATGGAAAGACGCTAATATTTATGACATCTTTTACTAATCAAGTTCTTACTCATGTCTAAAAATTACGTCAGTATGAATTTTTCAATTATTTTTTGGGACATAGTCAAATTATATGATTTTATCAATTATTTTTTTGGTAGATAGTTTTGATTGTGATAGTCGTGTTTCTATACAACATTTTTTTCCATCAAAGTTATGTTTCCAAACAATATTTTTTAATGATAATAATAATAAATAGTTTTATTGGCGTAGTAATAAAATATATCCAAAAGGAAGAGTTAGCGCTTTTTCATACTAGATGAGAAAGTACTTTCTTACACTCAACCTGGAGCAACTCGAAGCATTTTTATTCAAATATTTGATTCAGATAGGCGTGTTTCCATACAATATTTTTTCTCAGTTAAAATAATGTTCTCAAACAATATTTTGTATTTGTTAAAAGTGAAAATTATTACATGTTTTAGCTGTTTAATACGAAAATAGTTTGTGGTTCCATACAATTTTTCGAATCTAGTAGTCTAGAAGGCCATTTTTCAGATTCAATACTTATACAGAAAATTTGCTCAATAGCGTTAAAATGTGGCTGTTTAGGAGGTCATTTTAGGCAAACATTCAAAAGCATTATAAAAGATTAAATAGTGTATTCACTCACTCAACAAATATGATATAATAATTTCTATGTGATTCAAATCAGGTGGTTTAGGAGGCCATTTTAGGTAAACATTCAATACCATTATTTAAAAATTTAATCAACAGCATTCAGATTCGGTAGTTTAGGAGGTCATTTCAGGTAAACATTCATTAGCATTATTTAAAAATTTGATTGATTGCATTCAGGTCTGGCGGTTTAGAAGGTCATTTTCAGATTCAGTACTTATTCAAAAAATTGATTCATGCAGTGAGGATTGTTTCGCGTTTGTATACAACATTTTTTCATCAAACTTAGGTTTTCAAACAATATTTTTTAATTATTTAAAAATTTGTTCGATAGCATTCAGGTCTGGTGGTTTAGAAGGCCATTTTCAGATTCAGTACTTATTCAAAAAATGATTCAAGCAGTGAAGATTGTTTCGTGTTTGTATACAACATTTTTCCATCAAACTTAGGTTTTCAAACAATATATTTTTTTAATGATAATAATAATAAATGCTTTTATTGACGTAGTAATAAAATACATCCAAAAGGAAGAGTTAGCGCTTTTTCATACTAGATGAGAAAGTACTTTCTTACACTCAACCTGGAGCAACTCGAAGCATTTTTATTTAAATATTTGATTCAGATAGGCTTGTTTCCATACAACATTTTTTCTCAGTTAAAATAATGTTTTTAAACAATATTTTTTATTTGTTGAAAGTGAAAATGCTGAGGTGATATCGTTAGGGATGTCTGGGAAACTTATCTTGAATTCTACCTCTAGTTATAATATTGCCATCCATCTCATCGAATTCAATGAAGGAAGCATTATGATTTAGTCTGACTTGATATTTTTTAAAGAACAAATTGTTTAGAAGTTCGTTGATTGGTTAGCTATTTTTAATTGTACAAAATACAAAATTTAGGCACTTTTTGAACCGTAGACGAAATAGTCGTTCCCATGTCCGTGGGGTGGTATTGAGTGTGGGAATCATGTGCCCTGAGCAGACAGAGTGAGCCAAAAGATGACCACCATCCAGCTAAGATTTCTGCCGCATCACGGCAAGCCAGTATGATATTCAGATCAGAGAGCAGCATATTGTTGTTTTCGAATTCGATTATGGTTTTTGGGGTTGATATGAAGTTCATATAAAAGACAAAATGTATTGACTTTTTTCATTAATATATTTGAAAATGATAGCAGAAAATTTATATAGTTCAACAAAAAGCTGTGAAAGGATATATTGCGGTTTTTAAACGGTATCAAGAAGAAAGTTCGCACGGTTCAACAAATTATATGAGGTGTTGGAAAACATTATCGTTTTGTTATTGAGCGAGAAGTGTTAAACGAAATGGGTAAATTTTATAGTGATTGTTTAAATATTTTCAATTACATTTTTTCTCAAAAACACTCATTGAGTGTACCCAAAGACATAACCTGTAGAGGAAGGTTATTATTATTTGACGTGGTGCTCCGAGGACGGCTTAGTGATTTTTGGTGGTATTTCCATCATTATGTTTATTGAAAATGATAGATCTTGTTATCAGATTTTGTACAAATCTCATGCGAGCTGCTAAAAATAGATACACGAAGCAAAAACTGAGTAGTGGGAGGTTAACACATCTAACCGTCTGGGATGGTTGGACGTCTGTCTCATCATAGCGGATACCCCCATTGCGCATGCTCATCATTTGAGGGTAATGCTGTTAGGTAGTTGATATATTTTTTAGAGTGGTCAAATAACTAGGTGTTTCAAACGAGTCTTAATGTAGTGTCTCAGAGCAGTAGTTCGTAAGAAAGATATCGTCGATGAGACATATGAAACATGATATTAATATATTTTGATCTAAAGCTTCATATAATTGTTTAATTATGAATTTAATGTTTTATTGGTTGAAAAAATAGATGTTATTGCATCATCGCATCATAATAATCGTTTGAAACACCTAGTTATTTGATAAAGACTGAAAAAAAGTTAAAATCAAGGAGACATAATTGAAAAGCTTAAATTTTATTACGGATATCTACACATTGAACATATTATTTCACCACAATAATTACAACCACATTTTTCGAATAATCGTTCAGATTCTTCATTGCTGCAAAAAGCTGTAAATTCTTCGTGATTCTTAATGTGAGCGATGGCTTAGCTGCATATCCTTTTCTTCGCAATTCAAGTAATGTATGAATATAATTGATAGTTTTCGGTTTTGAATGTTTCCTCAAAGGGTCAAAATCCATGGTTGAGAGCAGCGCAAATGCTGTTGGTTTATCGTCGATGTAAATAATATAGCAGCTGATTTTTCTATCATGATACCATTGTTGTATGAAATCACTATCGATATTCAACTGCCTTATTTTCTTAGCAGCTTGAGCACCATAAAATAATCTCACTGCTTCAATCTTCAATGTCGTGGATGAACTGCTTGCGAGGAGATTTCCTCCACTAGATAAAATTTCTTTTACCCCCTCCCCTTTTGGTTAGTATTGCACCCTTATACCATTTTTGAGTTCACTCGCAATATTAATTTTTCTCGTTGTCAAGTATTGTAGCTATAACATTATGAATATCTTTACGTATTTTCAATAAACTTTTTGGAGCTCCATCAAAGTACTCTGTTGTGGACTTGGTTTGTTTGACATTACGATAAATATCGATCATTTTGGTATCTTCAGCAGTATGACGCATAAACATACCCTTCTTCAATGTAAGTTCGTATTCATGACGAAAATTAAATTTAGTGATGGCATCAGTAGGATCATACACTATTTGATTATGCTCAATCCAAAAATGCAGTGTAATTGTAACCCCATTCGAATAAAATTTCGTTCCGACACACAACTTTACTGTAATTCCATACTTCTTGGCTAACTCATATAAAATTAAACTTGCCGGCACACATGCTCCACAATAATTGTTTTTTATAAATGCTTGTTCAATACATGATTTAATCAAGTTTAAGCGAAATTGGTGGAACGTTGGATTAGACATATTTGCTAATGTGACTGATCAGAGTGAACGTTAAATGATGAATGCGACTCCAAATCATTTCAAAATATTTTTCCGTCCGACAGATTTTTTTACCCTCACCCCTTTTTATTAGACGTCTGAAATATAGTTTTTTCAAATTTCATGTGTCAAACGATATACAACATTTTACATGCATTCTTTTGGAAAATCAGGAATAAAAATGTTATAAATATCTCGATATATGATAAATACACCACTTTTATATGTATTCTTATGCTAACTGAGCATACATTTCTATAAATTGAGGGCTTTTCGAAACCAATCAGTTGTCGTTTGAAAAATTGTTCTATCGGATAAACCATTAATATTTACCCCCACCATTTTAATTAGACGTTTAAAACATAGTTTTTCGAGAATTTCATCTTTCAATTTCATGTGTCAAGTGACATGCAGCATTTTGCATGCATTCTTATGGTAATCAATGCAAAAAAAATGTTACAAATATCACGATATATGACCATTGCAGCACTTTTATATGTATTCGTATGTTAATTGAAACACAAATTTTTACAAACTGAGGGCCTTTTGAAACCTTTCAGTCGTCGTTTGAAAAATTTTTTTTACCCCCCACCCTTTTATAAAGCGTTCTGTCTTCCGTCCGACCTAAGTTTACATATACTGAGCTCTATTGAATTTCATTAGTCTACTTTAGAACGTTTAACGTTTAACACCTGACTTTCTATAATTTCAGTATGTCGATGTTTAGCGATCTTGTGCGGTATATTGCTACCATCTTGGGGATCATAACCCCAAATGATGAATAGAAGATACGCCTTGGACTGACGGAATGTGTCAAAGGAATAAAGCGGATTAAAAATGCCTTGCGTTATGCTTCTTCCGTGGGTGAGAAGCAACACCTAGAAGCCCACTTGAGGAATATCCTGAGTATGAGGAACCAATTCAAAGCCATGTTGAAAAAGGGGGCAGGGATTCCTTCTAGAACTGAAACTGCATGGAATCGTGTTCACTGGGATGATTCCGACTCCGCATTCTATGGTCGAATCAGAACTGGCGTTATTTCCAACCTTAAACACAAGGATCCACGATCATTCCTAATTGATTCCAAAGCCATATTCAAAAATAGAATTAAAAATGCTCTCAAAAAGGATGGATCGGTGAAGGTCAACATGATATTCGGCGGAGAATTTGAGGTGCTGAAGGGTGCTAGTGTACTGAAGGAATACAAGTATTTCACAACCGCCAACTCTCCGATTTACCAGGACACCAATCTGGATGAATGGTTTGATTCCAAGGTTATTGCTCCAATCATGAAAGATCTTGAGGAGTTCCA
The DNA here is from genome assembly GCA_944452925.2 of Chrysolina oricalcia. Classification (NCBI taxonomy): domain Eukaryota; kingdom Metazoa; phylum Arthropoda; class Insecta; order Coleoptera; family Chrysomelidae; genus Chrysolina; species Chrysolina oricalcia. The sequence continues at coordinate 28,028,933 of OX101811.2, read as the reverse complement.
GGAACGCGATTCAGGCTGGGCGCTGAAGAAGGTGGTTAACTTGGGAGTCAACATCAACAAGTTCACTCCTCAGCTTGGATCTTCATATATCGAGTTGCCGCCTCAGATTAAAAAAAAGAACGCTTGCATCAATGTCAAGAATGATGACCAGGCATGTTTTGCGTGGGCCGTTACTTCAGCTCTGTATCCAATGGAGAAAAATCCCCATAGAATCAGTAATTACCCTCACTACTCCGAAATCTTGAAGCTGAAAGGTATTCAGTTCCCAATGACCATGAAGCAGATCCCTAACTTTGAGAAACAAAATAACGTCTCAATTAACGTATATGTGTTGGAAAAAAACAAAAAGCTGTTCAAAACCCTTCCTGCATATCTGACTAAGAATAAGCAAGAAAAACACGTCAATCTTCTTTTGGTGCAAGATAAATATTATGTTGAGGGTGAGGAGGACGGTGGAGCTCCAACAAAATTCCATTTTGTTTGGATAAAAAGTATGTCGAGACTCCTTTCAACGCAGCTGAGTAAACATAACGGGTCAAAGTTTTTCTGTGACCGCTGTCTCCACTACTTCCATAGTGAACAGAAGCTCAATAGCCACCTTGAGGACTGCGTTAAATTAAATGAGACTGCCATTAAGATGCCCGAGCCGGGGAAAAACACCTTGAAATTCAAAAATTACATGAACAAAGAAAAGGTCCCATTCGTGGTGTATGCAGACTTGGAGAGTGTGTTGAAGAAGAGTGATAATCCCAAGAAGCCACGTTCCAGCTGCCGTCGGATACTACATGAAATGCTCCTATGATGACTCCCTCTCTTTTTACCGGTGTCATCGCGGGCAGGACTGTATGGCGTGGTTCGCTGATGAGATGGCTCAATTAGCTGAAGATTTGGCCTCTGTGTTTTGGTGTCCGTATGATATAAATATGACATGGGTGCAAGAAGCACAATTTAAACTTGCCACCCATTGTCATATTTGCGAGCAGCCGTTCACTACAGAATGTAAGAATGTAAGAATGTAAGAATCACAACCACCTGATTGCCGGAAATAACTACAGGGGAGCAGCTCATGAAGGATGCAACATCAACTACAAAGACTCCCACACTGTTCCCCCGTTGTTTTCCATAACTTGAGCGGATATGATGCGCACTTCATCGTGACAGATATCGCAACAAGAATGGCCGGGAAAGTTGATCTGCTGCCTATCACCAAAGAGAAATATATTTCCTTCACGAAACACGTTGATGATACACCTATTCAATTTCGATTTATTGACTCCTTTAGATTTATGAATTCCTCTCTAGATAAATTAGCATCTTATCTACCTGAGTTTCCTAACCTAAAGTCTCAATTCACCGATACTGAACACCTTGAACTGTTGACGAAGAAAGGAGTCATGCCTTATGACTATATTGACTCCTTTGATCGATTCGCTGAAACAGCTCTGCCATCTCAGGATAAATTTTACAACAAGCTGGAAAATAAGCACTGCCCCCGACGTCTATACCAACGTGCACAAAATGTTTGGACCACCTTCAATTGCCAAAACTTAGGTGAATTTGTTGATATTTACATGAAGACTGACATTCTCCTGCTGGCTGATGTCTTCGAGATGTTCAGAACATGCATCCTTAAGTCGCATAAATTAGACCCCGCCCACTATTTCACGCTGCCGAGTTATACTTGGGACGCCATGTTGAAATATACTGGGATCGAATTTGAGCTCCTCACCGATGTCGATATGTTTTTGTTCGTTGAACGTGGTATTCGAGGGGGTCTAAGTCAGGTCTGCTCAAAAAGACGAGCTAAAGCCAACAATAAATATATGCCAAATCGCTATGATCCATCTAAACCGAAAACCTTCTTGATGTACTTTGACGTCAATAATCAATACGGTTGGGCCATGTCACAATACCTTCCTTATGGGGGATTTGAATGGACTGATACGAATATTGACGTCACCCAAATTCCTGATGATGCTGATGTGGGATACATGTTGGAGGTGGATTTGGAATATCCCAAACACTTACACGACAACCACAAGGATATACCATTCTGTCCCCAACATATAAACCCTAAAACTGGCAAGCCTCCTGAGTCCTCCAAAGAACTTACAAAATTGATGGCGACTCTTCATGATAAGACCAAATACATCATTCACTACCGAGCATTAAAGCAAGCATTGGAGCATGGATTTATTGTAACTAAAATCCACCAAGTATTGAAATTTAAGCAGAGTCCCTGGCTGAAGTCCTATATTGATTTAAACACCGAGCTCCGCAAGAAAGCTACCAATGAGTTTGAAAAAAACTTGTATAAGTTGATGAACAACGCAGTCTTCGGTAAAACAATGGAGAACGTCCGGAAGAGGGTTAACATCCGCCTGCTCACTGAATGGAGTGGACGATATGGTGCAGAAGCCTACATCGCTAAGCCTGAATTTAAAAACTGCACCATCTTTAACGAAAACTTGGTGGCTGTTGAGCTTAGAAAGTTGCAAATTTATTTGAATAAACCTATCTATGTAGGGCAAGCCATATTGGATTTGGCAAAGACTACCATCTACGACTTCCACTATAGCTATATGAGGGAACGTTTTGGTGAGGACTGTACCGTTATGTATACAGACACCGATTCCTTCATATATGAGCTGCGCCAAGATCCCTATGAACTAATGAGGCAGGACTGTCATCAACGCTTCGATACCTCCGACTATCCACCCAACAACATTTATGGAATTCCTCAGGTCAACAAAAAAGTGTTGGGTATGATGAAAGATGAAAATAATGGCGTTCCTATGACGGACTATGTTGGTCTTCGATCCAAATTGTATGCAACAAAGGTGCTGACAACTGAGGCTGATAATGAGGAGAGGAGGAAAAAATTGCGTGAAGATGGTTATGATGAAGATGAAATTGAGGTGGAATTGAAAAATTTGGGGACCACCAAGAAAGCAAAGGGCGTGAAATCGTCTGTGGTGAAAACAACGATTACGTTTGAAGACTATATCGATTGTCTCGACAGCTGCGACAAGAAGATTGTACGCCAGAATTTGATTCGCTCTGAAAAACATCAAGTACACTCCATCGTTCAAGAGAAGATCGCCCTTTCACCCGAAGATGACAAACGCTACCTGATTCCGGGGACTAATGAAACATTGCCATGGGGACATTATTTAATCCCGCTAGAAGAGGTGATGGATGTTGATAACACTCTCTAATATTTTTTTATCATGACTATGTTCGAAATAACATAACATTTAGTCTGGGAGACGATAAAGATATCACATTCCTAAGATTGAAACTTTGCTCTAGTAAACTCATATAGTCCTTCTTCGTAGTTTGCCGTATTTACTCAGACATAAACTTTCACGTCATACTCAAACTTCGGCTCAAACAGTAGTCCTTTTCAAAAGTACATGCATTAAAGGTATCTATGTTGACTATTAAGATATTACTATCGATTGTTGTAAAGTAAAAACAGCAATGATGGGAACCTGTGTGTTCACTCCCTGTATCCCCAAAAAAGAAGAAAATGAACAAGGTTCGAAGAATATCTCCTAACTAAACTTGGGAACCTGTGTATTCACTCCTTGTATTTTAACTACACCTCATCATGATATTTCCGTTAACTGACCACCATTGTTTCATCATTGATGTACTTACTTTAGATCAATTCGATATTAATATCCAATTAGATGAACTAATCCTTTAGCATGAACATTGGAAACGACTGCTGAATAAAATTTTATTACTCATATGCATTATTTAATATTGAGTATTTCTACTCACTCTCACAATAACAAAATTTTTATTGGCTACATAAGCAATAACTTAAAAATAATTTGGTGGTTATGATAGGCCTACTGGGGAAACTTCCACAATAAATAAAAAAAGGAAACGCATTGGCTGTCCTACCTCCTGGGTGATGTGGAAACGGACTTATCATCATGAGGAATGAGTACATTTTTTCCAGACAAAATTTCATACATCATTACATTTCACGTGCGATTCCTTTAATATTTGAAATTATTATTAATTAAGCAAAGTGTTACTTGAATACTACATAAATGAAAGTTGATTAGAAATAAAACACACATCATAATTTCAATATCTGTTGAATACAAGAGGACCTCTACATAATCTATAAGCTTCATCTAGTTTTCTGTCGAAATATTCGAGTTGTCCCATATCACTTTTCATTGCTCTGTTGTTATCAATATAGGAGAGCGTTTGGATATTGCTGCAGCTGCGATGTTCAAGCTGGGTATTGTATGATAAATTCTTATTTTTTCTTCTTTTAAGTGGAAACAACATGGACATAATATTTTGATATTTCCATGAACTATTAGCGTTCACAGGTTCGTCTGATTTATATCTTTGCTTGTGAGCATTAGTCATCATTAAAACATTTTTATATGCTGTCAAATCTTCTGCATTGTAATGCTGAGGTACTCGTTTACATAACAATTGGAGTAACCCCTCCGTTAGAATAAAACTTTTGTCATGTACAACCACTCTATCATTTTCATAACGTACTGGGATATTACCAATAACATATCCATCTTTGAATCGTAGACCATAAGTATCAGACTCGATCATTCTTTGCTGTTTCCCATGATTACTACCCTCCACCTCTATATTTTCACAAACTGTTCGGTGCAACATATTGAATACAACTGAATTGTCTACATTCCATCAAGTCTTATATAACAATGACATACTGCACCATTCTGCGACATACTGCAACATACCGAACATACCCATACTGCATCATACGGTGACAAACCTAACCATACCGAACATATCCATACTGCGACATACTGCGACATACCGAACATACCCATACTGCATCATACAGCGACAAACCGAACCATACCAAACATATCCATACTGCGACATACCGAACATACGGTGACAAACCGAACCATACCGAACATATCCATACTACGACATACGGCGACATACCGAACATACCCATACTACGACATACGACGACACACACCGCGTTTAGCGTAAGTATGGCATACTGTGACATACACTAACATACTTAACCATACAGAACATAACCATACAGCTACATACCGCGTTTTTATCTAACCTCACTTTATGTTGAAGAAATAACGCTAGCGAAAACGAAGAACGCTGACATATATTTTTTGTTTTTTCTAAATAAACAGTCGGACGGAAGATTGAACGGTTCAATAAAAAAAAAAAAAAAACACGCAAAAATGTGATAAAATAGACGTTTTTCGCGTTCCAAAAAAGACCTAAAATTACCAGCGCTGAAACGCATAAAAATATGTAACGTTAACACGCGTTTTCACGTTCCGAAAAACAACTAAAATTACGAACGCTAAAAATGCACTTTTACATGTATTTCTTATGGAGATTTGACATTTCAAAATTGCTTAAAATGAACGTTTTCGACGGTGTCAAGTAATTTCGGAGATACAGTATATTATTTGGATTTTGGCTGATATTTTTGTTTATCGGGCGCCACAAGCTGATGGGTATCTCACGTTGAAAATATTATACCCCATCATGAAACCGTTTACAATTTTTCTTCAAGAAACAATACAAACACAAATGTAATTCAATCTGTTTGAATGGGCAAGTAGTTGTTTTTTCCAAATCCTCATATCCCCAATGCTACGTTTTTTAAATGTAAGATGTAATTCAATGGCAGTATCTTTTCTCCTAACAATGTTGAGGTTATTAAATCAGTATACATTAGGTTAGTTCGTTCAGGTTAGATCTGACGAAATTTAATGTTTTTTAAATGCTCTATATGTAAGGTTAGTTCATTCTGGTTAGATCAAGCTGAATATCTATCAATCTGTCTATCTCCTATCTCCAGTCTTCTATCTCCTATCTTCTGCCTCCTTTCTCCTATCTTCTGTCTCCTTTCTCCCATCTTCTGCCTCCTATCTCCCGTCTCCTATCTCCTGTCTCCTATCTAACACTATCATTACATAGATGTTAGATGTAATTCAATAACTATGTATGGGTGAGTAGTTGTTTCGAATCCCTCATGAAGCGTTTTTGCGAGACGTCCCATGATGTGCGTTGGCCAATCCAGCGCCACCATCTTTTTTTTTTCTTTAACGAACCTTTTTTGAAATGACAGATGACAGTTGACTGACGAGTATAAACACCCTCGTCGAAGAACATCACATAGATGACAGATGTAATTCAATCTCTATGTATGGGTATGTCGTTGTTTCGAATCCCCATATTTCCAATGATACGTTTTTCTTTAACCCATTTTCCACCTAACAGTTGACAAATGACAGAGGCGACCATGTTTTTTCTCTTAATTCATATGTTGGTACACCCGGTATAGCATTTGACAAGCAGTCGTCATATTTTTCCTCTTAAATGACGTATTTTGAAACACCCCGTTGTTTTTCTCTCTTAAATGATGCATTTTGAGAAACCCGGTTGTTTTTTCCTCTTAAATGTTGTATTTTGAAACACCACAGTTTTTATGGTTTAATTTTAGACTGTTTTTTGGAATGCGAAAAACGCATATTGTGGTCACATTTTTGCATGTTTCAACGTTTCAAATTTTAGATGTTTCTTGGAATGCGAAAAACGCATATTATGGTCGCATTTTTACATGTTTCAGCGTTTCAAATTTCAGTTGTTTTTTTTTGTGACACGAAAACGTTCATTTTAAGCAATTTTGAAATGTCAAATCTCCATAAGAATAACATTTAAACATACGGTTTTTATGGTTCAATTTTAGACTGTTTTTTGGAATGCGAAAAACGCATATTGTGGTCACATTTTTGCCTGTTTCAACGTTTCAAATTTTAAATGTTTTTTGGAATGCGAAAAACGCATATTATGGTCGCATTTTTACATGTTTCAGCGGTTTTTTCTCTTAAATGTTGTATTTTGAAACACCCTGTATACACTTTGACATACTCTGTTCATTTTTCTCTTAAATAATGTATTTTGAAACACCCTGTATTCGTTCCACATTGGAATCGCACGTTGAAACATTACAACCTCGTTACCCCTCCATTTTTCCAATTTTTTCAAACATCCTTACTATTATACCACTTCAACAATTCAAATTTATTCATTCACAATCCCTATTCTTTTTATTTAATATTCGAGCGCTCGAAACAGGCCTGTGGTAGATAACGCCGCTCGACTTCGCTGATCGGCGGCTCGCGCTGTATAAACAACATTTCAACCTACATTTACTAAGAGGTCTCATAGCCTAGTTGTGTAGACGTTCGCTTCGTAATCCGAAGATTGTGGTTCTCTACACTTCGATCCCACTCATCGACCGACATCTTTTTTTCATTTTATTTTCATGCATGTTAATCCATTTTCATTACTTGGCGCTGGGTACTGGACAAATGTTATCAATCTAAGGGATCTATCGCGACTCGATGAACACCAAGCAGCGTCGGTCGCTCCGATTTTTTCCCCCCACCCCAAAAAGAGTAAAAAATTGCAAACGGGACCTTAGAGGTTTTCCCGTGTTAATTTACATAAGAGATGTTTTGGAATGCTTATAGCACATTTACAAGAATATTTTATTTTGTTTTGTCACTAGATGGTAGTCAAGTATCTTTTGTTTAATTCTGTCAATTAAATTCTCATTACAAAAAGGTTGTCAATGGATCAAGTCTGAGAAAGTTATATTGATAATTGTAAAAAAAATTGTTGGAATGAAATAATGGTTTCTTTGACCTGGCAACTCTATCGCGGCCATAGAAATATATATTATATACTTACTCTAGAATGCTAATCCCGCCAATTTTCACGGCGAAAAGCATGCCGCGTATGCGACCCGTTTACGATGTGCGCATGCGCGTCATCAGTTTAGTTTGGGTAGATAGTTACCAAGTTTGAAAATAATTTGGTGTTCCAATTCAGAGTTTTTTGTTGAGGCAATAAAACACATGTCAATTGAAAGAGATAAATTTGACAGCGCATTTAGGACTTTTTAAAACCGAAAATAACCATTTAGAGAAAGATTACTCCGAATTTTAGGCGCAAAAAAAACTTATTTAAAACAATAATGTACCCTATGCTACTGTAATTTACTGACAGTGCAACAGTGCTTTTTCATCAACAGGAAGACTTGTCACTAAGATCTGTCACTCTTGTCAGTGATCAGAGACGGATTTTAGAATTTCAGATTTTCTCTTGTCGTTTTGTGTGGTGTTTGTTGTCGTTGGTTATTTGCATTAATCTTGTTCCTTCAAAGACAATTTCTAATAAAGCCGTTTCTTCCTACAAATAAACAATAAACTGTTTAGTGTTGTGTAATAGTATATTACGTATCAAGTGTTGTAAAAAGCATATTACGCACGAATGGAAAAATTGCGCACGAGCCGCGTAGCGGTGAGTGCGGTAATTACATGAGTGCGTAATTGCTTTACAACACGCAATACGTACTATACTTTTTCTACGACTCTTATATACTGGATGGTGCGTTTGATTAAGCTTTAAGTAATAAAAAAATGAAGGTAACTAACGCAGTTTATGGTTTAATTTCCAACAACAACAAATTAAATCTAAGAAAATACAATTTTGTACTATATAGCATAGAAATGATGAATTTAAGAATTCAAATTTGAATGTTATTAAATAATTATGAATTACTAATTATTACTATCAGTTGTATTAAAGTTAATAGTAAAATTTTTACAGTTTTTTATTACAATGGGAGCATTTGATTTTTCCAATAAATTTTTGCGGCAGAATATTCTCCATAGCAGAAGCAGCCTGAAGAACAATTTCCGGTGGCGTTGCGCTCATTTCATTATCGGAGTTGCTCATATTTGTAGATATAAAATTAAAGATCGGATTATAATTTATGAAGTATCGATTTGAACTTCAAATCTCAAAAAGTGACAATGTCACTGTCAAATATTTAAAACGCAAGACAGATAAATGTCACGATTTGAGTGGTTCAAGAGGCAACTTGATTGTTACCTATTATACTAGCCATCATATCATGACGCACAGTTGTGCGTTTTTATTCTTTACGCACAGTTGTGCGTAAGAATGGATTTACTTATAGAGTGAACTGTTTGTAAAACAATGTTTACTAACATAGGAGTAGAAAAAGGAAAAATACCTTAAATAAATCATTTTTGGTAGATAATGAAATTTTTTATGTACCTATATGCTTTGCACAAAATAGATTAAGTATTTTTTTAGCTTGACAAAAATGGCATGATTTTTTGTTATTGTTCTTAAGAAGAGACCCCAGCAGAACATTTGAGTGAGAAAATTGTAATTTGTGGCAGACATTTTCCTCATGTAGATTCATGTAAAGACAATAGAATAATTTGTTGACAGCTATAATTATACAGTGCTTCGGTTTTGTTGTTATAGAAACGCTAACAATAGGCTACTTGGATATTGCACGTGAATCGTCGGCGTAGCGTTGTCAACGTGGAGAACGTGTCATATCAATCTGACATGTAACAATTCATGACTGACTTGGGTTATCGAAATTATTTCTCACTGTATTTATTGGCGGATATTTCTCACTGCGTGAGAAATCTTTCGTTTTGAACGTATGAAAGCGATGAGAAAAGTGGCACATCCGTAGAAAAAAGTAGTTTATTCCTCTTAAATAATAATAAGTTCTGAATTTGATTAAACTACTTGTGTGAATGTGCACTACTATGGGGCAGATTCAGACTAATGCATCTTTTTTTTTTGGAAAAAATGTAACTGAACGAAAACCACTGAAGTTTTTCACTTAAGATTATGCCAAAATGTTAGAAATAGGCCAAGAGGTCTCCATGGCACCTGAATAAGGTTCAAAATGTTATATTATCTTTGAAATATTAATGTTTAAAAAAACTTGTCCGAACCCTACTACATATTCTTCGTGTCGAGTTGATCTGGTTGATCAACATGTTATTTGCTAAAATTATCGGCAGCGGGGCGTGTTTTAGGGCTTTCGCAAACTTTTGGGAACGTCTGAATGCCCCGAAATGTTGTGAGACAATTTTCTTTATTTTTTTTAGTGTTTCTGTATAAAAATGACGTCATAACCTTGGCTTTCACAAAGTTTGTCGGAAAGAATGTTTTTTCAGTTTCTTCAAATAGTTTTCTAGCACAAAGGAGTCCGGCGATTGAATATCTACCAACGGTCAGGGAGTGAATACGAGCTCGGCAAGACGGGACAAATTTATAGATAGATAGATAGATAGATATATAGCTTTATTTCCCAGCTAGGTACATGGGTTGTGTTCGTGAATTATTATAATTTTACAACTAATGCTTGATATTATTACCTAAATGGCTTAGAAAAAGCGTTGACCAATAACTATTTTTAAAATTAAGTGCCCTGTATGAGCGATTAAATACATTGAGTAAAAAATAGAACAAAACAAAAAAATATATAAATAAAAATTAGGAATATTGGTTCAGCAAAGTTCATTGGAAGTTGATTGTGAAAAATTCATCAAGATCATAAAAAACATGTTGATGTAGTAATTTTTTAATCAAATGCTTTAGATGAGTCACAGAAAACTCCTGGTGGATGTTTCTGGGATTCGAGAGCACTGTTTACGATCTGTAACGAATTGAAGATAGCGTCAGAAGTACACTTGATTATTTTCGGAAGCCAAATTGTTAATCTATGAGTATTAGGCGATGTTCTAAATAATTTGTTATTTGCCGATTAACTATATCCACTCCAAGAGTTTTGAAAATCTAGGAAGAAGAGATATACCTCTATATAGTTATTGGTGTCGAGTGCATTGCCTTTTTCAAAGATGGGCATAACTACTGATGTTTTGTATATTTTGCGAAAAACTCCGGTAGATAAGGATAGATTGAATAAATGCGCCAGAGGTGGCTTTAACCTGATTGCTTGTTTTTTTATGAATGTCATCGGTATGCCATCGATTCCTGTTGATGATTTGGGTTTTCGAGCATTGACATATTCTATGATATCTTCTTCTGTGACAAACAAAAATGAAGGTAACAGTGAAATTCATCCTCGTGTTTTGTAGGTATTCATAACAACTTTTTCCACTAAATGTGTTGAACAAAATGTTTCTTACATTTGATTACAATGAGCACTTACAATAGTGTTCTTCTCGAGGAACGTTGCACAAACATCGGACATGGTGTGCTATTAGGGTTTGTCAGATGTAGTTTAATATCCATCGTGGTAGTAGCCAGGAAAGTAGTTTTTCCATCAGATTGTTGCATCAGTTCCACAAGGGGGATTCTTATCTCTCGACTCGACAGCTGTCGTGTCGAATACACAAAATTTGCGATTCTTATGTTTCATCTCGAGAAGTGAGTATCGACTACAAATGTCATTTTTATTCGACATCTAAAGAGGTGTCGAGAAGTCAATTTTGTGAGGTTATAAGGTGATGAAAAGTTTTGATTTGCAAAAATATCGTCTTTTCGACCAAAAAACATTACATATAATGCTAATTTATGGACAATCATCGAGATTTTTCCACAGGTCGCTTGTATTTCGCAAGTGCGTGTGGCAAATATAGAGAAAATGTGACAAGAGCTAAATAATATATTAAATGAAGTATTTCAGTTTGGTAGTATTCTAACAGTTAAAGAGACTTTGTCAGATTCTGATGTGTGATTAGTTATCAGATTATAAATTTCATAAGATCATAAAGTTCTTGGGTTAAAAGGGTTTCATCTAGTCTTTCAAAGTCCTTACAAAAGACTTAAAATATAAAGTAGCATAATTGAAGCGGGGTAAATTGTTTATATTAACAAGCATCTTTTCATTTTGGTAAAAATTTAGTTCTTGGCAATGTTCCTAAGAAATTCCTAGGTTCACTATACAGGGTGTTTCATAATAAATGCGCAGGACTTCAGGATGTGATAGCTCGTCCAAAAATATGAAAAAAAGTATATTTTAACTTACCCTCTAATATGCACCATTTTCGAGATACAGGGTGTTGAAATTTTAAAAAAATAATCGTTTTTTGCGAACATCTCTGGAACCGTTTATCGCACAGAAAACAGTTTTCGTAGGCATTTTCTACTCATAATAAGCTATGTTCTGTGCTGATTTTTTATTTTTTCAAATTCATAATTGGTGAAAATTTTGAAGGGGTAGTGGGTGTTTTTTGCTTCAACTTCTACGCCACTGCAAAAAGTACAGTTTTGAGCCTACTATATGAACCGCCAATGTTTTCTACACAAAAAAGGTATTCTTGGTCATAAGCTCTAAAGTTGACTGTTTTCAAGAAAAATCAACTTTCATGTTGTATAAATAATGTTTTTTCCTCGCAAAATTGCTGCGTGCATTGAAGCACATTTCCAACAATTCAACTGAGCATGATTGTTATTGTTTTTTTTTCATTTTGCAATTGAGAAGTCAACGTTTGGTTTTGTTACTTGTTTTAACGTTTAAATAAATTTTGTATAATTAGGAAAAAAATTATTTAAAAAAATTTACCATGTTTTTCAACATGAAAGTTGATTTTTCTTGAAAACGGTCAACTTTAGAGCTTATGGCCAAGAGTACCGTTTTTATGTAGAAAACATTGGCGGTTCAAATAGGCGGCTCAAAATCATACTTTTTCCAGTGGCGTAGAAGTTGGAGAAAAAAACACACACTACCCCTTCAAAATCTTCACCAATTATGAATTTTAAAAAATAAAAAATCTGTACAAAACATAGCTTATTATTTGTAGAAAATGCATTCAAAATCTGTTTTTTGTGCGATAAACGGTTCCAGAGATATTCGCAAAAAACTATAATTTTTTTTAAAATTTCAACTCCCTGTATCTCGAAAATGTTGAATTTTAGAGGGTAAGTTAATAGAAACTTTTTTTCATATTTTTGAACGAGCTATTACATCCGGAAGTCCTGCGCATTTATTATGAAACACCCTGTATATTCGTAGTTTTCACCAAGTCATATAAGAACCATTGCTAAAATATGAAGCAGAACGAAACAAGCAGTTTTTACTTGATTCATTTCAATGTATGCTTTATTGTACATGATGAAAGAAATCATATTGACAAAGCTTTAAACATTGTATGTTCATTGTAAGTCATAGGAATAAAAGAAATGGTGCATTCAAGGTCAACGTTCAGCACTTTGGTTTTTGACCTTCGTAGCTTGTTTCCAAAGATTAAAAGTTTTGTGATCCAAACGAAATAATAGTGTCAGTATTGCTATTGTACGTTTGAAACAAAGAAAATATAGAATATGCCCATTTTCTGACCTTTGATGGGAGAGCACCACTTTTTGATCTCGGAATTCGAATATTCCAACATAAATAGTTGTAATACTCAATAGACCTTCCTATGTACACTCGTCTGGCTTACTTTCAGGTTAAAATCCTCACCAAACCAAACCAGTCGAATAAAAGCGCAAAGCTACCAATATTTTTTGTTTGCGACTGATAAGTCGGTTTCGATACATTATATACCTGGGTTATGGAATATACGGTGTCAAAAGATTGCACAATTCGCCAACAAATATTTGTTGATTCAAAATAATTTCTGAAAATGGTCTTCTGGAATTTCAACGACACTCAACTCTCTTCAAATTCGTCGTCGACGCCTTCCAAATAGTACATTTTCGTGTAGACGTCTAATTTTGTTAACGATTGGCAATATCCTCAATATTGAATTTATATTTTTACAACTAAACCAACACATAAAATAGGTTAAAATGAAATGTCAAATGTTTCATTATTCAAATTAAGACTAGCTTTTCGACATGTGATGAGAATCAGTCACTGAAATGATGACTATTATAACTATTATATTATAATTTCATTTCAGTGGAATCAGTCCTCTCCGTCCTCTCTCTGTGTCGAGAAGACTGTCGAAAGGTGACAGCTAGTAGATACGTGTCGAATCGAAAGATGAGAATCCCTGTGCAGTTCACCACGTTGTGGGAATGTGTGTAGTGAAGGGCATTTCGATATCGTCGAAATCATCCATTTCATTTACAAAGTATAACGATAAAACCATTGTTTATATGTCTATAGGAAACGTGGATCCAACAGTTTAGGAGAAAACCCGAACTACAAGGATTCAAGTGGTCAGCTTGGCAAATCTAGCTCTGAATGTGAAATCGCCACTCCATATCGATGCGCGGTAGCAGAAGAGCTCAGTACAGTCTAAAACAAGTATGAGTTACTGTACTGGTCAGTTCTATGTTATATGTGTCGCATCGCGAATTGCACTGTTTTATCACTGAATGTACAATTATACTACCCTCTTTATCGTCCGAATACTTTCTCATTGTAAATTCGCACATCTTATACGTTTCTCGACATTCATAGCTAGATTTGCCAAGCTGTATGTATATTTTCCTCTCTGCAAGAAAAATTTTACATTCATCAGTCGAATGTATTTTTAAAATGGGAACCTTCCCTGTCTGTTCCGCAAATTTAATTGCACTATTAGCATATCCCGATCGCTTCGGCGAAATTTATACAGAGTTCTATTTAGTTTCACCGCCAGCCGAAGTCATCAATATTCAAAGCAATTTTTCAATTAGTCTCCCATCAAAAATATATTGGAATTTTGTTAATGTCACGGTCAGAATATAGAGACGAGAAGTAATTCAAAATAATCTGTCATTTATCCAACCTTTCAAATAGATTAAGCAAACCCTCCTTTTTCATTCCCAGCAAATTTACGAAGATCCGCTTTTGTTGCTGCTATGATGGTTTTTATGAAGGCGCGGTTAAGTGTTCCCAGCTGCATTCCTCGATTTTCCAGACAAATGCACTTTGTTTCTCCTCCTTATAATGCTAGCTCAAGACACAGAGCCGATCTTGAGGATCAGGGGCATACGGCTATGGACTCCATATTAAATTAAATGTTGGTCAAGTTGAGTACTGAAATGTTGAATTGAAAATTGAAATTAATTTCTATAGTTCATTTCAATTAGTAGATTTCAGACAGTATGTTAGAGACAAAATTTAGGGAAGGTGAGAAGTGAATGTGATAAAGATGTTACACGCTTCTGTCTGTCTGTATCAGCAGCTCAGTTGGGCGTGCGTAAGACAATAATATTGAAATTCTGGAGCGCCACGGATCTATCGCCAGTTAAAATACGTTACCGCCGACAACCCACTGCACTAATTACTAAATAATAAAGTAATTTTTTTTTTGTGTTTTGGCATATGTTCTGGTAGGCCGTGTTACTAACTCCATACGCCACCTTAGAAGCAGAACTGTTAATTGGAACGCAACAGTGAATCATGCAGGACTCACCCCAGTCGAACCACGAGATTTTACTAATTTAATAGGTCAAATTAAATTAAAAAATCCCAGCCGCAACTGGGGCTCGAACTCCGGACTTTTCGACTCAGAGTCGGACGCTGTAACCACTGCGCCACGCCCCGACATAAATAAAGTATTGATATGGTATTGATTGATATAGTTCTTGTTCACTTCTGTATCTGAATTACTTGGACCAGAATAAAGAAATAGTCATGTACCTAAGCGATAAAATATATTCGAGCATACAATTTGTAGTGTTCGAAAAAATTCACTCAATTTTTATAACCTCTGTATCTCATATCTTGCTACACCGCATGTGAAAAATATATTTTTTTTTTATATTTTGTAATAATGTTACTTGGGTGGACTAATCATGTCTCCTAACCCTAGTGGGCCCAGCATTGAATGCGGCCAGGTCGTAATTAGGACCTGCTAATTATAATTTTTCATTACTTTTAATACTTGTGTAATTTTCCAAACTAATTCAACTTTTCCACCAAGAAATGGTATGTAGTACCTACAATTTATTATGTTACACTCAATTATATTGTACTCTTTTTCCTCAGATCTCTATGTATAGTATAGTATAGTATAGTATAGTATAGTATAGTATAGTATAGTATAGTATAGTATAGTATAGTATAGTATAGTATAGTATAGTATAGTATAGTATAGTATAGTATAGTATAGTATAGTATAGTATGGTATGGTATGGTATAGTATAGTATAGTATAGTATAGTATAGTATAGTATAGTATAGTATAGTATAGTATAGTATAGTATAGTATAGTATAGTATAGTATAGTATAGTATAGTATAGTATAGTATAGTATAGTATAGTATAGTATAGTATAGTATAGTATAGTATAGTATAGTATAGTATAGTATAGTATAGTATAGTATAGTATAGTATAGTATAGTATAGTATAGTATAGTATAGTATAGTATAGTATAGTATAGTATAGTATAGTATAGTATAGTATAGTATAGTATAGTATAGTATAGTATAGTATAGTATAGTATAGTATAGTATAGTATAGTATAGTATAGTATAGTATAGTATAGTATAGTATAGTATAGTATAGTATAGTATAGTATAGTATAGTATAGTATAGTATAGTATGGTATGGTATGGTATATAGTATATATTTTTGGTGCTAATACAAAAGTTTACACAAGTCAAATACAAGTTAAATAGGACATACGTTATTTAGCTAAAACTAAACATACAGTCATGTATAACTAAAATTTTGATATAAAATTATTTCCTCAAAACACAGTACGGGTCATAGGAGTCATTAGTAACACTATTACAGGTTCGGTGATGCTACATGTCTTGGAAATTGTTATTAAAATATTCTTCTATAAAATAAAATGCTTTTTTATAAGATACTCCTTAATTTTATTTTTAAATATATTCAAAGGAAGATCTTTTATATTTCGAGGAATTTTAAGGCGGGCGGCCACTGCGAGCGAAACGAAACGGAGCGAAGCGAAGATAAGTTAACTGAAAATCAGCTCTCGTACTTGTCAATGCAGCCGCGGCCACTGTAACGAAATGGAACGAAACTAAGCGAACGAAGTTTGAAATGTTATCTTCGCGTCGTTCGTTTTAGCTCGTGTCAGATTCGAGCGAGGTTTTTGCCCAAGTTTAGTTGATAAGCGGAATTGTCTCAGTTCGTATTCTTGAAGCAAAATGTCGAAAACATCCCAAAGCGAACATTTGATTGAATGTGTTCGAAAACACACTGTGCTATATGACACCAATTCAAAAGAGTGTAGTGATTCTCAGTTAAAATTAAAACTTTGGGACCAAATTGCATAAGAATGTGGCTTTTCAACAGGTAAGTGTATTTATTGTACCCAATATGTTGTAATAATATATAAATGAAAATAAGTAATGCTAATTCTGCCATGGTAAGCAACCCAACGGTGAGTTAAAGTAGTCCATAAAATCATTTCTGACGTCGAAAGCCTCTTGGGAAGCTCTGCGGGAATGGCAAAGTCTATTTGGAATATTCCTAGAATCCGTGTTAATCTCGGTTGACTCGGGTAGATCGGATGTAGTTTCGGCTAAATAATTATGTAAAACACATGTAGCTTCAATAACATTATCAACAACTTCAACTGAGATTTCGAATGGACTCCGATATACTCTCAATCTTGCAACCAAAATGCCAAAGGCATTTTCAACAATTCTACGGGCTCGAGATAAGCGATAATTAAAATGTTCAAGTCGCGGATTTCCAGATGCTTGTCTGTTTGGATAAGGTCGCATCAAATGTTTCATCAATGGAAAAGCCTCATCGCCGACAGCAACAAAAGGCATTGGTTTCCCTCCAGTGTACAAGGGTTCATCTGGTGGCAAATCTCGTCCCGATTTCAGACGTTGACCAAGTGGGCTGCTTGAAAAAATTCCACCGTCACTAAAGCGGCCTTTTGCCCCAACATCTATTGCTATAAATTTGTAATTGGCATCCACTAGTGCCATGAGTACACGGAGAAAAAAAATCACTAACCATAAGTGAAACTTGAATATCCCCAAGTAAAAACTTGAATACTATATGGGACAAATAAACAAGTTAATTACCACTGAAAAAAGTGTGTTCCTGGAAATGAACACTTACCACTACTAGCCTATTTTGATATATTTCAGATTAATACCCTTTATTGTCCACTTTACTAATGCCAAATGAATTGTTCACTTATGGGTAGAATATAGGTGCATTATTATTAGTACGTTGATCAGTAACCCCAAGTGAACGCAATCTATAATTTTTCAGCCTCTACTTTCTTTTTGACCTATCTATGGAATTATTTTGAATACCCAGTAATTAAGCAGTTCTCTTGTCATTGGTGTATTATTTACTTACTTGAATCGTTTTCTCTGAGTAGCCTTCATGGCCAGTTTCAAGAATGTGTACTGTAAGTGGATGAAAATTGCATCATAGAAAAATATACTTTAACTCATTTCAAATTATGAAATTATCCCACAATTAACCCACAATTGACTTTTTTTCAAGTGAACAATTTACTTAGCCGAGTTTTCTCCGTGTACTATAGAAAACGTCTTCTTGTAATTAAAAAATGATGAACCTGACTTTGGCGGAGCTTTGATTGTCACATGCTTTCCGTCGATAGCGCCTATGCAGTGGTCAAAATTCCATTTGTTTTTAAACTGAAGAGCTGTGTGTGTTTCAACCCAGCTTCAGTCCAAGTCGGCATATATTTGGGTTGCAATTTCAACCACAACACTTCAGTATCGTCTTTGACGCATCGTGCAACACTTCTTGGACTTAAGCGATAGCTGTAGGCGATGGTCTTATACGAATTGATTGTTGCCATATATCTAAAAAAAAATACTGTTTACGATTCCCACTCACCAGCTACTATCTGAACAATGAATAATTTAAGTAACTTTCGTGTTTTGAGCTGAAACCAGTATTTTTGTCATTTGTAGAGAAGGAAGCCAGAAACACATGGAAAAATCTAAGAGATGGATATAGGTGCTCTCTAAAAACTGCTAAGTTCACCAGAAGTGGTGATGCCGCCAAGAAAACCAAACCCTGGAAGTTTTCGGAACAGATGAATTTTCTGATTCCTTACATGAAGGATCGCCCCAGAAGTTCTAATATTTTAGGTGATGGTGACTCCACATCTCCGCTACAGGAGACACAAAGTATGATGCACCTGAAAATGTTCATGACAATTCATCTGATAACGGTGGATATGATGAACACACGTTGCCACTGACTGAAACTCCATCCACGTCAACTGCGGGGCACATCCCAAGAAAAGTAATCCAACAACAAACTAAAGAGAGTACACCTGCCAAGAAGAAGAAATTGGTCGGAAATAAAGATGAGTCATTGGAATTTCTCAAAGAACAAGCAAAGAAGCGCGAGGAGAGATTTGACATCAGGCAAAGTACTAGGAACGCACTGCTGCAACCAGTACATGATAGTCTGAAATTATTTTTCGACTCTATGTATGAAGCTACGAAAATATTGCCGTTACCACAACAACGTCAAGTGAGAACAGCTCTTTATCATGCAGTTTCCAATGCTGAACTTTCGGCTGAAGGTCAATCTGTTGGTAACGCTACTCCATCAGCAGTTTCATGGACAGCTTCCGACGACACTCGTACGTCTGCATCATTCGTACCCAACGTACAAGCTACATATGGACATGCAGTAAATTATGTGATGAGTGATACTGAGGATTATAATATAGTTAACGTCGTGCAGAATGTGTCTGGACCCACATTTACCTAGTTAACGCGATATGTCACGAATATTGAAACCAGATGTCTAGTACTATTGGTCAATAAAGAGTTTATAATTCATATTTTTGTATGTCCTTACCGCAGGCAGATTGCTAGTCTCTCTGGGGTACTTATTGCTCGCCGAAAATCTGTGTTTTGCTTCGAAATATCACTCGCTATCAATTCGTGTAATTCCCAGAATTGTTCTCGTCTGACTCTGAAATAGTTCTTGAACTCAAAATCGTTTAGGTCATTTATCAATTTATGAAATTCTCCGAATTGTTCTCTTGTCTGCATGTAACTGCTTATCCAACATTTCCTCCTTGTCTTCGTTCTAACCACCGCAATAATATCATCAAGACAATCAGATTCATCTGATTCCGAACTCAGATCTAATAACAGCATGTTTGCAATAGCACTCATTTTCCGCACAAAACCACAACTGACAGATAAGGCGAAATTCGCTCGCAATGGCCGCACTAGCGTAGTTTAGTTTAGTTCGCGTTCTCTTCGCTTCGCTTAACTTAGTTTCGTTTCTCTCGCAGTGGCCGCCCGCCTTTAGATTAAACATTTTTGGAGCATAGTAATTTACGCCAGTTCTGGTTCTGTTGACTCTGTGGCCGTCGAGAAATAGATTTGCTTCATTGCGAGTACTATGACTATGAATTTTTTCATGGGTAGTGTATTCCTCAATATGGTTTTTCACATGCAGCAAGCATTGTAATGTGTATAGTGATGGTAGAGTAAGTATTCTATTATTTATGAAGCTGCTTCTACAGTCCTGTCTATAGGGAAGATTATCAATAATTTTAACTGCCCTCCTTTGGATGCGAAATACATTTGAAGCACTGGGTGCATGGCCCCATACCAATATTGAATAGGATATTTGTAATTGTATTATTCCATGAAACGCGGTTTTTAATACATGTTTAGAGACGGATTTTTGCAAGTTTCTCAATAGGTATGTATTTTTAGAAAGTTTTGATGAAAGTTTGTTAGTTTGCACGTTTCAGTTCAATTTGGTGTCAATGTGAACAACCAGGAACTTTACGTATTCTGGATTATTTATGTGGGACATTTCACGTAGGGACAGTTAAACCATTTGGCTTTTGTTTCCATTGAGCTTAAGATTATGTGTGGCAAACCAGTTACTAATTTTTACCTGTATGTTCTCAAATTTAGTATGCAAAATAGATATGGTTGTGTCATCTGCAAATAAAATGAAGTCGGCACTAGGGTCGTCAAGTCCTATGTCATTAATATAAATCAAGAAAAGGGTTGGCCCCAGTAATGACCTCTGGGGAACTCCAAACTCAATTTATTATTACTGCAGCTCATAGATTATTACATTATTCGATTACATTTGGTTATTTGAAACAAAATGGACAATTATATACCTAGATGTCATTGCGATAAAGGCACTTTTTTCTCAGGAATATTTTTGTGTCGCCCTTTCCCCGAGGCTCTGGTCCATTCAAGTGCTATAAAATTATTATCTTTCTTCCACAATTAAGAGGCCAAATTCCCAATTGTTATTTTCTTCTCGTTGTGGCGTTTTTTTCATTACTTCCAGAGCTCTTGCATCTTCCTCTGATAAGAGGATTTTTTAAGCTGAAAGCTATTCGTAGTAAAGTCCGTTTTTATTAGGTATTATAATTCTCTGTTACGTCTCTGCAATGGTAACGGAATATGAAATCAACATTTTTTACGTTTCAACAAAATGAGCAGTAAAGTTTTGTGACGGTCATAATCAAACAATAGCTTTTTCTGTTGACAAAGCACGTCTTATGTAGGAACGGACTCGACAGAAAAAAATCGATAACTAATGCTGCTTTGCCACCTTGCGGTGTACAACAGGCAATAAATTCCCATTATCACCCAACGTTGAACACTACTGATGGGTTATTTATCGATTTTATGTTGTATTGACAATATTTATGGTTAATAGAATTGCATTCTCTGCAAACATATTACTGAATTCTTCCACCAAAATTATTATTTATTATTTCAATACAGTCGATCTACTTCATGCAGGGTATATTCATCGTGAATTTTGTTTTATCGATGGTGCTATATGAATGACCTCTTTTATGTGTTTCGGTCCATAACATTTATTGTCAGATTAAACCAATAACTATTTACTTATTTTTATTTTCTTTGGTGTTTTGGCATCGACTGCTATGGTCATTAGCCTTATGTTCTGGATAGGCCTTGTTACTAACTCCATGTGCCACATCAGGAGCAGCACTGTTAATTAGAACGCAACAGTGAATCGTGCAGGACTCACCCCAGTTCAGCCACGAGATTTGGATAATTTAATCGGTCAAATTAAATTAAAAATTCCCAGTCGCAACTGGGGCTCGAACTCCCCGGACCTTTCGACCCAAAGTCGGACGCTCTAACCACTGCGCTACGCCTCGACATCTCTATTTACTTATTATTGGTCATAAAGTTGAAAAGTCAAATAGTGCCAGAAAACGCTACTGTCTGCAGAAATTTTCTCATCAAAAGTTATAATTTTAACAACAACAAGGAAAACAACCTAAAAAACCAAAACAACAAAAAAAAATGTCTGAAAATTATTCGAAATGCAGAAATTTCTGCACAATGAAAGATAAATGCAAGGTAATTGAGTATTCGGTTGCAACTGTGAAGGGTGATTTGCAAGAATTGTTGTTTAATTTCGGCAACTGAGATACGTCCCAGTAAACCAAATTATGTGTCTGAAACATTTCGGACACCACGTGAAACGTTTCATCTTTGGACTTAGAAATGTTTGTGAAACATACCAGACACATGAAATGACCTAGGTATGAAACGTTTCTTAGGAAATGTTTCGAAAGAAATGCATCTGAGACACAACATAACTGTGTATGAATACTGTCAGATATATTTCACACCTAATGTCTTGAAAGAAACGTTTAAAAATCATAACATAATTGTATTTGAATACGTTAATCACATATGTGTCACAGCAAAAGTTCCGAAAGCAACATTTATGAAACACAATATTTCAAAAGAAACACATAGTAAATATTTCACTCGGTTCCTGATGAGTAGATAGGTAGATACCAAAATACAGGATTTCTGCATATAATTTCCATAAACAGTAGCAACGGAATATGTAAATATCATTTACAGAAACCATATATTTATTTTATTGTTCCTGAATGAATGAATAAAATAATTATTATAGGCATTTATTCAAAATTAATTTTCAGGCCACATGTATACATAGTTTATTAAAATGTAGATAGAATCCACCCTTGAGATTGGGATGAATTAACTATTTCCCGTTGGAATCTCAAAGATGCTTGACGAAACCATATGATGGTATTCTTTTCAATTTGCTATCGGGCATATTGGGAAATCACTTTCGTGCTGCATCTGAAAAAATACTGTGAAGTAAAAACCATCACCTCTATTCACTTTACCAACTTTTCATTATAATCCGATGACAATGTATGTTATAATGAAAGTGTCTAAAAAGAGAGATATTATAATATAGCATACTTATTTCGGTATGTTATTGAACTGTGTTCCCTTTTTATACAAAAAATACATTTCATGGTGCCATCAACCTAGAAAGTTGGCTGATGACATAGATCAAATCATGAAATATCTTCAAAATATTTACCCACATTGTATATAATCAATTGTGATCTAAAAACATTACATACCTGCTGATATAGGGGATTCATGATTACACATTCAGAAGATTTCAACTCAAAATCCTCAACTCAACCAAACAAAGCCTATTTATTTCTATCAACTTCGCACTTTATTAGAACACAGGATAGAGAGAGTGCTCTGTTCATATGTTGATGCACAATTTAGTACTTGAGGTATACTGTAGTTGAAGCCTTTGGAAGGTGAAAATTCATAATTTTGAAATTTTAACCTCACAAAAGCACAATGAATTATAACGCGACTAGGATGGCACCACGTCTGCGTAATTTGGGTTCATTTGAAATGTTTCATACACATTTTATCTTTACTGGCGTTTTATAAGTGCATTTGAAATGTTTCATACAAGTTTCATCTCTACTGACGTTTCATAAGTGCATTGGAAACATTTCGGAAACATTTCACTTGAAATGTAATATGCGACATGTTTCAGATTTACTTCTGGGACTTCCATTTAGGATTCCGTTGAAATGTTTCATACACATGATGTGTTTACTGGGGTGTGTCACCACCATCACTGATGGTATCTCTAGAGAGCAACATAATTTTGCTCCCGATTGCCTCCAGAGAGTAAGGGAACTGCAAGTAGCCAATAAAAGAAAAACACCGAACCACAAATATAAACTACTGAAATCAAAGAGTCGATATGAACAATTGATCCAGCTGATGGAAGTCCTAGCTACACAGAAGTTACTGAATCCCTCAGTAAGGAAAAAAGAGACGAAAGAAGAACTTGCTGGACTCAAGGAAGCTGTTTCAGTGCACAGCAAAGAGCAGAAGTAATAGATGAATTTTTTTCCCCTTAAACTTTCGCTGAATCCCTCCATTGAAAACTAAAACAATTAAACAATACAGAAAATACAAAACTCAAAACAACGAAAAAATACGAAAATGAAATTGCATCTTCCAACTCCAAGTTACTGAATCCCTCAGTAAGGAAAAAAAGAGATGAAACAATAACTTGGTGGACTCAAGGAAGCTGTTTCAGTGCAAAGCAAAGAGCAGAAGTAATAGATGAAATTTTTCCCCCCCTTAAACTTTCGCTGAATCCCTCCATTGAAAACTAAGACTATTAAACAGAAAATACAAAACAACGAAAAAATACGAAAATGAAATTGCATCATCTAACTCCAATAAACAGTTCTTCATGTATAAATAAAGCTACACGAATTCCAAAATTAGCAGTATAACATTAAAATAATGATATTGATGGAATTTCTAACCAAGCATGATGTAATACCAAACAGCCAACATGGGTTCCTTTCCGAAAAACCAACACTTACCAACTTACTTGAATGCCTAAGTTGAAAACTTCAACTTAGTAGTCTTCAGTAAACCTCCTTCTCTTTTTCCTTTTGATTTCAGTTTTTCCGGCATCTTTGGCAGCCTTTACGGCCTGCTTCTTGGTGCTATCTGCTATGTTTGTCCTGAGGTAACAGATTCTGAGGGGTCATGCATCAAGTGCGGCCGATTTGAGTTGACCACCCCTTGCTGTGAGAGTTGTGTCACAAACCCTGTCTTTCTAGTCTTTATAGAGGTCCTTCAGATGTTCACTTTAGTACCCCTCTCCGGTTGGTTACGTTGGAGATGTTCTGAACCTCTTTTAATCCAAGGATTTTTTCCTTGGCATATATCTTGCTGCCTGGTAAGAACACGCAACCAAAATTTCGATATGAGGCATTGTTGCCTATGCACCTTTCCATAGTTTGACTTCCCCAATGCAGCCACTGCACGGTGGCGTTTTTCAGTGCTTATTTGGGCTAGCCAGTCGGGTCTATTGTGTGAGCTATGTAGGTGTGGCTTTGTGGTTGCCTTTTCCTCAACTCAATAATTGTATACAGTATAGCATATCCTTCACGGCTTCTATTTGTTCCGTTGCCAGGAGAGCCTCTGGATAATTTGTCGGCAGATTGCCCACTTTCACGCTTTCAGTAACTTGACTAAAGGTTGGTTTGGTGAATACTGGGGCACTGCTACCTCAGTCTGCCGCTTTCAGTGGTTTTTTCGGTTGACCATCTGAAGTATTTTCAGTCATTTCAGTCGTTTGTCAGAAGTTGGTTCCTTCAGCTGTTCAACCGCTTTCATGCTGGCCTCTTCTACTGGGAGGCTTTTTGTCCTTCCCTTTCGGGAGGGGTTTTGAGGGTTTATCAGTATCCTCGCAACTGCCAGATTTGAGCAGGTCAGCTTCGTTTTCCATGTATGGTCCCACGAGAAGCTAGGGAATAACAGTCACCTGTGGCAGAGCTCCGCATGACGCAGGAAGGCAATTGAAATCAGGTGGTACCAGTTGGCCCGGAGTTCGCATAATAGTACCTATAGTTTTTGGCTCATGCTGGTTCCACCATGAACTTGGGGAGATTGTTATTGTAGTTCTCTTCTAATTGGAAGGCTATTTAAGGCAAGTTCCCACGTTCCGTGAACGCGATGTGTTACCAGCAGGTTTCCGCTCTGGATAAAGGTAACCAGTCGCTTCCCTGAAACACAGAGAACAGGTTTCTTCCTCCACGCTGTGTTCCTGGTATTCAACCTTATCTTAGAGGGAATTTTGTGTTCAGTTCACTGCTATGCAGGGTCACCTCATGCAGTTGATGCTATTCATCGTAGCACACATCGGTTTTGGGCGATAGGCGTCATCGAGAGGTTTTTGCTCCTCCTCGGCTACATTCCTAAAGTCAGTGGTAGCTGACTCTTCGACCCATAAAAAAATAATAAATTCAAGAAAATATTTCTGAAACAGAGACAGGTCGCCAACTATTCTGCGTTGTTCCAAAGGTTAGCGAGCTTGTAAGCTTAGCATCACCAACGAGACGAATCTGGTAGGATCTGTGCCTCATTATTCATAACCAACTGACGGAAGTGAAATAGATCTTGGCACGAAACAGGAAACCAAGTCTTTGAGAGACACATTTGGCAATGAACCTCACATCGCTTTCCCAAGACATGGTACTGCTGATGGTTATAACGAGCATCGAAATGAGGGACATTGGTATCGATACTCCAGACATAATTACGTTGACCACTGTGAGATCGGCCTTTCTAGAGAAAAGACACGCTTGGGTTCTTAACGCATTGCATTCTACCAAGTTGTTGAATCCTCATTCTAGAATTTTTGATAGGTTCTTATTTAAATCGTTCACGTATTTTCTTGTTTCTCTTCTAGTCTCACAGGATGATATCGTAACTTCGGAAGAAAAATAGGTATATTTTGATTTGATCCGATTTGATAATATGCCAGAATTCATTTGGAAAGCAACAATTACACTTTGTGTTTGAAATACTCCTATAAATGAGGCTTAGACAAAAAAAACACTCTATACTTCATTACATGGGCAGATATTTCCCATGATAAAATCAACACCCTATGGCTATCTTAAATGCATAAGCTATGCAAATATCCAATAATTCGCATTTCTAACAAAAAAAAAGGGGAAAATATCTTGAGCCTAAGAAAAAACATGACCGCTAACCAAGATCGAACAAGGATCACGGTTTAAATCAGATTGATACGCTGCACCCATTATATTTCTATGGCTGCACCTTAAACCACAATCATTAGGGTTAGTTAGAATTCACTGTCACTATTTCCAATCATCAAATAATAGTTTCGTTTTCAACAAAAGCGGTGGAGATGGAGCATTTTTTTTAATATCACCGCTCTAGAGCGGAAATCCGATCACAAAATGACAATAATCGGAAAACGTCAACTTCACATTGAGACCTGATAGCGTCAAAGGGTACTTTGGTGTATTTGATTGTAGGTAAATAGTATTTCAATACTTTTTTTGTTTCTACAAAGAATTTATTCACTTATTTGATCCCAAGAAACACAAAATGTTACTACAAGGAGACAAGGAATATAAATATACATATAAAAAAACAACAATATTAGATATAGTTGATCGGTAACAATTGAATATAAATATAATAGTTAAATCAGAATAGACACACAATGTTTGTAAAAGAATATCCATAACCGTATTATTCAAATTAAGGCCACTTTTGGAACAATATGTACAGCTTGGCAAACGCGAACGATAAACAGAAAGGGTAGGTAAAATATCCACTACCAACTTTGACCCCAATATTCAGATGCAGAGCTATATTTGCCAAGCTGTGTATGCTTTTAATTGACAGGTTTTCACATCACGTTTCAAAATAAACATTCCAAACATGCCTCCTCAAAAATTATTTCACATTTTCATCATAATTTCTAACCTTAAGAGGGGAAATTATGCAGACCTATTTTTGCCGGTGATCATTTTGTGAATCAAGCGTTAAGAGGCCACGAGCGCTATCATATTTGAGGCGCTTTTTAGGGTAAAAGAGTCAATTGATAACTCTAAAACGGTTCATCGTATCGATTTCAAACGTTTGATTCTAGGTACGTGCTGCAATGGAATTTGAAATTTCAATCCACTTTTTCACAAAAAAATATCAAAAATGTCCCAAAAATGCAGTTACTTTGAAGCAATTTTTTGGGTTGATGAACAAATAATTTCGAAAAATCATTACAGCACGTACATATAGATCACGTTTCTTTTGATACCAAATTCATTTCAATTGGATAAAGATTGCTTAAAACTTTAATGGAAGAGAAATACCATTGCAGCTACCTAGATTATCTTGAGGTGCTGCCGCAGACGTAGGTGCATAGAATCGAACGTCCTCTAGAAGCCTGTCCGTTTTTGAGCTATCGACTGTTACCAAAAAAACCGTCTCAAATATGATAGCGCTCATGGCCTTTTAACTAGAAACTGATTGGAGCAGTGCATAGATAAAGGTTGGGGACAGGCATCAAAGAGTGATGGTGATTTAATTCAGGCTAGAAATGAAGCTATATATGTTTATTGTATAGTTTTTCAAATGACAACATTCAAAACTTTTCGTCCCAGATTGTAATGAATAGATACAAATACCTGCGTTCAATATTTTATGAGAGCTGTAGAAAGTATCAGTTCCTAAATATCAGTAGGATGGAAGATAAATACCAAAGAAGTCGATTCTTTAGCTGATTCTCCACTCGAGATAATGGCTGTCATTTTGGTGAACATTGTTTTTCTCTTTAAACAATGTTAGTGCTACTCAAATTAATTCGTATTTTTCACACTAGCGACCATCGACGGAAACTTCATAGCGTATTTCCATATTTTCAATCTATAGCTTTCCTATATTTCCACATAGTGGTAGTTTTGAGCTAATAATTTATTTATTTTATTTCACTCGTCAGACAATCACCTGAAGTAGCAATGAATAAAAATCTGTTTTTCCCTTGAAAAATTTAATGTTCTAATCTATAAAAATACAAAAATAAATTATGGTGACAAACAGAGATTCGACAATATATTCAAATTTTCCAACATTAAAATTATCAGATACAAAAATATATTGCATTAGATACAATATTCAACCTCACATCTTAGGCAAGTAATTTATCCAACTAATAATGAAGTATCAAAACCAAGTCATTAACAAATGGTTGAGTCTCTCTAACTCAATAATGGCAATGTATTCGAGTTTGGCACAAAAATTTGATAAATCAGGTAGACCGGTTTCGTAAAAAAACTCATCCTAATTGATATAAACAAATCTCCAAAAAAATAAACTCCATTCTATAATAATATGGCTTCAATGATAATAATATTAATTGTACTACTGAGTATATCTAAAAGGAATATATTAATACTGGCTCTATAAGGCACTATACAAATCAAGAAAAGCTATAAAAATTAAACATAATATATAAAAAAATTTGGCGTTTTACAGTAACTTATGGCAAACTTTTTGCCCATTTCTGTTGGAGGGCTAAAAGCAATATCAAAATTCCTGAGGGCGTAGCCCATAATGAAGTTATTTTTGAGAGCATTCATCAATGCTGTAGCTATTCCGTGTTTTCGGTGATTGTGAGCAACCCAAATTCGGGGTATTCCGCATTTTATGGGGTGTTTAACCTCGGAGCAAAGATCAACTTCATTTACACCTGTAGACAGCATCTGATGTCCCTCATCCTTTGCGATGGCTACAAGACATCCCACTATGGATTTGTTTTTGATATACATGAAAACCTGTAAAAAAATATTTGATTTGTCTTGTGGAATTATGATTTTTCTGTGATTTCTTATATTATTACATTTTTCTATTATATGAGAAAAAATGTCACCAGATTCCGAATGTGGACAAATTATAGCAAAATGTAAGGGTATGTTCCAGCTTCAACAATGTATCTGAAACGGACACAATGAGCAAAGAATGCAGCCTTGAACTGATTTGAAAAAGTGCTCGTAAGCACAGTTCTCATGAGCACAAAAGGGTTTAGGGCCAGTTTTTCAGGTTCCAGTTAAACTCCAGATTGACTAACTAATGGTTAAAACGTGATCCTTCCAGCATCATTTAAAGAATGTCATTCACAATCTAAACTATTACTTAGCTATCTGGAGTTTAACTTGAACCTAAAAAAGTGGCCCTTAGGCAAGCACCAAGCACAGTGCTCAGCACAGCTCTGGCAGTTAGTAATCAGTTTTATCGAAGTGTATGTACATATAATGCTGTACCAGAGGCACTTTTTGAAGGATGTGAGAAAGTTGTGTACCATAGAGGTCAGAAATAAATGCTTTTTCAAAAAAAAAAAGTCGAGATGGTGGGAATATTTGAACAGTAATTAAATTTGAATAAAGTTGAGTTTTCATACTGAGTGTTGAGATTTTGAGGGACCCACTGAACATTTGATTTGTACCTTCTGTTAGCAACAAATTTAGATTTACCTGACAGTTATCCAAAGAAAACTCCATATTGTAGCATCCCAGTTCTTGGTTAATCAGACACATCAAATCATTGGCTTTTTTCCACCAGGATTTAGAATCTGTAGGTACAATTTGTATGATTCTTCCACTATTTTGAAAATTCGCAACTATTCGTTCGTTTTTCCAACCCTGAAATAGTAATCAATATTATTGATCCGAAGGAATAGTTATCATGCAGTGCTGAATCTGGTTATGTAGTAAAATTTTTTTTGCCTTTATTTAATTTTATACTTGAGCAGGTCAATTTTCAATCTTAAAGGTACATCGAATGGTATTTCAAAATGTACAGACTTATTTATGTTGACAAAACATTGATTCCTTTTTTCGGTCAACTAAGCGACTTAAACTGGGAGGGTGAACAAACTTTCAGTCTAACTCCACTGAAAGTTTGTTAACCCTCCCAGTTTTATCTCACTTCCACTGTATGTGATGGATCGTCACCGATGGTTAAGTCAGATTCCTTCATCACACTAAACAACTGGAAACATTGTACACAAAAATAAATAATAACCCCAGTTATGGTAAAAAAAATTATTTCTCCTTGATAAAATTGTTTCAATGAACTAATGTCTATGGAACAACGTTTGTTTAGGAGCTGCACTCCATATATGGTAGCAATATTCTAGGACAGGTTGGATCTGTGACTCATAGATCAAAAGCAGCCGACAGGAAATGAAATACCTCTTTACACAAAAGAGATACATGAACAGAGGCAAAGTAGAAATTGCTAATATTTTTAATGAAAAACATCCTGACGTGCTCAATAAGATTATGCACAGATCAAAGAAATTGGACATGTTAAAGAAATTGAGTGTTTAAGATAATATAAGTGCCAAACTGCCATATAACAGTTTTCAAGTGTTTTCGCATATAAAATGATATGCCCAAGATCCAACAGAAGGCAATCCAAATGGTAGTTCTGATAGATGCAGTTCTGCCTAGAATAATGAACAAGCTGGGCAAAAACTAGTATAACTCATGATTAATTTTTTTGTATTCAGGCATATTCACTTTTACGTTAATTAATGACGGTCGGGGGGCTCGGACCCCCTCTGTCTCGAAAAAAGTTGCGAAAACTTTCGAAAATAAAATCGGAAAAATCCGTAAAAATAGAGAAAAACATAGGACCACCGAATTATATTACAAAATAATGTAACCCCCTACCCTCTGAAGGCTAGATAGAGAACGCCTGGGAACACTGAAAATTTTCCGACGGTTCCAAATGTGAAAAATAATGTCAAAAGAATATCGGTGGGGGGGGCGGACCTCCTCCTTCCTAAAAGAAATTGTGAAAATAAAATGGGAAAAATCCGTAAAAATTGTTTAAAATATCGGACCGATTAACTCAATTTTGAAAAAATCCCTCCATGTCCCCCTGAAGGACTGAAGGAAAAAACGCGATGAAAAAAAATCTGGGAGTACAGACCTACTCCTTCTCGAAAAAAAAAATGGCAGAAACTCTCAAAAAGAATGTTGGAAAAATCCGTGAAACTAGTGAAAAAAATTGGGCCGTCGAATGAGTCGAAGGAGCAGCAATACATATGCCACTTATGTAACATCTGGGCACCTGGTGCAGCCAGATAATTAAAACAACTCTAATGCTAAAAATTGCAAAATAAAATAAATGTAAAAAATCTTTTTAAAAACAAAATTTTCCTAAATTATCAAACTAAAAAGTAATATTTAGTGTATGAAAAACAAATAACTTTCAAAAACTTAAGTTTTTTTAAAGCTTGAGGCATGAAACGCCTAACACTTGAAATGAAGTCTCAATAAGTCATTCAAATCTTTCAAAAGTGCTTTGTTTCTCATACACTAAATAATAATATAATACTAATAATAATAAATAATAATAAATAATAAATTAATTTTTTCTTTTTAGTTCAATAGTTTATAAATAAAAGCTTGTTTAAAAAAAAATGATTTACATTTATTTTTATTTATTACATTTTGATATTTTAGTATTTAGAGGTAGATAACAATACTCACGTTGAACCGCAAAATATGTGCAGAGTTGTGATAATGCAAATGCATAATTTCATCACTGGGATCACCCATGTGGTATACAATCTCACACTCTGGACACTGGGTAACTCCAAATCTCTTCTGACCGGCATCGAGGAGCATCTGAGTTGAAGTCAACTTTCGAAACTTTTTCTCAGTGGAAATGGAGCTCTTATTAAGCCTCTTTTCAGGAACACTGCTGCTGGTACCAGAGAAAATTGGAAACATCTCATTATTTTTCTGAGGAACAGCCTTATTAAAAATGTTCTGCGCTGCATTTGGCATTCTGTTCAAAATGGAAGTTAGATTTTTAGCCATCTTTGGACTGCTCAAAGCTAAGCCAGAAGTGTCATCACACATCTGAGATATAGGAGAAAGAATAACACTAGCAGGACATCGAGGCTGTTGATGGAGTAAAATTGAATGATCTGAAGCTAGTACAGAGCTGTGAGCTTGCAGTGTTATTTTGTTACTAACTTCCTGGACATTAGAGCAAGCTTCATCTTCAAGAGAGCTGATTACACTATCGATATCAGCCTGAGACATTTCAGGTTCTTCTGAAACTAAATCGCTAAGATCAAACTCATTTTTGAAGTCCTTTTTTTTGTCGTTTTCTAAAAGAATGATCTTTCCATGGTCAACTCCAAGTTTCATATTTTTGTTCATTTTCACAACCCCTTTGGATCTTGAAAATTTGAAGAATTTCTTACTAACATCTGGTTCTGCCACTGGACTCATTGGTCGTTTTTTTGACTCTGTTACAACTGGAGTTGTTTTGGTTGTTATAGCAGGAGTTATAAGTTTTTTTTCGGTTCCAACTTTGGAAGGGAGTATCTGCTTCTGTTGGAATTTAACTGGTTTTGCATTTTCCTTATTTTCTATCAATGGAGCGGACTCCGCCTTGGATTTCATTTCTTTCAAATCCATAATGTAGTCAGTTATGGATGAATTACTAATAACATTTAGTGCAGCCTTCACTAATGTAGTTCTGCTGGACTTCTTGGGTTTTGGTTTGCGAATTTTATGACCTACACCAGCATTTATCTGTCCTATTCTTTTTCGTGATTTAGTTTTACGACTTGTATTGAGAAAAACTGATGACTTTGAGCGGACTTCTTTTTTGTTTATTATCTTTTCTATTATGTCTTCTGTCTTAGGATAAAATTGTTTCGTGGACAGTGAAATGTTTTCTTCTGGAAACAATGTAGTACGTACTTTGGAATTTTTTGGATCTAACTTAATATGTTTGGTTTGCTTAGGAGAGTTGTAAGGAGACAATTTTCTCTTATTGGAAGGAATTTCAGAAGAATCTAAAAGAGATTTTCGAACTAATTTTGGTAATTTTGTATTGGTATTAGAGGTATCATGGGGAGTTTTTAATTTATAAGAAGGGGAAATCTTCGATGGGGTTTCATTCACCATAGTCTTTGAATCTTCTGTAATCCTATTAATGTGAGGACTCAAATACAATGGGGACATGGTTTCCGCAGTAGGTAACTTCTCATTACTAGGAGTGCAGGCTTTGTGGTGGTCAATATCTACCACTCCTAATATATCATAATCACCAACAGTATCCGATTTTGAGACTGAACTATTATCTCCATTACTCTTTTTCAGGATACAACACTTCAAATCATCAGGGCCGAAACAAGAGTCGAAACTAATGGGGCTCATGTGACCCAAATCGGAATCCGATTCCGAATCGGAGCTTTCTGGTGGAAAGAGTGATCGCCTTCTATGAAAAACTTGAGGTGTGCGTTCATAAATTGTGGTGCTCGGCTCACTACTCACAGCATTCATGGTGGTGGTCCTACTAGAATTGGAGAAAGGTTAATATTTCACATTTTGAAACTATCAGAAGAGACTCTAGGATATAATGCAGTTGTGGAAAAAATCTACGCTTCTTCCAATTCTCTCACTCCCGTTGATTAGTATAATGAACATAGCATGGAAAACCAATAAGGGAAACATTAAAAGCGTCTGTGGATCTATGGAGATGGACTGTAGAATGGAACTATGGACTTGGAGAGTGGATGATCGCCTTTCACCTCTCAGCATGCATTTATACTAATTTTACTTTGAGGAGAAAAACTGATTAAAACCGTTGATTTATCTACAAACCTTGTGTATTCTATGAAGAATTACGGTAACACAGAAACCTCTCTTTTGTAAAACTGATTAAATTTATCTCAAGCTGAATGCTTTCAATCTCGAGAGACGAATGTTTACTTCTGAATGTTTATTATACATGTTTCTAGTAGAACTAACCGTTGATTTGCCTCCTTTTTACCTGGCGCCAAATGTCAATTTCTGACAACAGTAACATTGAATGACAGAATGACAACTTCACACTTCACGAAACACCCCCACCCCGATCACCTAACGATATTTTGTGACGTATTTCAGGGTTGCGTTCACAAATTTACTCTGACTACAGGCTCGTTCATACCCTCGCAAACTAACAGAACAGGAGGGTTTAATAAGCTCTAGCCAATTAGAATCTTGTAGCATCAACGCGTCATAGTGACGTATTTGGACATGAGTAGAGTCGAACTCGAACCAAGCAACAAAACTGTCAGCAGTAAGGCTGAATTCCCACAGATCCGACGTCCGATGATACGATGGTACGAAAATGTTCTGATTGGTTGGAAAAATGTCCTGATTGGTTGATTTGTTGTCACACCTACCAATCCAACCAATCAGAACATTTTCGTACCATCGGATCATCGGACATCGGATCTGTGGGAATCCAGCCTCTCATATACCAAGAGCTAGTCCGTCACTCTGTATAGAGAACGGCGGCCATGACATGTCCAACTACGTCACATTTCGTCACAAATGTTCTTTCATCTCTTTCTATTAGTGTCCCCATTGTCTTATGGGGACTACGCCCGTATGCACGGATAATAGAGACACGGTCGTCGCTTGTGACGTCATTTGCGCGGGAAATTTAAATACACTATTCAGTACTGTAGTGAACTACTACTAATGCAGTGTTGAAATTGGATAAGAAATAAACTGAGAGGGTTTTATTCACTATAATGATTCATCAGTTCCAATTAAGTTGTTCAATTTGAGCTCCTTGTTCTACATTTCTTTTGGACAATTCATTTAATTTTTTTTTCATCTTGTTATGGTGCTGTACAAATTTACCATATTTTCCTTTCCTTGACTTTTCGGTAACTGGTTCTAAAACTTGCACTTGATCTGTAAATGATTCCATTTTCTTTTCAGTGGATTCAGGTAAAAAAAGATATGGAACAGACTTGAGTGAGCTTTCATAGTCATCATCAACAACCGCACAATTTGTTCCGCCTGCAGTTGGGAATTCGGATGTACTGAAATAAAATTATTTATACTAACAATAGTTTCACGTTTTAGCAATAAGCTTTGTTTACCTTGCACATGGAGGTAAGTCCATTATTATTTTGAATTATAAGGATGTAATGTAAAGTTCTCTCTTACAACAATGAAAAAAAACGTTGTGGAAAGAAAGGTTCTCTTAAAGACACTATATGAACCACACTGTTCTATGCCCTGAACTAAAGAACAAATATTGTGCTATTAATTATGTACATCCATACAATACATAGGTATGTGATATATACGGCCCTTTTGTTTACAAAATTGTACTACATTGACGTCACAAACATGGCGGATGCGACGACCGTGTTTCTACTATCCGTGGCCCGTATGCACCCTAATCGACTGTTATGTCATTGTCTCTCCCATGAAATCAACTGTAATGTCTGTCATCTCACTTATTTGCTGAAAAGTTGATTAATCCAGATCAAGTACATACGGTGCATATGGGAGTTAGACTCAGGGCGGGTTGTACAAAACAAGTTCACCAACAGTTAACTGAACTGAGTTCAGTTGCCACAGACCTCATAAAATATGAGGTCTGTGGTTCAGTTGCTAAGGTACTAGAAATTGTATTGGCTAATCCTTAGCAACTGAAGTGAGTTTACTTAAACTGTTGTTGAAGTTGCATTGTACAACCCGCCCTCAAGGAGACTAAAATTTAACAAGGAGAGTTTAATCCCCATAAAACAATGGGGACACTAGTAGAAAGAGATGAAAGAACATTTGTGACGAAATGTGACGTAGTTGGACGTGTCATGGCCGCTGTTCTCTATAGACAGTGACGGACTAGCTCTTGGTATATGAGAGTTACTGCTGACAGTTTTGTTGCTTTTTTTTCTCCTTCCTCGGATGCTGGTCCTTTCACCAGCTACACCTTAGCCTCTTGGGCTTTTTGTGTTTTCCGTGTTTGTTTTACAGCACCCACTCCGTAACTCTGGTCCCCTGTACCAGTCTGTACAGGTTCTTCACCGGTTGGCTGTTGTATTCTTCGGGAGTTAAATTGGGTTTCCCGAAAATTGCCTGTCTCTTGCGGTCTAATGCCTCGCATTCTGAAAGTATATGTTTGGCTGTTTCTGTCCCTTTACCACATTGTCTGCAGGAAAGTTCTCCGTTGTACAGACCCATTTTGTGCAGATGTTTTCTCATTGGACTGTGACCAGTGAGAAGACCCGTTATTGTTCTAACTTGATTCCTGCTCAGCTTGAGTAGTTCTTCAGTTTTGTGTTTTGACGGTTCTTTAATGTATGTTTTCCCGTGGTGCATGAGGGGGGCTTCGTGCCACCTCTCCTTTTGTTTTCGCTTGACCCAGTCCCGAAATGCATCCTCGAATGTCGGATTTATTAATCCCGAGTGCGGGTTCTGGGCCAATATATGGAGTTGATGAGCCCTTTCTAGCTAGCTCATCAGCTTTTTCATTGCCCTCGATACCGCAGTGTCCTGGAACCCACATCAAAGTTAATTCGTTGTGTTCTGTGAGAACACTGAGTTCATCTCGGCATTCCCATACCAGTCTTGATGTCACTTTCGGGTTCATAAGAGCCTTCAGTGAGGCCTGGCTATCGGTACATATTTTGATCCGTGCATTGTGCATTTCCCTCATATTGATTTCTCTCGCGCATTGCAAGATGGCGTACATCTCTGCCTGGAATACAGAGGTGTTTGTTCCTAGTGAGACGCTTATTTGGGAGTTCCTCCCCTCACTGTATATTCCAGCACCAGTTCCTTCTCTGGTTTTGGATCCGTCCGAGTACCAGATCCTCTCTCCAGGTTTGCTCCTGGTGTTGTCGTCTGTCCATTCCCTTCGATCTTGCAGGATAGTCTCGAAGTTGATGTTGAAGAAGTATCTAGGAGTCATGTGGTCCGTTGGTTTCATTTCAAGAATGTTGCCTCCCACTATTTCCTTTATCTTGTTGTGATCCGATCTGTTGCTCGTATTTTGTTGCCTCAGGAGTCCCATTCTTGCCTCTCCCATGATTGCTATGTCAATCGGTGGGAGGTCCAACAGTACTTCCATGGCTAATGTTGGTGTTGTTTTCATAGCTCCCGTTATACTGAGGCATGCAAGTCTTTGTACCTTGCTCAACTCAGCCGCGGCTATTTTTTGTGTTATCTTTGTCCACCATATAGCAAAGATGCATATGTAATCATGGGTTTCACCACAATGTTGTATATCCAATACACCATTTTGGGATTTAGCCCCCATGTTTTTCCGTGTGCCCGCCTGACTAACATCAGTGTCATTTCGGCTTTCTTCTTAACTTTTGCCAGCTGTTTATTCCAGGTGAGTTTCGAGTCTAAAATCACCCCGAGATATTTAACTTCCCCTGTACCTTGTAGGGTCAGAGGTCCTAGGCTCTCTAACTTCCTTCTACGGGTAAACGCTACAATGGTTGATTTGGAGGGGCTAATAGTTAGTCCCTCCTTATCTATCCATGTACTTACCAGATTTAGGGCCCATTGCATTCTTTCCCTAACCGTGGTGTTGAATTTGCCTTGGACCGTAAAGACTATGTCATCTGCGTACCCAAGTGTTTTGTGCCCACCCCTCCAGTGTGAGTAGCAGGTCCTCCACCACCAGGTTCCACAGCAGTGGGGACAGAACACCCCCTTGCGGTTTTGTTGCTTGGTTCGAGTTCGACTCTGTACTCATATCCAAGTACGTCACTATGACGCGTTGATGCTACAAGATTCTGATTGGCTAGAGCTTATTTAACCCTCCTTGTTAGTTTATGGTGGATTTATGCAGCAGTCGTAAGTCATAAGTTTTAAGTCATAAGGAAGAATATAACCACCCAATCATTGACGAATATTCTTCCTTACGACTTAAAACTTATGACTGCTGCATAAATCCACCATTAGTCTCTTTGAGTTAGACCACAGATTAGAGAATCTAATCTGTGGTTAGACTCTCCTGTTAAATAATGTTTCTCTTTGGGTACGAACGAGACTTAAGGACTGCTTGCTCCGAATCGTTCGAAAACGTATTCTAGCTCCATGGTTTATGGAGTCAATCATTCAGAAACGTGTAAACTCTATAAACTCTGCTTTTGAAAAGATCGAGTAATGATATATATGGGATGGTGTTTGCTAGAAGTGTGCAACCGACCATCCGGGCTGGTGCTGTAAACTTTACGGGTTTTCCTGCAGCTGAAAAGTGAATTCGCCACCAAAAATCAGTAAGTCGCCCCGGAGCGCCACGGCAAATAATAATAATTGCCGTCCTCTACCCGCACAGGCTATGCCTTTGGGTACACTCTTCGAGTGTTTATGATGAGGGAATATTTTATTATTATTATTATGATATGGGAAATGATCCGTATTAAATTTGCAAGTTTCACGCTATGCAAGTTCAGGCAAGAGAGACAATATTGCATGCCTCTCGCCTTGCATCGTTTCTTTATCGATCCAAGTTCGCGTTGAAATACTGTTTGAATGAATGAGGAGTTATTTGCCAACTTTGAAAGCATTTTGTACTTTGTAGATATAAAAAAATCTCACTATTTGGAACAATTATACAAATACTTAAATTAAATATATCAGAGATCAATGTAATACATATGTCACAGTTTGTTAGACAAAAATACCTGCAAAAAGTAGCAAAATTGCATGAAAATCGCACTCAAAATAGATTTTGTTCTAATTTTATCAATGGCATGAATGTGGCCACGAACTAACAGTGGCGCATGCGTATTGTCTGAATTGGTATTGCACAGAACGCTTGGTATCAAAGTTGTTCCATTCATGAGTGCCCAAAATTGTGTGATGGTATTCCATATATTCATAATTAATTAATAATGGTAATTATAAATAGAGTAATGGTGGATTTATGCAGCAGTCATAAGTCATAAGTTTTAAGTCATAAGAAAGAATTTTCGTCAATGATTGGTTGGTCCGTATATTCCAACCAATCATTGACGAATATTCTTCCTTATGACTTATGACTGCTGCATAAATCCACCATAATATTTACTTTAGATGAAGATAAAACCATTTCGAATTTTTTGATTTTGAAACTATCAACAATAATTAATATCACTAAACTCAATTAATTGTCCAAAAATCGATCAAGAAAAACAGTTAAAATAGATCCACTACCGTCCATGTCAAGAAAAACCGGACATATTTTATCAGTTCATCCAAATAATTATAGATGGCGTACCCTTCGCTCAGAATGCGAATGACACTTTGCTATTAACTTGTTCTGTGGGATGAATTTCAAATTTAACCGTTGGCCACAGTGTCAAAATTCCCTATTCCCTTTCCTGTCGTCATCAATGTCAAATGTCATTCATATTTTCATAAAAGTGAACAGTAATTTTATTGCTACAATTCCAAATTCAAAATTTATATTTATTCATTCGAATGAGTGACTAGTAGTGACCACTGACCAGTGTATGAATGTATAATCAATATAATAAGTAAGACAGTTTGAGTTGCCAGAGTCTAGCTATTTTTGCAGAAAATAATTCATTGGTTTTATCTGAATCAAAGGTAATTTCTAACAATACTTTTATCATTGCTTTATCAACAAGTTCTGTGCATTATACAGAAGTTCCTTCATGATGGAGGTAATAAATAACAATTATTTTATCAAGTACTCCTTCAAAGCAAGATGAACTGAGCTAGATACTATTTAATGCAAATAAATAATATATACCCTCATTAACATGTTTTTCTTTTTCTAGAAATGGGCGACCGTTATAATATTCACAGTCAGTTAGAGCATCTGCAATCCAAATATATTGGA
The DNA here is from genome assembly GCA_944452925.2 of Chrysolina oricalcia. Taxonomy (NCBI): domain Eukaryota; kingdom Metazoa; phylum Arthropoda; class Insecta; order Coleoptera; family Chrysomelidae; genus Chrysolina; species Chrysolina oricalcia. The sequence continues at coordinate 27,988,841 of OX101811.2, read as the reverse complement.
ACAGGTCATGCTGATACAACAAAATATGAGTGGCTGGTTAACCAACACCGAGACAGCTTTTCAAGCTATTTGGGTCACCCTGATTTAATTAACTACATAGCAATTTGTGAAAATGAATCTAAAGCCAGAGTCAAGTTCAACCTCATGGAGAAAATGTTGCAGCCCTGTGGTCCTCCACCAGACAAACCTGAAGATTAAGTAAAACAGCAATTACTTCAAATTGATTATCAACATTTGGACAGACATGCTTTCTGAGACAGACTTAAAATTTCTTCTCTAGAGCGTTCTTTTTCAAGAAGAGTTGTGTTGAATAAAATATGAAGTATGACAATCAAGTTTTTTTTTTTTCATTACAATTGGGAATGAATTGACTTTATTTTTTCAATGTTCATATTCTTTGAGGACTGTTTTTTTATATGCAGACCTTTGATACATTGAACTTAAGTCAGTCTAGGCTTACATTATTAATGCATCAGAGTCTATCAGGTAATTAGGTAATACATCAACATGTTCCAATGCCTCACTGTCTCATTTACTTCTTAGGCAAAATATCCATGTCCTTAAATATCAAATCAAATAGGTATTTTGAGCTGCAAGTGAACTTTGACGATTTTCATACCGGGCATGCTCCACCATACAGTCTGCAGATATAATCCACTCAAAGAATGTTCCTCATCTCAGTAAAAAAAAATCATTTTTACTTTTCTATAAGGTTGGAAATGAATTCGAAGTAGGTCTTGAAATTTGGAGAATCTGAAACTATTGATGCTCTATTCATTGAAAAAGAGAACTTATGAGTTGGATAATAAATAACAATTTTAGAGGGGTGCCCCGCTTTCAAATGACTCATTGTGTATATGAGATAGCACATCTGGTGGATAAAATAAGACCAGTGACCATAGGTATTCAAGAAAAAACTTAAGAAATTCATACTCTGTTGAAGATTCGATTTTCCTCAGCATCATCAAAATTAATACCACCTTTAACAAAGGCCAATTCCAAAAAGAATCTGAAGATATCACAAACTGACGAATTCTGTTGTATTGAGATAATTTAATTATTTGTAGTTTTATTCATCAATATTACTCTTTATACATATCTTATCCCTCTATGAACATTAATGTTATTGGGGTTTTATTGAACCTCATTTAACCTGCTTGTTACAACTAGATTGAGAAGTCAATTTGTAAAAAAAAACAAATACAAATTTATTCAGTAACACATGTACAATCCAAAGATTACTTACAACTTTACTATTCTTACAATACCTTCAGATTATATTGCCCACTTCGTGGCTCACCTAATGTATAAAATTGAATTGTTGAATTTGATCTCTAGCAAAACAACTCGAGTTGAATGACTAACTTTCAACACAATCTAACCTTGCTACATAAGCATGTTAACTGTGCATGTGAATCCACAATAACCTCAGTAGCCATTCTCGACACTACCCTAAAAACAACCTTTTTCTAATAAAAATTATTAACAATTGAATAAAAAATGTATTCTACTCTTTTATGAAAATAGATGACTAATTAAATTTGTTCAATCAATCTGTAATATAATGCAATCATCTTTCCGTAGTTTCTTAGGAAAAGTAAATAGACAAATTACTATTCAATAGAGGTTCTTTCATTGAAATATATCCGAATTATCGCTGTTCTGACTGCCAAACAGTTTAATATTCAACGATAACGAAACATCTTATCATAAACTGCATAAAAAACAAATTCAATCATTAAAAACAAACTATGGATACTTTCTATAAATAATTTTGGTGCAAATACTGACCATATGAAAAGATGGTTCCTTAGAACATACGTTATTAAACAGACAACAATATAAATGTACAGACGGAGACAAAACAAAATATCCCAAAATTTAATTTTATGCACATTGTTTCTCAATATTAAAAAGTGGCAGAGCACTTGGAAAATGTAAGTATGACAAACTACCTGCCCCATGACAAATATTGGTATGTATTCGTCCAAACCTATGTATCCAACTGAAATATCAACACTGGCTAAATTGTTGCTATGACCCTGTGCAAAATATAACATGTTGGCCAAACAAATATGATACAACACAACACTCTCAGTCCTCTTGAGGTATTTTGAAAAGAACATACTAGAAAATATGCAATAAGGTAATAAAATAACATTGTGGGGCTTCAACAGCAAAACAGAAATTAAGGTCCATAATATGATTTTTGAACACTTATAAAAAATTATAGCATGAGAGAGAAGCAGGAACCAAATAATTCTACCCAAAAGAATATTAGATTCATGATTTTTCAAAATGAAAATCAATAACATAATTATAATATTTGCTAAATGAAGACCAATTTTATTTTTATTTACTAACTTATATTGAGCATAGAAGGTGAGAATGAATCCAAATAAAGAGAATAATTGATACATGAATTTATTTTCAATTTCAAGAAGCCAGTCTGAGAAATCTGGGTGATTGGCCCATTTATCACCTGTAGAATTTAAGGTTCGTAGAAATCTAAGAGCAACTAATAAAACAAAACAATAGATAAATTCATATGAATCATTTTTAGACATTTTCATAGCAAACAAGACTATGAAGACAATGTTAAGAAAGTACCAAAACTGATGCTCTTCTTCTATAAAGCTAGAAGAAATAAAAGTAAAAGGGTGAATAATGTTCAAAATAATGAAAAAAATTGAAACTGAATTAGAAAGTTTCACACGATTTCTTTTCAGCAAATTCAAGTTTGAAAGTAAAATTATTACTAGTATCGAATTAACAATAAATAATGCTGGAACAAAAACCAAACAAAAGCTCATGGCAATCGACAGAACAAAGTATGAGATTTTTAGTAATTCAAGTTTATCAAGTTTATTCTCTGAGATGATCTTCGAAATTAACATGACCAACACATTAAACATAACCAAGAGAGCTGTAATCAGAGAGCTGCCATTTTGTTTCACTGATGATGTGATCAAATTGTTCCTTATTTTTTCTGAACAACTGTCATATAATTCAACTGCTCTCGAACCAATATCTTGATTGAAACTCTTCAAGTAGCCTTCATGTAGAGTGGTAGCTAGTCCAAAATGATCATCGCAAATAGAACTCTTTTGTTTCAGTAACAAAGAATTATACCGCAAGACATACAGATACTCTTCTAAACTGAATGGAAGCATACTTTTTTGTACTTTACCAATTGTTGAGGAGGGAATATTCAATCCAAGCAAAATGGCCAAATTTACAGGAATATCAGTTTGTGGAAAATAGCTGCTCTCACATTCAAGTCCTATAAGCACTAAGGGAACGTTGGTTTCTGCATAAGTAGAGCCTCCATGTCCCCCGCTGTCCCTCATTCCATGATCTCCAGTAACAACAAGAAGGGTGTTACTTTGAATTGACAGCTTTTTGTAGATTTTGTGTATTATTTGGTCCATTTCTCTTAGCTTCTCTGGTATCAATGACGAAAATGGCCCATAAACATGACCAATATGATCTAAACCTAAGAAAACCAAAGATCATTTTTAGCAGATTGCTTGAATAGAATCGTACCCAAATAATGGAGGATCATGATATCCCAGTCATCGTTTTCGAGTTCAATTTGTACATTCCTGGTGACATTATTATCTACTTCCTTGAAATCTCTTACGAAAAAAGAATTTGTTCCTTCGAAACGGAAGAAATGATTTGGAAATAGCTTCAACCAAGTATTGTCTCCATAAAATACCAACTTTTTACCATTTTTATGCCCAGAATGTATCAAACTGTCTTGTAGAGTTCCTGTACTTGCTAAATTCAAGACCAGATCTATGAATTGGGGTATATTCCCAGCCATTAGAGCTTTTATGCGGGGAAGTGTAACTGTTGGAGATTCTACTTTCACCCTACTGATGCATCCATTTTGCCTGAAGAGGTCTGAGGTCAGGGGTGTCAAATCTGAATTTATGAAATCAAAACGAAGGGCATCAATAACTATCAACACTGTTTTTTTGAACTTAGAAATGTATATTTCATCTCTCTTCAAGCTAATGTTGTTTATGTGGGTTGGTGGATCATTGATGAAGATTTCAGTCGTTTTTGATATGGGAAAAAATCCATGAAAAAATAAGAAGACACTACCTAGTATTAATAAATAATACAACAGCGATTGTGCCATTATCTTTCAATATGAAGCTGCACAGAAATGTTTCCTATGATTTTTCTATAGAAGCCGGACTGGGATTCATTCGTTTCAACAAGTCTCATTTTTAAGAGAAATTCGCACGTCAGCATTAAGTTTTCCTCGTATCTCGTTTATCAATATTTCATATCTTTAAATCACAGATTAAAGAAACAAGTTCTTCAAACTAAATAATTTAAATTTTCATGATTTAAAAAAAAAATAAAAAATTAGGTTAACTTTCCGTCAACAGTCCACAAGTTAGTTCAGTGGTCTCAACTCGTCTCAAAGAGACTAAAGGCGAAAAAAGACAACCGCTAGATGTCGCTGAATAAACCAATATGTCTACCGATGAGGGTGAACACAGAGAAATGTAACAAGACTCTGTGTTTTTATAAGACCTTTGTGGTGAAATTTTTCCATTTGATGGATTTTGTAGAATTAAGACTATTGTTATTAGTATTTTCGATAATCTCTGGATTATTCAGTTTTATATGAGGTATAGAATTACGAGATTCTGTTTGTGTTTAGTAAAGAACTTCATCAATTTTAAACTGGACCTTTACTCTCTTCATTATTTTCATTCTCAATTTATCATTCACTTTGCATGTTTCCAGGTCCTTCATCACTTGGCATGTGTCCAGATTCTTCCTCCATTGGGTGTTCTTGTTTCAACCTAAATTTCATGTAAACCTCCAATCACATTTTTATGAATATAATTATGGTCTCTTTGTGAGCGAAGTAATTTTTTCAAATAACAAAAATACCATAATATTCGCAATTAGCTCTATTGAAAATAAGTAACAAGGTTTATTGTATCACACGAATAGGTTACAAATAACATTACTGAAATCAGAAATATCTTGAACCTATTTTTATACAATCTATTTTTTGACTCAATATTTTATTTGACTTCTGCATGTTAACCTTTGACCGGGTCTTTCGATATTCCGATAACGGAATCTTTTGACTCGGAATAACTTCTTTTTTGAGTTTTCTCCTAACTGTTTGAGGTGTAGCTGTAACAAGTCACCATTATTAAGTAAAAATGTTGAAAATAAAACGACATAGGTATTTTTACCACGTAAATGGAAGTAGAGACTGTAAACATGCATATTTTTTGTAATAGACACTGAGCACCGTCTTCCATTTGAGACACAGCTTATTTCTATCACTGAGAGAAAATTTATGAAGACTGATATCTGAAGAGCAATAAGTGGAACACTGGGGTACATTACAAAATTTCCGTGATTTAATTGGTAGTTACGGTTTTATGGATATTCTGCATGTTGATATTCACCAACATCAAACAGCCAAACACTACAGTTTACCAAAGGTCTAAAACAAGTTATTTTACACGGCGAACAATGGACTATTATTTGTTGTTCACCCTCACAGTAGTAGCTGGATTAATTGTTAGATGGCGTACACTTCGATTTTTAGCCCAAACTTAGACATCTAGACTAAACCAAGGAGCCAAGGAGGATTTAATAAGCTCTAGCCAATCAGAATCTTGTAGCATCAACGCGTCATAGTGACGTACTTGGATATGAGTACAGAGCACAAAACTTAAACACAGATAAGTTCTGTGGTACAGAGTCGAACTCCAACCAAGCAACAAAACTGTCAGCAGTAACTCTCATATACCAAGAGCTAGTCCGTCACTGTTTATAGAGAACGGCGGCCATGACACGTCCAATTACGTTGCATTTCGTCACAAATGTTCTTTCATCTCTTCCTACTAGTGTCCCCATTGTCTTATGGGGATTAAACACTCCTTGTGTGTTGTGTGTCTCCTTGCATTGGTCAGACAACGTTTAAGGATCGTTTATACCCTCGCGATTTTTCGCGTTTTTTGTATATTCGTACACATTCCAACAAAATGGAACACACCATCTGCAACAGCATCGATTTTTTGCAAATATTTTTTCAATAAATTCATATTTAAAAAAATTGAATTTGACAGTGTTGACACATGTCTCGATGTTCAATTCAGTATTTCAAACATTCAAAAACAAAATTTATTATCAAACTGACAGAAAAACAATTACCGATAGCCCGTGGAATATTGTCAGAAGCGGTTCGGGTGGGATTCCGTCTACCGTAGAATTCTACTTTTTTTTCATCGAGTAAGTGAGGTGTCATTATGGTTGAATTCATGGGAGAGACAGAGACATAACTGTCGACAATAGAATTCTATGGCTCACGGACACTGAAATGAAATTATAATATCATTTCAGTGCTCACGGAATCCCACCCCAGTGGTCGGAAGGCCTCGTTTATTTTACTGTATGGCATCGTTGGCAACCTTGCTCTTCACTGACATTTTCAATGTTGACATTGACAGATTTGTACAAATATTTTGAAAAATTTGAGAAAATAGTTTGAGTTTAATCCAACCAGATTAAAATTATTAAAAACCCTGGTCGTTTTTGAAAATGGGCGATACTTCAATCGAATGGTCAGAATACTATAATACCATAACTATCTGGTCAATTTGTGTGACATATTATTTTTAGGAAAACTTCGCTCATCTACGATTCAAAAAAAAGTCCATTATCAAGGATTAGCGTAAGCGATCATCCTTTAAAGAATGTGGTTGTATGTAGTAATGTATTCGTTATCGTACATTGTTTAAAATATATCCTCAAAGGTTACAGAAAGGATCCCTAAGAAAATTCTTGGTTCAACTCCAAGTACAGGCCGAACCACTCCAGTATCAACTCCAGCATCAATATTGGAGCCACTAACTCTAGCGTTGAAACAACTTGATCCATTGTCCGAGTTTGCTTTGCAGGAGTTGGATCCTTTATCTAAAATGGCAGCAGAAATGGTAAAGTTTCATTAGTTGGTTTTTAATTGTTATAAGCCTCCACAATTTTAAGGATGTTACTGATGCAAAAATCTCGAAAGTATCAACAGCTGACAAATCGGAAAATGATGTATTCAGTAGTATGGAACCTTGGATATCACGAAAATCTGGAATTCTGTCGAAATATACAACTTCAGAAAAACTTACTATGGTGACCAGTTTCTTATCTGAAGGAGAAAAAGGTAATTTTTCCAAAAAAATTATTATGGAGTCAATGATGTAGGTAAAAGATGAACGTATGATCATAATAATGATAATTTCAGAAAAGATTTGTTTTTGTTCAGACAGCTGAATTTGATGAAGTCTGTCTGGGCATAATGGTCTTGAACAATAGGGACTATCAGTTAATACTAATGAAGTTCTGAAAAAGGCAATAACAATTATGGCATGTGCTAGTTACAGAGAACAGGCCATTATTCATATATTTCAATGTACTCACTATGACAAGCTTGCTCATTTATCAAACTTTGATCTACATCAACAGGAACATTTTTTTATCTACCAACGAATGAACAAATACATGACTATTATTACACCAGGAATAATTTACAATTACTCCAACCCCGTAATAGTTGACAGTGTCACAGAAACATCCCATGTACAGTGGTGTGAAACTATATAATAAGCTCAAATCATCTCCAAATGTCAGTGTATTTGAGAATAAACTAAGATTATTTCTGTTGAAGTAAGCATGCTACTCAGTTGATAAATTTCTCCAAGATTCATAATTTGATGTGCTATTTATTTAAATATAAGAAAATATACTACTGTTTCAAATAACATTTTAATACTTATGTATGTTTCACTCTGTTGAGTGACTGTCTTTTGTTCATTTTGTGTGTTTTGACTTGTTTCCAGTTTTGTTAGGTTTTCCTTAATATTATTAAAAAAGAAAACTGGTTTAATAAAAGATTTTTGATTTAATTGATTTGAGTTGTTAAAAATTTTCAGTAATGGTGAAGGCTCAGAGCACTGCCGTCGATAAAGTGCAACATCGTCTCAAACAACTAGACTCTTTTGAGGAAGGCTCACAACAGAGGCTAGATCTGTCTCAAGCTGAATACATAATTAAAATTGAACAGCTCAATAAAGAGCTTGTTTCAGCATGGAATACAGAACAGAGAGTGAAAGCCCTCAAAATAGCTATACAGTGTGCAAAGTTATTAACAGACACAGATGTTTTACCATTCTATCCAAGCAAGTTTGTACTGATCACTGATATTTTAGATACTTTTGGAAAACTTGTTTATGACAGGTTGCGAATGAAAGCAAATTATTATAAGTGAGTGGTTTATGTCAATATTTATTGATATATAGTTGACACTGTTCATTTTAAGGCCTGGTTCTAAATCACCAACACCTCTACCAGAAGACTTCACTCCAGACATGGTGCCTGATGCTGCCAAAGAAACCTGCCTCAATTGGTTTTATAAAATTGCATCAATAAGGGAACTAGTGCCAAGGCTTTATGTAGAAGTGGCCTTATTGAAGTCGTACAATTTCATTTCCACCAAGTAATTATCATCGAGATACTAACAAAATTAACCTTACTCAAAGATTTAATTTTTAGTGAATGTACGGAGTGTCTACTGCGAGTTACAGATATGATACAAGGGATAGGCAACCCTTTAGTAGCAGTTTATTTAAGATTTTATTTGTGTAAAACAGGAATGGCTGCGTCAAACAAGAAATCAAATTTTAGTTACTTGCTTTTGAATTTCACAGGATTTTTGGATTCATACCAACATGTAAGTCATTTACAAGGTTATAGTTATAGTAATATGAAGGTATAAGGGGAGATTATAGTGAATATGAATAAGCAGATCCACACTGTAACCCAAAATGATATCTTTACTAATAAGGAAATCCTTGATAATCTGAAATCACTTCAGAATAGAATAAAGTAAAGTTGCTGACCTTGCCAAAAGATACTGAAAAATTACCTGTATGAAGTCATCCATATCCTCATCTATGTTTGGAGAAAAAAGTTACTTTAAATTTTAGGTTTCTAATTTGATTGTAATACACTTGAGTTCCATCTGTGAAATGACAAGTATATTGAATACTTATTTAAAATAAACCCTCTTCAATCCCTTTGACGACCTGACGAACTATGTATATATTTTCATATCAATCAATATATTTCAAAATCAGAATATAGGGTACTCTTTCATTTGGGGAAGATATTGGGTATTTTATTTACAATTAACCCCTTTTCACTCCTCTGACAGCCTAAAAAACTACGGTGGGCTGCTTTTCAGTACATATTTCAGAAGCAGAATACTTTCTGATTTCATTGAAAATATGAACATGATGTTCATAAAGTCAGTTGAGCGATTTTCTGTGAGTGATACTTCTGAATAACATTCTCCCTTATCTCATTCATTGATAAGAATCTCCAATGGAAACTGGACATTTAATAAATAATCAAATATCTGAATGAAAATGCAAATTTTCACTTTCAGATTTTTTCTTCAAGTTATATAGGGTCTTTCTCAATATCTATCAGATGTAGTTCAATGTCCAGCGTGGCTTTTGCCGGGGAAGTAGTTGTTTTCTGTTAGATATTACAAAAAAGTAACTTCAATTTTATCGTAGGGTTTTTCCATTTCCAGAGGAGTCATGTATTGATTCAATTTTCAATTGAGAATGTTTCTCTTTAAAACAGAATACTTTCCTTTTTTATTTGAGGAAGCTATTAAGGATTTTGGGTATTTTGTTTAAAATCAACCCTTATCACCCTTCAGAAGGTCTGAAACACAGGGATTGCTTTTCAGTGCATTTTCCTATTGAGTAACATACTCAGAAAAAGAATATTCTTTCATATAGGTACATTATTGGGCACCTTATTTCATTATTTCAATTCTCGTCCATCCCTCTAATGGTCTAAAAATCCATGTTCAGTGTATTTTCGTACCAATTCGCACCTTGTAAATAGAGTTCTTGTTGAATTCGGCTCTACCATAACATTTATTTTTTGTTTCAGAAAAGATGTTTAATGTCTGAAAGAGTGTATTATAGTTCAAAATACATGAATTTTAACTTTTTACTTTAATGTGTTCTTTACTATATTTTATGGTTAATGTACACAATCTTCATGTTTTGTTTGTAATTGTATCATATTGGATCATATTTTATTTACTTATTTTTTTAGTGTTTACTTTAGTTTGATTTGTCTCATGTCATGTATCTAATTCGAAGTGATCAATAAAATATTTATCTATATGAACCAGAGTTAGTTAAAATTATATTTTGCATATTTTACATTTGTTAAATCATCTTTTTTAAAGCACAACTCAACGCCCACGATGAATTTCAAAATAAATCGTTATTGAAAGTTTTTCCCATATTATGATGACAACTTTATGAACAGAACTAAACATACTGTAGATTGGAAACAGATAATTCTCTAAATTTGTTTATAAATAAGTACCTAGTAATATGATTACATTTATCGTTAATTGTATTTCGAGCAAATTTCGATTCTCAGATTTTTTTTTATATTAATCACTTTTTCTGATTAAGGGTCTTCATCCTTGAGAAAAAGATAGTCAGAAACGATTTTTTTTCTGAGTGTTGAAGGGTTGTATGATTGTATAAAGATAAAAATAATGAAAAAAATATTCTTTGAGTTTTAAATGAATGAAATAGATATTTTCCCTCATTTTTGGGCATTTTCGTTCAGTTCCCATCAACCATCAAAACGAGCGAATATTTTGGTGTTGTTTCATTTCAGTATCGAAGTCTATGATTCACTTAGTTAAACGACTTTCTAATTTTTCTCCTAGACGTTTCCTTTTTTTGTGAATAATTTTACGAAAATGTGTTGTTTTCGCGAAATGGGTTTTCTTGCTTTATTCAATTTGAAATGAGAAATATCCAGCTTTATCAAAGTCAACTAATGAAGGTTTGGTTCAGCCGTCGACCAGTGAAAACTAATCATTACTTACAATTCTGGATTCAGAAATGGAACTGAATTTCTTTTAAATGACACGCCCCTCAGGTTGCTCCTCCCACACGACTGGTGAGGAAAGGAGAGAGTATCATATAGCCAGTATGACATCTGGCATAGGGTCGGACTGGGAATGGGACAAAAGAAAGCTCATTCGGGTGGATCGAAACTATAGAAAATTATAACTTTTACAATTATTAGCTTTTTTCAACAACATGTGTTCATCAATTGGGGAACGATACTTCAGAACATTTTTATATTAGGAAAAACCAGCTCCAGAATGTTGGACGAGTTTCGTGATTTCTGATACGATTCCATTCAAATTGGTATATAGAAGCTTTTGGGTTTGAGATGTCATAATTTTTTTTGATAATTCAACGTAGCGGCTCCAAAATAGCATACGAAATTTATGATTTTATTTTGAGTTGATATATGTATAGGGATTTTTGTGGTCGGAGATCATGATTTTTTTGTCAATGTTTGATAATTCGAAATGACAGCTACAAAACGGTGGACGAATAATTATTGTCCGATTCCGTTCAAAATTAGAATGTAGGGGTTCTTTCGATCGGTGATTTGGAGTTTTATTGCCAAAATAAAAAAATTCAAGATGGCGGCCCCGAGATTTAAGGGCGGATTCTATTCAAAATTTGTATCTGAGTTTTTGGAATAGGAGATGAGTTTTTTAAAACTAAATAATTCGATATGACATATTTTACGAATGATCTAAAGAAAATATTCGTTTTCAGTGCATTTGAATAAATTCTTGTCTTAAAAACATTTTTTTATTTATATTTATCAGGAAATACACTCTCCACTTCGTCAGGGCTATTTAACGAGAATTTCGAAGTGGCATATTTTTACGCATATTACTAAATAACTTGTTCTTGTGACTCCCATATCGGCAACTCCGCTCCACATTGCTTTCCAATACAACGGTTTATTTGGACAGCGCGGCGTTTTTGATGTTCCTTTGAAGTTGAAAAGCTACGCGGACTTTTCTTGAATGTTACAATGGGGCAGCGCGGCAAAATAAACATTGACTTGAAACCAGGTGATTGTTAGGGCTTTGTTTGTTTCTTTGGCGGCATTTATATCGAGAATCGTAGTCATTCGAATTTATTCACTCCAATTTTTTTTATTTTCATCAATTATTCTATGTTGAAGAAGAATCACAATTATTTTTATCAAATTCAAGGACAACTCAATATAACCAGAAGAAAATATTGCGATTTAGTTATACAGTGTCCGCCAAAATGTTGGAACCATATGGGAAACTTTTTTATTAATAATTTCTCAGAAAGTTTCATTCTTCATAAAAGTTGGTGCATTCAATTAGACTAAGTACGCGTATATCGGTTATTGCCAGTGGCGTGTGGCTAACCAAGAAACGGCCGATATTCTAAATTCACCATAGAGTGAAGTGACATTAATATGCAAAATATCGCTAAAATGTTATTGAAAAAAGTTGTTTGCAATTGAATGATATTCCTAGTTATCCAGTTTAGTCTACCAACTACTAATTTTGATAACTAATCAAAGAGTTGTCCTCAATTTTTAATGGGAAATATCCACAATAATTTCTGAGTAGTAAGTTACTGAATTAGCATAAAATATCTGTCAAAGCAATTATCTGATCTAACAAAATCTCGAATATGAGTCGAAAAACCAGTAATGGAAAGATAATGAAATAGAGCCAGGATCTAAAAAAAAATCAAATTGGTAATTGGTGGACTAAACTCGATAACTGGGAATATAATTCGATTAAAAACAACTTTTTTCATTAACATTTTTTGATATTTTGCATATTAATGTCACTTTACCCTATGGTGAATTTAGAATATCGGCCCTTTCTCGCTTGGCCGCACGTCACTGGCAAAATCCGATATGCGCGTACTCATTCTAATTGGATGCATCAACTTTTATAAGGAATGAAATTTTCTGAGAAACTATTAATAAAAAAGTTTTCCATATGGTTCCAACATTTTGGCGGACAATGTATATACGTGAAATGAGTTTAATGTAAAATGAATACACAGAGACATTTGTGTCTGGGAATCAATAATGCTTCTAAAGCTGAAAGTATTTTATGTAAATTGCATTCTACCTGGAATTTTGGACGGGCGTGCATCTTCCTAGAGGAATGAGAATTAGGGATAAATGCTTCTAATGTTTATATATTTATTTATTTATTTATTTACGGAAGAGTCCATTACAGCATTGTACAAATTAAAGATTAAAAATTGCGGTCTTAAATATGCCTATGTTGTTGAAGGTAGAGGAAGAAATGTAAAAAAAGAAAGAAATCGCAATTTTTTTTCAATATTCATCAATGTATTAGAATAAAACATCTAGCTTAAACATTGTTTAATTTATTTTCAACAGTTGTAATAATTCACATCGGATGAATTGAATGTTTCACGGGTGATAGAGTCTTATATTGTTTCATCCTTTATATGAAATAAGACATAGTATGTAATAAGACATATTATGTACCTAAACTATGGACCTTTCCTTTCCTGCAAAAAATTGCATTCGAATCGAGAAGATGTTTTTCAAGAAAATTGCGATCAGATCTTATTGGTCACAATTTTCAATAACTAACTTGAAAGTCAAAATCTGATAACTGATTTTTTAATTTTTCATTCATGATTCCACATCTTATTTTTTATTTTCGAATCAATTCAAATTATAGCATTCATTTACACCTAAATAGTAATTATTTTGAACATAATACGACCATAACTCACAAAATAAACCAAATCCATCTTGGAGCTGCCATTTTGAATTATTGAAATTTGATGAAAAATTCATTATCTCCAACCCCAAGATACCATTCTTATCTAGAATTATTGAAATTGTTATTTCCGTCAACCGATTGCACCCCTACGCGCAACCCTCGGAAGTCTTCGAGAGACTTGTGTGAGCTAGGGAAGATCTTTTAACGTGTGATGCCATGCACGAGACCGATGACCATGCGAGGCTTTGAACCCTCGGCCCTTCACTCCAAATGCGAACGTTCTACCAGCACGGCCACCACTGCCCAGAATTCGATCATAAATCACAAAACTCGTCTGAATTTTGATAGAAAAATCATTATCTTCGAGCCCAAAAACCACTACAAATGTTATAATCCCAGAAATTACAAAACTTTTCCGTCATTTTAAATTCACAAATTTTAACCCAAAAACCGATTTTCAATCGACTCGGACATAATCATAAAACTCGTCCGCCATCTTGGAACCGCCATCTTAAATTCATCAATTTTGACAAAAGATTCATAATCTCCGAGCCAGAAAAACCCACAGACAAATTTTGAATCGAATCGGACCATAATCACAAGTCTCGTCCGCCATTTTGAAATTATTAATTTTGACGAAAGATTCATAATCTACGACCCCGAAAACCTTCATATACCCATTTTGTATCGAATAAGAAACCAAATCACAAATCTTGCTTTTTTGTTTTTTGTTTAAAAACAATGGAGTACCCACCTGCTGCGTTTCCTATTTAGGAGGCTAAAGAACGTTAAGATTCAAGTTTTATTTATACAATGTTCCTTGGGGTAATATATTCAATTGGTTGGTTACTAAATGCAAAGTTATATAAAAGTTTAATTTCCCATTCTCTCTATGCTTTCCGGGTTTATCTGTCAATATTTTATTTTCGTTAAGGTTTACAAAACAGAAGTATAGTGAACTGTTGCAATTTTTCAGTTGTTCAGCAGAGGAGTTGAAGCTGAGCTTCATGTTCAAAAAATGGCTCTGTCAACCTATGTTACCCTTTACACACCAGCCTTGGACTTCATATTAGAGGCAGTTGTTTGTAAAGTGAAGAATTCAATACTGCCAAATTTGCTCGGTATTTGTAAACAATATAAAAACAGGTAATAGATTAGAATATTCTAAAATTAAATATGAAAACGTTTCTCATTTTTCAACAGAAACCAGTATATTTTTGTAATTTTTTCAATATTATGACTCTAATGAGGCACATACAGCCAATGGCAGTTCATTTATTAGTTTTTTTCAGTTCCCTGATCCTCAACACCATAATGTCTGGTTTCAAACCAGCTCACATATCAGAAAGAAGCATGGAACTTCTTGAAATGATTACGAACTGTTCGGACGATGGTATTCCTCAGTATGTGTTATTGCGAACATTGGGACTATGTATAAGTGTATGTCCACCTCCTTCAGATCAGAGAAAACAAATCTTGAACATTGTTTGGAAGCACATAACTTCATTCACGATACCCAATGAATATATTGCTTGTGCGGAGGCTTGGGTACAATATGTAGTGATACATTTTTCTGTAAGTATGTTGATTCAAACTGTTTTATCATTTATCAAAGTGACACAGATTCCACTCCTGTGACTGCACATTCGTGGAAACTGGAGACGCTGTCTAGTGATAATAACGATGGGAGGTTTTCAACGTGCTTGTAACCAACATGATAAGGAAATATCAACAATAAACTGAAAGAGATGACAAAAAAGGAAGAATCTGTTGGGAACTCCGTAAATATAATGACAATGCTTGCAGAAGCCAGTGAAATTAAACGCAGGGAAAACAATATACTCATCTTTGGGATTCCAGAAAACGCTCCACGTTTCTCCGAATATATCACGAGTATGGTGAATTCCTTGAATACAAAAGTGGCCTTATCTGCAGAAGAGATAAAGCCAGTTAGATTAGGAGCGATTGTATGGGGTGATTCAATCAAATGTAGACCTGTTAAAATTACAATTCAAGGCGATGGTTTGGTTCCTTCCCTCATGGCCTCTAATAAAAAGCTCAAGACAATCGAGGAATATAAAAATATGTATTTCAGACCAGATCAAACTGTGCTACAAGGTGAGTACTACATGAGAATCATGAACCAGCTGAAGAAACGCAAGCGTAATGGAGAAGCTCAATTAGAAATCAAAAACAAAAATGGTCTTCCCACAATTATTATTTCAAAAAACCAACAGTAGCATCCAGCAGAAATAACATATGTCCCAAAAAATTCGCCATTTTCTACCAAAACTGCAGAGGCCTGAATACCAAAACGAAAGAATTTCATCATCAAATTATATCAACATCCCACAACATCATCGCCTTTACTGAAAGCTGGCTGAGGGACGGTGTACTCAACAATGAACTCTTTCCAGAAAATTACGCTGTTTATAGGACCGTGAATATGGATCGAGGGGTGGAGGTGTCCTACTTGCAGTTGATAACAATATCTGTCACTCTGAACAACCAAACTTGGTTTTTTCCTGTAAGAAGAGTTGATTCATTATGCATCAAGATTTTCAACCATCCTGAGAAGTCAACCTATGTTATTGTAGTTTACATTCCTCCAAACACAAGTTTTGATGAATACGACACACTCTTTGAATGTATTGAACATTTTTGCGAATCTCACCATACTTTGATACTTGGTGATTTCAATATAACTGAGTTAGCTAATTTTTATGACACAAACGCTGAGTCTACTATTTTATCTAGATATAACAGCTTCATTAACATGTGCGATTTCACACAAAAAAACAAAATTAGGAATAGTAACAACAGGATACTGGACTTGGTGCTATCACCAGGTGAAGTTGATTGTAATGTTGATTTAGACGACGATCCTTTAGTAGCTATCGACTCTCATCATCCCGCTCTTATTATCAACATACTCTTACTACCCAGTGAGCAACAGGTCTTCTTATTCAAAGAAAAGCGAATTGATTTCAAAAAAATTAACTCTCAAAAGTTCTTTAGGATGTGAATATACTTCATTCCACCTCGGATGTGAATAATGCTTGTATATATTTCAATGAAGTAATTCAGAATATTATCAGAGAGTATACTCCTCTAAAGAAATGTCGTTTACGAAAGTATCCAATGTGGTTTTCCGCATCAATAATTCGTCAACTGAAAATTAAAAATCATTATTTGAAGATGTATTGGCGAAACAGATATTTATTGTACTTGGAACGTTTGAAACGAGCCAGACGCACAGTCAAGAAATAAATCGAGTTAGCACATAAAACATTCATTGAATATTCCGAAAATTCACTCAAAAAAGATCCAAAAGCTTTCTGGAACTTCATCAATTCCAAAAAGAACAAATCCCACATACCCGGTCGAATGAAATATGAAAATCAATTCTTTACTACATCGAAATCAGGCGTTGATGTATTTGCTAAATATTTTGAAAGTGTCTATCTTCCTCCAAATAACGACGACGAAAATAATGTGAATTCATACAATAACCCCAGTCAGTACGCCAACATCAACTTAATTACCCGAGATCAGATTTTAATCGCCGGAAAAAAATTGAAAAATAAGTTAACATGCGGTCCGGACAATATTCCAGCTAAGCTCGTGAAAGATCATATACAACTATTTGTGAACCCGGTTTTATTTATTTTTAATATGATTATAAATACCAAACAGTTTCCGTATGGAAAATAGCTAGGATCTGTCCGATATTTAAATCCGGAGTGGAAACCGAAATTACAAACTACAGACCCATCGCAATTATATCGGTATTCTCAAAGTTAATCGAGATTATACTCTCAGACACGATTTACAAACATGTTTGTTGGTCGATTTCAGAGTTTCAGCATGGATTGGTCAAGTGTCGAAGTACTGCAACCAACTTGTGTACATTCACTCAATTTGTTTCTAGTGCACTAGATACCAAAAAACAGGTTGATGTGATCTACACGGGTTTCAGCAAAGCTTTCGATCGTGTTTCTCATCATCAGCTATTGAATAAATTACCAACATTTGGAAATTCACAAGCAATTCAAGAATTGTTAAGGTCTTACTTAATGGACAGGCGTTTATTTGTTGAAAACGAGGGCGTAAAGTCGTTCATCTTTTCTGCGACCTCCGGTGTTCCCCAAGGATCGAATTTAGGTCCGCTATTATTTCTTCTATTTGTTAACGATATCTGTTTGTCCATACAATCACAGAAATTATGCTGATGACATGAATTATTAATGATGAATCGGATTGTATCTCTCTGCAAAATGATGTCAATGCACTCAATGTTTGGTGTGTGGAAAATAAATTAAACCTTAATGTTGCCAAGTGCAAGGTTATGACGTACACCAGAAGAACGAATCCTATAGAATACCTGATACAACTTCTAATATGCATTTGATCTCTCATCTTACTCGTGTTACTCAGTTCAAAGATCTAGGAATATTGTTCGATAGTAAACTCACGTTTACTTCTCAAATTGATATCATCGCATCTAATTCAACTAAGTCGTTGGGATTTCTGATGCGCAATTGCAGAGAAATAAAATCTCTAGACGTTTTAAAGGCTGTTTACAATTCTCTTGTGAGGAGTAAACTCAGTTATTGCAGTTTTGTGTGGAATCCGAATCATGAGAGATCGATCGCCACTATTGAACGTGTACAGAAAAAAATTCTCAGATATTGTTTTATGAAGAAACACGGAGTCTATCCTACTAGAGGTTACAATTACGATCTTCTCTTCAGTGAGTTTAAATTCGAGTCACTATGCAAAACTAGAAAAATTTGTGATCTCACATTCATATTCAAACTCATTCACAATCTTATTGATTCCTATACGCTACTGTCGTTCATTAATTTCAATGTACCTCGTTTGACGTCTAGATCTAATTTAACCTTTCATTCGAATGTACCAAATTCTTTTCACCACTTTCACTCTCATATCAACACAATGTGTAGACAAGCTAATGAATTATGTAATGTAGACATATTTTTCTTGAACATGAATCAATTTATACGACATCTACATGTGACATTACCTAATTAAGTATTTCATCTTTAGTGTATAAATCATGTACTTCCTGTAAATGGGTTTAACCTGCTGGATGTAAATAAATAAACTATAATAATAACGGGCTAAGCAGCTGACCGGACTCGAAGATCAATTTTCTGGTAAATTGGCGGTTTCTATCATGCAAACTAGTAACAGAGTGCATTTGTTATTTTTGATTAATTTTATTTCCTAAAAGAATTTATTCCACCAATCTCATTTGCTGATAACTGTTAAATTATAATCCATAGGAAATGTAATTTATATTGATTACTAAAACTGGTTTTCTTACAGAGTAGAGAACTCAATGTGATTCTGGGTGACATTATTGATCACATGACCCCTGACAGAAGTTATGAAAAATATTACAGTGAATTGAAACTCATAATTGGAAATATTGTCAGACATATTCAGGATTTTGAAATGTTACTGGTCATGGTGAGAATTACTTATATTTCAATTTGCGAAATAGTTGATATTATTTCTAATATTCGATTTTCAGGATAACTTTCTGCCACTTGTTGATCTTTTTCATCAAGAGACTCTCAAGGTTGAAGTATGCAAAAATATTCTCACCTCTTGTAGCTGCGAGTATAAAACAAACGATCCGGTTATTACAAATGCTTTGATGTTTCTGTGTAGTATACTGCACGATTCTGTAAATGCTCTAACACCTGAAGATGAATATAGACAAATTGGAGAAATTTTGTGTGGTGTCATCAGAAGGGTTGATTATGGGAGAGATTTCGAGCAACAGCTCAACTTTTATGTTGAAGCTAGAGGGACATTCTCCAATATTGATGTAGTGTTGGCAGAGCTAGTGCAGGTTATTAATTGTTTTACATTTCCTCAACACGCTGTTGAGTATTTCTCAATAAAATTACCTGCACTGCTATCCCAGTCAGTAGAGACATTCGCGTGGAAATAAAACATGGACAGCTCAAATTCCGGATCTGCTTAGGTGAAAGTACAAAGTACAAGATGGTGAAAGTCTCATTCGTTCTCTGCGTATGAGCAGGAAAATTTAAAAAGTTATTTTGATTTTCCGTTTGGCGCAATAACTTTTGAAATGATGAAAACAGAGGAAGAAATTTCAGAGCAAAGTTGTAGCTCTTCATTTTTGTTACAAAAATAGGTTTCAACAAAAATGTTTGTTCATATGACCGTGTGAGAGTTATCCACAGTTTTCTGATAGTCGGTTTTAAACCACTGTGCAAGCGCGGGAGCCCTTCTGGTTTTAAGCTATTTGGATTGCATGCATTGCCGGTGTTCAATCGGTTAGCTCTTGGTTTCGTAGGGAAGACGTATTAGATCAAACTAGAGGGCACATTTCTCCTCAACCCTTACAGACTCGACTTTTTTTGAACAGATGAAAACAATTTATACTTTGTCAGGTTATTTAATTTTTGGTATTTGTTTGAAAGTGCTAAGTTCATCCGTTTTTGACTTTTGATATGTGCACTACAGTGGACACTTCGCATAATTGCTAAAGGAAAAATTTCGGATAACTAGTTATTTTATTTATTTTTTTTTAACTTTCATTTGTAAGTATGTTATAGACAAAACCAGTTTTGTTTTTTGCAAATACAAAGATGAACCATACATTTACGGCACATTACGTCAGTTTTGCTTTTGCACTTGGGGAATTTGCATCTAGATGCAACACTTTTCGGATTCATCTGATTCATCAAACATGTCTGAAAAGGAACATGTATACTCTCAGTCTACAAACAACAAAAATAACCGAAATTTTACGAATACCTCTGAGTTAGTGCGAATCATTTTCCATCCATCATTTTCGTCGCTGAGAATGTGAATGTCAGAACCATCATTTTCTTCTTCTTTTCATAGGTTAATCCTTTTCTACTCATTTTGTACGCAAAAATCTGAAGCAAAGACGTTTTTTAGTCTTTCAAAAAAAATACGTATATTTATATAATACGTACTCCACTTAGTCCTATAGTACACAAGTTTCAGGCGACCAAAATACCAAGGTATTTTCAAAATTGTAATAAACTAGAATGGTTATATCAATAACTGACCAATTTTAAACAATTAACAATTTTTTAAGCAACACACTACTTGCTAAAATTCAAAAAACAACGATAAACGAACAGATGCACGACATTAAGTAAATAGCCTGTTTTTTAGAACAAGAACTGCATAGTGTGTTCATATTTTCATGGATAGATGGCAGAACAAGCTGAATTCATAATAAAACCTGGATGCAAATATGTATTCTGGAATGCGGCGGTCAAAATTGAATTTTAACCCGTTTTTATATTTGCTTAAATGATGTAAGTACACTTAAGTGCACTCCAGGATCGAAAGGGTTAAGGAGTAACCTTCATAATTTCGTACTACCCTTAAAAACTGTGCCAGTAAGAAACATTGTAGGTGCATGAAGATTGACGTGCTAGTAGATATTGTTGATCTTGATTATTAATAATTAAATTGAAAATGGCATTTTTCCAGACTATTTGAAGAGAACAATTAGTTTGAAACCTATTTATAAAGATAATAAAAAAACATTTCAAATTATCATCCTATTGCACCTTTGAATGTTTTTGCTAAATTTTTTTTTAAAATGTTGAAACAAAATGTTTTGATAAATTTCAATATGCATTCCAACAACAGTGCAATACGCAAGCAGCAGTACCTGATGACTATACAGGTAATTATAGTGTGTTGCAATATTGGTTGATCTAAAAAAAAAGCTGTTGACACTGTCAATCATACAATTCTATTAGATATCTTCAATAATCTGGGTACAAGGGGACATGCATTAAATACATTTTAAAATTAATTTCGAAATCGTAAAGAATATGCCATTATTTACCAATATGAAAGTTAATAAAAAGTATCAACAGTTGGAGTTCCACAAGGTTCTGTTTTGGAACCAATTCTTTATTTGATTTATGTGAATAGCATTATGAATATCAACCTTAATGGGAAAGCATTTTTCTCTTGCAGGTGATACTGTACTCTCTCACACACTTAAAATGTCCAAACATTAAAAATAAATTTAGATAAAGATATTAAAACAATTGAAATATTATAATATCTGTGGTATTATGGTTTTAGTAATTATTTACCAATATGAAAATTAATAAAAAGTATCAACAGTTGGAGTTCCACAAGGTTCTGTTTTGGCACCAATTCTTTATTTGATTTATATGAATAGCATTATGAATATCAACCTTAATGGGAAAGCATTATTCTCTTGCAGATGATACTGTACTCTCTCACACACTTAAAAATGTCCAAACATTAAAAATAAAATTAGATAAAGATATTAAAACAATTGAAATATTATAATATCTGTGGTATTATGGTTTTAGTAATGATTTATTTATTAATTGTATATATATATATATATATATAGATATATATAGATATATATATATATATATATATATATATATATATATATATATATATATATATATATATACATGACATATCTGACATATTTATGCAACAAAAACTCATTGTTCATGGAAACAACTTTTGAAGCAATTCATATTAATACAGAATACTACAACTCTTCCCCCTTACAAATAAAACAAGAACAATCAATATTGTAAACGATCAGGAGGTCTTGTCATACGTTTAGGTCTCCCAGAAACTGTAATGAAAGGATTTTCATTAAATGTTACGACTGAAACCACGTTCGTTTCCGGTCGTTGCCTTACAATTTCCGGTTGTCCTTATCGGATTCCCTATTGGCCATACTTGTGGTAACAAAATCACAAGATAAAAGTTGATTTGAATGTCTAGTCCATATCTTTACCTTGTACACATATTTACCTATCCTATTACCTTACCAGCTAACCAACTAGGCTTCACAAATCTGTAATCTCTAGCTCTGACAGACTGTCCAACAAGAAATTCAACAGTTCTTCCCCCCTTATAATAACGTTTTTGTTCATCCTCAACTCTCTTCATGTTTATTTTAGCTTCTCTTATGTGGTCATTATTATTAATCCTTTTCATATTCTCAGGTTTCAAGTCTCAATCTCAAAAAACGACCAAACATTATTTGAGCCGGCGATTTCCTAGTAGAACAATGCATAGTATTTCTGTAATCAATTAAAAAAGAACTTATTGATTTTGTGAAATCGATTTGCTTGAAAGTGCAAATTTTTTTTATTCAAATAATTTTTTATAGTTTTAACCACATTTTCTGCTGCTCCATTTGACTGTGGGTGATATGGTGGACTATTCATAAATCTGATACCATTCAAACGTAAAAATTCTTTGAATTCCGTCGAGCAGAAATTTTTTGCATTGTCTGAAACCAAAGTTTTGGGAAGCCCAAATCTGGCAAATGTCTCTCTTAATTTATCAATACAAGCTGTGGAATTGGTTGATGATATAGGAAAAACTTCTGGCCATTTCGAAAAACCATCAATGATGATAAAAAACATTCAATTGTTAATATATAACGCACATATTCATCTCTCGCATCAGATATATGATCACGGTGTGATCATCATGCAGTCAAAAACAAAAAGGGTTTTTATAGATTGGTGAATAAAGCAATAAAAGTAATATTTGAAAAACCTTGGGATACACCATCCTCAGAGTTGTACAAAAGCACCAATAATATGACACTGAACCAGCTTATTAAATTTGAAAAAGCTAAAGTTGCATTCAAGTTAACCAAGAATATTCATTAGAAAAAAATTCCAAATTATATAGTCATAATACTCGGATTTTGACCCACTTTCACTTGGACAATATTCATTTGAACAAAGCAAAAACGAATCCAGTTTTCGGATCCATAGAAACATTCAAAAAATTGGAAAAGTGTAATTTAATTTTCCAAAAAATTCAAAGAAAATTTGCTCTTGAAATGATGTTCATTTAAATAGAACAAAACTTTATGAATTATTTGTATTACAAAAAAACCACAACTTGTTCCAAACTTGAGTGGCTAATGAGACTTTTGCTCGTCTGAAACTTCGTAGTTTCACCAAATGATATCTAGCTGTTCAAATTCGTGTCTCTATTAACTGGACTATGCTGGTGAGGTTTTCTTTCTCTGCATCTCACATAAAATCGGCGTTCTTTCAGCTAGTGAATGCTCTCTCAGTTAACACAAGGCAAATTGTGAAGGGTATCCACACAAGAAAAACGGCAGACTTTGTAAGAGCTTGTGCAGCATATTGTTTCATCACTGTCCCTTCAATATTATCAGAAAAAACTCGCCTGGAACTCTATCTGCTATCAGGGCAAGTTGCTCTCTTCAATCAGTGTTTGGGGCAAGGTATTTCATGTCTTGCAACCATAGAATATGTGATTTACTATTTTTACTTTCAGCTGATGCTTGTTTCAAAGCAGCCCTAGTGATGTTACCTGATTTATCGGAAGTTTCCTCCAAATCGGAAACATTTCTCGTGCCTTATATAAAACAATTTCTGTCAACTCTTCTGGTTGTACCAGATAATCCTGAAAGAGGTGTACTGAGTTTGACTAAGAGGCTACTCAATGTTATGAGAGATTTAGACTGGAGCAGACCAAATTGTACATTGGGAGCGTTATATATCAACGTGCTTGATGTTTTGACAGCTATGGCACAGGAAGACTATCCCTATCATATTGATAAAGGTTGGTTACTGGTATAAATATTTCTTGAGTTTGTTTAATGGGCTCATTTGATATATCTGTACTGGTTACATAAATCGAATGTACGCCCCTCAAATAGACCGAACTCCCATTACCTAAAATTGTTGAAATAAAACCAGGAATTCGAAAACGAGGCGTGGCTACGCTTGACGTCAATACAGCCGCCACGCCGATACTGATGATGGGCCATCGCCAGCTTTATCAATCATTCAGTATGTTGTAAATTGTAATCTATTGTTTCATCATCAATTCATAAAGACAGATCCTTAAAAAGTGTACAAGTATTGTATAGTACCAGAAAGTTATTGATGAAAATAAAAGTATTGAAAAACAATCCACTATTGGAGTTCCCCAAGGTTCAGTACTGGCTCCTATTTTCTGTGTTCTATGTAGATAGTATAACCAAAATGAAATAGACAGGTAAACATTTTTCTTTTGCAGATGTGATAGGTACTGTACTTTATTTTTAAGCTAAAAATATAAAAATTTCGGAAAGTAATATTGAAAGAGATATTCAATTGTTTGAAAAATTGATAGATGAAATGAATTTAACTATTAATTTATAAAGCACTGTTTACTTGTTTTTCAAACACAAAAATATAGACCAAATAAAATTAGAATTAAAAATAAAGAATAAAATGTTGAATGAAGTTGAAGAACACTAATATTTAGGACTGATGATTGAAGAATTTAAATTTTGAATTTAGAAAATCTATTATTCCTTAAGAATTGATTTTCTAAATATTCAATTTTAAAATCTCATTCATAATGCCCATATTGTCTCACATATTTGATATTTCATAACAATCTCTTGTAGTAAAAACGAGATATAATTTATCGTTTCAAGAATAAAGCAATAATTTTTAAAATACCGTGGGGAATATAAATATTTACCATAAAAATAATAACATCCTTGCAACATATGTGGCCTGTATAAAAACAAGGAATACCATAAACAACGAATAGAAAAAATTCAAAATATTTCAAAAATTAATAAAAAGGTTTTTATGTGCTATCATGATTCTGATAAAAAATTTCAAAAGTTCAAGTGATATAAATTCAATAATTTTCATAGATAGATTAAATTGTTTGGCAAAATCTACAATGAATTTAGTGATGTTTCCTCAACGGAAATAACAAAAAAAATATTTTCAAAAATTTATAGGTTTTTCCTTGTGTCTATGGCTATATCAATCCGTTCTAACTTATTATAGAATACAAATAAATCTGATTACATAATTTTTCAACAAAAAAATAAACAGAATTGAATCTCAATTTGAAAACAAAAAATGATATTTTAAAACAAACTTCACAGTCACAAATAAGTAATATGGATTGACGAAAACTTGAAGTGCTTATGAAAAAAAAATTCCACTAATTGGATCACTAAGAAGATGTCCCAAAGTCGATCAAAAAACGGCAAATATGATTCTACATTTTCATATAAAAAGTAGAATTACCTATATCTCATAAATATTTGGGGAACATGTTTTAAAATTAATTTCAATAAAATTTCCACTTTGACACAAAAAAGCCTTGAAAGTTTTGCATCGTCTTCTATATGCAGTGAACTCTATGGTTAGTATAGAGTTCACTGTCTATATGATACACCAACTAGTCAACATATATCACAGAAAAATTTTCGTTAGAAGAACTTTATACAATAGAAACTTTAAAAATATCTTTCAATATTGTGAATAAGAAGGTTAAGCTAGAAATTCTGAAATTCATAGTTATACTAGACAACATATAACTTGTTCCATATTGATCCGGCTAGCACAATTGTTGAACAAAAAAGGTTCGCACATTCAGCTCTATCAGATTTTAATAGATTGCCAAATGAGCTAAAAAATTCCAGAAACATCCATTTTCAGTATGATGGAATTACCATCGACTGTTCTTAGTATATAACTTTTTTATATTATTGATTAATCTGTTTTTAGTTTTTCTACTTCAAATTGTTTAGATAAGATTTATAGACCACAAATTATTGAAATGTTTATAAATAGTCTTCATACCAGCTTTACGCAACTGTCTGACTGTTTTATATTATTCCTTTTTTAGAAATGTTATATTTTACTTTTGAGTAGTTTCTTAAATTCCTTGTATTATACAAATATTGATATATGAATTAAATTAATTAATGAAAAAAATAGATGAATAAATTATGTCTTGTATTTCTCAAGAAATGACCATGTTGACAAAATACCATGACGTGAGGAAGGGTTTCAGTGTCTCAATATAGTGTCTGCATTGTTTACCATCAGATTTATTCAAGGACACTAAAACATTTTCTTTAAGTATACTAATAAAATTCGAAAGACCAAATTTGTATACATACTGACAAATAATTTACAAAAAAGTAACATGGCATTAATATCAGAAATGCAAATAACTTTTATTTAAATGACATTCACTCAAATAAAGGCAAAAACAATCTATCTAGTTCTATAGAAATTTAGAACAAACTTTCAGACGATATAAAAAAATCAAAGTCAATAAATATTTTTTTGAAAAAAATATGCAAAGTTGTTAACCCTTTGCGGCCCTTTTTGTCGGGGCTGCCCCGACAGTACAAGAATATAAATGGACCGCAATGGGTTAAAGGATCCCGCACTTTTCTTATGTAAAGTGGCGACCGGTCAAATTTTCTGAAAGTTTGGTATGTTGTTGTACCTGACTCAGTAACATAAAGTGTCAATGGGCCCAACCCAATCCGATGGCTAGTTTTCTAAATACGGGGTGTTAAAGTTGAAAATTGCCCAAATTTTCGGATTTATTTTTTATTTATTAAAAGTTAGATCGGATTTCTGTTATGGATATCATTCTGATGTAAGTTGTACTATTTTGGAATATTGGATCTTTCTCTCAAGCATAATTTCAATTCCAGGTTGAGAAAGATATTGAAAATTATATACTGTGAAAACAGGAAAAGTTAGAATAAAGTCAAGTGCTGATTTTATTGAAAATATGAACAGGATGTTCATAAAGTCATCTGCTACTGAAAGACAAACTAGTCGCTATTTTCCATCGTACAAGATAACCTCTCTTGGAAGGGATTCATGTTGTAAAGAGAAACATTCTCAATTGAAAATTGAACCAAAACATGACTCCTTTGGAAACGGAAAAAACCTACGATAAATTGAAGTTACTTCTTTTGTAATATGTAACAGAAAACAACTACTTCCCCGGCAAAAGCCACGCTGGACATTGAACTGCATCTGATAGATATTGTGAAAAGGCCCTATATAAATTGAGACAAAAAATCTGAAATTGAAAATTTGCAATTTCATTCAGATAGTTGAAATTAAAAGAAGCTATTTTTTGTAATATCTAAAAGAAAACAACTACTTCCCCGGCAAAAGCCACGCTGTACATTGAACTACATTTGATAGATATTGTGAAAAGAAACCTAACTTGATTGAAAAATTCTTAAAGTGAAAATTTGCATTTTCATTCAGATAGTTGATTATTTATTATGTCCAGTTTCCATTGGAGATTCATATCTATAAATGAGATAGGGGAGAATGTTATTCAGAAGTATCACTCACAGAAAATCGCTCATTTCATTGATGCGTGAATTGCATCTCTTTCGTTAGGCCTCCAATACATTTTGGTCGACAAAAATCTATTTCACTCTTCAAAGATCATCTGGGAGGTCGAAAGAATTGAAAATCATACTCTTCAGAAGCAATTTCACACTGTAATGATGGAATTTAGGACTAAAAGTCAAGTTTATTATCCCATATTTCCGATTGTCAAAAAAATTTTAAAAAGGGGTCTAGATAGTATTTGAAGTCAAATATACGTTCTCGAGCAATTTAGTGCTCCAATATGTGGGATAAAGTGATCGAGAAATCATCTATAAAAAAATTATTTTGAAATTGGGGAAATATGTTGTTTTCAGCAGAAGTTGGACTCACTAGAAATAATTTTACAGCTCTATTCTGCTGAAAACACAGTCCATTTAAAATAAGTCAAAGTCAAAATATACCTACTTTAATGTCAGAAGTTTTTCAACTTATCAACAAAGCCCTCAAGTATGAATATAAATCTAAATTGACAAAATACAATTGGCATGGTCACTCTCCTCACAACTGAACTTAATTAACTGCAAGCGATTTACAATTGCACTGACTGATCAGACCGATACAAACTATATAGAGCACCGCTCAGAGTACCGATACTGAAATCAAAACAGTTGTTATGACGTCACGAGGTCTGAGCGCCAATTCCCGAAGATTGCGATTACAAGCTCAATTATTTCTGGACTGGATGAACCTTTCTACTTAAAATTTTTGGAAGTTTCTAGGAGTATTATGTACTTCAAGTAAACGGGGGAAGAATTATATTATCGTTTAGACCGACCGAATGAGCCCATTTACGTATAATTACTTTTCTGTTCGATTTTCCAGTACAAGTTATTTGTTTTCCTTTGGCCACTATTACTAAGGTAGTGTTGGGGAATAAGGCCCACTTAACTTTTGCAAATTTTCTTATCCTTTATATTTCATTAAAAAAATCTGAAACTTGATGAGATGATTGCTTGTGATGTTTGCGGCTATGTTAACGTCAATACTCGTCTCCTTCAATACCTTAGTAACCGAAATAAGACAAATTTTAAAAACTTGCTGTTGGGCCTTTTTACCCGCCTATTAGGATAATAAAGCCCATAGTGAGTTATGCAGAATTTTGTTTATTTATTGCATATATAAATATAAACAGATCATTTATATTAATTAGAAATGGTAGAAACTTAATGAAACTCTAAAAAAAAAATAAACATTAATTCTACAAAAAGTGATAAACTTAACAAAATTCAAACAAGGAAATTAAATTATTAAAAAAATTGATAATCTAAATTTTAAGAACATCCCCTACAGCAAAAATCCTCAACATCTTCAGCCGTCAGTCCTATGCAAGTTTCGTGTAACCAAGTTCCACATTCTAGACAATTTCGCATGTTGCCCGCGGGCCTATTACTCGATCGTTGGTAGGGCCATATTACTGGGCGAGCACTTTTTCTTAAACACGCAATTTCCAGAAAAATTAACATTTTTTTTTAACTTTTTCTGTTACTGCGAAAGATAGTACCAATGTTATAGTAACTGATGGAGCACTATTCGTTTCTTTAAGTAAAATAGGTTGAATTAAAAAAGACGTTTCACCTTCTGGCGAACTTATAATCTGTGCAGCCTAAAACTTCACATTCACCTAGTGTTGTTTGGCGAACTGAAGTCAACGATCTTTTAATAAAGCTTGACCACTCAGATGATGAAACTAACCATGTTGACAGATTTGAAAAAAATTGCCAGTCTTCAAGGAAAAAGTCTGTGGGCCTTATTTACCACCGGGCCTTATTCCCCAACACTACCTTATAAAAAAAAAATACATTTATTGTCTAAACAGGATAAATCCCAATTACAAGACAGTTTAGATGTTTCAGTTGAGAAATACAAATAATACAGATAATACAGATAGTGCAAATAATACAGGTAATTAAATACACATTCTACAAATATTACAGATAATACAAATACAAATACTATGAGTAATACAGATAGTCCAGATACAAATAATACAGATAATGCAAATACAAATAGTCCAATTGTGTGCAGATACAATAAGGATGATTTTAGTGAAATAGTTATGCCATTATGATTGAGAACATGGAGTTGATTGTTTTATATATAATAATTGTTTTAATTTTTTCTTGAAAGAGCCTATTGGTTCATTATGAATGTCGATTCCAGAGCATACTTCATTTACTATTTTACATGTTGCATACAACGGAGATTTTACAAGAATGTTTGTGTTGGGTTTAGGTAAGTAAAAGCACGGTTTCTGCCTGCAGTTGCTAAGAGGGATATGAAAGTTTATTTGGTCCAATAGTTCAGGGCAGTCGATTAGATTGTTTGTTAGTTTGAAAAGGAATAAGCAAGCACAATATGATCTACGATTTTCCAGAGATAAAAATGAGTATCTGCAGAGCAGCAAGTTGTTGTCATAACCTTGGGGGGGATAAGCCCCATCCGACTTGAATGACACATATTTCAAGAAGAACCTTTGTACTGATTCCAGTTGATCAATGTGACATTTATACAGTGGGGACCATATCAGAGAGCAATATTCCAGCCTAGATTTGACAAATGCATTATATAAGGCAATGAAGCAGTCCTTGTTTTGGAAGTCTTTGCATGTTCGGAAAATCATTCCTGTCATTCTCTTAGCAGAAGAAGATATTTTGTTGTAGTGATTGGAGAAATTGAGTTTGGAGTCAAATTCAATCCCAAGATCTTTAGTTTGCTGGTTGCACTCTAAGGTAATATTGTTGATAGAATAGGAAAACTCAATATTTTACTTTTTTAGGGAGTACGTGTTGGATTTGCATTTTTTAATATTCAATGGAAGTTTATTTTCAATGCACCAAAGATGAAGATTATAAATATCGTTTTGATTCAATATTTCTGAAAATTTTTAAATCGTCTGCAAACAGCAGCAATTTACTTGAGATGTTGTTCCCAATATCGTTGATGAAGATCGAAAATAAGAGGGGGGCTAGATTACTACCTTGAGGGGCACCGCTTGACGCTATGAATTGATGGGATACGTGACCTCTAAATTCAACGAAGAGTTTACGGTTTTGCAAGTAGGATTGAAATAGATTAATAAGTTGTGTGTTAAAGCCATACTGATTAAGTTTTTCCAAGATTATTTGATGATCGAGCTTGTCGAATGCCTTCCAGAAATCGGTGTAAATGGTGTCCACTTGAGAATGATTGTCGAGGGCGATGCTCACTGACTGGGTAAAACATGGGTAAAACACATGAGGTTCGTGACAGTAGATCGTTTGCTCATGAAACCGTGTTGGTCGAGTGAGATTATGTTTTTTAGATTAGGGAATAATATGTGATGAAGACATATCTCAAAACCCTTTGCGAAATTGGAGAGAAGTGTGATTGGTCGGTAATTTGTAACATTATTGATTGTCCCTGATTTGAAGATTGGACATATTTTGGCGATTTTCCATCTGTCCGGAAAACTTCCGGTTTTCAGGGAAAGATTGAAAATGGACTGAAGCGGTTTGGCTAGGATTGCAGCGCAGTCTCTAACAAGAAAGCTAGGGATTGAATCATATCCGGATGTGTGTTTAGCTTTGAGTTTCTTTAAACCATTTAGTACCTCCGTTTCCGAGAATGAGTTTACATAGATTGTTGGATAATTGGTTGGTGTGTTAGGTAGGTTGGTTATCGGGTCTGAAATAGGGGAGTAGGCGCTTTCGAAAAACTCAGCAAATGCATTAACTATACTAGGTGGATCGCTTAGTTCAATATCGTTAAAATATTCAATACCAGGAATTCTTGATATTCCCTTCTTGTTTTGAAAGTATGACCAGAAATTGGATGGATCAGCTTTAATTGAGTTCTCTGCTGCAGTTCTATACTGTTTGTATGCGGTAGATATTTTTGATTTTATAGATTTTCGAAGGTTTTGGAATTGTTGTTTGTCGGATTCGTAGTGCCTTTTTTCATTTTCTTGAATAGTTTGTGTTTTTGTTTTATTTCGTTTATGATTTCTTTGTTGAACCAGGGGGGGTATTTACTGGTGAAGTTGGTTCGCATGGGGACCCATGCATCAAGTATTGAGTAAAAAATTGAGTAAAAGGATTCTGTAGCTGAATTTACGTCTGAGAACTGGTCTAAACATGACCAGTCGGTGTTTAGGATGGCAGAATATAATTCAGGAAAGTTTGCTTTGCGAAAATTGTAGTTTGTGCAGTTCCTGTTGTAGGATATTGCCACGTTGCTTTTGGGAAACTTTACAGTGACTTGTAATGCTGGATGGTATCCATCTTCAGGGACGAAGGGTAGATCATCGTGGCAGGTGGTGCATTCCAGGTTTGAAAAATTAGGTCTAGCAGACGCCCTGAGTGGTTTTGGACTGTATTGAACTGATTTAAGTCATAAAAGCTGCTGAATTGTTTTATAGTAGCTAAGTTGATGTTGTCGATAATTGCGTCAAGGTTAGAGAAATGAGGTTGGTTGAAATCCCCCATAATCAACAAATTGCTGCCGTACAGATAGTCAAGTGATTCTAGAGTAGTGAGTAGATTTTGTATGTGGAGGTTGTTAGCATTGGGAGGAATATAAATTACAAATATAAAAAATGACTTATGCTTGAATATTACCTTGCTTCCTACAATATCAATAGAGGTAAAATTATCACGATATTCTGAAAGGTCTATTTCTGCCGCTTCACAGTCTGATCTATTACCCAACATAACACCTCCACCTCGTGAGACTGAATTAGCAACAAGGTTTCTGTCACTTCGAAACAGCATAAAGTTGTTTGGGACTAGTTCTGAGCTGGAGACGTTTCCTTGCAGCCAGGTTTCAGTGATAGCAATGATGTGATACTCGGAAGCTGATGTGGATTTGAGGAATTCGTGAGTTTTGGTGTTAAGACCC
The DNA here is from genome assembly GCA_944452925.2 of Chrysolina oricalcia. NCBI lineage: Eukaryota > Metazoa > Arthropoda > Insecta > Coleoptera > Chrysomelidae > Chrysolina > Chrysolina oricalcia. The sequence goes on along the minus strand of OX101811.2, from coordinate 27,955,967 downwards.
CTGACGTTTTGGTAATAGCATTGAATACTTGAAGGTTCCTGATTAGACGTCCCTACTAGTTTTTTACAATTTTTGGTTCACCATGTATGTACTTAATTTTCAGATCTCTTTCTCCTTTGGCTATACGTTCGTTATCTCTAGTTAATGAAGCTTCGTCTATATATTGTAAAGCTTCTGATATTGCATATTTTGACATTTGACTTTGATTTACTACAAATTAATCTATCTGCAGAAATGACCAATACTATCATTAAGAACAAAATCAATCCTCGTATCATCAAAGCCCCGGTTTCCTCATATAAAACAGTAAAAAATGGAAGAGTTATCATAAAATGTCAAACCAAAGAAGCAACGGAAAACCTTTTCAATCTGGCTAAGAATACACTAAAACGAAATTTTAAGGTTGAAACATGAAACAAAGAAAACCAAGAATTGTTATGTTAGGATTGGAAAAAAAATATACGAACAGTGATGAATTGTTGCAGGAAATTAAAGATCTTAATTATTTCATTGATGAAAAGGATAATTGTGAAATAAAATATACAAGGCAGTCAAAATTTTCAAAAAAATGGATACTCTATGCTGAAACAAATGGAAGAACATTTAAAAAAATTGTGAATAGGGAAATTAACATTGGCTGGGGACAGTGTAAAATTCTTGAAGACTATAACATTTTAAGATATTACAAGTGTTGTGCTTTTGGCCATAAAACATGCGAGTGCAAAAACTCCATTCAAAATTGCTCTTTTTGTGCAGATGCACATTCAGTTAATCAGTGTGATAAGAAATGTTCTGCGAAATGTATCAACTGTTTTTATGCAAGAGAAAACTTTGGAAGTAATCAAAATATTAACCATTCCAGTGACGATACTGTGGCGAAGCTGCGGGCGATGCCGGACCTGAACTCTTACGTAGCCGGCACTCGGCCGCGGGTAACTGTTGTTGCGCTATGCACCGAGAAGAATCTGGAAGATTCGAGGCTTCACGAGAAATTTCATGAGCTTTCGGAGAAGTGAGCGTTCGATATAAAAAGAACTACGCAGCGGACGGACGGACAGTCAGTGAAGTGAAAGTCGAATATAAATATCTAGTTCCGTGATTGTTATGTAAATTAGAGTATTGTGTTATTGAATCATTGTATTTCGTAAAATAAATTATTTTAGAGTGAAACAGACTATAAATATATTACATTTGGTGTTAGAAGTGCGATTTTTAAATACAGAGTGTTCGTGTAAGTAGAAAGTTTGTGTATTTCGGACAATTATTTTCGCGTGTGATATAGACAATAATAATAATAATAATAGACTGGTGGCCGTGGAATAGATTGTGTGAAATAGACAATAATAATAGTAATAGACTAGTGTCCGGGAAATAGACTGTGTGAGATAGACAATAATAATAATAATAGACTGGTGACCCGTGAAATAGACTGTGAGACATAGACTAAGACAAAATGTGTTCGAGGAAAGTTCGCCTGGTTGAATTGAAGGTTGCGGAATTGAAGCAAGAACTGGAGGAGAGGGAACTTGACACAAGTGGTAAAAAGGCCGTGCTTCAGGCAAAACTTTCTGAGGGATTACTCCAAGAAGGCGAGGATCCAGAAACATTTTTATTCGAAGTTTCTGGAATTGATTTGGGTTCCATAATGAATAAACTCGATGAAAATTCCAAATCAATGAAAGAAGAACTGCAACAAAATTCAAGAAACCTGGAAGAAAAACTTCAAGAAAGTTCGAAAAATCTGGAAGAAAAGCTGCTAGAAAATTCGAATAATCTGCAAGAAAAATTTCAAGAAAGTTCGAGCCGATTAGAAGAAAGAATGGGAACTGTCTAGACAGAGATGGAGAAAATCAAAGATGAAATTGAGAAAGAGATGGGAAAATTGAAGGAAACAATCAGTGATGAAATCAGAGGCGGAATCGAGGAAGAAATCAGCAAAATGAAAGAAACAATCATTGAGTTGAAAAAGCAAATTGACACTACCCACACCACAGAATCTGTCAATGAAAATTCAGTGCTGGAACTGAGTTTCAACTTAGATGATGTTCAAAAGGGTTTGAAAGATGTGAAAATCAGTCCGGAAACAGGAACCATGAAACCCCCCCAGTTTGATGGAAAAACACCATGGGCAAATTACCGCCGACAGTTTGAAGCTGCAGCAAAGGCGAATGGATGGAATACAGGAGAAAGAGCATTAACACTGGCGTTGCGTGGAGAAGCAACAAATATCTTACAAACCCTCACGGCACAATAACAAGAGGACTACGAGCAGCTGATTAAACATCTCGAATTACGGTATGGACAGACCCATCTAGAACATGTATACCACTCACAGCTCAAAAACCGCTGCCTGAAATCAAGCGAATCCCTACAGGAGTATGAAGCAGACATTGCACGCTTGGTTCGCCTTGCATACCCAGCCACACCGGAAAAGGTAATGGAGCGACTAGCAGTTCAGGCATTCTTAGATGGACTTCGTGACCAGGAAACCAGACAAGCATTGACACTAGCTCGTCCAACACATCTTGTGGATGCACTGGCACGCGCTTTGGAATTTGAGGCGGCGAAGCAATCCTGCAGAAGCCAAAGTAAAGTCCGAGTTATTGAAGAAGACCCACAGGAGCCTGCTAACCTGGAAGCTGCCATAAGGAAGGTGGTGAAGGAAATGTTGCCTGAGAGAAGACAGATAAGATGCTGGAATTGTGGCAAAATTGGGCATGTGCGTAACAAATGTCCAACATTCACAGAATCGGCACCGATGCAGGAAAACTAAAGAAGGTCGATGAGGCCTCGTTTATACTCCTGGGCGATAGGCCACAGGTTGCAGGTGATAGTTGGCAAGCGATGGGTGCTAGGTGATATCTTGTTTATACTTAAATTGTGCCACCAGGATGTGGACAAGTCATTCTATTTGAAAATGTCGTTCAGAACGCGTCGTATGGTTCTAATTTTTGCAAGAAACATGTTTATAACTCACTTATCGGTACTTACCGCCTTTGTTTAATATTCCAGCGATTTCTCGCCATTTTTTATCAACAAAATCAATATTTTTGTGATTTGGATCCGCATCATTCCAAATGGCAGGTCTTATTTGAACTTCACTTATTAAAATTTCTCGATCTTCTTTGGAAATCACGGAAGACATCGTTGAATATATTGGATACTGAACGGGAGTTCCGGGGTGACGCCGCCTGTGTTGTAGCGTTGCTACAACTACGGGAGGCGCTCGGCGACACCTCCGCGGTGACACTTGCCGCCGGTTCCATATAAATCCATGCGTCAACAAACAAAACGGTTGTCGCCTGTCGCCCGCCACCCGTTTCGCGTCGCTTGCCACCCAGAAGTATAAACGCGACCTGAGGAGGGGCGATCGTCGACCTGTATCCAGCAAGCCCCCGTTAACAATGCATATGTCGCTATCCTGCAACGTCAAAACAATGGTGTCTTTGTAGATGGTCTCATCAACAACGAGCCTTGCACCATGCTGCTAGATACAGGTGCGACTAGGACAATCCTTGGACCTGCTTTTATTAAAACACCAGAGAGAATGGAACCATCATCCTGGAAGCTACGCACAGCAACAGGAGAGCTGGCCACTGTACATGGTGAGCTACCGATTGAACTGATTCTAGGCAGCACAAAAGTGAAACATCGGGCATTAGTAGCGGACATTGAGGACGACGCAATTATTGGAATGGACATCATGAATTCCAGAGGGTTTGAATTGAACTTCAAAGATGGCGTCCTACGTGTGAACGGAGAAGAGCTGGTGCTACATGGAAGAAGTGAGGAGATGATTCGTGTTCTGCTGGCTGAAGATGTAAGTGTACCCGAGAGGGCTGAGACCATACTGGAGGCTCGCTTGGATGGAGGTGCGAGCAATGGAAGCGTGGTTATGTTCGAGCCCAAGCTTTATGATGAGAAAATTGGACGAGGGATTGCACTAGGCAAGACTTTGTTGCGTGCTGATATAATTGTGCCAGTAAGGGTAATGAATGTCAATTATTACCCAGTGACTCTGAAGAAAGGAACTGTTTTGGGGCACTGCTCGTCAATTTCCTCTGTGATCAGGAGTGTACACAGTACTGTTAGTCAAGACAACAACCTGACAGTGGAACTGGAAAAATTGGTTACCCTCTCTTCCAAGGGCATTAAACCAGCCCAACAGCCCAGATTGAGAGAATTAGTCAAGAAGTACCAAGACATCTTCGATACCGGACAAGGAAAAGGGGGTCGAACGAATGTAGTGCAACATAAAATTGATACTGGGGATGCTCGACCAATCGGACAATCAGCTAGAAGACTTCCTCTTGCCAAGAAGGAAGAGGCTGACAAAATAGTCAGTGATATGGGGAAAGATGGAGTTATTGAACCATCCGACGGTCCATGGTCCTCTCCAGTCGTGCTGGTGAAGAAGAAAGACGGATCAACTCGCTTTTGCGTAGACTATCGTCAACTGAACAACGTGACGAAGAAAGACAGTTACCCTCTTCCGAGAATAGACGACACCCTAGACACGTTGGCCGGCTCCACGATTTTCTCGACCCTTGATCTGAAGAGTGGATACTGGCAGGTAGAACTGGCTCGAGAAGAGAAAAGACAGCCTTCACCATCGGCTCAGGACTGTGGCATTTCACCGTTATGCCATTCGGGCTTTGTAATGCTCCAGCCACATTCGAGAGATTAATGGAGACGGTTCTGAAAGGGCTTTCATGGAGGACGTGTCTGGTATATCTCGATGACATTATTGTAGTTGGCAAATCGTTCGAAGACCACGTTAAAAACCTGGAGGAGGTATTCCTGTGACTGAGAAATTCTGGATTGAAGCTGAGCCCCAAGAAATGCCACCTGTTCCAAAAAGAAGTACGTTACCTTGGCCATGTTGTCTCTGGGTACGGAGTAGCAGTGGATGACGAAAATATCAGAGCAGTGAAGGAGTGGCCTATTCCGAGAGACATACACCAACTACGTAGTTTCCTTGGGTTGTGCACATATTATCGCCGATATGTGCTGGGGTTCGCCAACATCGCTAAACCACTTACCAGGCTCACTGAAGGAGGCATTGATCAACGCACCGATTCTGAGTTATCCCCTTCCGAGTGGAAAATTCATTTTGGACACGGACGCCAGCAACGTGGGACTTGGAGCTGTCTTGTTCCAGATCCAGGATGGGCAAGAGAAGGTGATCGGATACTTCAGTAAAACTCTCAGTAAACCAGAGCGTAACTACTGCGTCACCAGACGAGAACTGTTGGCTGTTGTCAAGGGAGTAGAACACTTTTACAAATACGTGTACGGGAGAAGATTTCTGTTAAGGACCGACCACGCAGCCCTTAAATGGCTTCTACAGTTCAAAAATCCCGAGGGCCAAGTAGCACGTTGGATCGAAAGACAAGAATTCGAGATCGAACATCGAGCAGGGAGTGGCCACAAGAACGCAGATGCCCTATCAAGGAGACCATGCCCAGACGACTGCTCACATTGCCGACGAGCAGAAGAGAAGGAAGCAGCGATTTGTAGAACCACGGCAGTTGACAACAACTGGAATGACAATGAGGTCCAGAAAGACCAAGAAAGCGATCCAGATCTTGGTTTAGTCGTCGGTTGGAAAAAGAGTAATCAAAGACCGACATGGCAGGAAATCGCAAGATATTCCACAGCAGTCAAATCCTACTGGGCCCAATGGAATTCCCTTACCCTGGACAATAGGGTCCTGAAACGTGTATAGGAGTCCGAAGATGGTGGGGAAGACAGACGTCAGATAGTGGTGCCCAAGAACAAAGACAGGAAGTACTCCGAGAGATCCATGATGGAGTTGCTGGAGGACATCTGGTTGTGACGAAGACCCTGCAGAAAGTAAGGAAACGGTTTTACTGGGTCAATTGTCAAGTTGATGTCAATGACTGGTGCAGAAAGTGTGCTGTTTGCGCTGCCAGCAATGGACCTCGGACACGACCCAAGGCCCCGATGCGTCAGTATAACGTAGGTAGTCCATTCGAAAGAATCGCCATTGACCGGACCGTTCCCCGTATCAGATCATGGAAATAAATACATCCTTGTGGCAATGGACTATTTCAGCAAGTGGGCCGAAGCCTATGCCCTGTCCAACCAGGAAGCCATCACCGTCGCGGACGTCTTGGTGAAAGAGTGGATATGTCGGTTCGGTGTCCCCTTGGAGCTGCACTCGGACCAAGGCAGAAATTTCGAATCCAACCTGTTCCAAGAAATCTGCCAACTGCTGAACATCCGCAAGACGAGAACCACAGCTCTACATCCACAGTCCGATGGAATGGTTGAGCGAATGAACAGGACTATCAATCGCCACTTGTCCAAGGTAGTCTCTGACCATCAAAGAGACTGGGACCAGTATCTCCATTTATTCCTGATGGCCTACCGTTCCGCAGTACACGAGTCGACCGGCCAAACCCCTGCTAGTATCATAATGGGCAGAGAGCTGCGGCTTCCCTGTGACCTGAAGTTTGGGATGCCACCAGGACAGGATACCGCGGGAGAGGACTACGTCAGCAAACTCCGGCAGCGAATGGAGGACATCCACGAACGAGTCCGTTTGAATATCCAGAGTGCCAGCGACCGAATGAAAGCGGCTTATGACATCAATGCCGATGCTGGAGGATTTCAGGTTGGTGACCTAGTTTGGCTGTACAACCCGATGCGTCGCCGGGGCCTGTCACCGAAATTACGGAGTTCATGGGAAGGTCCGTACAAGATCATCAAGAGAATAAACGACCTGCTTTACCGAATCCACAAGCCACCCAGAGGTAAACCCAGGGTCGTTCATTTCAACAGGTTGGCCCCTTACGCTGGAAACCATGACCAAGTCCGCACCCTCAGACCACCAGAGGATGCGATGACGTTCCAGAAATTCATGACCTTATACTCAAATGGTCAGAAAGTGTCACACGGGGTAACTCGAGAGGAGCCACGGGACCTTTTCAAAGTGCCAGTCGATTACGCCCTAGCACACTGCGTTGCAGAAGATCTTCGAATGTCCAGGGGCATCGCTGTGGTGTTCTCCAAGAAATTTGGCCAACACCAAGCACTACGAAAACAGAACCCAGAAATTATCCTGTGGTATTGATGGGCTGGATTGGAGAGTTATAAGAAGTATGTTGGAGACGATATTCCGATCCAGCGGCCTCCAGATTTTGGTTTGCTGTAATCCTATTCCACGACCTAACATGAAGACTGTGGAGTGTTATTTCCATCGAACTTCACGAAGCAGATATGGGGAATTCTGCAAATATCGACACACTCCAAGGACGACATTTCGGGACGAAATATCTCTAAGAAGGGGGCAATGTGGCGAAGCTGCGGGCGATGCCGGACCTGAACTCTTACGTAGCCGGCACTCGGCCGCGGGTAACTGTTGTTGCGCTATGCAACGAGAAGAATCTGGAAGATTCGAGGCTTCACGAGAAATTTCATGAGCTTTCGGAGAAGTGAGCGTTCGATATAAAAAGAACTACGAAGCAGACGGACGGACAGTCAGTGAAGTGAAAGTCGAATATAAATATCTAGTTCCGTGATTGTTATGTAACTTAGAGTATTGTGTTATTGAATCATTGTATTTCGCAAAATAAATTATTTTAGAGTGAAACAGACTATAAATATATTTCAATACCAATTGCCCGATATATGCTATTTCGAAAGAACAGACGGATTATGGAGAAGACTGATGGAAAATAGTGTAGAAGAAAATGATAATCATACAAACTTTCTTCTAAACTGGGAAAGTAACCTTCATCTCTGTAAATTTCTGAATCTCAATCTACTTCATTTGAATATTAGGAGTATTAATAAGAATTTCAATCAATTTTTGATTTTTTGGAAGATTTCAAAAAACAAGTTAAAATTTTTGATATTCTTATACTTTCTGAAACTTGGGAAATAATTAATCTAGAATGTTTCAATATAGATGGCTATGATATATTTCACAATCGTTCTGCTTATTGCCAAAATGATGGACTTTTGATTTACATCAAAAATGATATAAATGCGAATAGTGTTATTATTGAACGTAACAATTTCCAATTCATAAGGGTCATTGGCAATAAGGGTAATAATTCCTTTGGAATTACTACAATCTACAGGCCACCTTCTACTAATATTGAAAGTTTTCTTTCAAGTTTGAATTATGTTTTTGATCAGTGCAACGAAGGAATAGAAATTTTTTCGGGAAATATCAACATCAATATTTTAGATTGGTATAATAAAGACACAAACAAATATTTAAATATACTGAATTCTTATTCTTTTGATAAATATTTGAATAAACCAACAAGAATCTTCAGGAACTCCTCAACCTGTATTGACCACTTCTTTGTTAAGATGAACAATAATATTTGTGAAATAAATTTTAATGTTTTTGAAACCTATATCCCAGACAACCAAATTATTACTGATGACTCAAATAAAATAGCAAATATTTTAAATGATCATTTTTGTGATGTAGGATCCGAGTTAGCTGAAAAAATTGACGAAACAAATGAATATCTATTCATTGAAAATTCCTATAATTCAAGTAATATATTTTGGTCGCCTATCACAGAAAATGAAATAATCAACTTAACAAATGAACTTAAAAATGATTCTGCCCCTGGCCCAAATAGAATTAATAATAATGTATTGAAGATTATAGTGAAATACGAGGGCTGTTTGGTAACTCCGTGACTATTTGAATAAAGAAAAAAAAAATTGGCAAATAAGCGTTTTATTTTTCAACATAATCTCCTTTTAGATCAATACATTTAGTCCAGCGTTTTTCCAGTTTTTTTATTCCTTCCAAATAATAGGTTTTCTCAAGGCCCTCAAAATAGGCGTTTGTTTCGGTTATAACCTCTTCATTCGACCCAAATCTCTTACCACCCAGCCATTTCTTCAGGTTTGGGAAAAGAAAATAGTCGCAAGGGGCTAAATCTGGAGAATATGCTGGATGGGGTAGTAGTTCGTAGCCCAATTTATGAATTTTTGCCATAGTGACTACACACGTGTGCACTCGTGCATTGTCTTGATGAAGCAGCACTTTTTTTTTTCGCTAAATGTGGTCGTTTTTGCCTCAAATCAATATCGAATCTGTCTAAAAGCTCTGAATAATATTCGCCGTTGATCGTTCTACCCTTCTCTAAGTAATCTATATGAATGACACCGCGTGCATCCCAAAAAACTGTGGCCATAACCTTGTTGGCTGACAGACGCACCTTAGCCTTCTTTGGTGCACGTTCACCAGTTGACACCCACTGTTTTGATTGTTCCTTGGTCTCTGGGGTATTGTGATGGATCCATGTTTCGTCTACGGTTATATAACGGCGTAAAAACTCGCCCGGATTGCGATTAAACTTTGCCAAACACTCCTTTGAAGTGGTCACACGGTTGCGCTTGTGGTCGAGTGTGAGCAATCGCGGCACCCATCTCGCGGATAGCTTCTTCATGTCCAAATATTCATGTAAAATGTGATGTACTCGCTCAGTTGAGATGCCTACAGCCTCAGCTACCTCACGTACTTTTATTCTCCGATCGTCCAATATCATTCCATGGATTTTATCGACGATTTCTGGCGTGATGACCTCTTTTGGGCGACCTGAACGTACGGCGTCACTTGTGCTGGTACGACCACAACGGAACTCAGTAAACCACTTCTTAACCATTGAAATTGATGGTGCAGAGTTCCCATAGTATTTATCAAGTCTTTCCTTGGTTTCAGTTATGGTTTTTTTACGCAAAAAATAATGCTTAATCAACACACGAAATTCACTTTTTTCCATTTTTGTTAAAATTCACGAGGTTGTCTGCTTCTAATTGCTGTCAAACACAAACCAAATGTCGCAGCTTGCTCAAAATTTGACAGTAGTCTATTGAAAGATGGTGGTTGACAGCAGCAGTGTTGCATTTAAAGTTACTGCGCGGGAAATTTAAAAAGTCACGGACTTACCAAACAAGCCTCGTACACTTCAAATATCCTTGAACATATTTTCAATTTATGTTTATCCACAGGTATTTTCCCAAAATCTCTAAAAAATCATTTGTTACTCCAATATATAAAGGAGAAGATAAAAGATATTGTGATAATTATCGACCTATTTCTTTAATTGATAACATTGCCAAAATTTTAGAGAAATGTATTAAAATTAGATTGACAGTTTTTCTCGAAAAACATAATTTATTATTTTTTAACCAATTTGGACTCGGAGAAAAAAAGGCAACAGAGAATGCAATATTTAATGTTACAGAAACTATTTATAAATCGTTAGATAATCAAAAGAAAACCCTTGGAATATTTTTAGATTTAAAGAAAGCGTTTGACACAGTTTCACATAAAAAATTATTATCGAAATTAGAACGGTTTGGCATAAGAGGAATTTGCCTGAAACTATTTGAAAGGGAACAAACTGTTGAGATTGATCATATTAAAAGTAATTCTAGAAAAGTAAAATGTGATGTTCCCCAAGGGTCAGTTCTAGGACCTATTTTATTTTTGATTTATATCAATGATCTGTTAAATAGGAAAAAGGAAAGTTGTTTTCTGATGATACAGTTTATATAGGAAGTGGGAATACCTGGGAAGAAACAGTATCAAATGCTGAATTTGATTTATCAATTGTAAAAAATAATCTCAATCACGATTTACTAACTTTGAATTTGAAAAAGTCTCATTTTGTGACATTCACGTTGCATGAGAATATGCAACCAGAAAAAATTGAAAAATTAAAGATCCATACTATTTCATGCATAAAAAATGAAGAACTATGTAATTGTAGCGAACATATTTCCAAAGTTGATGTTATAGATTGCAATCTCAAGTGGCATAAACAAATTACTGAATTGATAAAAAAAATTGAGAAAAACACTTTATAAATTTAGATTGTTGAGAAACATTGTCAGTCGTAAATTAATTATAAGTTTTTATTATAGTCTCTTTCAGTCTATCTTGGCCTATGGTATAATAGGTTGGGGAGGCATTTACAAACAAGTTTTAAAATCACTTACTTCAATTCAAAAGTATACCTTGAAAATTATTTTTAAAAAACCCTTTGATTATTCTTCTAAAATTCTCTTTGAACAATATAAAATTTTATCTGTCAAATTATTATTTTATAAAGCATCGACAGTTTACATAAGAAAAAATTTTCAAATTGATAATCGTATGCAACATAAATATGAAACAAAGAATAAAATGGATGGTTGGATATTAACTGAAAAGTTCTCTACAACGTTGATGCAATAACATGCCATTTATATAGGTAAAAAGATTTATAATAATTCGCAAGTTTCTTTAAAAAAAGCTAGTTTTTGGGGATTTAAAAATAAAATCAAATTCTGGTTGATTGAGAATTCTGAAAAATTGGAAAATTATTTGTATGTAAAATAATTTCAAATTTTGATGTTTTAATTAGTACCAACATAGTTTTTTGTTATTGTTTTTATTTATACCAAATATGACCAATGTTATTTAAGCATACATTCAAGTTCATTTTGCTATTTTTTTCTTTCTTTATATGTATATATTATGGATATTTATCATGTGTATTTTGATGTGGATTATTTCATAATTAATTTTACATGATCATGGACAAGTTTTTCACTTATTTGATCATATTTTCATGAGAAATTTATTTCTTTATATTATAGATCGATATTGTATTATTAACAATGAATAAATAAATAAAAAATAAAATTAAATTTATTTTACTTATTTAGTAAACATAAAAGTGCTTTAACCACCAAACTCAGTTACCATAACATTATTCGGAAGTTACTATAAAAACTTGTATGAGATATTTAACAATCATCTCTTTTTGTTTCAGTTGAGTCCAATGATTCTCTTTACGGTTCTGATCCCAAATTTGCTTCGGAAATTGACAGCATATGCTCGATAATAATCAAAGAAGTTCTTACTTTGCTCAGAGACCTTGGAAGTTGCAGACGGCAGTCTCAAATTGCCACCGAGTTGTTTTTCAGGGTGGCATTGAGAAGCGATTTGACTAGAAAACCACTTTTCGTTTTGGCTTTGAATTTGTGGCAGTTGAGTTTGAAAAATGGACAAGCAGATGTAAAATATATGGTATGTAATACTCATCCAAAGTTCCAATAATTCCTATAGTTCATCAATTAACTGTTTGTTATACACAGTGTAGGAAGAAAATAGTGTATTATGATACAAGTGTACAAGTGAGCCTTTAAAACCTGCGCAACGAGTTTAAGGACGAAGCGGAGTACCCTTAGGGCGGGTTGTACAAAGCAAGTTCACCAATAGTTCAACTGAACTGAGTTCAGTCTAAGGAACTAGAAATTTCATTGGCTAATCCATAGCAACTGAAACAAGTTTACTTGAACTATTGGTGAACTTGGTTTGTGAACTTAAAGTTGCGAGTGCTTTGAAGGCACTTGTACACTTGTACCATGCACTACTTTTTATTATGCCTGCATTGTTACTTCAAACACAATGTTGGAAATTAATTTTAAATTAGAGCAATGTCCTTTATATTTTATTACATCCAAACAAGTAAATAACGGACATCTGATGTCACGTCTGTGCTGTTATTTATTTCCCATTGATTTTATTTTTTTATATTTAGGGGTATATTTTATGGCTAGGTGTTGGTGGTGAAAATTCAATATATACATAACTTAAGGAGTTTGGTGATGAGTAACTACCACAGAACTTGTAACTACCTATTCGTTTTGTATTTCAGTGTCACAGACTGATTTTTTAATGTATTTTCAGGTGAGGTCAAAGGAATACTTGAGAAATAGAAGTTTGATCACAGATGATGCATGCCTTCAACAATTAGTTGAGAAAATGATAGTCTGAAATAATTTTGTTCTGTGCAAAGTTGTGATATTATTTTTATAAAACCCAAGGTGTTTTCGAATAATAAATATGTGTTATCATCCACTTTATACATAAATTCATATAATTCAACTTTAGTTTTCAATTTTTTTCATCCTCTTTTTAAAATATCAATTGCTTCATTTGATTGTAAACCAAAAAAAATTTAGAATTGTATTGTGAACAATTCTTCAGGAAATATTTCAATCACTTATCCTCCATCGACCTACCCTTGCACTGATGAGAGGCAAAACCTCAAAACTAGTCTACAGGTGGTCCCCTTGTCAAAATCAAAACAAAATCCCATTTGTTTTGGTTACAAGAAGCACTTGCAATTGTCCTCTGCAATGAGGAACAATGCACCAGTATTTGTTTGATATAATTCAATACCAGTCGAGGAATTAGCCAAATTAGTTGTTTTCTGACAGGTCTACGCCTACATTGTAGGTAGATGGGAGTAAAAAATGGTAAAACATCGGTCGACAACGAATTTCTTTACCAAAAGTAAAAGTAGAAAAGTTTATATTTTTGTCTTCAGGGCCATATCTGATATTAATTTATGAGTAGTAGTGAAAAACTATGCAAATGATAGTATTTTATTAAAATAAAAAAATGAGTACAAATGACTCTAAAATGAGTTCAGAAAATATAGTAAAGCAAATTCATTTCATTTTCCTCTCCCTCTGCCCTTTCCTGCACCTTTACCCCTCTTATTTGGCGTGTTTTTCTTCTGTTCCACCTTTCTTTTGGCTGGGGTAGTAGAAAGTACGGTGAAAAATCCATCAAGTCTTCCCTGAGTAGAACCTGTTCTGGCTTTCATGAGTTTCTTACAGCCATTTCTTACTCTATCCTCATTGAAATTTTTATCACCACATAGATATTTGACCATCCCTTCTTCATCAGGGTCGGACCATTTCAACTGTAAATCAATATGGAAATATGAAATGATGAAAACAATGACATATGGCATCAAATAAAACTAATTCTGGTTGGCCACTAATAAACATTGTGATAATCACTTTCAATAGATATTTCAAAAAGAATTAGGAATGTGGTAATGAAAATTTGCATTCTGGCTAATATCAACATGAAAAGTTGGTTGATCCTTCCAATACATATTTTAAATTTTCATTCAATCAGTCAATCAATCAAAATATCCTTTATTATCTGAAAAGTTACATCTTATTGAAAATGTCTTGTGAAAATATAAATAAAATAAAATTAAGTATATATAAAACACATTTCACATGATGTATAGTTAAAAAACAACATATATTTAAAGTAGATTAAAAATTTAAATTGAAGGAGCACTCATGTTTTTATTGAGGTAATCTTGGACATCATAAAATACTTCTTCTACTAGAATATGTTTCACCGATTTTCTGAATAAAGTGATGGAATCAATGCTTTTGACACTTGCTGGAAGATGGTTATACAATTTAGCAGCATTGTAAATTATTGAGCTTTTCATCAAGTTGGAAGATGGAATCGGCAATTTCAAGTTGTTATTTTGGCGGGTGGGTCCAAGAATTGTGTCATACGTTGATTTGTTTTTATGTACCAGACATACGATTTCAAGAATAAAGAGAGATGGAATCGTGGGGAGTTTCTGCTTTTTGAATAACTCTTTGAGATTTAACTCCGCAAATATAGCGAACAGCACGTTTCTGAAGAGTAAAAATCATATTGAAACGCTGTTTGTTGCAGGTTCCCCAGAAAGGGATTCCATAATAATAATAAATAATAATAATAATAAATAATAATAATAATAAACATTTATTCCTCATCAAGTTACAAATCAATCTTACAGGAAGTAGTTTGGTTGTTATTGCTTAAAACATTATGAGCATAACCTAATTAACGGGTGCCAAACAATATATGTATAGTTATATGTAGGTGTTATCACTTATAACAATATATATGACCATAACCTTGTTAAAGAGTGCGAAACAATAGATGCTAATATGATACTCGGTATATGAAGTACTTGATAAAAAACTAATAATAACGGAAAGTCGACAATGGGTATAAGAAAATAAATTTGAATATAGTCGTGAGACATTATTCATTCATAACAAAAGCTCTGAGTTTTAAAGCATCCATGACGAAATTACTGATTACCTTAGCCATTTGTGGAGTTATTCTTTCTATTTCTAACAAGAGGTGGTTTAAAGATCTGATTTGGCAAATTTCTCTCGTCCTAACGCACTTGTACAGGGGACATTAAAAAAAGAAGTGGTAAAATGTTTCATCATCATTGCGATTACACATTGTGCAATTTTCAGTCTGATCAATTGAATAAGCAGACCCACTGAAAGTGAATTTAATTAGTCTTGTATTTGCACAGCGCAGCTGGGCTATTATTCTGATAACAGATATGGGAATTCGGAATTGAAGGTAATGTTTGACATTTCGCGAAACGGTAAAATTATTGAAATATAAAGGAAAGGATGAGTTTGATATATGTTGTATATCTTCTTCAAATAACTTATCACCGAATTTAGCCAGAACGTCATCAAAGTTGATTTTAAGATTAGCAAAACTGAGGGTGTTCCATAGCTCCCCACAATTCAAATCATCAAAAAATGCCTTCATTTGTGAAGCCCAGTTGTATCTAAAATCTGTGATTGGTATATTTTTTTGTCGTAAAAAACATATTCTAGGATACCTGTTGGAATCCATACTGAGCAAATTTAATAACCAATTCAAAGCAGCTTTGAGTACTTTAAAACTGAGGTGAAGAATACCGCATTCCAAACGTACTATACTATCAGCAGTATTTCTGGGTAAACATAGGAGTTTTTTAAAAAGGATACCTGAACCCGCTCTATGATATCAAAATAGCGTATACCCCAGACAGGAACACAGTAAGTGACGGAATTCACTATAATAGATTCGTACAATCTCATTCTCACTTCCCATGAAGTAACTTGCGTACAAGTAAAAATTGAAAATACCGAACCTATAGCCTGTTTGCCTTTTGCCACATAGGTTTCAGCAGTATCCCTGAAAAAAGATGAACAAACGAAATAGCTAACATAGCTAACATGTGATTCAAATAGTGCGTGATAAACTACTTTTGCAGTTGTCTCACCCAATTCGTTTGAAATAACACGCAGAGCATAGCACCCTGAGGACAGCTTTTTACTCAGAAAGAAAATATGATGTTCAAAATTAAGGTTACTGTCTGTGAATTATATTTATCTACAGGTTCAGTACTGTCAAGTGGCCGGACAATACAGGTAATTTCGGACAATCCGACGTAAAATCAAATTTACTTGCATTGCCATCTCGTAATGGGTAACTGAACATGTGTATCCTTGTGCATGTGTTCAATGTAATACAAACTTTGAATCAAGTTTTGAATCAAGTTGAAAATCCGTCGAGTCGTCTTGTTATTTTGTCGTACAGGTGAGTTTGATAATAAATATAAATAAAAAATTCATACAAATCACGATTTATAACTAGTACAGACCTTTAGCCCTGGTGAAATAGATTAAAATAACCATTTGCCATCCTAAACTAAGGTATAAACTACGTTCTGGCCAAATTTGAGGTTGATATTTTATTTACCAACGATAATATATATTTTCTTATAAATAATGGTTCTTTTGTTTCATGTTGACATTTGTATTATATGAACAATAAAAGTGTTTAAAAATATCCAAACACGTTTTTATATTTAAATTTTTTAAGTTTTGGTGTCCGAACTTACTAAACACACGAGATAACATCAATTTACGTGCAACTTAGATGCTGCCCGAAATCACCCCACCTTTGCGGGGAACTTCGGACACTATTTATTCAAATAAAAAAAAATACTTATCCTCATTTTGAAACTTCTTTACATGAAATATGTTTAAAGGAGATTCCAAAAATCTGTTTTAATTTTTTCATAACTTTTTCAGCTTTCACTTTTTTGTATTAGGAAGAAAACTTCATAATTCGTCCGAAGTTACCCCACTTGACGGTACTATTACTAATGTAAATTATACACATATTTTTTTTACACTTACTGAAATAGATTTAAATAAACTAAAGTCAATTCCTTTTAAATACTATCACAAGGTCCTTTAATTTGCGTGGAAGTGTAGCACGTTCCTGCACTGGCTGTAATTTACACTCAATTTTAGTATTCGTTTGGCGATTCGATTGACACATTCATTTGTTTAACTAAACTTCTCTCAATTCAAATTGTAGGGTAAATACAATACACCAAAAAGCAGAAGAAAGGACCTATTTGACTAATCGCGAGAAGATGGTAAGACTCAATGAAACATGCAGTAGTCCTCTAAATATACTTCATGGAGTTCCACAAGGATCAATTCTGTGTCCCTTTCATTATTGCAAGATGGCCAGCGAGCGGGTCGTCGGTAAATGCAGTGTAAATACTGTAAAAAAACAGTCGTAAATTCAGTAAAGTTCTACAAATGCATGGAAATCTTCTATCCTAGCTGCATGATACAAGCAGTCCAAATGAAAAATGCAGTTTGTCGGCATGAAATTGATAGTTGATGAAGTAATAAAGAGAGCTTCTGAAATAGCAAATCCGGAAATAAATCCGTATGCAATGGAAAATAAACTGCGTAAATTATTGCACGAAATTGAGTCAAAATGTGATATTCTCAGCAAAAATTGCAGTTTGCTGAAAGATAAAATCGTTGTTTTACCTGAAAAACTGAATGGGTATGAAGTAAAAAAGAACAACATAAGTAAAAACGCTCAGTCTGATGCCAAGCACCAACAAAAACTGTTCAAAAGAATCCAATAACTAATGAATCATCGTTGGAATTCCCAACCAAATCTACTTATAGTACAGTAGCTAACAACAGAAATGCAGCAAATAATGCACCAAAGATGTAAATGCGGCAATTTTGACAGTAGAATCTGCGAATAGAATGCGAGAGGTACAGGAGTTAGGAGTCAATGTAGAAGAAAAAACTTCAAGAACAAAAGAAGATTCATGGTCGGTGGAAATGAAGATAATTCAGGCATCATTACAGTCCCCAAAATGGTAGCATTGCATGTTACACGTCTCAATCCAAATACCAGCACCGATGATTTGAAGAAAGTTTTAGAGAAACACTTTCCAGAGGTAGCCTGTGAAAAACGCCAATCTAAAATACCTGAGCTGTACGCCTCAATGAAAGTAACCATAAAGCAAGAGAACTTCAGCAGAGCCTGGAAACGGGAGATATGGCCAAGCGGGGCGCTTGTATCACGGTTTTTTGTGAAAAATGGGACGGCTCCACAAGTACAAGGGTAGTTGGTGAGTCCAGAAATGAAACTGAATAAAAAGCACAGCAACAAGGATACATGTGAAACAAGCTCACCTAACTCATCAGTTACAACTGGCCTTGGCCGAGAATTATTCCATGGAAATAATGAAGCCACATGCAGTATTATTCACCATAACCTACAATACATTGGCAACTGTCTAGACGAAGCACAAGAAACACTGGATGAGCAGGCAGACTGCATTGCTTCATGTGTAAGTGAACATTGGAAATCAGAAAGTCAACTCAACAACTACAACCTAACATGTTTTGAACTAACATCTGCTTACTACAGGAGTTGTAATGGTTAATCAGATATATATTATTTCATAATTTCAGTCACCCAGTACATATCTAGGTTTTTCTAGTTTGATGTTAGGAACAAGTGTCAGTTAGACTTTTGCATGAATTTTGTCAAATAAAAGTTTAAAACAGTTTATTCAAGTTTAGTTTTGTACCAGCATTGCACCAGTGCCTGTTACAAATTGGTCCTTCAAGCTATCAAGAGATAATAATTCTTCAAAGTAAAAATGTCTGAAGAAAATAGACGAAAGAGCCAGCGAGCAAGTTTTGGAATCCCTCCTTTGAGATATGGCTTTGAGAATACAATTAGGTTGCCTGGAGAGACAATACACTCATCAGCGAGCCAGGAGAACCAGGGTTATCATGCCAGTCATGTCTCATTGAATAGATCATCGTCTGCGAAATCTAAGACACCATCAGGAGGAAGTGTAAACAGCAGGCTTCAAAATATACAAGCGAGAAAACTTGATGTGGAAATGAGATTACTTCAATTAGAATTGCAGAAATTGGTGGATGAAGAAAAGTCCGTCAAACATTCTCATACTAGCTTAGAAAAGCAGTCTGATAGAAATTCTCACCCTAGTGCGAAAACGAATAGCGAGGTTGAGTCTATGGAAGATTTTGAAAATATTTGTGGTACATCCCAATATAACGAATCATATGTAAGAAATTGGTTGAAAAATACAGAGAAAGAGAAGGAAATGGTCCCTAACAAAGAAGATTCAGAAGATATTTCCAAAACACTAGTCACCTGCATGAAAGATTTGAACAAAAATTTGGAAAAAATCTTTATGAAGCAGTCGGTCAAATCTTTACAAGAACTTAGTGGTGAAATATCCGAATTTCCATATTGGTTGAACGATTTCGAAAGATCAACTGCAGTCAACGGCATTTCAGACGCTGATAATTTGTATCGTTTACAGAAATGTCTGAAAGGAAAGGCACGAGAAAGAGTCAAAGATTTGTTCTGTAGTCCAGATAATGTCGGAGCCATAATAAGTACTTTGAAAATCAACTTCGGCAGAGAAGATTGGATAATAATCAATCAGATGGAAAAAGTTAATCGGTTTGCAAATCTGAAAGAAGATTCAATAGATAACTTTATACAGTTTTCTAATATTGTTTCGAATATGGTAGTATCCATAAAGAATATTGGATCTGAAAGATACCTAGAAAATCCTGATCTACTTTAGAAATTAGAGGAAAAATTACCCAGGAATGTCAAAAGATCTTGGACCCATGAGAAAGTTTCAATGCAACGTCAGGCTATCATTGTCAGCCTTGAACATTTCTCGGATTGGTTGAAGTCAGAGGTAGATATGATGATGTCCGTAAATATTCCACACCAAATTTCCAATATTCAAGAGATTTCCACTTGTAAAAATGTTTTCCATCCAAATCAGTCGTCAGCAAAACAAGTACTTTATCATGCCACTGAGAATGTTCCACAAACTTGTCTAATTTGTGATAGAGACTACCATAATCTGAGTAAATGTGATAAATTTTTGAGTCACAATGTGGAGGATAGGAAAACATTTATTCAAAACAATAAGTATTGCTTCAGGTGCCTCAAGTTTGGACATTTAGCAAAAAAATGTTGTAGCAACTGTAATATTAATTCCTGTAGAAGAAAACACCATCAACTTATTCATGACAACAAAAGCTGGAGCAAGGAAGATAAGAGTCAAATGCCAGAAGCACAGACTGAAAATTCCTCAAATGAAACATTAGGTCTAGTTCAGAATAAGTCATCAATGTTGAAGATAGCAAGAGTGAAGTTATACAACAGAGACAAATGGATAGAGACATATGCCCTTTTGCACGAAGGTTCTACAATCACCCTGGTAGATTCTGATATAGCTCAAGAAATTCGTCTGAGAGGCCCTAAAGTTCCTGTTTGTTTACAGTGGGCAAACGAAATCAGCTATAATGAAAACAATTCTATGATAGTTAATTTTGAAATATCCCAGTCGAATAGCAGATCAAAGAAATATAAAGTGAAGAATGCAAGAACTGTTGAAAATTTATCTTTACCTGAACAACACTTAGACATAGATTTTATAAAATCCAGATACCAGTATATTGATCAAGCTCTGTTGGAATCTGTCATAGATGCTAAGCCAAAATTAATAATAGGCCAAGATAATGTTTCTCTTATTGTTAGTTTAGAAGTTATCCAACCGAATCACAATCAACTAGCTATCAGTAAAACACGATTAGGTTGGGTCATCCATGGACCATATTCGGAGAACAGTACAGTTGGCTTAGTAAATTTATATAGACACGAAGATGATTTTATCAGAAAAATGATCGAAGACAACTTCAAAATTGAGAATTCATTCGTTTCAAATGAATATATATATTTTCTAAAGATGACGAAAGAGCACTTAAAATTTTTGAGGATTCTATAGAGCGAAAAGGTGATCGATTCCAGATTGGACTACCATGGAAAGAAGAAAATATTATATTTCCGGATAGTGAAAAACCTGCTTTACCCAGATTAAGATGCACAGAGAGAAAAATGGATGGCAATCCTGATTTTGCCAAAGAATATTGCGCCAAAATAGAAGAATATGTGAGGAAAGGCTATGCTGAGAAAGTTTATGGAAAAGATCTTGTCGATAACGGAAAAATCTGGTATTTACCACATTTCCGTGTTAGAAACCCGATTAAACCAGGAAAATTCCGATTAGTTTTTGACGCCGCCGCAAAGATTTCCGGAAGGAGTTTGAAAGATTTTTTTACTGACAGGACCTGATTTTTACCCTTTGTTAATTGGAATATTATGGAGATTTCGAGAACGAAAATATGCCTTTTGCGGTGACGTCAAAGAAATGTTTCACCAGGTGATCATCAAAAAGAATGACAGAAAGTGCCAGAGATTTTTGTTTCGAGGAATGGATAGGAACAGAGACCCAGACATTTTCGAAATGAAAGTTATGATCTTTGGAGCTGTTTCTTCACCCTCAATGGCCCAATTCGTGAAGAATTTCAATGCAAAGCAGTACATCGAGGAGTTTCCTGATATAATGAGAATCATGTTGAAACAACACTACGTGAACGACTACCTGGATTGTACAGAATCGATCGAAGAAGCAGTGAAAACAGTACAGAGGGTAAGAGAAGTGCACAGAAGAGGAGGGTTTGAAATGATCAATTGGGTTAGTAACTCCGGAGAAGTTTTGGAAAGCATCCCAATGGAAGCACGTGCTGAATCCAAGAAGCTATTGAATTTAGATTCGAAAAACGTAGAGAGAATTCTAGGACTCTACTGGGATGTTGAGAGAGATATTTTCACATTCACTCTACGTTTAGACAAATTTCTTCCTGGGATAGTTTCAGACAATAAACTTTCAACTAAAAGAAATGCTCAAATTAGTAATGACTATTTTTGATCCCATTGGTTTTCTTTCCCCACTCATTGTAAAAGGAAGGCTGATTTTGCAAGATTGTTGGAACAAAAATAATGATTGGGATGAAGTTGTTCCAAATGAAATCCAAGAAAAATGGCGAGAATGGTGTAAAAAAATCGAAGATATCAAACATTTCTCCATTCCAAGGCAATATTTTACAGAACAAGTTCAAGATGTGGAACTGCATGTCTTCAGTGATGCCAGTGATAAAGCGTATAGTGACGTTGCCTACTATAGATGAAGCTTTCTCCAGAAAACTTCATTTGTGGCTTCCAAATGTAAAATTGGACCACTTAATAAAGTACTGACAATACCAAGACTGGAACTTCAAGGTGCAGTTTTAGCTGCTCGATTAGGATGCTTAATTCTGAAGGAATCCACTTTTAACATCATCAGAACTTATTGGTGGACTGATTCAGATATAGTTTTGAGTTGGTTGAAGACAAAATCATGTAGACTGAAGCAGTACGAAGCACATCGGATATCAGAAATAGCCGAAATATCACCCGTTCAGAACTGGAAATGGGTACCATCACAGTCCAATCCAGCAGATCTAGCCACAAAAGAATCCCATAAAACATATATCGACAAAATGTGGTAGGAAGGACCCCCGTTTCTCAGACAGCCTGAAAATTTTCGGCCTCCACAAAAGAGAGAAAATTCATTGGAGATCATGAATATTGTTACAAAATCTGATATGGACGATTGCACGCCGGATATATCAAGATTTTCAAACTGGATCAGACTAATTCGTACTACTGCATGGATGAATCGTTTCATTTACAATTTGAAGATCAGAAATGGAAAACTGAAAGGTGAATTATCTGTAGAAGAAATTGAAAAGGCGGAGAATTTATAGTGGAAAAAAGTACAGAAGCAGCAGTTTAGTGAAGAGATTTGTTGCCTGGAAAAGAAGAAGCCTATAAAATGGAATCCTAAGAATGGACAGTAGGATCAAATACGCTGACTTAGAATATAATACAAGATTTCCAATAATTTTGCCATCTGGAAAGAAAGAACGTTTGATTTTGCTGTTAGTGAAAAGATATCATGAATTGGTTCATCATACCGGCCAGGAGACTGTTAAATAATTTGAGACAGATTTTGGATAATTGGATTGAGACAATGTGTAAGAACCATGATAAATAATTGTCAGTATTGTAAAATAAAAAGAGCCAAGCCACTTCAGCCTGAAATGTCACCGTTACCTGAGTGTAGGATGAAATGCTATACTAGACCTTTCAGCTTCTGCGGAGTAGATTACGGGCCTATAAATGTGAAAGTAAGAAGAAGTTTGGAGAAACGGTATGGGATGTTGTTTACTTGTTTGAACACAAGGGCAGTTCATTTAGAAGTAGCAAATTCCCTAACCTCTGATTCTGCCCTGATGGCCATACGAAGAATGACGGCTAGGAGAGGTCAACCGATAGAGTTACATTCGGACAACGGTACCAACTTTGTGGGAGCAGAAAATGAATTGAAAAAATGTCTTTCCGAAATGTCACAAGAAAAAATTAGAAGTAGTTTATCTACTCAAAAAATCAAATGGATTTTCAATACAGCAGCGGCACCACACATGGGGGAGTATGGGAGAGGATGGTTAAATCTGTCAAGAAAGTACTGTATATAATCCTGAAAGAGCACCATCCATCCGAGGAACTGTTACACACTGTTCTATTGGAAGTCGAAAGTATTATCAACTCCAGGCCCATAAGTTATGTGACTTCAAATCAAGAAGACCTTGATGCATTAACACCAATGCATTTCTTGATTGGCTCAGCAAATACTGAAAACATTGCTGGGGTTTTCAAGCCTGGAGATGCTTACGGTAGGAAACAATGGAAAATAGCCCAGATTATGTCGAATAGATTTTGGCAGCGTTGGATCAAAGAGTTTTTACCTCTACTACAGAAGCGGTCCAAATAGCTTTCCCAAATGCAACCCTGAAAAATGATTGGAAGTTGGCTAGAATAGTCAAAAATTTTCCTGGAAGGGACGGACAAGTCAGAAGTGTGGAAGTAACCACATCTAAAGGAAATTTCATTCGACCCGTGAATTGTCTACTGTGGTTGGAAGTTGGAGATTGTAATGGTTAATCAGATATATATTCTTTCGTAATTTCAGTCACCCAGTACATATCTAGGTTTTTCTACACCTTTTTCAATTGTAATTCAGAAAGTATAACATGTATTTCAGAAAGTATAATTTGTAATTCAGAATAGTAAATTGTAATTCAGAAACCGTAACATGTAATTCAGATTAGTAAATTGTATTTCAGAAACCGTAACATGTAATTCAGATTAGTAAGATGTATTTCAGATTGTGTAACTTGTAATTCAGATTAGTGAATTGTTAATCAGAAAGTGTCAACTGTAATTCAGAAACCAAGAACAACCCGTATTAGACGGAGAGCTGACTACGGAGAAATACGGGTGACTCGGTGCAAAGTGAAATTTAGCATTTATAGGTTCGGGTGTCACCAACGTAGCGTGAGACGGGCCGCCAGAAGGCACCCCGGAAGAATAACGCGAGGGTTGAGGGTTAAATATGCATTTTTTACGTAAAATAAGTCATAAGGTGCAAGGCTGGAAATTGGCAGAATAATCGGATGTTATACAAATAAGGGGAGAAAAAATTGCCAGAAGACTAGGTGGAAGATAAAGGCCCGCCAGAAGGCGCTAATGTCGTGAAATTTTTTACAAACTTTTCGATATCTCGTTTAATTTTTAGATTTTGATGCTTTTATAAAAAAAGTCCTTTTTTTTCGATTTTATTTTTTCCCCGCTCTGTTAACAAATTCTAAAAACTGAAATTTGAAGAGTAGGTAGATTTTGTCAAAAGGTATTTGCTGCAAAAAACAATTTGGATTTTTTCAATAGTTTGGGAGATCTATCGATTCCCCGGGTTTTTTGGATTATTTCACGGTACATTGATTTTATGGAAAAAATTCAATCACATTTTTTGTAGATTTTCTGAAGGCAATCAAAAAAGATTTGTTTATAAATTTGGAAAATTTTGAGCGTTTCCGAGAAATTTCGAATTTTAAAAAATTCCAATTTTTTTATTCATATTTTCAAGTTTCCTCAGTTTTCCAATCATTTTTTTCGGAAATTTTCCCTCATTGCATATTGACGCATATCTCAAAAAATCAATCAAGTCAAACAAACAAAACCCTGAACCTTTCTCATGGAATTTATGAAAAACTAATGAAGACCGCGGGTGTGAAAGCAAGCAGCAACGGTTTTTCCAGCAACGATTTTTTTTTCTTTTATTTTTCGATTCAAGTATAACCGTTGCTCCAGGTTTTTCGACGGAAATTAACTATTGTGAACATGCTGAATATTTTCCATGGGGTTAAATAATTTGTGAATCAAAAACTACCCCTCCACACCCCTCTAAATTAGAAAAATCTTGAAACAGTTGAATTACCCGTTGCTCGAGGTATTTTGACGGAAATGCATTATTCTACAGTTACTGATCACGCTCTGTAGGGTGAAATAATTTGTGAATCAGAAACTACCCCTCAACAACCCTTTGAAGTTGAAATATCCTGAAACAGTTTATAAACTCGTTGCTCGATGTTTTTTGGCGGAAATGCATCATTCTACAGCTACTGTACACGTTCTATGGGGTAAAATAATTTGTGAATCAAAAACCACCCTCAACAACCCTCCGAAGTGGAAAATTCCTCAAACAATTTAAAAACCTGTTGCTCGATTTTTTTTTGACAAAAATGAATTATTCTACAGCTACTGAACATGCTCTATCGGGTGAAATAATTTGTGAATCAGAAACTACCCTCAACAACCTTCCGAAGTGGAAAAATCCTCAAACGGGAAGTCGAATTTTCTGATCAAACAGTAAAGGAGAAGTGATATGCAACATTTTGACAAAATCTGTTAGTGCTCCGACGACGACTTCACTCATAAGTCGAATTTTTAAGATAAGTGCTAAATGCACCACCTGGCTCCCCCGATAGTAGGGTTGAAAAATCCACCACGGGATCCCAACGGAGGTCAACAATTCTCTAACGGAATGGTCCTTTTACAACAAAAAATGGACATTCAAAATATGTGTATGCTAGAACCAATTTGAAATGAATATTCAAAATTTTAGGGTTGAAAATTTCAACCCTGAATCCCATTATTCAGTACTTTACGAAAATTGCATATTCAAAATATCCAACCCTAGTCCAAAAGCGAAATAATTTTATTACAATACCTTAATTTGCCGGAAATCATTTTACGCTACAACCGCATTATTCACCCACCCACGTTCAACCCTGTCGTCAGTAAAGTTCTGCAAAAGGTCCACATACTCTATTTTGTAGATATTTGTTATTATTTATCATAATAGCCCCCTTTTGGTGTCTCCGGGGTGTCCCGGAGATTTCGGCTGCTATCTTTGGCCGCTCTTTTCACACCGGTCAGATCTTTGATGGTTTCTGAATTACAAGTGATGGTTTCTGAATTACAATTGACGCTTTCTGAATAACAATTCACTAATCTGAAATTCAAGTTACACTTTCTGAATTACAACTTGCTAATCTGAATTACATGTTACGATTTCTGAAATACAATTTACTAATCTGAATTACATGTTACGGTTTCTGAAATACAATTAACAATTCTGAATTACAAGTTACGTTTTCTGAATTACATTTTACTAATCTGAATTACAAGTTACACTTTCTGAATTACATATGAAAAAGGTGTAGTTTGTTAGGAACAAGTGTCAGTTAGACTTTTCCATGAATTTTGTACTTGAGTTAAATTTAAAGTTTAAAACAGTTTATTCAAGTTTATATAGTTTTGTACCAGCATTGCACCAGTGCCTGTTACAGGAGTGAAGGTGCCCATGGTGAAACAGCAATCTTTATCAAGACAGGAATCAATTGGAAGGTACGAAGTGACATAGTTAGCACATCAGAAGAAGCAGTTTTCAAGTGTGCAGCAGTTGAAATTGAATTGAATAATGTCAAAGCAATTATTTTATGTATTTACCGTTCTGCCTCAGAGCAGACATTTTTTAAAAAACTTGAATCTATTTTATCTGTAGTTGTATGTGAGAACTGTTTGATTTTTATAGCAGGCGATTTCAACATCGATATCAAATCAAAATCGAAATGCTCTACTGAACTATTGGAACTAATGAAATCTGTTAATATTATGCCATCAATTTTAGAATATACACAAATAGGTAGAAAATCAAAAAGCAGTTGTATAAATAATATCTTCACAAACTGTGAAAATTATAATTCAGAAATCCTGAACACTCATATATCAGATCACAATGGCCAAAAAATCACATTTACCTATGAGACGTGCACGCATAAATCGGATAAGATTGAAAAGAGATTGTTTAATATGCATCACACGGAATCTTTCAAAGAAATATTAGCTGATCAAGATTGGGAGGATGTATTTTTCACCTCAATTTCGAACGTTAATGAACAATGGGCACATTTTAAGCGAGTAATAATGCCAATTTTTAACCACTGTTTTCCGATCAAACGTTCAAGTTCAAAACATAAAAACATTTCCTACTATTCAAATCCTGAACTACTACAGTGTAAAATCCAACTTGATACCTTACTGGTGTTGTACAGAACAGCAGAAGGATATGACGAAGCATTAGGAAAACCAAAGTTAGGTACAACCAGTTATTGACAAATGCTAAGAAAATTGAATATAGAGATCGTATAAACAATAGCGATAACAAATCAAAATGCCTTTGGCAGATAGTTGGAGAAATAAAAGGAAAAGCCTCAAGACATGCAGAATTGAAAATACCTGGTGAACCTAAATGCAATAAGTGACAATTTTAATAATTTGATACTGAATAATGCACCTAACTTTCGGGATAATGCAGAACTAGATATGATTTATAACATACCTCTTTCAAAAAACTCAATGTTTCTTACACCCATGATGAAACTATTAAGGTAATCAAAAAGTTGAAGAATACTATGCTGCCGTCCTAAGCAAAAAAGCCGTATCTACAAAAAATGTGAACTTGGAGATATTGGTTTCGGTAGTTTTGAAACACTAAAAATTTAACTTTCTCCAAAGAAAAAATTACGTAAACCAGATTTAAATAGCCAAAGTTAATCAATCATTTTGCCTTTAGTACATAAATTTAAGACTTTTCGTACTCAAGATGGTCGAAACTACAGATTCTCAGCTTCAGAGTTTTTGCAGATACGGCTTTTTTGCTTAGGACGGCAGTATGAGTGCAGGATACGATGAAATACCGAGCAATATCATAAAAAGTTGTGAAGATGAACTAGCAATCCCTTTGTGCCATATAATAAATAATTCTTTTCAATATGGATTTTTTTCCAGATAGTTTGAAACTTGCTATTGTCAAACCATTATATAAAAAAGGTGATCCCACACTATTAGAAAATCATCGTCCTATAAGTTTAATACCATCCTTCTCAAAAATATTTGAAATATCTATGTGTACTAGACTACTGAGCTTTTTTATGCTGAAAAAGTCACTCACAGCATGGATATCTAAAGGGCAAATCAATAGAAACTGCTATTTATGATTTCATAGAAAAAGTTATTTTGGGATATGAAAACAAATATCTGTCAATGGGTGTATTTTTGGACTTGTCAAAAGCATTTGATAGCATTAACCATTTTATTCTATTGAAAAAATTGGAGCGTTTTGGTATTAGAGGCCCAGTACTTAGCTAGATAAGATCGTACCACAGAACGCTTTCAAAAAGTATTGGTAGATAGAAATGGAAAGAAGTACTTTTCCGACGAAGGTCATCTGTCGGTTGGAGTACCCCAGGGAAGTGTGATGGGTCCTCTATTATTCGTATTCTATATCAATGACTTAGCATCTGAAAGTGTAAACGAAAAAACACATCTCGTTAATTATGCCGATGTCACCAACATACTAGCGGTTGGATCTTCATTCCAAGAAAAGTTAGGTATAGCTAACAACAGCCTAACAAAAGCTCAAGACTGGCTCACCAAAAATAAATTGATTCTAAACAAAGAAAAGACAACTTATATCTGTTTCACAACCTAAAACGCAAGGAACAAAATACCGCACGACATAAAGCTTCAGACACAAAATGTGACCCTAAATAATGACACAAAGTTCTTAGGAATTCATATAGACCAAAATCTAGATTGGGAGATTCATATAAATGTACTCTGCAATAAATTAAACTCGGTGTGTTACTCTTTCAGAATCACAGCTAAATACTTAGACACAAATGCTTTAAGGACTGTGTACTTTTCGAACTTTTATTCTCTATTGAGCTTTGGTGTCATTTTCTGGGGAGGAAGCGAAGAAGCGCAACGTGTTTTTAGAGTGCAGAAGAAAGCTCTACGAATTTTGTTGAGAAACGGTTATAGGCAATCATGCAGAGGAAAATTTAGAGAAATATTTTGACTGTGCCAAGTATCTATATATGTGAATGTTTGGTATTTCTAATTGAAAATAGGAAAATATTCAATATATATAAATCACAGCATAGTTATGGTACTAGAACTGTGGATTTAAATACTCCAGCCCACAGATTAACTCTAACAGAAAAACCCCCTATGTATTCGTGTATTAAATTTTTTAATAGACTTCCAACGGAACTGAAAATTGAACCCTGTTTTAAAAAATTCAAACAGTTGGTACAGGAGTTATTAATTAAGGTTGAACCATACAGTATAAATGAATTTCTAGATTTCGATTTATTCTGACTCAGCGTCAACTGGTTTTTTTATATATTGATTATTTTTATATACTGACTATTATACTCTACAATGTCAGCATGCCTGTTTTTTGTATGTTTTTGTTTTCTTGTCAAATATTTATTGTGTATTTTTTAGCACTTTTTATCATTCTCAGATGTTCGTTTTTTAATAACTAAACATCACTACTCTGACGCCGGTTCACCTAATTGTATTTGTGTGATGTATAAGTACAATTCTTTGAATAAAGCTACCTATCTATCTACATAGTCTTTACAAATGACCTAATCAGACATTTAAAAAGCAATAACAACCCTGGCAAACCAACATAAGTTATGCTGATGATACAAATATCTTGGTAGCTGAGAGAGACTTGATTGTCTTGAAAAACAAAGCTGAAAGAAACCTTTGAATTTGTTCTGAAGTGGTCAGAAATGAATAATCTGAAATTAAACACCTCTAAAACCTGTGCACTGCTATACACATTGCATAGGCAAAACTCATTTTGAAAACACTGACAACACAGTCGAAATGTCTAAAGAGGTAAGCATGCTAGGTTTTTAACTATAGATGACAAATGGGCCTGGACTTCACATATAGACAACTCTAAATTTAGAAAAATGTGTTACTCGCTAAGGTTTATGACGAATAATTGTAGTGAAAAGGTGCTGCTGACCCTATACTATGCTAATTTCCATTCACACTTAAAATATGGTATACTGAATTGGGGTAATTGTTCCTCTGCAAGCAGAGTTTTCATTTTGCAGAAATATGCTCTAGAGACTCATTTTCTTTTAAAAAAGTTTATATTTTAACTGTGGCAGTAATTTATATTTTAGCAACTTGTCTATACATTTTTAATAATCATAATACCATTGCAGGACGTTCACATGAGTATAATTCAAGAAGAAAACACTTGTTAATATCACAACATCGTACTACTCTGCTTGAAAGAAGTTATATGGTTAATGGCTGTAAATTTTTTAATAGGATTGCCAGAAACTATAAAAGGTTTTAAAAATTTAGTTACATTCAAAAAGATGATATACTATTATCGAATTTTTCCAGTAACTTTAATTTCATCATCTATTTAATAATATTTATTGTTTTTGTGAGTTGTGTAATACTGAGTGTGTACTTAGTCATGTATCCGATGACATCTTTCAGATTTATTGTTGTATCATGATGTACAACAAATACTTTGTATAATGTGCAATTTTATTAACTGAAATATATTATTATAATTTGTACCATGAAAAGAAATATAAAATGTATTTATACATCTGAGATTTTTTATTGGCACCATTGATTCAACTAGATGAAATAATGACCAACCTCAATTTGCTCAGGGTCCATAACATCAGGATTTTTGAAAAGTTCTCTAGCTTCTTTATAATACCAGTTGTCTGGTGGTGGATATTTGGTTTTGTCCAAAGCCTCCAAAATATTTTCGATTGATTTATGATTTTGAATAAGTTCTATAGCCCTTTTTGGGCCTATTCCTCTAATACTGTCAGTGTAATCACATCCCATCAAAATACACAGATCTGTAAACTGCAAAAAAAAGTATCAGTTGTAATAGTGCATTTTTCTTCGTCAAACCCAATACTCACTTCATCATGGCTCAACTTCAACCCCTCGAGTACTTTATCCAAGTGTATTTCTTGAATGGGTATTTTCCTAGCTTCACTAAATGTTAAGTGACGTAAAACTACCTGTAAGAAATAAGTATTAACTATCAATTTATTTCTTAATTTATCAGTCCCACCTTAGATCCAAAGGTTAATGCATCCATATCCTCAGTAGCTGTTGCATATACTTTCCCAGCTTTCACTAAAGCTGCACACTGTGCTTCAGCTTCACAAGGTGCATCTACGTATGGTACCCCCATCAAGGTAAGTAATTGTTTAGCCTCTTCAGAGTGATGTTTGGAAACTTTAACAAGACGGCGATTGAATTTATCCATTTCAGCAGCATCCCCAGCTTCTGTAGCCTTATCCAAGGCTTTTTGTGCTTCAACGCGCTTTTCCTGTCTTTTACTTAGCTCTCCAGACTTCATTTCAGGTGGTTTGCCATCGAAAACATAAACTGGTTTAATACCATTTTCAATTAATCTTATAGTTCGATAAAAAGTTCCTAGTAGGTGAGATGTTGTTTCACCATCTGCTGAAGTCAGCTGAGCTCCTTCTGTTCTGACTGCGATGAGAAATTGGTAGAGGCACATAGAAGCATCAATAGCAACTTTTCGACCTGAATAAAAAGTTTAATTAGGAAATTGACTAGGTAAATTGGTTGTAGTTCTTTGGCCTCACCAAAATATGTTTTGAGTTCAGAATCTTTGAGGGCTAGTGGTGCTACATCTGCAAGCAATTTCGACAAATTCAAAATACCCATGGTATAGAAAGATCTTCATTAACCGTGATCTCGAATATTACCGAATTTAAATAAGCTAGTTTGGAAATAATGTGCTTTAAAAATAGACAAAAACACCGTGTGATCACAGATCGATAAGAATTATATTCCCGCCATTTGGTTGAATATGAGGACAGGTGACAGCCACCGGTTATATTACAGAGAGGTGCGTTTCAATATTACGTCCGACGTATAACTTTTCTTATGGTGGATTTATGCAGCAATCATAAGTCATAAGTCTTTAGTCATAAGGAAGAATATTCGTCAATGATTGGTTGGAATATACGGACCAACCAATCATTGACGAATATTCTTCCTTATACTAAAGACTTATGACTTATGATTGCAGCATAAATCCACCATTATGAAGCGTTTCGATATTAGAACGTCTTGTCCGACAACTTCATTCCATCGTTTCAAAATTCTTGAGTGGAACGTCCGACCGTCAACTATTTACCCCACGATTTAGGAGAGCGTTTCAAAATTCAATCCGACAGATATCGCCCGACGAAACAACTATGACGTCATACATCGTCCGTTACCGGACGACAGACGTTAAATTGAAACGCACCTCAGGGGTGCAATTACGAACACTCGATCCGTAGTTTGTTTGACATATGTCAGATTTTAGCAATTATGAAAACCAATACAATTCCAAATATATTGCAACTTGAGTCGATATCAATGGTCCATATGGTAGATATAATTCCATTCTATCTCCAA
Organism: Chrysolina oricalcia; assembly: GCA_944452925.2. Lineage (NCBI taxonomy): Eukaryota > Metazoa > Arthropoda > Insecta > Coleoptera > Chrysomelidae > Chrysolina > Chrysolina oricalcia. Next base: position 27,923,284 of record OX101811.2, on the reverse strand, counting down.
TCAAAGAAATTTCATAATTTCGATTTCGTTTCGAATCGAGAACATACATCGTTCTAGCCTACGTATCGTGACAGCTCTCGTATCGAGTGTTCATAATCCTACCCCAGGTCCCCAGATCGGTGGTGACAGCAAGAAGAAGGTGACAGCACATTTTAACACATCATGAGGTATGACAAATGACATTGTGGTTGGTGACAGTAATGGTGGATTTGCAGCAATCATAAGTCATAAGTCTTTAGTCATAAGGAAGAATATTCGTCAATGATTGGTTGGTCCGTATTTTCCAACCAATCATTGACGAATATTCTTCCTTATGACTAAAGACTTATGACTTATGATTGCTGCATAAATCCACCATAAGGACCGGACTAAGGGGGACTGTTTGTTTTTCAGTGTTGTTATTCGGGGAAATTTTTTCTGATAGTTGGCGCTGCAGTATCTGTCAAACTTGTCAGTGGAATGGGGAAAACACTGTGAACCCCCATTTGATTCAATGATAAATTAATAATTTCTATTTTGAATTTTGAACGATAAAGGTGAATTTTGATAGATGATACTTGTTGAGATCAATTTGGAGGACGTATCCAAATATATTGGCGATAGAAATCGGCCGATAGTGGAACGCGAACAGGCATTTTATTTAAAGTGGTTATATCATTTTGTGTCAAGTCAAACATGTGGAGAAACTCGAGAGGTATTTGGGCTGGTTCAATAAACTTCTGCTTTAACATCAGCTGTTGCTTTTTGCACCTCAGAGCAATGAAAGAAGATTCATTTTTATGTTTGTGATTCTTGTTTCTGGAATGATCATTCTTGTCGTTTTAATGAACTGTCATTCCCGTTCTGGTTGCTGTATTCTGCATTCTGATTGGTTCCAAAGCTACCATACTTGTCATTCTGTTGCTGTTACTTGACATTCTCTGCTACCAAGGAAGGACGAAAAAAAAAACGCAACTATAGAAATAGAGATGCTTTCTCTATAAGCGTGTTCCGTTTCATGCATTCATCGCATCACTGTTGCAGATACAATCAAGCGTTCCGTTTCAACTAACATTGACGTTGGTGGGTTGAATCGGAACGATTTTTGCTTTCGTGGTGCATGCCGTTTCCCGCAGATGTTGACATTTACCACCTTATCAGTTAACCAAATACTTATGTACAAAAACAAACCTGTTAAAATCTAGTAAATAAATTAATATGTATAGAACGAAAGTGTTAATGGCAAGAGTAGGAAGCGAGTTTTGTGAAAATGAGAGTAGCTCAGATTCTGATACAAGTGATAGTTATGAGGATAATATGTATATCGTCTATCCCACGCCAACCGCGAATATGCTACTTCCAGGGTTCTGACTTCAATATGTAAAATACTAATTTTCTACCAAAATTTTCAATGCAACCCTCATGAAAGTGCTATAAGGTTGTCTACTGTGAACGAGAGTGAATTCGCGAATGTGAAAGCTTACCTAGGTTTACAAAGCAAGATCGAATCACGAATATTCTTAAAACTCATCAAATACTTCATCAAATATCAAATTTAAACTTTTAATTCGGTTTCTGTTTGAACGTGAAAGCACAGACAAGAAACTATTTGTGTTGACTTTTGAGTCTGACAGATCTAACTTGGATCGCATTCATCGCTGCTAGACGAACGGGCAGTATAGTTCATGCACTTTAGAAGTCTCAAGGCCAAAGAGGGGAATATAAAAGTGGGCGTGTCAATGCGCTCTCAATGTAGGAAACCCAGCAAACACATCTGTGACATGACATCTCTGAGATGTCGCAATGAGGTAACACGGCGATATCAAAAACGTTGCATCGCTGCGATGTACAGAAACAAATACATCTGTGACAAGACATATCTGAGATGTCGCAATGAGGCAACACGGCGATATCAAAAACGTTGCATCGCTGCGATGTACACAAGCAAATACATCTGTGATATGACATATCTTAGATGTCGCAATGAGGCAACAGTACGTAGGATCACTAAATCCTAGAAGGCTTTGGCCTTCTTACGGGTATGGCCAATGGGTGGAGTCTAAATAGCTCCAATGTTCCAAAAACACCACGAAAATTAGGTCCGATGTTTGAACTTTGAACTAGTGACACATGTCAAAGGTCAATATTTATGTTAAGATGTATAAAAACCATAGACATCTTAATTTATGTCATTGCCGTCATTGAAAATGTTTTCAAAAATAGTTTTAGCAGATTCACAGTAAAGAAAGTAGATTGTCCCAAGTCCCAAAATCTTCTGATGAGCCCTGCTGTCACTGATCCAACTTAGGAATATGTTGATTACTTTTTTTACTGATACAAATATTCCTTTCTTCTGAAAGTGAAGTACCTATTGTGCAGTGAAACCTGCAACAATACCCACAAAAGTAGTAAATTATATTGTATTCTCAGAGATGAGTTCAAGATCATTTTGTTTATAACTTGTTAATTAGTAGATTTAAGAATACATTTTTCCCATTTTCCTCACTAAAGACATATACAGATAATATTTTCATTCAAACTTTTTTTTTAGGATTGAAACAGGAAACCTTGAGAAAGAAATGGCTATCAATAGTATCAATATTGAATAACTTACAGCCGTATGCATAGTCAATCGCCAGCGACTCGCCAGAGTTTCGCCGTTCGCTACACAAGGATTATAATGCACAGTCGAGCTCCAAAAAAGTGACAACTACGCGATAAGTCACATTTTGGCGAAACGCTGGCGATGTACCACTTTTTTGGAGCTCGACTGTGCATTATAGTTCTTGTGTAGCGAGCGGCGAAACTCTGGCGAGTCGCTGAAATTGACTATGCATACCGCTGTTAGTGTAACATTGTGACAGAAATCAGGACCACAATTAAATTAAAAAATTAACTAAAGAAATGTATACCTACTTAACAGATGATTTCAATTCCTATATAATATAACAGTTTCACCTTTGACTGTTTTTGCTTTGATATGACATGTATCATTTCACAAATTATTCTCATCATTCCTTTTCTAATAATTGTTTGATTTCTTCATCGATTTTTATTTCATATGTATTGCTGTTGAACAATTTATGTGAAAATGTAATTCCTCTCTAAACAGGAATGTTTCTTGGGATCAATTAATAAAGTGTGTGCAGTATAGGTAAAACAATTTTCGTGTTCACAGGAGTCTAGGAGTGACAAATTTTTTCTGAATTGTTCAGAAAAGACCCAAAAATGGTCATGGAAAAAAGTGGCCAATTCTAATAAGCATATAGAATGGAAAAGTTGTAAATTGCAAAAATGGAACCTTTTCTTTCGAACAAGTTTAAAAATTCTATATTGACGTTTATCTTGTGAAAATTGGTTAGACCATAATAATGTTAGTATATTGGTAATCTCTCTAGAACAGCTGTTTTATTGAAGTGAATGGCTATATTTTCTTGTTTCAATTAACCATACCATATGGATTACCAATTCCAATTCACTATCTCAAGAAACTTCTTATTTATGATAGGAATACAAAAAAAAGAATTCATTAGGTATATAAAGGAATTTTTATAATCATACAAATGAGAATGTACAAAAATGTAAGATTATTTTTTACAAGACAATTGATGAAATGAATAAAAAATTAAATTAAATTGGTGAGTCAGAAATGCAGTATTTCATTCATGTCAATGTTTTTTTGGATGTTTTGTAGTACCTTATGTCTGATAGGTATTAATTTTTGCCTTAACTTTTTTGCTAAAGCTTGATTTCATCTGAGAGGCATTCAGCAAATATATTTGACATGTGTTATGTTCACGAATGCTAGGCACTTCTGTAAGATTCAAATTCGATAATCGATATTTGGTTTTTGAGTTATTAGCAGTACCTCAAATTGATACCCCATTTTGAAAATTTGTGTTGATCAAACAATGGTAGGTATATATTGTAACTAAGAAGTATTTGGGAGAACAGCAATCTCTAATTTTGAATAATGAACCCATTAATGGAGAAGTTTTAGTGTTTTTATAAAGGGTTTGTAACTCTGTGGATATATTTAATCAATCATTGGCAATTTTTACATATCATTCTGAAAACAACACTAGGTTAATTCTGCCTTTCTAAAAAAAACTCTTGTGCCTGCAGCAGAGATGGTCGACGGCTGAATCTCTATGTTCCATAATGGCGGGTGGTCGGGCCACAGAATATCGGGGCCGTGTCCGAAAGTCGACGCTTTTTTGAAATTCGAGTCAATTGTACACCTGACAATTTCAATCCATAAAAGTAATTAGAATTGATATGTATCCATTGAAATTAAACATGATATCCATAATTTACTTATTTGACATTCTGACTTACAAAAGAAACATAACCCAACTTTTTTTCAAAAGTATCGGTCTCTCTCTCTTATAACCCTTGCTTCCTAATTGGCGCATTTGTGGGTTATTTGGAACATTCGAACTATTTAAAGAGATTCGAACTATTAGACTCCACCCATTGGCCATAAGAAGGCCAAAGCCTTCTACGATTCAGTGACCCTAACAGTACGATATTACATACGTTGAGAGTCACAGTTGCGATTTTACAAATTTCTCCTCGCCGCGATGATGTTATCGTCGTATGTGTTTTTTGCGATGTCAACAATGAACGCTATTACACATGCGCTTGAGATTCGTAAATTTCTATATTCGTTCATTTTGCTTCTCGATCATAAACATTGAACGTAACCAAAAATAGCTTGTTGCACCAAGTTTGATTAACTAATGGTCAAGCATAGTAATTTAATAAATGTTTATTATCCTGTGACAAACTTTTTCTAGGAATAGTTCACAGGATAAAATTAAGTACCAATAATTTTTCTCTTGAAACTATGGCAAAGCGTTCATTTTCCTCTTTCTCTTATTGTCATAAAAGACGGGTGATAAAGTTTTATTGTTTTAGGTCTCATTAATTTTTACTATTGGAAAATGCTTCGATTAGAACAATGTTGTTTCATTTTGAGTACATTATATTTATTGAAAATAAAATGTTTCAATACATATTTTCCATCCAAAGCTTTTTTTCATTGATATATTTTCCTTTGTATTACCTAACCCCTGCGAGACAAAAGTACATCGCTGTGATTTGTCACATGCTCACATATACCTGCGATATCAATATGGAATCATCTCGTATACATCTCAAAAACACATCGCAGTTACATCTCAAAAAATATATCGTTGTTATATCGCAGAACTTGTTGCAGCGACGTCGCATGGATGAATATTGAGTGGGACAAAATAACGTCCCTCCGACATCGCAGCGACGTCTATTCGACATAGAATGCGATATCGCAGGTCACATTGTTACATCGCTGCTATGCATCTGTGATGTAACTGTGTTTTCTGGGTATGCGCATTCTGTCCTCAATGCATGAAACGGAACACGCCATTATATAAGCATATACACATTGTTGTGAGAGCAAATATCGCTATCCTTTGTAAGATTTTGCTGGTGAGGGTAGTGAGGAGGGGTCAGTCATTATCAATGACATATTACCTTTGGACACCGTTATTTACATTCACAAGACAGCAGAAGTCATACTCTACGAACAATTTTTACCGCCGCTTGTTTCGCGGCAATTATCTGCTTATAAACATTGTATATAAGCAGATAATTCAGCAGAAACTCAGCTATGCCGACTTTTGGGTTGACTAACAACTATGTTCCGCGAAACAAGCAGCAATAAAATTTGTGCTTAGAATGTGACCGCACCTCAGAATATAAATAACGGAGTCTATAGCCGTTATATATTTCATTGATTATTATAAGAAATATATCTTGAAATCAGTGGCGTACCTAACATATATATAAGGAGTAAATAATAGGCCAAATAGGATTCACAAGTTGGGAGCACAATGGAAAATCGACAAAAAACGAAAATTCCCGACAATACCAGTTTTTGACATGATCCAGGCCAAGACGTATTTGAACAACGACTGGTAACAGAAGTTTAGGGCCGGTATTATAAACATCTCTCGAAGTTAACTTTAATTTTAACAGTCAAGTTAACTTCAGCTTTGAAATGGCAGTTTTATAAAAGTCTCATTCCTGAAATAAAAAGAAGAAGAAGGCAAATATGTAACCTAGAATTTATAGCAATTTCTGATTTTTTAATAAATAATAAAACCATATAACTGTTAACTAAGATATACGAATAAAATCATATATCTAAGTTAATAGATATATGAATAAAACTGCTGGCAATAGATTTGAGAATCCTCCAAAACTCCAACAAATACCAAGAATGAACGTATGAAATTTGAGTGCAATTAACACTTGTATTACTGACGATAGAAGATCATTTCTAAAATTGAAAATACTTATATAATTCCAAAGTAATTAGAACTAGAAATGTTGACTTATTAGTCTTTGCAAATTTACCTCACTATGTGCTCCTTTAACAAGCATATACAGACTTTCTTCATGATCGAAATCCGTTTTCATTTGTTTTCAAATTCTTTTACAAGATAAAATGGTTACCGATTTCTAAATATCCTTCGACGCCGAGGGCATTCAATAATAATCACAGCATCTCCTTCATTGTCGCTTAAAAGTTCCTCGGAAATAACCAGGATATCGTTTGCTAACATTAATGCGAAATAAAAACAAACAATCAAATTGAGGTTTCATGCTAAATTATTACTGTCGAAAACCACCATTTTCTAGAAAGTTAACTTTAACTGATACCCTTTCCTACCAATAAAGTTAACTCCTACATCTTGAAGTTAACTGTAAGATGTGACGTCATTCCTCAAGTTAACTTCTAGTTATCTGTCAAAATAGTTTTATAATACCGGCCTTTCTTACAGTTAACTTCAAAATGTAGGAGTTAACTTTATCGGGAGGACGTAGTATCAGTTAAAGTTAACTTTGTAGAAAATTGTGGTTTTCGACAGTACTTCTGTCAATAATTTAGCATAAAACTCAATTTGATTGTTTTTTTTTTCGCAATAAATGTTAGCAAACGATGTCCTGGTTATTTTCGAGGAACTTTTAAGCGGCGATGAAGGAGATGCTGTGATTATTATTGAAGGCCCTCGGCGTCGAAGTATATTTAGAAATCGGTTAAACCATTTTATCTTGTGGAACGAAATAGAATTTGAAAATAAATTAAAACGGATTTCAATCATCAAGATAGTCTGAATGCTTGTTAAAGGGGCACATGGAGATGCAAATATTTGCAAAGACCAACTAATAAGTCATTTCTAAATTACTTGCAATTATAAGAGTATTTTCAATGTTAGAAATAATCTTCTACCGCCAGTAACACGTTAATTACACTCAGATTTAATGAAACATGTTTATTCTTGGTAGTTATTGGAGATTTTGGAAGATTCTCAAATCTATTGATAGCAACTTTACTATTTATTAGAAATTTAGAAAATGTCACAGGAAAAAGTGCAAAAAATTGTATGTTACATATTTGCCTCCTTCTTTTTATTTCAGAAATGAGACTTTTATAAAACTGCCATTTTAAAGCTGAAGTTAACTTGACTGTTAAAATTAAAGTTAATTTCGAGAGATGTTTATAATACCGGCCCTTAGTCGCCAAAAAAGGATATTAGACTATTAATTTTTTAATCTGGGATCTTTGCAAAATGGTCCTTCCATGTAGTATCTGAAACTTTAATTATCCATTTTTGTTTTTTTTAACATTGATGAGATTTTTGTTTCCAATGTTTCCACACAGAAAAGTATATTGAATTTAGTGTTGTGGGTTTTTTCCGGGTTTCCCTACATATGTAAAAGCATTGTTTAAATAGAAGCATATTGTTTAAATAGAAGTGATAGCATTGTTTATAAGAAAGATAGTTAGTCAATGCCTGTGTAATTGGTGTTGGACGCAAACGCGAGTGTCATCTAGCGTGATTAGTTACAAACATGAAGATTTGACGTCATTTTAATGCAGGTTCCTTCAAAAAACCCTGATTTTGATGCTGTCCCATTGTTTCAATCAAGTTACTACATGACTTGGAGGCCAGATCACTGAAGTTACGACATGACTTGGATGCGAGCTCACTATCGCCATCTACATGTCGCATCCATTTTGATCCAATTATAATCCCATAAGGTTGACTAACTATCTTCTATATAAACAATGGTGATAGTCAATGCCTGTGGAAAAGGTATTGGACCGAATCGCGAGTGTCATCTAGCGTGATTAGTTACAAACATAAATATTTGACGTCATTTTAATCTAGGTTTCTTCAAAAAACCCTGATTTTAATGCTGTCCCATTGTTTCAATCAAGTTACGACATGACTTGGAGGCCTGATCACTGAAGTTACGACATGACTTGGATGCGAGATCACTGTCGCCATCTACATGTCGCATCCATTTGAATCCAATATAAATCTCATAAGGTTGGCTAACTATCTTACTTCTATATAAACAATGATAGAAGTAAGATAGTCAATGCTTGTGGAAAAGGTATTGGACCCCAAACGCGAGTGTCATCTAGCGTGATTAGTTCCCTAATAGCACCATGAAGTCCGATGGTAATCCATAGGACATCCTCTCAGGACATTCAGGACGTCCTTAGGATGTGCAAAATTGGTACCGCGGACGTCCATTGGACATCCGTGGGAAGCACCAATGTCTCGACTTCTCACCAAAATTGGACGTTCTATAAGGATATCCAATGGACATCCACCTGGGATGGTAATCGGACGTCCCCGAATTACATCAATCGAAAGTACATCTTGGACGTCCTTAGGACGTGCAATATTGGTACGTCCTTAGGACGTGCAGTATTGGTACCGCGGACGTCCATTGGACATCCGTGGGAAGCACCAATGTCTCGACTTCTCACCAAAATTGGACGTTCTATAAGGATATTCAATCGACATTCACCTGGGATGTTCATTGGACGTCCCCGAATTACATATCAATCGAAAGTACATCTGGGACGTCCTTAGCATGTGTAGAATTATCAGATGTGTTTCAGGACTAAGATTATGATATTGTTGTGGATTACTGGAGATACCAATTTGGATGGAACCAGATTTACTCACTATAGATAAGCTCAGCACTCTCTCAGAGTCATTCAATTCGGTTTTGTACATGTTTAAAGGATACACACAACTCTACTTGTCTTACGGAAACACCTTTTTCAAAACAGTGTTGAATAGGTTAGTAATAACTATTGAATAGTATAACAAAACTTTTATTTTCATTTATAGATATAACTACACTGAATGAACACAAAATAAGTTACAGAACAATCACTAAACTAATTAATCACAAAAGACGATAGAAAAGCGACCATAGCTGGTAAATACTCAACAAGTGTCTGTCAATTCGTCAACACTTCACTTGAACACAGAACACAAAACACAGAAAACAACTTTATGCACGGAATCCATACATAGAGGAATTGTTTGGTTTCAATCCTTATACGAACAAGAGAGACAAACATAATTTTTTTATTTTCATTGTTGTGAATCGTATTGGCATACGTACAAACTTGAGAATATGGCCCCTGATGACCCCAATGATAGTGAAAAGGGTTTTATTTCAGATGGGTTATTTTTGCTATAATGTTTAGCCCTATTGTAAATATGCGATCCATTTTATACCTCTTCTGTAAAACCACTAGCTGGGATGTATACACGGGTACTGGGTACACATGGAGGACTAATTATTGTAACTGTTTTCGAATTTTGTTTAATTTTTATGATCATCCATCCTTCATCTTTGGATGGATGCACCTAGGAAACATTCCGAAAAATGTTCAATCCAGGACATCCCAAGGAAGTCCTCGCAGGGACATTTTCTGAAATTCACTGTTTGGGATGACGTCCGATGTACATCCATCAAGGACGTTCCAGAATGTCCCCGTACCAGGACCACCATAGGAAGTCCTTTCGATGACATGCCAAATACATGCCAACCAGAACATCCCATGGATATCCTAGAAAATTCTACAAAATATATCCGAACCAGGACATCCCAAGGAAGTCCTCGCAGGGAGGTATTCTAAGATTAACCAATTGGGACGTCCAATATTCATTCATGCGGGATGTACCTAAATGTCCCGTACCAGGACAACCATGGGACGTCCTTTCAAAGACATGCCAGAATACTTACTAACAAGGACGTCCGATGGATGTCCTAGGAAACATTACAAAATATATCCGACCCAGGACATCCCAAAGACGTCCTCGCAGAGACGTTTTATACGATGTACCGATTGGGACATCCATAGGAAGTCCTTTGGGGAAATTCATGAAAATGCACTGAATCGGACGTCCCAAGGACAATGATTTTAAGTCCCGGACATTCGGACATGATTTGTACCAAATAGGGACGTCCCTGGGACATGGTGTGCTATTATAGGGTTACAAACATGAATATTTGACGTCATTTTAATACAGGTTTATTCAAAAAACCCTGATTTTACTGCTGCCCCATTGTTTCAATCAAGTTACGACATGACTTAGAGGCCAGATCACTGAAGATACGACATGACTTGGATGCGAGATCACTATCGCCATCTACATGTCGCATCCATTTGAATCCAATATAAATCCCATAAAGTTGGCTAACTATATCTTTACTTCTATATAAACAATGGGAAAAGCGAATGTGCCACCAAATCTATTCAAGTCGCCCTGGACCGCCAATAATTTTTTTATTGTTACTTTGTTATCATTTTAATTTATATTTCAATATAGTTTCATTTTAGTAAAATGACACTTGAAGTCGATATATTGTATTTTGATATTGGAACGAGGGTAAAACTTCCGGATGCTCATGGCCGATTTCACCAAGTGATTCCTAAAGTTAGGAAACACCTAAATCGGATTTAGGAATATCAAAGTGCACTTTACGCTTCACCACACGTTAAGTAATGCTTAAGAGTGATAGGAAATACCTATAATAGATATTTCCTATCACTTTTAAGCATTACTTAACGCTTGGTGACACGCAAATTGCACTTGGGAAGTCTTTTATTCGATTTAGGTATTTCCTAACCTAACTTTAGGACGGTGAAATCGGCTATCAATGATCCTGAATTTCCAAAAAAATTGTACTTCTCTACAAAAATTCCAAAAGAAATTTTTGGCGGTCTCGTCTATTTTCGAAGATAACGGCCATTTTGTTGAGAAACTTCACCATTCGACTGATCGAATTTCTGTTATTGAAAATACATAAAATTTGTCCTTCTGATCAAAACATTACACACACTCTTATTTATTGGTTTTCATCACTTTTTAGCAGAAAAAAGTATTAATTTTTCAAGAAATGCATCCTTCAAATCAAATCAAACAATTTCTAGCTATTTCATTGTTCAACACTGAATATCTGGTATTTTTTATTTTTATGATGTTGGTGACGTGACTGTCATTCTTCGTGCCGACGATTTTTTTGGAAATTCCTGATGCGCAATGTAACGGAAGTTCTTCATTTTAAAAAATGGTCAAGCCTCAGCCCATAGAGTATTTCAAGAATACCAACGTCATTTCTTTGAATGCCAAAGTTGCCATTTGTTTTAGTCCACCTGAGTTTACATCCAGTCCGATTTCAGTTGGCCACAATTATTAAACGAGCTGTGGCAACGCTGATCTGACATCTGACACTCTTATGAAAGCGCCGTGGACTGTCAATATCCTAGGATTCTTGCGATAAAGAATTACAGAAAATTTAATAATTTCACTTACCTTTTTGTAAATTTATAGTTTTTTGTTGAAATCAGTTGTTGTAAATATCGTTAAATTGTTGTTATGTTATAAACAAATGGTAAGTTGCAGCTAAAATTATTTTGTTGATTTGTGCTGGGAACAAAAGGTGAAAGACATTTCAAAATATCATTCATATATTCCTATAAATAATCAAGTCTTTTTTTCAGGTTTACAAAACGTATTGAACCCATTATAAAGTATGTATAACGAATATTTTGATTAGGATGTGTGCCAAGTCTCTACCTTGAAATCTTTTTATTTTGTCCACAGTGCAAAGAATTTTTGTGCACTTCTAAGGAAATGTCTAATAAGAATTCGCTGGTGATAGGAAATAATACCGCAGGACTTAAACAAATAGATCTGGATCAAATATGGGGAGATTTGTATGCTGGTATCCAGCAAGTATACAACCGAGTGACCATGCATAAATCTCGATACATTCAGTTGTACACACATGTTTATAACTACTGTACATCAGTTCATCAACAATCAAATGGACGAGGGTCCTCGAATACTGCTAATAAAAGCAAAAAGAACCAGGTTAGCGGAGGAGCTCAACTAGTTGGCTTGGAACTGTACAAAAGACTGAGAGAATTTCTGAGAAATTACCTAGTTTCATTACTGAGTGTAAGTGTTTTTATATATTCTTGAAACCACTACTTTCTTACTATCTTTTTTTAAATATTCAGAATACTGAAAACCAACTTTGAATTATTCAAATCATCACGTGAATCCCATCAACCCACACTTCAATTACTAATTACAGTTTTATAATAACTTACCCAGTCTCACACTTCTAGATGTGAAAAAATGGCAAGAATAATTGGTTATATTGTATGTTTATCATTTATCAACATATTACAATATTTATTGATGATTCATCCTGAATCCAATGAATATTTGAAACCACTATAAAAGAATGGTTATCAGTAATTAAAGTGAAACTATGCATGATGCAAGGTTGTTGCTTCATTGAGCTGCATTCTTTTATATGTGGTTGTGTTGATATATTGCAGGGATTTTTAATAATTTCATACAGTGTGAAAGAAAATCAACTAACTAGACACCCTAGCTATTCTAATAATTTTGAATATAATCACTAGATCTAAATGAATTTATTGAAAGAAGGATTTCAAATATGTAGAGGTATCTATAAAAGAATATTCAAATAAAATATGTTAAGGCAAACTAGCCATACATATGACAAATACAACCAGTACATGGTACATAATTTGAACCACTTCTTGAAGTGAATGACTGTAGCAGATTGTTTAAATGATTCAGACACTGATATATTTATTCAACACCTCATAATATAAAGATTTCATAGTAATAGTTATGCACATTGTTTGGTAGTTATGCGCATGTTAGGGGGAAGGCCTTGCAAAAAGGTCTAGAGAAGAAATTATCTTATTAGTAATCTTATGAATATCATTAAAATTTAGGTTAAACTGTTATTTAACATGAAACCCAAATCTTTGAATTCTCTTGGAAAGTTAATCACCATTCCCTTGTGAAACCTTACCATTTCGAATTTATTTGCTATGAAGTGGATAACTCCATGTTTTAATTGTATTTCCATGCAAGGGAGCTCAATATCAACAGATTTGTAAATAATAATAATCAAAACATCAAAGAAAATAATAATAATACTCCTTCAAACACTCGTACACGAAGGCATAGCCTGTGTGGCTAGAGGACTGCTATTATTATTTTCCGTGGCACTCTGGGGCGACTTACTGATTTAAGAACCTCTATAAATCAGATTTTAAAGATGATCTGTTTGTGGTGAGCCCTCAGATCAATAAGTAAACAATTGATCTGAGGGTGAGACCAATTAGTGGACTTATTTTATCAAATTATTCAACTCCAATATACTTGAGAGGAGAGTCGTGAAAAGGGTACATGTATATCTTCGTAATAAGTATTTTAGTCGTGAATATCACAGTTTCTAGAAAACTTTTGTTCATTATCTTTCATGAACATTATCACCTGAAAATTATACAGGCTTGGTAAAGTTAATACTTGGAGCTTTGTAAAAAGTGGCTTAATGCTTTCCACTTGGTGGGCACTGTGTATGCATCTCAGGATTTTCTTTCAAGATTTGAATGCTTCGTCATAATAAGGCTATGAACTCCAAAATAACAAGCCATATCTCAAGATAGACTCATCCAATACAAAGTTCTCAAGACTTCAAATGAAACAGTGTCTCTAATATTTCTTATTACTCTACATATACTACTCAATTTTGAGCTGATTTCAGTTATGTGATTCACAGTTCAGTTTATGGTCAATGTTTATTCCCAAAAAGATCATGACTTCATTACATTGGATTTATTTGTCATTCAAAGTCAAATACAGACCGTAGTCAGGACATACATTTTTTGTTAAGCTCATAAAATAAGTGTAATATATGGTGAGGGCAAGACTATTATCACTACAGTAGTTATGCAGTTCAAAAGCTGCAGTGTTATCATACTCAACTTAATGGCAATTTGCCATTAAGATGGGACAACGTCTGACCACTAAACATAATGAAAGTGATACAGCATAGGGCTGAATATCTGAGACAAATAAAACAGTAATTGTCAACATACAAAAATAGTAAACAGGAGTAACAAAATAAATATGAACCTATTATAAGGCGAAGTCAAAATCAGGAATTTAGAATTCCTGTGAAAAATATTCCTTCAGGTTATATAAGGGATTTAGGATGAGTAATGCTTTCACCTTAGTATGGAACTTTTGAACACATGAGAAACTTTTGATTATAGTTTGTAAATGATTGTATATATATTTTATTCCATTGTAAATAACTGAGTTATTGATCATAGTGGTACGGGGTATTATCAATTTGACCTGGCCACTTTGCCTTGTATTGTAATTTGTCGAGACAAGCTGAAATGCATTTTTGTTTTTATGAATCAGAGAAGCTGTTTCTAAGATGTATATGCAAACTACCGTTAATATTCCGCAATTTTAAAATAAATCTCGACAGGAGGTTCTAGACTTTGCCCTACAAAAATATCTCAGGGCTCGTTTTTGGAGCTCCTTTGGAATAACTGGTTACTGCAGGCCCCCCAAAATGCTATTCTATATCTAAGGTGGGATTCAAGTATAGTAAAATATGCTGTTCTGGCAGATGCAAATCGTAATTCGGTGGCGAAGAATCTGATGGCATAGCATTCAGAAGCTAGTTTTTTATACAGCTGTCACATGTAGATAGATAGATAGATCGTTTATTTGCTCCGGTTACATATAATGTACACATATAAACTCCGAGGAGTGTGGAACATGTCAGTAATAAATAATAAATAAAAGCTGAATATACATAATCAACATTACCACAGAAGTAGATTTAACACATGAAACAAAAGTATATAATTAACATTCATACAGTAAGCATACTATCATTTAAAAATTCCTGTAAGTTATAGTAAGGTTTTCCTAAGAGGTAGTTTTTCAAACAATATTTCATAGTTGAAACTGGAAGATTTCTTAGAGTGAGCGGAAATTTATTGTATATGTTTATAATGCTAAATTTGACATTTCTCTGTATGTATGTATAGTTACATTTCTCATTCCTAAGATCATTCTTTGTTCTTGTGTTATATACGTGATCCTTTTCACAGTCAATGAAAAGTTCCGATTTATTTTCTGTTACAAATACTACTGCTTCATATATAAATAGAGATTTATCAAAGTTAAAATTTTGCTTGTAATAAAAGCTTCTCTGCAGCTATCGTTTTTTTTTCATCTTATAAATATACCTGACACATTTTTTTTGAAGTATGAGTATCCTAGAAATATCTACAGAGTTTCCCCAGAAAATAATTCCATATTTAATCCTAGATTGAATATAAGCGTGATATGTAGAGAGGGCAGCTTCGGATGAGACATGTTCAGACAGTATTCTCAATGCATAGCAATATTTTGCAATATTTTTCGATTAATAATCTATGTGATGTGTGATGTAATCTCTGTGTATTATAAAAAGTAAATTATTATCGATAAATAATCCCAGAAACTTGATTGATAATTTATTTCCTCATTGCCGATATCTGATATTATCTGATTAATTGTTCTACAAGAGTTACTGAGGTCATTGACAAAGATTATAAAAAACACTGGCCCCAGAATTGATCCGCGAGGAACCCCTGTAATGGCTTGTTTTATTTTCGATTTAATTCAACTATCAACTATGGTAATTTGTTGGCAGTTTTGCAGGTGAGAGAATGTCCAATTATGGTTTACCATATATTTCTATCGCATCTAGTTTCATCAACAACAGTACATGATCTACTGTATCAAAATCATGACTCGGATCAAATAACGAACCCATCACATGGTTCTTGTTGATGAGGGCATTATATAAATACAATACAGTTGAGTCTGGCTGAATTTGTTGATTTTTTTTGCCCAAATCCATGTTGTGAATCAGAACTTTCCAAATAATTAGTAAATCTTATAGAATAGGAAGATACAAAATCTTTGCTATTTGACTTTGTACACAAATTGACCTGTAATTGTTCAAATCATTTCTGGGTGCCTTGTTTGATATTTTCAAATATTACTTGAAGGATTCATTAATCAAGTGGTTCAGCAATGAATTAATCGACAGATTTGAGAACTTTACCGTTTATATCATCAATACCAGCAGCAGGTTTGCAAGTTGTTTTTTAAATGATCATTACTACTTCATTTGGTGTTGTTGGAGTAAGAAAAATACTGATATAATTGTTTTGGAATGATAATGTAAAAAATCTGAAGGTTGAGGTAATTCATGAGAAAATATTGACACTACTTGGCGAAAGACCATTAATCTAATAATGAAAAATGGATTATATAATCCAAGTCTTCAGCTTCAACCTATACAATAGGTATATTCGTCGGCAAATCTCTAACAGAAAACAACTACTGTCCCCTACGGCCGTTGAATTATATCTGTAAGAGTCTTGGCAAAGTTTTCTACAAGAACTACTTTGAAGAGCTCTTTAAACACCATATCTGAAATTATGTTTTGATTCAATGGGGGGAACACCTCCGTACCGGTTTCATGGTTCTTGCCAATCATCAGCGAAGGCTAGTTCTTCCAATTAAACCGAAAGAGCACTGCAGAATTTGATGGGAGTTCCTGAGATAAACACCAAAGTATGAATTCAGCGCCATCTCTAACGTGAGAAAAATCATTTAGTTTCTGGCGTCAAAGCAGCGGAGCTATTCGTTCTTCCTTTTTTGTTATTGTCCCGCTTCGATTCTGTGAGAGTCCATTCGATCCTCTTCCGCACTTGCGTATAGTGGAAGTTTCCTTTCATGAGCGCGAAAATTCACTTTAATAAGAAGAAGAGAATAACTGCTTCGACCATAGGCTTTTTTTTTATAATAATATGTAAATTTAAATTAAAACTAATTTTGATTAATACATGTACAAACATTAATTAATTAAGATATAATAGAAACCTCAACATTTGGTATACTTCTAAATCACAAATATGGTGAAAGATAATCAAAATAGTGAAATAGACCATTACAAACAGTTCATTACATGCATTGGCTAAAAGAGTATAAAACACCATATCACAAATTCACTACCTTGAAAAAAAATCAAGCATGCTTTCGGCAGTAGCGAACTGAAAACATTCTAATAAGTTTTAAATAATTCACTAATGATCAGTGCCACTATTTTTTGTTTCTTATTTAGTACCATTTATATATTTTCTACTATATTTTATAATTTTAACTGCTTTATGTATGGCTTGGTTTGTATTTTCTTACCGATGCCTATCCACAAAAGAGGGAAAAAAGCCCTCCCCTCAACATCGACTTTATCGAATATCTAGAATGCTCAGGAATTGTCAACGATTTGCAATATATCATTTATCCCAAGAAACATTTCTGTTTATAGACGAATACAAAATTATACATAGGTATAGTAGAACCAACAATCTAGTGAGGTCGTAAATCAATATTAGCCGACGACCCTCATTATTACCCATTGTTCGGATTACAGATAAGCAATGAATGTGTGTGTCCCTATGTATGGCTTGGTTTGTATTTTCTTACCGATGCCTATCCACAAAAGAGGGAAAAAAGCCCTCCCCTCAACATCGACTTTATCGAATATCTAGAATGCTCAGGAATTGTCAACGATTTGCAATATATCATTTATCCCAAGAAACATTTCTGTTTATAGACGAATACAAAATTATAAATAGGTATAGTAGAACCAACAATCTAGTGAGGTCGTAAATCAATATTAGCCGACGACCCTCATTATTACCCATTGTTCGGATTACAGATAAGCAATGAATGTGTGTGTCCCTTAAAATATTCCCAGGTCCTGATTTAAATATCTCATGAAATAGTTTGGCATTTTAATGATAGTAGGCTCTCCATTATTTTGACAGTTTTGTATTTGAATATATTTGATAATAAAAAATCTACTTAAAAATCTATTTACTTTCCTGGCCACCAGACTTTTAGTATTAATGGACTATTAACGAGATTATAGCGATAATGGTCTATTTCAGAAACAAAAGGGGGAAAGTTAAACAACATTTAGTCATTACCTACCTAATATTCCGAGAGGGCAGTTGTGTCTATTCGAATTTTGTGTCGTGAAAAATGTGGCGTCCGTGGGCTCATTCTGAAGCTAGTACTTCAACTGGTGGTCGTTGTACCACTAGTCGACCAATGTTACACCCTCATGGAAAACAAATTATGTTAAATGTTTATACTTCCCTTCTGGGACGTGGAATGTCCAAGGGTCAAGCTGTGCAAGAAAGTGCTTCATTAACAAAAACACCATATTCCACAGCGTTTAAATTAGTAAGTAACCCTATTTTAAAAAGAAAGAAACGAAAAGACTGGTGGTTCAAGGAAACTAGATGGCTGTGATGTAGATATAATTCGAAGAGCAATATATGCCTTATATAAAGAGCAAATTTTGTCTAAATTAGGTATTTTAATGCAACGGCTCAAAAATATTTAAACTGCTATCCAGTGTTGCAAAGAGACTTTGAGGAAGTCTCTTTTACGAAACGGATTTAAATTTAGAAAACTCAGTAGTAGCAGACATATCATTATGGTATCTGTGCGCCTTAAGAAATTAAGATTTGAATATTTATTGGCTATAAACGAGTTTAGAGAATGTAGAGAACAATAGTTTATTTGTATGAAACTTGGTTCGATACACACGATGTTCCAAACAAAAGTTGGGTAGACTCATCTGACTTGTGCCAAACTAATGCGCCGTCTAACAAAGGAGAACGCATTACGATAATTCACGCAGGAACCGAAAGTGGTTTTATATCAAATGCGTTGTATTTATCGGCAAAGAATATTAAGGACTCTTTAGTCGATTATCATGATGATACAAAAGCCGAATTATAAAAGGCCACAGCCAAATTATTTGAAGACTGGTTCCAAAATAAACTCATACCAAATATTCCACCCATCAGTATTATCGTCAGTCGAAGACCAGATAAAGCACCATGTTCAAATGACACCAAAGCTACTTTACAAGAAGTTCAACTGTGGTAGCTCTTATTCAAACAGAAACTGCAAATATTCCTGACAGCAGCTGGAAAATTCATATATGGATATAGAAAAACTTCCCAAAGAAAAGTCTATTATCAATTTGGGTGACGACAGTGAAAGTGAAACTGATCTTCGTGAGTAATTTTGTACGTGTGTGTATATTAAATTTAATTCTAAACAACTCAAAATTATAAACTTACTGAACTATAATCGCATTCATTATTGTTATGTTTATAAATGTTTTTGTGTTATATATCATATATTATATGTACATAAATAATTCTCAATTATAATCAAGCGATTTTTCTTAACCCAATATTATTATACCTACCTACAAAACAAAATGTAATTGCTAGGGCAGGTACAACTCTGCGTAGAATGGACGACCTGACCGCCTGCTGATACCTCAAGTGGTTGGTGATTTATGACCTTATAGTTCTGGTAGTACTTTAGGTATACTGAATAATGGCAATACATATGAAACAAAAATTAATGAAGAAATCAAACAATAGAAAGAAAGAAGAATTCTCTCTAAAATACAAGTAAACAAATCAGAGCAAAAGCAGTCAATTCTGATATATAATAAATGTTGAGTATACATTTTTTAGGGGATTCATATAGAGAAGTCAGAATTGCGAGATCGGATAACAGTGTTGCCGGAGGTCATACATCAGAAAGAGGCGTTGTTACGCTATATCGTTGTGGTGTGATTGTAGTATATTTTGAATTAATAGCTGTGTTAACATTCAACGATTT
This sequence comes from Chrysolina oricalcia, assembly GCA_944452925.2. NCBI lineage: Eukaryota > Metazoa > Arthropoda > Insecta > Coleoptera > Chrysomelidae > Chrysolina > Chrysolina oricalcia. Next base: position 27,903,305 of record OX101811.2, on the reverse strand, counting down.
GAGGAAGTTTCATGTTCGTAAATCATGCATAGTGGATATTAAACAGGGTATCTTGGAATTTGCGCCACCACGAGAAGAGGCATACTTTTCGGGAAGGATACACACAAAATATACTTGGGACATAATGAGCGAGTTTTCTGTCTATATGAGGAAAGTAAATTGAGAGAATGCTCATTTGAAGCACAATCAACAGAAATCAAGATGTGTACTAATATTTAAAAAAAAGTTATATTTACGGTTACGTAAAAAAGTTGCGGTAAAAATTTGGTTTACTGGAAATCTATTATGAAAAAAAACATTGAACATCGCGATAAAAACAGTTTTTTTTAGGATGGCCTGCATCGAATGGATGAAGATGTTCTCAAATTTTATACTAACCAATGGGAGGACTACCAGTTTTGTAGCAAAGTGTTAGACGGTGTTTGCTCCTATCTCAATCGCCATTGGGTGAAGCGAGAGTGTGAGGAAGGAAGAAAAGGTATATATGAAATATATCAACTTGCTCTTGTCACTTGGAGAGATCATTTGTTCAAACAACTGCACAAAGCGGTAAGTATCTAGATTATGAATGTATTTATACTTTACACGAACTCGGTTGAGACAGCAGATAAACTGAAATTCCACTCAGGGTCGGCATATCTTTTATGAAACAGTGACGGCGGATAATTTTTTTTTCATGGTAAAATAAATATTTATAATTACTAATCTTATAAGATGGCATATGTGTTAATAAAAATTTGTTGTGTGAAGCAGAAGTTGTTTCTATTTATTCGGTAAAGAATTATGCAAACAGCAAGTACTCATAACTACGACATTGAACTGTTCAGTTCATCATTATATTCTTTTAGAAAAGCGATAAAAAACTGTAAATCACCCATTTATAATCCAATTTTTAATTTTTGTTTGGATCTTTTGTAGACATATGTATATACTCTGTATCTTTATTATTATTTTTGTAAAATTGGTTTGTCTGTTAATAATAAATGAATAAAACGACCTAGTTCAACTCAATAAAATATTTATAATGCAAGGGTTTCCGGTAGAATCAGGGCTGCCAGACGTGAACTGAGCCCTTAATTGCTCCCAATTCGATTTCTTTGAGGAAAACGAAATTTCAAAGCAAAAATATGATGGAAAGAAATAATAATTCTATGAACATAAATTAAAATTATTTTCACTCTAAGAAAGGAAAAATTAACAAAATATTTCACATCGTCGCTATCACTATTACTATCACTTTCAAAAACACATTTTGTTACATAAACTAAAATTTTCAGAGGAACAGAGAGCGAGATAGAGTGAATAATCCTGGGAATTTTCAATTTCAGAATTTGAGTAATTCTTAACGTTAATGATAATCGGATTGATCGGTGGTAGGATATTGTATTCATTTTCTTTGTCCATCACAAGAGATACACATTTCTTCCACATACCACTTCCAGCCATTCCATCTACCACTGTTCTGATCTTAATCAATACAGATCCACTCAATTCTGCTGATTCATTATATTTTCTCAGTTTTCCTTTGACGAAATCATCTCAATGGGGTTGAAAATGCAGTAATATGGCGGCAGAATTAGGACAACATTACCATGTTTTTCAAAAATTTTATCAATCACAATATATTCCTTCTTGAAATTTTCTTTCTTAATCAATTCCAATAATATTTTTTTCCTGTTCTTCTGTGGTTTTCCCATTTATTTACTTTCCATGGACTTGATTATATTGGCTTTTTTCGTATTGCTGTTGGGAATTTTTTTTATCTTGATGGGACTGATAAGATGCAGTGCCCATAACGATTACGGAATGAGATCGAATATTCGGTAAGAGCTGCTGCTCTGCCCATGTTTCAAACAATGCGGCGGTCATGTCCTCATGATAATCAGCAGATGATTTTGATATTTTTTGCATACAACCTGTTAGCAACAAACTCTTATTCATTTCCAGCATGAAGAATTATAATCCTTTTTCCTCTAGAACATGGAACTTTCAATGTACACTTGTTGCTTTTATCTACCGAACCGAATTGGACCTCAGCATGGGTATCAAACCACATCTCGTCAAGGTATATTATGTCTCTATTCTCATTTCGATATTCTTTTATTTTCTCAAATAATCTTGTCGATGGACAACGATTCGTGATGACTCCATAACCATGCGTTTATCGAATTTTTTGTATTTGACACCAGAATCAAGTAAAATGTTTCGCAAAGTATCCAACTATTTATAAACATAATCTGTATATCCACGTAATTTATCATGAATCATTTCTAATGTCGGCACCTTATTTTCTTGATAAAATTTACACACACATCTGCGAATGTGTTCCTTGGAAGCTGAATCAAGTTTCTTGAGTTTCTGTCTGTCTCTCTTTCGTTTGACAGAATGGCCGACAACGTCTCCGGCTTGAATTACTCTAAACACAGTAGCTCTGCTAATCTTGGTTAGTTCTCATATTTTTTTCACAATTTGATTGTCTGAAGAACCACTACTATTCTCATATTTCAAACGCAAATACATATTCAAAATAATCCTTTTAGTTTGAATGTGTAAGGCTTTACTAAATAATTCCATTTGTTGGGTCTCTAGATCAGGTCCTACTTGGAGACGTTCTGGATTAACTTCCACTTGGAGCGGTTCTGGATTAACTTCCACTTGGAGTGGTTCTAAATTAGTATCAAAATCTTCTGTTTCAACGACATCAACATCGAAAGGTATCCAGAATGCCTTACCTCACAGATAATCATTCTAATTGGGACAACTAAATAACGATATGTGTAAATATGCTTCTGAGCCTAGATGCACCGCACTGTCTAGTAAATAAATCTTCTAGCAAATAAAAACTGATTGAAATTCCACAGCGGAAGATCAAAGAAGTTGGGTCTCTAACCAATTAGAATTCGACAGCGGAAAACCAAAGGCTTTCTTTTGTTATTTCGCCTGACCCTTTCAGGTGACAACAAATTTCTTCTCCACGTGGACTGCCTATCGAGTTGAGATGAGGTGCGTTAGAGAATAACGTGTTATTATCGGTCTTTAGCCTCCTAAATAAGAAACGTATATCGACAGAGGGCAGTGCGTGTTCTCCCGATCATTGTTTATATAGAAGTAAGATAGTTAGTCAATGCCTGTGTAATTGGTGTTGGACGCAAACGCGAGTGTCATCTAGCGTGATTAGTTACAAACATGAATATTTGACGTCATTTTAAAGCAGGTTCTTTAAAAAAACTCTGATTTTAATGCTGTCACATTGTTTCAATCAAGTTACGACATGACTTGGAGGCCAGATCACTGAAGTTACGACATGACTTGGATGCGAGCTCACTATCAACATCTACATGTCGCATCCATTTTGATCCAATTATAATCCCATAAGGTTGACTAACTATCTTCAGTGTCCTTCATAAAGTTCGCATCATATGGGAAAAACTTTTATTAATGATTTATTTTGAAATTCGACTATTTTCCAGTATTTCTCAAATTAGCAGAAGAACGAATGTAAGCGAGAGCAGTGTTTCAAGAATTTTAAGAAAAAATAGATTTAAGCCTTACAAGCCGAAATTCATTAATACCCTGAAGGAAAGGGACTTTGATGTCCGTTATGGATTTTCAGCTTGGTATCAGGGAAAATGTGACGAAGATTACAGATTTCCATATAAAATATTGTGGACCGATGAAGCAACGTTCACTTCAAACGGAACTGTTAGTTCACAAAATTGCAGATGGTGGTCTCAGGAAAACCCTAATTTTGTTATTGAATGTCGCGATCAGTACTCGTTTAAAACGAATGTTTTTTGTGGTATATTGAACAATCAAGTTATCGGACCATATTTTTTCAGAGGAAACTTAAACGCTGCGCGATTCTTGAATTTTTTAAGAAATGTACTGAGTGAAATTGTAGACAATATGCCCCTTCAAATTACTCAAGATTTGTGGTTCAGTTGGATGGTGCACCTGCTCACAATTCCACAGAAGTTAGAAATTTTCTTGGTGAACTGTTTAGAGGTAAAATAATTGGCAATAAATGGGAACATCATTGGCCACCTCGTTCTCCTGACTTAACCCCACTGGATTTTTTCATGTGGGGTTATCTGAAGCAGCAAGTTTACAAGCACCGGCCATTTAACGATATTGACCATTTGGAGCAGACCATTTGGGAGTATGTAGCGAATATACAGCCACAGTTCATCAGAAATGCAGTAAAAGATGTACACAGAAGAACTATGTTATGTATTGAAAGAGACGGACAACATACAGAAATGTAAAGATTAGTGAGGCTCAGAAAATTCTTACTCATAATTTGTGTTTTTTATTAAATTAATTGTAAATTTTTTTGTTTGGCTTTACACTCTAGAATTCTTAATTGAGTGAGGTTGACAATATTTTTTTTTTATCATAGATTACCCTTTTCAATTGTCTACAAAGCCTACTTCACAAAATTGATGAAAGTTTCATAGCCGAATTAGTAAGAATTTAATTTGAGATTTGTACCGTGAAAAGTCATAAACTTTGGTTAGATAAGTAAAGAAGTTTTATGATGTTTTGAATTATGACGTTGGTATCATTTTAATACTGAAAAAATCCACTTAAATGAATTCTTATCCTACATGCTTGAAGATACGTCCACTTTGCATCAAACATAACAGAAATGTTAACCAGTAATTCTCATTTTCTTGAGAAAAACATATTTTTTTTGATGATTTGTGATTGAAAGTTAGTCGCATATTAGAGCTACTGGTATAAAACAGTTTTGTCGAAGTTACGAATTTTTTAATGTTCCAGAAATTTTGTAATTATCAAAAAAATGGCAAAAAGTGAAAGTTGCAATAGAACGTTCAAATTCGAGATGTAGGTGTAAAATTTTTGGAAATTTTTGGAAATTCGAATAATTAAGCCTATTTTCAGCGATTACTTTGAAAAAATGTTACTTTTGACAGGTAGCGAAAGTCACGTGACCACATCCGAGTAGGTCATATTTCATATTTTTCAAAGCACAACTTAACGCCCAAGTCGAATTTCAAAATAAATCATTAATGAAAGTTTTTCCCATATGATGTGGACTTTATGAAGGACACTGTATATAAACAATGCCCCGATGGAATAAATACAAACTCCGCCTCACTTCTTACTTGGCAATTCTCGTAAGATACAGGTCCGAATCAGATAATTCGGTGTTCGTACTTCCAAATTACAAATCTAGATTAAAACCTGTTTGTTTTCGCGGTAATCTGAAAGTTTTCACAAAAATTTCAAATGAATAAATATAATGGAATCCAGTCACATAATGTATCAAGAATTGAAAAAATATTTTAGCAAAATCTGTATGAACTATCTCGAAAATGTTTTGAATGTGAATTTTAAGAAGTATACCTCAAAAAGAAATAGATAATGACGTCTGAAATATCAGATAAAAGGTAATGTCAAATTAAACAAGACACGCATGCAGCACAAAATAAATATACAACGCTGACGTAAACAGTCCTATTATTTTTTAAAAATGCATTGGACCAGAATTACTTTTATGGGATACTTGTTTTTCTTATTACACGTTCCATACTAATTTGACCTGTATATACAGTGAGCACGTAAAGGTTGGAACAAATTCGTTAAAAGCTCGATACGGCCATTGGGAAAGAAAAGCTCAGATACGTCGATTTTCTTTTTCAGCTGCTCATTTTTTGGTATAAGTACTCAAATTTTTTATGACGTCATCGCTGTTCGTGTTATGACGTCATTATGTTTTTTTTGAATGGCATCACCCTATTTTGACAATACTTTCAAAAAGAACGAATTTTTCTGTGTATGGATGTCATATTTTTTCTTATGTTACATAACCGTATTTTCGAGAAATAAGAGATATTTCATTCATAATTAGGTCTATTGAAGTAAACTTTCGACTTGAGGTATCACCACAAAAAAATCCAGTGGGATTAGATCAGGAGATCTAGCTGACCACTCTAAAAATCCTCGACTGTGATTGAAATCCGGAGTATGAGGGAATTTTTCTCAAGTATCGATAGGCTTCTTCATACTCTGTTGTGAAGCAAGTGTGATGTGAGTTGTCTAGATGACAATCCCGTCGTCTGGTGTTTGCTCGAAGTGTGCAACCGACCACCCGGGGTGGGGCTGTAGGTTTTTCCGGGTTTTTCTGCAGTTTAAAAGTGGATACGCCACCAAAAATCAGAAAGTCCTCCCGAAGCGCCACGGCAAATGATAATAATAGCCGTCCTCTACCCGCAGACGAGGATTTTTAGAGTGGCCAGCTAGATCTCCTGATCTAACCCCTCTAGATTTTATTTTGTGGAGATACTTCAAGTCAAAAGTTCACGTTAACAGACTTAATATTACATTATTATGAATAAAATATATTTTATTTCTCCAACATACGGTTTTACATAAGTATTATCAAAATAGGATATTGCCATTTAAAAAAAATTAAAATGACGTCATAACTCGAACAGCGATGACGCTATCAAAAATTCGAGTACTCCAAAAAATACGCAACTGAAAAATGAAATCTCAGCTTATTTTCCCTAATGGCCATATCAAGCGTTTAACGAATTTGTTCCAACCTTTACGTGCTCACTGTATAGGTATGTAATGGAATCGTTGAACAAAATTTTCTCTTGCAGACGTCCGAATGATTTGATATTTGATAGGTGTTCACTGTTCATAATTCCATCATAGTAGCAGGTGGGTACTCCATTATAAATGTTTTTAAAGAAAAAACAAAAAAGCGAGATTTCTGATTTGGTTTCTGATTCGATACAAAATGGGTATGTGCAGATTTTCGGGGTCGTAGATTATGAATCTTTCGTCAAAATTAATAATTTCAAAATGGCGGACGAGATTTGTGATTACGGTCCGATTCGATTCAAAATTTGTCTGAGTGTTTTCAGGCTTGGAGATTATGAATCTTTTGTCAAAATTGATGAATTCAAGATGGCGGTTCCATGATGGCGGACGAGTTTTGTGATTATGTCCGATTCGTTTCAAAATCGGTTTTTGGGTTATGCGCAACTGAAAAATAAAATCGACGTGTCTCAGCTTATTTTCCCTAATGGCCATATCAAGCGTTTAACGAATCTGTTCCAACCTTTACTTGCTCAGTGTATAGGTATGTAATGGAATCGTTGAACAAAATTTTCTCTTGCAGACGTCCGAATGATTTGATATTTGATAGGTGTTCACTGTTCGTAATTCCATCATAGTAGCAGGTGGGTACCCCATTATAAATGTTTTTAAAGAAAAAACAAAAAAGCGAGATTTGTGATTTGGTTTCTGATTCGATACAAAATGGGTATGTGCAGGTTTTCGGGGTCGTATATTATGAATCTTTCGTCAAAATTAATAATTTCAAAATGGCGGACGAGATTTGTGATTATTGTCCGATTCGATTCAAAATTTGTCTGTGTGTTTTTCAGGCTCGGAGATTATGAATCTTTTGTCAAAATTGATGAATTCAAGATGGCGGACGAGTTTTGTGATTATGTCCGATTCGATTCAAAATCGGTTTTGGGTTAAGAGATCCTGATGATTTCTGTTAAAATTTGTGAATTTAAAATGACGGAAAAGTTTGGTAATTTCTGAGCGGGTTATAAGATTATAGCCTATGTATTGGTTTTTGGGTTCGAAGATAATGAGTTTTCTGTCAAAATTCAGGAATTCAAGATGGCAGACGAGTTTTGTGATTTATGGTCGAATTCCAAATAAAAATGGTATTTTGGGGTTGGAGATACTGAATTTTTTATCCAATTTCAATAATTCAAAATGGCAGCTCCAAGATGGATTTGGTTTATTTTGTGAGTTACGGTCGTATTCTGTTCAAAATTACTATTTAGGTGTAAATGAATGCATTAATTTGAATTTATTCGAAAATATGAAATCAGATGTGGAATCATGAATAAAAAATTTAAAAATCAGTTACCTATCAGATTTTGACTTTCAAGTTGGTTATTGAAAATAGTGACCAATAAGATCTGATCGCAATTTTCTTGAAAACTATTTTCTCGATATGAATGTAACTTTTTGCAGGAAAGGTCCATAGTTTAGGTACATATGTCTTATTCCATATAAAGGGTGAAACAATATAAGACTCTATCACCCGTGAAACATTCAATTCAACCGATGTTAATTAATACAACTGTTAAAAATAAATTAACAATGTTTTAGCTAAATGTTTTATTTTAATATACCTAAATATTGAAAAAAATTTGCTATTTCTTTCTTTTTTACATTTCTTTCTCCACCTTCAATAACATTAGAAGCATATATCCCTAATTCTCATTACTCTAGGAAGATGCCCGTCCAAAGTTTCAGGTAGAATGCAATTTACATAAAATGCTTTCAGCTTTGGAAGCATTATTGATTCCCAGACACAAACGTCTGTGTGTATTCTTTTTACATTGAAATCATTTCTCGTAAATGTAACTAAATCGCAATATTTTCTTCTGGTTATATTGAGTTGTCCTTGAGTTTGATAAAAATAATTGTGATTCTTCTTCAACATAGAATCATTAATGAAAATAAAAAATGGAGTGAATAAATTCGAATGATTACGATTCTCTATATAAATGCCGTAAAAAAACAAACCCGTATTAAGTCAATGTTTCGTTTGTTTGCCTTGCCGCGCTGCCCCATTGGAACATTCAAGAAAAGTCCGCTGTAGCTTTTCAATTTCAAAGGAACATCAAAAACGCTGCTCCGCCCAAATAAACCGTTGTATTGGAAACCAATGTAGAACGGAGTTGCCGATATGGGAGTCACAAGAGCAAGTTATTTAGTAAAATGCGTAAAAATATGCCACTAACTCCGAAATTCTCGCTAAATAGCCCTGACGAAGTGGAGAGTGTGTTTCCTGAGAAATATAAATAAAAAATGTTTTCAAGACAAGATTTTATTCAAATGCACTGAATACGAATATTTTCTCTATATCATTCGTAAAATATGTCATACTGAATTATTTAGTTTCGAAAAACTCATCTCCTATTCCAAAAACTCATAGATACAAATTTTGAATTGAATCTGACCTTAAATCTTGGGGCCGCCGTCTTGTATCTTTTAATTTTGACAAAAAAAGTCAAAATCACCGATCCAAAGAACATTCTAATTTTGAAAGGAATCGGACAATAATTATTCGTCCACCGATTTGTAGCTGTCATTTTGAATTAACAAACATTGACAAAAAAATCATGATCTCCGACCACAAAAATCCCTTTTCCTATACCAACTCAAAATAGAATTAGACCAACAATCCGAAATTTCGTCCACTATTTTGGAGCCGCTACGTTGAATTATTAAAAAAATTATGACATCCCAAACCCAAAAGCTTCTATATACCAATTTTGAATGGAATCGTATCAGAAATCACGAAACTCGTCCAACATTCTGGAGCCACCTATTGGTTTTTCCTAATATAAAAATGTTATGGAGTATTGTTCCCCAAGTGATGAACACATATTATTGAAAAAAGCTATTAATTGTTAAAGTTATACTATTCCCTAGTTTCGATCGACCCGAATGAGTTTTATTTTTTCCCATTCCCGATCTGACCCTGTGCCAGATGTCATACTGGCTATCATATAGTCACTAGTCGCGGGGGAGGAGCAACCTGAGGGGCGTGTCATTTAAAAGAAATTCAGTTCCATTTCTGAATCCAGAATTGTAAGTAATGATTAGTTTTCACTGGTCGACGGCTGAACCAAACCTTCATTAGTTGACTTTGATAAAGCTGGATATTTGTCATTTCAAATTGAATAAAGCAAGGAAACCCATTTCAAGAAAACAACACATTTTTGTAAAATTATTCGCAAAAAAAGGAAACATCTAGGAGAAGAATGAGAAAGTCGTTTAACTAAGTGAATGATAGACTTCGATACTGCAATGAAACAACACCAAAATATTCGTTCGTTTTGATGGTCGAACTGAACGAAAATGCCCAAAAATGGAGGATATTTTTTCATTCATTTAAAACTCAAAGAATATATTTTTTTATTATTTTTATCTTTATACAATCATACAACCCTTCACCACTCAGAAAAAAAATCGTTTCTGATTACCCTTTTTTCAGGGATGAAGACCCTTAATGCCTATGCAAATTATCAGCGGCAATTTGTATATTGATATAACCTCGTATGATCGCTTGGTTGTGTGCTGTCTCAATTGAGTTCGTAAAGTCTATATCTTTGGTTCCGAAATTGTGCATATGACCAATTAAAACTTTACAGGTCACGAATGCTGTACTAAAACTCATCGAAAAAGAGCGAAATGGTGAAACAATAAATACTCGATTGGTGTCGGGAGTGATAAACTGTTATGTGGAGTTAGGTCTGAACGAGGAAGAACCAGGTGCGAAGGGGCCCAATTTGAGTGTATATAAGGATAGTTTTGAAACGGTTTTTCTGGAGGATACAGAGAGGTTTTATACAAGAGAAAGCACTTCCTTCCTAGCTGAAAATCCGGTAACCGAATATATGAAAAGAGTGAGTCCACCAGTACGCTCAAAATATATTTTTTCTTGAATGCATAACTTATTTTGGCAGGCGGAACAACGACTTCTAGAAGAACAAAAAAGGGTTCAAGTGTATTTGCATGAAACCACTAGCGAACGCTTAGCCAAAACTTGCGAACGTGTCCTCATTCAAAAACATTTGGAGCTGTTTCATTCAGAATTCCAGCAGCTACTTGATGATGACAAAGATACCGACTTGGGCAGGATGTATAGTTTAGTCGCTAGGATTCCAGATGGATTGGGGGAATTGAGGACCCTTCTCGAACAACATATAGCCTCACAAGGTCTTGCCGCCATTGAACGCTGTGGGGAGAGTGCACATAATGTAAGACAATTTCTGACTGTTATTTGTTGAAAATTGTAAATAATGGTTGAACTGTATATGCAATATATAGACTGGTGCCTATAATTATTGTGAAAAAGAATAGAATAGAAAAGTTGTAGATAATAAAAAAAATCAAAAACTTTTGAATTCAACACTTTTCGACATAACCTCAAATTAACCGTCAAAATGGCAGTATTTAATTTTTTTTCTCTCATTTAGATGAAAATTTGTAGAAATATGTCTTTTTTGGTGCCGAATAAGCATGGTTTTTTCGCATTTTAAAAGACTGCTAGTTTTCGAGTTAGGTAAAGTTTTCGAAAAAAATACCCTTATCTTCCATGAACAAATGCCTTAGTTTTTTTTGTATATTTTAATTGTTGACATATCTACTTTAAAATGGTCTTTGTAACTTGGTGGTTTATTGATTGTAAAACCGCATGTAATGTGTAATTATGTATTCAAATATTTTATTATAAATGATTTAATATAAACTACTTATTATTATAAAAATAATGAAAAAAGTCGAAATTCATTGAAAATATTGAGATAATCATGATTCAGGGAAACTTTTTTTCTCAATTTTAAGCGGTTTAACGATTAATAAACCACCAAGTTACATATACCATTTGAAAGTAGATATTTCAGCAGTTAAAATGATCACCTATAGACCTTTGAAATACAAAAAAGCACCAATACAATTATTCGTGGAAGATGAGGGTATTTTTTTTTGAACAATGTACCTGACTCAAGAACTGACTCTGAAATGCGAAAAAATAATGCTCATTTGACACCAAAAAAGACATATTCTTACAAATTTTCATGTAAATTAAATCATTTATAAAAATCGTTTTTTCGCCATTTTGACACCGACTTATCCTTTAAACTAGACTGCCAATACCATATTATTGAAATTGATCCAATTAGGAAATTGACTGGTGGCCACAGGACATGCGCATTGTGTCTGTTATCTGTTAGAATTACATTGGCGTACTTCAGGAAAAATAAATGGGTCTAGTAAGAAAGCAAGTGGAATGTTGAAAAATTGAGTTTTTATTTAATGACGAGACAATTTTATAACTGTACATCCATGAATCATATTTCCTCTCCTACTCTCACTTTGAAAGAGAAAAAGGAAAATAGATATCCAAGCAATCCTCAGCAACTGACATTTCCCTTGGAGTACCATAGGGCTCAATGTTGGGACCGGTACAATTTATTTCATATATAAATGACTTAAACGTGTCAATATGTGCACTTACCATATACGCTGATGATACATCAGTGATTGTATAAAAAAATTATATTTCACTACAAAAACAGTATAGAGACATTTTCCAAAAGTTGAATGTATGGTTTTTGGCCAACTCTATGTAAATTCCGGAATTACCAAAGGTCTTGCCCAGAACTGTATATCGAAATTAGTGATATTCAAGTGGCTCAAAATTGTACAAGTGTTCAATTTCTAGGTATCCATTTTGACAGTACATTAAGTTGGAAAACTCACTGTGATAAGTTGGTCCAAAATTTTAATTCTCATAATTACTCAAAAACTTAAGGGAAGTCTTGAATACAAAACAAACACTCAACATTTACTGTGCACAGGTGGAATCACGGCTGGGATGGTCCGCACATGCAAATAACGTTTTTCTTGTACAAAAACGAATAATCAGAACTATCTCTGGTGTTTCGGGACGTCATAGTTGCAGGGATTTTTTAATAAAATTGAATATCCTAACATTACCTTCACTTTATATTTGAATTATGCAGTTATATTTTCAATAATAAAGATCAATTTATCAAAAGGTCAGAAATTCATGATAAAAACACTAGGTACAAAGATAATATTCATATTCCGCAAACTAGACATTTAATCTCATACCGATCTCCTGAAAGTGCTGATTTGATGTTTTTCAACAGATTTCAAAATGAGTTAAAATGTTGTTCAACTCTCCAAAACTTTAGGAAAAAGTTGATATTGCTCCTCAAATGAACATTTTTATTCAGTCAATGACTTTTAATGTATGAATTTATATTGTTGTGATTGTGACAGTTATATAATATTTTTATGTATATATTTATGTACGTTTGTAATATTTTTTAATGCTACTTATGTCTAATTCCTATACAGATTTATATTTGGTTTAAAGGAAAATTAAGCTTATTATTATTAATGTAATGGGGACCATACTTCAACAAGGCACATTTCAGTCATTGAAAATGAAGGATTCTTACACCAAAGTACAAAACACTTCTTTTTAACAATATCTATTTACTCAAGGTAACGCCAATGAACAAATTAACAATATGGCTCCCCAGATTGTCAAATATCAATTCTTTGGTGGCTTTTGCGCATTGCGAAGACCCGATTTCATGTTCAATTGGATGAGTTTTTCGTGTGGTGGGCAAATGAGTACTAGCAGTCTAGTTTAAAGGTTAAGTTGGTGCATTTGACGGTTAATTTGAGGTTATGTCGAAAAGTGTTGAAAACAAAAGTTTTCGATTTTTTTATTATCTAAGTACAACTTTTCCATTGAACATTTTCCACTAAAGGATCGTACATAACCTCGCGAATATTCGCAATTTTTCTGCGATTCGCAAATCGCAAAAAAAATCGCCGCATGGACGTTCATACTCATAAGGCGAAAAAATTGCGGTAACTGATATCATTAAATGTCATTTTTCGGCATTTGAGGTTAGACATTGTTGTTTGTTTTTTTTCCTGAAATATCAGTTGCAAACGAAGGAAATAAAGTTGAATTGCTCAGTCTCACTGTTTCTCAAATGACATTACTTGACATTACGGAGGATTTTCGAATTCGGCATGCAAAATACATCAATCTAGCTCATATTATGTTGTCTCCAGAAGATAAGCAGGTACCTTCAAAAACAAATTTAATAAGAATCAATTTACAAGTTATAGTATAACTAGTATCAAGAATCTATTGTCAGATGATTCAGCAAATCAAGTAAATAAAACAGTGTCCTTAAAAAGTCAGATCCAGATCCAGGTCCCCGCTTTGATGGTGACGCCCTGGAGTTCCTAGGTCACCTGCTATATATGGTCTGCATGTAGATGTTAACATTGTTAACAAATCATTGCAGAAGCAACATTTGATTTCAACAAAAATATTTGTGAACAACAGTTCGTCGAACTGAAAGCAGGTCACCCAAAATCTAGATGATAGATCCGCATTTCCCGACAATAATAATGACCTTCCTGTTCATTTTTATCATGGAATATTTGACAAAAACTACATATAAATAATTTCATATAAATTTAATAGATCTTCCATAATTAATTTTCAAAATCTAATTAAAGCAAATGAGTATTGTGATAAAAACTGAACATAAACAGGATTGTCTAAACATATATTTCAAGGTAGTTAAATAAAAATTACGAAGGTATAGAACAGAATTATCTGATCTAAACCATGATTTGTGCGAATTCGCAAATAGTTGAAATATTTGAACTTTATTGCGGAATGTCTGGAAACCATTTTGTTCGCTGAAAAATTGCGAAACTATGTTTTAGCCGTAAGAGGTCACGTTTCACCGCAAATCGCAAAAAAACGTTTTCAACCACTAAACTGCATCCCTATTTCACCATTTTGGGTGTTTTCGTGTTTAAATTTTTTTTTCCTCAAAGTTGGAACCCCAACAACATTCTCCACCTGGTCCTTGCCTGTTACTTTTTTTCTTACTTCAAGCTTTTAAAATTCGGTTTGGCACCAGCCTAATATAATGAGCACTTTTGATGAATAATTCTGTCTGACACCTACTTACAAAAACATGTTTTTTATTGCGAACTTTTATTTGCAGGATCCAAAAATATACGTAAACACAATTCTAGAAGTCCACAAGAAGTACAATGCTTTAGTTCTAGTGGCTTTTAGCAATGATAGTGGATTCGTTGCAGCATTGGATAAGGCGTGTGGTAGATTTATAAATGCCAATGCTGTAACTAGACAAGCAAATTCAAGCAGCAAATCTCCGGAACTGCTTGCCAAGTACTGTGATCTTTTATTAAAGAAATCAAACAAAAATGCCGAGGAGGCTGAGCTAGAAGATACATTAAATCAAGTGGTAAGTGAATGCTATCAATTTAACATTTTTTGCTGCAGGGCGTTAGGAATTCTGAAAAATTTCCGACGGTTTCGGTCGAGGAAAATTACGACGAAAAAAAGTCAGTCGGGGGGACACCCCATCGTTCTCAAAAAAAGTTGCGAAAACTCGCGAAAATAAAATCGAAAAATCCGTAAAAATAATGAAAAACAAATAGTCGAATAATTTTACCCCCCTGAAGTCTAGAAAGAGAATGTTTCGAAAAGCGGAAAAATATTCGATGATTTTCGACGAAAATTTCATCGTAAAAAATATGAGTCTGTAGCAAACATACGCATGTCACTATCGCACCTGTTAAGACAGGTTCATGCCAGGCGCACCTGTTAAGACAGATACTAAACAAATTCGAATGATAGAAGTACAAAATAAAATTAACTTAAAAAATCTTTTTTAAAACAAGTTTTTATTTATAAACTATTGAACTAAAAAAAATGAAATATTTCTGAATGAAAAACAAAGAAAGTAAATTTTTTAAGATATTTTCGAGGCGAAACGGCATTACACTTGAAATAAAGCCTCAAGAAAATATAAAAAAAATATTTCTTTGTTTTTCTTTCACTAAATATTATTATTATATTTTTAGTTCAATAGTACATAAATAAAAGCTTGTTTTTAAAAAGATATTTTACGTTAATTTTATTTTAAAATCTAGATGCAAGTTCAAGGATGAATGCTCTATCTATAACAAACCCATGGGCACTGCAACCCCGAAAATCGGAAAAACCATCAAAATAAATATAATAAATAACATACAGGTGAACCAGAAAAAAGAGCAATACTAAATATTCCCAAGGTTTTCTCCCACTAGTTAACCAACAGCATTATCAATAAACCAATACATAAGACAAAAAGGAACTGGAAAATCTAAAGAAAATGGTCCCTCCCGACCTTTGGAAACACTAAAATAATCCATGGTAAATCTGAAGTTTCCAGAAGAAAACTGTAATTTCTTTGGGTCTATTATAACAAATCGCTGCAATTGTGGTTGGCTACTTTATGAATGACAGGTCGACAGCGCCACCTTACTGTTCAACAAAGGAGAAATATGTCGCTTTATGTCAACCTTAATTTTTGCAGTTTATTTCATTTACCCTCATCTTAACCAAGATGTGGACTCGGATTGTTTCGCAATCAGACTGATACATAAATCAACATAAGATCAGTGTCAAATTTCCATATGATCAAAACCATATGTCATATTCAAAACTGAGCTTCAAAAAGTGTTGGCCTCATAAATTCTTGATACCTGTAAGACTCAATTTTGAAAATATCTCCAAATACAATTTATAAACGAGCTTTTATTGGGCAATTTATTTAAAAAATTATTCCATGAATTTGTAGGCGATTTTTCTCTTTATTGATATTTCATTAATGAAGTTTTAAAAGAAGAAATGAATACTAAAATAGTATATTATGATAGGTTAGGTTTGAACGTGAGTGGGTCCTTATCAGGCCCTCCACTGCGGCCAATGGCCTATTGTGGCTCACCCTATGGTTATATTTCTCCCAGTATATCCAATCTCTTAACGAAATTGAGAAATGTATTGGGAGAACAATTTACCAGGTTTTCTGGCCTTACTGTCGTATCGCCAAATATTGAGAATTTGGTTAGGGCCGCTGCAGGACATGTACACAGAATGTGTTTAGCCGTTTCATCATCCTCCATGCATAGCCGGCACTCTGCATCTTGTGCAAGTCCGATTTTGTGCATGTGATGTTTGAGTTTGCAGTGGCCAGTAAGCAAACCTACTATAACTCTGAGATGTGCTCTAATGAGTTCTAGCAGTTTGTCAGTCCTGTTTTTTCCTTGTACATGCGATAAATGCTTTGGAATGGGCTAGGCCCGGTAGACTACGCCAGTACTCGAGTCTTTTATTGTCTTCCCAGGCTGTTATGACATTCTTGGCAGTGCTATATGCTGAACCGATTACCGGTTCTGGTCCAGTGAACGTTGTTTCGGCCCCTCCTTTTGCCAGGGCGTCCGCTATTTCGTTTCCTTCTAGGCCTGTGTGACCTGGTATCCAGACTAGGATAACGTTGTTGCGTTGCGCCAGTCGGTTTAAGGTGTCTCTGCAGTTCCATACTGCCCTAGATTTAAAGCAGTTGGATTCAAGCGCTTTCAGTGCTGCTTGACTATCTGAAGTATTTTTATTGTTTTTCGTGTGTGGTGTCGATTTTCCAGCTCCCTGGCACACATTTCATCCAATAAAAATTAATTATTCTTAATGTGTTCATGTCTAAGTGAAGAATGATTTTAATGTTTCACGTTGTGCACGTTGACTTTTACTTTTACCCTCATTTTTGTGTTTACCCGCCATTTTGTACAACATCAAATTTTCGTTTTATAGATCTTTCCCGATGAAGGAATGAAAATTTTTCCGAAAGCTTGACAATATAACAAAGAGTTTTCTTTGACTAAGCCCAGTGATTTGACTGCATCCTCAAGAATTTTCAGATTTTTTTTTAAATGATTAATAATACATAAGAAAAATAACAATTTATTTGTACTAAGCAGATTCATTCATTTAGAAAATAATATTTTAAATAAATTGTTTTTTTTAGATGGTCGTATTCAAGTATATAGAGGATAAGGACGTATTCCAAAAATTTTATAGCAAAATGCTGGCTAAACGACTGGTGCAACATATGTCGGCTAGTGATGATGCAGAAGCTTCAATGATCTCAAAACTAAAGCAGGCTTGTGGATTTGAGTATACATCAAAGTTGCAAAGAATGTTTCAGGTGACATTTTAATTATTATGATTTGTTTCATATTGTAAATTTACAAATATATTTGAATTTTCACAACTTGAAATTTTTTTCAGGATATTGGCGTCTCGAAAGATTTAAATGAACAGTTTAGGACCCACTTAGTTAGAATCAACGAATCATTGGGAATAGATTTCAGTATTCAAGTATTATCGTCAGGTTCTTGGCCTTTCCAACAGTCTTTCACTTTTGGTTTGCCTTCAGAGGTACATTTCCCATTGTATTTTAGTTTCTTAGTAAATATTTCATTAATTTTAGCTGGAACGCAGCATACATAGCTTTACAAACTTTTACTCTGGCCAACATTCGGGTAGAAAACTGAATTGGCTCTATAATATGTCCAAGGGAGAACTGAATACGAATTGCTTCAAAAATAGGTAATTATGACAAATGATTGTTTCTATAGGTATACCACTGCTTTACATTGTTTAAGGTATACTCTGCAAGCAAGCACGTTTCAAATGGCCATACTACTCCAATACAACGTAGCTGACAGTTGGACAGTTGCACAACTTGAAGAAAACACTCAAATCAAAGCTGATTTCCTCGTTCAAGTTCTACAAATCCTGTTAAAGGCCAAGCTTCTCTCTTGTGAAGATGATGAAAATGAGCTCAGTCCAAACTCAAATATCAATCTTCACTTAGGATATAGAAAGTAAGAAATCAAGACTATTTTAATAGTATATTATTCCAACAGGCGTTTAATGATGACTATTACCCACGAAGATGAAATTGCAACACGAGCCGGAGGCGAGTGTTGTAACATCTGAGTGGGTAATAGCCATTATACGCGTGTTGAATACTATGCTTTATCTGCGACTATCCCCTTATTCATCTCAAGAAAAATATTGACTGATGCAAACTAAATGTCACTTCACACTGACATATACCTTGATCTGTCATATTTGACATAACGACTGAGTAATAGGCTGGGTCTATCAGAGAAAATCTGAAAGCGCTTTGCTGGATAAAGCATAAAAGCGCTTTACAAGTTCACTAGACAGTCCATGAAATGTCATTCATCTACTTCTGTCAATTTTGGAATCTGGGAATTTCAAAATTAAATGTTTACGCTTAGTGTATTGTGTTTGTTATAAATTAGTCGTAAAGTTGGTGTAATTTGAAAAAACATCAGGAAATCTAATCTACGCATTGGTCTGAGACTCTAACCTCAGAGTTTAAATGGAAAATTCTTAGATTGAAAAATCACGATGACAGAGTTTGTGATGAAGTTATTTATGGATGACGATTTGAAATCAATTAATGAAAACGTGTTGGAGATTCTTAAAGAACTATATTTTGTCAGTTAACTGTAATACTATTATTTGCACCCCTAACGATTTTCCAATTTTCCAATTTTCCATTTTCGTTCATCAACTTCAACAAAAATACTTGTGAATTAAAACTTCTGTCAAATTACAGACCGCTGAACCGCTTCAAATAAATACAGCGGAAAATAAAGCGCTTTATTTATTTGCAACGGCTGGAAGAGCTGTCAGCCGTCTACCACGTGAAGCGTAAAAGCGGCTGCAACCACTGCAGGCTGTTAGACGCACCCATAGTGCTATTACTCAATCGAACTGTCATTTTTATTCAATTGGTAGTAATGTATGGCATTACCTATCGAAAATAGTATACATGGTGTCCGGTAAACCTTGTACAATAGAGACTGGTGATAGACCAGGTCATGACTGTTCAAAATATCGGAATTTCACCTCAGTAAAAATATCACCGTTTTCGCGATAATGGGCATTTTAAGAATTTCTGGAAAATCGCTACCCTACCTTGGATTTTCGAGTGCCATGTATACAAATTGAGACAAATTCAAATATTTTTGCTGCTGAAGATTACTGATGAGTGATGCTTTTAGACGTACAGAACAGTTTTTCAGAAAGTACATTTTTGTTCAAGAAATGAGGGTAAAATGACAGATTTGAGTATTATCAATTTTTTTTTAAAGTTTGACATTATTGTCTGAAAGAAACATAACCAATTGGAAGTGGACATTCATTTCAAAAGAATGCTCATTTTTTCCAGGCTCTACCATGGTTTAAAAAAAACTATAATTATTTTTGGAGGAAGTGATTTCCATTGAATTAGGCGTGGTTTTAATTCTAGGCTTCCATCAACTTTTATGCCCAAAAATTATTTTATTTCGATTTTATCAAGATAAAATGTGGAAATGATTATTAATAATAAAGAATGGACTGCTTTGTAGTATTAAATAGTATGTCAATAAAATTAACTTTTCATGTAATTAAGCCTAATAAAATTATCGAAATGAAATGTCGATTATCCGACATGGCACCGATTAATACGAATTCTTGTGATGAATGTCGCAATTGTCCAACATCCAGATTCCAACGAAGTTTCAGAGACCGACAGATATACAGGGTGTAAACAAATGAGTACAAATTTTTTTAGGAGGTGAATCCTTGTCGAAAATTAAAAACTTTTCTAACTCCTGTGTTGTGTCCGTAGAAGCAATAGTTTCCTGAAGAAAAAATATAATACAGCATTGTGCTTGTTAAATTCATTGGTATTTATTTCTTTGTCATGCCGTACACACGTTATACTCCCCGAGAATATGCGCATATGCACTACATTTATAGTGAATGTGGAGGTAGTGCTACTGCTACAGCAGCGCTTTATGCAGAACGATATCCAATTGCACAATGCCGCTCAGAGAATCGCTGATTTGGAGGCTACAGCCTATAACGTATTTGAAAAGGTTCTTATTGAAAAGATGTCGTCTCTGCGTACGAGTGGATGGAAAATAACATTTTTGTAATATTATTCAGTGCGATGTTGAATAATCGTTATTGTGGTTTATACTGACAAAGTCTAATGGAGTTGATTTCAGTTCAGAATAACATCACACTCTAATATAATCGAAATTCTACTCCTTCCAAAAATAATTATGGTATGTTTCATACCATGGAAGAGTCTGGACAAAATTGGCATTCTTTTGTCATGAATATCCATTTCCACTTGGTTATGTTTGTTTCTTTCAAACAATAATGTCAAAGTGTTGTTAAAAAAATTGGTGAAACTCAAATCTGGCATTTTACCCTCATTTCTTGAAAATTTTTATCGTTTTCTAAATTGTTTTGTACGTCTGAAAGCATCACTCATCAGTAATCTTCAGCAGCAAAGATATTTGAATTGGCCTCAATTTGTAGACAGGGCACTAAAAAATCCAAGGGGTAGTGATTTTCCAGAAATTTAAAAAATTTTCATTTTCTCGAAAACGGTGAGATTTTTACTAAGGTAAAATTCCGATATTCTGAACAGTCATGACCTGGTATATCACCAGTTTCAATATTGTACAAGGTTTACCGGACACCCTGTATAATAGATATATTATTCAGTAGTTGTAGATAAAAGCTTTTATTCAACATGCTCTGTGTGTGTGTTTGTTAGATGGGTACAAATCTTGCAAGCTGAATTAGAACCACTTCCTGTTATCCTATAGAATTGAAATTTTATATGATGGTTCATTTCTGATGACAATACATTAATGTCGAAGAAATTGTCCCCCGAAAGCTAGATAGAGAACGCGTAGGGTTTCGGATGTTTTCTTGACGGATTTTGACGTCAAAAATTACAACATAAAAAAAATTGGTATGGGGGGGACTCACCCCCTCCTTTTTCCCGAAAAAAGTTGGAAAACTCGCGAAATTTAAATCGGAAAAATCCGTAAAAATAGTGAAAAATATCTGACCGTCGAATATCATGGTTAAAAAAATTCACCCTCCTGTCCCCCTTCAAAAGCTAGATAGAGAACGCAAAGAAATTCGGAAAATGTTTTAACAGTTTCGGACATGGAAAATAATGATGAAAAAAAATCGATCGGGGGGCTCGCCACCCTTTCCTGTCACGAAAAAAATTAGAAAAACTCGCGAAATGGTAATCAAAAAAATCCGTAGACATAGTGAAATTTATCTGACCAACGAATAATACGGTTTCAAAAAAATTTACCCTTCTTCTCCCATCGAAAGCTAGATAGAGAACGCGTAGAAATTCGGAAAAATTTCTAAAGATTTCTTACATAGAAAATTATGACAAAAATATGTCTGCCGGTGGGCTCGATCCCTTCCCCTTTTTCAAAAAAGTTGTGAAATCTTTCCAAAACAAAATCGGAAAAATCCTTAAAAATAGTGAAAAATATCTAACCATCAAATAATTTCACCACCCTATCTAGATTGAAAATGCGTAGAAAATTGAAAAATAGTTTCGGACGAAATAAAATATTGTTCAGGGTGCTCAGACCCCCCTAAAGTAGGCCCAAAGCTCTTCGTTGTTGGCCAAACATATGTGGCTTCAAGTAGGGTTAAGTCACTGGAAGGTCTCCTCATTGAAGAACTAGATTAGTAAATTAACTGGCAAACGACCGTGCAACAATGACGCATTAATTGAAATGAACAGAGAAAGCTAAAAAAAAATTAATAAACTTAAAAAACTTTTTAGATAAAACCTTTCATTAAAATGCACTAGAAAGAAGAAAACAAATTTTAAAGTGAATTAAACCCATCATTTTGTTACATTATAAAATTTTAAATGAAATAAAAGCTTGTCGCGAGAATACATCTTGAGGTAATTTTAAATTTAATTTACAATAAGAAATACATAGATACTTCTCGCGACAAGCTTTTATAGATGGCGCTATAAAAGCTCTTCCTCTTTTGTTAGAACTAAATAGAAAAAAGTTCAACAAGATTATTATCGTATATTATTGCCAAGAATAACAGTTTTGTTTAACGAAAAACCCAATTTTTCCCATATCCATATAATGTCTCATAAAAATTATTACTATTTGTCAATAATATTGAAAATATTCTAGTAAAAAACTTCGTGTCAACATAAATATTCCAATGAAGACAGAATTGAAAATGGAACAAGAAACAACTCACAAACACATTGAAGAAGATAGGAAGTTACTAATACAAGCTGCAATAGTTCGAATAATGAAGATGAGAAAAATGCTCAAGCATCAGCAGTTGGTTGCTGAAGTCTTGAACCAGCTCTCGTCTAGGTTTAAGCCAAGAGTCCACATTATTAAGGTTGGTATACTAGTTTGAGATGTATTATTAGTACAAGCTTGAAATTGATGGATAGTTTGAAGGAACAAAATGCAGATGATTTTCGAGATAAAATTCCAAGGAATTTTTTTAATATTATGATTTCATATACAGCATTATCAAACCTTTTTTGGCTCTTTTGCACATGATTCTCCATGTTTTTCTATTACTAATTCTTCTACCTGTGCTGATGGATGACAAAAAATATAAAAACAGGAAAAATTATTAACAGTATGAGACCTACTGGAAGAGGAGCAGAATATTGTTCGAATGAAGGGAAAAATAAATTAGAGTCGAAAAAATGGAGAAGGGTAGAACGGGGTGAATTTTTAGGGGTTGAAAGCGATATTTTACGGTTTTTCGCGATTAACAACGAAAGTTGACCTATCGAAAAAAGTTGAATTGCAAAGTTGTTCAAAATAAAAAGATCTACAACCATTGTATCAAATATTTTTCCACATTACTTAAAATTTTCCGGAGAAATCGGAAAAACCAATTTTTCAGTTTTTAATTTTTTCTCGCACAAAAATCTTTTTTGTTTCTAACGAAATTTGCTGGAAATATAACTTGACATGTTTTAAGTAAGCTGTAATTTTTTTGTAGCGGAATACAGATATTTCCTTTTTTTTCGACAAATTCCGAAAAAACGACCTCATTTTCAACTGAAAAGTTTTACCGGTAAAGTTCGTCTTTTCGAGCTTGCCAGCTGCCAGTTTTTTTGTTGAAGCGTCTACTTTCAGATTATGTAATAAAAGATTAGCACTACTGTGGTAATTATTTCCAGAAAACGCTGCAAATCGTGAGAAACCATTTTTACCCCCAAAAGTTCACCTCCTTTGGCCCTTCTATCATAATCAAATCCTTATTTATGTCCTTGTTTATTTTTTGTACCTATTGAGGTAACATGAAATTAATATTGAAATTATTATTCTCGAAAAGTTACAACTATTATTTTCAATAGATTTTCAAAAATCTGTTTTTTCATTTTTTTTCTAAACTCACATTTATTTATTAAAATTATTGAAATTAATAGTTGAAACTTTTCGAGAATAATAATTTCAATATTAATTTCATGTTACCTCAATAACAAAAACAAGGACATAAATAAGGGTAAAAATGGTTTCTCACGATTTGCAGCGAAAATTAACTTCCTACAAAAAAAAAATGAAGGAAAAAGTTGTTGAAAATAAAGAGATCTACAACTTTTGTATTCAAGATTTTTCCACATTACCTCAAATTTTCCGGAGAAATCAGAAAAACCGTTTTAATTTGGTTTGAATTTTTTTTTTCTCAAAATTGTATGTTTGTAGCAAAATCTAGTGGAAATATACCTTTTTATGTTTTGAATTAGATGTTGTCTTTGTGCAGCGAAATATTTATTTTTCTCGAACCTCTTTGAAGTACTCGGAAAGGAGGCGGCTCCTAGTTAGCAAAACGGATTTTAAACGCCTAAAATAAGAAATAAAGTAACAGGCAAGGACCAGGTGGAAAATGTTGTAGAGGTTCCAACTTTGACGAAAAAAAATATTTAAACACGAAAACCCTCAAAATGGTGAAATTGGGATGCAGTTTAGGGGTTGAAAAACGGTTTTTTGCGATTTGCGGCGAAACGTGACTTCTTAGCGGAAAATGTTCAATAAAAAAGTTGTGGATAATAAAAAATCGAAAAGTTTTGTATCCAACACTTTTCGACAGAACCTCAAATTGACCGTCGAAATGGCGAAAACCCGATTTTTTAAAATTTGAGGTTATGTGGAAAAATCTTGAAGACAAAAGATGTAGATCTTTCTATGACCAACAACTTTTTCCCTTAACTTTTTTTTGTAGGAGGTTAATTTTCGTTGCATGTCGTGAGAAACCATTTTCACCCCTAAAAGTTCACCTCCTTTCGCCTTTCTATCATAATCAAATCCTTATTTATGTCCTTGTTTATTCTTTGTACCTATTAAGGTAACATGAAATTAATATTCTCGAAAGGTTTCAACTGTTAATAGACGAGTAAAGTGATGACGTCACAAATGTCATTCTTGTTAAAAACTGATTCCAAACAAACCTCCGTCGTATTTCAATTATCTTGTCCTATAACAACGATATTGTTTCCGTTAAGGTTCATATTATAAACCCATGAAAAAATTAACGGCAAGGTTAAAAATTATGAAAAAAATTCGAGTTATTTTGGCATTCAAATTGAATAATTAGAGAGATGTAGAAGAAAATCTGATGAACAGTTTTCGAGGAAAAAAATAAAAACCTAATTTTTAGAGTTTTTTTTAAGTTTTCCCAAGCACCACTCATCAGATTCCATTTCAAATATCATGGCATATCAATGTCCAAGTAAAAGATAATCACGATTTTTTTCAGAATTTTTAACTTCAACGTTCCCTCACAATTTAAAAATATTCTGAAAATCTTGTTATAAAATCAGATACAGTTGAGAAGAATCGCGTTTGCAAGCAATATTTATATGAAATTCAGAAGACTGAACATTGAGGAACTATTCATACTATTTTTCAGATATAAAATCGAACGATTTATATTTTTAATAATGATTTTCAAAACCTCGGACAAAAAACGGTAAATCGCTCCAGTAAGTGATTCCTCTGTAGTATATGAACGAAAAGACAAAAATAGTTCTGCTACTGTCCACAGAATTATTGTCACTGTCATATATACTGTACAGCTTTGCCAATAGTTCTAGACAGCGGTAACCAATGTAATTTGTTTAATTTTTCGAAAATGAAAGTTACGTCGATAGGGGTTTGTCAGTTCATCAGTTGGATGTTAGATTGGTCCGCTTAAAGCCTCGGAGAAACAATTGAAGAAGTATGTAAGTGATAAGTTTTATGTTTTGCGATTTAAAATATAAGGAAAACCGACGGCACAAGCATCATCAATAAACCAAAATCTAAGAAAGAGAATGAACCAGCTTTAAAGAAAATGGTCCTCACCTTTGCAAACATTGAAAACGATTGAAAAGATAACCCCTTTCAGAACAAAAGGAGATTTCTATCCATGGTAAGCCTGGATTTTCTGCAAATCAACCGAAATTTGCATACAAGAAGAATTCATCACTGTTTCTGAAAAATGTGATGTACACCCATTACAAAACTGAAGACTCCTCAAATTTTCCGAAAGTTGCTATTGTTAATCATTTTTATTATTATTATATGTACAACTTCCTCATACCAGAACTTGTTCTGTCTGGAAGGTATTCACTCAATAAATAAATAAAAATGATTCGGCACGAGTGTTAAGTTGAAAATCGAGGTCTCCACCCAATACAAATCTGAGGGCGCTGCAAATTTCCTGAAATTTTTTAAATTAATATGATCAGTTTATGAGCTGAAAGAACCATTTCTACTTTTTAATATAATTTGGTTTCGACAGAAACCAGAGAATTCATTTATACGAAACGATAAGATATAGGGCGATGTTAAATTTGTGAAAAAAATCACGTGGTCATCAGTAGCCCAATCAAACTCCCCGCCTATTTCATTGTTCATGACAAAATGAAATATAGACAAATAGGCACATTGAAGTCAAATTAATTTTTTATTATTATCATCCCCATCATCACTTGGTTGAATTTGTAGTATCTCTGGTTTTTTGTTGGGGAAGACGTTGGGGGCCTCGTTTTTCGAATTCTGTGGCTTTTGTTGAGTCCTGTAAATAGATTTGATTGAATTTGTAGTGTCTCCGGTGGAAACCTGAGAGGCCTCGTTTTTCGAATTCAGTGGCCTCTGCTAGGTCCTGTATATGAATTTGGTTGATTTTGTAGTGTCTCCAGTGAATCTGGTTAAATTTGTAGCGTCTCCAGTATTTTATTGGATGTAGACCTCGGGGATCTCGTTATTCAAATTCAGTGGCCTCTGCTGAGTCCTGTCTATGATATTGGTTGAATTTGTAGTGTCTCTGGTTTTTTGTTGGGTCGAGACCTCGTTATTAGAATTCAAAGGCCTCTGAAGAGTATTGTCTGTGAATTTGATGAAAGGTGCAGTGCTTCCGGTTTTGGTTGGATGGAGACCTCGGGGGCCTCATTATCTAGTTTCAATGTCCCTTGCTGTGTTCTGTCAACAAATTTCCTGAAATTTGTTGCGCGCGCCCTCAGATTTGTCTTGTTCCTCTTTGTTCAAACTCAACACCCCGCACTGAGTTATGTCTGCAATTTTCAAAAAATATAATAGGAAAGTTTGAACTGAAATTATCATAATAATTATTGAAAAAGGACTTGGATGTTTTCCACCATCATGAATCATGACTTTGTATGTGTCTCGTCAATGTTGACTTTCTACTATAAACCTCATGTTTAATGTCTTGATAAAGAAAGTAAACATTTCCGAAAGCTCGACCAAATAACAAAGATTATTCTTTTGAACAGCCCAGTATTTTGACTGCATCCTCAAGATCCATCCGCATTTTTCCTTAACTAGTCAGTCAAAACTACCCTTCGCCTTATGCATATTATATATATCCTATATCACTAATGTAGATAATACAGTAGATAAATAACTAATTCATTATTGAAGAGAAAGAAATCACAAAATCATCTCCACAAGGAACAAGAAATGTAATAATAATAATAATTATTATTAGTAATCCGGCTAACCGTAATATAGCTTCATAATGCATTGAACCACCTTACCACAATTAATAGCAGATAATAATCAATAATCCTGTGAGCTATTTCGCAGTACTCCGAATAATGTTGAGATTTGGCAACAATGCATTAGCAGTAAGACTGACCATTGAATATTCGGTAGATATTCCAGAAGAAAACTGTAATTTATTTGGAAATATTATAAAAGATCGCTGTCGCTATGGTATCTTGTCAGTGCCATCTTACAGTTCAGAAACTCGAAATATTTGACTTTATATTAACCTTAAGGTTTTTCAACCTCTTTTGCCTGAGAAAAAAATAAAAAAATTGATTTTTGAAAATCGGTTAATTTTTTCGCGTTTTCTGAAAGAAAATTTCACAGTAGTGCTACTCTTATTACATAATCTAAAAGTAGACGCTTCAAGGAAAAAACTGGCGACTGGTGAGCTTGAAAAGAAGAACCTCAGATCAATAAGTAAACATAGATTGGCCCGATGCTACGTAAACATCATATTCACTGAACCGAAGATAATTCTTGCGGAAACCTGTTTTGTTTCGGGTTTTTGACATTCGAACCAAAACACAACACCTCTAGCACAGTGCCGTGCTTTTTTAAGGGGGTTAAAATTACTTATGCAAATGCAGTACCTGTGAGCTGCAACAAGTTATGTCACGGTTTTGTCTTAAAATTCCTAGGGTCAATAAAAAGCCGGGGGTTGGCAGCAAATAACTTTTTATCAAAATTTGGGGATTCAAGATAGCGGATTAGTTTTGTGATTTATGATGATATTCTTTCCTTAGTTGGATTCTAGGAGTTTTCAGCTATCAAAAATAAAGCATTATTTATGGTCTAAAGTAATTAATTCGAGAGATCTAACAAGTTCCTTGACTATATTTCAAGTTTGGTGCCTGGGGGTTTATGTTGTGTAGATCAAGTTTCAACGAATCAATACGAATATTTGAATAAATATGGACCAGTTGCATAAAGCTTTTTGTTAACGTAGGTAACATAACTGGTGAGCTTAGACATGCGTTGCCATAGTAATCATCAAATCAAATATTTATTTGTCTCTTAAATTCTTTATGCAACTGGCCCTATGAGTTAAGAAACCTTCTCCAACATCTATAAATAAATTGTTCATTCTGTTGAGTATTATCCTTCCTAAATTTTGGACCAGTTCATTCATATGGCAAGTACCTGTCAGAAAACAACTACTCTCCTGGCTAAGACCACGACGGGGATTGAATTAAATCTAACAGATACTTGTGCAACGTTCTTCAAAGCATCAGAGAACGCAAGTGCCAGTGTTTTGTGTTGATGAAGTGTTGTTTAAATTTTCCTGTGTGTTTTCGTGGTTTTTGTCCTGCTTATACAACTTAAAGTTACATTTGGAATATTTTTCAAAATAGTGCAGTGGTTCAGTGAGACACAATGTCGAAATACTGCTTTGTTTTCAAAACAAATGATATTAAACAAACATTCCACAGGCGAGGTTCCAGTGGCGTCAAATGCACGATACAAATCATGCAATCAAACGTATTCGTCAAATATAATATTGGAGGACAAAGAAACTCATTCAAAATTACAGATAAGAAAAGCCTATGGAAAAATGGTGAATGCCTCAATATTTGTTATAAATATCTGTAAGCAGGGGGAAAAAAGATTGAAGCTTATGACAGGAAAATTGAATTTATTTTCCAATAATATTGATATTGTTAAAATTCTAACAGATTGAATGAAATATATGCTTATCCACACGTTATTATAACAAATTGGCAAATATCACTATTATTTGTTTAATTTTAAGATTAACATATACAATATTACAAATGTATAAATATAAAGTGTCAAAGTGTATGTGAAGGAATGATTCTCAAGAAAGCTCAGTACATGAGGATTTCAACACTTGGTATTTATTGATTTTTAAATAGAACTGTCCTTGTCAAAAGAGACCTGACCCTTTCTACTTTGTCAGTTCCGCTTATTGACAATTCAAGGTATAATCAGATTTTGAAAAAAATTTGAAGTACTTATTACCTTTACCAAGGCAAAACTATGGTTTGATAAAGGCTCTTCCTCAAAGAAATGATTTCCAAAAATTTAAAGCAAGTCCTTTGGTATATCATTAATTGTCCTCACTGTTAGAATTTTAACAATGTCAATATTATTGGAAAATAAATTCAATTTTCCTTTCATCTTAATGTTTTTCCCCCTGCTAACAGATATTTATAACAAACATTGAGGAATTCACCACTTTGCCATAGGCTTTTCGTATCTGTAATTTTGAATGAGTTTCTTTGTCCTCCAATATTATATTTGACGAATACGTTTGATTGCATGATTTGCATCGTGCATTCGACGCCACTGGAACCTCACCTGTGGAATGTTTGTTTACTATCATTTGTTTTGCAAACAAAGCAGTATTTCGACATTGTGACTCGCTAAACCACTGCACTATTTTGAAAAATATTCCAAATGTAAGTTGTTTAAGCAGGACAAAAACCACGAAAACACACAGGTAAATTTCTAACAACACTTCATCAACACAAAACGACTAGGTACAATGTCCGCCACGGCCGGTGTCACAAGCGGTGTTGCCAAGAGTAAAATAATTCTAGTTACCGCTCGAAGTGCCTGAAATGTCATCAGTTCAAAACGACATATATCTTCCTTTTTGGTAATTTTTTAACACCTTTCTGGACATAAACATTTCTCGAGAATTTTTAAAATAATACATCTGAATATAAAATATGATTGATTATGCATTTATTGGTAGGTTCCTACCAAAATCATATTTTTTACCAATTTGACAACAGGGCGTCAATGTTTGAAAACATTAGGGATGAGAGGTGTACGTAAATAAACAAAGTTGTCTTCGGTTCAGTGAATATGATGTTTACATAGCATCGGGCCGATCTATGTATACTTATTGATCTGAGAGAAGAACTTTATCGGTGAAACTTTTCAGTTGAAAATGAGGTCGTTTTTTCGGAATTTGTCGAAAAAAAAAGGGAAAAAATCTGTATTCCGCTACAAAAAAAATCACTGCTTACTTGAAACATAATAAGTCATATTTCCACCAAATTTCCTGAAAAAAAAATTGATTCTTTGGCGAGAAAAAAATTAATAACTGGAAAATTGTTTTTTCCGATTTTCCCGAGAAATTTGAGGTTATGTGAAAAAATGTTGATTACAAAAGTTTCAGATCTTCTCATTATCAACAACTTGGCTATTTAACTTTTTTCGTTACAATTCTCGAAAAACCGTGAAATATCGCTTTCAACCCCTGAAAGTTCACCCCGTTCCATTCTTCTCCATTTTTTCGACTCCAATTTGTTTTTCCCGTCATTCGAACAATATTTTGCTCCTCTTCCAGTAGGTCTCATGCTGTTAATAATTTTTTTATCTCAAAAATGCATCAGCACTGGACTACTGGTTGCTACTTTTCAAACTGTAAATTGTAGATCTAATTTGATTTAATTATTAATATTCGTAATTTTTTCCAATTCCTTTACAATTCGAAATTAGTGTCAATTTCGTGTCAAAGCTAAAAATAACCACTAAATACAATTCGAAATTACTACTAGTTTCGAGTTATACTCGAACTAAAAAAAGATATCACATCATCTTATTTGAACTATAAACATGTAATATCAACAATTTATTATTTGAGTAAACATCAAGTGTATTAATATGTATTAATTTTTTTCATTTCCAGAAATGTATAGATATTCTCATCGAAAAGGAATATTTAGAAAGAACCGAAGGACAAAAGGACACTTACAGTTATCTGGCATGATTTAAAAGTAGTGTGCCGTTATAAAAATAATTTATTTTTGACTAATAAAAAAAAGTTTTGTGACTGTGGAAACGTGGCATGTATAATTGTAAATATCTAGGATTGTATTTTGAATCTTTAAAAATTAAAAAGCTACTAAATAAACAATTACGTATATCTATGTTTTCATATCAATCACGTTGTTAGTTTTCTCTGAGATTTTCATTTTATACGTTTTAACTTTCTGATTTGGAACACTTGAGTAATGGTTTTATTCTCAAACTGTAAAAATT
Organism: Chrysolina oricalcia; assembly: GCA_944452925.2. Lineage (NCBI taxonomy): Eukaryota > Metazoa > Arthropoda > Insecta > Coleoptera > Chrysomelidae > Chrysolina > Chrysolina oricalcia. The sequence continues at coordinate 27,871,829 of OX101811.2, read as the reverse complement.
TTCAGGGGAGCCCTGATATTATTTCTTGTTATTTAATTTTATTTCTTCCGGGAAATTTGAATTGATCTACCTGTAATTTTAACTACTTTACTTAAGCGATCTGAATGTACACATTTTGAAAGTCGATATTCATGAATTATTTAGGTGTTTATTTGTTGATAATTAATTATATTTATATAATTTATATTCACTTGAGAATATAATGTTTCATATCAGAAACTTCTTTATTAATTTTTAACGTTTCTACAATTAAATACGGCGATAATTGATATCAGTGTTGTTTTATTCTTTGAGGTTTTCCCAGCAGGGTTTCCCAACGTAATCATAATGGAGACATTTTCTTCAGTTGATTGCTCATAAAAATCGCTTTTCTTTAAGCATAAGTCTCCCGAAGACTTCTGAGGGTTACTCGTGAGGCATATCATAAGAGCCATCTAGAAAGAAGTAGGTATAAACAATAGATAAAACTCGGAGAGCCGTCTAGAAACAAGTAGGTATAAACAATAGATAAAACTCGGACCAGGATAGTAAATAAAATATCTTTATTTTCCTTCAGAATTTACAAAAGTATAGGAATAGTCAACAGGTTGAGAGGGTTGGTCAGTACACTACATACATAATAATAATTATCTTGACCCCAAGAAAAGTAAATTCTTAAGATAGGAGTTTCAAATAATAGATGAAACTGATTATCTGCTGTTATGAAAAGGGTACAAATGAATTAGGATTTCCAGCTCCAAAGCTCGTGTACCATTCTCTTATTGAATCACATCTGCGGTATGGAATTGCATTTTGGGGAGTTTGCTGTGGTTATCGATTTCAAAATGTTCTAACTTTACAGAAGCGTGCTCTGCGATATTTATGCGAAGCAAAGTATCGGGATTCATGTCGACCTCTGTTTTTAAAACACAAAATTTCAACAGTTGTTGCAATTTTCATACCTGAAACTGTGTGTTTGATATATAAGCATAAAACGGGGCCAGGTAGCCGAGTGGTTAAAGCGATGATGTTTCAATCACTTTGGCTGCCAGTCGAAGGTTCGAATAGTAGCGGCAGCAAACATTTTTCTGATGGCCCGAGAAAGTGAGAGGAATCGCACGTAAAAAGGTAAGACCTCGATAATCGTTGGCTCGCACAAGTTTCGACTTCTAAGGGCTGCCGTTCGTAAGGGGACGACAATTTTTAACTGTAGGTTTTTCCCACAGTTGGAATAGAAAATGCGCCACCTTTTTTTGTTAAGGTTCATATAAACCCATGAAAAAATTAACGGCAAGTTTAAAAATTCTGAAAAAAATACGAGTTATTTTGGCATTCAAATTAAATAATTAGAGAGATGTAGAAGAGAATCTAATGAACAGTTTTCGAGCAAAAAAATAAAAACCTAATTTTTAGAGGTTTTTTTAAGTTTTCCCAAAAACCACTCATCAGATTCCATTTCAAATATCATGACATGTCAAAGTAAAAGATAATCACGATTTTTTTCAGAATTTTCAACTTCAACGTTCCCTCACAATTTAAAAAAATTCTGAAAATCTTGGTATAAAATCAGTTGAGAAGAATCGCTTTTGCAAGTGATATTTATATGAAATTTAGAAGAACATTGAAAACTATTCATACTAGTTTTCAGACATAAAATCAAACGATTTATATTTTTAATAATGATTTTCAAAACCTCGGACAAAAAACGGTAAATCGCTCCAGTAAGTGAACCCTCTGTAGTACATGAACGAAAACACGAAAATAGTTCTGCTACTGTCCACAAGGTATTGCACAGAATTATTGTCACTGTCATATTTACTGTTCAGCGTTGCCAATAGTTTTAGACAGCGGTAACCGATGTAATCTGTTTAATTTTTGGAAAATGAAAGTTACTTCGATAGGGGTTTGTCAGTTCATAAGTTGGATGTTGGATTGGTCCGCCTAAAGCCTTTGAGTCCTTGGACATAATTGAAGAAGTATGTAAGTAATAAGTTTTATGTTTTGCTATTCAAAATATCAGTTTTGGAAATCAAAGTCTAAAAAAACGAATGAACCAGCTTTGAAGAAAATGGTCTCCATCTTTGGAAACACTAAAGACGATTGAAAAGATAACCCCTTTTAGAACAAAAGGAGGTCTCTATCCATAGTGAGCCTGGATGTTCTGCTAATCACCCGAAATTTGCAGACAAGGAAAATTCATAACTGTTTCTGAAAAATGTGGTGTACACCCATTACAAAACTGAAGACTCCGCAAATTTTCCGAAAGTTGCAGACATGATTCGGCACGGGGGTTAAGTTCGAAAAACGAGGTCTCCCCCCAATACAAATCTGAGGGCGCTGAAAATTTCCTGAAATTTTCAGACAACACAGCAAGGAACACTGAATTTGGGGCCTCATTATTCGGTTTCAATGTCCCTCAATGTGTTCTGTTAACAAATTTCAGGAAATTTGTTGCGTGCCCGGCGTGCCCTCAGATTTGTCTTGGATAGAGACCTCATTGTTCAAACTCAACACCCCGTACTGAGTTATGTGTACAAGTTTCAAAAAATATAACAGGACAGTTTGAACCGAAATTATTACAATAATTATTATGAAGGAATTGGATGTTTTCCACCATCATGAATCATGACTTTGTATGTGTCTCATCGATGTTGACTTTTACTACAAACCTCATGTTTAATGTCTTGATGAAGAAAATAAACATTTCCGAAAGCTCGACCAAATAACAAAGAGTATTCTTTTAAACAACCCAGTATTTTGACTGCATCTTCAAGATCCATCCGAATTTTTCCTTAACAAATTAGTCAAGACTACCCTTCGCCTTATACATACTATATATATCCTATATCTCTAATGTAGATAATACAGTAGATACATAATTCATTATTGAAGAGACAGAAATCACAAAATCATCTCCACAACGAACAGGAAATGTAATAATAATAATAATTATTAGTAATCCGGCTATCCGTAATATAGCTACATAATGAATTGAACCACATTACCACAATTAATACCAGATAAATAATAATTAATAATCCTGTGAGCTATTTCGCAGTACTCCGAATAATGTTGAGATTTGGCAACAATGCATTAGCAGTAGGGTTGACCGTTAGATATTCCAGCAGAAAACTGTAATTTATTTGGAAATATTGTCATATATTTATAGTCCAATTAACTCTAAAATAATTTATTTATCGAAATACAATGATACAATAACACAATACTCTAATTTACTTTCACTTCACTGACTGCCTGTCTCCGCTGCCTGGTTCTTCTTTTATATTTACCGTTCGATTCGAGGAAATTTCGAGGGAGTCCTCGAATCATCTAGATTCTTTTCGGTGCATAACGCCTCGAAGGTCATATGCGGCCTGCGTGATCGTTCAGGTCGTTCTTAGAGATATTTCGTCCCGAAATGTCATCCTTGGAGTGTGTCGATATTTGCAGGACTCTCCATATCTGCATCGTGAAGTTCGATTGAAATAACACTCCACAGTCTTCAGGTTAGGTCGTGGAATAGGATTACAGCAAACCAAAATCTGGGTGCCGCTGGATCGGAATATCGTCTCCAACATACTTCTTATAACTCTCCAATCCAACCTATCAATACCACAGGATAATTTTGGGATTGCCAAGTCCACCAGATTCTTGTCCACCATCGTATCTCTCAGTTGGGTAAGGCTCCTCCAGACATCTTCATAGGACGGTTTATCTTGAGAATGCTTCTTGGTCACCAGGTAGTAGATGTTCCTCTGACCCTTCTTCAGCTGTAGCACACCTCCAATTTCTGGATTCTGTTTCCGTAGTGTTTGGAGTTGGCCAAATTTCTTGGAGAACACCACAGCGATGCCCCTGGACATTCGAAGATCTTCTGCGACGCAGTGTGCTAGGGCGTAATCGACTGGCACTTTGAAAAGGTCACGTGGCTCCTCTCGAGTTACCCCGTGTGACACTTTCTGTCCATTTGAGTATAAGGACATGAATTTCTGGAACGTCATCGCATCCTCTGATGGTCTGAGGGTGCGGACTTGGTCATGGTTTCCAGCGTAGGGGGCCAACCTGTTGAAATGAACGACCCTGGGTTTACCTCTGGGTTGCTTGTGGATTCGGTAAAGCAGGTCATTTATCCTCTTGATGATCTTGTACGGACCTTCCCATGAATTCCGTAATGGTGACAGGCCACGGCGACGCATCGGGTTGTACAACCAAACTAGGTCACCAACCTGAAATCCTCCAGCATCGGCACTGATGTCATAAGTCGCTTTCATTCGGTCGCTGGCACTCTGGATATTCAAACGGACTCGTTCGTGGATGTCCTCCATTCGCTGCCGGAGTTTGCTGACGTAGTTCTCTCCCGCGGTATCCTGTCCTGGTGGCATCCCAAACTTTAGGTCACAGGGAAGTCGCAGCTCTCGGCCCATTATGATACTTGCAGGGGCTTGGCCGGTCAACTCGTGTACTGCGGAACGGTAGGCCATCAGGAAAAAATGGAGATACTGGTCCCAGTCTTTTTGATGGTCAGAGACTACCTTGGACAAGTGGCGATTGATAGTCCTGTTCATCCGCTCAACCATTCCATCGGACTGTGGATGTAGAGCTGTGGTTCTCGTCTTTCGGATGTTCAGCATTTGGCACATTTCTTGGAATAAATTGGATTCAAAATTCCTGCCTTGGTCCGAGTGCAGCTCCTTGGGAACGCCGAATCGACATATCCACTCTTTCACCAAGACGTCCGCGACGGTGATGGCTTCCTGGTTGGGCAGGGCATAGGCTTCGGCCCACTTGCTGAAATAGTCCATTGCCACAAGGATGTATTTATTTCCGTGATCTGATACGGGGAACGGGCCGGCGATGTCAATGGCGATTCTTTCGAATGGACTACCTACGTTATACTGACGCATCGGGGCCTTGGGTCGTGGCCGAGGTCCATTGCTGGCAGCGCAAACAGCACACTTTCTGTACCAGTCATTGACATCAACTTGACAATTGACCCAGTAAAACCGTTGCCTTACTTTCTGCAGGGTCTTCGTCACACCCAGATGTCCTCCAGCAACTCCATCATGGATCTCTCGGAGTACTTCCTGTCTTCTGTTCTTGGGCACCACTATCTGACGTCTGTCTTCCCCACCATCTTCGGACTCCAATACACGTTTCAGGACCCCATTGTCCAGGGTAAGGGAATTCCATTGGGCCCAGTAGGATTTGATTGCTGGGGAATGACCTTCTCTTGCCCATCCTGGATCTGGGACAAGACAGCTCCAAGTCCCACGTTGCTGGCGTCCGTGTCCAAAATGAATTTTCCACTCGGAAGGGGATAACTCAGAATCGGTGCGTTGATCAATGCACCCTTCAGCTTCCTGAACGAGTCTTGGCATTCTTCGGACCAGTGAAACTTTGTTTGTCCTTCCCTGAGCCTGGTCAGTGGTTTAGCGATGTTGGCGAACCCTAGCACATATCGGCGATAGTATGTGCACAAACCAAGGAAACTACGTAGTTGGTGTATGTCTCTCGGAATAGGCCACTCCTTCACTGCTCTGATCTTCTCGTCATCCACTGCTACTCCGTGCCCGGAGACAACATGGCCAAGGTAACGTACTTCTTTTTGGAACAGGTGGCATTTCTTGGTGCTCAGCTTCAATCTAGAATTTCTCAGTCGCAGGAATACCTCCTCAAGGTTTTTAACGTGGTCTTCGAACGATTTGCCAACTACAATAATGTCATCGAGATATAACAGACACGTCCTCCTTGAAAGTCCTTTCAGAACAGTCTCCATTAATCTCTCGAATGTGGCTGGAGCATTACAAAGTCCGAATGGCTTAACGGTGAATTGCCACAGTCCTGAGCCGATGGTGAAGGCTGTCTTTTCTCTATCTTCTGGAGCCAGTTCTACCTACCAGTATCCACTCTTCAGATCGAGGGTCGAGAAAATCGTGGAGCCGGCCAACGTGTCTAGGGTGTCATCTATTCTCGGAAGAGGGTAACTGTCTTTCTTCGTCACGTTGTTCAGTTGACGATAGTCTACGCAAAAGCGTATTGATCCATGTTTCTTCTTCACCAGCACGACTGGAGAGGACCATGGACTGTCGGATGGTTCAATAACTCCATCTTTCCCCATGTCACTGACTATTTTGTCAGCCTCTTCCTTCTTGGCAAGAGGAAGTCTTCTAGCTGATTGTCGGATTGGTCGGTCATCCCCAGTACCAATTTTATGTTGAACTACATTCGTTCGACCCCCTTTTCCTTGTCCGGTATCGAAGATGTCTTGGTACTTTTCGACTAATTTTCTCAATCTGGGCTGTTGAGCTGGTTCACTGCCCTTGGAAGAGATGGTAACCAATTTTTCCAGTTCCGATGTCAGGTTGTTGTCTTGACTAACAGTACCGTGTACACTCCTGATCACAGAGGAAATTGACGAGCAGTGCCCCAAAAGAATTCCTTTCCTCAAGGTCACTGGGTAATAATTGAGATTCATTACCCTTACTGGCACAAATTTATCAGCACGCAACAAAGTCTTGCCTAGTGCAATCCCTCGTCCAATTTTCTCATCATGAAGCTTGGGCTCGAACATCACCACGTTTCCATCGCTCGCACCTCCGTCCAAGCGAGCCTCCAGTATGGTCTCAGCCCTCTCGGGTACACTTACATCTTCAGTCAGCAGAACACGAACCATCTCTGCACTTCTTCCATGTAGTACCAACTCTTCTCCGTTCACACGTAGGACGCCATCTTTAAAGTTCAATTCGAACCCTTTGGAATTCATGATGTCCATTCCAATAATTGCATCGTCCTCAATGCCAGCTACTAATGCCCGATGTTTCACTTTTGTGCTGCCTAAAATCAGTTCAATCGGTAGCTCACCATGTACAGTGGCAGGCTCTCCTGTTGCTGTGCGTAGCTTCCAGGATGATGGTTCCATTCTCTCTAGTGTTTTAGTAAAAGCAGGTCCAAGGATTGTCCTAGTCGCACCTGTATCTAGCAGCATGGTGCAAGGCTCGTTGTTGATGTGACCCTTACAAAGACACCATTGTTTTGACGTTGAAGGATAGCGACATATGCATTGTTAACGGAGGCTTGCTGGATACAGGTCGACGATTGCCTCTCCTCATCGACCTTCTTTAGTTTTCCTGCATCGGTGTCGATTCTGAGAATGTTGGACATTTGTTGCGCACATGCCCAATTTTGCCGCAATTCCAGCATCTTATATGTCTTCTCTCAGGCAACATTTCCTTCACCACCTTCCTTATGGCAGCTTCCAGGTTAGAAGGCTCCTGTGGGTCTTCTTTAATAACTCGGACTTTACTCTGGCTTCTGCAGGATTGCTTCGCCGCCTCAAATTCCAAAGCGCGTGCCAGTGCATCCACGAGATGTGTTGGACGAGCTAGTGTCAATGCTTGTCTGGTTTCGTGGTCACGAAGTCCATCTAAGAAGGCCTGAACTGCTAGTCGCTCCATTACCTTTTCCGGTGTAGCTGGGTATGCAAGGCGAACCAAGCGTGCAATGTCTGCTTCAAACTCCTGTAGGGACTCGCTTGATTTCTGGCAGCGGTTTTTGAGCTGTGAGTGGTATACATGTTCTAGATGGGTCTGTCCATACCGTAATTCGAGATGTTTAATCAGCTGCTCATAGTCCTCTTGTTCTTGTGCCGTGAGGGTTTGTAAAATATTCGTTGCTTCTCCACGCAAGGCCAGTGTTAATGCCACAGCTCTTTCTCCTGCATTCCATCCATTTGCTTTTGCTGCAGCTTCAAATTGTCGGCGGTAATTTGCCCATGGTGTTTTTCCATCGAACTGAGGTGGTTTCATGGAGAGCTTTCCTGTTTCAGAACTGATCTTCACATCTTTCAAACCCTTCTGAACATCATCCAAGTTCAAACTCAGTTCCAGCATTACATTTTCATTGACAGATTCTGTGGTGTGGGTAGTGTCAATCTGGTTTTCCGATTTGCTGATTTTCTCCTTTATTTTGTTAATTTCCGCCTCGAGTCCGCCTTTGATTTCGTCACTAATTGTTTCCTTCAATTTTCCCATCTCTTCTTTAATTTCATCTTTGATTTTCTCCATCTCTGTCTCGACAGTCCCTATTCTTCCTTCCAGTCGATTCGCCACGCCACAAAGTTCTTCTTTCATGGTATTCGAATTTTCTAGAAGTTTCTCTTGAAGTTCTTCCTTCAAACTATTCGAATTTTCTAGCAGCTTTGCTTCCAAATTTTTCGAACTTCCTTGAAGTTTTTCTTCCAGATTATTCGAATTTTCCAGAAGACTTTCTTGAAGTTCTTCCTTCAAAGTATTCGAATTTTCTAGCAGCTTTTCTTGAATTTCTTCCTTCATTCCGTCGAGTTTACTCATTATGGAACCCAAATCAATTCCAGAAACTTCGAATAGAAATGTTTCTGTGTCCTCGCCCTCCTGAACTAATCCCTCGGCAAGTCTTGTTTGAAGCACGGCCTTTTTACCACTTGTGTCAAGTTCCCTCTCCTCCAGTTCTTGCTTCAATTCCGCAACCTTCAATTCAACCAGGCGAACTTTCCTCGAACACATTTTGTCTTAGTCTATGTCTATTTCACGGGTCACCACTCTGTTATTATTATTATTGTCTATCTCACACAGTCTATTTCCCGGACACTAGTCTATTACTATTATTATTGTATATTTCACACAGTCTATTCCACGGCCACCAGTCTATTATTATTATTATTGTCTATTTCACACGCGAAAATAATTGTCCGAAATACACAAACTTTCTACTTACACGAACACTCTGTATTTAAAAATCGCACTTCTAACACCAAATGTAATATATTTATAGTCCAATTCACTCTAAAATAATTTATTTAACGAAATACAATGATTCACAGTACTCTAATTTACATAACAAACACTCTACTATTTATATTCGACTTTCACTTCACTGACTGCCCGTCTGTCTGCTGCGTCGTTCTTTTTATATTCATTGTTGACTTCTCCGAATGCTCTGGAATTTTCCATCGAATCGTCCGGATCCATCGAATCGTCCAGATTCTTCTCGGTGCAAGCGCAAAGACGTTCACCCGCGACCGGGCGCCGGCTACGTAAGAATTCAGGTCCGGTATCGCCCGCAGCTTCGCCACAGTACTTATGTTCAGATCGGGGTGACAATAACCATTATAGTATTTAATACATGACGATTTAAATTTAAATTTTTATTTATAGTTTAAAAGCTTTGTCGATAAGTTGAAAAACTTCTGACATTGAAGTATATTTTGACTTTGACAAAGGAATGTAATGTAAAATTTTTAATAAAACACCAATAATTATTATAGGAGATATTTTTTTTTCGAAAATTTTCAATATTGCTTTTCCGAAAAAGTTGTCCCAAAAATGTTGTTTCTGAATATTTGATATTTTTCCTGTTGAAAAGTAATGCATTTCCGATAATTCTGGATTTTCTTTTTTACAAAACGCAAAATATTTTGCGCACGGATATGTCATCTTTGCGCACGCTCGGATGGATGGATGGATGGATGAATGAATGAATGCATGAAAGAATCAATAAATGAATGAGTATATAAATAAATGAATAAATAAATAAATACATAAAAAGAAAAATAAATAATCTTGACGTTCGTCATAAAATTTAGCACCTCACAGCTGATTTTTTCAGAATCTCTTAAAAAAGAACGCCTTACCACCGAGAATTTTTACGAATAGCATGTTATGTTGTCCAACACGACATGAAGAACATATAAAGAAAGTCTCAAATTTAGGTAATGATTTTTTATTCGTCCCATTATAGTCGTTAGGATCATAGAAAACCTCATATTACCTACCATTTTGGTTCATTTCGTCCCGTATTAGGAAATTGTTAGTTCCTTTTGTTTCTATTGAGAACACAGCAGTAATGTATTATCGACCTTATATGTACATATGTGCGGAAATCATATGTATGAATTATACAGTTTATGAAAAACATTACTACTTGACGGAAGATAATTATTCAAATAATTAAAAATGGATTACATAATCCACTCTTCCGCTTCAACCTATACTATATATCTCAGGAACTCCCAACAAATTCTGAAGTGGTCTTTCGGTTTAATTGGGAGAACTAGCCTTCGCTGATGATTGACAAGAACCATGAAACCGGTACGGAGGTGTGTTCCCCCAATTAATTCGAAAAATAATTTCAGCTATGGTAATTCAAGAGCACTGCAAAGTAGTTCTTGTAGAAAACTTTGCCAAGAATCCAACAGATATAATTCAATGGTCGTAGGGGGCAGTAGTTGTTTTCTGTTAGAGACTTGCCGACGAATACACCTATTGTATAGGTTAAAGAGGAAGAGTTGATAATCCATATTCGAATATTTAACACACTGACAATTAGTAGTAAATATAGGTCCATAATAATGGATACTCATTGATAAACTAATGACCTCTAAATGTCATAATGGTAATGAGTGGTATTAATAAAAATCAGTAGATACTTAAAACTTACGGTTTCATAAGTTAATACTGAAAAGTATATTAATAAAGTTTAAGGACAAACTGATACTTAAAGTATGTACTGACATAGTATAAGTTTGTACTTATGCTGACCAGGTGTTACTTAAATCTATATTAATAAACGATAGGTTATACTGATTAAATTATAAGTATGTTCTTTTCGATTTGTATGTCTGCTTCTTAGTATGCTGATAGTACTTGCTGAAGATGAATTCCCATTTGTTTAAAAAATGTTTGTCGTGCAACGAGCTCCGAAAGTTTATAAAAACAGACGAGAAGATCTCGTGGTCAAAATTATGTGAAATTGTTTCGTTTTGACCCCGAAAGTGTGGCGTGGTTAATAACACATTTTTTGGGCACTGGTAGTGGGTGGGTCTTTGGTACCCTGGCAAATATTAAAATAAATATGTTATTTATTCGAGTTTTTGTTACATTTGGCTTTAGGCTACCAGATTGGTGTAGCAGAAGATATTGGTGTAAGTCAACCAACGGTATCAAGTGTAGCACATTTTGTGAGCTAAAATATTATTGAAAAATCTCATATTAGGATAGTTTCCTCATGTATGGTTGTACTTTCTTTGTTACCTACCTAATTAATTACCTTTGAAATCGTAGGACTATGAAGCGATACAACAGGAAAAACAAAAATAGCGAGCAAAATTTCGCTTTCTAACTGCTTCAGGTGCAAGTGGTTGTACGAGGATATCATCAAGTACCTCTGTATTTAAAAGGGTTAAGAGGTAAGCAGATTTACGAAGATATGCTTAATACCCTTGGTGATCAATGTCCTTCGTATGCGACCGTGAAAAATTGGACTGCAAGCTTCAAAAGAGGTAAATTTTACATTAAAGATGATGACTAATCGGGAAGGCCAGTTTCTGTGTCAGCCCCGAAAATTTCGATGCAGTTCATGACACGATTTTAACAGACCGTCGAATTGGCTTAAACGGATATCTGAAGCACTGAATATTTCATACGAACGCGTTCACCATATAGTTCACGTCAATTTGGATATGAGAAAAATTGCTGCAAAATGGATCCCCAAATGTTTGAATGTTGACCAAAAGCGTGCAAGGGTAGTAGCATCGCGTTCGATCTGTGCTCGATTTGAAACCGATGTAGACTTCTTAAACCGAATTGTTACTATGGATGAGACTTGGGTACATCTCTACGATCCAGAAACAAAGCAACAATCGATGGAATGGTGACACAACGGTTCTCCAAGACCTAAGAAGTTTCGTGTCCAAAAATCTGCTGGAAAAGTTCTTGCTTCCAACGAGGAGGTAATAAAAGCTGTGGAGGTCTGGTTTGCAGAGCAAGAAGAAACATTTTTTTTAAAGATCTAGAGACGTTGCAGGTTCGCTGTAATAAATGTATCCAATTAAGAGGAGAATATGTTGAGTAATAAAATATTTTGACATTGAAATTTTGTTTGGTTCTATAGTAGGCTAAGAATTTTTCAATATACCCTCGTACGTTGACACGAAATAAAAAAGTTGTGGAAAATCATCATGGTAACGAAAACATTTGTCGCAAACAATTTTCCGCATTACTTAAATGTTCAGTAACATGTAACGCTGATGAGTCAGTGCAGAATGGCCAGGTTCTGTACATGATAGCAGGACTTAGAGGAACAGTCATAACTGTGGTGTATTCAGAACATTTGACAATTCAGTAACAAACTTTTGAAAAATGAACGTGTTATTTTCGGAAGATGCTTCAAACAGTCAAAGCAATGATTCCCTTTATTACAAAATGAAATCAGACTGCCATTAAGAAAAGTGCCATCCATTATGATAGCATGTTGTGTTCTTCATAATATTGGAAATTATATAAAAGATGAAGAAGTGTTCGAAATTGAAAAAGGCTTACATTTAAGCCATGACAATATCGAAGATGAAGAACCTGTTGGACTACGTGAACTTTAAGTCATACGCAACCGTTTAGCCACAATTATTTACGCCAATCAACATAACTTACATAATATAGCTTTTTCTCTTTATTCCCAGTTATGTTAGCATCAGTATTTTTTTTACTACCTCCTTCAGGTTATTGATTTTTTTAAATAATTTTTTGGAATCGGTAGGTTTTCCAAAATTGTTTACAATGTTTTCATAGTTAACTCACATTTTATAATAAGGCATGATACCTTACTTTCATAAGAGTGTTTAAGAGTAGCTAAGACGTTTGGTTTTTGTTATTTATTGCGGGAGTTTTCCCTTTATTTAAAATACCTAATAGGATTATCCCTCATAAATTTGGCCACAAATGTTAAATTCTACTCTTTAGTTTGTGAAACACCCATTATTTTTTCCCTTTCTGTATAAATGTACAAGAGTGAATTCTTTGAGGTTTGTATACATCTCAAGTGTAACCTGATTTGAACAAGTGTTATCGTGCGTTTTTTGAATTTTTTCCGTGTAATCAAATTTCGACTAAATAAGAAAATGCTTAAGAATAATCAGTAGATACTTCTAAGTATCAGCATTTATTTTTTGATATACAATTCAGTATTTACCTAGTGCTGATGATCATACTTATAAGTAAGTACTCATAAGTAAATACTGACTTTTATTAATACCACTCATTGACCTATTACAATGTATGAATCGCGAGACATGATGAAATTTTCAAATTATTTTAGCAATGCCTGTTCTACAGATCAAACGAATTATCGGTTCTTGTCGAGATGAACTCCCGGGTCGTTCATTCTCAGAAATCTCATTCACACTTAAACCACTTTTGGAAGTATGATTAATGACTAACAAGATATTTGTCTTCGCAAAATGTTTATGGATTTGTCAATTAGTCATAATTTCTCAATCATTATTAAATAAAATGGTTAACAATAATAATAATAGTGTAATATATTGAAACTCTAATTCACTCTAAAATAATTTATTTAACGAAACACAATGATTCACAATGCTCTAATTTATATAACAATCACTCTACTATTTATATTCGACTTTCACTTCACTGACTCTCCGTCAGTCCGCTGCGTAGTTCTTTTTATATCCGACGTTGACTTCTCCGAATGCTCTAGAATTTTCGATCGAATCGTCCAGATTCATCGAATCATCCAGATTCTTCTCGGTGCATAGCGTATCGAAGGTCATATGCGGCCTGCGTGAGTGTTCAGGACCGGCATCGCCCACAGCTTCGCCACATTGCCCCCTTCTTAGAGATATTTCGTCCCGAAATGTCCTCCTTGGAGTGTGTCGATATTTGCAGGACTCCCCATATCTGCATCGTGAAGTTCGATGGAAATAACACTCCACAGTCTTCAAGGTCGTGGAATAGGATTACAGCAAACCAAAATCTGGACGCCGCTGGACCGGAATATCGTCTCCAATATACTTCTTATAACTCTCCAATCCAGCCCATCAATACCACAGGATAATTTTGGGATTGCCAAGTCCACCAGATTCTGGTCCACCATTGTGTCTCTCAGTTGGGTGAGGCTCCTTCAGACATCTTCATAGGACGGTTTATCTTGAGAATGCTTCTTGGTCACCAGGTAGTAGATGTTCCTCTGGCCCTTCTTCAGTTGTAGCACACCTCCAATTTCTGGATTCTGTTTTCGTAGTGTTTGGAGTTGGCCAAATATCTTGGAGAACACCACAGCGATGCCCCTGGACATTCGAAGGTCTTCTGCGACGCAGTGTGCTAGGGCGTAATCGACTGGCACTTTGAAAAGGTCCCGTGGCTCCTCTCGAGTTATCCCGTGTGACACTTTCTGTCCATTTGAGTATAAGGACATGAATTTCTGGAACGTCATCGCATCCTCTGGTGGTCTGAGGGTGCGGACTTGGTCATGATTTCCAGCGTAAGGGGCCAACCTGTTGAAATGAACGACCCTGGGTTTACCTCTGGGTGGCTTGTGGATTCGGTAAAGCAGGTCGTTTATCCTCTTGATGATCTTGTACGGACCTTCCCATGAATTCCGTAATTTCGGTGACAGGCCCCGGTGACGCATCGGGTTATACAGCCAAACTAGGTCACCAACGTGAAATCCTCCAGCATTGGCATTGATGTCATAAGTCGCTTTCATTCGGTCGCTGGCACTCTGAATGTTCAAACGGACTCGTTCGTGGATGTCTTCCATTCTCTGACGGTGTTTGCTGATGTAGTCCTCTCCCGCGGTATCCTGTCCTGGTGGCGTCCCAAACTTTAGGATACAGGGAAGTCGCAGCTCTCGGCCCATTATGATACTAGCAGGGGTTTGGCCGGTCGACTCGTGTACTGCGGAACGGTAGGCCATCAGGAACAAATGAAGATACTGGTCCCAGTCTCTTTGATGGTCAGAGACTACCTTGGACAAGTGGCGATTGATAGTCCGGTTCATCCGTTCAACCATTCCATCGGACTGTGGATGTAAAGCTGTGGTTCTTGTCTTGCGGATGTTCAGCAGTTGGCAGATTTCTTGAAACAGGTTGGATTCGAAATTTCTGCCTTGGTCCGAGTGCAGCTCCAAGGGGACACCGAATCGACATATCCACTCTTTCACCAAGACGTCCGCGACGGTAATGGCTTCCTGGTTGGGCAGGGCATAGGCTTCGGCCCACTTGCTGAAATAGTCCATTGCCACAAGGATGTATTTATTTCCGTGATCTGATACGGGGAACGGGCCGGCGATGTCAATGGCGATTCTCTCGAATGGTCTACCTACGTTATTCTGACGCATCGGGGCCTTGGGTCGTGTCCGAGGTCCATTGCTGGCAGCGCAAACAGCACACTTTCTGCACCAGTCATTGACATCAACTTGACAATTGACCCAGTAGAACCGTTGCCTTACTTTCTGCAGAGTCTTCGTCACACCCAGATGTCCTCCAGCAACTCCATCATGGATCTCTCGGAGTACTTCTTCATGTCTTCTATTCTTGGGAACCACTATCTGACGTCTGTCCTCCCCACCATCTTTGGTCTCCAATACACGTTTCAGGACCCCATTTTCCAAGGTAAGGGAGTTCCATTGGGCCCAGTAGGATTTGGTTGCTGGGGAATATCTTGCGATTTCCTGCCATGTCGGTCTTTGATTACTCTTTTTCCAACCGATGACTAAACCAAGATCTGGATACTCTTTCTTGGTCTTTCTGGACCTCGTTGTCATTCCAGTTGTTGTCAACTGCCGTAGTTTTACAAATCACTGCTTCCTTATCTTCTGTTCGTCGGCAGTGTGAGCAGTCGTCTGGGCATGGTCTCCTTGACAGGGCATCTGTGTTCTTGTGGCCACTTCCTGCTCGATGTTCGATTTCAAAGTCGAATTCTTGGAGTCTTTCGATCCAACGTGCTACTTGGCCCTCGGGGTTTTTGAACTGTAGAAGCCATTTAAGGGCTGCGTGGTCGGTCCTTAACAGAAATCTTCTCCCGTACACGTATTTGTAAAAGTGTTCTACTCCCTTGACAACAGCCAACAGTTCTCGTCTGGTGACAAAGTAGTTACGTTCCGGTTTACTGAGAGTTTTACTGAAGTATCCGATGACCTTCTCTTGCCCATCCTGGATCTGGGACAAGACAGCTCCAAGTCCCACGTTGCTGGCGTCCGTGTCCAAAATGAATTTTCCACTCGGAAGGGGATAACTCTGAATCGGTGCGTTGATCAATGCCCCCTTCAGCTTCCTGAACGAGTCTTGGCATTCTTCGGACCATTGAAACTTTGTTTGTCCTTCCGTGAGCCTGGTCAGTGGTTTAGCAATGTTGGCGAACCCCAGCACATATCGGCGATAGTATGTGCACAAACCAAGGAAACTACGTAGTTGGTGTATGTCTCTCGGAATAGGCCACTCCTTCACTGCTCTGATCTTCTCGTCATCCGCTGCTACTCCGTGCCCGGAGACAACATGGCCAAGGTAACGTACTTCTTTTTGGAACAGGTGGCATTTCTTGGGGCTCAGCTTCAATCCGGAATTTCTCAGTCGCAGGAATACCTCCTCCAGGTTTTTAATGTGGTCTTCAAACGATTTGCCAACTACAATAATGTCGTCGAGATATACCAGACACGTCCTCCATGAAAGTCCTTTCAGAACCGTCTCCATTAATCTCTCGAATGTGGCTGGAGCATTACAAAGTCCGAATGGCATAACGGTGAAATGCCACAGTCCAGAGCCGATGGTGAAGGCTGTATTTTCTCTATCTTCTGGAGCCAGTTCTACCTGCCAGTATCCACTCTTCAGATCGAGGGTCGAGAAAATCGTGGAGCCGGTCAACGTGTCTAGGGTGTCATCTATTCTCGGAAGAGGGTAACTATCTTTCTTCGTCACGTTGTTCAGTTGACGATAGTCTACGCAAAAGCGTGTTGATCCATCTTTCTTCTTCACCAGCACGACTGGAGAGGACCATGGACTGTCGGATGGTTCAATAACTCCATCTTTCCCCATATCACTGACTATTTTGTCAGCCTCTTCCTTCTTGGCAAGAGGAAGTCTTCTAGCTGATTGTCGGATTGGTCGGGCATCCCCAGTATCAATTTTATGTTGAACTACATTCGTTCGACCCCCTTTTCCTTGTCCGGTATCGAAGATGTCTTGGTACTTCTTGACTAATTCTCTCAATCTGTGCTGTTGAGCTGGTTTAATGCCCTTGGAAAAGATGGTAACCAATTTTTCCAGTTCCGCTGTCAGGTTGTTGTCTTGACTAACAGTACCGTGTACACTCCTGATCACAGAGGAAATTGACGAGCAGTGCCCCAAAACAGTTCCTTTCTTCAAGGTCACTGGGTAATAATTCACATTCATTACCCTTACTGGCACAAATTTATCAGCACGCAACAAAGTCTTGCCTAGTGCAATCCTTCGTCCAATTTTCTCATCATGAAGCTTGGGCTCGAACATCACCACGCTTCCATCGCTCGCACCTCCGTCCAAGCGAGCCTCCAGTATGGTCTCAGCCCTCTCGAGTACACTTACATCTTCAGTCAGCAGAACGCGAATCATCTCTTCACTTCTACCATGTAGCACAAGCTCTTCTCCGTTCACACGTAAGACGCCATCTTTGAAATTCAATTCGAACCCACTGGAATTCATGATGTGAATTCCAATAATTGCATCGTCCTCAATGTCCGCTACTAATGCCCGATGTTTCACTTTCGTGCTGCCTAGAATCAGTTCAATCGGTAGCTCTCCGTGTACAGCGGCCGGCTCTTCTGTTGCTGTGCGTAGCTTCCAGGATGATGGTTTCATTCTGTCTGATGTTTTAGTAAAAGCAGGCCCAAGGATTGTCCTAGTCGCACCTGTATCCAGCAGCATTGCGCATGGCTTGTTGTTGATGAAATCGTCTACGAAGGCTCCTTTGTTCTGTCGTTGGAGGACAGCGACATATGCGTTGTTCACCGGGGCTTTCTGAGTATAGGCCGACGATTGCCCCTTCTCAACAACCTTCGTTAGTCTCGACCTCTTGAGGGTTGGACATTGACTACGCACGCGTCCAAGTTTCCTACAGTTCCGGCATCTCACTAGTCTTCTCTCAGGCAACATCTCCTTCACGACCTTTCTTATTGCAGCTTCCAGGTTAGTAGGCTCCTGTGGGTCTTCTTCAATAACTCGGACTTTACTCTGGCTTCTGCAGGATTGTTTCGCTGCCTCAAATTCCAAAGCGCGTGCCAGTGCATCTACGAAATGTGTTGGACGTGCTAGTGTCAATGCTTGTCTGGTTTCCTGGTCACGAAGTCCATCTAAGAATGCCTGAACTGCTAGTCGCTCCATTACCTTTTCCGGTGAGGCTGGGTATGCAAGGAGAACCAAGCGTGCAATGTCTGCTTCAAACTCCTGTAGGGACTCGCTTGATTTCTGGCAGCGGTTTTTGAGCGGTGAGTGGTATACATATTCTAGATGGGTCTGTCCATACCGTAATTCGAGATGTTTAATCAGCTGCTCGTAGTCCTCTTGTTCTTGTGCCGTGAGGGTTTGTAAGATATTTGTTGCTTTTCCACGCAACGCCAGTGTTAATGCTACAGCTCTTTCTCCTGCATTCCATCCATTCGCCTTTGCTGCAGCTTCAAACTGTCGGCGGTAATTTGCCCATGGTGTTTTTCCATCAAACTGAGGTGGTTTCATGGAGAGTTTTCCTGTTTCCGTACTGATTTTCACATCTTTCAAACCCTTTTGAACATCATCTAAGTTCAAACTCAGTTCCAGCATTGAATTTTCATTGACATATTCTGTGGTGTGGGTAGTGTTTTTTGCTAATTTCTTCCTCGATTTCTCCTCTGATTTCATCACTGATTGTTTCCTTCAATTTTCCCATCTCTTCCTCAATTCCATCTTTGATTTTCTCCATCTCTGTCTCGACAGTTCCTATTCTTCCTTCCTTCTATTTCACGGGTCACCAGTCTATTATTATTATTGTCTATTTCACAGTCTATTTTCCGGACACCAGTCTATTATTATTGTCTATTTCACACAGTCTATTCCACGGCCACTAGTCTATTATTATTATTATTATTGTCTATTTCACACGCGACAAGCGTATCAGTTTATACTCCGTTAATGCACACAACTGCCACTTCACGAAAAATGTTTATCAGTCACTGTCTATTTTTCGCGAAAACAATTGTCCGAAATACACAAACTGTCTACTAATACGAACACTATTTATCTTTAGAAATCGCACTTCTAACACCAAATGTAATATATTTAAACTCTAATTCACTCTAAAATAATTTATTTAACGAAATACAATGATTCACAATGCTCTAATTTATATAACAATCACTCTACTATTTATATTCGACTTTCACTTCACTGACTCTCCGTCTGTCCGCTGCGTGTAGTTCTTTTTATATCCGACGTTGACTTCTCCGAATGCTCTAGAATTTTCCATCGAATCGTCCAGATTCATCGAATCATCCAGATTCTTCTCGGTGCATAGCGTATCGAAGGTCATATGCGGCCTGCGTGAGTGTCCAGGCCCGGCATCGCCCACAGCTTCGCCACAATAGATAATATATAAGTTTATTCTCAATTCTTAAGTTATTACATTATAGATATATCTGTATGACAGAAATAAAATATTATAGTATTGACATATTTTTATTATTTTGTTTAGCATCATCCGGAGTGCACGCTGGGGATCTGAAAACTTAAAAACTTTCTCAATTTCATAAATTCTCTGCACCCGTCAATCAATTTCACGATAAAATAAAAAAAGTATAATCTTATAAATTTTCTAGATTTATCTTTCTATAGTCTTCTATGTTTATTTTTAACAAATTGGCAAGACACTCTTCTCGTAGACTACTGTACCTAGTACCTGATTATTTTTTTAACCTGTTGAAGGAGAATGCCTACAAATTTGATGCTTTTTTAAAATCTATGATTGTTACGAAAAAACATGTCTTCTATTTTTTAGTTTCAACACCCTGTACCTCTGCAAGAAAGCAGCTTTGTGAAAAAATACCTGTGAAAGTGTCATTAATTTTTGTGGGAGAACAGCCAATTTCTATATGAACCAGTAATTAGGATTGTAAAGTTCACTTCAGCCAAACAGTTTCTTAAAAGCGCGATTATCTTGAAAACAGTTGGTTTTTCTGGATTCAAACAACTATTACTCAAAATTAAATGAAGATTTCAAAAAATTTATAATTTTCTTGATTTTACTAATAGCGTGAAAAATACGGGAGAAAGATCATGATACCCATCTTGTACGCCACTTGTGGCAAGTGACAATGAGATATTTTTTTCGAAATAAAGAACTAACTTCTTGAACTCCTTTCAATTCAATTGCAACTTTTTCAATACTGTGAAAGTTATAAATAAAAAACACTTTTGATTTTTCATATATTCAACACCCTGTATCTCTGCAATGAACGACATTTGAGAAAAAAGATATCGGAAAAGTCCTATTCATTTTTCAAGAGAAATCTTCCCATCTGCTCACAGAAATTCATAATTTTGAAGATGACTGTGAAAGGCAAATAAAATTAGTAATTTTGATTTTCTGTCGTTAATGACCTCTATCACTCAAAGCTTTTAAACTGAAAAATAAAGCTGATTCCAATATACGATGTTTCATAAATAAGCATTACGGGAATTTTCTTTCGGGAGAACCTGGTGATAGAAAAATTAATAGCTAATCGATTCGAAATACGAAAGAACCTGGACTGTTTTTAATTCCATTTCATCATTTGGGTTGTCAAATACTTCTTGCGAGATATGTGGGAAATTTCCTAGGAAACAAGGAACTCTGTCTAGTTAACATAGTCACAGAACCAACATTAATTAAAAGTAATTATTATGTTTTCCTCCTAATTAAAAATCGACAAAAAGTTGTATGCTCATCATTATGTATGCGTATTCTTAAAACTGGTAAAGGTTATGTCAGATTAGGTAATAGGGGAAATATGTGTTTATTTAAAAATATTATACACATTGTAGAAATTACAGAGTTAATGGCCCGTGCAGCTATAAAGGCTTATATTTACAAGTCTGTATCAAGTCGGAAACAAATATTGAAGCCTATTCAGTAGTTTTGAAATTCAATCAATTTTTGAAACATGAACTTCAATGTATCATTAAGAATACACGAAATTTTAATATTTACAAAAAAGTTCCTCGAGTGGTCATCTCAATAATACCTTTGTGAGAAATGATTGGCGACTAAGTATTTTTTGATCATATTGAGTCAATATCTGTTTCGAACGCGCTGAATAAGTGTCAAAGTCTCCGTTTTTTAATTTCGGGATACAGACTTTAATCTCGGGATCCCGACTTTAATTTTAGGATCTTGAGGTTGAATTTGAATTTGACGGTTCTCTTCAAAGAAGCTAAAGACACCAAATATACAGGGTGGGGCACCGAAAACGAAACAGAGCGAATATCTTCAAAACGCATGTGTTGTGAAAAAATGCAAAAACAAGTCGATTTTAAATTCAAGGGGGACATCTTCCTATCATAACCTCATTTGTCATACCTCTCCCCCCACTCCTTGGTCACTATCACCTAAACAAATTGAATAGGGAAAGTAATAAGTGTGACACATCATTAAGAGGTAATTTCAGAAGGAACTCGGCCATGTCAATTCTCGCTACCTAACTTTTTGTTTTAGCGCCCTCTTGCAGGAAAAACAACTGTTCCGTATTCCAAATTATAATACTTCATTTGCTAGGTAATTTGATATAAATTCGGCCACAATGCTTTACGGAATTTTTCTAAAGGATAAAACAAAATGGCGACTCCAAAATAGCGGACAAGATTTGCAATTATGGTCCGATTCGATTCAAAATTGACATGTTGTGGTTTTCAGGGTCATAAATTATGATTTGTTTGTCAATGCAAAAAAACAAGATGGTGGCTCCAAGATGGCGGACGAAAGAACCCCGCACCATTCTTATGGAAAATGGGTCCCGGTGAAATTCGATGAATTTTTGATATGATGTAGTTCAGTCAAGCTGATCAAAAGTGTCCATGGGCCCAACTCAATCCTATGGCTAGTTTTCGAGATACAGGGCGTCAAAGTTGGTAAGTGGACATTTCTTTAAAGTAGTATTGCTTTCAGGAAATTATCTAAAATAAAAATGTATTTCGCGACAGATATTGCCTACCCATACAGCAATACTTCCAGAATGGTTTTTGATAAAAAATATTGTTGGATACAGGGTGAGTCCAGCATTATTCAAAATGAAATTCTCAATCAACCCTACGAAGTGAAGATGTGACCAAACCAAGTATCAGACTGATATGGTCATCATTTGAATATGTCAAAATTGATAAATCCAACATTTTGTACAGGGTGAGTCAAGATGTGGCAGTTTTTATGGTGACATTTTGTATATTTTTATTTTATATTTTCAGCTCTAGGGATACTTGACCACCAACCATTCAACATATTTCTTGAACAAAATTGATATACAGTATGAGACAAACACTAGGTGATGACAAAAATTGCGAAAGGGAGATTTTTTTATAACTCATCCTGTAATTGATTTGCTGAATTTTTGATATGATGAAGTTCAAGTCAAGCTGATTAATAGTGTTCATCAACAATACACTTGGTTTCCAACGAGGCATGTGGTAGTCTATCGATAGTTTCGTTGCGATAACATGAAAAATACACTTTTCCCACCACTTTGTTGGAAGTCTGAAGACCCACAGTACCACCCCACCCTCTCACCCCCTCTCTCTCTCTTTCTCTTCTCTTTTCCTCTCGCTCTCGCTCTCTCTTAGATTTTATTTGTTTTTGAACTGAACAACCCAGCATTCGAATTCTTTACCGAGATATTTGTTCCCTGAGAATTGAAATGTTCAAAAATTAAAAATCAATAAGATTTTTTTTTGCTTCACACGATGTTCCCTGGACGTAACAGGAATTTTCCTTTTGTGAGAAACTGGAATTGAAAAATGTAAAAATATTTTAATATAAATGAAACGAATCGACAAATATAGATCAAAGTGTTTGAAACGGTAACGTTCAACACCTTGTAGAGAAAAAACTGTTTATTTTTCAAGGTTGGGCCCATGAACACTATAGATCAGCTTGACTTGAACTTCATCATATCAAAAATTCAGCAAATCAATTACAGGATGAGTTATAAAAAAATCTCCTTTTCGCAATTTTTGTCATCACCTTGTGTTTGTCTCATACTGTATTCGAGATCACCATTGACACCAGGTGGCGCTTCAAAACTCCGGGAAAACACAGCAAATGTCATTTAAATATCTTTTCTTGACAGTTGACGACTTTTTGATATTTTTTTAATTATTGAATTTTACTTCTACCTCAACTTTGGAGTGCTTTTATATAAATTCCTGTTGTGAAAATTCATTTGGCTGCAATTTTTCAGTAGTGTTTGAACGGAAAATGGCCCGTGATCCTGAAACTTCAACAGCGTCTAACCTTGATCGTCCTTGACAAGTATTGAAGTTAACAAACACAATTACTATTATAAAATCCTGTATTACTTCATTTATTCCTCTATTTCGTTGCCTCAGTGAACTCGTTTCTGCAATTTTTTGAGATGAAATGACAATTTTTATCAATTATTTTAATGCTGTGTCTTGAAAATAAATGGATTGATTTACTCCAGTTACAAACCAAATTTCTCTCACTAGATGTGAAAACATTCAAAATAAAGAGTTCACGCTGTTCACGGATGCAAATACACGTATGTTTATGAATTAGTTTCCCGATTTTCAGTTTAATTCCCATTGTTTTAGCTAATTTCTGGTTTCTGGGAAGAGAGTGCATTGGTACATTTGCAGACGAATAATTCTTGCATTGTGGCACTGGACAATTTTTTCTTGTCTTACTTGTCACATCAAAGCTATGCTTCTTCCATTAAATCAAAAAAATTGAACCAAATATAGAATTATAAAGAAATAATCACTAATTTATTAACACGCTATCTTATGGCAGAATGTTTGTTTTCCCGAAATATAGATGTCGTCCACTCCGTGGTGACCCCGAATATCAATTTTGTTCAAGAAATATGTTGAATGGTTGGTGGTCAAGTATCCCTAAAGCTCAAAATATAAAATAAAAATATACAAAATATCACCATAAAAACTATCACATCTTGACTCACCCTGTACAAAATGTTGAATTCATCAATTTTGACATATTCAAATGATGAGCATATCAGTGTGATACTTGGTTTGGTCACATCTTCACTTCGTAGGGTTGATTGAGAATTTCATTTTGAATAATGCTGGACTCGCCCTGTATCCAACAAATTTTTTTATCAAAAACCAGTCTAGAAGTATTGCTGTATGGGTAAGCAATATATGTCGTGAAATACATTTTTATTTCAGATGTTTTCCTGAAAGTAATACTACTTTAAAGAAATGGCCACTTACCAACTTTCACGCCCTGTATCTCAAAAACTAGCCATAGGATTGAGTTGGGCCCATGGACACTTTTGATCAGCTTCACTTGAACTACATCATATCAAAAATTCATCGAATTTCACCGGGACCCATTTTCCATAAGAATGGTGCGGGGTTCTTTGTATTATGGTCCGATTCGAATCAAAATTAGTATGTGGGGATTTTTAGGGTCAAAAATTATAATTATTTCGTCAATGCAAAAAACCAAGATGGCGGACGGAATTTCTAATTGTGGTTCGATTCGATTCAAAATTGGCATATAGGGATTTTACAAGTTGTTTTGTCCCACACATACATACATACTTACTAACTAACAAGGCAAGTTGAATGATAGCTTTTGAAAAATAAAAAAATTGAACATTGAATAAACTTAAGAATTGGAAAACTTTGCATAAATTCAAATCCAATCATTCCAAACTGCATTAATTAACAGTAGATGCTCAAAGAGTTCGCCATGGACTGCCATACATGAGTGAAAGTTAGTTTCGAAACGCTGTCTGACGTTTTTGAGTAATGTATGAAAAATTTCCAATTTGTAGGTTCATACAATGCTATTTTTTTTAAATTTTTGTTATGTTTTCTTGAATTGCCCATATTAGCTTTTAAATTAAATATCATAAGTTGGAATACGAAACAGTTGTTATTCCCGCAAGAGGGTGCCAAAATGGATAGTTAGGTAGCAATCACTCATATGTCTGAATTCCTTATGGAATTACCTTTTCAATGCAGTGTCACACTCTGTACTTTACCAATTAAAATTGTATGAGGGGTGGGGAGAGTGGTATGACAGTTGAGGTTAGGTTAGGTTAAATCCCCTTGGATTTGAAATCGACGTTTTTTTGCATTTTTTTCATAACACATGTGTTTTGAAGAATTCGTTTCCGGTGCCTAGTCGAATCGAACCATAATTACAAATGTCGCCACCTATCTTGTTTTTTGCATCGAAAAAAAAATCATAATGTCCTACCCTGAAAATCCCCACATGCGAATTTTGATTCGAATCGGGCCATAATTACAAATTCCGTCCGCCATCTTGAAGCCACCATCTTGTTTCTTTGCAATGACAGAAAAATCATAATTTCTGACCATGGAAAACACCACATATCAATTTTGAATCGAATCGGACCATAATTGCAAATCTTGTCCGCCATTTTGGAGCCGCCATTTTGTTTTTTCCTTTAGAAAAATTACATAATGCATTGTCACCGAATTAATGTCGAATTAACTTGCAAATGAAGTATCATAATTTGGAATACGGAACAGTTGTTTTTCCCGCAAGAGGGCGCCAAAATAAAAAGTTGGGTAGCATAAATTGATATGGATGAATTCCTTATGAAATTACCTTTTTAATGGTGTGTCACACTCACTACTTTCCCTATTCAAATTGTTTGGGTAGTAGTGACCAAGGGGTGGGGGAAGAGGTATGATAGTTGAGGTTATGATAGGAAGATGTCCCCCTTCGATTAAAAATCGACGTGTTTCCGCATTTCATTCACAACACACGCGTTTTGAAGATATTCGCTGTTTCGTTTTCGGTGCCCCACCCTGTATATATATATATATATATATATAACAGGAAGTAATTTATGACATCTACAGTCACTAGTTGAAACTTAATTTGACACGAACCAAGGAATCCAAAAGTAGAGGTTTGTCCACAAATTGACAGGCAGCCAACAATTCGTTGTTCTGACCAACCCAAGGTTCAATCAAGTTTCTAATACGTTAAGAGGAACGCAAGCAGAATCTAAGTGAAAATAGAGTATATTTCGTTTTAATTCCGAGAGTTCCAACCTTTGACAGCTGTTTCGTGCTCACGCACTCATCAGAAAGGATTTATGGAGCTCTCGAAATCAAAACGAATCCACTCAAGAATTAATTCCGTGAAGGCAAGACAGATATAACAGGAAGTAATTTATGACATCTACAGTCACTAGTTGAAACTTAATTAAGTTTCAACGACGTGAGCTTCGCGAATAAAAAAATTCCTCTTTTATGCAAGGTAAACGTATCGGGAAATTCAGTGCCAGGAAATCCACACGAATGATTGTTTCAGGAATATATTTTTTGTTATTCATAGTCGAGACATATATGAATAATTTGGGACAAGGTGATCTTGAAAATATCATTAGGTGACTGAATGAGAGAGCACTGAAAATTGAGAAAATCGCATTTTGTCGAATTTTGAGCAAGTTTTACTGGAAAACGGTGCATTTTGGAGAAAAACTTGTTGAAACATTTTTTGTGGAGAATTTTATGGAGAACATTATAGCATTATTTGTTTTCGGAAAAAATGGATTTTTCGATTTTCCTCGGAAAATCGTCTATAACAATTTTCCGGATTCTTTCACGGCTTATCACCCTCGAAATTCGGATTCAGTGGGTCAAAATACATAAGAATAACTTGGGTGATCCCGTCGCACTTCATCGGCCACGAAAACCATCCCTTCCACCGGACTAATTAGTAATATGCCTCAATACCGAATAGTGAGCTAGACAATTTGTGATTCAAGTTTTTAATATGACTTGACCAGTTGAGTTTATGATCAATAGTTACACCTAGTAGTTTTACGTTGAGATTTTCTTGGGTAGATGTATTGGTGGTAAATATCAATTTTTGTGTTTTACCATTATTTAATTTGAGTCGATTAGCATTAAACCAGTTCTCAGCTTTATCCTCTGCATCTGCAGCCATCAAGATTAGGGAATCATAGTCCTTATGAGAATATATGAGGGTGGTGTCATCAGCGAACAGAACACTATCATGAGGTGTTAAAATTGGGGTCAAGTCATTAATATAGATAAAGAATAGTAGTGGCCCCAAAACAAAACCTTGGGGGACTCCGAACTCTACTTCTCTGATGTTGGACAAACCATTGTTATAAAATACTGTTTGGAATCGATTTGTTAGGTAGGATTTGATGAGGTTTAGAGTAACCCCCCTGATTCCATAGAAATTCAGTTTTTCGAGGAGGATATTATGAGAAACACAATCAAAAGCTTTGAACAGGTCACATATGGTATCCCTGTTCAAGTCCTTGGATCAGTCTCTCCACAACGTATGATACTGCACCAATGGTGGAACGATTTGACCTAAAGCCAAATTGTGAATTATTGAAAAATAATTTGTCTTCAAAGTACTCTGTTTTATTATTATTTCAATTATCTTGGAAAAAATGCATATGATTGATATTGGTCTGTAATTTCCAGTATCATTCCTGTCACTTTTTTAAATATGGGAATGATTTTAGAAAAGTTATAGCTATCTGGGAATATTTCTGTCAAGAAGATTAGGTTAATTAGGTTGGTTAGAGGTTCAGTGATGATGTCACTCACTGCTTTTATTATTTTACTGTTGCAGTCATAGATATCTGGACAAGAGGAGTTTTTCAGAGAAGCAATTGCTTCTGCGACTTCACTTGGCTCAACGGGTTTCATAAAAAAAGAAATAGATGGTACAGGAAAGTACTTAAAGCTCAATAATTGTGTGTGTCAGCAACGAACACACAATTATTGAGCTATAAGTAGTGATTTGATGATATTTTCCGCCACATTGCTACATTGCTAAAATATTCAATGAACTGATCAGAAGATAAGTCATCGGAGGGGTTTACACATTTAGTTTTAAGATGATTCCGTTCATGGTTGACTAAGGTCCATCTAATAGTTATTTATGTATCAAGGGAATTATAAGGGCTTTAATTACCGATGGCAAAGTTTGCGGCCCGAGGGACAACAATTGCCTGTGGTTATTAAGTCTCATTAGCTTCCGTGGTACATAGATGATTTTATTTCAATAAAATTTTGATCATTTTTAAAACGGAATAAAAGTACCAATTCAATACCTTCACGCTATATTTGAATCAGGTACCGTTGATTATAAGTTTTGTTGTTGCTATATGTTATTACTTGTTAACAAACAAAGCTTTGTTATGAAGCTGTGTTTTCTACCCCAAATATGAAGGATATTTTGAAAAAAGCTGAAAAAGCAAGAGAATCATTAATTCCATCGAAAAGTGAAGCCAAAAGATGCCACTGAAACTGCATTTCTGGCAAATTTTCAAGAACTGGTAAGGAATTTTCTGTTTTCCGTAGATTTGGTAGTAATTGTGTTTTTTCGTTGCAGTCAGAAACGAATAGTCAGACTTCTTTATGTACTAAAAGGCCAATGCTAAAAATGATGGTGACTATACATGAGAAACGAGATATCACCAAGTTCAATGAACTAGAGGCTTTTTTTAAACGAAAGAGAAAGAGTCATGAAATTCATTTATTGCATAGGGTTTTGTTTTCCTTTTTGTGCGTATTTATCTCCTTTTTTTTGTTATAGGTTGTTTTGATTATTGGTTATTTTGGAGGATGAAGAAGTCAGGAACTTTTGAATATGATATCGGATAAAGTGGACCGGGATTCCGTTGTGGTAGTGAACCCGTACCGGAAAGTAAAACTGGTGTATCAAAGAAATTTACTGTTATGGATGAAAAAGAATTATCCTCATTTCCTTTATTAAGACTTCATATGTCTTTGCGTCCTGAAGGTATCGAACGTTTTTTTTTTGAGCTTCCGACAAAATAAATGTATATCTCAGCCAATTGGGAAAAAAATGTTTGGGAAATTCCCCGGCAAAATAGTAATGTTTTTAGATTTGCCAAACCCATCTTTCTATACGAGACATTGCCTTCGTCGCACTTCTGCAACTGCTTTGCCAATCTAAAAGGACACGGAGGTTGGAAAAGTTCTACGGTGGCGGAGCATCGAATTAAGAAATGAAACGGCGCGTATGTTGTCTACTTTTCCATTAGAATAGGCAGGTATACCTCGATTGTAGTGAACAGAAGCTCCAGCCATACAAAAGAAGAAATTGTTTCCAGTGGCGGAAGTAATTTTCAGGGAACTTTTCAAAATTGTACATTTATTATTATATAATCTAATCTATAATCTATAATATCCCTAGGTAGTTATGACCCTCTTTATAGATAGCGTAACTATGACGATATAAGCTCGGTCAGAAATAAAGTATATTTCATTTATATATTTTATATTTTGTTTTTCAAGTATATCATTACTTATGGTCATTACTTTTCACTGATGTATTTCAATAAAACTAACCATTTAAATTATTACCATGATTAAAGGTTTTCATAAGGGGGGACGCATTCCCCCGATTTCCCCTACGAATACGACGAAAATGCTGAAAAGAAAATTTTACTGATTTCCGTGAATTATTGTCGATTCTACTCATAATTATATAAAGTTCGAAACCCTGACCGATACATTAAAATAGAAACATACATATCTATTATATCTACTCATTAGTTTTTCAAAATGAGATTTGTATCAGTATAATTTAATTCCTAAATGTTGAACTACTCATTAACTTCACCTTCGTTATTATTCAAGCGTATACATACCTGGGTTATCGCTTTACCAATGTATAAGTCGTCCCCACTAGTGGGATTTATACATCGTTTTTTCCAATTTACTCGAGTGCACAAATATTGTGAATGCGCATGTGTCAACGTTTGAACTAATACACCTGATAGAGACATGAAAAATGAGTTTTTCGGGTGCTCACCTTCATTTATTCGGACTTCGAAGAAAAAAGAAACTGAAAATCTGCAGAATATCGTTCAAAGTTTCACCAAATAATTGGAAAGGATAACATGCACAAATACCTGGAAAAAGGGTGAGTAATTCATTTTTTATATATATGACATACAGGGTGTACTCTAACCTCTTGCACTCCCGTGAAAGAGGGGCGTATAAAATCGTGTTAAAACGAGTGAAATATTCAAAAAAAAATTGAGAATTTTAAAATTTTATGAAATTTGGGTCTCTCTAGACCTCTGTAAACGTAATCTTAATGCGGTTCGACATTCAGTGTCTTTTTTTCACCGGCAATTGCCTTTTCTGGTCTGGAAGGATGGCGGACAGAGGTTTCCAAAATGTCGACCCATATTTCACAAAATTTTAAAACTCTCAAACATTTTTTTTCGCATTTTTCACACCTTCCATTCGTTCTAACATGCCTTTATACACCTCTCCCTCATGGGAGTGCAAGAAGTTAGATTACACCCTGTATAAAAAGACACTTTTCAAAACTGACGTGAATGTCATAACGTTCAACTTTCCATCACCAGTTATGAAATGTTGTACTTTTCCTAACTGGTTAGGTATGCTTTTTCCGAACACGGGAAGTCGTGCAAGCACGGAAAAAGCATTTATGGACGAGTAATGAATGATATTTTTCATTATTTCTACCTGAAAACTACAGATTGCTAAGAAACATAGGTATATTTTTAATGATGAAGGAACAAAAACATGTTTTAATACTTGAAATATTTATGGTACAAAAATATCCAGAAATTGCCACAAAACAAGCGTTATTTACCCGATTGGTAAGGAAATATTCAAACATTTTGCAATTTCTAGAGAACTGTCAACAACATAATATTTAATTTTTACATGTAAATCGGCATTTATAATGACACCAGTTCCCGGAAAGTTTCTCCGTGCAGGCGCACGGAAAAAATCCTTTTTCAGTAAGCTAAATAAGCATGTAAATATAGTGTTTTCAGATAGGTGTAATGAAAAGTTCATTACATCATCAATTAGGAAAAAGAATAATTCTATTGATTAAATGATACAAGTTTATCATAGGCTGCAACAGTTACTGTGTCGCTTGGTAAATCTGGACCTGAATCTGTAAAATGTTGTATGCAACATGTTACGATGTAAGATTCTGTCAAAAAAAGATCCATTCGTCTCATCGATGATGCTGAACTTACAAGCTCAGTCACTTCTCTGGAACACCGCAGAAAAGTTGGTGATCTGTCTCTGTTTAAAAGATATTTTCATGGAAGATGCTCTTCTGAAATGTCATCAATCGTTCCACCGTTTAGCAGTCCCATCGAGGCCATAGAAATTATAAATAAACACAATTATAATAAACACTAGAATGCCAAACCCGCTGTCCGCGATTCAGTTAAATGACCCCTCACAGGGAATGATGACAAACCTTTGCACTTGCGCATTATTGCTGTTTCTGGTCACGTCGTTGCCAAGTTTTCTTCTTTTTTTCGTATTCCAAATGAGGTTCGGAACATCATCTGTGGTTAGGGCAGGTAATTGTGGGAAGTCTAGTAAACTTGGCAACACCGCCTTAAAATCCTATCGTGGCGTATCAAGCGACAGAGTCGGCTTCTGAGTTTTGGCATTGTTAGGTTTTAGCAGTTGTTCAGGGAAACTGTGTGAATCTGGATAACATCAATATATTGGCAACGACACAGAGGCAAAAAAAAAAATTATGCGGATTTGAATTTGGATGATATGTCCATTATAAAAAAATATGACATTGATGTCAACGACATGTTAATCTAAGATGGGGAATTTTATCATTTAATTTAATTTCTCCCTTTTCTTTGAGTACTCTGACTGAAAATGTGTGGTTACACATATATATCAGGATTTGTTGTTAAATCTATAAAAAAATTATCAAATGTTGAGTATGTTTGTCAACTTTTGAAGACATTACAGAATCTTCTGCAGGTGCAGAAAACTTTAAATTATTGAATAGAAAAAGAGGTGGTCTTATAAGGCCATCAAAAACTGTTATAGATATTTGTATTTTATATAAGAGAAAAATCCGACAGGTTCTTGCAATTACTGATAATTTTATGCCAAATGAACGAATTGTTTGGAATCTTTCATACACCAAATTACATCAATATTATTTCAGGATGAAAAATTATTCAGCTCCCTATGAGGTGAGTCACAAATTGAAAATGATAAAAGCAATAACAAGAATTTTCACCAGAATTAGATTTTTCAATATTGCAATGTCGCAAACCGGGAAATTAGAGGTGAATTGAAGTGAAGAACACTTACAAAATTTATGATATTTTCCCATCAATAGATTTTGAAACAAAATTTTCGTTTGATAGAAATAAGTTTGTAACATTACAAAATAAAATGTGTTGGGAATTATTATAGTCCTTTTTCTCCAATCCTGCCGTTTCTCCCTATTTAAAACAAAAAGAAACAAATATCCTGTAACAATTTGAATTTTTGGCTTTTTATATTTATTTCTCTCAACATTCGATAATCTACTTCTTATTACAAAAGATGCCATTTGAATTTAATACGATTCAACAACATTTACAGTGATAAATGAGAACCTCTGACCAAATGCAAAAATGTAGTTTCTTCCCGAGAAACTATATTTGACAGATTTTTTCCCAATTTTATATCTCCAATCAATGACATTTTTGTTTTTCAACAAAAATGGCGGAGAGTGATAACAAGACTCAACAAGTAGTTTGAACTCCTGTAAAAAAATTTTGTTATGTATTGTCAATGAAAGCCTTTGTTATTATTATTATTATTATTACTACATATTGCATTAATAACTAATTAATTAATCAATCGATTTGTAGAAGTAGAAAACCAACTTCAATATCCAGAATTTCGAAAATCAAAAATACGACTAAATAAAAATGGACACACAAATTGGGTTTTTTCTGATTCACAGACTGAGTGGAATCAATTCCCATCAAAATATCAAATTTGAAATTTTTGACGATCACAATAATTTCTCTCGACTTGGTCGTGAGAAAGCACAAAATAGAAGACCTACACTCAATATTTCTATTTTCAAGAAGTCAATTATTGATTTACTGTATATATCATTGAAGGAAAACTGTGTTATATTTCAAATGCTATTACCGACAACTTATACCAGATTCAGGAACAGGAACTCAAAAATCCTAAGACCGTGCCTAGCGACACTTGCGCTCTATTGCGCATACTCATAGGATGGTGTATCTGCCGTAGGGGGACCACGTTATTCCGAACTAATTGGCGTTCTATGTATTTATTTCTATGATCGAGACTGACCCGTCGAGCCGTCGCGTCGAGGTCAGTCTTAAGCCGGCATCCCACGGCGCGTGGATCGGCGAGCCTGGCTCGTGGCTTGAGTTCGTCAAGGCTCGTAGAGGCTTTTCTCGAAATTGGGGCTTGGCAATTTGTATGCGATCCCACGACGTGTGTGAGTTCGTAGTGAAGGCTCGTGTACATAAGGTTTAAATACGTCCTGAGATCCAGTTTTTGATGCTTTTACTTTCTGGAAAAGCTTTCAAAAAATAGCCATTAGGCTATCCTTTTTTTCTTTAGTTCTGCGATTGAAAACTTTACAGACATTTGGTCTTCAATGCGGTTCCATGCATCATACATCAGGTTCCTGTTCTTATGATCTGGGTCCTTAGTGTTTCACACTGCCGGCTCTACTTCGTAAATTGATGAAACTCCAACACCACGTCGTTTCGCCTTTCCTTTGACTCGCGTCAAGTTTACCGACAAGAAGCGGGAAAGTCCAAGCCGCGCCAGAAATGAAGAAGCCATGCGAGAAATGGCGAGCGCGTCCATTCCCACGGCGCGTGGCTCGGCAAGTCACGAGTCAGGCTCGTCGATCCACGCGCCGTGGGATGCCAGCTTTACATCCCTTTGTCGTCACTTTAGAGACATGCCGAATATCTCTTTCCCAGGGCTAGTTCATCCAACGAACGGCAAAGCTTTGGAACTCACTTCCTCGGGAGGATTTTTTCGCCTTTCAGAAGACGACTAGTTTTCGAGTTATGTACATTTTTCGAAAAAAAATTCCCTTATCTTCCACGAAACTTTAAATATATTTTTAGTGGATTCTGCAGCTGGTGAAAATTCTGTTGGAAATTGTCTTTCTTTTTCTGTTAATTTTTTCAATGTTGAAAAATATTTAAAGTCGACTAAATTCAAATGGCTTCTTTCTCGCGCCATTGCAAATTGTTGTGACGTTAGCTTCCGAGAATTCCGAGAATTCCGAGCAACCAATATAGACCGGGATCCCACGCCTATTTTCAAATATGATTAATAACAGGCTGAATCTTCCTGAGTACTTTCATTTTGCCGAGACGCCCAACTTCTTCCTCTACGAAAATTATCGATAGTGGTAGCTAATAAAATGCACAGTCGTCAATCATGTCGATTTGGTGAGTGCAAAAAAGTCATTAATAACAGTTAGATTTTCAGTTGAACCTCGAGATGATTCGATGAAGTACTCGAAAAAACTTTTGTCCTACAAAATGGATGGTAGGACTGAAGAGTCCCCCACTCCCAACATGTACCAATGGCGTGGTTATCAAAAATCATTAATATTTGTATAATTGAATGGTCATATTGTCCTACAAATTGAATGGTAGGTGTTCCCAGTCCTACGCTCCGAAATTGTCAATTCCATGGTAAAAAAAATTATTAGTAACAGGCTGAATCTTCGTAAGTAGCTTCTTTCTATTGACACGCCCAACTTTTCCCTCTACGAAAATTCTCGAAAGTGGTAGCTAATAAAATACGCAGGCGTCAATCATGTAAATTTGGTGAGTGCAAAAAAGTCATTAATAACAGTTAGTTTTTCAGTTGAACCTCGAGATAATTCGATAAATTACTCTAAAAAACGTTTGTCCTGCAAAATGGATGGTAGGACTGAAAAGTCCCCCACTCCCAACATGTACTAATGACGTGGTCAGAAGAAATCATCAGAAGCATGTAATAGTTCCTTTCTACAAAGTGTCTTTGTTCAACAAAAACGTGCCCTGAGAATAAGCTTAAGCAAATTAAGACTTTGAGACTCATGCAGAATACACTTCAAAAATCACAAAACACTTACTGACATATCGATATATATATATATATATATATATAAACTTTTTTAAAATATGATTAAAAATGATCATGGTAGATTAAAATAATTGAGAAACACCATTTAAAATTACACAAGAGCCCTTGTGTAATTTTAAATGGTGTTTCTCAATTATTTTAATATATATATATATATATATATATATATACAGGCCGTTTCTTTTATCATGTGGTAACATTGCTATATTCTAAACCGTAACAGATACGAAGACGATTAAATGGGAGAAAAGGTAACTATTGTGGAGAACAGTACAATGGTTAAAATAACTAGCATCCTCAGTGACAACAATTTTTAATTACGGTCCTGTCGTTAGTTCTTTTGTAAATTATTTTGATTTCTTCAAAACCTATTCAACTATTGGCATACTTCAGACTTCACCCAATAATTTCGATAAGAAGATACCCCAACACAACGAACATTCGTATTTTTCCTTCTTGGGCATTTTTGTTTTACAGAAATCCTTGTTTCAAGGCTGATTTCTTCTGAATCAATTATCATACTGAATATTTCTATAATTCTCAATCCTGGAAGTAACGAAAATATTAGTTTTTGGTCAAAATACGACTATTGTGTGATATGGTACAATTAAATAGCATCTCACTTCATTTACCATTTTTAAACAAGTAGGCTTTGCTTGGTTTCTATGGCAGGACAAATAAATGAGTTGTTGATACGTGTTAAGAACTGTCAGTCGTTTATACACTCAGTCATATCAAAGATGTATTCAAATGACGAAAGGACTGATATGCTATTTGCTTATGCAAAATCAAATAGAAATCCTCTTTTGGAACAAAATATTCATGGTGAGCTATACCCAAATCGTCGTATTCCAAACATTCAAATGTTTAGACGATTAGAAAGAAATTTGAGAGACTGTGGTGCATTTGATAGAAATAAAACTAGAAAATGTGTTGTTACTGGAAGTATGCGGAACCAAGTAAATGTTTTAGGTGAGCAAATATTACTTCATAAAGATTAACAAAGTGACGAAAATATTTTTTTTCAATTTAGGATTGGTCAGTTACAAAAATATTTCTAATCAAGATTGTTCTTTACGAGAAATTACCCACGAACCAGGGATTTCTGTAAAATCTACCAGAAATATTTTGAAATAGAACAAATACAAATGCTACAGGATACGCAAAGTTCATCACCTCAATGAAAGGGATTACGGAAGGAGAGTACGATTTGCGATGTGGTTGAGACGTAGAAATAGGGAAGTTGGAAATATTTGTAATAAAATAATATGGACGGACGAATCAAAATTCACCAACAATGGTTGGTTTAACAGAAACATCCATTATAGGTGGAATAATACAAATGAACATTTACATAGAGAAACCAAGTTCCAGGAAAGGTTCGGAATAAATGTTTGGTTGGGAATTTTGGGAACAAACATACTAGGTCCTTTCTTTTACGACGAGCATTTGAATGGTGGAATGTATTTACATTTTTTATCCAATGAGTTTGATGGCTACTTAGATGAATTGCCACTGAACATCCGCCGTGAAATACAATATTTTCAACAAGACGGTGCCCCTCCCCATAATGCAGCAATAGTAAGGGAACATTTAGATGCAATATTTCCAAGAAAATGGATTGGAAACAATGGACCAATTGCCTGGCCAGCTCGATCCCCAGACCTGACTCCTTTAGATTTTTTTGTCTGGGGATACATAAAGGATAAAGTTTTTTCGACAACTAGTACAGATATCGACCATCTCAAACAAAAAATAAGAGATGCATGTAATAGCATTACACCCATCATGCTAGAAAATTGCCACAGAAATTGTATGGACAGACAACTTATGTGCATTCAACAAAGAGGTCGGCAATTCGAGCATTTAATGTAGGTTATCATGAAGATTTCATTTTCTGTATTGGTTTTATTTTCACTCAAAAATTCAATATGAAATAAATAGTTTTCTGTTTGTTTGATTTCTTCTACTCTTAAGCAAGTTTATTTCCGAGGTAAATTGCTATCGTTCGTCTCTGAAACTACAGATATCTTTTATTATAGTGTAAACATAATTTTAATACATACATTTATTCAAATCGTCACTGATAATTTTTATATCGGAGAGTTAGGTTTTGTGGAATCCATAAACGACCTAACGACAAGACCGTAATTAAAAATGGTTGTCACTGATGATGTTAGTTATTTTAAATGAAACGTTATGAAAATATCAAGTGTGATGTACCACTGAATTGTGATTTTATCGCTTTATCAATATTTGTACTAAAACAGACAGGTCCGTATTTGAAAAGAAATGTTGATGGTGGCCGTGTTGACACGAAACGTTTAGTCAAAGATTCATTGTTACATTTTTATAGTACATTTAGAATACATTAAAACTTTCCTTTTCCATTTTTTTATATTTTCAGAAATAACAATTCTATTCGTAAAAAATAAATAACAGCATTTTTAGTTTTCCCTGTATATCTCGGGAAGGGCGAGACTCCCAGTAAATTTTCTTTGACCATTGTACTGTTCTCCACAATAGTTACCTTTTCACCCATTTAATCGTCTTCGTATCTGTTACGGTTTAAAATATAGCAATGTTACCACATGATAAAAGAAACGGCCTGTATATATACGTGTACGGCTATCTTGAGTGCATCCATACGCCGGACAGGTACCCACGCCTCCTATCTAAGGAATACCATCATAGGTGTATATTGTATACAAATAGTACATAATTTATGTCGTCTATGCGAGCACCAAGAGAGGGGAAGAGAAAAATGCTTTACAAAATATACAGATTTTTGACATAAGTTTCAATGCAGCTCTCCTCCGAATAGAAGGTGGCGAAATGGCCTCTTCTGTGTATATTTTTACACGAATTTCTACCAAAACGCCTCCGACAGTATTGCCAAACTTATTTGACCTTCAAAAAGGATTTTTCTGCTGGTGGGGGAAGCGCTATTTTCATATTTGGCTCCGAACCAATTCCTTATCTTTTGGAAGGTTCATGTTTTTGATGATCGTATGGTGTAGGTATTATTTGAACAATGAAGTAGATGAAATACGTTATCAAAGTTTATTGAAATAATTGCTCGTTTCTGAAGATGATCTTCATTGTTGCACATACAGTGAGGGCAAAATTATGGGAAAAAAAACATTTTTATTTTGAATAGCTTTTATATAAATTGCTCTGTGTGTGAGTTTGTTAAATGGGTACAAATCTTTTAAACTGAATTTAGAACCCCTTTCTCTCATCCTATGGAATTGAAATTTCACTTGTTTGTTCAGTTCCGATGACAATACATTAATGTGGAAGAAATTGCCACCCTGTGCCCCCCGAGAGCTTGATAGAGAACGCGTATGGTTTCGGATGTTTTCTTGCCGGATTTGGACATCAAAAATTGAAGCAAATATTAAAATTTGGTAGGAGGGCATGCCCCCCTTTCCTCGAAAAAATGTAAGAAAACTCGCTAAATTGAAATGGTTTAAAAAAAATCACCTCTCCTGTCCCCCCTCAACAGCTAGATAGAGAACGCAAAGGACATAGACATAGAAAATAATTTTTAAAAAAATCAATCAGGGGGCTCGCCCCCTGTCCTGTCTCAAAAAAATACTTTAAAAACTTGCGAAATAGAAATCGAAAAAGTCCGTAAAAATAGTGAAAATTATCTGACCATTGAATAATACGGTATCAAAAAAATTCACTCCTCTTCTCTCCTCGAAAGCTAGATACAGAACGTGTGGAAATTCGGAAAAATTTTCAACTGTTTCACACATGGAAAATTACGACGAAAAATATGTCTGCTGGTGTGCTTGCTCCCTCTCCTCTTGCGAAAACGTGCTTAAACAAAATCGGAAAAATCCGTAAAAATAGTGGAAAGTATCTAACCATCGAATAATGTAGTTTTGAAAAATTTTACCCTCCTATCTACAATAAGAATAATTGGAAAGATAGAGGATCCATGTAGTGAATAACGGTGGGTAAAGCAATCAATTCAATGGTAGTCTTCACGTCCCCCCATTTTCATCTCGTCAGAACTGGATCTATGCGTGTGCCAGGTAGGGAGTGGGAGCAGATTCTCATATTCAAAATGTGCAAATCTGTATTTTCAGTATGCTGCTAAATTTTTCTCTAGTGCTTATGTTTCAAAATTCTTGTGAAAAAGCTATTGTCTGGATGACGTAATCAATGAAATCATTCTAAAAGTATTTCCATATCATATTCAGCGAAATTTACTTTCCTATGATTTTTTTTTCTACAGGGAGAATAAAATTCTTGAATTATATGACAAATTCGTGTTTTCAATAATTATTGTCAAATTAATAGGATGAAAATTCTGAAGAAAGTCAACTTTTAAATTTGAGAGGGGTTAGTCATCGGTATTGACGTAATGTGTTATCAATTTTTTTTGGTCATACTGTCGATATTAACTATTAATAATAATAATAATAATTAACGTCTTTATTACTCACAAGATAATACATCTTACATCAGTATGAAAATACAATTGAAATGAGTAAAAGGCGAAGTTCAATTTAGGTGGAGATGATGAATCACCACTAAATTGTTCTTCCACTTAACCTTAGTAAGTCTCTTTCCGCATAAATTCACATTTGGATGTCTGCATGAATGCGTCCGCTACCTAGGACTGAAAAGACTCAGGAAAATTGAATATGGTATTTATAAGAAGAGGGAAATACATAATACGTAATATATATAGACATTCAACATTTTTCTAGTATCTATATGGTACACTGAAGCTGAAATAAATATTTTTTGTAGATTTTTTTAAACTTGTACAGACCACTGTTTTTTATTGATTGAGGTATAGAGTTGTAAACTTTACAAATTTGGTAAGAAAATGACCGCTTGAAGAATTCTGTTCTGAAATGAGG
This sequence comes from Chrysolina oricalcia, assembly GCA_944452925.2. NCBI lineage: Eukaryota > Metazoa > Arthropoda > Insecta > Coleoptera > Chrysomelidae > Chrysolina > Chrysolina oricalcia. Next base: position 27,831,959 of record OX101811.2, on the reverse strand, counting down.
GGGTGATAAAGTACCTTTGAATCTTATATTCAAATTGTGGATGTCAGAGCGAAATCTCAGTCTTCTGTGAAGGTAAGGAGGTGTTTTCCTGATAATGATTTGGTGGTAAAGGCAAGCACTGTGAAGAATTCGTCTATGTTCCATATTCAACCAACCAGATTCACGAAGTTTATATGAGATTCTTTGACGCCTTCTTACACCATATATTAGTCGTAAACAAGAATTCTGAACATTTTGAATCTTTTTTTTGTACTGATTGGTTAAGTTGGGACCATATAGAGGATCAGCATAGTTGAAAACTGATAACACCAGCGTTTCACACAGGGTAGATTTGATAGTTGGTGAAAGGAGATGCCTACTGCCATATATCAATTTTATTGCGGAGTATGCCTTTTGTATTAATTTGTTCACGTGTTTTTCGAACCTCAAATCTGTGTCAATCAGAACACCTAGAATTCTAGCCAAATTTACCTTCGCAAGAGGCTCATCATTAATTGAGATTTTGACATCAACGTTAATATCAGCATTCATTCTTGGTCCAAAGATCATCAAATTAGATTTTAAAGTATTAATTAGCAGACAGTGATCGGATGCGAGCTTCACGAAAGCATTTAGATCTGCATTGATCAGAGTCGAGGCATCTTCAATTATTTCTAATGGGAATTTGTAATAAATTTGTGTGTCATCGGCATATAGATGGGCAGAGCAGTTATGAAGAGATTGTAATAAACCTGAGGTATATATGGTGAAGAGTAATGGTCCCAAAATGGATCCTTGAGGTACACCTGAGAACAATTCAAGATATTGCGACTCATCATCTTCTATGCGTACTTTCTGATGTCTGTTTTTCAGATATTCACCCATTAATGCAACAGCCGTATCAGAAAGGCCAATATAATGTAAAATTGCTAAGAGCAAATCAAAGTTGATGGTATCAAATGCTCGGCTGAAGTCGAGTAGAACTAAAACAGTGCAAAGACCTTCTTCTTTAGCTCTAAATATTTCATCAGTAATATGTAAAAGTGCAGTTGTGCAGCTGTACCCTTTCCTAAATCCCGACTGAACTGCTGGTAGTAGTAAGTGATCTGTAATATGATCCCTCAATTGTGATTCAATAGCTCTTTCTAAGATTTTGGACAGGGTCGGGAGAATACTTAGAGCCCGAAGATCTTTGAATTCTGTGGGATTAGTTTTCTTGGGTAAAACTTTCACAACTGCTCTTTTCCACGATTCTGGTACCACATTGTTGCGTAAACAAAAGTTCACTATGTGCGTGATGTATGTGATTATATACGGACAACACAATTTGATGAGTCTCAAATTCAGTCCATCGCAGCCTTGTGCGTTGGTCTTAATGCCATATATAGTATTGTAAATGAAAAAGTCATTCACTTCATGAAACTCTAAGCAGGATTCAAGTCTGGTATTGGTGCTGTAGAAATTCAAAAGATCTGGTGGGGGTTGTCTGAGTGGAATTGAGTTTGTGAAATAATGATTCAGATCATTCGAGTTCTTCAAATGTTCAGGAAGCTCATGTGATTTTTCAGATATTACTTTGTTCGATTTCAATGTTCTCCATAAGTCTTTTTTGTTTTTTGTATTGAGTTGATTATTGAAGTATGCCTTTTTTTCATTTTTAATAGCTCGATTCGTGTAGTTTCGCATATCTTTATAGAACTGAAAATGAACAGCTGAATTAGTTCTTTTATATCGTTTGAAGGCTTTCTCCCGGATGGAGATCATTTCTTATTCATATGTGTACATCACTGAATAAGTTATTGAAAAATCTTCGAAATAAGGTATCACCTGATAGGTCCCTATTCCTATTTGAAAAATGAAATAAATGTAGGAAATCTCTTTGATAACAAGATTTTGTTCATAAAGTATCGAGCTTAGAAGTAAAAAGTAATATTTAGTAAAACGAAGAGATTTAATTATTAATGTTTAATGTTAATGTTTAATTTATTATTTTCTTGGAAACTCAAGTGTTATGACATATCACGCTAAAAGCATTAAAAAAATTATAGAAATTTCTGAAAGTTCTTTGTTTTTCATACACTACATATAATTTTTTGCTACCCCTGGCCAAACAGCTTTTCGGCACCTAAGCCACCCTACTGGCATCGTGTAACAGTACAGATATACCTAACAAAAAGCTTCCTCATAAAAAGTTTTGTTATGACTTCTGATAAAATGACTAGAAGAATGAACACGATATACTCATGCGTTCATATTAGCATCCGATTTTTCGAATTCGCCTCCGATTTTTGAGGCGTGTTGTTCTAGAACGTATAAAGTTTGGAGGTGTATAAGACGTTTTGTTTGTATATATGAATACAAACAGATCAAGTTATGAAAATTATTCGACGGCCCGAAGTTTATCACTATATTTACGGGGTTTTCTAATTTTATTATAGTGAGTGTTCGCAAAATTTGTTGACAACGTTTTTCTTACTTTCGACGTTCCAATTCGTCGTGAATGTTCACGAAATCCTACAAATTATCTTACTGGCTTTCAAGTGGTGGGGGTGGAATTTGAAATCAAATTATTTGACGGTGCGATGCATTTCATCATTGGACGGATTTTATTTTCGCGAGTTTTCACAACTTCTTTCGAGAAGTAGGGGGTCTGAGCACCCCAACAGACATGCTTTTTTCAGGGAGAAAGAGTAGTACTTTTTTTATTATTATATTGTCATCGTTTCTTAGGTGTGTAGAATTTCAGCACAATTGGACACCAACAATTGTTTGAAAATTCTACTGCAAATTTTGGAACCCAAAAGACAGCAAGTAATGAAAATGCTTGTAACAATCTATTACGTCATACATTCAAAAATTAAAAATAAAATCGACCTTTTTCATAATTTTGCCAAAATTCAACTTTTTTTTGAAAAGTTTGTGTAATAATACGTATATCTTAGGGACAGGTCTCGAGTACTGTTTCCATATATGAAGTGCAGCACCTACTATTCTGAAGATCTAAGATTATATCCAGAAAAAAAAAGATAAATCTCACATGTCTGATTTTCTACTGTCTCCAAAATACACAGAAAAAAATCGATATCTAAATAAAATGCTAAAGTAGTGACTATATTGGTCCAATGAACGCATTCATTTTGTCATTTCATCACTGGTTATCGATACTATGAATACGGACGTCCATAATATCAATGAATGATTTCGTTAATTGTATGATCAAGTACATTAGATGGGTGCGTTATTTTAACGAATCTCATTCATCAAACGAATAAAAAAAAACATTGGATTGATGATTCCTCTGCATCGTATCGATTATTGTTGTTCTGTCTTGGAATAAATGCTGTATCATTGATATAGTGCACTCGTTCATTAGAACGATGAATATTTTAGATCAATTCAAAGAATAGTGATCATTGAACTCATGAATTAGATGGACGACAAAATATATAAAAGCGGGAAAAATTATTAACAGCATGAGACCTACTGGAAAAGGAGCAGAATGTTGTTTGAATGACGGGAAAAATAAATTGGAGTCGAAAAAATGGAGAAGGGTGGAAAGGGCTGAACATTTAGAGGTTTTTCGAAAATTACAACGAAAGTTGACCTTTCATCAAACAAAGTTGAGGAGCAAAGTTGTTGAAAATAAAAAGATCTACAACTTTTGTATCAATATTTTTCCACGCTACTTCAAATTTTCCAAGAAAATCGCAAAAACCAACTTTTTAGTTTTTAATTGTTTTCTTACGCAAAAATCATTTTTTTTCACGAAATTTGGTGGAAATATTAACATATTTCAAGTATGCTGTGATTTTTTTGTAACCAATACTGATTTTTCCTTATTTTTTCGGCAAATTCCGAAAAAACGACCTCATTTTCAACTGAAAAGTTTCTCCGATTCAGTTCATATTTTCAAGCTCGCCTGCCGCCGGTTTTTTCGTTGAAGCGTTTACTTTCACATTTTGTAATGAAAGAGTAGCACTGCTGTGGGATTTTTTCAAGAAAACGCGAAAAAATTATAAAACAGATTTACAAAAATCATTTTTTTAAATTTTTGTTCCTAACTCATATTCATTTATTAAAATTATTGAAATTAATAGTTGAAACCTATATCTAAAATGAAAATTTCATGTTACTTTAATAGATACAAGGAATAAACAAAGACATAAATAAGGATTTGACTATGATAAAAGAGCAAAAGTAGGAGAACTTTTGGGGGTAAAAATGGTGTCTCACGAATTTCAGGAAAAATTGATCTCATACAAAAAAAAAGGTGAAGGAAAATGTTGTTGGCAATAAAAAAACTATTGTTTCCAAGATTTTTCCACATAACTTAAAATTTTTCGGAAAAATCAGAAAAACCTTTTTAATTTGGTTTTAATTTTTTTGCATGAAAATTGGATGTTTGTCGCAAAACCTAGTGGAAATATACCTTTTGATGGTATGAATTGGATGTTTTTTTTGCAGCGACATATTTACTTTTCTCGAACCTCTTTGCAGAGGTTCCAACTTTGACAAAAAAATATTTAAACACGAAAACACCCAAAGTGGTGAAATTGGCATGCAGTTCAGTGGTTGAAAACGCTTTTTTGCGATTTGCGGCGAAACGTGACTTCTTAGCGGAAAATGTTCAGTAGAAAGTTGTGACTAACGAAAAAAATCGAGAACTTTTGCATTCGACACTTTTCAACATACCTAACCCCAAATTGACCATCAAAATAGAGAAAACCCAATTTTTGAAAATTTGAGGTTATGTGGAAGAATACTTAATACAAAACTTGTGGATCTTTTTATTGCCAACAACTTTTTCTCCTACATTTTTTTTGAAATCTTGAGAAATAATTTTTACCACCAAAAGTTCACATCCTTTCTCCCTTCTATCATAATCAAATCCTTATTATGTCCTTGTTTATTCTTTGTATCTATTAAGGTAACATAAAATTAACATTCTCGAGAGGTTTCAACATTCAATTTCAATAATTTTAATTAATATATATGAGTATAGAAAAAAATTTGAAAAATTGTTTTGTGGAAAAAAATTCCACAGTAGTGCTACTCTTTTATTACATAATCTGAAAGGAGACGCTTCAACGAAAAAACTGGCGGCTGGCGAGCTTCAAAAGAAGAACTTTATCGGTGAAACTTTTCAGTTGACAATGAGGTCGATTTTTCGGAATTTGTCGAAAAAAAAAAGGAAAAATCTGTATTCCGCTACGAAAAAAGAACAGCTCATTTAAAACATAATAAGTTATAGTTCCACTACATTTCGTGAAAAAATATTGATTTTTAGGGGAGAAAAAAATTAATAATTGATTCAACATTGAATTATTGAATTGGGTTTATTATTTGAATAAGCGGTTTTCATTCAACCACTGCATATTAATCAATGCAGTGAAGGCTATTGATATTGATGATAAAGTAAACTTCAAAATGTAGGAAAATTACAGTCGAATTTAAATAAAACATCGCATTCCTGATTGAAGGTGCATCATCTAAAACATGAAATGCATTGAGAAGATGTTCTGAATTACACCAGATGACGTAATATTGGACTCCATGGTTAATTTTTATGAGGATAAAGTGCTCCCAGTTTCGAGAATGAATAGTGTTATTCTCAATGATATTTTTTCGGGACTGACAAAGTGCCATGAACCCTTCGAGATGTATTTGACATTTGCAATATTTTCATTTTCTTGGAGAATAATTGATGCATCTCCAAATTTTTCTCTGGTAGATACATGTTTGCTCTAATAAAAAATTGTTCAATGCATCAAATACTTTAGTTGATAACAGTCCAGATTCATTTCCGAAAACAACAAATTCATCGTTTCCAAATCCAATATTTTGATTATTCAAAAAACAAACATCCAATCATCCAATGCTAGTTGAAATATAAGCGACCGGTGCATAGGCCGCTCGGTTGAGAAACTAGCTGAATTGCTGATGGTTGAAATTAAAACTGGTTAAAATTTTCAAGTAATGAAACCTAATGGTTAACGATATCGATACCTATATAATAAAAACTTACTTTCACTCATATATGGCTTGCTCAGACTATGCAGCAATGTTTTCACACTTTGAAAAAAAATTTCAAGTTTTTTCATACAAGGTAGGAACCTTGTATGAAAAAACTTGAAATTTTTTTTATCCAGCAGTCCATTTGAATTGCCATATAAAACGTTAAAGTCTATATCAATCTCATAAAAAAATGAAAATAAGAAAACTCAAAGCCTTGGTTAGGTATAGGTATTCTTATGGCTTACTAAACGAAATCCACAGGGTCGTTTGTGTGGAAGTCAGTTCTTAAATAAGTCTGCTTCTTTTCTCATTAGGATTCGTTGAAGTTTATACTTGCTATAAGATTTCTAATATATATATATATATATATATATATATATATATATATATATCATGTTCTCCTGAAGTCAAATCATATTTTGAAGTATTTCCTACTTCCTACAGCATTGGGGTCTGGATCGGAAAAAGTGTGTAACAGTCAGTACCCACTATTGATTTTATTGAAAATATGAACAGGATGTCTATAAGGCCAGTTGTGGAATCATCTGTCAGTGAAGACACACTTTAGTCGCTATTTTCCATCGTTAAAGATAACCTCTCTTGGAAGGGATTCATGTTGAAAAGGGAAACATTCTCAAATGTAAATTGAAACAAAACATGACTCTGGAATTGAAAAAACCTACGATAAGTTACCTTTTTTGTAATATCTAACAGCAAACAGCTACTTCCCTGGTTGAAGCCACGCTGGACATTGAACTACATCTTATAGATATTGTGGACAGAACCTACAGAACTTGAGAGAAAAAATCTGAAAGTGAAAATTTGCATTTTCGTTCAGATAGTTGAAATGAAAAGAAGCTATTTTTGTAGTATCTAACAGAAAATAACTACTTCCCAGGAAAAAGCCACCCTGGTCATTTAACTACATCTGATAGATATCGTGAAGAGAAAATGCAAACTTTCACTTTCAAATTTCTTCTCTCAAGTTATATAGGGTCTTTTCAGAACATCTAAAAGATGTAGTTCAATGTTCAGCGTGGCTTTAGCTGAGGAAGTAGTTGTTTTCTGTTAGATATTATAAAAATGTAACTTCAATTTATCGTAGGTTTTTTTCCATTTCCAGAGGAGTCATGTATTGTTTCAATTTTCAATTGAAAATGTTTCCCTCTTCAGTATCTAATATGTTTATATCATAGTTATTCAAGATATTACCTGATTGTGTTTCACAACAACTAATTTTAGTTTGTGGTACCTTCTGAGCCTTCATCCTAAGATGATGTCACACAGCAGTTTTGAATATTCTCTTCAATCACTTGTTATAAAATTTTGCTCGTTCAATTCTTCGATAATATTCCTATAAGAAACTTAAATGATTGTATCATTTATCAAATATCATTTCTTCATCTTATTCCATTCGTACCAACTTTTCGGTAGGAAATCTTGCCAAAATCTCTCACGTCGATAGCTCTTTGACAAAGACATCTGAAAACCTTCATCTTCAAAATATTGTGATACAGTTTTCAGTAACAATGTCCTGTGTTCATTTTGAATTTTTTTAATTTTTTTTATAAAATTCTACCAGCAACTCCCGTTTTGCAGGTTGATTCCTAACGTTATTTCATTAACTTCATTGCAGCTTGTTGATCTACTGTTACGTGAACTAGATGATGAACCAGCAGAAGTTGATGTGACGAGAGGTAATAAATGGTATTCATTGACATAATGTACCATATATTTTTCAGTGTGTACCCAATAGTTCCAAGATAGTTATCGAGAGAGTTTAGCCTTCACATTCACACTTGTTTGTCATTACTTCAGATACTATTTTTCCAGAGGGCCCGTCCAATGTTGCAACTTGTGAGGCACTACCTTCAAGAAGTCTCACTATCTGCTATGATCCTGAGCCTTTCATTCCTACATTGTATAGTATCCTGCCTCTAATATTTTTCAAAAGGGTCTGCAGTGCGAGTTGTCTCCAGTCAATCCCATATTTAACAGGTGTTTCTCTCAAGAGAGTGTGCACATTCTGATACACCACAATGATCTTCAAATGAATCTTACTTAGAGTGAACAACTGTTGAGTTGATTTTTCGCTCTGTTCAGCAATGAAACCACACAGTGCTCTTGTCCTGGTACATTTTCCAGAGTTTCTGTTACTTCATCTGGAGCCATTTGTTCAATAACGTCTACACTTCAGATTTTGGCCCAGAAATGAGGTGGCCAATTCCCACTTAGCAAGTTCGTCAGGCTTCTTCTTCGCTGGAGTTTATGATCTGCTACCAGGCTGTTCTGATATATTCTTCTGATTTTCAAGGGGTTTCAAACTAGTCTGGTAATTTTCAATTTTCTATATCTATATATACAGGGTGTTAATTAAGTACATTGACAAACTTCGGGAGGTGATTCTTTGAAGGTTTTCAGGACGAAATGTTCATATAAACATATGTCCCAAACGGCTTGGTTTTCGAGATACAGGGTGATAAAAATATATTTTTTTTCAAGATTTTTTAGAGTTAACTTCGACATTTTCTACAATAATCAGTTCAAATTAGGCAAGTACAATCCATTCAATAGTACGCACGGTACAAAATAATGCATTTTTCAAATAATTCACAGGGTCCTCCTTTTTTCAGAGTCAAGCTTTGTTCAACCCTTCAGAATTTTTTTTTCAGCCGCCACTGACATATTATGAGAAAGGAATAATGAATGTTGTTTCATTTAATATCTTTTTGCTCTCTTGATGTTTTTCATTTACTTCTACGGTTCAGGAGTTACAATGAAAATATTAACGCAAACATTTTTCAGTAACGCATAACATAAAGAAATTTGTGAAGCAAATAATCTAACAAACTTGAAGGGTGATTCTTTGAAGGTTTCAAGATGAAAAGTTCATATAAACATGTCCCAAGCGGCTTGGTTTTCGAAGTACAGGGTATCAAAATACATTTTTTAGGAGTTTTTGGAGTTTACTTCGAAATTTTCGACAATAATCGATCCAAATTAGTTCAAATTGGACAAGTACAATCCATTCAATAGTGCGCATGATATAAAATAATTCATTTCTCGAAGTGTCATTGCCACTCTCCAAAGATTAGCGCGTGACGCAATACGTCATTTTGTTCTCATTACACAAATAGCTATTTTCTGCTCGTGTAGAGAAAATGTAATGTTATGGAGCTCCCATACATTTTTTACCATAACTCAGGTTGAATATGTATTGCACAAAGTTAATTATGGCAAAATAATTTTGGACATTTTCAATAGTGAATAACTTTATTATCAAATACTAGAGCAAAGTAACATAAATTCCCTAGGAATAAAATTAAGTTCAGAAAAGGACCATTATTGAAATTGATATGTCAGAGCAGCTGCTGGAAATGGCCACCGCCAACTTCAATGCATGCGTTTATGCGCCTAACCATAGACTGGTGGACACGCTCAAAAATACCAGGAGTGTTTCTTATAATTCCGCATGACTCCTGTATGCGATTCCTCAGGTCTTCTTCACTTTGAACTGGAGTTCGGTACACTAATGATTTAAGGTGCCCCCAGAGGAAAAAATCAAGTGGATTCATATCGGGTGACCTTGGTGGCCAAAGTTGTGGCCCACCACGCCCAATCCAGCGATCAGAATAATTCTCATCTAAATATTGGCGTGCAACCAATCTGAAGTGTACTGGAGCACCATCATGCATAAACCAAATTCCAATTCTTTCCCTCAGTGGGATCTCTTCTAGGAGTCCAGGTAAGATGAATTCAAGAAAATGTCGATAATGGTCACCATTGAGTCTATGAGGCAGAAAATGTGGCCCGATAGGGAAATTCCCTACAATTCCAACCCAAACATTCACAGAAAACGTCTCTTGAAAATGGTTTTCAATCACGGCGTGTGGGTTTTCATCAGCCCACATATGATTGTTGTGAAAATTGAAAATGCACATTTTTACCATCAGAATCTTCAGGTTGAAAGTTAAGGTTTTCCCAATATCTGTCAGATCTAGTTTAATATCCAGCGTACCGCAGTGACGGGGAGATAGTAGTTTTCTGTTAGATATCACAAAAAGAAATCACATCTTTACAATAACAAGCTTTTATTTAGCTTCACTTGTAACTAACTAACAAACAATTTAATAAAAGTTGAATTTTATCCACTTCTAATACTCCGATTAATTTGAAATTTGGCAGGTTTCCGTAATTCCGGTGACAATGCATTAAAAAAAATGTTTGTTAAAAAACAATATGGCGGCTCCAATATGGCGGACGAGTTTTGTGATTATGATCCGATTCTGTTCAAAATTGGTATGTGATGGTTTTTGGGTTGGAGATTTTCAGTTTCACATAAAAAATAAACTAAAATGTTAAAAATGAAAATTATAAAAAGAAAACATTTTAAAGTTTTTATACAATACACTGAAAAGGAAAAAATAATTCATTTCATTGTTTGATCTAGGTAATCTTGTACAGAAAGATTTTGATACTCACAGAATAACCTACAAAAAATGAAACAAATTATTTTTTCATTTTCAGTGGATTTGTATAAAAGCTTGTCTTTATATTTTTTATTGTATAATTTTCATTCATCGTAGATTTTTCTAATTCTGAAAAAATATTTCCATCAATTTACAATAATTGAAAATGTTTAATTTTTAAATTTTCTAATGTTATGCCACACTGAAAAATGTTTAAATTAATATTTTCATTATAGCCCCTGAACCGTACAAGTAAATGAAAAAATGCAAGATATCAAAAAGATGTTAAATGAAACAACATTGATAATTCCTTTCTCATAATATGTCAGTGGCGGCGGAAAAAAAAATTCTGAAGGGTTGAACAAAGCTTGACTCTGAAAAAAGGAGGACCCTGTGAATTACTTAAGAAATGCATTATTTTGTATCGTGCGCCCTATTGAATGGATTGTACTTGCCTAATTTGAACTGATTATTGTCGAAAATGTCGAAGTTAACTCTAAAAAATCTTGAAAAAAATGGTTTTTTATCGCCCTGTATCTCGAAAACCAAGCCGATTGGGACGTATGTTTATATGAACTTTTCGTCCTGAAAACCTTCAAAGAATCACCTCCCGAAGTTTGTCAACGTACTTAATTAACACCCTGTATATATACAGGGTGAGTCAGAATAAGACCGACAAACTCCGACTACAGATTCCTTGCCTCATTTTGAGATGAAAAGTTTCTTTCGAGGTATGTCCTAAAATGCATCCCCTCTGAGATACAGGGTGTCAAAAGTGCGAAAAAAATTTAGATTAATTTTTTTTTCTCTAAAACTCCTGGAGAAAAAAATTTCAAACTTGGTGCACTAATCAAGGTTTATCAACGTGATAATTTGAAGTTATAATTTTCAATTTTCGTAAACCAGTGGCGTAGTTACGATGGTATGTGGTCATATTTTCCTTCATATTTTCTTTGGACAACTAAATTGACAAATGAGCGTTTGACATCAGTTAGGCTCATCCATAGTCAACCTAAAAGTCATAACATTCCATTTGCCAAAAAGTGAAGGTTTCTGAGATATTTGCAAAAAACTGAAGATATGTCCTGAGAAGAGACATAACATCCTGTGTGCTAATAATCGCATGATGCAACTTTATTATGACTTATAGGAATAATTGTCAACCTCTTGAACGTTTTTTAATGTTGGGAGTATTCATAACATAGTACAGGTAAGTCAGAATGAGACCGACAAACTCCGTTTTATTATTATTCGTCATAATATTAGAACGAATCGATTTCTTAAATTCACCGATATGTGACCATTCATTGTTGCATAATGATTATTCTGAAAGATCCGCTGACAAACGCAGCCTCAAATTATAATACTCCTGTTAGAGGAGAGTTAAAGCCAAAAATAATATTTGCGAAAAACTGTAAATACCTACTTTTAAATTTGTTAAATTTTATGTTGCAGTATCATTATCAAAGTCATTTCATACTGAATTATCTAGGAAAATACTTTCCAATCATCATGTTTTTGGTGAAGAAAGACAATTATTGTGTATTTATATCAACTCAAATAATAGAAACGGTTTATAGGGTACACAACATAAAAACAAAAAAGGCTCAAAGTAAATGTTCAAATGGACCACCATTTTGTTCGATACATAATTAGTAGTGATAGAGCGCCGGTTCTAGATAATGTGGTTGTGGTGGGTGGTGGTGGGTGTCAGAGGGCGCCACTTGTTCGGTGACGTCAGACAAGGCCTTGAACGGCACGTGTTCGAATGACGTCAGGCATGACCTTCGAGCCACATTGGTGAGTGTCAGAGGGCGCAACTTGTTCGGTGACGTCAGACAAGGCCTTGAACGGCACACGTGTTCGAAAGACGTCAGGCATGACCTTTCACCGACCTTCATGGAGCTTTTAAGGGTGGGTGGGCTATATAATGATATTTCTAAATAGTGGATTCGGTGGCGTAAGTACTCAGAACTCTCATAGGTATTTTTAGTACTCTCATAGCTATGAATGGGTATTTCGAAATAGTCGGGACTGAGTATCTGAAAGTCTTTTGTGTCGTGGGTGTATCTAGAAATCGACGTTGTGGATTAAGTGGGTGGGGTCAGAGCTGTGACATAATGTTTCAATGTTCGACCTCCCAGTGACCTTCACGTTGTTTTCAAATGCATGGATGAAATCAGTCATAATTTTGGTCACCTATTCGACATGTTAAACATTTGCATTTTTGTTTGGGAAGGAAGCACTTATAAAAAAATGTATCATAGAATTTTCATGTTGTATTCAGGGTTTGTGTTCGACTAGGAGATGACATTGGTATTGAATGGGAGACATTGAATTCACGGTAATAAAGATCGACAAGGCCTTGAAGGCCACGTGTTCGACCTTCCACCGAACTTATGATGTCAGTCACATCCTATGTGTACTTGGCCATCTATTCGACCTTCCACCGACCTTCATGGAGTTTCCAATCACCTTCACATAACTGCGTGCACCTTTCAAGTACATGGTGCTGTATTTGAGACATATATAGTTAGTATTATTACGGGTGATTGGAGAGTAATGCGGGTAATTAGAGTAATTGAAGGGTCTGACCTTGAATACTTGTAATTTACCTCTAGAGTACTTTATTTTCAAATTTATTCTTTCAATACACTATTGTAATTCTTTATTTCAATTACACTCTAGTTGAAACAGTCTGCTTGAAGATGATCAAAAGGTTTGACCATCTTCAAACAAACTGTTCACACATGGTGAAATTTATATATTTCCATACACTATTGCAATTGCTTATTACTCCTTCAAATTGACTTTCAATTAGATGGATCAGTCATATTAGCCTATATGAACTTTTTGACAAAGTCCCAGCATAATAAATTATTTGAATAGAGTTATATAGAAAAAACACATTGGTCAATTTTTTTTTATTAGGCCAGATACATTATTCGTAATGTTACACACTGTAATTGATACAATTTCTTGATTCTGTGAAAACATCATTGCGTGATCTCACCGTGTCCAAGGTTATATTGTCGAATTTCTTCATCATTTCAATTTTGTCTTCATACTGTTGAATTTTCATTTGAAGTATTCTTATATTTACCAAATGCTTTTCCAGTAGACTTTTAATTTTCATGGCGGTACGGTTGAAACTCTTCAATCCACTCATGAATCAGATATAAGTTTGTTTGAAATGGTATGAAGGTGTCTTTCGATTTGAGATGGACATATCCCAAAGCCTGTATTCATACCTTTGAATGGCAACGACTCTGATGTGGGGGTAATTCAGTTTCAACCAATCACAGTACATGGATTTTGTTAATCACACCATACGTGTACTTGGTCACGCCCTATATGTACTTGCTGATCTGCTCGACCTTCATGGAGTTTTTGTGGGTGGGTGTCAGAGGGCGCCACGTGGTCGATGACGTCAGGCATGACCTTAGAACCACATTGGTGGGTGTCAGAGGGCGCTACTTTGGTTCATATTGGGGGTTGTTTACTTTTGATTATAAAAGAAATGAATTTACTACAGATTCAGTAGAAAAATATAACCATAGCAGCTAGCAAGGTGGCGAAGAGTTATTCGGTGCCCAATAGAAAGAATAGTGAGTGTGTTTTAGTTTTGAAAATTGTTTATATTTTCCTTATTTATTTTCATTATGTCAGTTTCGAAAGTGGATTTACAAAAAATCAATTTTATGATTGAACAAGAAATAGAAGTATTAGAACAGAGAGTGTTATCATCATTGCCAGTGAATGAAGCATACATAATAAAGAATATGGCAATTTGTTCAACTCGGTTCGGTAAATCTCTTTTATCAACGTTAGTGGATGTAAACAATAATACATTATTCAAAACATGGCTACCAAAACGTGTTTCAGAGCAATTCACTGATGCTGATGTTACTTGTATCAATTCTTCGGGCGGTAAATATACGCTAGCATATTTGGGTCAAAGTCAACAGAGTTTCGTTGGCATGAAAACGCGATCGTTGGTCAAATTCAATCTCATTGACCAATAGTAATAGTTACTTTCCACTTATCATAAGCTAATTCTGATTATTTATATTATAGACGATAATTGTAGGGCGAATATAAAAAGTTTTCATAAATCTTTAAACACACTCTTTCTTGTGTGTCACCAAAAGTCTGATTGCCGAAAGTTCGATGTGAGTATTACTGATTATATCGTAAGCAAACTCATTTCAATAATTTCTATTTGATTTCAGTTCCATTCTTGAGAGATGTGGATGCAATATGCCAACGAACATTGGAACAAAGCCACAGATATCGATTCCGCTGTTGCAAGGTTGTCTTCAGAGCTGTATGCTCTGGCCGAAGACGCTCACCATGCCACCATTTACGACTTGAGTGTATGTTATGATGAAGAGCAAAGTGAATTGTGGTTGCGAGACTGCGAGAACTACAAGAAGGGTGTGCATTTTTGCGAGAAATATTCAGACGGTAATTTGGAATTGGATCAACTCTGCAATCGCATGATTGTGTGTGAGCTGAAGAGATTTCTCTACCGCCTGCTGCCATACTTACCTGGAGGGATCATCCAAAAGTACCAGCTGGATGAGCAAAGCGATGATGAAATCGAAAATGGTCAAGAAAGTAGTGATGACGAAAAAGAAATTATTTTAGATAGTTTACATATACCCAAAACTAATTGAATTGTAAGCTAGTGATATTTAAATAAAAAACCTAATATCATTTATTCATATTTTTATTTACCTATTTCTCTTTAACATCAATAAATAAAAAAAAGGAAATGGATACTAATGAATACAAATAAAAATAATCAAAAATACATAATATATATAATATATATAAGTGAAAATAGAGTATATTTCGTTTTAATTCCGAGAGTTCTAACCTTTGACAGCTGTTTCGTGCTAACGCACTCATCAGAAAGGATTTATGGAGCTCTCGAAATCAAAACGAATCCACTCAAGAATTAATACCGTGAGGCAACACATACTATAACAGTAAGTTATTCATGACATCTACAGTCACTAGTTGAAACTTAATTTGACACGAACCAAGGAATCCAAAAGTAGAGGTTTGTCCACAAATTGACAGGCAGCCAACAATTCGTTGTTCTGACCAACCCAAGGTTCAATCAAGTTTCTAATACGTTATGAGGAACGCAAGCAGAATCTAAGTGAAAATAGAGTATATTTCGTTTTAATTCCGAGAGTTCTAACCTTTGACAGCTGTTTCGTGCTAACGCACTCATCAGAAAGGATTTATGGAGCTCTCGAAATCAAAACGAATCCACTCAAGAATTAATACCGTGAGGCAAGACAGAATATAACAGGAAGTTATTCATGACATCTACAGTCATTAGTTGAAACTTAATTTGACACGAACCAAGGAATCCAAAAGTAGAGGTTTGTCCACAAATTGACAGGCAGCCAACAATTCGTTGTTCTGACCAACCCAAGGTTCAATCAAGTTTCTAATACGTTATGAGGAACGCAAGCAGAATCTAAGTGAAAATAGAGTATATTTCGTTTTAATTCCGAGAGTTCTAACCTTTGACAGCTGTTTCGTGCTAACGCACTCATCAGAAAGGATTTATGGAGCTCTCGAAATCAAAACGAATCCACTCAAGAATTAATACCGTGAGGCAAGACAGAATATAACAGGAAGTTATTCATGACATCTACAGTCATTAGTTGAAACTTAATTTGACACGAACCAAGGAATCCAAAAGTAGAGGTTTGTCCACAAATTGACAGGCAGCCAACAATTCGTTGTTCTGACCAACCCAAGGTTCAATCAAGTTTCTAATACGTTATGAGGAACGCAAGCAGAATCTAAGTGAAAATAGAGTATATTTCGTTTTAATTCCGAGAGTTCTAACCTTTGACAGCTGTTTCGTGCTAACGCACTCATCAGAAAGGATTTATGGAGCTCTCGAAATCAAAACGAATCCACTCAAGAATTAATACCGTGAGGCAAGACAGAATATAACAGGAAGTTATTCATGACATCTACAGTCATTAGTTGAAACTTAATTTGACACGAACCAAGGAATCCAAAAGTAGAGGTTTGTCCACAAATTGACAGGCAGCCAACAATTCGTTGTTCTGAAACAGCTGTCAAAGGTTAGAACTCTCGGAATTAAAACGAAATATACTCTATTTTCACTTAGATTCTGCTTGCGTTCCTCATAACGTATTAGAAACTTGATTGAACCTTGGGTTGGTCAGAACAACGAATTGTTGGCTGCCTGTCAATTTGTGGACAAACCTCTACTTTTGGATTCCTTGGTTCGTGTCAAATTAAGTTTCAACTAATGACTGTAGATGTCATGAATAACTTCCTGTTATATTCTGTCTTGCCTCACGGTATTAATTCTTGAGTGGATTCGTTTTGATTTCGAGAGCTCCATAAATCCTTTCTGATGAGTGCGTTAGCACGAAACAGCTGTCAAAGGTTAGAACTCTCGGAATTAAAACGAAATATACTCTATTTTCACTTAGATTCTGCTTGCGTTCCTCATAACGTATTAGAAACTTGATTGAACCTTGGGTTGGTCAGAACAACGAATTGTTGGCTGCCTGTCAATTTGTGGACAAACCTCTACTTTTGGATTCCTTGGTTCGTGTCAAATTAAGTTTCAACTAATGACTGTAGATGTCATGAATAACTTCCTATATATATAGAATATATATATATATATATATATATATATATATATATATATATATATATATATATATATATATATATATATATATGTCTGTATGTGTTTCGTCAATATCTGCCATGAACTGTTCCATCCAATGCGTTGTATGTTAGAAATGTATCATGCAAAATTAGTGCATATACTTTGGTGTTGTCTGGAAACTTAACCTTTCTGGTTTCAAACTCAAGTTTTATATCAATTGTTGATGATTTTGTGGCATTCGGCTGATGTGAGCAATCGATGACGAACAGTGGATTCTGTCGAAATTGTCCAATGTCCATTAGAGGTTCACTCATGTCTTTGTCATAATAACTGCGTTGAAAACTCTCATAGGCATAATATGCTGAATTATCGAGTTTTTTATCGAAATCCAAATTCCAACGTTCATATGGATACACTTCAGAGTTCAAATACACTCGAATATTATTGATATCGGCAGTTGTGAATTTTGTGATGTCTCTCGTTCTATCTTCAGATATGGTAGTGTTTTGGAATCCGATGATGACGTAACGAGGTGTTTCTAGAGCATTAGTCGTCTTTATAGCCCATATGTCTGAAGATGTTCCACGTAGTGATGGAAGTTCATATAGATCCCACATGCGATACGCCAACTTAATTTTTGCATTCAGACCACTTTTGTTGATCCTACTCAAAAGTTTGAGTTTGTGTTTATCTTCGGGAACTATGTGTCTTATTTTCCATTCAATTTTGTTGATTTCTATATCAGCATCAACCTCGCCAATATACGAGTTTTTGAAAGATCGTGCAATGATCAGAATCAATTCCTGTTTGGCATTCAAGATGCTTCTGTTGTAATCTTCTGCGAAACCCATCAAATATTTGAGTGGTAATTTACCACTGAATACATGACTAGTTTCATCCAAGATATCCTGTTTGACTTCTGAGAGGCCCCATCCGGTGGTCAATAATGTATTAGCATGTGATTGTCCAAATGAAATCATGGTTTTCATTGTGGATGTTATTCCTGGTTTTCGAACAACAGCTACTTGCTCACCTCCCATTTCATAACGAATTTCATCAAACAGAAAAGCAATGGCATTGTTGGAGAGAAAGCATTGTTTGCTGACCTCTTTGGGAGTGAATTTTCCTTCTATATAAATGAAACTCTCAGCAATGTCAAGTATCACATCTTGGTTATTGATCGCGATACGGATTTCATCTGAATTTCTAAACAATGGTGATCCATATGGTTTGTAGGTGTGCTCATGAAAACTTGTGAGGGAATGATGAAGCACCGGTTCGTCAAATATATTCAACTTCTCATTATTTGTTTCAAACACCATCGTTATTTCTTCAATTTGAGTCCAATTGTTTTCAAAAATTCAAGATCTCTCACTGATAGAGTGTGTGCTAGCTGTTTAGCATACGATTGTGGAATGAGCTTCTTTCTACTCGAACCTTGCTTTATAACGGAATTGGTTTGTGTAACGTTTTCAATTCTTTGATGATTACGTCTATTGTAACAAAAACCCATGGTGTAGTAGTAGTTATTCGATTTTCTTCAATTCCAAAATGATAACAATCTCTTCTTCACTTCCAAAATCAATGAGGTTATTTTTGTGATCCAAAATACGTACAGTAATGTTGTCGACAGACTGGCGTCCTTCCGGACTGATTGGCATATAAATAATATTATGCGGCTCCTTTGTGAGATTGTATCCCGGCTCAACATCGAGATCGAATGAAAAAAGAATGTGATTTTCTTCATCATTTACATATGAACCAGATATGATATTGCATTCCAAACGGATGAGTCGAACAGCTGTAATATTCACAGGAAGTATAGATTCATGCAGTTTATTCCGCTCAAACACTAGACGATCGAATCCCAACATTCCACCTATTGAATTTTCATGGGTCAGATCAATTTCATATATTGATTGCATCATACATTTGAATGTATTATTGTTGGCTCGAAGACTGAATATGTCATCCAATTTGATCTCGTCCTGCTTTTTGCCATGAAGCACTTCAGATTCAATTTTCTTTTGAATAACAACATTTAACTCTTCTATCTCGTATGCACCACATGGTATTCTAATGGAGTAATCTGTCCACTTGAAAAGAAGTGTGTCTGAGCCATCATCTTCAATGACCCTGATGCCGATTATGTTGTTATTTTTCGTGATGTTATTGATAGTGTTGCATCCATAGAATCCTATTAGCCCCAAGCCATAACGAGCATTCCTATCCAATTCAATGGGTGGGTAAAAATCCGCGCTAAGAACGCTTTTTCCCACAACTTGTAACTCAAACTTGCGTGACATGACTGATGACTCATCTATGACATCACATCAATTTATTGTTGTCTACAACACATGCGTAATAACCTACGTTTTTTCGGAGGTGTTTCATCGAAATCCATTTCATTCTTATTGGTACCAATATTCATATCATTTATATTGCAATAACAACAGAATATTTTCCGTGGTGCAGGACCATCATTTACATCAGAATCGGAAATATCATCACTTCCTTTGCCAGGGTGATGCTCACTGCAATATCTGTATTTCATTATGTCCGGATCATCTTGGAGGTGTTTGGGTAACTTTTCCCAAACCCAAGCAATTTCATGTGCTGCACATGCAAGTATTACTTCTTTAGGCAAATTTAAAAGCATGACTCGATCCATTTTTGTCAAGGTGCGATATTTTGAATACATCTTGAGAGAAAATCCCATCCTCTTAATAGCCTCTCGATCCATTTCTGGTGTGATGTCCATTTTATGATTGGGAGAGAAACTTCAAGCACAAGTGACCGCATAAAACTGTATTGAACTTCTGCTGGCGGTGATAGTTATACAGAATTTTGACACTCGATCCTTTTTGAAAGTATTGAATCAATTCCATTGGTGGGGGTAAATCACCAAAACTATCAAAATATGTAATTTCTCTTCCATATTTTCTGTATGCCACCCAATGTGTTCCTGGGCCACTCATTTCATCTAAATTCATGATGGCGGTCTCGCGATGGTGTGGACCTGAAGATGGCAATCTATCACGCATGAAAATGCCTCGAAAATATGGAATTTTCATTTTCTTGGCATAATATTTGAGGTCGAGGTCGGTGAGAGGTCTTCGAGGAAGGGAATCAACTAGTTTTTTGAATTGTATGGTTTCAAGTAGAGTCCCAGTCCTTTACGATATGGTTTGAGGAATATACCACTACCGCTTCTACCCAGAGCAATAGTTTCCATTTTCTTATTGTGACGATTCGCTTCCATCAAAGCAACTCTACTTGCTTTGGCCGAATTTACAGCTTTGGTGATACCTGAAACTGCACCTGCTAAACTTCCAAGGGCAGACAATCCAGCAAAAATCGGAATCAATGGCAGAATTCCTCCAACCTTGGGAATCGGAATTATACGGGGTGTGCGGATTTTTTTCTTACCACCTGCAGCTTTGAGATATTTCCGTGCCGCTTGCAGTGCCACTGTAGTAGCCTTTTTTCTATCATTTGTTACGAATTCATCACCTCCAGAGTTTCTCAATACATTCCGCACTTTATGAACTACACCAGCACCAAATGCAACCTTTCTTTTTTGTTTTCTTGGGATGATTTTTCCCTTTTTTTTTAATAGCATCCACACTGCACCCCATACCAAAACGTCTCTTCGTTTTCATAACGTTGGTTACTAGTAGAGCAGCTGCCCTTTCTCCAATTCCAGCGTCCTTTGATTTAACCCTATTCCAAGCTGCGTATTCAAGTTCTTTGTCTGCTTTATGTCTCAAAGTGAGATCAGTAGGATATTTTGAATATTGGATATCGTGACGTTTACAGGCAATATCCAATTTATTAATTCCGGGGTCGATGCGAGCTAAACGCTCTCGCAATTTTGTTCCTGGTCCACAGTATTGATAACCTCCAGGTAAATGTAGCTCGAACGGTAGTTTGTTTATTAACGTATTAACAAATCCAAGACCTTTCTTTCTCTTTTCACTAATAGTACGTCCGTATCGTTTCGTGGTAGCCATTTAAATGAAATGTTCATTACATGTGATCGCTTACATAGTCTTCAACCACGGTACGATGCGCATTGTGAAGCAGAAAGAAAAGTTCACCGTAGACAATCTAGATGAAAAATTCGGGAGTGGATTAAATGGTCAGAAGTCATTGCGACATGGTCCACTACTTCCATCATCTGTTCGAGGACTCATAATTGGACCATCAAATTGCGGAAAGACGAATGCAATGATCTCGCTATTGACACATCCCCAAGGACTGCGATTCGCAAATGTTTATCTATATTCGAAATCACTTCATCAGCCCAAGTATCAATATCTACGAAACGTATTGGAACCCATAAAGGGGTTAGGTTTCTACACATTCAGTAATAATGCAGAAATCGTGGAACCATGTGATGCTAAACCAAACTCTGTCTTCATATTCGACGATGTGATATGTGAAAAACAGGATATCATAAGATCATATTTCTGTATGGGACGTCATAAGGATGTCGACTGTTTTTATCTTGCACAGACATATTCACGTGTACCCAAGCAACTAGTGCGTGATAATACGAATTTCATTGTGATATTCAAACAGGATGAGACAAATCTTCACCATATATTTTCCGATCATGTATCACCCGATGTAACATTTAATCAGTTTCAATTGATGTGTATCAAATGTTGGGAAGATCAATATGGATTTCTTGTCATCGATAAAGATAGAAAAATACATGGAGGTAGATACCGCATGGGATTCGATAGTTTTATATATCCATGACATTGCTTTCGAGATTCAATTGATTGTTGAATTCCATAGAGGTAACTGCTTCATTGTATTCTCTATATTAAAAAGATAATCAAAATGAAGACAGATAATGATTCAACTGCTGAAAATAGAGAAATGAATTTAAAACGTCAATTGGTTGAGACAACAGAAGCTGTACGGCAGAAATTCAACTCAATTAAGAGTGGAAATATTGAAAATCGGATGGCACTCGAAAAATTGTATGATCCCATAACGAAACCATTAAACGTTCTATCTTCAGCTGCTACCATGAAACCACCTTCAGTGTTGTCAATGAATCAAGGAAACTCTCGGCCTACTCCGATACATGCAATGAGTACTCCAATAGTAAAAAATAAATTTTTTGGAAGTGTATCTTCTGCTGACAGTGATACGGATACATTGGAAGATGAAGTGGGAACAACACTATATGAAACACCTTCATCATCTGGAATCAGTTCATCGGATCTGGATATGTCTCCTTCCAATCTTGAAAATGTATTGAAAAATCATTTGAAAAATGTCAAAACCAAAAATGCAGCATATGATACCATATTTGGTATACGTTTGGATCCCACTACACAAAAACTGAAAATGGGAAGTCTCGAGGTACGTTTTCAAAAAAGTGGAAACATTTCGTTTTGGAATGCTGATAAAGTGAAGAAACTTGAATGTCCAAGTAGTGCAGCTTTATATGATATGATATTTCTGAAAAATCCACATCATGTCGACGATGAGGAAATTCATAAAACATATGCCAAGATATTGAAAGTAACGAATGCTCCATATAAACAACACCAATTGAAGAATGGGTTCAAACAAACAAATTCTAAAAAATTTCGTGAAGTTATCAAACCACTGTTATACTCATCACATTATCCGATTAGGAGTCGAACAAAAGAAGGAGCTGGATTCAATCGAAAAAAAATTCAGAAAATGTTTCATCGCAAACCTGTGAATTATGTTTACTGGAACTCACCTACTGAACGGCTACTGATAGCTTCAAAGTCAGCTGGCCATACAGGGCATGATAATGAAATAATTTCAATAATCGAGGAATTACGAGAAGAAGGTATAATATATTGATGCAATCACAAAAATTTCATCAGTTTGTCCTCATCATTTGATGCTGTAACATTATCGAAAGATAGGATGGATAATGAAATAAGTGATGCGAAACGACAAGTAGTCAATGAATTACATAAGCCGGCAAGACGTAATTTT
Source organism: Chrysolina oricalcia (assembly GCA_944452925.2). Taxonomy (NCBI): domain Eukaryota; kingdom Metazoa; phylum Arthropoda; class Insecta; order Coleoptera; family Chrysomelidae; genus Chrysolina; species Chrysolina oricalcia. The sequence goes on along the minus strand of OX101811.2, from coordinate 27,808,814 downwards.
CCCAGAAGAATGACCAATATCAGAGGTTTTGCAGATTTATGGCAAATTGATCTTGCTGAATTACAACCCTATGCTAAAAGTAACAAAGAACATCGTTATATTCTTGTGGTGATTGACTGCTACTCCAAATACCTATGGACAGTACCTGTTAAAACTAAAACAGGTGCCGCTGTTACCGATGCAATGGCAATTGTATTGAAAGAAGCCAAATATTCTCCGAATCATTTACAAAGCGACCAGGGGAAAGAATTTTTCAATAGTAGTTTCTCATCTCTTATGCGGAAATATAACATCAACCATTAGAGACTGGGTGCACATAAATTCCACAAGAAACAAAAGACACCTAAATTCCGAATGAATGATATTGTACGTATAAGCAAGTACAAGAATATTTTCGAAAAGGGTTACACTGCCAATTTTACAACGGAACTATTTAAAATTGTTAAAATTAACCAAACACACCCCATTACTTATATTCTTGAAGACATTGATGGAAGCCCGATTAAAGGATGTTTTTATGAATCAGAACTATTGAAAACGCTTAATGCTGATGTATATCTAGTTGAAAGAGTATTGAGAAGAAAAAATAATAAACTATATGTCAAGTGGTTAGGCTTCCCCAGTGAACATAATTCATGGATAGATAAAAGTGCTATGATTTAATATTCTCATTTAATTGTATTACATTTTATTTTCAATAAGTTGTATAATTATTAATAAACTATGGAAAACATACACTCGTTTTTTTCACATACAATTCATTAAAAGTGATGAAAATGAAGAATTCTGATTCAAAGGAAAAGATATAGCTATTTGACTCACTCAACATTCAGTGTAGGATCTCATATATTAATCAATTCGTCATCTAACGTTTTTCATGCAAATAAAGAATAAAACACGATTATGATGAAACTCATCTTTATTTAAATTTCTTATATGAATATTATACATGTCCCATCAATTAATTTTTCTCTGCATTCATTTTTCTCTGCATGCTCCCAAGTCCTCCTGTGTTGATAACTTGAATTTGATCAACATGTTTCATCGATTCTATCGAATACATGAAAGCTTCTACAGCTGCAATGATTCGTTCATCCTTCATTGATATATTAGTTAATGCTATTTGCAGAGAAGATTGAATAGCTGCAAGAATTAGGTCCTTTACGTTTTTTATTTCATCTTCGAGATAGGAACGGATCACGCAATCCTCTCCATCAACAGGAACTCCAATATTCTTCAATATTTTTCCCTGCATATCATATTGCCCATCTGTTGTCAACTTGAAACCGATACCTGCAGGTCCACGTATAGTTGATCCATTTCCACATTTTCTCTTACGTCCAAATTTATCTATAGCTCTATTCATCTTTCTCTCACAAAGTTACTTCCACAATGACAATGATAAGAAATAATTTTGTATATAACCATTTAATTCGCTGATACATATTTCAATATTCGAGTATAAGTGTACGAAAATATTGAAGGAAAGTATATATGAATATGAATCCACCTCCACCTGAATCAACAAAAAACATGTTCTAATATAAATAAAACAATATTTGAGTGATGTATAAGCAATTTTCTGACCATAGTAAATATGAATTTTCCGGTTGTTTTACGTGAAAGAAATTTTTTAGTATTTTGAATGATATTATTCAGTTATTTCTGCATCCAATAGTGTGATTAGATAATCGAGTCTACTCTCAGGATCTATATCGAATTCATCGAACAAAGATTCGACCATCATATCACATATACGAATGTTTTCATTGGGGTCATTTTGATAAAACTCAATATCACTATGGCCCCATGGAAGTGTATGCGTAGTATTTGGAATGATGAAACGTTTATCATCATTGAATGATAGGGCTACCTTATTTCTCATTTCAGTGAACATATCATGTGAGATGCTTCTGAATGAGTTCATCTTTCTAAAAATTTGACCCCCATTTTCAACAATATTTTTATAATCTTCACAGGTCAATTGGTTCTTTATTACAGATCTTTTCACCCCTTTGGCTCTTTTTACCTCATTTGCAACAGATTGAACATAGTATGCTTTGGCACCTGTACCATAAAAACTAATTATAGGATCGTTGGGGAATTCATCTTTGAAATTTCCTAAGACTGAAGGTGTTACAGGTATATTGAATTTGTTATCTTCAACGTAATTCGATGTATCAAATCTACATATATTACTATTGATGAAGTTATAGAAATTTTCAGTTTGCACTCTCAGAATTAGTGAATCCGTATCAGTATACAAAAGTGAAGCATTCTGACCGAATTCTCTTTTAACACATCCATAATAAAAATCATACATCACAGTCTTGGATAACTCCAAAACAGTGAATCCCAAATACAAGGGTTTATTGTAATGCACTCTCACTTTACCCAATTGGATAGCAACCAAATTTTCAGAAAAAATTGCACAACTTTTGAAGTTTGGTTTAGCAATAAGGGTGGAAGCCCCCATTTTGTTTTGAATATTATTCCAATGTGTGATAAGCCTTACATCTATTCTATTGTCCACGTTTTCCATCGTCTTACTATACACTGAGTTTACCATTAGTTTATAAAAATCTTTCTCAGCCTTATTGCTTGAGTTATTTCGCATTTCTGTATTAAGATTGATGTAAGGTTTCATCCAACATGACTGTTTAAATCTCATCACTCTGTGAGTGTGCATTACAATCAAACCATTGTTTATTGCCTGTTTCAAGTTTTTATAATGTACTATGTACTTTCGTTTGTCATTCAAGTTCGGTATCAATTTAGGGATTTTACATTTCGAATATGGTGGAATGATACTTTCCACCAGAAAAGGAAAATCAGCATGATAATCATGCAACTCTCGCGGGTAATGAATATCAACCTCGAGAACATATCCATATGGATCATCATCTCCCACATACATTATGTCCAAATTTGTAATTTCTTCATGTGATAGCCATGAAAAATCGCCAGTTGGTAATGCTTGTGACATACTATGCCCATAAAGATTTGTTGCATCCAAATATGAGATGAAAGATGATGGCTCGTTAGGATTAAAATCGGGTAGAAACTTATTATTTGCTTCATGTTTTCTTTCACTACATTGACTTATCCCCCCACGTATACCTTTTTTGAAAAAATTTATCATATCTATATCAGTGAGAATATCCAACTCAATATCTGTATATTTCAACATTGCATCCCAAGATAGGCCTGGTGCACTATAATACTGAGCTGGATCCAATTTATAGGTATTTAAACACATCCTTCTGAAATTTTCGAAAACATCACATAGTAATAGTACGTCAGATTTCAAATACAAGTCCGAATAATCTCCCAAACTCTCACACTCGAATAGATTCCAAACACGTTTAGCCCTCATATAGTCTGTGTCGGATATATGTTCTTCATTCAAGTTGTCATAGAATTGATTTTTAGTCGGTAAGGTAGTAACATTCAACTTGTCAAAATTGTCAACAAAACCATAAGGAAAGACACCTTTCTGTCTCATTAAATTGAATTTTTCTGAATCGGGAAAATGTTTGGAAATTTCTATACATTGTTCAATGATTAAATTAGCTCCCAACTTTTCCAGTGAACTAGACATAAACTTGAAACTATCTATAAACCTCAATTTTAAATAATTTCTCCTCGTTTCACCCTTTCTATTTTGATAGCTATGTGTGTAGATCTTTTTAGAAAAAGAAATGTACTTTTCTTTAGTTTGGGCAATTACTTCCACCCTATCATTTTCGCTATACAATTCTTTTATAAACATGTGGCAATCGTAACCACTCATATTATGACATATAATTGGAATGAAAGTGGGGATTTTGAAATTCAAGTTACATACAGAGTGCGCTGCAGGGAATCTTTTTTTACCACTGATGTGACAATGATCACGCACCTTAATATCCCCTTCTGTGAAAGGTTTTTCACATATACCACATTTGGTGGCATTATTATACTCTTCTTCCTCTTGTGGGGTTTGTTTATGTATTGGTTTCACATACCGTAAATGTTGATGATAAATATTTTTCAAATCGTCTTCGATTCGCATAGTGAATATCTTGGCAGCATCAGCACCTCTATATGTAACAAATTTTGATAATTTATCATTGAAAGAACACTTTATCAGATATGCAAAAGAGTATGGTTCATGTTGGAAGGTTCTATTCGTGTATGAGAATTCTGGGTTTGGTTCACTGGTTTGAATGGGTTTCAACACAGACTCGAAATCTGCATAAACAACAAATGGCACCTTCATTTGTTTTTCAAAATTTTCAAATGTTAATTCATTACCAGCAACCAAGTTTCCATATTTATTGATTTTAAAGTCATTTTGTGGTGTTGTTGTATAAACATGATTACAATCATGCATCTGATGACGTAATAGTAATCGTTCGTTTGAAAAGTAAAGTAAACAACCATCACAAAAAAATGTTTTGTGTTCATAAGAAGAAATTTGACCAGATACCAAACGTGAAAGATCTTTTATCCAACAAAAATGACTATTTCCCACATCATCTGCAATAAGCAACAAATTGACATGTCTTGCGAGCTTCCTCTGTGAGTATCGTAATGGACCTACAACTTCGTACATGACTTTATTGTCTTCAAATTTTGATTCTAAACCATACACATTGACTGAAATATCATTCAAATTCTCGAACGATTTAATATCACGTAATTTAACTGGAAAATTCATACCTGTAACATTTAAAACGGTGCTATAGTGGGGATATGAAGACACTAGCGAAATGTTGATATCAACAGGAAATAATGCTGATGTTATAGCCCACGCAAAGCAGCATTGATCAGTATTCTTCACATTGACAACAGCCTTCTTCATCTCAATAAATCGTGGTAGTTTGATGTAGGAAGATCCACCCAAGGGGGTATACTTATTTATGTTCACCTCAAGAAATAGAATTTTTTCACAACTCCATCCTGAAATAAATTAATTATTAGACCTATTATTTTCATACAATCATTTCATCACAAACCTGAATCACGATCAGCAAATTCCGATGTTTGAGCAATTATGGTGTCCCGGAAGGTGTCAAATAATCCATTCAAGTCAGTGGATAAATCAGCTATACGATTTTGTGAGTTGAATGACTTGATATCCATAACTTCCTGGGTTTGGATAACATAACTGCCAAATACTTCCATGTTGACCTTGACAGAGTTGTGCAACTTGATTACTTTCTCCAAAACGTCGACGACTTGGCATTTGATCTCATTAAAAAATGGACTGTACTCAGTATATGTGTTTTCAGCAGATACCCTGTAGCTGGCAATTCGACACTTGAACGCGCTTTTGATTTGTTGTACTCCAACACCCAAATCAACACATGCATTTGTTCTGTGAATGAGTGTCTTCTTATGAGAGCTGATTTTGGAATGCGGAATTATCACACTACAGGAATCACACTTATAAAGTGGCAATACAGGAGATTCTAATCGTTTTTTAGAAAGGCCAGCCTGATGTATGTCTCCCTGAATGGATTGAATATCACCACTAGTGGAAGCTACATTATTAACTTTCACCTTTTTTCTGGAAGGGCCAGCTAGAGATATACATCCTTGATCAGACTGAAGATAAGCACCACTAGTGGAAGCTTCATCATTACCCCTCACTGTTTTTGGCGAAGATGTCACTGAACAACTTCCACGCTGGTGCCTGAGACGGCTATCTCTTCGTGTGAAAGATTTTCCACAAATGCAAGAAAACATGATTTCAAACTGAGTATTTTTTTTTGATAACACACAAGAGGAGCTTTTTGATTACACACGAAAACCAGAAGAATCTGACTGAGGAAAGAGTACAACACATCATTTATATACCAACTGGTGGTGGCGTGGTTGTAGGCGTGGTTGTGGGCGTGGTTGTAGGCGTGGCATTCCAATGCCAACAAAGGAAGTGAAGTGTTGAAGCCATGGATCGTTACAATGTCATATGTAATTGAATACTACACACTCATTCAAGGTTAATCTCAAGGTTATCCATCATAAGTTGAATGAAATCCTCATGTGAACTTCTTGTAATCCAGGAATGTGAATATCAAAAAATGAATAGTGCATTTTCTTTGTAGTGAAATATTGCAAGTATAAATACAGGTTATTCTCTTCAAAACATAAGTCATGAAAACACGATGAAGAGGGTAACATTCGATGAAAAGTATAATAAAATTCACTATATGATATCATGGAACTTTGCATATAGACATGTGAGAAAAAAATTCTGGGAATATAAAAGCATCGATAGATGGAGATTCAACAGGCGAATAAAGGAAACTTCCACCATCATAGAACCAATTTTGGATGTCACACATAGACGAAAAATATATTTTCAGAGATTTTGTGATAAGTATATTCGAAAATAAATAATGTATTTACTAATTGCTAGTCTTTTATTGAGTGAATGTGTTCTATAGTGTTGTCATTTGATGTAATCTTGACTGATAGAGGGGAAATAAAATCTTTCAACTCACGCAAAGAAAATGTATACCTATACGCTGAAATGAGCTAAAAATATTGTTCAACATATATGTCATTCTCGGAGCAAGTTAAAACCTACAATATCAGCTATGAAAAAAAAAATTGATGAGTTTTAATGAGAAAAAACCGAGATACATCTCGTTTATGCCCACAATGGAACCTGATGTGGTAGTATTATACAAAAAAAGCTCCAGGAAGATCGGTGAAAGGTCGAAAAGGTGACCAAATATATGTAGGGCGTGACGGACATCATTCGTGTACTTGGAGGTTACGTGAAGGTAATTGAAAGCTTCATGAAGGTCGGTGGAAGGTCGAACAGGTTGTAGGTTGGTGGAAGGTCATGACTGACTCGAACACGTGGACTTCAAGGCCTTGTCTGACGTCATCGAACAAGTAGCGCCCTACAGTACCGAACCGAAATCTTTATAACCGTGAATGAAATGTCTCCCATTCAATACCAATGTCAACTCATAGTCGAACACAAACCAACATGAAATTTCTATGATATTTTTTTTTATAAGTGATTCCTTCCCAAACAAAAATGCAAATGTTTAACATGTCGAATAGGTGACCAAAATTATGACTGATTTCATCAATGCATTTGAAAACAACGTGAAGGTCACTGGGAGGTCGAACATTGAAACATTATGTCACAGCTCTGACCCCACCCACTAAATCCGCAACGTCGATTTCTAGATACACCCACGATAAAAAAGACTTTCAGATACTCTGTCCCGACTATTTAGAAACACCCATTCATAGCCACCGAATCCACTATTTAGAAATATTATATAGCCCACCCTCCCTTAAAAGCTCCATGAAGGTCGGTGGAAGGTCATGCCTGACGTCTTTCGAACACGTGTGCCGTTCAAGGCCTTGTCCGACGTCACCGAACAAGTGGCGCCCTCTGACACCCACCAATGTGGCTCGAAGGTCATGCCTGACGTCATTCGAACACGTGCCGTTCAAGGCCTTGTCTGACGACACCGAACAAGTGGCGCCCTCTGACGAGTGTAATTGAAATAAAGAATTACAATGGTGTATTGAAAGAATAAATTTGAAAATAAAGTACTCTAGAGGTAAATTACAAGTATTCAAGGTCAGACCCTTCAATTACTCTAATTACCCGCATTACTCTCCAATCACCCGTAATAATACTAACTATATATGTCTCAAATACAGCACCATGTACTTGAAAGGTGCACGCAGTTATGTGAAGGTGATTGGAAACTCCATGAAGGTTGGTGGAAGGTCGAATAGATGGCCAAGTACACATAGGATGTGACTGACATCATAAGTTCGGTGGAAGGTCGAACACGTGGCCTTCAAGGCCTTGTCGATCTTTATTACCGTGAATTCAATGTCTCCCATTCAATACCAATGTCATCTCCTAGTCGAACACAAACCCTGAATACAACATGAAAATTCTATGATACATTTTTTTATAAGTGCTTCCTTCCCAAACAAAAATGCAAATGTTTAACATGTCGAATAGGTGACCAAAATTATGACTGATTTCATCCATGCATTTGAAAACAACGTGAAGGTCACTGGGAGGTCGAACATTGAAACATTATGTCACAGCTCTGACCCCACCCACTTAATCCACAACGTCGATTTCTAGATACACCCACGACACAAAAGACTTTCAGATACTCCGTCCCGACTATTTAGAAATACCCATTCATAGCTATGAGAGTACTAAAAATACCTATGAGAGTTCTGAGTACTTACGCCACCGAATCCACTATTTAGAAATATCATTATATAGCCCACTCACCCTTAAAAGCTCCATGAAGGTCGGTGAAAGGTCATGCCTGACGTCTTTCGAACACGTGTGCCGTTCAAGGCCTTGTCTGACGTCACCGAACAAGTTGCGCCCTCTGACACTCACCAATGTGGCTCGAAGGTCATGCCTGACGTCATTCGAACACGTGCCGTTCAAGGCCTTGTCTGACGTCACCGAACAAGTGGCGCCCTCTGACACCCGCCACCACCCACCACAACCACATTATCTAGAACCGGCGCTCTATCACTACTATAATTGGCATCTCCGTATCATTGACTGTCGCACGCTTTGGAATATTCCTGGTATATCCTATATTAACGTACATGCTGCTAAAATTCTTGCCGTTAAATCTTCAACAGATCCTACAGGTGTCGAATACACCAGGGATTTAAGGTATCCCCAAAAAGAAAGTCCAGTCACGTTAAATCCGGAGAACGTGCAGGCCAGTGTATGGGACCACGTCTACCTATCCACTGATCATGGAATGTTTCATCAAGAAATTGACGAACGATTCGTTGAAAATGGGCCGGTGCTCCGTCCATAATCCATTTTGAAACGATCTTCACTGACTGAAATGATGACAGATGACTTGACAACAATACAAACTTGTTTGGGTTACTATCAATAGTGTCAATCATATCTACTATGCTGCGTTCAAGTTGACGCCCTAAACGATCCGGGTGCGCTCCGAATAACCTTATCGCATTTCTTTTGAAAGTCGGGGCAAATTCTGTTCCATTGTTTTCAATGGCATCAAAAGCCCCGCCAATGCACTGAATGCCCTGCTCGCTCGATCGGGCTTCAACTCAAACGTAGCTCTAATGTAGTATCGATATATCAGTTTGTTTCTACCGGAAACAATGACTGTCTAATTCAGACTCATCCGAACCATCTTTTCAATTCTTCCAATATTAGCTTCAGCTTTTAGCTTCTGAGGATGCTTACTATGTCAATTGACTGTACTGTTCCTAAATTATTTTCTTTCGATTCGTGATAACTAATTGCAAAGTCGAACCTTCCAGACTAGTTTGTATACCATTGATCAATGCATAAAAAATACACAATTTTTTTATTCTTGTTCTTTTTCAAAACCATATGCTGAATGGATTGATTTTCCACGATACGCCAATTAGAAAAGGCTCTAAAAATGATACTCCAACATAAAATTCAACAAATCAAGAGTACTTATCTTCGGTTTTTCGCAAAAATTGGTTCAGATATAAACTCTTATTTGAGTGGAGTATTATTAATTTGAAGTTGGGTTTGTTTTTGTTTTTGATTATTGCACATAGCAAATTACGTTGATACTCAGGACATATCTTCAGTTTTTCTCAATTATCTCAGAAACCTTCACTTTTGGAGACATAGAATGTTATGACTTTTAGGTTGAGTATCGATGAGCCTAACTTATGTCTAACGCTCAAAATTCGTTCAAATAATATGACGAATAAATAAAAACGGAGTTTGTCGGTCTCATTCTGACTTACCTGTACTATGTTATGAATACTCCCAACATTGAAAAATGTTCAGGAGGTTGACAATTATTCCTATAGGTTATAATAAAGTTGCATCATGCGATTATTAGCACACAGGATGTTGTCTCTTCTCAGGACATATCTTCAGTTTTTTGCAAATATCTCGGAAACCTTCACTTTTAGTCAAATGGAATGTTATGACTTTTAGGTTGAGTATGGATGAGCCTAACTGATAAAGGCAAAAAAGGGGTAAGATGGCAAGATATCAAAAAAAGTTATTTGAAAAAGTCACTTAGAATTCAATTTTATACACATAAACGAAGTTTCAAGAGATAATTCAAAAAAACTGAAAATAGCAATTTTTTTTAAATATTTTTTTTTTCTTATGAATAGCTTGACTATACTGAAACATTTGCATTTTAATGATTATGACTAAACTTTCTCATTTTCTCCACACCAGAGGGCACTAAATTAAAAAAATTGGTTTTTGCCAGAACCCTCGCTGTTACATTGGTTCTTATCTAACAGTTATATCAGAATTCCAAGACTATTGTGTTGATATGGCAATCTAGAAACACCATGTTTCCTGATTTTAATCAAGTTTCAATAATAATGCTGTATGAGCGTTTTACTTTGCACATAATCTTTAAGAATCTTTAATTTGACGCACTATTTTCAAGTTTATGTGCGAAGTGAAACGCTCATGCACGATTATCATCGGAACTTGATTATAATCTGGAAATTACCATGTTTTTGGAGTGTCATGTCATCACAATGGTCGTGGAATTCGGATATAACTGTTAGATACGAACCGATGTAACAGCAAGGGTTCTGACAAATTCCCATTTTTTCAATTTAGTGCCCTCTGGTGTGGAGAAAATGAGAAAGTTTTGTCATTATCATTAAAATGCAAATGTTTCAGTATAGTCAAGCTATTCATAAGAAAAAAAAAATATTTTTAAATAGATGGGAAAATATTTTAAAAAAATTGCTATTTTCAATTTTTTTTAATTATCTCTTCGTTTATGTGTATAAAATTGAATTCTAAGTGACTTTTTCAAATAACTGTTTTTGATATCTTGCCATCTTACCCCTTTTTTTGCCTTTGCATTACAATTTTTTTCATTTTGCCGCCATTCTAGCGATCACGTGACATGTGTCAAAATCGATTTTTAGGCTATCGGACATGCAAAAACTTTTCCCAAGAATATTTTTTCCAATACTCCAATAATAAAAATTTTTCCCATATGGTACATACTTTTTGGCGGTCACTGTGTATATATATATATATATATATATATATATATATATATATATATATCTTCTTTCGAACTGGACTTTTTGAGGCCTCTCGAGACACCGTAGAGCAGATTTAAACAATTCATCTGACCTCTTTGAAAGTTTTCAATTATAAATTTCACCTCTTCAGACGACGATGTGGTGTTGCAGGTGTTTCTGGGTTTCCCTGCATCTGAATCTGCGACATCATTCAAGCCGCCCCGGGGGGCAGATTGATTATTTCAATGCTTTTACTTTGTTATTGTTGTTTTCAATATGTTTATAAAAATTATAAACGCTAAACAAAATTTCCCACATTTTTCATAAACTTATCACGTAAGTTATGATATTTTTCAATTGAACAAACAATTATAAATTGAAAGTAACATTACTTTACGAATGAAAGTATATTAATAAATTAGCTAAACCACAATTTCAAAATAATTCGTTATTTTGAATAATTTTTGGAGGACTAGCGATACATACCCGTTTTTTTGTAGGACACTGTATTATTTAAGTGAAGAATACACTTACCTTTAATGTGTTATCATTGTCCTACAGTTACTAAAAATTTTTTTTTACCAACGAATTGACAATTTCGGAGAGTAGGACTGGGAACACCTATCATTCAATTTGTAGGACAATATGACCAACAAATGAACAAATATTAACCGAGCAACGGTAAAAAAAATCCGCTGGTTACTGATGATTTTTCATGACCACGTCATTGGTACATGTTAGGAGTGGGGAACTCTTCAGTCCTACCATCCATTTTGTAGGACAAAAGTTTTTTCGAGTACTTTATCAAATCATCTCGAGGTTCGACTGAAAAACTAACTGATATTGATGACTTTTTTGCACTCACCAAATCGACATGATTGACGCCTGCGCATTTTATTAGCTACCACTATCGATAATTTTCGTAGAGGAAAAAGTTGGGCGTCTCGGCAAAATGAAGCTACTCAGAAAGATTCAGCCTGTTATTAATCATTTTTGAAAATAGGCGTGGGATCCCGGTCTAATAGCATTGCCGTTTCACTTCACGATCAACCCGATTAGAATACGCCCTTTGGCTGATTGGGTTCGGGAGTTTACGTCACCAAAAGCGCCAATATTAGCAGCTTTGAAATTTGCTGATTTTCAAAAACGAATAGGAACGGCTGTAATTGAAATTCGACTCCAAAAATATTTTCTGTGGTCATTTATATTTGCGTTGTGTATTTTAAAGCAAATTTGGTGTCCTCGCCTATGTTTTTTTCGTATTTAGAAGGCCAATAAGTGATCATTCTGAATGTTGAAATTTCTACTTTCAAATAGTCTACGTAACATGGTGGTTTATTGATCGTTAAACCGCTTAAAATTGAGAAAAACCGACAAGTCTCTCTGAATCATAATTTTCTCAATATTTTCAATGATTTTCGATAGGCGAGAGAGAACACGAAATTTTAAAAATATTTTCAATGGAGTCTACTGCTTATAAAAACTCTGTTGACCAATTTTTTTGTTAATTTTTTTATCTTAAAAATAAAAATTTTAAAGTCGGCAAAATTCAAATGGCTTCTTTCTCGCGCCATTGCAAATTGTTGTGACGTCCTCTCCCGAGAATAACGAGCAACCAATAGCATTTCCGTTTCACGTCCAATCAACCCGACTAGAATACGCCCTTTTATCTGATTGGGTCACAAAGAGCGCCAATATTAGTAGATTTGAAATTTGCTGATTTTCAGAAACGAATGAATTGAAATTTGATTCCAATAATATTTTTTGGGTTCATTTATATATTATGCGTTGTGTATTTTCAAGCACATTTAGAGCGATACATTTTTTTCGTGTTCACGCCTATAGTTGTAAAAAAGGATAAAAATGATATAAATGAATTAATTTTGTAGTATAATTATGTATTCAAATATTTTACTATGAATAATTCAATATAACAACTTTTTGTTATAAAAATAATGAAGAAAGTCGAAAATCATTGAAAATTTTGAGAAACGTATGATTCAGAGAGACTTTTTTTCTCATTTTTAAGAAGTTTAACGATCAATAAACCACCAAGTTACGTAGACAATTGGAAAGTAGACATTTGAGCAATTGAAATGATTACTTCGAAATACAAAAAAACATCAAGACAATTGTTCGTGGAAGAAATTAGGGTATTTTTTTTCGAAAAATGTACATAGCTCGAAAACTAATCATCTTCTGAATTGCAAAAAAATCATGCTCATTCGACACCATAAAAGACATATTCTTACGAATTTTCATTTAAATTAAATCATTGATACGCGAGAAACAAATTAAATACTGAAAAATCTTTTTTTGACGGTTAATTTGAGATTATGTCAAAGAGTATTGAATACAAAAGAATTCGTTTATTTAGTATCTACAACTTTTCCATTGAAAATTTTCCGCTAAGAGGTCAAGTTTCGCCGCCAATCGTAAAAAACCGTTTTCAACCCCTAAACTGCATCCCCATTTCACCATTTTGACTGTTTTCGTGTTTAAATATTTTTTTTCCTTGAAGTTGGAACCTCAACAAATTTTCCACCTGGTCCTTGCCTGTTACTTTTTTTTTCACAAAAATTATGGGCACCTATCTAAAATGATCATGTGCATTCAATCATCGCAAATCGAGCTTAACTGTGTCTATGCATACGTTATCAGTATATTTAAAATGTATCATTTATTCAGCAATTCAAACATTTATACCCGTCATGCATTACGAATAACCTTGTAAAATAATACTAATATGTGTGATTAAGTAAATAAGCTGACATTTTCAAATTTTTGTTATTTGATAAAAAAATATCAATTATCAGTTAATAACCACTTATTTTCATTACTATGGTATCAAACAATTTGAACAAACTTCGCAAAGTGTGCTGGTGAGTTTCAAATAAATGAAACGAATAATTTCGACAAAGTCGAAATACTTTCTCTCCACACATCGCACAAACTGGAAAATAAAAGGCGTATATCTGACAGAAAACAACTAGGCCCCCTTACGGACATTGAATTACATATATATATATATATATATATATATATATATATATATATATATATATATATATATATAAGTAGGTATTCTTTTTCGGGTTTAAACGCTATTGTTCTTTGGAATTGTTTCCTAACGTTTCGCTAGGGCGAATGGCAGAGGAGGCGATAAGGGGTCCGCAGAGCCTGCCGTGCGGGGGGGCACCAGCTCCAGAAGGGGCCCCTTCGACCTCTTTGCTAAAACTTATAATTTTATAATTGCTCTGAATGAAGGAATACATAACACATATTGCTAACAAGAAAAGAGGCACCGGATCACAGAATTCTGTAAACTTTCGTATTTTCATCATTTCTTATTTAGCAGCGTTTATTCTAGATCTTCTATGAAAGTTTACACACCAAATTCAGATTTCTCCATCAGCAAAAAAGTGTGTTTGTTTTGTCTTCATTCGCCGATCCGATGAAGTAGTAGTACAAGAAATAAAAAGTAATTTCCGGTCAGCGCCAGATTGGAGATTTTTTCTTACCGAGCTCCATCATTGAAGCGGCCTCCATTCTTATGAGATCACGACACGAGATCACATAATCACAAAACAGTTGAGCAATAAATCAATAAAAAATTTAAGAAATTAACGAATATTCACATTTTTATTAAGAAGACGTCTCATTGTATTACTTTTCGCAGCAAAAAAAATTGATGAAATCTTCTGTTCCTACCCTAGTGGGGAATTTTTTTTTCGATAGACACTAATATGAAAGCTTCCAAGTTTCCCTGATACAGCAATTTCAATATTCATTTTGGATATAGGTATATGAGTTTGGAGGATGAAGTCTCATGTCTATTTTGACTACAAGAAAGTGTGAGGACGTATTCATATACCTAATATAAATGCTTGTAGGTTAACGAATGTAGCTTAAATTTAGATAGAATAGAAAAAAATACAAATACGATTTTTGGGGTTTTGTTTGAGCCCTCTCCAGATTCATCATTCCCATTATCAAGATCTTTCCCAGAGTTGTGAATTCCAGATAATTTTTTGGAGGATGGCCTTTTTGAAGCGAAATCTCGTATTTCTTCTTGTACAACAGTATATCTGGTATTCTTAGATACTTAAATTACTCAAATTCTTTGAAGTGAATTGTAATGCAGTTTTTTGGCATTTCATTCACGATCTTGAATTCATTTGGATTCAACCATGTGAGCAATAAAATGCTCCTTGATGCTCATAATAACTCGATCACAAATGATTGAGAATACTTCGATTCTAAACTCATCTTGGGGATTAACTATGGGTTAGTCTGAGAAATTTTCACCTGGAAGAGTATTTTTCTTTATCTCTTGCAGGGAAATGTATCTTTAATAAAAATGACATCGTCATCATCAAGTTACTCAACGGTCCAAGCTATACATTTTTGGGTTGTTATCAGAACTGAATCAAAGTCTCTGCATGGTATTTGCAACTTTTCAAGAGTTCTGATGACCATTTTAAAGGCTGACTTCAAACAACACCTTTTGTTTGTAAATAGTTGGATAATGGTGTGGTACTATGGAAAATTCTCACAAAATATGAGCTATTGCTATGAATTGAAAGGAACTGTATTTTTCTAATGAATTGATGGCCTTAGCGCATACTTCAGCATTGCATTTTTCTGAATATGCAATTTCTTTGAAGGTGTTCGAAATGTGTACATAAAGAGAACTCTTCCGATTATCACATGATCCAAACACATTTCTCAATGAGTAATCTATCGACCACCTCCTAGTTTCACTGATATTTGTAATATGTTCATATCTACTACCGTTCTCCAATACTGCCATTCGTAAATAGGATCATCTACTGAAAGCTGCTGACTTATTCGAGATTCCAAACCTCAACTACTGTTTTGGTTGTATCTCCAATCACTAAATTCAGTATGTGAGCATAACACCAAACATGTACTTGACAACTTCTTTTTTCAACCATGTAGAAAACCCCTTACATTGCAAAATTACGAATAATTTATTATTGAATCAATTTTTTTTAGCAAGGTCCTTACGTTTTTAAAATATCTTGACCCACTCCTGACTCATTTTTTCCAAAGCAAGTATTGGTTCTTCAATTAACATAACATAAAGTTTAATGTCTTGGAGATTAATATCCTGGGTATAGTGTCAATTTGTATGCTGAATAATTTCGATGATTTTACTTCCTCTTATAGCAGTTTCTTCACTAAATGGACAATTTCTTCTATAATGTAATTGACTGTAGTTTTCGACAAACATATCGAAAAGCTACCAGGACAACCACTGTTACTACCAGCACCAGAATTAGAATTATTTTTTATCAGATAAAACTTTGAGCTTTGTGTTTATCAAGAACAATATAATATTTTGAAAGCAGTAATAGAATTTCTAACAAGTTTCCATTTTCCAAGTATTCTTCCGAGTATGTAAGCAGCCTCGGCATTTTAAGCTCCTATGAAACTCAACCTCTTTCTCCAATTAATTTAATAACGTCAATTATTCTGTCAAGAACGTCTCTTCTTTACCTGATATTTTTTCGGCGTTTATCATGTAACATAACTGGTATATCGGTATTGTTCGATCAAATCAAGTATGCTTCTACTGCTGTTCTATAAGATGTAGAAGATTCATGCTCAAGAATGCGTCCATATGGATTTTGGTTTGGTTTCAAAGCCTATTATAGTGAAACGGTTTTCAACTCTGCCAAACCATATACAGAATGAACGGAAGAATGTATCGTTCTGCTTCGAATAAGTTAGCCATGATCTTTTGAATTGTTCTTGATCTTCTTTTCTGTAATAAGCAATCTTGGAATTGTATGGAACGTCATCGTTAGGTTGATGATGTGGATGAAATTCGTGAAAAGCGAAAGTTCTCCTGGTTGGTGTTTGAAACGATAATTTACAAAGTTGTCTGTATTTGCTGGTTTCATAACTTCCAATTCGTCCCGATTTTAACCAATACTTTCATAGTGGTCATCCTCGGCACACTTAAAATCAAATTGTTTAAAAATAAAGAATTTCTAAAATTTTAACACTATAACAATACTTTCTCAGAAATAAAATTAGGGTCATCTGAAAGCTGCAAAGGCTCGTCACTTATATTTCTCATTTCCGAGTTGGGCCTTCGGCCCAACCGGCCTCGCACCCTGCGGCCTCCCGAGTTTTGCTCGGTAGCTCGGCTGTCTCAATCCGGCGCTGTTTCCGGTACACTTTGATGGCCTATTGGAATATTGACGCGGCGGTGGTAATGCCATTGTGGGTATAGTATTTTCAATATCAATTGCAACAACTCGTATAGGTTCAAAGGAAACGTCCCAGTCCACGTGACCTTAATTGACGTGCGGCAAAATGCAAAATATTTGGCTGGAGAGTCATAAATCATCATGTAAAAGAGGTGACGGCATATCAAACGAAATTGTCGGTAAGGGTGTGAAACGAGTTTTTATGATCTGCAATTGATATTGGAACTACTATACGTAGTTATACCAATTAAGTCCGCTCACTCTCCGATCACAAGAAACGCGACACTTTTTAACCACATCAAATGAGTTAATGCTGACAAAGGGAAAACCGAAAACCTGACAGATTTGTGCGATGGTAAGATTTTATATTCAAATCACCTAGCAAATTTATATTAATGGTAATGGTAAGTGTGGATGGTAACTGCCACAGCTGCGACCTGATTAGATTAATTGTGTCCCATCTTCTTCTGCTATCTCAAGGTGTACTCGTTTACAGTAGCCCCTCAAGCCTCAATTTCTTGAGGAATTTAAGGATTTTGAGGGGATCTATTCGTGGTATTTCTCCCACCGTCAGCTGCCGTGATCCCAGCATATTCAATCTCTTGTGATGTACAGCATAACTCTCCAACAATATATGGTAGGGTGTTTCTGGATGTTTCACACAGAATCTGCAGGTGCTGTCCTCCTCTAAACCTAGCTTCCTTAGGTGTTCTTTGAGTCTGCAGTGCCCCGTCAGAAATCCCGTGATTTTCTCTAGACTAGTTTTGCTCGGTTAAAATTGCCGAGGAGATCTTTGGCCTGCCCTAGTCCTGGAAGTCTTTGCCAGTATATTGCTACCATTGCTTCTTCAGTTTTATTGAGTTCTTCTTGGAAGCAAGATTTTCCAAGTCTGCAGAATGGTTCTGGCCCGATCAGTGGCGTTGATACCCCTTTTCGTGCCAGAGTGTCTACTTGTTCATTGTCCTCCACTCCAAAGTGCCCCGGCACCCAGAGGAGGATCACCTTGTTGTTCCAGCCTAGATCATTGAGTTTGTCTAGGCATTCCCAGACTATCTTCGGATTGATGTTATATGAGCTGAACGCTTTGATGGCTGCTTGACTATCGGAAAAGATTGCGATTTCCTTGTTCCGGTATTTCCTGTCGAGGATGAACTGAATACACTTTTCTGTGGCGTCAATTTCTGCTTGAAAAATGCTGGGGAACCGGCCCATGGGTTCAGAGAATTTGGTGCGAGTCCCAAAGACTCTTGCTCCAGTTCCGTCGGAAGTTTTGGACCCGTCCGAGTACCATGTTATGGTATTCCTTCCTAGTGCTCGAATGGATTCTGTACTCCATTCTTTCTTGGCATTTATATTATCCAGAGTGGCAATAAAACCATATACCGCAATATCGCTAATTTCTAAGAAAAATGCATACTTCTTATATTAATTTTTCTTTGAAACATATTTTAATTAAATAATATAATATATAGAATAAGTATATTGCGTATTGCGTATAAATGGAATTATGTCCCATTATGTATGGTGTTTCCAGATTTTATTGCCACATGTATGAATAACAAAATTTGGCGGGGGTGTTAGGTTGATTTGAACGTGAGTGGGCCCGTATCAGGCCCTTCACTGCGGCCAATGGCCTATTGTGGCGGGGGGGGGGGCAAATCCTTATCGCCGCCACTGGCGAGTGGCTGCTTCCGTCCGTTCATCTCCGAAGTTGGTCAAGATTTATTTAAGCTGTGCTAAGGCTGTATTTATACCACAGAACTCATACTTATATCTTATGACTATAAGTATGAGTTCTGTGATTTATACACGGCCGGTAGAGTTGGGGGTGTGGCTATGGCTGTTGACATCTTATTGGCTCGAGGTTGATCGATATTTTAATAGAACTTTTCTACCGTTTTTGAAAATAGGAGAGTTTAATGGTTTTCTCCTTTCTATTGAAATTATCCCTGTTTTTATGGATTTCGATACTTATTTTGATACCCTCTTGAATGGGGGCAAAAAGTTTCACGTCCCCAAGAAGTATATTTTGTGGTCTCCCTTGCTGAGCGCATGTTCAGCTACTGCCTATTGGTCTGTTTGACCTAACCTGCATTTCATGTTCCTTCGGCCTCGTACACTTCCCGACAAATAAAAATAGCACTTGATGCTTCATTACTTGATATGATAAATGATTTGAAAAATGATTCTTCACCAGGTGCAGACAAAATCAATAAAAAATTTATTGAAGAAAATAAAAAATTTCATTTCGGAACCCTTGGAAGGGTGGGGACAAAAAATTATTAGACAACTATAGACCAACATCACTAACAAATGGTTTAGGTAAAGTTTTAGAAAAATGCAACAAAAAAAGATTACAAACATTTTCAGAAGTTGAAAAAATAATTTCACCAACACAATATGGTTTTATAGATGGTATGCCCACCGAGGATGCTATTTTCAATGTCACTCATAATATTTACAAATGTCTTGATGAAAATAAAAAATGAATCGGCATCTTTCTCGACTTAAAAACATTCGACACTATATCACATCCAAAACTTCTCAAAAACTAAATAATTATATGGAATAAGAGGTATTTGTCTCAAACTATTTGAAAGTTATCTTATGAATAGAGAACAAATTGTTACAGTAAATAATATCGAAAGTAATTCAGAAATAATGAAATGTGGCGTACCTCAAGGAACAGTATTGTTATCTATATTAATGATCTTTTAAAAACTAATATGTAACTGGTAATCTTTATTCATATGCTGATGATACAGTATATATAGTTGAAGGAAATAACTGGACAGACACTGATGTTATAAATGCAGAAAAAGATATGTCAATTTTGAAAAATGATGACCTTCTTGCATTGAATAAAGATAAAACCAAATTTATGACTTTTACTTGTTATACCAAAATTCAACCGATCTTCACACAAATCAAAATTCATAGTTTGAAATGCAAGAAATAATTATCATCACATTGTGGTTGTTCCATAAAAATAGATTAAACTTCTGAAATCAAATTTATATCTATTCTTGTTCAAAATGGAAATCTCAAACTTTAGAACTATCGAAAAAATTAAGAAAAACTCTCATTCAGGGTTCATTACTCTTTATTCCATTCTATCTTGTCTTATTGAATTATTGCATGGGGTGGATCACATGATCATGTTATGCAAAAATTAGATTTCCTTCCGAAGTTTTATTCAATAAATAAGATACTGAATTTTCAACAAATTCATTATAAAATTTCCACAACGTATATAAAAAAATATTCTATGAAACTTGGAATGATTCAGCATGAATATGATACTAAAATTAAATCCAGGAACGACCTTCAACAAAGATATATTCTTTGAAACTGATGCAGCAACATTATGTATATTGGAAATAAAATTTATAACATATCACCATCAAATTGTAAAAAAATAGCTAGAAAGTCTTCAAAAAAATGCACAACTTGATATTGGAAAATAGTCTCAGAATAAACAATTTGTTCGAGTTATATTAAAACTTGTATAGAGCATTTTCTAAGAACAATTTTCATATTAGTGTCTTTCTGTATGACACTGCAAAATATTCATATCTTTTAAATCAATAACCTGAGTATATGTGTATGGATATATAGCAATGAATAAATAACTTTTAGTATGTATGTTTTATTAAATATTCACTTATTTCTATATTCATATAACATTCCATTTTATGTTTTATTAATACACTTTTATAAAATTTACCTAATCTCAAGTACAAGCATTTGCTCATTTGATTAGGTTGATTACATATACATTTTTTTGGTACAATTTTATGTATTCATATTTTGAGTTGAACTACTATTATTTATTATCATTTGTATAATGAAAAACAACCATTCTGAGCCTCAAGTGTCCTATTTTCATTTGTCGGGAAGTGTACCCATAGATCTTTTAGTTGTTCCGATGTATACACTCCTTTCCACATGTACAAGGTATATGCGATATACTACGGCAGCTGATAGAGGATCCCTCCTATCTTTAGCTGATCTAAGACTTTGTTGAATTTTTTTGTTGCCTTCAAAACTGTCTTGATTTTGTGTTTACCTAAGAGAACACTGTAATGATATATTTATTTACAGAACTAATATAATACCGAAGCCATTCAGATCTACATTTGCACCACTTTTTCACCTGGTCGTCTGTATGCACCACAGCTATACCGCATTATGGATACTTAAGAGAAAAGATATGAGTCATGTGACAGATCAGAGGGTACGCGATTTAGAAATATTTGCTCCGATATTCTTCACTTCATGGAACTTCGTAAGTAGAAACCTATTCTTGTTCAAATTAAAGTTGTTTCCTTCCATATTTTTATTTTACTTCAATTTTTTAAAATACTCGTCATCAAGGGAGTCATCCAGAGTTTTAATTTAACTAATTCGTGCAAATTATATTCTTCTGTTTGAATTTTCATTTCTTTCACACCATATCCTCATTGGACAAACTGTGAAGTCTTTTAAATTAATCGAAGTTTACCTATTTCAATACGAAGTATATCAGTTCTGCAACATCTGGAGACAAGAACATCAATGATATCGATCGTCAAGTACAGGCTAAAAACAGATATTCCGACCCTAACAGAAATTTGAGATTAAAAACATTTCATGCCAACACAAAGAGAGATTTGAGTCGGAACTCTTCCATGTGATGTAGCTCAAAAGTGGCAAAAATACCAACTTCCTCTACTGCTTTTACTCATCACCTAATGTCCTTTCCCATAGACTGGCCTCTGTGTAGTCTGTATCACTCAAAATGACCTTCATCCAGCAAACCTATCCAACCGCTTAAAACAAAAACGAAAATGTTTAGTTGACGATTTCCATTTGAAGGAAAAGGGAAATTTCGTTGGAAATGGGAATCAGAGTTCCGAAATTTTGTAAATGACGTAACATGTCGATTCTATGAAACATTTCTGTTCCTTGGAGGGAAAGAATTGTTGCTCCAGTCCTGAACATCTGCCATATGAAAAACCGTTCTTGTAATTCTCATCTTTAAAATTTGTATCGTATTTGGACTGATACAAAATTAAAGTATCTCTGTACGATTCGGCTACATCAAACTCTTGATCAATTTCCTCAACTCCAATGTCTTGGGCCAAAAGAACCCTTTTAACGTGCTCATCATTTATTAGACGAGTCAAAACAACTACCTGTTTTTTTTATTCTGCAAAAGAGTGTATTTCGTTCGAAGACTTTTACTTTGATTTATATTTATTATATTGACAGTATTACATCGGAAACTAATTTGATATATACCTATATACATATAACTCTCTTGATATATCAAGACAAATATACTCAGACATAACACTATCAATGAAAGTAAAGTTTCTTTTCTGAGAGATGCGATAATGAAACCACCACTTTTTCTGTTTCAGTTGATTCAAATTGTGTACTTCTTTGCTGCACTAAGTTACGACATTCTTCACATTTTATCGTTACGACCAGATCTTCAAGAAAAAATTTTGAAGCACAAAGGATTTATTTTTGCCAGTTCTCTCTTTCCCTTCTCAGTATTCGTGTCGTCCATGTTTTGGAGTGTTTACAACATAAACAGGGAGCTGGTACTTCCCGAAGTTGTGGACGAGTTTGTGCCACCATGGATTAACCACTGTTTACATACCAACATCCTAATTTTTACTGTTATAGAAGTTTTGATTGCCAACCAGATTCTACCCACCTTCAAGTCTGCTTTCATCGGACTGAATATAATCATCATTTCTTATCACACCTTGTAAGTTTGAATAATATATATCTATCGTATATTGATATAAATTATTATTGTTTTTTTGTAGGTTTGTCTTTGGGTACTTCGTGTCGGGAAGGTGGGCCTATGGACTATTTCATATTTTTACCTGGCCAGAGAGAATAGCTTTTGTTTTCTCGTATTATCTTTTCACTGTCTGGGCAATGAAGATTGGAATGAAAATTCAGAGTGTCAAGCACAGTTTTTTTAATGGAAAATGTTCGAAGAGATGTCAATAGCAAGCCAAATAATGTTGTGTGGTAGTGTGGGATACAATGTTTCATACAAATCTTGAATCTGGCTGAAATAAGGCATTCTGGACATTTACTTATTTTATTTTTTATTGATAGGAGGATCACGCTTCCTTTTATTAAAAAGCAGCATCAATGATACTTTCAATTTGAACTGGAACACCAGCGAGTATTACTAATTTTTCTAAATTTTGTACGGGGTTGGCCGAATTGGACACTTTTAAATGAAAGGTCAGAAATGTTTTTATAGAAACGAGGAACTTTTGACAGGAAAAAAGTTACAGCAACTTTTCGTAAATGCACAATTTCGAAAAATACGCTGTAACTCATAAACGATGATAGATATCGATATGCGGTTTTCACCATTAAGTTTGTAATAAAATTTGATCCTCAGACACTCAGTTTTAATCTATCTAGTGTGAAAACAGGACTTTCCCTTTAAAACTGTCCAATTTGGCCCATCATGTACATTTTTTACGTCTGGTAGGGTTACGTATCGTAAAATGGGGTTTCTTGAAATCCCGGGGAAACTTGATAACTGTGTAATTATGATATAATAAAAGGGTGGATTCAATATGTATGTGTATAATATTTTTCATAAATACACCAGGTAAAAGTTTCTTGATACCTGTAAAGTTAAATTATATTTTAAACAATCAAAATATTTTGAGAAATTTATATAGTTTCATTGTTTCATTTAAAAAATGTTTTCGAGAAAATAATTATCGAGGAACAATAAAAAAAGACTGCTCGATTACAATACTTGGCAAACGACGATGTAAGTGCATCTGAGGAGGATTTGGTGGCAATTCAAAATATTGCACAACTTGCAGAGGAGGAAAACAAATGTAATGAAGAGAAAGAATATAAGGAACATAAAGAGAAGGAGGAACATATGATAATTAAAGAAGAAAATATAAATAAAATATTAATTACCGATAAGATAAAAGTAGAATGGATACCGTAACCAACGTACATACCATACGAAGTCATAATTATTTTAATCCATTTTATCACTGAGAATTGTTATTTTTTGTTGATTCCTACCACCTGATAATTTATTTGTTCTCAAATAAGGATATTTATTTTTTATTGAGAAACCATTTGCAAAAAAGTTATGAGCATGTTTCAATTTTATGGAAGAGTAACAAAAAATTATTTATCTGCCATTAACAATAATTCGGTACTGAAAGGGTACACAACATAATTATGGTGAAATTCGGAATTACTATGCTCATGTAGTTTTAATCGTTACTGATATCCGTTTAAAAAAAAACTAATTTACAATAAATTTTTGCTAAAATGTAATTAAAACTCTTCGCGGTCCTTTGACGGGGCAGCTCCGGCAGTAAAAGTATTTTTTTGTTCTGATAAATAAAATAAATAAATCGAAACTCTGCGAATACATGTGAAATTAGTGCTAAAAATAGAACGTTTTGCGTTGAATCGATTTTTAGTGTTTTGTTGGTTGAGATATTTTGAAAACGATGCTTTGATCCCTTCAACTCCAGTTACAGCTTGTTGCAAAGCTTCTTCGTCATACCAAATATGTAATTTGTTAACTTGATAATGGTTGCAGTTAAACACTTACCGGCAATATGTACCATAACAATTTTTTATATATAACTCAAAATTCGCCCCGCCCACTAACCCCTCGAAGCTACTTAGCGGGCGGGTGAGAATTTCGCAAAAAAACGGTGGCTACGTAGGCAGGAAATGTTTGCGAAAAATAAGGTGTCAAGGAGGGAGCGCTAGTTCCATCCTAAATAATAAAAAAAATCAAAACTTGAAAAAGCAAAAAATATAGTATTGTAGGGGACCATTTTTGAATTTTTTTACGGAGGGGGAGAGAGGGGCAGACAATTTTTGGTTTCAAGGGGATGAAATAATTTTTTTCTAATTTTTTTGTCGTTTTGGAAGACTGGATAAAACCCCGTTTTTCTGTGACCCCCCGATAGTAGATATCAAATGAGAATGCAACGGGAGGAGGGTCTATACAAATGAGAGAGCAACGGGAGGCACCCGTCAGCAGATAGTGTACGAGAGCGCAACGGGAGGAAGGTATATACAAATGAGAGCGCTACGGGAGGTACTAATCAGTATATTGTACATGTGGCAATCGGTCATTGGCTTGATTTTGGTGATTACACGTTGCCGGTATGAATAGTGATGTACGAACAGATCAAAATTTCTTATACAAGGTGTATTATTGAAATGTTTCAACTTGATGTCATACACTTGATAAGTTTA
Organism: Chrysolina oricalcia; assembly: GCA_944452925.2. Taxonomy (NCBI): domain Eukaryota; kingdom Metazoa; phylum Arthropoda; class Insecta; order Coleoptera; family Chrysomelidae; genus Chrysolina; species Chrysolina oricalcia. Next base: position 27,783,258 of record OX101811.2, on the reverse strand, counting down.
AGATATGAAGTAAACATCTGAATGAATTTCAATGTGGTATGTCCCAAGGACTAGTTCTCTGGGCATTTTACTATTACAAGTTATTCCAATGTAGTGTGCTCCAAGGATCAGTTCTCTGGACAATTTTCTGTTACAAGTTATTTCATTTGTTGTGCCTCAAGGAACATTCACATAGACAGAGACTATAATATTTTTGAATTTCAATGTGGCATACCTCAAGGACCAGTTCGTTGGGAATTTTTCACAAATAATAAATTAATTTCAAAGTGTTAAGCTTCAAGGACCAGTTTTCTGGGAATTTTTCATCTACTAGTCATTTCAGTTTTTGTGCCCCAAAGAAAAAACACATAGACTACAACTACACCAATTCAAAATTCCATTTTAGCATTCCGCAAGGATCAGTTCTTTGGGCATTATTATATATAATAAATAATTTCAATGAGGTGAGCCTCCAGGACCAGTGCTCTGGTCATTTTTCTATTACAAGTTATTCCAATGTAGTGTGCTTCGACGACCAGTTCTCTGAAAATTTTTTCTATCACAAGTTATTTCAGTTTTTGCGCCTCAAGGAACAATCACATAGACTTCAACATTTTTCAAATCTCAATGTGCTATACCTCAAAGACCTGGTAAGCCTTAAGGACCAGGTTTCTAGGCATTTTTTTACAGATTAGGTATTTCAGTTTTTGTGCCTCAAAGAACAATCACATAGACAACGCTTTCACCATTTTCAAATTTCAATGCGGTACACCTCAAGGACCAGTTCTTGGAATTACTTGGGATTTGCTGACGCTACAGTTCTGGTTACAAAGAGGTCAACGAAATTCAATGCAAGTTCAATGACCTCTTTCAAGGTCAATAAGTGCACGTGTCAGGTATCAGATTACCTGAAATTTTCTGACGCCACGTTTCCGGTTATAGTCAAGTTTCGACAAGTAGGAGAAATCCAAGATGGGTCCAATGACCTCTTTCCATATCATGAAGTGCACGTGTCAGACATCAAAGTACCTGGGATTCGCTGACACCATGGTTTCGGTTACAGAGAGGTCAGCAAAATTCAATACGGGTTGAATGGCCTATTTCAAGGTTGATGAATAGACGTGTCAGATATCAAATTACCTGGAATTTGCTGATGCTATAGTTCCGGTTACAGATAGTTCATTGAAATTCGATACGGGTTCAATCACCTATTTCAAGGTAAATAAGTGTACGTGTCAGATATCAAATTACCAGAAATTCTCTGACGACATAGTTCCGTTTACAGATAGGTCATATTACCTGGAATTAGCTGACGTGGTAGTCCTAGTTACAAACAAGTCTCGACAAGTAGGAGAAATTCAATATGGGTTCGATGACCTATTTCAAGGTCAATAATAAGTGCTCGTGTTAGGTATCAGATTACCTGGAATTCGATGACGCAATAGTTCCGATCAGCGAAAATCAATACGGGTTGAACAACCTATTTCAAGGTTTATGAATCCACGTGTCAGATACCAAATTATCTTGAATTTGCTGAGTTCACGTTACAGACCAGTCTCGACAAGTACGAGGAACTTGAAACAGGTTCAATTCGTGAGTTCACGTGTTCGAGTGTCTGTGGGTTCGTGTATTTGTTTGTGATCATGTGATCTTGTGTTCAAACCTCAGATACACATAGAGCGCCACAGACAGCTGTTTGATCGCGTGTTCTTATGTTTGTTTGTGTGCCTGTTTGTTCGTTTGTTCGCTTGTTCTTGTGTTCTTGTTTCTACGTGTGTTCAACTGTCTGTGTGTTCGTGCTTGTTCGAGTGTTCGCGTCTTCAGGTGTTCGAGTGTTCGTATTTGTTTGTTCGCGTGTTCAGGTGTTCGTGTGTTCTACTGTCCGTGTGTCCGTGTTTGTTCGTGTGTTTGCCTATTCGCATGTTGGTGTGTATATGTTTGTGTTCATGTTTCTGTGTTCTAGTCGCAGATGGTCATAGAGCGCCACAGGCAGCCTCAGATGACCACTGACAACCTCAGATCCCAACAGCTAGCCACTGCTAACAACAGAAAGCCACAGATGAATAGCCACAACTCAGTTCTGCTGGCCACTGCTACCCACAGAAAGCCACAGATAACCAATGATAACCTCAGATCTCCACAGCTAGCCACTACTAACCACAGAAAGCCACAGATAGTCACGGATAGCCACATATGGCGATGATTAGCCACAACTCATTTATTCACAGATAACAACCCGTATTGACTTTTTCTGACCTTTCTGCTACCAGAACTATGGCGTCAACGAATTTCAGGTAATATGATATGCGATACGTGCATTCATCAACCTTGAAATAGATCATTCAACCTATCTAGGATTTCCCCGTCTAGATGAATTTGTAACCGGAAATGTGTGAAATATAATATCATCCCACTACTCCAGTAAGTATTCTTTCAAGTCAAATCGACATTGTCTTCAGTCTTTTGGAGTAATTCAATTGAAACCGATGAAACTCCCACCCATGAAATCTCGCTTTGGGCTCATTTCCACTTATAAGCAATGCCATTCAGTTCACTTGAAAATATTCCAAGTCAACTTGAAGTAGCTTTTTGAAGTTATTCATCCGGTAAAATCTCACTCAAAAACTTTTCTTTTAACACAATGCACGAACCTTATTATGGCAATAAAATTGAAAAATGCTAAAGTCTTCGTCTGAGTTGTCGTTCCTCGAGGCACAAAATCTGAAATCACTTATTATAATGAAAAATGCCCAAACTCCTGGTCTTAGAGGCTTACCACATTGAAATGATTTACGATATAAACAATAATGGTCAGAGAATTGGTCCTTGAAGCACACCACACTGTAATAGAAAAATGCCCCAAGAACTAGTCCTTGAGGTGTACCACAACGAAATTTGAAAAATGGTGGAAGCGTTGTCTACAGATTGTTCTTTGAGGCACGAAAACTGAAATGATTTGTAAAATAAAAATGCCTAGAAAACTGGTCCTTGAGGCTTACCACATTAAAATAATTTATTATATATATATATATATATATATATATATATTTATATATTTATATATATATATAATGCCCAACGAACTGGTCCTTAAGGTATAGCACATTGTAATTTGGAAAATGTTGAAGACTCTGTCTATGTGATTGTTCCTTGAGGCACAAAAACTGAAATAGCTTGTGATAGAAAAATGTCGGGAGAACTGGTCCTTGAGACTTACCTCATCGAAATAATTTATTATATTATAAAAAACGCTCCAAGCACTGGTCCTTGAGGTGTACCACAACAAAATTTGAAATATGGCGGAAGAGGCTTACCACATTAAAATAATTTATTATATATATATAAAATGCCCAACGAACTGGTCTTTGAGGTATAGCACATTGTAATTTGGAAAATGTTGAAGACTCTGTCTATGTGATTGTTCCTTGAGACACAAAAACTGAAATAACTTGTAATAGAAAAGTGTCCGGAAAACTGGTCCTTGAAGTACATTACATTAGAATAGCTTGTAATAGAAAAATGCCGAGAGAACTGGTCCTTGAGACTCACCTCATCAAAATAATTTATTATATATAAAAAATGCTCCAAGAACTGGTTCTTGAGGTGTACCACAACAAAATTTGAAAAATGGCGGAAGAGTTGTCTATGTGATTGTTCTTTGAGGCACGAAAACTGAAATAATTTGTAAAAGGAAAATGCCTAGAAAAATGCTCCTTGAAGCTTACCACATTAAAATAATTCATTATATATATATATATATATATATATATATATATATATATATACAGTGACCGGCAGAAAGTACGCATCATATGGGAATTTTTTTTATTAATAAATTTTGACAAATATTGATACTTGCAATCGCTTCTGCATCAAAAGAAACCCCAAAAGACGTTGTACAGTGCCGTTCGTCTTTTCGAGGTTGGCGGGAAATTTAAAAAAATTGAAAATTATTTCTCAAAACACACTTGTTTGTGAAAATATCGAGAAATGTTAAAAAGAAAAGTTGTTCAGATTGACATTTTATAGCTATGTACAAGTTTTGAAAAAGATCTGAGATAAAAAAATAAAAATCAATTTTTTGCCACAAAAAAAAATCTTTTTGGAAACATACATTTTTGACGAAGAAACTCATTAGTAAAGCCAACACTAATATTTCAAATAATGTTTTGTGAAGATTCGCAAGCTATTCCTATTTTATTCGGAGAAAATTTGAAATCTGTGATTTTGCAGTGTGATCAGCTGCTTCATAAGAAGTCACTGAAATATCTACAGGACATTATAATTCTGATAATTTTTATTATTAATTAAGAACCAAGTATCTACACAATTTCAATTTGAAATTCTTAATATGTCCTGTAGATATTTCAGTGACTTCTTATGAAGCAGCTGATCACACTGCAAAATCACAGATTTCAAATTTTCTCCGAATAAAATAGGAATAGCTTGCGAATCTTCACAAAACATTATTTGAAATATTAGTGTTGGCTTTACTAATCAGTTTCTTCGTCAGAAATGTATGTTTCCAAAAAGATTTTTTTTTTGTGGCAAAAAATTGATTTTTATTTTTTTATCTCAGATCTTTTTCAAAACTTGTACATAGCTATAAAATGTCAATCTGAACAACTTTTCTCATTAACATTTCTCGATATTTTCACAAACAAGCGTGTTTTGAGAAATAATTTTCAAATTTTTTAAATTTCCCGCCAACCTCGAAAAGACGAACGGCACTGTACAACGTCTTTTGGGGTTTCTTTTGATGCAGAAGCGATTGCAAATATCAATATTTGTCAAAATTTATTAATAAAAAAAATTCCCATATGATGCGTACTTTCTGCCGGTCACTGTGTATATATATATATATATATATATATATATATATATATATATATATAATGCCCAACGAACGGGTCCTTGAGGAATAGCACATTGTAATTTGGAAAATGTTAAAGTCTCTGTCTATGTGATTGTTCCTTGAGGCACAAAAACTGAAATAACTTGTAATAGAACAATGTCCAGAGAACTGGTCCTTGAAGTACATTACATTAGAATAGCTTGTAATAGAAAAATGCCCATAGAACTGGCCCTTGAGTCTTACCTCATCGAAATACTTTATTATATATAAAAATGCTCCAAGAACTGGTCCTTGAGGTGTACCACAACGAAATTTGAAAAATGGTGGTGATTGTTCTTTGAGGCACGAAAACTGAAATAATTTGTAAAAGAAAAATGCCTAGAAAACTGGTCCTTGAGGCTTACCAAATTAAAATAACTGATTATATATATGAAATGCCCAACGAACTGGTCCTTGACGAATAGCACATTGTCATTTGGAAAATATTAAAGTATATGTCTATGTGATTGTTCCTTGAGGCACAAAAACTGAAATAACTTTTAATAGAAAAATGTCCAGAGAACTGGTCCTTGAAGTACACTACACTGGAATAACTTGTAATAGAAAAATGCCCAGAGAACTGGTCCTTGAGGCTTACCTCATCAAATAATTTATTATATATAAAAAATGTCCCAAGAACTGGTCTTTGGGGTGTACCACAATAAAATTTGAGAAATGGGGAAAGCGTTGTCTATGCGATTGCTCTTTGAGGCACAAAAACTGAAATAATTTGTGGGAGAAAAATGCCTAGAAAACTAGTCCTTGAGGCTTACCACATTAAAATACTTTATTGTATATATAAAATGCCCAACGAACTGGTCCTTGAGGTATAGCACATTGAAATTTGAAAAATGTTTAATTCTCTGTCTATGTGATTGTTCCCTGAGGCAAAAAACTGAAATAACTTGAAATGGAAAAATGTCCATAGAACTGGTCCTTGAAGCACACTACATTGGAATAACTTGTAATAGAAAAATGCCACGTGAACTGGTCTCGAGGCTTACCACATTGAAATAATTCATTATATTTAAAAAATGTCCAACGAACTGGTCCTTGAGGTGTACCATAATGAAAGTTGAAAAATGGTGAAAGCGATGTCTATGTGATTGTTCTTTGAGGCACAGAAACTGAAATAATTTGTTAAAGAAAAATGCCTAGAAAATTGGTCCTTGAGGCTAACCACATTAAAATAAAATCCTTGTTCCGCAGCTATTGAGCTTGACACAGATATGCGAAAGGTTGGAATAACTAATCAGCCCGATGTAAATGAAACTACTGAGAGTGGAATATTTCACAATATTTCAAGCATTGGAGTTGATAGGAATAACAGGTGAAGGAATGAAATTGTCACACAGGAGAGAAAATAATGCTAATACATTTATGATAGAGATATTGTTACATGAATGCACACACGTTCGGTAATGGTAAGGTCAACGCATGGGTACTGAAGGATGGGAAGACAGAGCTGGTAGTGTCGATTTCGATGAATCTACCGAGCGTGGAATGATTAACAATAATAAGCCTGGAAACTAAATACTTAAATGGTTTATATCAGAGATATCCTTTGAATAATAATTTCATTTTCACATCTCTGAACCGTAAGTGAATATTTTTGTGCTTTTCATACTCTATCAGATATCTTACCAGTACCTAGGCACTGCGCGCACTGTAAAAAATGCAATTCTGGATTATCAGTTTTCACAAATAATTATTATTGCAAAAATACATGACAGAGCGATCGGAAATGAAACTGAATCTAACGTGGCGACATAATGTCTGGAGGTGTACGGTTTATTCAGTTCATTAACATTAGAAATTCTCGCTTATAAAATTATAATTTTTGGTAAAATATATCAGAAAGTAGGTACAGTGTGAAATCATCCGAAATTCAAACGCCCTTTGGAAATCGAGTTTTCACAAATCGAAATCGAATAGTTTCTGGTATGTTTGGGGTATGAAAATGGCACTTTCTTCAGCCTGATTATTTTAATGGCTATGACGTGCTCATTCCTTTACTGAGAAAGTAAAATGTAAAATGTTTTTTAATATGTAGGGAAGTTTATCAGTACCTACCTACTTATTTCTTATGACTTTTTTTCTGACATCTAAGATTGTGGTAGGATAATAAAACAGACCGCTTATAAAAAATATACTGGGTGAACTGGGATCAAATGAATTGCTGCTAATTAGAAATACCTATACCGGGTGAATTAAACATCGAAGTTAATTCACAGTGAAATTGCAAATGTAACGTGTAATGGGGTTGTAGTTACAATAAAATATACAGACTAATTACATATATTTATACAGAGCGAATAGCAAATCTAAGAACACAAGTTTTTGGGAATTTGGTGGTTCAGTTCGTAAACAAAACTCAGTGGTAATCCAGAATCCAGACCTTGCGTGGGCTGAACAAATGCCTTGCTCCCAAAAAGTGTAAAGCATTATGAGCAAGAATAATGTAACTTTGTGAATCCAGAGGCACTGCAACTGAGAAGACATAGTGGGATTTGACGGGTTCACCTATAATTGATCTGGTTAATTTGCTAGCATAATAATAATAATAAATGGTATTTTTTCTCCTGGCGGAGTTTTGCTGAGCTATTCTTCCACTCAACCAATAATTGGTGCTTTGATAAATAATAATAATAGTTGTACCCCACCTTTATGGACTCAATCTTTTGGGATTCATCAATATGATTATTTGGGAATAATGCTAATATTTTATCAGTTTCTACAGAATGTTCTGATACATTATCTTCACAATTTCCCATACACCATGTAGTTATTATAAAATTAGCTGTGCGACTGCGAGTCATCTGTTACTCATTTATGGAAAAATAACTCAACTGATTGAGATGTAATTTTACAGGAACTCAGTATTCATATCTGGAAAGAATGAAGGAAATTTTCCACAGTTTCAAGAAGATGGAATCAGTTTCAATAGCTTGTGGTAGATAATCATAACATTACATTCCTTACCACTAAAACACTATGGTTGAACCAATGTTCAAATCGTCTGAAATTATCCAACATATAACATTTTCTACGAATAGCTTTCTTGGCACGTGGTCTTCTACATAGTTTAGAGGGTAATTTCAAAGGAAACATTAGTTCATGAGAAGATTTAATCATCCACAAGTACTGTTTTTTAGCGAAGAAATATAAAAATCCTGTTTGCTGTCCCAGCTATTTGCCAAGGCCGTCATAGGGCCTCATCAGTTGCCATGGCCTTAGGTGTTTCAGGGCTTTGACAATGAAAATAATACACACTTGCTATCGAAAATTCCATCATCTTCCGGTAGCCATTGTCTACCTTTAAGATTATGATGAAAACACAAAAAAATCTTCTATGTCTCTTTAAAATAATACTGCTTCAAACAATATTTGAGTTTTTTAAGTAGATTGATAGGCCATTTAGTAAAATATTTTTATTCGAGTTTCCAAATCAATCAGACACAGGAGTATCGGTAATTCTTTTCATAAATATATTTTTATCTTGTAAAAATCTGCCAAACGGTGCACACTGAAATCTTTCAATTTTCTCAAATGCGACATAGGACTGTATCATTTTCTCCAGTGTAAAATCAAACCAGCGTTTACCAATTTTTCTTTTGGAAATTCAAATTAATAATTTCGAAATGTTTGGTATTTTTTCGAATACGAATTACTCAACCGTTACATCTTTGAAGTAAGTGTGAAATACCTTCAAAGTCACAATATACTCTCACAAAATGAACCTGCATAGATGTGGTCCCTGCAGAACCTCTGGTGTCGTAAGAAGGACGAAAGATTCTTGGAGTATTACCATTCAATCCGATTCAAGTAGTTGAATTGAGATATGCCCAATTGCCTAGGTACTGGTAAGATATCTGATAAAGTATGAAAAGCACAAAAATATTCACTTACGGTTCAGAGATGTAAAAATGAAATTATTATTCAAAGGATATCTCTGATATAACAATATAACAATATAGCCCAAAATGACTTTGATTTGATATGTTTGACAGAGACTTGGTTGACTCCTGGCATTCTGAATTCCGAAATTGTTAGCGATCGGTACATCGTTTATAGGAAAGACCGAAATCTCGATCTCACAACTGCAACTAGAGGTGGTGGGGTATTAATAGCCATTGACTCACGATTTCATGTTGAGCCTTTGGATCTCAACTTCATAACCGAATCTCTTCCCGATATTGATATCATTGGTGCGAAAATAATTTTCTACAATTCTTCTTTTTATTTAATTAACATCTACATACCACCGAATACATCTTTGGATTCCTACGATGATGTCTTTGAAGCTATATGCAGTCTTCAATATTTACTGAATGATGACAGTAATTTAATAGTAATTGGAGATTTCAATATTCCCGATTATGTTTCTCTCTTCGGTACCAATTCAGATAATAATAAATTAATCAGTTCTTTAGAAAACTTTTTGAATTTTTTAGGCCTTACCCAACAAAATGAATCTCGTAACATCAACAATAGAATCTTAGATTTAGTATGTAGTAGACTTCCAATAAACATTCTACAGACATTATTTCCTCTGATTCCCATTGACGTGCATCACCCCCGCTGGAATTTTCTCTGAAATTCTTTCCGAAACCAAAAAAATTTATAACAAATAGCTTAAAAAAATTCAACTTCAAAAAATCTAATTTTCCTGCACTTTATGATGAGCTTTTGAAAACAAATTGGAATTTTTTGGAAAATCATAATAACGTCGACATCGCTTGTGATGAGTTTTACAATTTATTAAATAACATCTTCACAGAATATGTTCCTAAAACCACTGGTAGAAAATCATCCTATCCACCGTGGTTTACAGGTGATATCATAAGGCAATTGAAAGCAAAAAGTAGTTATTTGAAAATATACAAATCAGGGGGTGATGCGGAACACCTCGAAAAATACAAAGCTCTTCGCAGAGACTTAAAAAAAGATATTTCCATTGCTCATACCAATTATATTCGTAAAACTGAAGATAACTTAGCAAATGAGCCATCTAAGTTTTGGGCGCATGTAAATAATCTTCGTGATAGTTCATCTATTCCTAGTTCTTTGAATTATAAAGATGACCAATTAACTGACCCCCAACAAGTAGTTGATGGCTTTGCTTCCTTTTTTGAATCTGCCTACATTGAGTCATCGAAGTATCGGCAATCTGAAACAAACGATTTTACTAATATACCAACCTTATCTGTACCCAAAATCACTGAAAATGACGTACTGAAGTCGCTGAAGAAATGCAAACCAAAAATGACAATAGGTCCCGATGGCATTCCATCGTTTCTCTTGAAAGACTGTGCTTTAATATTCGCTAAACCACTATCTACTATTTTCAACTTGGCTCTGGCATCACTTCGTTTTCCCAATACATGGAAAGATGGTAAAATTTGCCCTGTCTTCAAGAAAGGTGACAAAAATATGGTTGAGAATTACAGACCGATTGTAATACTATGTAACTTCAGTAAATTGTTTGAAATGGTCTTATATGATGCTTTATTTGCGCATGTCAGATATCAGATTGTAGAAAATCAGCATGGTTTCATTAAGGGTCGATCAACTACAAGTAATTTAACATGCGTCACTCAATTCATTGCAGATGCCTTGGACAAGTCCTCGCAAGTCGATGTCATTTACACAGATTTTTCCAAGGCCTTTGATAGGCTTGATCACGGTATACTTCTTAGAAAACTCTCATCATTTGGCTTGACCAACAACTTCATTCTTTTTCTGGAGTCTTATCTGAGCGGAAGGCGTTTGAGGGTTCAGTACCATGGCTTCAGCTCTGTAGAAATAAAGTCATCTTCTGGTGTCCCTCAAGGATCTGTACTTGGTACATTATTATTCATAATTTTTATAAATGATATTTGTATGGGCATTGACTCGGAAATCCTCCTATATGCAGATGACTGTAAACTGTTTCGTCAGATCACCTCTCTGGGTGATAGTTGGTGTCTTCAGAACGACATAAATATATTGAATGAATGGTGCGAAGTCAATTCATTAACTCTGAATATAACAAAGTGTAATGTCGTCACGTATACTCGTAAAAAAACACCAATTGATTCCACCTACACCGTAAATGGCCATCAGCTGCAGAAAGTGGCAGAGTTCAAAGATCTAGGAATAGTCTTCGATGCAAAGTTAACATTTTCACATCACGTAAGTACCATTGCTAAAAACGGTTTAAAAATACTTGGTTTCATTATTAGAAATTCCAAATGGTTTATTGAAACTGAAACTCACTTACTCCTCTTCGATGCACTTGTGAGATCGAAACTTGAATATGGCAGCGTTGTATGGAATCCTGGATACAGCACTTATATAAATAACATAGAAAATATTCAGAGGCGATTTTTGAAGTACATGAGTTTCAGATGTGATGGAGTTTATCCAAATCGTGGCGTTCCACACGATCAACTGCTCTCTAGATATCAAGTCAACTCTCTATATAAACGTCGTGAATATTTGGGAATAATATTTTTGCATAAAATCCTTGTATCACGAATTGACTGTCCATTTTTGCTCTCAAAAATAAATTTACATGTGCCTCGGCTACCTGTACGTAATATTTCTACATTTTACTTTCCCGCTCCACTAACGAATGTACTTCATTTCTCGCCTCTGTATACTATATGTCGAGACCACTTGTCAATTCAGAGTAATGTGGACATTTTTCATTGTAAGCCAATCGACATTAAGCGGGCTATTCTGACATGATTTTTCTTTTTATATATATATATATATATATATATATATATATATATATATATATATATATATATATATATATATATATATATATATATATATATATATATATATATATATATATATATATATATATATATATATCAAGTTCTTTCAATCACTGCTGTAGTGCCGTGTGTGAACTTTTTTCTCATTGAGTTTTTTTCAGTTCACACACGGAATTTCTGCATGTGTTATATTTTTTACTATATGATTTTCTACTTTTCTTTTATTGTTTAATATGGCGAAATGCCCTCAACATTTTTTTGCCTCATTCTGTAAAAGGCCCTGGCTGTAGAATGATGTACTCAATAAATAAATAAAAATAAATAAATAAATAAACCATTTAAGTATTTAGTTTCCAGGCTTATTATTGTTAATCATTCCACGCTCGGTAGATTCATCGAAATCGACACTACCAGCTCTGTCTTCCCATCCTTCAGTACACATGCGTTGACCTTACCATTACCGAACGTGTGTGCATTCATGTAACAATATCTCTATCATAAATGTATTAGCATTATTTTCTCTCCTGTGTGACAATTTCATTCCTTCACCTGTTATTCCTATCAACTCCAATGCTTGAAATAATGTGAAATATTCTACTCTCAGTAGTTTCATTTACATCGAGCTGATTAGTTATTCCAACCTTTCGCATATCTGTGTCAAGCTCAATAGCTGCGGAACAAGGATTTTAATGTGGTTAGCCTCAAGGACCAATTTTCTAGGCATTTTTCTTTAACAAATTATTTCAGTTTCTGTGCCTCAAAGAACAATCACATAGACATCGCTTTCACCATTTTTCAACTTTCATTATGGTACACCTCAAGGACCAGTTCTTGGGGCATTTTTTAAATATAATGAATTATTTCAATGTGGTGAGCCTCAAGGACCAGTTCACTGGGCATTTTTCTATTACAAGTTATTCCAATGTAGTGTGCTGCATGGACCAGTTCTATTGACATTTTTCTATTTCAAGTTATTTCAGTTTTTTTGCCTCAGGGAACAATCACATAGACAGAGAATTAAACATTTTTCAAATTTCAATGTGCTATACCTCAAGGACCAGTTCGTTGGGCATTTTTTAAATATAATGAATTATTTCAATGTGGTAAGCCTCAAGGACCAGTTCACGTGGCATTTTTCTATTACAAGTTATTCCAATGTAGTGTGCTTCAAGGGCCAGTTCTATGGACATTTTTCCATTTCAAGTTATTTCAGTTTTTTGCCTCAGGGAACAATCACATAGACAGAGAATTAAACATTTTTCAAATTTCAATGTGCTATACCTCAAGGACCAGTTCGTTGGGCATTTTATATATACAATAAAGTATTTTAATGTGGTAAGCCTCAAGGACTAGTTTTCTAGGCATTTTTCTTCCACAAATTATTTCAGTTTTTGTGCCTCAAAGAGCAATCGCATAGACAACGCTTTCTCCATTTCTCAAATTTTATTGTGGTACACCCCAAAGACCAGTTCTTGGGACATTTTTTATATATAATAAATTATTTCGATGAGGTAAGCCTCAAGGACCAGTTCTCTGGGCATTTTTCTATTACAAGTTATTCCAGTGTAGTGTACTTCAAGGACCAGTTCTCTGGACATTTTTCTATTACAAGTTATTTCAGTTTTTGTGCCTCAAGGAACAATCACATAGACATATGATTTAATATTTTCCAAATGACAATGTGCTATTCGTCAAGGACCAGTTCGTTGGGCATTTCATATATATATAATCAGTTATTTTAATTTGGTAAGCCTCAAGGACCAGTTTTCTAGGCATTTTTCTTTTACAAATTATTTCAGTTTTCGTGCCTCAAAGAACAATCACCACCATTTTTCAAATTTTGTTGTGGTACACCTCAAGGACCAGTTCTTGGAGCATTTTTCATATATAATAAAGTATTTCGATGAGGTAAGACTCAAGGGCCAGTTCTATGGGCATTTTTCTATTACAAGCTATTCTAATGTAATGTACTTCAAGGACCAGTTCTCTGGACATTGTTCTATTACAAGTTATTTCAGTTTTTGTGCCTCAAGGAACAATCACATAGACAGAGACTTTAACATTTTCCAAATTACAATGTGCTATACCTCAAGGACCAGTTCGTTGTGCATTTTATATATATATATATATATATATATATATATATATATATAATAAATTATTTCTATTTTCTAGGCATTTTCCTTTTACAAATTATTTCAGTTTTCGTGCCTCAAAGAACAATCACATAGACAACTCTTCCGCCATATTTCAAATTTTGTTGTGGTACACCTCAAGGACCAGTGCTTGGAGCGTTTTTTATAATATAATAAATTATTTCGATGAGGTAAGTCTCAAGGACCAGTTCTCTGGGCATTTTTCTATTACTAGCTATTCTAATGTAATGTACTTCAAGGACCAGTTCTCCGGACATTTTTCTATTACAAGCTATTTCAGTTTTTGTGCCTCAAGGAACAATCACATAGACAGAGTCTTCAACATTTTCCAAATTACAATGTGCTATACCTCAAGGACCAGTTCGTTGGGCATTATATATATATATATATATATATATATATATATATATATATATAATAAATTATTTTAATGTGGTAAGCCTCAAGGACCAGTTTTCTAGGCATTTTTATTTTACAAATCATTTCAGTTTTCGTGCCTCAAAGAACAATCTGTAGACAACGCTTCCACCATTTTTCAAATTTCGTTGTGGTACACCTCAAGGACCAGTTCTTGGGGCATTTTTCTATTACAATGTGGTGTGCTTCAAGGACCAATTCTCTGACCATTATTGTTTATATCGTAAATCATTTCAATGTGGTAAGCCTCTAAGACCAGGAGTTTGGACATTTTTCATTATAATAAGTGATTTCAGATTTTGTGCCTCGAGGAACGACAACTCAGACGAAGACTTTAGCATTTTTCAATTTTATTGCCATAATAAGGTTCGTTCAGTGTGTTAGAAGAAAAGTTTTTGAGTGAGATTTTACCGGATGAATAACTTCAAAAAGCTACTTCAAGTTGACTTGGAATATTTTCAAGTGAACTGAATATCATTGCTTATAAGTGGAAATGAGCCCGAAGCGAGATTTCATGGGTGGGAGTTTCATCGGTTTCAATTGAATTACTCCAAAAGACTGAAGACAATGTCGATTTGACTTGAAAGAATACTTACTGGAGTAGTAGGATGATATTATATTTCACACATTTCCGGTTACAAATTCATCTAGACGGGGAAATCCTAGATAGGTTCAATGATCTATTTCAAGGTTGATGAATGCACGTATCGCATATCATATTACCTGAAATTCGTTGACGCCATAGTTCTGGTAGCAGAAAGGTCAGAAAAAGTCAATACGGGTTGTTATCTGTGAATAAATGAGTTGTGGCTAATCATCGCCATATGTGGCTATCCGTGACTATCTGTGGCTTTCTGTGGTTAGTAGTGGCTAGCTGTGGAGATCTGAGGTTATCATTGGTTATCTGTGGCTTTCTGTGGGTAGCAGTGGCCAGCAGAACTGAGTTGTGGCTATTCATCTGTGGCTTTCTGTTGTTAGCAGTGGCTAGCTGTTGGGATCTGAGGTTGTCAGTGGTCATCTGAGGCTGTCTGTGGCGCTCTATGACCATCTGCGACTAGAACACAGAAACATGAACACAAACATATACACACCAACATGCGAATAGGCAAACACACGAACAAACACGGACACACGGACAGTAGAACACACAACACCTGAACACGCGAACAAACAAATACGAACACTCGAACACCTAAAGACGCGAACACTCGAACAAGCACGAACACACAGACAGTTGAACACACGTAGAAACAAGAACACAAGAACAAGCGAACAAACGAACAAACAGCCACACAAACAAACATAAGAACACGCGATCAAACAGCTGTCTGTGGCGCTCTATGTGTATCGGAGGTTTGAACACAAGATCACATGATCACAAACAAATACACGAACCCACAGACACTCGAACACGTAAACTCACGAATTGAACCTGTTTCAAGTTCCTCGTACTTGTCGAGACTGGTCTGTAACGTGAACTCAGCAAATTCAAGATAATTTGGTATCATAAACCTTGAAATGGTTGTTCAACCCGTATTGATTTTCGCTGATCGGAACTATATTGCGTCATCGAATTCCAGGTAATCTGATACCTAACACGAGCACTTATTATTGACCTTGAAATAGGTCATCGAACCCATATTGAATTTCTCCTACTTGTCGAGACTTGTTTGTAACTAGGACTACGACGTCAGCTAATTCCAGGTAATATGACCTATCTGTAAACGGAACTATGTCGTCAGAGAATTTCTGGTAATTTGATATCTGACACGTACACTTATTTACCTTGAAATAGGTGATTGAACCCGTATCGAATTTCAATGAACTATCTGTAACCGGAACTATAGCATCAGCAAAT
This sequence comes from Chrysolina oricalcia, assembly GCA_944452925.2. Classification (NCBI taxonomy): domain Eukaryota; kingdom Metazoa; phylum Arthropoda; class Insecta; order Coleoptera; family Chrysomelidae; genus Chrysolina; species Chrysolina oricalcia. The sequence continues at coordinate 27,767,184 of OX101811.2, read as the reverse complement.
TCCAGGTAATTTGATATCTGACACGTCTATTCATCAACCTTGAAATAGGCCATTCAACCCGTATTGAATTTTGCTGACCTCTCTGTAACCAAAACCATGGTGTCAGCGAATCCCAGGTACTTTGATGTCTGACACGTGCACTTCATGATATGGAAAGAGGTCATTGGACCCATCTTGGATTTCTCCTACTTGTCGAAACTTGACTATAACCGGAAACGTGGCGTCAGAAAATTTCAGGTAATCTGATACCTGACACGTGCACTTATTGACCTAGAAAGAGGTCATTGAACTTGCATTGAATTTCGTTGACCTCTTTGTAACCAGAACTGTAGCGTCAGCAAATCCCAAGTAATTCCAAGAACTGGTCCTTGAGGTGTACCGCAATGAAATTTGAAAATGGTGAAAGCGTTGTCTATGTGATTGTTCTTTGAGGCACAAAAACTGAAATACCTAATCTGTAAAAAAATGCCTAGAAACCTGGTCCTTAAGGCTTACCAGGTCTTTGAGGTATAGCACATTGAGATTTGAAAAATGTTGAAGTCTATGTGATTGTTCCTTGAGGCGCAAAAACTGAAATAACTTGTGATAGAAAAAATTTTCAGTGAACTGGTCGTCGAAGCACACTACATTGGAATAACTTGTAATAGAAAAATGACCAGAGCACTGGTCCTGGAGGCTCACCTCATTGAAATTATTTATTATATATAATAATGCCCAAAGAACTGATCCTTGCGGAATGCTAAAATGGAATTTTGAATTGGTGTAGTTGTAGTCTATGTGTTTTTTCCTTGGGGCACAAAAACTGAAATGACTAGTAGATGAAAAATTCCCAGAAAACTGGCCCTTGAAGCTTAACACTTTGAAATTAATTTATTATTTGTGAAAAATTCCCAACGAACTGGTCCTTGAGGTATGCCACATTGAAATTCAAAAATATTATAGTCTCTGTCTATGTGAATGTTCCTTGAGGCACAACAAATGAAATAACTTGTAACAGAAAATTGTCCAGAGAACTGATCCTTGGAGCACACTACATTGGAATAACTTGTAATAGAAAAATGCCCAGAGAACTAGTCCTTGGGACATACCACATTGAAATTCATTCAGATGTTTACTTCATATCTTAAACTTATCAAGTGTATGACATCAAGTTGAAACATTTCAATAATACACCTTGTATAAGAAATTTTGATCTGTTCGTACATCACTATTCATACCGGCAACGTGTAATCACCAAAATCAAGCCAATGACCGATTGCCACATGTACAATATACTGATTAGTACCTCCCGTAGCGCTCTCATTTGTATAGACCTTCCTCCCGTTGCGCTCTCGTACACTATCTGCTGACGGGTGCCTCCCGTTGCTCTCTCATTTGTATAGACCCTCCTCCCGTTGCATTCTCATTTGATATCTACTCCCGATATCCATATGTGGATATTCTGGTACCCAGACTACTTAGTCAAAATATCCATACGTGGATATCTTGGAGTGGAAGGGGTTAAGAGAGTCCAGAAATTAGAAAAATTCGACAAGGATTATGAGTGATATATTATGTTACCTAGTTGATCTTTATCAAAAAGCCCACTTTACATTTTAATGAAAATGAAATATTATTAGGCATAATACCTGCCCCCCTCTGCCATGGGTAACTGTCTGTCACCCTTATCAATCGCTAATCTGTCCAGCAGGTTTGAAACAGATTATAGATCGCGTAACAATTATTTTCCGAGAATTTGGATCATGTATGTGTGGATGACGTATTTTCGATGTGAAAAATGAGAACATAGATCACTTCCTGAATAGTTTGATTCAGTACTTGAACAAATTAAACTCACGGTGGAGATGGAAGTTGACAGACAGTTGCCAGACAGTTGCCAGACAGTTGAAATTTTGGATATTCATTTCGTGATGAGTTTCTAATAAATGACCCGCAACACTTGATTTATTTTCTCGCGAATATTTAACATGTGCCAAATGTTCGCGGAAACAAACATTCGTGGATCTTTTTTTGGTTTGGCCACAATATACACTATCGCAGTTTTGACAGCTAATTTCATAGATTCCTGATCTCTCTAAAGTTGGAATTTTATCTTTCGGATTACCTAACAACATTTGGAGATTGTTCGTACTTCTATGTACTAGCTGAAGGTATGCGCCTCGGAAATGTGGTGGTTTGAATCAACGGGTATAAATCTGTTAGTGTTGGTTGGCTTTCTATAAATGTCTACTTCTACACGTTCCCCATTCCTGATTCCTGTCTGTAATCAGGAATGGAAATAATGGGAACATTTGGCACATGCTAAATATTCGCGAGAAAATAAATCAAGTGTTGCGGGTCATTTATTAGAAACTCATCAGGAAACGAATATCCAAAATTTAAAATTAATGAAACAGCTGTTGAAGATTACAGAAAATTAGATTGTTACGAAAGTATTGCTATTCGAAAAAGGGGCTCGAAACCCTTGCTTAATAATGATAATTCCAAACTATTTTACTTGATACCAGTAAAGGAATAATTAAGTGCCTTTGTTGTTGTATTGTTTAGAGGAAGAGAAGGTGGGTTCAGATCACCAGTAATGGGTGGAAAACCCCTAGAGTTGGCTAGAGAGGTGATTCTGGACTCGAAGCTAACTTGGGGGCCACATGTTGATCGAGCAGTCGAGAAGGCGGTGGTCGCTATATGGAGTCTGCGCCGGGCAGTGGGAGGGAGGTGGGGACCTAAACCTCACATCCTTCACTGGATCTACACGGCGGTAATCAGACCCAGAATCCTATATGGAGCAGTGGTCTGGTGGCCGAGAGTGGACCAGATAACCACAACCAACAAGCAGGGAAAAATTCAAAGACTAGCTTGTAGGGGATTAACCGGCGCGATAAGGACGACCCCCTCGGCAGCCCTAGACGCCCTGCTGGGTCTGCCGTCGCTTCCAACTTGTATAAAGAAGGAAGCGATGACGTCCTATCTGAGAATGCGTGACTTAGGGAGCTGGCGAGGAGAGGGGTACACAGGGCATACCGAAATCGCTGTGGTAGCGTAGAAAGAAATCCCACTATCCGCTATCAAAGTGATACAGGCAGAGGATAAAATTAGGTGGGAAAGGACGATCTCGCTAGAGATCCCAGACAGGAGAGAGTGGGAAGAGGAAAGGGTGATATTTCCCCCAGAAAGCCTGGTCTGTTTTACAGACGGGTCCAAACTTGAGGAAGGGCAAGCCGGAACAGGAGTTTACCTGGAAAACGGAGAGAAAAGAGCATATGCGCTAGGTTCTCTGACAACAGTTTTCCAAGCAGAGGTGTATGCCATCCTGGAGGCAACCAGAATGAAAGAGGTGAGCTCTGGTCCAGAGAGACATGTATATAGCTGCTCGGACAGTCAGGCCGCCATCAGAGCTCTGAATGCAACCAGAACCAGATCAGTACAGGTTCAGGAGTGCAGAGATGCCCTGGAGAGTCTTGCGACTGAAAAGGAAATAACGCTGATGTGGGTCCCGGGCCATGCAGGGATTGAAGGCAACGAGCAGGCGGACCAGCTAGCCATGCAAGGAGCCGGACAACCCTACTACGGGCCCGAACCCGCACTCGGCATAATAAGGAGACAAGTAACAACGGCACTGAATGAGTGGGCCGTTGATACATTAGGAAAAGAGTGGAGAAGGATAGACGGATGCAGGCAGTCAAAGCAGATGATATCGGGGCCCGACATGGCAAGGACGGCCAAGATACTGAAGCTGAGCCGCAAAGAACTCCGACTGTTGGTGGGAGTTCTAACCGGCCACTGCGGCCTCAGGAGGCATCTGTCTCTCATCAGAGTTGAGGCAGACCCACTATGCACGGAATGTGGGGAAGAGGAGGACTCCTTCCACTTCCTGTGCGAATGTGGTATTTATGGCAGGCTCAGACAAAACGTCTTCGGAGCAGCCACTATTAAGGAGGAAGAATTGCACTCGTTGCAATGGCAGGACATTTCGACTTTCATAAGAAGGTCGAAGAGGGTCGAGCAGGTATCCGACATGGGATGAGTGAAGATGCCGGGGATTGCGAAAAGGGCCCACTGGGGCCTAGTCGCTGACGCTTGCGTCCCCCACCCATTACCAGTGTATTGTTTATTAGGTGGGTTTGTACCTGTCCATAAGGTAGGGTCACTTCCTATTACACAGATTACCTAATGGTAATTAATTATTTGATATAAATAAGACTGGTATGCCGATTTACAGTTAGTTTAGTAATCCCTACTGATGAAGATCACTTTGTTATCGAAATGCGCATCTAGGAATTAAATTACTTGTGTGGTGTAGGTTTAAAATACTTTTTGTTCCCCCTCTGTAAACTTATGAACGGTTTGACGTAGAAACATTGACGGTAATACCATTCAAAGTATATTGTCCCATTGCTCCACATTAAACCGATCAAATTTATCGAGATAAAAGGTTACCAGTCAGGCCCGCACCTATAATATACTTACTCGATATTTCGAGTGCATATAAGTTAAACAATTAGCAAAATCCCAAAAAAATGTATGGTTAAAAAGAGAATTGAATTGTCTTTCCACCGATGTGTAACTTGACCCCCCTTGCCGCCATATGCCTTTGGAATTTTTTAAAATTGATGTGCTCGTCGCTTCTCCCAAATAGTATATCGGTGATACCGTTGAAACCGGATTTTGATCCATGCCTGTAAGTCAAACCGTTCAAAAGTTGACGGTAGGGGGGATAAAAAAGCCGCACAGTATTATATTGACAAAACAGGTGTTTTGGTATCTATTTCAAATATAAATATGAGACAAATTTGTGAAAATATCTTCTCAGCTTCTTTTCTGAGATACAGGGTGTTGAAAATTCAAGGAAAAATAAGATTTTTCCCAAATCAAAATAACATTTTATTAGTGGAATATATACAGGGTGGGGCACCTAAAACGAAACAGATCGAATATCTTCAAAACGCATGTGTTGTGAAAAAAATGCCAAAACATGTCGATTTTTAATCCAAAGGGGACATCTTCCTATCATAACCTCAACTGTCATACCTTTCCCCCCACCCCTTGGTCACTATCACCCAAACAATTTGAATAGGGAAAGTGTAGTAAGTGTGACACATCATTGAAATGGTTATTTCATAAGGAATTCAGCCATGTCGATTTTAGCTTCCTTACTTTTTATTTTGGTGCTCTCTTGCGGGAAAAACAACTGTTCCGTATACCAAATTATGATACTTCATTTGCAAGCTATTTTGACATAAAATCGGTGACAAATGAAAATGCATTATGGAATTTTTCGAAGGTAAAAAACAAAATGGCGGACATGATTTGCAATGTGGCCCGATTCGATTTAAAATTGATATTGGTGGTTTTCATGGTCGGAAATTATGATTTGTCCGTCAATGCAAAAAAACAAGTTGGTGGTTCCAAGATGGCGGAAGAAATTTGTAATTATGGTCCGATTCGAATCAAAATTAGTATGTGGGGATTTTCTGAGTCGGAAATTATTTTTTTGTCAATGCAAAAATCCAAGATGGTGGACAAAATTTGTAATTGTGGTTCGATTCAAAATTGGCATATGGGGGTTTTATAAGTTTCCAGTATGACTAAAATGAATGATTTAAATTGATAAAAAAAGCTTTTATACGTGTGTGACGTAGGTTATACTTTGCGAAACAGAATCAAAATTTTACCTCGCAAAAATACTCATTTTGTACTCGCGGCAAGCTTTCGAATCTGTTATGCACAGAATAACCTACGTTCCACATCTGAAATAATTATATTTTCCTTTCCAGCGCATTTGTATAAAAGCTTTTTTTATCAATTTTGTTCAATTCTTCTTAGTCATGCTAAAAATCTGTACCTAAAACCCCCACAATCCAATTTTGAATCAAATCTGACCATAATTACAAATCTCATCCGCCATCCTGGAGCTACCATTTGTTGTTTTTTTATTCAACAAAAATTCCATAATGCATTGTCATCGTAATTGTGAACACCTACCAAAGTTCAAGTTGATCGGACATCTTGAAGTGGGTCAAAAGTCAGCCGCAAGATTTGTCCCACACATACATAGGTATACATACTAACTAACAGGGCGAGTTGAATAAAAGCTTTTGAAAAATAAAAAAATTCCAAACTACATTAATACACAGTAGATGCTCAAAGTGTTCGCCATGAACTGCCATACATGAGTATAAATCTCGAAACGCTGTATGACGCTTTTGAGCAATTTATGCAAAGTTTTCCAATTTGTAAGTTCATACAATGTTGATTTTTCCAATTTTTGTTATGTTTTCGTGAATTGTTCACATTAGCTTTCAAATCAAATGTCATAAGTTGGAATACGAAGCAATTTTTTTTCCGCAAGAGGGCGACAAACTCACTCACATATCTTGATTCCTTAAGGAATTATCTTTTCAATGCTGTGTCATACTTCGTACTTTCCCTATTCAAATTGTATGAGTGACCATGAGGGGTGGGGAGAGTATTTAATATCTATGTGTTTTTGCATTTTTTTCACATTACATGTGTTTTGAAGAATTCGTTTTCGGTGCCGGGTTGAATCGAACCATAATCACAAATTTCGCCCACCATCTTGTTTTTTGCTCGACAAAAAAATCATAATTTCCAACCCTGAAAATCTCCCCATATAAATTTTGATTCGAATCGAACCATAATTACAAATTTCGTCCGCCATCTTGGAGCCACTATCTTGTTTTTTTGCATTGGCAAACAAATCATAATTTCCGACACTGAAATAATAATAATAATAATAATAAGCTTATTCAAATTCAAATTTTTACATAGTATTTCCATACAGTGATATCATTGCGAATAAACATGAACAGATCACTGAAGAGTGTGTAACAACTCTAGGTTGCTACACCACTTGTGTGTGACTTCTCATTCTAATGTGAATGTATGATCATAAGTATGAATAATTCCTATCTCTATACATGTTAACTAATAAAGCGAAGGTAAATATACTGAGTTGGTGAAAAAATCTTCAAATATGTGGAGACAGGCACAGTGGTAAAAAAAAGAAACTTAAAACAGGTAAGTAGTAACAATCTAAAAATATATAGTAAAAAATTATAATATGTAGTAATAATTTCACAATTGATTTTCAATAAAATTTAAAAGGAATATATATATATATATATATATATATATATATATATATATATATATATATATATATATATATATATATATAACACATTAAAACTATATCAATAACATAGGTTTATAAAATTTGATGGTGACATTGTAGGGAATTCGAGTTTTATAAAAATAACTCGATAACATCCACCAGTAAACATTGATGAATGTCCGGATCATACCTGATTTAAGAAATCTCCAAAATAAGATCTATTTTCTCTCAACATCCATAGTTTGGCTTTTTTCTTGAAACTATTTATATGTCGAGGTCCAAGGTATAATATGCGTTACGTTGACCTATAGATTTTTCACAACGTGGATGAAATACATTTTTCTTTTTGTTTCGAGTATCATGGCAATGGTTCATAGGCTGTACAATTATGGAACCTTTTTTAATATTTTTCACGTCTCACGTCGAGTATATCAGACCTATCTCAGGCTTATTTTCACATCCCGGTGAAGGAAGGGCATCGGAGATACCTTTCCTTCGCTTACAAAAAAAAGGTATATCAGATGAAGGGCCTGCCGTTCGGGCTCTCCAGCGCTCCTCTAATTTTTTCTCGAGTAAGCAATTGGCTGGCGAGCCTTCTTCGCTCGGTCGGGATCCGTGTATTAGTTTATCTCGACGATTTTTTGTTGGCCCATCAGAACGCCGCTATCTTGGAGAAGCAGTTGGAGCACGCAGTCGGCTTGTTCCAGCATCTAGGCTGGAATCTGAACATGGAGAAGTCAATTTTGAAAGCAACCACATCGGTGGAATTTTTGGGCATCGTTTGGGACACCAGACAAAACGAGATGAGTCTTCCCAGCCAGAAAATCCAGACCATATCAGCAAATTTACAGCAGGTGGTGAGCAGCGGCAGATGGAGCTGGGAATCAGCAAAGTCCCTGATAGGCAGATTGGGCTTCGCATCGTTAGTGACTCCGCTGGGACGCCTTTTTTCAAGGCGCCTTCAGCGGGCAAGCCGGTGTTTGCCGGAGGCTCAGCCCAAGAAGAAATTCTTGTTGCCACCAGGGGCTCGAGCAGATTGTCTGTGGTGGATTGCAAATTTGTCAGTCCCCGGCCGGATTTTTCTGCCAGAACCAAACACGTTTTTGTCAACAGACGCGTCGGATACCGGTTGGGGTTTTCAGATAAGCGAGATTCACCAATCCGGCGTTTGGACCCAACCGCAGACCAGTTGGCATATCAACAGGAAGGAGATGTTCACGGTGTTCCTGGCCGTCAAGAAACTGAAAAAATTGTTGGTGAACAAGTCCCTGATGATACAGTCGGACAACAAAACGGTGGTTGCCTACCTGCGAAATCAAGGGGGGACCAAATCGAAGATCCTTTTGGAAACAACGCGAGAGCTTCTTCTGCTGACCCACACATTTAGGATTTCTCTATTTCCTTATTACCTCCCCGGCCGTTACAACACGCTGGCCGATCGCCTGTCCAGGAGCATGACTCTTCCCGACTGGCATCTGACGCCCGAGGTAACGTTGATGGTTTTCTCCAAATGGGGAACCCCACAGATAGACCTGTTTGCTTCGAGCCAGTCGAAAGTCGTCCACAGCTATGTGTCAATAGATGCAAAGGATGTTCAGGCAACGTTCATCAACGCCTTCAGCAGACCTTGGAAGTTCCAGTTGGCGTGGGTATTCCCACCACCTCCTCTCATTCCCAGAGTTCTGCAACACCTGAACAAATCGTCAGGGATCTTCATTTTGGTAGCCCCTCGCTGGGAGAAGGTGTTTTGGAGAGCCGACCTGAAGAACAGAGCCTTGGAGGCCCCAATTGTTCTAAGGAACTTGTCCAAGTGTCTAGTCGATCTGTCAACAAGCCTGCCCCCTCCCAAAGCAATTGATCTCCATTTGGAGGTCTGGAAGGTACGGGGTGGACTCCATTAGTATCGGGCCTGTTATCAGAGGACGTTGATCTTTTGCAATCCGCCTGGCGGAAGTCAACGTTGAGGACCTATAACTCTGCTTGGAAACAATGGATATCCTGGTGCCGACAATCAGGAGTGCGATCGGATAAACCCAGTGCATCAGAGATTTGTTCTTATTTGTCGTTCCTGTTCAGGGTAAGAAAACTGGCCTTTTCGACAATTTTGGTACATAAGTCTGTCGTGATTTCCTTGTCCTCACCGGAGGAAGGTGAGCGCCTTTCATCTCACCCTTTAATTAAGTCGATGCTAAAAGCAATAAGCCTTAAAGCGTCAGCCGCATCTACGCCTAGATCTCTTATCTGGAATGTTCTGGACCTGATCGAATGGCTGAAGTCTCATCCTCCGAACCCCGTTAGTATTTTTCAAGTCTCGCGACATACAGCTACATTGTGGTTGCTGGCCTCAGGTCGCAGAATCCATGACTTGACGCTTATTAGCTTGGAAAAGGACCACTGCCATTTGTCAGACTCGATCATTACCTTTTGGCCAATGTTCGGGTCCAAGACAGATAATAATCAGAATCGCCAATCGGGTTGGAAGCTTAGAAGTTCAGGGGATCCTTTATTGGACCTTGTTAAATGGGTTTGCCATCTGATAGAGGTTTCGAAACCCAGAAGGAGAGCCCGAGAAAATTTGTCATCGCTTTTTATCACCACTAGGGGGGAAGTCAGGGCGGCCTCACGAGCCATAATCGCCGGGTGGCTTAAGGGGCCATTTAAGGACCTTGGCATTGCTAGGGGACCTGGGTCTATTCGATCAGCAGTGGCATCGTTTGATTTCCACAATAATGTTTCATTAGACTCCATTTTGCGAAAAGGTAACTGGCGTGGTTCGGGAAATTTTTTTAAGCATTATTGTAAGACTGTTCAAAAACCAAGCGCACACATGGGCGCTAGTGTGCGAGGATCTTTTGAGGCTGTGTAAACCAGTATTATTTAAGTTGCACTTTTTCAGCCCTGGCAGAGGGCTTTTGTTCCGTCCTGTTAAACTGCAAACAGAATTGTTTTCTTTTCGTTAATAATAAATCTTGTTATACTCACTTCTATCTAGAACGTTTTCTTTTTTTTGTGTGTCTACGTTTATGGGAAGACTTCACTGTATAGCCTGACGGTTCACTAGATGACTGATCACAGTACGCTGATGCCGGCAGAGGATAGACACTTCTCCGTAAGGTCAAGCCGAAGGCACAGGCCTAAAATAGAACCGTTTTCCACCCCGAAGGGCAAGAAAACGGATATTTTAGGTCTTGCCGAGGCTTGACCTGAGTAAGCCCTTGCCGCCATTTAGGAGAAGGTACTGAGGAACGAGCGAGCAGCGCTAATGCTAGCGCCGCTCCTAGCCGGCTATAGAAACTACGGAGGGCAGTGACGGCACGTTACGACCTAAGGTAGCTTCCGCGACATGACAAGGTGAGTGTTGACGCATTGTACGGTAAAAGAATCGGCAGGGTAATCTCCGTAAGGTCAAGCCTCGGCAAGACCTAAAATATCCGTTTTCTTACCCTTCGGGGTGGAAAACGGTTCTATTTTTAAACAATTTGTGAAAATTGGTGATTTCTTTAAGTGAAAAGTGATTGTGTTTCTATTGAAAGACTCCAAAGAACGTTTCAGTAAGGTGATTTAAAGGTATTTCATCTCCGATTAGTTTTGAATTGATTCTGCAATTCAAGGTTGTATGGCGTTTTGATGATCTGTTCTCCTATTTTCGAATAATTTGTGAAAATTTGTGATTTCTCTAACCGAAAAGTGATTGTGTTTCTATTGAAATACTCTAAAGTACGTTTCAGTAAGGTGATTTAAAGGTATTTCATCTCCTATTGTTTTGAATGATTCTGCAATTCAAGGTTATTTTTTTAGATGAAGCTTGGTTTGAAAGATTTTTTCGATCACTTGAAAACTTCAGACAATTCCCAATGTATCACCGAGGGAGAAGCAGTTCTGAATGCAGGACATATAATTTTATGTGGAAGAATGAATTGTGATCTTGAGAATTTCAAAATTTATCCCCTTTGCCTTCAGACCAGTGCACTGTCCACAGAACCACATCAGATAGAAGGAAATTTCATTATTCAAGATGGAAGAGTCTTGATTGAAACATTTCATTGTTCCTGCAAAGCAGGAAATAGTGGAAAATGCAAACACATCGTCGCCTGAGAATTAGATTGGTCTATCTCCACTTTTTGAAATAATTGAGTTATATACACCAAAATGTTCGTAAAAATTAGAAGAGTCATTCTCCATCGAAAAATATGGAACATTCCCTTTGATACAATAAAAATTTGTATGAGTTTGGGCAATATCCGTCACATCAAAAAAATATATCAATATTATAAAGGGCTATATCAAGCAGCGCGTTCCCAGCGAATGGCGTTTTAGTTACATTAGTGTTATGTTGGTCAATGTCCTAAAAATGAAATGAAAATATAGAGAGTTTCAGTAGAGTAAAAAGTGATGGAGTAGTGTTCATATCTTTATGTGTCTTACTGTCTAGTGCAGCGGTGTGAGAAGCAAAATTAAAGTTTATTTGCAAGTTGAGTTATTAGCTACGTGATTGATGTATAACAATGTTGCAACCAAATCGACGGCAAAGAAAAATGTCGAGAAGAATAATGTTATAGGAAAAGATGCAAAAACACAGAGGAAACGAAAAGTGATGAAAGGAAGATTCTGGAGACATCTAAATGTAATCAAAAAGAGGGAGAACATACATCGCAGGAAAACAAAAATGCTACAGGAAGAGTTAAAAGCCACTCGAAGATTTGCACAAGAGGAAGGAAAACAAAAACATTGAAAAATAATGTTGGGGAAGGTTCATCGAAAACTGACACTGACGAAAATGATATATCATAAGTCAAATACTCGAAATAATACAAAAAAATTAACAAATAAATCGATCAAAAAATAATGAGTTGTATGTAACTTTAAAACAATGAAAGCAAGTTGAATACGTCTTTGTTTTCGATTTATTGAATATGGACCTATCATAAACCGGAGACGTTATAGCTCTATACGATTTAAATTATGAGTAAACGTAGAATTAGGTTGAGCTCTATCCAGCATATATGGTCTATATCCCCAAATAAATACTAAATTTGGTAAAAACACGTTTTTGGTCTATATCCAAAACGAATTTCGTAAATTATAAAAGAACCGCTAGGAGTATCGATTTGAAAAATGGAAACAATATTCATATTTTTGTGGGTTTCCAGAGTACCTTTTTGCAGAACTGTAACTCTATAACAAAATATCGACAACGTTGTTCAAACTTTGAAGCTGATTTTCTCGAAACTGACTTTGTGGGAGATAGACCAATCTAATTCTCAGGCGACGACATATCAGCTGTATTGATATATTGTACAAGGTAACAATATTTGAATGACCTAATTGTGATGCTTTTTTCTTATGGTTTTTGTTTCAGGGAAAATTTGGAAGAGCTGGAACTGATTTCTCAAACTGATGTGAAGTGTGTTTGGGACACCCAAAAACATTCTGCAAGAGAGAAGTATAAAGCTGTGCCTCTGAAAGAAATGCCTTGTATTTCCTCTAAGTATATTGATATACCTGATGTTGTTGATGAAGATGCATTGCGCAATGAATTCTCAAAATTTCTACCCAATTCATCTTTTGTACTGCATAGGTGAGTTCATTGGAATAATATTTAAAAAATGTAGTAATAGAAGACAATAAATAATTCACTGGTATGTAGGAAATGACTCACATGAAATGCCTTACTTATTACTTACTAATGGGTTGTACCAACACTTTAACCAGAGCCCTATGAAGTTAGAGTAGGTATTTGTTAACTATTTTTTTGATTAAACGATCCATATACCTGTAGGGCCACTCTTTTGAATTAATTCTGGGGCCCTAAGAATAATAATTATACTGGCCATAAATAATGGATTCAAATTCATTTATTTTTACTGATAAATCAGCATAATTTTGTTTTTTTGTTAATAGGGCTGGGCGCAGGAACTGATATGGTTACAAAATAAGATTTTTTGTATCCTGATAACCTGTTGAATCACGCATCCCAATCAATTTTGATGTTAGAATTGTCTACAATTCCTATAAATTTTTCAAATGCTTGTTGCATAGAAAATTACAATTCTAAATTCATAGAAAATGATTGCAACAGTTTCATCGAATTGAAACAGTGTTCTTCAGAATGGGCAAAGGAGAGGAAATATCGGGTCACTGGTTCAAGGGTGGATGAACTATTTACATATTCAAAAGATAATTGGGAAATGAAGGCAGGAAAATATTTTTGGCCCAAAAAAATTACCAATAAATATATCCGTCATGGAATAAAATTTGAAAAGGAAGCCAGAGACCATTATGCTCATACTTTCAATTTGAGTGTTGGGGAATATGGATTAGTTGTCTCAAATTCAAACCCTTGGTTAGGATTCTCCCCTGATGGTGTCATATTTGAAAATAACATACCTGTTGGAAATTAAATGCATTTTTTCAGGTAAGTAAAAGAGAATTGTTGATCAAATATTTTTCTTTTTTTTTCTTTTTTCATTGCTGGATGTCTTTAAAAATGATCAATTTCAGTAATTCAATAATATTTCTTTTCTAATTCTGTTATCTAGGTGTTGTGTTCTAAAAATACTTATAAAAATTGCTTCCAATTAATATTGGCATGTAAAAATAATTATTCATTTGTATGGAAAACTAGTAGAAAATTAATCAGTTTATTTTTGTTTCAATTTAGAATTGATGTGAGGATGTAAGTAGTCCAGAAAAAAATATTAGAATCACAGTATTCCATCTTATAGTCAATTGAAATTTCTTCTGAATTCAAATATCTTCACATGACTAATATCTAAATGATTAATTTACTTTACCATATTGAATTGCATCATATTATTTGTGACAGAAGATACTTGCTGTGATAGAGAATAGTATAAAGTACAGCAAAAATGGAATGATATTCTTATCATCCTTTAGAAAGTTCATATTCTGTAGGAAAGTCAGTTGTTGAAAGGTCAAAGAAAAAAAGATTTAATTTTAAAGATAGCATAAAATAATAAATAATAGAAGGTACATTGCAATGAGACAAACAAGCAAATAATATATAAATATAATGGCATTATTAAAGTATGAATAATGATACCAGAATAAATAAAACAAGTGACAGTGTGGATCCACCTCTAGCTCAGAAGGTTCATAATACGACCTGCATGGATCCACCTAAAAGCTCGGAGGTTGATGTAAATACCTATTTTTCAAACTATTTTTATTTTACAATAATTTTCTAATAATACGACCCACGTGAATCCACCCATAGCTTGGAAACCTTTAATGATACCCATTTTTCAAACTATAATTATTTTACAATAATTATCTGATAAAATATCATGTTTAGTTTGCCTGTATTGATATTATAAAAAAATGAGAAAATACTTTCGGAGATATTTGATATTTTCAAATTGTTTTCGGTTTTAATTTTTGACCATGTTTATGAATTTGAGAAAAACAAATTCAGGCTATCGCTGGAGTTCGTAGAGACGCATTAGGAGAGAAAAAAATCAAATTCTTTCATTAGTACGGTCAATATTTCAATTTTTCTGTTTCCAAGTCCCCACTAATTTTAAATTTCATTACTATGATGTTCCTTCTAACGAATTGTACTTTCAGAGAGAATATGTTAACTATATATAACTCTTTATTAGCAAAATAGCTCTCGCATTGGACAAAAAAATATAAATACAATACTATTACATCTACTTACTGATCCCAACTTATAAGTCTATGTTGTACTAGTACTTAGACTCAACATATTCTGAACATTTTGATTACATTCCTTCATATCTCTAGGTAGACTATTAAATAATGATAACCCCTTACCAAACAATGTATCACAACGGCCATTTCCTTTGGTGATGTAAAATTCATTCATTTACTTATTTTTTATATTCTTTTGTTAGAAATAATTTTTAGGAAGATTTTCTGAAATTGAATGTACAATATTAATACAAGATTATACATGAATTTGTTGCATGTTCCCTTCAATGGACACTTTTGATGATTTTTTATTCTTTGAATCTTTACAAACTTTAACTTTTTTTTTCGATTCATGAATAATTATTGTGAAAAATTGTGGGATGAAACAATAAAGATGTATATTTGAGTAAAAATTGAAATGATCAATACCTTAGATGCATGGAGGATGATGAAACGGCTAAACACATTCTGTGTACATGCCCTGCAGCGGCCAGAACCAGATTCTCAATATTTGGCGATACGATAGTAAGGCCAGAAAACCTAGTAAATTGTTCTCCCAATGCATTCCTCAATTTCGTCAAGAGATTGGATATACTGGGAGAAGTATAACCATAGGGTGAGCCACAATAGACCATTGGCCGCAGTGGAGGGCCTGATACGGGCCCACTCACGTTCAAACCTAACATACCTTAGATTTCCTCCTTAAACGATGCAGAAAAGAAAAAGTGTGCATTGAAAGAGCCTTTTCTCGACTGGTGTAATGTCAAACTGATTCAAATCATTTTGCAAACTGCGCCCGTTAGTAATTGGTAATGTTATTTTTTTCCTAGGTGCCACCAAAACTATCAAAGAAGCTATCAAGTCAGTTACTTTCGTGGAATTTATTGAAGATACCATTTCTTTGAAGCGAAAGCATAAGTATTATGGCCAAATTCAAATGGGCATGGCAGTTTTAAATTTGAATATATGTTACTTCGTAGTGTATGCCTCCTATGACAAAACTTTTATATGTATTCCTGTCCAATTTGATGAGAGTTTCTCTAGACAAATGTTATGTGAAGTGAAACACAAATTCTTCAGTTTTATGTGGCATCATGCATGCAAAGAAAATTCAGTATATGGTATGACATGTACAAGTACCTACTTGATTCTCAAAACATATCTGCATATAGTGCCCGCTATAAAGTATGTAACATACAGGAAAAAAGTTTATCATTAGATCATTGGAAAAAATTAAAAACATCTTGAAAATCAATTTTGACTTGTGATCACTGGTATTGTGGCGACCAAAATGACTATGAAGTTGCAAAAAGTAGAGTAGGTAATGATAATGTTAATAATAATTTTTATTGATTTGAAAGACCAGTAAGGTGTCAAAAATTCAACATTTACAGTTTAGTTACATCAACAAATATAATCGAAAAAAGTTATTTAAAAAAGATGCTTATGAATTAATTTTATCTACATAAACAGAGTTTCCAGTAAGAATTTGAGAAAAGTGAAAATAACAATTTTTTTGGAGTAGTTTATTCCTTTCTCTTTATAAACATCTAACTATTTTCTTCAATGTAGCTTGACTGTAATGGAACGTTTATGTTTTGATGATAGTAACAAAACTTCCTCCTTTTCTCTACACCAGACAGCACTAAATTGAAAAAAATTGGTTTCAGCTAGGACCCTTGCTATTGCATTGGTTCGTATTTAACAATAATATCACAACTCCACAATTATTGAGGTGATATGACAATCCAAAAACATTGTAATTTCATGATTATCATCAAGTTAAAGATAATCGTGCATAAGCATTTCACTTCTCACATAAACTTGAAAATAGTGTGTCAAATTAAAAAGACTTATAGTTTTCAATTTTATGTGCGAAGTGAAACACTCCTACATGATTATCATCAAAACTTGTTTCTTATAAGGAAAAAATATATTCTGTTATTTATAAATCTCATAATCCCATTATCTTTTATCATATTGTGGCGAAGCTGCGGGCGATGCCGGACCTGATCAATCACGTAATCAGCGAATGACCTCGAATGACTGTCGATGCGCTTGCACCGAAAAGAATCTGGACGATTCGAGGCTTCACGTGAAATTTCCTGAGCATTCTAAGAAGTTAGCGGTGGGTATAAAAGAACTACGCAGCAGACAGACGGACCAGTCAGAGTCAGTGAAGTGAAGGTCGAATATAAATACCTAGTTCCGTGATTGTTATGTAAATTAGAGTATTGTGTTATTGAATCATTGTATTTCGTTAAATAAATTATTTTAGAGTTAATTGGAGTTTAAATCTATAACAGTGGTGATCAGAAGTGCGATTGTTAGAGATAAAATACAAAGTGTTCGTGTAAGTAGACAGCTTGTGTATTTCGGACAATTAATTGTTTTCGCGAAAATAGACAGTGACTGATAAGCATTTTTCGTGAAGTGACACTTCTCGCGTGTGAAATAGACAATAATAATAATAATAGACTAGTGTCCGGGAAATAGACTTTGTGAGATAGACAATAATAATAATAATAGACTGGTGACCCGTGAAATAAACATAGACTAAGACAAAATGTGTTCGAGGAAAGTTCGCCTGGTTGAATTGAAGGTTGCGGAATTGAAGCAAGAACTAGAGGAGAGGGACCTTGACACAAGTGGTAAAAAGGCCGTGCTTCAAACAAGACTTGCCGAGGGATTAGTTCAGGAGGGCGAGGACCCAGAAACATTTCTATTCGAAGTTTCTGGAATAGATATGAGTTCCATAATGAGTAAACTCGACGGAATGGAAGAAACTTCTAGAAAATTCAAAGAATTTGGAAGACAAAATGCAACAAAATTCGAATGGTCTGAAAGAAGAATTTCTAGAAAGTTCGAGGAATTTGAGGGAAGAGATTCTAGAAAATTCAAAAGGTTTGAGGGAAGAGCTTCTAGAAAATTCGAAGAACATGAAAGAAGAACTTTGTGGCGTGGCGAACCGGTTAGAAGAAAGAATAGGGACTGTCGAGGAAGAGATGGGAAAATTGAAGGAAACAATCAGCGATGAAATCAGAGGCGGATTCGAGGAAGAAATCAACAAATTGAAGGAGAAAATCAGTAAGTTGGAAAACCAGAATGACACTACCCACACCACAGAATCTGTCAATGAAAATTCAATGCTGGAACTGAGTTTGAACTTAGATGATGTTCAAAAGGGTTTGAAAGATGTAAAAATCAGTCCGGAAACAGGAAAACTCTCTATGAAACCACCTCAGTTTGATGGAAAAACACCATGGGCAAATTACCGCCGACAATTTGAAGCTGCAGCAAAGGCGAATGGATGGAATGCAGGAGAAAGAGCTGTAGCATTAACACTGGCGTTGCCTGGAGAAGCCACAAATATCTTACAAACCCTCACGGCTCAAGAACAAGAGGACTACGAGCAGCTGATCAAACATCTAGAATTACGGTATGGACAGACCCATCTAGAACATGTGTACCACTCTCAGCTGAAAAACCGCTGCCAGAAATCAAGCGAATCCTTACAGGAATTTGAAGCAGACATTGCACGCTTGGTTCGCCTTGCATACCCAGCTACACCGGAAAAGGTAATGGAGCGACTAGCAGTTCAGGCCTTCTTAGATGGACTTCGTGATCAGGAAACCAGACAAGCATTGACACTAGCTCGTCCAACACATCTCGTGGATGCACTGGCACGCGCTTTGGAATTTGAGGCGGCGAAGCAATCCTGCAGTAGCCAGAGTAAAGTCCGAGTTATTGAAGAAAACCCACAGGAGCCTACTAACCTGGAAGCTGCCATAAGAAAGGTCGTGAAGGAGATGTTGCCTGAGAAAAGACTAGTGAGATGCCGGAACTGTAGGAAACTTGGACACGTGCGTAGTCAATGTCCAACCCTCAAGAGGTCGAGACCAACAAAGGTTGTTGAGAAGAGGCAATCGTCGGCCTATACTCAGAAAGCCCCGGTGAACAACGCATATGTCGCTGTCCTTCAACGACAGAACAAAGGAGCCTTCGTAGACTGTTTCATCAACAACAAGCCTTGCGCAATGCTGCTGGATACAGGTGCGACTAGGACAATCCTTGGGCCTGCTTTTACTAAGACATCAGACAGAATGGAACCATCATCCTGGAAGCTACGCACAGCAACAGGAGAGTCGGCCACTGTACATGGAGAGCTACACCGATTGAACTGTTTCTAGGCAGCACGAAAGTAAAACATCGGGCATTAGTAGCGGACATTGAGGACGATGCAATTATTGGAATGGACATCATGAATTCCAGAGGGTTTGAATTGAACTTCAAAGATGGCGTCCTACGTGTGAACGGAGAAGAGCTGGTGCTACATGGAAGAAATGAGGAGATGATTCGTGTTCTGCTGGCTGAAGATGTAAGTGTACCCGAGAGGCTCGCTTGGATGGAGGTGCGAGCAATGGAAGCGTGGTTATGTTCGAGCCCAAGCTTCATGATGAGAAAATTAGACGAGGGATTGCACTAGGCAAGACTTTGTTGCGTGCTGATAAAATTGTGCCAGTAAGGATAATGAATGTCAATTATTACCCAGTGACTTTGAAGAAAGGAACTGTTTTGGGGCACTGCTCGTCAATTTCCTCTGTGATCAGGAGTGTACACGGTACTGTTAGTCAAGAGAACAACCTGACAGCGGAACTGGAAAAATTGGTTACCCTCTCTTCCAAGGGCATTAAACCAGCCCAACAGCCCAGATTGACAGAATTAGTCAGGAAGTATCAAGACATCTTCGATACCGGACAAGGAAAAGGGGGTCGAACGAATGTAGTTCAACATAAAATTGATACTGGGGATGCCCGACCAATCCGACAATCAGCTAGAAGACTTCCTCTCGCCAAGAAGGAGGAGGCTGACAAAATAGTCAGTGATATGGGGAAAGATGGAGTTATTGAACCATCCGACAGTCCATGGTGAAGAAGAAAGATGGATCAACACGCTTTTGCGTAGACTATCGTCAACTGAACAACGTGACGAAGAAAGACAGTTACCCTCTTCCGAGAATAGACGACACCCTAGACACGTTGGCCGGCTCCACGATTTTCTCGACCCTCGGTCTGAAGAGTGGATACTGGCAGGTAGAACTGGCTCCAGAAAATAGAGAAAAGACAGCCTTCACCATCGGCTCAGGACTGTGGCATTTCACCGTTATGCCATTCGGGCTTTGTAATGCTCCAGCCACATTCGAGAGATTAATGGAGACGGTTCTGAAAGGACTTTCATGGAGGACGTGTTTGGTATATCTCGACGACATTATTGTGGTTGGCAAATCGTTCGAAGACCATGTAAAAAACCTGGAGGAGGTATTCCTGCGACTGAGAAACTCTGGACTGAAGCTGAGCCCCAAGAAATGCCACCTGCTCCAAAAAGAAGTACCTTGGCCATGTTGTCTCTGGGCACGGAGTAGCAGTAGATGACGAGAAGATCAAAGCAGTGAAGGAGTGGCCTATTCCGAAAGACATACACCAACTACGTAGTTTCCTTGGTTTGTGCACATATTATCGCCGATATGTGCTAGGGTTCGCCAACATCGCTAAACCACTGACCAGGCTCACGGAAGGTCAAACAAAGTTCCAGTGGTCCGAAGAGTGCCAAGACTCGTTCAGAAAGCTGAAGGGGGCACTGATCAACGCACCGATTCTGAGTTATCCCCTTCCGAGTGGAAAATTCATTTTGGACACGGACGCCAGCAACGTGGGACTTGGAGCTGTATTGTCCCAGATCCAGGATGGGCAAGAGAAGGTCTTTGGATACTTCAGTAAAACTCTCAGTAAACCGGAGCGTAACTACTGTGTCACCAGACGAGAATTGTTGGCTGTTGTCAAGGGAGTAGAACACTTTTACAAATACGTGTACGGAAGAAGATTCCTGTTAAGGACCGACCACGCAGCCCTTAAATGGCTCCTACAGTTCAAAAACCCCGAGGGCCAAGTAGCACGTTGGATCGAAAGACTCCAAGAATTCTACTTCGAGATAGAACATCGAGCAGGTAGTGGCCACAAGAACGCAGATGCCCTGTCAAGGAGACCATGCCCAGACGACTGCTCACACTGCCGACGAGCAGAAGAGAAGGAAGCAGCGATTTGTAGAACCACAGCAGTTGACAACAACTGGAATGACAACGAGGTCCAGAAAGACCAAGAAAGCGATCCAGATCTTGGTTTAGTCGTCGGCTGGAAAAAGAGTAATCAAAGATCGACATGGCAGGAAATCGCAAGATATTCCCCAGCAGTTAAATCCTACTGGGCCCAATGGAATTCCCTTACCCTGGACAATGGGGTCCTGAAACGTGTATTGGAGTCCGAAGATGGTGGGGAAGACAGACGTTAGATAGTGGTGCCCAAGAACAGAAGGCAGGAAGTACTCCGAGAGATCCATGATGGAGTTGCTGGAGGACATCTGGGTGTGACGAAGACCCTGCAGAAAGTAAGGCAACGGTTTTACTGGGTCAATTGTCAAGTTGATGTCAATGACTGGTGCAGAAAGTGTGCTGTTTGCGCTGCCAGCAATGGACCTCGGACACGACCCAAGGCCCCGATGCGTCAGTCTAACGTAGGTAGTCCATTCGAAAGAAAAGCCATTGACATCGCCGGCCTGTTTCCCGTATCAGATCACGGAAATAAATACATCCTTGTGGCAATGGACTATTTCAGCAAGTGGGCCGAAGCCTATGCCCTGCCCAACCAGGAAGCCATCACCGTCGCGGACGTCTTGGTGAAAGAGTGGATATGTCGATTCGGCGTTCCCTTGGAGCTGCACTCGGACCAAGGCAGAAATTTTGAATCCAATTTGTTCCAAGAAATGTGCCAGATGCTGAACATCCGAAAGACGAGAACCACAGCTCTACATCCACAGTCCGATGGAATGGTTGAGCGGATGAACAGGACTATCAATTGCCACTTGTCCAAGGTAGTCTCTGACCATCAAAAAGACTGGGACCAGTATCTCCATTTGTTCTTGATGGCCTGCCGTTCCGCAGTACACGAGTCGACCGACCAAACCCCTGCAAGTAACATAATGGGCCGAGAGCTGCGACTTCCCTGTGACCTAAAGTTTGGCATCAATGCCGATGCTGGAGGATTTCAGGTTGGTGACCTAGTTTGGCTGTACAACCCGATGCGTCGCCGTGGCCTGTCACCAAAATTACGGAATTCATGGGAAGGTCCGTAAAAGATCATCAAGAGGATAAATGACCTTCTTTACCGAATCCACAAGCCACCCAGAGGTAAACCCAGGGTCGTTCATTTCAACAGGTTGGCCCCTTACGCTGGAAACCATGACCAAGTCCGCACCCTCAGACCACCAGAGGATGCGATGACGTTCCAGAAATTCATGTCCTTATACTCAAATGGACAGAAAGTGTCACACGGGGTAACTCGAGAGGAGCCACGGGACCTTTTCAAAGTGCCAATCGATTACGCCCTAGCACACTGCGTCGCAGAAGATCTTCGAATGTCCAGAGGCATCGCTGTGGTGTTCTCCAAGAAATTTGGCCAACTCCAAACACTACGGAAACAGAATCCAGAAATTGGAGGTGTGCTACAGCTGAAGAAGGGCAAGAGGAACATCTACTACTTGGTTACCAAGAAGCATTCCCAAGATAAACCGTCCTATGAAGCTGTCTGGAGGAGCCTCACCCAACTGAGAGATACGATGGTGGACCAGAATCTGGTGGACTTGGCAATCCCAAAATTATCCTGTGGTATTGATGGGCTGGATTGGAGAGTTATAAGAAGTATGTTGGAGACGATATTCCGAACCAGCGGCATCCAGATTTTGGTTTGATGTAATCCTATTCCACGACCTAACATGAAAACTGTGGAGTGTTACTTCCATCGAACTTCACGGTGCAGATATGGGGAATCCTGCAAATATCGACACACTCCAAGGATGGCATTTCGGGACGAAATATCTCTAAGAAGGGGGCAATGTGGCGAAGCTGTGGGCGATGCCGGACCTGATCAATCACGTAATCAGCGAATGACTGTCGATGCGCTTGCACCGAAAAGAATCTGGACGATTCGAGGCTTCACGTGAAATTTCCTGAGCATTCTAAGAAGTTAGCGGTGGGTATAAAAGAACTACGCAGCAGACAGACGGACCAGTCAGAGTCAGTGAAGTGAAGGTCGAATATAAATACCTAGTTCCGTGATTGTTATGTAAATTAGAGTATTGTGTTATTGAATCATTGTATTTCGTTAAATAAATTATTTTAGAGTTAATTGGAGTTTAAATCTATAACAATATAATAATTTAATTGAATAAATCTTTTGAGGTTTGAAGAGAATAGTTTATGAAACGATACAGTCAAAGTTTGGATGGTGCATTTCAAGTGTGGAGAGATGAACACTTTCATGAGGAATCACTGTTTCTGATAAATTTCAAATAAAAATATTTTCCCTTTGTATCGAAAATTATGCTTGCCTGTGTTTATGCACCTCTTTCCTTCATCAATCATTTTGGCATGAGTAATTCTTCATCTTTTATGACATCATGGTAAACTCTTGTCCTGAGCAAAATTCATACTTTTACTAGAAGTTTGTGGCATGTTAAAAAAACGTAACCACAAGTGGCTTCGACGATATTTAGTTCTGTGATTGTAACAAACTCTTTTTTTGTGCAATGTTATTGAAATTGTACCTCATTCTAGGTATTTTTTTATAAGGTCACTCTGACATTTTTCAGGTTTCTGAGAAGATATTTATGCAGCATGGAGCCATTTCATATCATACCAATAACAAGTATTTTATCATATATATGTATTTTAGTATAATCAGTATGAATTCTATTATTATAAGGCACCCATATTCTAATCACCTGATTTTTGTAATTAGATTAGCTTCTGGTGAAATTGCAGGTTTTCTCGGGGTTTTCCTGCAATTGAATGCAATTGCGTCACCGAATGCAATTGCATCTTCAGATTATTGTATTGTCACTTCCCCGAACATAAGGACACTCCGAGATTTATGTGAATATTGTAAATTAGACATATCTTACTTTAGGCAAAGTGATTGGACTATTATAACACTCATATTTAATGTTAGGGTTCCATATATTATGAAAATGAGGTCGGAATAAACAAATGTGAGAGGAATCCGAAAATATGTTTGAAGGCAGTTTGTTTCTAGAATTCTAGATTCAGTTTCTGTTTCCTATTGAGAAAATATTAATTTTTGTAGGACCAGGTCTTGCCAGCCTGAATTTTCAACACATTTCATTCTCATTGAGAAATTTAAATTATTACACTAGTGAATTTTTTTGGATTCCTCAGTGTTTCTGTTATTTTGTCAATTGAGATTAGGGACATAGTTCTCGTGGGTGTCCTTACATAAATTTTCAAAATTTTGAGTTTTGCAATAAAATCATTTTTTTATATTTTTTATAAACTCGATCCGTTGTTTTATTCATTTTTTAAAGGAAAGACACTGTGATATCTTCAAACAAAATAATTGAAGCATGATCCCATTTATCTAATAATTTGGTGTTTACTCCATTCCAGATAGTTCAAATTCATGATTATAAAAAAATATATCTGCAATTCGAATCACCATTTCTTTAGAGAGTACAAATTAAGTAGCAGAAAATTCAAGTTTTGTGAATATTATCCAATATCATGTATTGAATTGGAAAAAATACCTTCATTTTGTATGAAAAACAAAGTTCATGGTCAACAATTGTTACTAGGAAATACAAAACTATAATAATAAATCTTTATTCAAATAAAAATACCAAATTTACAAAATAAAGTAATGTAAAATGATTGACAAAACTACATAGGAGTAAATAATATAAAAATTCCATTTAATTTCGAATTATTTTTATCTATTTCTGAAGTACTTGTATTCTTCCCAGAATGATTTCAATGTTTGATAGCTGCAGATTACTGGATCGACGATGAAGTTGTTGAGTCTCCATTGGATCAACCTGAAAAAGTGAATGATTAGTTAATGGGGCTAGACATTATGTTACAGTTCAACAATCTAATACCATTTACAACTTTTTAAAACATAATGAACATATGGGGCAATGTAACTTTTCTCTCAGACAAAATAAATTTTCATTGACTTTTTACTATATTCACAAGTTAAAAATCTAACAGGTCAAAAAAAACTACATTTATTGAAGTATATTTCACAATTTTTTGTTGTACCTTCGGAAATGGAAGAAAACAATTACTTTACAGTTTGCAACAAAGCATATGTGTGGAAAGCAAAACCACAGTTTTTGAAGAGAAATAGAGGGCAGATTTTTCTGCAAATCATCTAGAAGTTTGAAATGGTAAGTAAACACTAATGTGCCCAAACACTTCCTAATATCTTAAAATGAACATGTCATTCAAGAAAATTCTATAGGAGGGCACATGAATCAATTTGCCCAGATAATTCACTGTTTTTATAAGACTTTGAATTGGAAATAAACATTTTATCAATACTCCATAATATTTTCCAATATTTTAAGTATACTGTGGTTTGCAAAAGGATGTGATTTTTTTAGAGAATCAAATTTTGTTGTTAACTCATGCCCAGAATATCATACCCCCTTCCTGTTAAAATGGGAAAGGGTATGATATTCCTTCCATCCACCCCTGAGCTCCTTGCTCAGTCCTCAAAGGACCTCGCACAATAGCATAGGAAATTGGCCCACAGTGGGATTTGCTTGAAATTTACATATGTTATTGTTATTTAATTTCTGATCAAATGTTCTCATGGGCCCAATCCTCTAAGACCAATGATTTAGCCCTCAGGGCTGTATTCAGTATAGGTGCCAAACAAAAAACAAAATTACTATTGATTAAAAATCAAAATAATGAATGATAGTAAACTTGAATGTACAATTTACTGTAATATCTGCAAAAACAATTGAAATAGTTCGTGGATGTCTTCCATTCGCTGACGGAGTTTGCTGATGTAGTCCTCTCTTGCGGTATCCTGTCCTGGTGGCGTCCCAAACTTTAGGTCACAGGGAAGTCGCAGCTCTCGGCCCTTTATGATACTAGCAGGGGTTTGGCCGGTCGACTCGTGCACTGCGGAACGGTAGGCCATCAGGAACAAATGAAGATACTGGTCCCAGTCTCTTTGATGGTCAGAGACTACCTTGGACAAGTGGCGATTGATAGTCCTGTTCATCCGCTCAACCATTCCATCGGACTGTGGATGTAGAGCTGTGGTTCTCGTCTTGCGGATGTTCAGCAGTTGGCAGATTTCTTGGAACAGGTTGGATTCGAAATTTCTGCCTTGGTCCGAGTGCAGCTCCAAGAGGACACCGAATCAACATATCCACTCTTTCACCAAGACGTCCGCGACGGTGATGGCTTCCTGGTTGGGCAGGGCATAGGCTTCGGCCCACTTGCTGAAATAGTCCATTGCCACAAGGATGTATTTATTTCCATGATCTGATACGGGGAACGGGCCGGCGATGTCAATGGCGATTCTTTCGAATGGACTACCTACGTTATACTGACGCATCGGGGCCTTGGGTCGTGTCCTAGGTCCATTACTGGCAGCGCAAACAGCGCACTTTCTGCACCAGTCATTGATATCAACTTGACAATTAACCCAGTAAAACCGTTGCCTTACTTTCTGCAGGGTCTTCGTCACACCCAGATGTCCTCCAGCAACTCCATCATGGATCTCTCGGAGTACTTCCTGTCTTCTGTTCTTGGGCACCACTATTTGACGTCTGTCTTCCCCACCATCTTCGGACTCCAATACACGTTTCAGGACCCCATTGTCCAGACTAAGGGAATTCCATTGGGCCCAGTAGGATTTGAGTGCTGGGGAATATCTTGCAATTTCCTGCCATGTCGGTCTTTGATTACTCTTTTTCCAACCGATGACTAACCCAAGATCTGGATCCTTTTCTTGGTCTTTCTGGACCTCGTTGTCATTCCAGTTGTTGTCAACTGCCGTGGTTCTACAAACCGCTGCTTCCTTCTCTTCTGCTCGTCGGCAGTGTGAGCAGTCGTCTGGGCATGGTCTCCTTGACAGGGCATCTGCGTTCTTGTGTCCACTACCTGCTCGATGTTCTATCTCGAAGTCGAATTCTTGGAGTCTTTCGATCCAATGTGCTACTTGGCCCTCGGGGTTTTTGAACTGTAGGAGCCATTTAAGGGCTGCGTGGTCGGTCCTTAACAGGAATCTTCTTCCGTACACGTATTTGTAAAAGTGTTCTACTCCCTTGACAACAGCCAACAATTCTCGTCTGTTGACACAGTAGTTACGCTCCGGTTTACTGAGAGTTTTACTGAAGTATCCAATGACCTTCTCTTGCCCATCCTGGATCTGGGACAATACAGCTCCAAGTCCCACGTTGCTGGCGTCCGTGTCCAAAATGAATTTTCCACTCGGAAGGGGATAACTCAGAATCGGTGCGTTGATCAGTGCCCCCTTCAGCTTTCTGAACGAGTCTTGGCACTCTTCGGACCACTGGAACTTTGTTTGACCTTCCGTGAGCCTGGTCAGTGGTTTAGCGATGTTGGCGAACCCTAGCACATATCGGCGATAATATGTGCACAAACCAAGGAAACTACGTAGTTGGTGTATGTCTTTCGGAATAGGCCACTCCTTCACTGCTTTGATCTTCTCGTCATCTACTGCTACTCCGTGCCCAGAGACAACATGGCCAAGGTAATGTACTTCTTTTTGGAACAGGTGGCATTTCTTAGGGCTCAGCTTCAGTCCAGAGTTTCTCAGTCGCAGGAATACCTCCTCCAGGTTTTTTACATGGTCTTCGAACGATTTGCCAACCACAATAATGTCGTCGAGATATACCAAACACGTCCTCCATGAAAGTCCTTTCAGAACCGTCTCCATTATTCTCTCGAAAGTGGCTGGAGCATTACAAAGCCCGAATGGCATAACGGTGAAATGCCACAGTCCTGAGCCGATGGTGAAGGCTGTCTTTTCTCTATCTTTTGGAGCCAGTTCTACCTGCCAGTATCCACTCTTCAGATCGAGGGTCGAGAAAATCGTGGAGCCGGCCAACGTGTCTAGGGTGTCGTCTATTCTCGGAAGAGGGTAACTGTCTTTCTTCGTCACGTTGTTCAGTTGACGATAGTCTACGCAAAAGCGTGTTGATCCATCTTTCTTCTTCACCAGCACGACTGGAGAGGACCATGGACTGTCGGATGGTTCAATAACTCCATCTTTCCCCATATCACTGACTATTTTCTCAGCCTCCTCCTTCTTGGCTAGAGGAAGTCTTCTAGCTGATTGTCGGATTGGTCGGGCATCCCCAGTATCAATTTTATGTTGAACTACATTCGTTCGACCCCCTTTTCCTTGTCCGGTATCGAAGATGTCTTGGTAGTTCTTGACTAATTCTCCCAATCTGGGCTGTTGGGCTGGTTTAATGCCCTTGGAAGAGAGGGTAACCAATTTTTCCAGTTCTGCAGTCAGGTTGTTGTCTTGACTAACAGTACCGTGTACACTCCTGATCACAGAGGAAATTGACGAGCAGTGCCCCAAAACAGTTCCTTTCTTCAAAGTCACTGGGTAATAATTGACATTCATTACCCTTACTGGCACAATTTTACCAGCACGCAACAAAGTCTTGCCTAATGCAATTCCTCGTCCAATTTTCTCATCATGAAGCTTGGGCTCGAACATCACGCTTCCATCGCTCGCACCTCCGTCCAAGCGAGCCTCCAGTATGGTCTCAGCCCTCTCAGGTACACTAACATCTTCAGTCAGCAGAACACGAATCATCTCTTCACTTCTTCCATGTAGCACCAACTCTTCTCCGTTCACACGTAGGACGCCATCTTTAAAGTTCAATTCAAACCCTCTGGAATTCATGATGTCTATTCCAATAATTGCATCGTCCTCAATGTCACCTACTAATGCCCGATGTTTCACTTTTGTGCTGCCTAAAATCAGTTCAATCGGTAGCTCACCATGTACAGTGGCCGGCTCCCCTGTTGCTGTGCGTAGCTTCCAGGATGATGGTTCCATTCTCTCTGGTGTTTTAATAAAAGCAGGTCCTAGGATTGTCATAGTCGCACCTGTATCTAGCAGTATGGTGCAAGGCTCGTTGTTGATGAGACCGTCTACAAAGACACCATTGTTTTGACGTTGCAGGATAGCGACATATGCATTGTTAACGGGGGCTTGCTGGATACAGGTCGACGATTGCCCCTCCTCATCGACCTTCTTTAGTTTTCCTGCATAGGTGCCGATTCTGTGAATGTTGGACATTTGTTGCGCACATGCCCAATTTTGCCACAATTCCAGCATCTTATCTGTCTTCTCTCAGGCAACATTTCCTTCACCACCTTTCTTATGGCAGCTTCCAAGTTATCAGGCTCCTGTGGGTCTTCCTCAATAATTCGGACTTTACTTTGGCTTCTGCAGGATTGTTTCGCTGCCTCAAATTCCAAAGCGCGTGCCAGTGCATCTACGAGATGTGTTGGACGTGCTAGTGTCAATGCTTGTCTGGTTTCCTGGTCACGAAGTCCATCTAAGAAGGCCTGAACTGCTAGTCGCTCCATTACCTTTTCCGGTGTAGCTGGGTATGCAAGGCGAACCAAGCGTGCTATGTCTGCTTCAAATTCCTGTAAGGATTCGCTTGATTTCTGGCAGCGGTTTTTTAGCTGTGAGTGGTACACGTGTTCTAGATGGGTCTGTCCATACCGTAATTCTAGATGTTTGATCAGCTGCTCGTAGTCCTCTTGTTCTTGAGCCGTGAGGGTTTGTAAGATATTCGTTGCTTCTCCACGCAACGCCAGTGTTAGTGCCACAGCTCTATCTCCTGCATTCCATCCATTCGCCTTTGCTGCAGCTTCAAATTGTCGGCGGTAGTTTTCCCATGGTGGTTTCCTGTCAAACTGAGGTGGTTTCATAGAGAGTTTTCCTGTTTCGGAACTGATCTTCACATCTTTCAGACCCTTTTGAACATCATCCAAGTTCAAACTCACTTCCAACATTGAATTTTCGTTGACAGATTCTGTGGTGTGGGTAGTATCATTCTGGTTTTCCAACTTACTGATTTTCTCCTTCAATTTGTTGATTTCTTCCTCGATTCCGCCTCTGATTTCATCGCTGATTGTTTCCTTCAATTTTCCCATCTCTTCCTCGATTTCATCTATTCTTCCTTCCAGTCGATTCGCCACCCGGGAAAGTTCTTTTTTTAATCCCTCTGTATTTTCGAGGAGTTTGTCTTCCAGAATCTTTGAATTTTGTAGAAGATTTTCTTCTAGATTCTTCGAACTTTCTTGAAATTCTTCCTTCAGACTATTCGAATTTTCCAGAAGTTTTTCTTGAAGTTTTTCTTCCAAATTTTTTGAATTTTCTAGAAGTTTCTCCTGAATTTTGTCTTCCATTCCGTCGAGTTTACTCATTATGGAACTCATATTTATTCCAGAAACTACGAATAGAAATGTTTCTGGGTCCTCGCCCTCCTGAACTAATCCCTCGGCAAGTCTAGTTTGAAGCACGGCCTTTTTACCACTTGTGTCAAGTTCCCTCTCCTCCAGTTCTTGCTTCAATTCCGCAACCTTCAATTCAACCAGGCGAACTTTCCTCGAACACATTTTGTCTTAGTCTATGTCTATTTCACGGGTCACCAGTCTATTATTATTATTATTGTCTATCTCACACAGTCTATTTCCCGGACACTAGTCTATTACTATTATTATTGTCTATTTCACACAGTCTATTCCACGGCCACCAGTATATTATTATTATTATTGTCTATTTCACACGCGAAAATAATTGTCCGAAATACACAAACTTTCTACTTACACGAACACTCTGTATTTAAAGATCGCACTTCTAACACCAAATGTAATATATTTTTAGTCCAATTAACTCTAAAATAATTTATTTAACGAAATACAATTATTCAATAACACAATACTCTAGTATTTATATTCGACTTTCACTTCACTGACTGTCTGACTGACTGTCTGTGTGGTTCTGTTTATATACACAATTCATCTTCCTAGAAATTTCGAGTAATTCTCGAATCGTCCAGATTCTTTTTGGTGCAAGCGCATCGACAGTCATTCGAGGTCATTCGCTGATTACGTGATTGATCAGGTCCGGCATCGCCCGCAGCTTCGCCACAATACTTATCTTGTTTTTCAAAATCTTCTACACTTTTTGGACCAACATAATCACTTTGTTCTCCTAAAAGTAAAAGAAGTGCTTCAGCAGCTTGAATATCCTCAACAGTTGGTTGTTCATCCGCTAAAGTGACACACTGAGTGTCATTTTCACCACACACTAAAGGACCATCACTATTTTCACGACTTTCTTCAATTGGTATTCTAGAGGTGGAAGATAAAGATCCATGTTGAAGAGCTGGTAAGTTCATAGAAGGAATGGCATTTTTTTTCAGAAATTTGGTATTTCCTAAAATGAGAAATATTGGTTATCTTTTAGTAAACTGATCAGAGATTTCGGAACTTACTGAGATAATCAGAAGCCTGAAAATGGTTGGAACAAACAAGCATATACTTCGATATTGGCTTGCCAATTTTCAGTTTCAAAATCCATGCTTTCCTTTGGTCAATTTCTTCAATCTTGTCGAACCAATTGGTGATTTTAACCTTGCTTTTATTTTTGGGGGGAAATCTGTGATATCTCACATTTTCCTTCTTGCCATATGTCCTGCATCCTGGGACTGAACAACTTGTATTGTATCTCCCCATATTTGGCAGTCTATCGACAATATAAACCAAAAAAATATCATGTACAGAAACAAAAATCCAGTATGGAAATATCCTTAATCAACAAAACAATGTTTGATCGCAAATCATGACTTCCGAAAACACGTAAAATATTTGTAAACTACACTGAAACTTTATTTCAAGTCTTTTAATAGAAACACAATAACTTTTCACTTAAAGAAATCACCAATTTTTACAAATTGTTTAAAAATAGGAAAATAGATCGTCAAAACGCCATATAAACACGTGTAATTTGTCCGTGATTCGTAGTTCAAAGTCTTGCTATAGGTGGCGCTGCGATCTTATTTTCTTTAGGGTCACTGAATCCTAGAAGGCTTTGGCCTTATTACGGGTTTGGCCAATGGGTGGAGTCTAAATAGCTCCAATGTTCCAAAAACACCACGAAAATTAGGTCCGATGTTTGAAATAGTGACACATGTCAAAAATCAATTTTTATGTCATTGGAAATGATCAAAAATAGTTTTATCAGATTCACAGAAAAAAAAACAGATTGTTCCAAGTCCCAAGATCTTCTGATGAGCCCTGCTTTCACTGATTCAACCTAGGAATATGTTGTTTACTTTTTTACTGATGAAAATATTCCTTTCTTTTGAAAGTGAAGTACCTATTGTGCAGTAAAAACCTGCAAGAATACCGACAAAAGTCATAAATTATATTGTACTCTCAGAGGTGAGTTCAAGGCCATTTTGTTTATAAATTGTTAATTAGTAGATTGAAGAATACATTTGTCCCATTTTCCTCCCTAAAGACAATTCAGATTATATTTTCATTCATACTTTTTTTCAGGATTGAAAAAGAAAACCTTGAGAAAGAAGTGGCTATCGATATTGAATAGTTTAGTGGAATTTTGTGACAGAAATTAGGACTAAAACTAAATTCAAAATGAATTTAAGAAATGTATACTTAACAGAATTCCTATAATATAACCATGTTTCACCTTTGACTGTTTTTGCTTTGATATGACTTCAAGGTATTTACTCATTTCACAAATTACTCTCATCATTCCTTTTCTAATAATTGTTTGATTTCTTCATCAGTTTGTATCAAATATGTATTGCTCTTTGTAGATTCTTCGATAGCGAGCTAGGTCACGTAGTCTTGATCTCGTTAGTGTCGGGTCAGGCGGCTGTCCAAAATAAACTTTCGAAGGACCTTTGAATATTTATTAACAATTGTACAAGTACAGTGAACAGATAAGTGCGTAAATATGGTTTACAGAGCTGCACGCAAAGTGAAAAGCGTAATTGAAAATCTTTTTGACGTTTGCTTCTATTATGAAATTTTTATTTACGACTTCTGTCAAAACAAAACTTGGTAACTCAGTAACAGTACTAATCTGAAAACATGCGAAATTTAATTATTCTCGCATACTCTGAAGCGAGTCTCCAACACTCTTGTACAATTTATGTAAAATGTAATCCCTCTTTAAACAGAAATGTTTCTAGGGATCAATAAATAAAGTAAAGTGTATGCAGTGTAAGTATTGATATTTTTGTGTTCACTAGGACTGACACATTTTTTCTGAATTGTTCAGATTATCAACCCATTTTATCAATTTTCACCTAGAAAAGAAAAGTTGTAAATTGCAAAAATGGAACCTTTTCTTTCAAACAAGATTAAAAATTCTATATGGACTTTTATCTTGAGAAAATTGGTTACACCATATAATATAAAAGATAGTGTTAGAATATTGGTAATCTCTTTAGAACAGCTATTTCATTAAAGTGAATGGCTATATTTTCTTGTTTCAACCATGCCATGTGGAGGTCATAATTCATATTTAGATTTCGGAGATATTTGTGAAAACTGGAATTGTCTTTGCTGGATGTTTTTTGGTTATTTATACAGTTTCTGAAGAAACTTCGTAATTTATGGTAGGAATACAAAAAAAACGAATTCATTAGGTATATAAAGGAACTTTCGTACTCATACAAATAAGAATGTACAAAAATGAAAGATTGTAAATGGGTGAGTCAGAAATGTAGTATTTCAATCATGTTAATATGTTTTGGATGTATTGTAATGTATGTCGAATATTAATCTTTGCCAAAGCTTGATTTCATCTGAGAGGCTTTCAGCAAATATATTTGACATGTTTATGTTCGCGAATTTTAGGCACTTCTGTAAGATTCAAAATCGATAATCAATATTATTTGGTTTTTGAGTTATTAGCAGAACCTCAAATGGATACGCAATTTTGAAAATTTGTGTTGATCAAACAATGGTATACCTATATTAACTAAGAAGTATTTGGGACAATACTCTCTAATTTTAAATAATGAACCCAATTAATGGAGAAGTTTCAGTGTTTTTAGAAAGGGTTTGTTAACTCTGTGGATATCTTTAATCAACCATCAGCATTGGCAACTTTTACACATCATTCTGAAAACAACACTAGGTTCTGCACTTCTAAAAGAAACTTTTGTGTCTGCAGCAGAGATGGTCCTCGGCTGTCTCCATGTTCCATAATGGCTGGTGGCCGGGCCACATAACATCGGGCCCGTACACGGAAGTCGACGCTTTTTTGTAATTCGAGTCAATTGTACACCTGACAATTTCATTCCATAAAAAAATTAGAATTGATATCTATCCATTGAAATTGAACATGATATACATAAATATAATAACAATTTACTTTATTTGACATTCTGACTTTCAAAAGAAACATAACCCAACTTTTTCTTCCAAAATTATTGTTCTCTCTCACTTATGACCCTTACTTCCTGATTGGCGCTTTTGTGGGTTATTTGTAACATTAGAACTATTTAAAGAGATTTTAACTATTAGACTCCACCCATTGGCCGTACCCGTAAGAAGGCCAAAGCCTTCTAGGATTCAGTGACCCTAATTTTCTTTCGCCAACAGAGTCGAACTCGAACCAAGAAACAAAATTGTCACATGTAACTCTCATATACCAAGAGCACTGAAATGAAATTATAATATGAGGACTAATTTCATTTCAGTGACCAAGAGCTAGTCTGTCACTGTCTATGGAGAATGGCGGACATGACATGTCCAACCACGTCACATAACGTAACAAATAATCTTTCATCTCTTTCTATAAGCGCCCCATTAGGCGTGTTCGGTAAATGCAAATCTGACAGCTCGATTCAATCTGTAGGTAATGGAAAAAGGAGCAAATAGATTGAATCGAGCTGTTAGATCTGCATTTACCGAACACGCCTAATGTCTTATGGGAATTAGACTCTCCTAGTAAAATAACGTTTAGTCTCCTTGGGATGGTGTTCCCTAGCAAGATGACTGTCTAATCTAATCCACAAAAGACAATGGGGACACTAATAGAAAGAGATGAAAGAACATTTGTGACGAAATGTGTCGTAGTTGGATATGTCATGGCCGCCGTTCTCTATAGACGGTGACGAAAACTAGCACTTGGTATATGAGAGTAACTGCTTCGTTGGTTCGAGTTCGACTCTGTACCTACTCATGTCCAAGTACGTCACTATGACGCATTGATGCTATAAGGTTCTGATTGGCTAAAGCTTATTAAACCCTCCTGTCAGTTTAGTCTCTTTGGTTCCCTAGGTCCCTAGTTGCGAAATCTGTCAATTGTTTGCATCATTATAGAGCCAAACAGAGCTTACACGTTTGGGGTGTGTGCTTGATCTAGTATGACTACATGATTATATTAAATCGTTAGGGTACACCAAACGAATCGTCCTAATGCAAAGAAAGTCCCAAAGGCTCATTCCGAACATTCACAATTCTTTTTGCAATTCGACTCATGCGGTGAAAAAAAAATGTAGAGAATGATGAATCATAACATGTAATTTCTCAGTAGTTGGGATTGGATGTTACTACATTACGGAAAATTACATGATTCTTCATTCACCGCAATTTATTCGCCGTATGAGTCGAATCTCAAAAAAATAGTGAATATTCGCAAGGGTATGAACAAGTCTTAAGCTACCTCCGGTTTTTATTACCGACCTATAATACAGATCGGTGGTTTTTATCCACTTCTACCCACATGTTGACTGGAATGCTCGTCAGGCTACGCGTGGATTTCTCATGGAGGCCGCCATATTTGTTTTGTGGTTCCTGGCAGTGGCGGAGGAATCGAGATTGAGTTGATTGTAACATATAAAACTGATACAAAGACGCGCTGCACTGCACTGTCGTGTTAACAAACCATAAAAAGGGAAACTAATAACACGTACGTGCAGATGAATGCACAGACTATATATTATTATACATATGGTATATATGGTCTGAAGATGAATGTCTCTCTAGCACCCATGGAAGTAAGCCATAAAGTATTTCTCTGCTAGATTGCATGCGCCTCCTTTCTTATTCTTAATCTCCTAGAGTTATCACTTCATACGGTTGCGCAGAGGAACTAAGAGCATTCCAGTCATCATATAGACGAGGAAAGTGTGTCGTGTCGTCACAAATGTCATACTTATCAAAAACTGATTCCAAACAAAGAATTTTAGGTGACATTCTCTGTTGATGATTTGATGCTTTGCATATTAGTTTGTGTTTGGTTGTTTGGATTTTGTTTTCTCAGGCAAAAGAAGTTGAAAAGTCTTCACGGAAACATATCGGACAAGCTGATTTAAATTCGACGGAGGTTTGTTTGGAATCCGTTTTTGACAAGAATGACATTTGTGACGTCATCACTTCTATTATAATTTCATTCCAGCGGTGGGATTACGTGAGCCATAGAATTCTACATATCACTACGTTTTGACGTAAAAGGTATTCCGTGTATACAGTTAGCGACAGTTTCTAGGCGACAAATAGATATTTGACAGCATTT
Source organism: Chrysolina oricalcia (assembly GCA_944452925.2). Lineage (NCBI taxonomy): Eukaryota > Metazoa > Arthropoda > Insecta > Coleoptera > Chrysomelidae > Chrysolina > Chrysolina oricalcia. The sequence goes on along the minus strand of OX101811.2, from coordinate 27,730,890 downwards.
GAAGCGCCATCTTGGCCCTTTTACAATAGAATTCTACATTTAATAGCTACAGTTGAAGAAAGTGGTATTCCGTGTGCACTTTAGCTACACTCGCTTCGGACGATTGTCGTTATTTGAAGCGATAGCCTAGAATGTGTCGAGAAGACAAGGAAATTCTCGTTTAGAAGGGGATAGAGTGTTATTTTAAGAGGTTAATGCCGGAAATTTCGAATTTCAAACAACCGACTTTGTCTACTAACGTCACTATTTAAAAAAAAAAACATTGAACCAAATTTTTGGGTTCTTGAAGTAACTCGATAAATTGTTCCATTTCTGTATTTTTGTTTAATTTAGTAAACGGGTGCACGCCTTTTAAATAATTCAAACTTCTAAATAAGAATTATCCAAACAATAGGTATAGAATGGGTATGTAAAAAAATTAATAAGTAAAAAAGATAACTTGGAAATAAACAATTATTACAGTAGCAAATAATCAATAATTCAATGCATGACCTATCACATGAATCCAATCAATATTAAAATGAATAATACCTAAGTGCAGTTTATTCATTTATTATTACAAGGAATGTTTCAGTAAATTTCCTAATTCCTAATAACTGTTACCAGTCTCATACTTCTAGATGTGTAGGAATGGTACGTAAGAGTAATTGGTAGAGGGAACTTTATGAATACCAACTAGGGATCATTATAGGGGTTGAAATAATGGAGATTTGAATGGTTGCCAAACCTTTCTCACAGTTTATCGGAAGTTGCAAAAAACAATAAATATATAGAATCGAACGCACCTATTTTAGCAATCTCAACTTTTCCTCTGAATATATGAGTAGGGATTACAAATGGAATTTGTTATTTTGGTTTCTTATTTCAATAGTAGAAATATCTATTTGTTTTTCATTGATTCATGTTATGCATTTGTTCAAAATTTGTTCTTTCCTTCAACCTCCTACACCCTTACGAGCAACCCTCAGAAGTCTTCGAGCTAGGGAAGACAAGGCCCTAATCTTTCAACATGTGATACCATGTACAGGACCATGCTAGAATTTGAGTCCATGGCCTTATGGTTGAGAAGAAAACACTCTACCATCACGACCACAATGGCTCTATTTCATTATGAAAATATCCAGAAAAGAGCTGAAAACTAGATTACTGCTAATGGAATTTATGCAGTCATTTTGTTTCATACACCTAGTTTTTCTCACTTGTGGGAGATATTCCATATTTTTTACATTATTATGATAAAAATATAAAATATCAAATTGTACTCTCCACAAATGACAATATTGCAGTATCCTCATTCCCTGTCACTGAGGTTGGAAATATTTATTTATATATTTAAACTGATGTTTGGCTAGATCTATGAAATTGATTTTTTGAATCAATCCTCTGCGGTACCCTTGTAAATGTAGTTGGACCAAAAATAACATTCCTCAACAATAGTTGAAGCCCACATTGATTTCTTGTTCTCTTCCGTGGCGAGACCAATTATAAAAATTATAGGCAGGGCAAAGGTCCGGGATCTTGTAAGATTGTGTGAGATGTCTTCGTAAAATGCGTATTGTTAATAATTATACTGAATCATTCTTCCTTCAAAATATTATTCTGTAATATAAACATTGATGTTATCCATTACAACTGCTCATCTCTTTGAGGAATTGGTTGCTCAAATATTTCTCATCAATTTGTAAAAGGATTCAAAAGGAAAATCCACGTAATGTACAGCAAACATCAGAATATTTGTACCAAAGGTTCGCCGTTTCGCCCGTTCCTGAGATAGATTTCCATAACTACTCCATAGCTCCATTCATAATTCTTTTACTAAAATTTTTGAGGAAAAATATCCACATTATATTTATTTTTTTATGGTAATAAAATAGTTGAATGATTAATGGTTACAAAAGTTCATAAAGCAAACATGACAAAATGAAAATTCCCAAAATTTTATCGATGTTTTCTGAACGAGATAGAAATTACGAACTCTTCCGATTGGAAAGCAATATGAAAGCGAGACTTTCATATGCGCACACGGAATACCAAATGAAGCGACTGTAGCTATTAATTATAGAATTCCACATTGACAAGGAAGTTCTCGCTTAGAAAGAGAACGAATGATTTTGTCCACAGGACACTGTGTCAGAACCAAAGAACACGAACGGTGACATTCGTGTGATTTTGGCAAATATAAATATAATTATTTCTGAATATTCAGAGATTATTGGTATGGAATAACATGTTAAAAAATAAGGGCATCCTCTTTCCTATGGCGCACAAGTCTTTCGAAGAATTCTGGGGTTGCTCGTAATTTACATACGAGTGGTTCATCCTTTCGCCACAAAAACGCTAGTAATTGAAAAATGTCGGGGCGTGGCGCAGTGGTTAAAGCGTCCGACTTTGGGTCGAAAGGTCCGAAGTTCGAGCCCCAGTTGCGGCTGGGATTTTTTAATTTAATTTGATCAATCAAATTATTAAAATCTCGTGGCTGCACTGGGTGAGTCCTGCACGATTCACTGTTGCGTCCCAATTAACAGTGCTGCTCCTAAGGTGGCGCATGGAGTTAGTAACAAGGCCTATCCAGAACACGTGGCTAATGACCATAGCAGTCGATGCCAAGACACCAAGGAAAAAAAAGTAATTGAAAGGTGCAAAATGTATTTCATAAATAAATCCAGTTAATGCTCTCAACACAGCTAGCCCATATGGTCTATGGTTCCCAATATTTATTTTATTTTGGACGTTTGAAACGTATTCCAGTCTACTAGATACAACATACAAAAACATGTGAAGCTACGGAAATTATTTGGCGACTCTTCAGATATTTTTAATTATATTTTGGCGAGTTTTTACAACTTTTTTTGAAATGGAGCGGGTCCGAGCCTTACCACGTCCGAAATTGATGGATTTTTTTTGAGCTGTGGCTTGAGCCTCGGGCTTTGATGTTGACATCAAAAAAATTGATCAAACCGCCATAAAGTGAAGTCACTTGAGGGCAAACCATTAGTGCATGCGCAACGGACTTCAACGGACTTCACATACACACTAACTTGCATGCATGGCAGCATAGCGCATAGCCTAAAGAAATATCGAAGTTCAGCCAATCAAAATGCGAATATCCGACGCTACTGGCATTTTGATTGGCTGAACTCTGTTATGTACTATACTATGTGATATGCAAGTGTGTAGTGTCGTTCGCTAAGACGTACTCTTATTGCTCTGAGTTGGATTTTTTAAAAGAGAAAGACATATGAATTACAAATCTATAAACTGTTGGTCTCTCAAGACAAATGGATCACTGTCAAACCTCATCACTCTTCTTTCCATGTTCTAGTTTCGAATTTGCTCCCTTCTTTGAAGTTCATTCAATTGTATCCCGAGTAAATTTGCAGGCAGCATTTTTGTAAGCAAGTATTCGGCAATGAGACTAAAATTTAACAAGGAGTGTTTGATTCCCATAAGACAATGGGGACACTAGTAGAAAGAGATGAAAGAACATATTTGTGACGAAATGTGACGTAGTAAGACGTGTCATGGCCGCCGTTCTCTATAGACAGTGACGGACTAGCTCTTGTTATATGAGAGTTACTGCTGACAGTTTTGTTGCTTGGTTCGAGTTCGACTCTGTACTCATAACCAAGTACGTCACTATGACGCGTTGATGCTACAAGTTTCTGATTGGCTAGAGCTTATTAAACTTGTTAAATTTTAGTCTCCTTGAGTATTCGGGGAAAATTTTCCGATAGTTGGCGCTGCAGTATCTGTCAAACTTGTCAATGGAATGGGGAAAACAATGTGAACCCCCATTTGATTCAATGGTAAATAAATCATCATTTCTTTTTTGAATTTTAAGCGATAAAGGAAAATTTTGAAGGGTGTTACTTGTTGAGAGATCAATTTAGAGGACATATCCAAATATATTGGCGATAGAAATCGGCCGATATTGAAACGCGAACATGCATTGAAAGCGGGCGTATTATTTTGTGTCAAGTTAAACATGTGGAGAAATTCGAGATATTTGGGCTGGTTTTACAAACTTCTGCTTCAACATCGGAGCCTCATGAAGTCAATTGAAATTTAAAGAGCATTAAAGTTATAGCCAATATTGAACATCAAGATGTTTCCTTGAAATGACTGAAATTGCCAAGATACAGTATAATGGTATAAAATCTTCTGAAATTACCATTATAATCTGTTTCACACAGATATGAATCTTTTAGGAAGATGTATATATTGATACATTTGTTTCTTTATAAGTGTTTGAACTGCGGGACCCAGTAATACCTCTTGCACTTGCACTTGCACAAATCACATGTTGACTTGGTTTGTTTTAATTCCCCATCCTCGAAGTATATATTTTGGACTGTAGGTGTCGCACCCTTTGCGCATTTTCGCGAATTTGGCACATTGTCAAGATTTTCCAAATTTTACAGGTTACAACAATAAACTCACATTCATTTATGAACACTCACTGTAACTATACAAAACTTCCAAACTAACACAGGCAAGGGTCAATTATAAAAATATCTAATTCACAGACTCACACACTTACAATTAAACAACAAACAACAACAACAAACAACAACAACAAACAACAACAACAAACAATTAAACAAACCAATCTTTGCCAGTTGCCCCAGCCTAAGATAATAACATAAAATTAATTTCCAAAAACCTGCTCAATGTTTTCAGGACGACACAAACAATGTCAAATAATCCCGATCTCTTTCGATTCGAAAGCAAGACTTCTAAAGGTACACGGAATACCGAACGAAGCGATAGTTATCAAATTTTGTAGAATTCTACTCTCGCTATGAAGCGAGGGTACACGGAATGCCACTGCAGTGCTTCTACCACAGAACACCTATTTAGGTTAGGTGGTCTGTGCTTCTACATTTGACAGTTAATCTGTTCTGTGTTCTGTGAGAGATGTCACTGTGTTTATGTTTATCTTTACCAAGAAAAACAGAGGTTCTGTACAATATTTTTGATTTTCCAAGTTATTGATTCTGTAATAATACTCAATAATTTGAAAAACACCTTGGATTACAAGAATGGAAAACGAAAATAAAGATGGTCCTGTTGAGTCTATAGAGTCTTTAACAAAAGAAGCTGAGACTCTGAAGAAAAAACTGGAAGATGAGAGACAAAAATTGAATGATGTTACTTGTATGTTCTCATGATGAGAGATCTTTTGGAAAATATAACCCATTCACAATGTTTCAGTGGCCACAGTTGCAGATCGTTTGGATATTATTAACTATATGAATATAAAACCGAGGAGGACTCTGAAGGGCCACCAAGCAAAAGTTTTGTGTTCTGATTGGTCTCCAGATAAAAGACACATAGTGTCTTCTTCTCAGGTGTGCTCTTGCATGAACTAAGAATATTATCTTTTACTCATAGTTATAGGATTCCATTTCACTGACCTCAGAAAGTAAAATATTTAACTTGATTGATGACGACTATATTTCAATAGTTTAGTTTCACTTTATCTTGAACCACTTTCAGTAAACAGTTAAAAAAACTTATTATAACAAAGCGTTACAGAAGAATTTCAAAAACCTTATTGTGATGGTCACATCCCTGAATAATGAACTAAAATAATTTTACATTGACAAATAAATGAATATTTTACTAAAGTCTTGATAATACTAGCAAGGTGGATTATTTTGAGAAATGAGGAGGAAATATCTGTTCCAAACGAAAAATACAAAAAAATTGTACATTATTCTCTACCTAAAGTATTAAATCCCAGGAGCTCAAAAACACCAAAATCCTAAATTAGAGTACTGAATTTGAAACACTACTTTATCACTTTTAATTTTGGATATACTTAGATGTTAGATTAGTGTGCTTGCTTAGAATATACCTACTACCAGAGTGATGCTGTAGGTTTTTCCTGGTTTCCCTACAACTACTGAAGTGATTGGAATACTCAATCAAAGATTCTCTACCTTCATAGGCTATGCCATTGAGTACACTCGTATGAGAGTTTTTGAGAAAGATAATATAGAATGAGCTCTCATTTTAGAAATCATAATTAATAGTCATATGGTTGAGTTTGAAAAAATTATTGACTCCTCGATGTTTTTTTTTTGACAAGCACAATTGAATTTCTATCACAAATTATGGTATGAGTGGGACCCTTAATAGCTATAATCAAATTTCAAATGATATTTGTATACTATATGAAACCATCTCCCTACTATGTGCCATTGAATTTCTGTGTTATAATTACAAGTAATTCAATGTCTGTAAGGGGCAAAAATTGCTTTTTGTTAAATATTTGCCTCATATTTTCCACTTTGTGGAAAGGTGTAGAGAGATGGGTTGAAATTATTCATTTCATTTATATGAAATTTTCCGACACACCTTTTGAACTTGGTACAACTTTGTACAAATTAATGCATTCCTTCTTCCTGGAGTTATTGTAAGTCGCAGCTCCATTCGTAGGTGAAGACTATAAAGCTTTGGCTATGATAATTTATTTGTTGGGTGAGACAAGTTGACTCTAATATTGTCTGATCTATGCTAGCACTGATGAGATGCAAGAGACCTTGAAACATGTCATGTATGCAGGTGGTCATTCCCAACAACCAAATGAAGGGTAAATTCAATGTGTTGTCACAATTAGCACCTGCAACAGTGTCCTCCTCAAGGAATGTTGCACAAAGTCAGTTGTAATTCAATGTTCGTAAAGAAAGTAGTTGTTTTCTATCAGAAATTTGCGTCATATTCCACTTTTTGGGAATGTGCAACATCTAGAATACATTATAAGAAGTAAAAAAAGTCTGGATTTTATCCAGTTTTACCAGATATCTTGTCTGGTTCATAAATTAGCAGGGGAATTTTAACTGCATATTCCAAATTCTTTATTTCCATTAAAATGATAAAAATAGGTTCTGTAGAGGAATAATCAAAAAATAGAATTGAATCGAAAGTATTTAAACTAAAATCTAGAACGAAAACTTTAGAACACCTGCTTTTAAATCACTACCAAGGTTTCTTTGAAGTCCGTCAGTTCATTGATAGATTATATATGAATTGGCAAATTATTGAAAACTCTAGGGCCCATGAAATCTGGAGAATTTTGTGTAATTTTGTACTTGGCAGCAGAAGTATCATGAACCTGATGAAATAGGAACTGAATTTTACAAAAAAGGCAAATGTTTTATGTATTGTCTGGTTTGAAAGTTAGTAGCGGTATTTCAACTGCACAATATTATATAAGTGTGGTGATGAAGTGAGAAATTTATTTTCTAATTCAGATTTTGCAGAAGTAAAAACAAATGCAATGCAAAAGTTTGATATCTTGTTTGGTCAAAAACTAGTATAGTTCAAGCAATGACTGGTTTCTAGTCAGGCTTCTTTCTGTGCGCAACTTTTTTTGTTATAGGGCCGTGTTCCGAGCTGTTTGGAGGTGACTATACCAAACAGCCTGGTATCTGTGAGGGAACTACAAGACGTGGCGATATGTTTCCCTTTTAATTTTTATTTATATTTCTATAATGGTTGGCTAAAGCGAAAACGTCTTCATTATTAACAAAATTGAACTTGTTAAATTTTGGCATTAGAAATATGAAATATCAAATCCATTTTCTTCTTAGTCCCAACACTTGTCTAGTGCTAAGCTGTTGAAAATCGTAATTTTTTCCAGAAGTCATTTTCACAAGACGTTTTTGGACACATAAAGTTTCCTTCCTTCTACACGGTTGTACTTAGAGAAAAAGTGGTTGGAGACAAAATTGTAGAACATGACTATCTTCAAGATCGTTTATAGAAAGTACATTGAAAGTTATGCCTATTTGCAAAATTCGGAACAATACTTTCTGACCATGTTATTATATGCACTGCACTGGCAAATTGTGAAAACCTTGCAGCTGCATCCACAGGCTGTGACACGACGTCAGTTGCGTTTCGAAAATGTAAGCTCAATTTTGTAAAGTTGTATTAAAACAAATTAGGTAAAAAAAGACTTTTAAAGACAAGTTTTGAGTCAAATGCACTAAAAAGTAAAAATTCACTTCTTTAGATTTGTGACGTAGGTTATTCTGTGAATAACAGATTCAAAAGCTTGCCGCGCATAGTTTTCAGTTCGAATACGATAGCGACATTCTTTTGAATCTGTTACTCACAAACCCCGAAAATCCACACATACCAATTTTGAATCGAATGCGACCACAATCACAAAACTCTTCCGCCATATTGGAGCCGCCATTTTTTCTTTGACAATAATTTTATAATGCATTGTCACCGGAATTTCAAGTTAATCGGACATCTAGAAGTGGGTCAAATTTAACATGCAATATTTGATTACAGACAGACACTAAACTAAATAAAATATTGTAGTTAATTGTAAAAATGGTATTCACCTGTCCCACGTCGTCTCCAAGTGACGTTGAAGAAGCTGGCAGTAAGTACTTCCTCATTCTTGGTATGTGAAACCAGATATCTCGTCCCAAAGGAACAACAAAGCAGCATTATAATAATAATAATGGAATGATGGACACACTGCTCTCTAATTTGAAGATATTACCGGCTTGCCGTAATATGGCAGAAATCTTAGCCGCACGAATGCAGAAGGCCGTCATCCTTGGTTCACTTAGTTTACTCAGAGCACATGATTGTCGGACCCAATAGTCACTCACCCTACGGAGTAGGGAGTGGTTATTGGGGTAAACGACACCAGCGCGCCCTCCGGATGTATCGGAGCACCGGATACAGGGCCTGACTGGTACATTCCCAAAGGGAAAAAAATATAAAAAAACAATAATAATCATAATAATAATAAATTTAGTTCCACAATTAAAATGCACACAATACATTAACATAGAAAAAGTCAAAAGGCTAAAAATTTCAACTGAAAAACTCCTCGAGAGTTTTTTCAAGCAAATACTGTTTCAGTGTGGCTTTGAAAATCCCAACATTAGGAGCATATTGCAATTCAAAGCTTAATTTATTAAAGACCTTGCAACCCATATAATAGAGATTTTTTTGATAAAAATAAGTTCGATGTTGGGCTGGAATTAGTAAATGTTTAGATCAAGTCAAATAGATATGAGCTGTTTTATAATTTAAGAAATAATGCTTGTTTTTATAGACGTATACAGAAAGGACCCCGCAAAATCCTTATGGAAAATGGCTCTCGGCTAAATTCACTGTAACTTTGCAGAAAGATAGTATTCGGTATGCTGATCAAAAGTCTCAATGGGCACAACCCTCCATTTTCAATCCCAGACCCCCTATAGGCCCTCCAAAGCCCCCAATGTACACTTGCCGGTATGTTAATGCATAAGTTTCAATTCATGTTCAAAGCGTTCCTTTTCACTGCCCACCCCTTTCTCCAACAGAATCCTACATTCTACCCTCACCACACCTCGCCCCGACCCATGCACCCCTACCCAACCCTTCATTAACGCCCCATTACTCACTTTCAAGGTTAAATATTTTTTAATTGTTTTATTTCAATCTTTTGAAGCTTTTATTATACATATGGATATATACATTACACCACACCCCTCCCTAACCCCTGCACCCCCACCCTTCATTGATGCACCATTAATAATATAAAAGCTTCACAAGATTGAAATAAAACAATTAAATAATCCTTCACCTTGAAAGTGAGTAATGGGGCGTTAAGGGTTAAGGGTTGGGTAGGGGAGCAGGGGTGGGGGCGAGGTGTGGTGAGGGTAGAATGTAGGATTCGGTTGGAGAAAGGGGTGGGCAGCGAAAAGAAATTGAAACTTATGCATTAACACACCGGAAAGTGTACTTTGGGGGCTTTGGGGGGCTATAGGGGGTCTGGGGTTGAAAATGGAGGGTTGTGCCCATTGAAACTTTTGATCAGCATACCGAATACTATCTTTCTGCAAAGTTTCAGCGAATTTAGCCGAGAGCCATTTTCCATAAGGATTTTGCGGGTCCTTTCACAAATATATAGGCTTAGTAATACATATCCTTTTATTTAGTTTAAAAACTAATGCATTGTACATAGAAAATAAAATATGTTAAAACAGCACCATTACACCTTATCAACAATGCACAGTTGTTAAAAAAAAATATATATAAAAGTATTGCTGTTGTGTATAAAGATAAAAAATTAAAATTATTTTACAAAATATATTAGTGATTCCTTCCAACAAATGTTTTTTCAGAGTCATTTTGAAAGAATTGAGAGAGTGCGCAATTTTTATTTCAGATGGTAACTCATTGAATTTTGTTAAAATTGTTTTTTTTCGTTAACCAGCTGTCGTTCCCTTACGAATGGCAGCCTTCAAAAGTCGAAACTTGTGCGAGCCAAGGATTAAAGAGGTCTTACCTTTTTACGTGCGATTCCTAGCACTTTCTCGGGCCATCAGAAAAATATCTGCAGTCGCCGTGGTTTGAACCATCGCCGACTGGCATCCAAAGTGACTAAACAATGTCGCTTTAACCACTCGGCTACCTGGCTCTTAAGCCTTTGATAAAAATTGAGTTTTGAATAATTCTTTTGTGAAATTGAGGAATGTGGAAATCTCTTCTAGCTCTCGTATCACAGTGGTGAAATTGAAAATTATAGTTTTACTTTATCTTTCAAGTAGTCTGGTACACTTCCATTTCTTATTTTAAATACAAAAATGAGTGCCTGATACATTAAAAATTCTTTTACTGATAACCACTGTAGTCTGCTCAACATTGATGTAATAGGATTACGTCGATTGCACGAGAGAATTGTGCGCATTGATCGGTTTTGCAGTTTTTGAAATCTATATATTTCATTTTGATTTAGTAAATACAACATAGTTGAGCAGTAAGTGAAATGGGGAAGTATAATAGTGTTGTATGTAATCCTTTTGGTCCATTGATTGAGAAATCTTGAACATCTATATAGATAATTTACTTTAAAAGATATTGTTTTTATTAAATAGTTTGCATGTTCTTTGAAAGTTAGTCTATAATCAACTATAATACCAAGATATTTGAATTTTTTTACCCTCTCGATTATTTCATTATCAATTTTTATGTCCATGTTCTTTATGAGAAAATTGTTATAAATTCTTTCATTAGCAATGAGCATGAATTTAGTTTTATTACCATTAATTTTTAGCAGGTTTCCATAGCACCATTTTTGTATTTGATATATCGAATTGTTAAGAGCTTGTACTAAAAGCACTGGGTCTGATGTAGAGAAATAAATTAAAGTGTCATCAGCAAACATATGGATTTTACAATTTCCTGCTGCTTCAACAATATCATCAATATATATCAGGAACAATAAAGGCCCAAAACAATTCCCTGTGCAACCCTATAGCCATTTTCTATTTCCTTAGAAAGTTCATTATTGAACCTTAGTTTCTGTTTTCTAATGTTAATATTTTCAAGTCTTTGAACGCTGGTCAACAGGAATCAGACCATTTCATATTTTTTATAATTCTACTCGCATATTTCTCGAGAGTGAAAATTCGTTTTGCATGAGGACTTGTTTCCCAGCATAGTATACCATGGACGTATGATATCGTATAAATACAGATGGACTCAGCATTGCCATACCTGCGACAAATAGTGATTTGAAGTCGCTCTGTTTTTAGGCGCGCGGGCTGCGGGGAAGAGAGAAGGTAGCGATAGACTGTGACTGTGAAAATAAGACTTTAAAGACTTTCGTTTTCAATTAATAGAAAGCTGGATACAGTCGACTGAAAAAAAAGAATAAAAATGCATTTACTAAAAACTGGTAATTTATATATTCAATAAATACATGTTCTTATACATATTAAAATAAATGAATATTGTGAAGAATACATATTCCAAAGAAATTATCAGCGCATATTATTCAAATTCAGAAATACGAAATTTTAATGTATTTACGACAATATGCAAATAAAATTCACAATACAGATAATCAAACTAACATTTTTTCCTAAAAGATATCAAAAATCAAGCACGTACAGAGTTTCACAAAAACAACAATATAATAAAAATGAAGAATTTGTTTTCTATTCTGAAATGATTTGCTAATTTCTTGAGTTCTCTCCTCAAGCAATGATAACCGCCTGTTATACTCAATATCAGAGTCCTTATCCAATTATGTCTCCCAAATTCACTAAACTGTCCCTCAGCTCATTCGAAGTAACTTTGGGCTGCTGCAGGGCTCTAATTCATCTCCCAAGAATATCATTTAAATGTTCGATGGGGTTCGTATCAGGACTTCTCGCGGGCAAGATCGCCCGGAAATACTGCCGGGCCGTGTGGTCTCGTATGGTCGTGCAATCATATGAATTCTTCACCAATGAATGGAGCAAAAGAACAGACAACATGGGGTTCAGCAATTTCGGATACATACTGTTGTCAAATTCGCTTCATAAATGACTACCAGTTTCATACGTGCCTCCAAATTCATATAACTCCAAATCATTATCGATCCTCCTCCAAAAGCAATGATTTTCAGAGTGTTACATTGATTGCAGCGTTCTCCTAAACGTCTGTAGACCCGCATTCGTATGTTATTGGTCATGGAACAGAATATTGACTCATCAGTGAAGAGCACTCGACATCATTCAGCTTCCCGCCAATGAGGGTGTGCACGAGCAAAATCAAGCCGTGATCTGCAATGTTCTGCAGTCAATGAAGGCCTTGTTGCTGCCCTGCATGGCATAAGTTGTGTTCCCTTCAATTTTGCTTTAAGATATCTTTACTAGATTTGACTAGCTTAGATTCAATTTTGGCTTCCGCGCTAAAAGGCTTTACTCTGCGACCATTTCAGACATATTGTGTGTGCCCTTCGAAATCGTTTAGAGCCCTTGCAGTGACAAAGTACGTGTTCTGATGTAAAGCAGCATTTGAAAATTCTCATCATTATTATTATTATGATCACATTGATATTATGGAATTCTTGTATTGTCGTCAGTTCTTGATGTGTGTGCTAAATTTAAGATTATTCAGAGGATTGGAAGTGGGTGGAAATTGAGTTTAGAATTTCTCATTATTATTATTATTATCAATAAAACATTAATATAATAAAATTCTTATATTATCGTCGGTCCTTGGTAAGTATGCCAAATTTTAAAATTTTCGGATGATTAGAAGTGGGTGGATATTGAATAAAAATTCACGTCATTATCATTATTATCATTATCATTAAACTTTTATAATTAAGTCCTTATATTGCCATCGGTTTATGTGTGTCCAATTTCAGATCATACGGACGATTGAAATCAAATTCGAAAATTCTCATCATTATTATTACTATTAAGTGCGTTATTACATAAAATTCTTGTATTGTCGTTGGTTCTGGAAATTTTTGAAATTTTTTAGATAATTCGGAGGATTAATAAAGGGTGAAAGTTGAATTTGAAATTCCAATTATTATTATTATTATCATTATCATTATTTTTATTACATTAATAGTAGGAAATTCTTGTATTATCGTCGGTCCTTGATATGTGGCCAAAATTCAGATTGTGATAATTGTAAGTGGGTGAAAATAGAATTTAAAAATTCACATCATTATTATTATTAGTGGAATCAAGTTTCTACAGGAAAATCGCCTGTATGGAGGAACTTAAAAACTAAAACCTTATCTGAATAAAAATTTTTATCCAAATCTTTAAAGCTGTTTTCGAGATAGCCAAAATAAATATATCAATATACAAGAATTGCTTTTAAAGATATTAGATAAATTAGATAGATTTGATACTGCTACCAACTAATACTACTCACTTTTTCTTTAAAAAAATCACGGGATTCTGTCCTGTTTTTTAAACCAGAAAATATGAAATTGACCTAAATAATATTATCTGTCAGATCGTCAGTATTTCAAAGCCAAACAACCTGAAGTGGATGAAAACTGAGTTGCGAAATTTGAGTTTACAATTTTTACTATTCTCAATTTGTCCTCACCTCTTCAGTGGGGGAAATCTCTGTTATTATTTGAAATAACTCATAGAAAATAATTCTGATGGCTGATAATAATTACCCTGAAGTTGAAGCAGCTGAATTTCTTGGGATATACCATTCATCATATAATAAAGGAAGAACCCTTTTCTTCAAAAATATTCTTCCACTTGGGTTAATCTTTGAAATAAATGGAACAAATCCTAACAGACTTTGGAACACATTCAGTTGAACATTTCATCCCCAACTCTTTCAACCAAGCCGCTTTTACTGTGATATCAGCTGGAAACCTAAAGATAAATCAATATTTTAATAGACATTTCTTGGAATTTTCGGCTAAAACAGATTGATACCCACTGTAACGCCTATGGTAGGTACTTACGAATGGAATCTGATATTCGGGTTCGATGGATTGTTTACAAACCCAACAAAATTGCACCATTATGAGTCTCTTACTATTGTACTGCCACTATATATCACAAATGAGTTCAAAAAACACTATTTCAGCAATAATTCACAAAAAATCGATGACAGAACTGTCAGAAGTTTACTTTGTGGATAACATAAACAATGATTTTCAACAGCGTTGACAAACGTCCAGACAGAACAAATTCTACACAACCATTTGAAGACGCAAGTAATGGTTTTTTCGATAGTTTGGATTTTTAAACTTGTAAGTAATACAGGTTTGAGTTGCGTGATAATGTCACCATCACCATTCTTCATTCTTCGATTGTAATCGAATGGAATACGTATACTGACACAATTTTGTCTATGATAAAGACTTATTACTTACGCGATGTGACAACGCCCAACTCAATATCACGACTACAGATTGTGGCCATACACGACTTCAAACCAGGATGTAAACAGCTTGGTCCAGTACAATACTTTATAGAGGCATAAGATGTCCGGAGGACTGCTCATTGCTAATATCCTATACAATAGGAAAAGTTGGATCGAAAATCCATCAGAAAACAACTACTTTCCTGGCTAATGCCACGACGAACATTGAATTACATCTGACTTTATAGGTCCATGTAGTATACCATATCGAATATGACAGTTGAAAGTTGCATAATACAAGGTTAGAAGTATATTTTTATTGCAATGGTTAGAAATAAATTTCAGGGCATAACAATTCTTAGAAAGCTTATTACAGAGTTCATTTATATGGGCTTCCCAAATTAGCCTGTAATCAATAATAATGCCTAACATCTTCACACAGTCAATGGAGGAAATTATCTGATCATTATCACTGAGAACAGTGAAGTCTTCATTGCTCGGTTTAATACTAAATTTCATCAATACAGTCTCATCAATATTTAGGCTCTGTTGATTCTTCTCTGACCACTTCACAATAAAAGCGTATAAATCTTGAGTCAGACTCACAATGAGTCATTGTCATTGCCTCTAACTAGAATATTTTGGTATTGTCAGCATATGAAATTATTGTTCCACAGGAAGAGGTATTAGTGAGATGGGTAAGAAGGTCGTTGATATAGATTATGAAGAGTGTAGGGCCCAGAATGGATCCCTGTGGTACACCCCTTGCTACGAGACATTTTTTACTTTTAATCTCACCAATACGAACGCATTGTTCACGACCTTTCAAGAAGGATTCAAAAAGTTTTAGAGGTAACCCACGAATACCATATCTAGATAGTTTGAAGATCAGCAGTTCATGATTAACATTGTCCAAAGTCCACAAATTTTAGATTTCAGGTCAAGGCTATCAGCAATATAGTGCTGTTTCCGTACTTCTCTGTTTATGAATCCATGTTGACTATTGGAAAATAATTTATTACTCATAAAAAAGATAATAATTCGGGTCCACCTTCAAGTTCACACGTGGCTGGGTAAAAAGCTTTCGTCAGAACTCTGGGAGTGGGAAATATTGCGCAAATTGAGGGATTCAGTTAAAACCACTGCAACTGTCTGAACAGTGTTCCTTTCATTGAGGATGAGGACTAAAAGATTTTCCCGATCGACAGTGATGCCATATAATCTCTTGAAGAAATTCAGGACGACCGAGAACCTGGTGATGAACTTTTCCTGGGACAATCTAGTCCCATAAAATTAAGAATACTATTTGGATATTTTATTTCATTACTTTCACTTATGGTAGGATACTTAATATGTCCAAAGCCATGGTGTGAAAATTACTATTGGAAAAAATTATCATTGTCAACAGCTTAGAACTAGAAAAGTGTTGAGGCTAAGAAGAAAATGAATATGTACTCTCTGATGCCAAATTTTGTCCACTCACATATTTTTAATGGAGACATATGGAGACACTTTTCACTATGCCCTGTAGTTAACTCCCCTCGCAGACACCAGGATATTTGGTGTATCCATCCCCATACTCTTCTGAACACAGAACTTAGTCAAAAAAACTGCGCACAGAAAGTAGTATGTCTACAACCCATTTTCTAGCATTTATTGATTGATTCAAGTAGTGTGTTGATGAAGTGAGAAGTTGATTTTATTAATACATCAACAAATTTTGACTGTAATAGTCTGTAATAGTCTACGTGGGTTACGGGTGACTCGGTGCAGGGCAAATTTTAGCATTTACAGGTTCGGTTGTTACCTACGTAGCGTGAGACTGGCCGCCAGAAGGTACCCCGGAAGAATAACGCGATGGTAGAGGGTTAAATATGCATTTTTTTTTACGTTAAGTAAGTGATAAGGTGCAAGGCTGAAAATTTGCAGAATAATCGGAGGTTATACAAATAAGTATAGAAAAAATTGCCAGAAGACTAGGTGGAAGAGAGACCCGCCAGAAGGCGCTAATGTTGTTAAAAACTTTGCAATAATCATGTGACTCGGTGCAGTTCTGGCAATTTCTGTAGTGTTTTTACTTTGGAAACTATATTCCACTTTTCCCTACTAGCAAATATATCTAGGAAAGAAAACTACAAAACGTTACTTTAACAAAATCTAATTGTTACTCGTTGCCTTGGCAACCACTCGTAGACAAGCATCTTACATTTGTTTATATAGTACGTGTACAATATGAGTATACTACAATATCTCCCCCTTTAAATAAAAAAAATGCTCAAGTATAAGTCAGTCGTTCAATCGGTTTGATATTCCGTTTCGGTTGAACCCTTGTTGGTAAAGATCCACTGACTACTTTAGTATTAGCACTTTCATTATAACTTTGAAGCAGGGTAGGATCTGAATCAATTTCAACTGTTTCCATCTTGCAAGGAAGTGAAGCTTCTCTGAAATTATGTTTTTTAATTTGATTCAGATGCCGTTTCCATACAGCATCAAATTCGGGAATTTTTACATTATAAATAGATTTTCCTAATCTCTCCAGTATTATCCCCTTTATCCCATCCTCGTCGCCACTTGTAGTGTTTTTACTTTGGAAACTATATTCCACTTTTCCATATTAGCAAATATATCTAGGAAAGAAAACTACAAAACGTTACTTTAACAAAATCTAATTGTTACTCGTAGACAAGCATCTTACATTTGTTTATACAGTACGTGTACAATATGAGTATACTACAATTTCTATACTTATTCTGTGATTCAAAACTGGATTACCTGCAAAATGCCAGAAGGTTAAGTGGAAGAATTACATAAAGATATTCGCTATACTATGAGCGTCGGTGGCCCACTCTATGGATCAATTTTTTTTATATTTCATATTTTATCTCATAAGGTGCACTTCTGGCGATTTGTCCATATAATTTACAATATATTAATATACTAATTGCTCAACTGTCAGAAGTAAATTCGGAAGACATTGATTGTTTTTATACAATAACATTGATTTTTATTTATACGTCTAAAACAATACATAGATATATATGTAAAACTAATCGGACCATTATACTAATGAATCGCGACTATTAATACTAATTAATCTATTTCAATACTAATACTAATATTGATCGAATGTAAAATTAGTCTGTTCCATAATCACCCATTTCCATATCGTCATCAAATTCAAAGGCATCGTCGCTGTTATATATCATTTCATCAACGTAAGTTGAAAATACTAATTAATGATTTACAAGCGTCTAGCACAAATACAAAACAAGCGACTAGCCGTGCCATTCTTCTTTCGATCCCGCAGTTCCGCATGCGCACTGTGTCCGCGCTGAATTTATAATACCGATTTCATTGTGTATGCTGTCAGTAATTGTTGTGAAGTATTCGAATGATTTTTAGATTTCTTAGTTTTTTTTTGTTGAACAAACTGTTTAAATTGACTTGGTGCACTATTCGTATTCGCATGTAAAAAAGTTTCACCCAGGTTAGTACATAAAAATTTCGCATGAAAAAAGGCCTTTGAGATGTTTATATCCTTCCAATAAAATAACTTTGATCTCAATCTAAATTCTGAATTGATAAAATACATAACCTAAGTTTTGTGTTTTGTGTCACACATTTTCTATTTTGAATTTGCTGTGGCCACAATGCGCATGTAGAACTACAGTATCAAAAGTAGAATGATACGTCAGACGCTTGTCAACACAAATATCTATAGTCCAAGATCCCAGGGCCACCAGACGTCACTTATTTTCTAACGAACGAAATGTGTACGATTGAGTAGTCTGAGTACGCACTACGATCGCATGTCTACCTGTTAGCTTGGCCAGACGGCAATTTTCCAGGTATCAGGTGATCAAGGTACGTAAAAACATTACTAACCTCACTTAAATTCTCCCGGCTGATTTTCATGCATGTGTTAGACAATATCGTTTAAAA
This sequence comes from Chrysolina oricalcia, assembly GCA_944452925.2. Classification (NCBI taxonomy): domain Eukaryota; kingdom Metazoa; phylum Arthropoda; class Insecta; order Coleoptera; family Chrysomelidae; genus Chrysolina; species Chrysolina oricalcia. The sequence goes on along the minus strand of OX101811.2, from coordinate 27,712,299 downwards.
TATGTCATCAATACTCCCAGACACTTTCAGTCGGCGGTATTGCTTTGCAGACGATTTAAAGCTCTCAAAATAATTATTCAATCTCACGGAAATTCTGAAGCTCCATTTTTATATATGTTAGCCAGACAACTATTTTAAAACGTTTTATGAGAAGGCAGATCGATCCAAGGGGCCAATCAACCCCTAAACCCAATTTCAATGCCCCTGCGGGTAGAAGCACAAGGGAATTATCCACGCGCATGAGAGTGAGTGAGACGTGTATTAGTATTATATTGACCCTCTATTTCTCTCACAGTTCACTCATATCAATTAATTATCAAAAGTTAAAAACAAAAATCAACTGAAAAAAAAAAAAAACGAGGAATATAATTACAGATCTACTAAAAAGAACAAGCTGTTTTAGTAAACTGAAGTAAACTTCAATTTTTTTTAATAAAAGGTTAAAAGCTCGACAAAGCATCAACAAATTATTTAAATAACAGGAATATTTTCTATTAACTATTTCTTGATGAGAATCAATCTTCTATGTTTAAAAACTACTTGACACTTCTTTAATGTCTCTTCCGTAAATAATATTAAATTTACATCAGAATCTTTACAAAAAACACAATTTGATGGAGAAGCCATTATTTTTAAAACACTGCAAATATTTTTATTTTTTTTCAAACACGTTACTAAAGTCACAGCTGCGCTCAAGACACACTAGAACACTACATGTTGCGTACGCGCATACACTCAGCGTCGACAAGAGTAATCTGTAAAGGCAGGTTTTCTCGCTACGAGAAATCGTTAACGATGTAATTGTGACAATTTATTGTTCAAATAAATCGAACGAGTGCGTACTGTGTACACGCAACGATTTCTTGTCCAGTAGTCAGTGTCGTCCGTAATACACTCAGTTCTAGTTTTTGACCATAGAGGAAGTACTGTTGAGGTCGGTAGTGGTTGCTGGAGAAAAAGGTATTATCGCATACAAAATTATTGACAGATTGAGCTGGTTTCCTGATTTTTTTCTGAAAGAGCATGTTTCAATTCTTGTGTTTCTATTATTCAATTATTTTTTCGAGTTCGGAAAAGTCTAGAAAAAAGTCGTGCAATTTGCTTGTGACGTCTACGTATGGGTTTACATACTCATCTTTCTCTTTCGTCGTAAATTGCATTAATATGATTTACATTATTTGGAAAAACAAATGATCAAAACGTAGTTTCTGCGAATATCAGGGAATAATATTGTGGCGAAGCTGCGGGCGATGCCGGTCCTGAACTCTCACGTATAGCTAGCGACCAACCGCGGGAGACTGTCGATGCGCTTGCACTGAGAAGAATCTGGACGATTCGGTGAGTCTGGGCGATTCGATGGAAAATTCTGGAGCATTCAGAGAAGTTAACGTCGGATATAAAAAGAACTACGCAGCGGACAGACGGTCAGTCAGTGAAGTGAAAGTCGAATATAAATACCTAGTTCCGTAATTGTTATGTAAATTAGAGTATTGTGTTATTGTATCATTGTATTTCGTTAAATAAATTATTTTAGTCAGTTAATTAGAGTATAAATCTATTACAGTGGTGATCAGAAGTGCGATTGTTAGAGATAAAATACAGTGTTCGTGTAAGTAGACAGCTTGTGTATTTCGGACAATTGTTTTCGCGAAAATAGACAGTGACTGATAAACATTTTTCGTGAAGTGACACTTTTCGCGTGTGAAATAGACAATAATAATAATAATAGACTGGTGTCCGGGAAATAGACTGTGTGAAATAGACAATAATAATAATAATAGACTGGTGACCCGTGAAATAGACATAGACTAAGACAAAATGTGTTCGAGGAAAGTTCGCCTGGTTGAATTGAAGGTTGCGGAATTGAAGCAAGAACTGGAGGAGAGGGAACTTGACACAAGTGGTAAAAAGGCCGTGCTTCAAACAAGACTTGCCGAGGGATTAGTTCAGGAGGGCGAGGACCCAGAAACATTTCTATTCGAAGTTTCTGGAATGGATATGAGTTCCATAATGAGTAAACTCGACGGAATGGAAGACAAAATGCAACAGAATTCGGTGAGTCTGGAAGAAAAACTTCAAGAAAAACTTTTGGAAAATTCGAATAATCTGGAAGAAAAACTGCGAGAAAATTCGAAAAATCTGGAAGAAAAGCTGCTAGAAAATTCGAATAATCTGGAAGAAAAACTTCAAGAAAAACTTCAAGAAAGTTCTAAAAATCTGGAAGAAAAGCTGCTAGAAAATTCGAATAGTCTGAAAGAAGAATTTCAAGAAAGTTCGAAGAATTTGGAAGCAAAGCTGCTAGAAAATTCGAATAGTTTGAAGGAAGAACTTCAAGAGAGACTTCTAGAAAATTCGAATACCATGAAAGAAGAACTTTGTGGCGTGGCGAATCGACTGGAAGGAAGAATAGGGACTGTCGAGACAGAGATGGAGAAAATCAAAGATGAAATTGAAGAAGAGATGGGAAAATTGAAGGAAACAATTAGTGACGAAATCAAAGGCGGACTCGAGGCGGAAATTAACAAAATAAAGGAGAAAATCAGCAAATTGGAAAACCAGATTGACACTACCCACACCACAGAATCTGTCAATGAAAATTCAATGCTGGAACTGAGTTTGAACTTAGATGATGTTCAAAGGGGTTTGAAAGATGTAAAAATCAGTCCAGGAACAGGAAAACTCTTTATGAAACCACCTCAGTTTGATGGAAAAACACCATGGGCAAACTACCGCCGACAATTTGAAGCTGCAGCAAAGGCGAATGGATGGAATGCAGGAGATAGAGCTGTGGCACTAACACTGGCGTTGCGTGGAGAAGCAACGAATATTCTACAAACCCTCACGGCACAAGAGCAAGAGGACTACGAGCAGCTGATCAAACATCTAGAATTACGGTATGGACAGACTCATCTAGAACATGTATACCACTCACAGCTCAAAAACCGCTGCCAGAAGTCAAGCGAATCCCTACAGGAATTTGAAGCCGACATTGCACGCTTGGTTCGCCTTGCATATCCAGCTACACCAGAAAAGGTAATGGAACGACTAGCAGTTCAGGCATTCTTAGATGGACTTCGTGACCAGGAAACGAGACAAGCATTAACACTAGCTCGTCCAACACATCTCGTGGATGCACTGGCACGCGCTTTGGAATTTGAGGCAGCGAAGCAAACCTGCAGAAGCCAAAGTAAAGTCCGAGTTATTGAAGGAGACCCACAGGAGCCTGCTAACCTGGAAGCTGCCATAAGGAAGGTGGTGAAGGAATTGTTGCCTGAGAGAAGATTAGTGAGATGCCGGAACTGTAGGAAACTTAGACACGTGCGTAGTCAATGTCCAACCCTCAAGAGGTCGAAACCAACGAAGGTTGTTGAGAAGGGGCAATCGTCGGCCATTACTCAGAGAGCCCCGGTGAACAACGCATATGTCGCTGTCCTCCAACGACAGAACAAAGGAGCCTTTGTAGACGGTTTCATCAACAACAAGCCTTGCGCAATGCTGCTGGATACAGGTGCGACTAGGACCTGCTTTTATTAAAACACCAGAGAGAATGGAACCAACATCCTGGAAGCTACGCACAGCAACAGGAGAGCCGGCCACTGTACATGGTGAGCTACCGATTGAACTGATTCTAGGCAACACAAAAGTGAAACATCGGGCATTAGTAGCGGACATTGAGGACGACGCAATTATTGGAATGGACATCATGAATTCCAGAGGGTTTGAATTGAACTTCAAAGATGGCGTCCTACGTGTGAACGGAGAAGAGCTGGTGCTACATGGAAGAAGTGAAGAGATGATTCGTGTTCTGCTGGTTGAAGATGTAAGTGTACCCGAGAGGGCTGAGACCATACTGGAGGCTCGCTTGGACGGAGGTGCGAGCAATGGAAGCGTGGTGATGTTCGAGCCCAAGCTTCATGATGAGAAAATTGGACGAGGTATTGCACTAGGCAAGACTTTGTTGCGTGCTGATAAATTTGTGCCAGTAAGGGTAATGAATGTCAATTATTACCCAGTGACCTTGGAGAAAGGAACTGTTTTGGGGCACTGTTCGTCAATTTCCTCTGTGATCAGGAGTGTACACGGTACTGTTAGTCAAGACAACAACCTGACAGCGGAACTGGAAAAATTGATTACCATCTCTTCCAAGGGCATTAAACCAGCCCAACAGCCCAGATTGAGAGAATTAGTCAAGAAGTACCAAGACATCTTCGATACCGGACAAGGAAAAGGGGGTCGAACGAATGTAGTCCAACATAAAATTGATACTGGGGATGCCCGACCAATCCGACAATCAGCTAGAAGACTTCCTCTTGCCAAGAAAGAAGAGGCTGACAAAATAGTCAGTGATATGGGGAAAGATGGAGTTATTGAACCATCCGACAGTCCATGGTCCTCTCCAGTCGTGCTGGTGAAGAAGAAAGACGGATCAACACGCTTTTGCGTAGATTATCGTCAACTGAACAACGTGACGAAGAAAGACAGTTACCCTCTTCCGAGAATAGACGACACCCTAGACACGTTGGCCGGCTCCACGATTTTCTCGACCCTTGATCTGAAGAGTGGATACTGGCAGGTAGAACTGGCTCGAGAAGATAGAGAAAAGACAGCCTTCACCATCGGCTCGGGACTGTGGCATTTCACCGTTATGCCATTCGGACTTTGTAATGCTCCAGCAACATTCGAGAGATTGATGGAGACGGTTCTGAAAGGACTCTCATGGAGGACGTGTCTGGTATATCTCGATGACATTATTGTAGTTGGCAAATCGTTCGAAGACCACGTTAAAAACCTGGAGGAGGTATTCATGCGACTGAGAAACTCTGGATTGATGCTGAGCCCCAAGAAATGCCACCTGTTCCAAAAAGAAGTACTTTACCTTGGCCATGTTGTCTCTGGGCGCGGAGTAGCAGTGGATGACGAGAAGATTAAAGCAGTGAAGGAGTGGCCTATCCCGAAAGACATACACCAACTACGTAGTTTCCTTGGTTTGTGCACATACTATCGCCGATATGTGCTGGGGTTTGCCAACATCGCTAAACCACTGACCAGGCTCACGGAAGGTCAAACAAAATTCCAATGGTCCGAAGAATGCCAAGACTCGTTCAGGAAGCTGAAAGGGGCATTGATCAACGCACCGATTCTGAGTTATCCCCTTCCGAGTGGAAAATTCATTTTGGACACGGACGCCAGCAACGTGGGACTTGGAGCTGTCTTGTCCCAGATCCAGGATGGGCAAGAGAAGGTGATCGGATACTTCAGTAAAACTCTCAGTAAACCGGAGCGTAACTACTGCGTCACCAGACGAGAACTGTTGGCTGTTGTCAAGGGAGTAGAACACTTTTACAAATACGTGTACGGGAGAAGATTTCTGTTGAGGACCGACCACCAAGCCCTTAAATGGCTTCTACAGTTCAAAAATCCCGAGGGCCAAGTAGCACGTTGGATCGAAAGACTCCAAGAATTTGACTTCGAGATCGAACATCGAGCAGGGAGTGGCCACAAGAACGCAGATGCCCTGTCAAGGAGACCATGCCCAGACGACTGCTCACACTGCCGACGAGCAGAAGAGAAGGAAGCAGCGATTTGTAGAACCACGGCAGTTGACAATAACTGGAATGACAACGAGGTCCAGAAAGACCAAGAAAGAGATCCGGATCTTGGTTTAGTCATCGGTTGGAAAAATAGTAATCAAAGACCGACATGGCAGGAAATCGCAAGATATTCCCCAGCAGTTAAATCCTACTGGGCCCAATGGAATTCCCTTACCCTGGACAATGGGGTCCTGAAACGTGTATTGGAGTCCGAAGATGGTGGGGAGGACAGACGTCAGATAGTGGTGCCCAAGAACAGAAGACAGGAAGTAATCCGAGAGATCCATGATGGAGTTGCTGGAGGACATCTGGGTGTGACGAAGACCCTGCAGAAAGTAAGACAACGGTTTTACTGGGTCAATTGTCAAGTTGATGTCAATGACTGGTGCAGAAAGTGTGCTGTTTGTGCTGCCAGCAATGGACCTCGGACACGACCCAAGGCCCCGATGCGTCAGTATAATGTAGGTAGTCCATTCGAAAGAATCGCCATTGACATCGCCGGCCCGTTCCCCGTATCAGATCATGGAAATAAATACATCCTTGTGGCAATGGACTATTTCAGCAAGTGGGCCGAAGCCTATGCCCTGCCCAACCAGGAAGCCATCACCGTCGCGGACGTCTTGGTGAAAGAGTGGATATGTCGATTCGGTGTCCCCTTGGAGCTGCACTCGGACCAAGGCAGAAATTTCGAATCCAACCTGTTCCAAGAAATCTGCCAACTGCTGAACATCCGCAAGACGAGAACCACAGCTCTACATCCACAGTCCGATGGAATGGTTGAGCGGATGAACAGGACTATCAATCGCCACTTGTCCAAGGTAGTCTCTGACCATCAAAGAGACTGGGATCAGTATCTCCATTTGTTTCTGATGGCCTACCGTTCCGCAGTACACGAGTCGACCGGCCAAACCCCTGCTAGTATCATAATGGGCCGAGAGCTGCGACTTCCCTGTGACCTAAAGTTTGGGATGCCACCAGGACAGGATACCGCGGGAGAGGACTACGTCAGTAAACTCCGGCAGCGAATGGAGGACATCCACGAACGAGTCCGTTTGAACATCCAGAGTGCCAGCGACCGAATGAAAGCGACTTATGACATCAATGCCGATGCTGGAGGATTTCAGGTTGGTGACCTAGTTTGGCTGTACAACCCGATGCGTCGCCGGGGCCTGTCACCGAAATTACGGAATTCATGGGAAGGTCCGTACAAGATCATCAAGAGGATAAACGACCTGCTTTACCGAATCCACAAGCCACCCAGAGGTAAACCCAGGGTCGTTCATTCAACAGGTTGGCCCCTTACGCTGGAAATCATGACCAAGTCCGCACCCTCAGACCACCAGAGGATGCGATGACGTTCCAGAAATTCATGTCCTTATACTCAAATGGACAGAAAGTGTCACACGGGGTAACTCGGGAGGAGCCACGGGACCTTTTCAAAGTGCCAGTCGATTACGCCCTAGCACACTGCGTCGCAGAAGATCTTCGAATGTCCAGGGGCATCGCTGTAGCGTTCTCCAAGAAATTTGGCCAACTCCAAACACTACGGAAACAGAATATAGAAATTGGAGGTGTGCTACAGCTGAAGAAGGGCCAGAGGAACATCTACTACTTGGTGACCAAGAAGCATTCCCAAGACAAACCGTCCTATGAAGATGTCTGGAGGAGCCTCACCCAACTAAGAGATACGATGGTGAACCAGAATCTGGTGGACTTGGCAATCCCAAAATTATCCTGTGGTATGGATGGGCTGGATTGGAGAGTTATAAGAAGTATGTTGGAGACGATATTCCGATCCAGCGGCATCCAGATTTTGGTTTGTTGTAATCCTATTCCACGACCTAATATGAAGACTGTGGAGTGTTATTTCCATCGAACTTCACGATGCAGATATGGGGAATCCTGCAAATATCGACACACTCCAAGGATGACATTTCGGGACGAAATTTCTCTAAGAAGGGGGTAATGTGGCGAAGCTGCGGGCGATGCCGGTCCTGAACTCTCACGTATAGCTAGCGACCAACCGCGGGAGACTGTCGATGCGCTTGCACTGAGAAGAATCTGGACGATTCGGTGAGTCTGGGCGATTCGATGGAAAATTCTGGAGCATTCAGAGAAGTTAACGTCGGATATAAAAAGAACTACGCAGCGGACAGACGGTCAGTCAGTGAAGTGAAAGTCGAATATAAATACCTAGTTCCGTAATTGTTATGTAAATTAGAGTATTGTGTTATTGTATCATTGTATTTCGTTAAATAAATTATTTTAGTCAGTTAATTAGAGTATAAATCTACTACAATATACAGAGTAAAGGAAATCAATACTTTGATCTAGGAAACGACCCCATTGCGAAATGAACCCAATGAAGGCTGAATTATTTAGGAATAGATGAAAATACTTATGTTGAGTTGTAACGGTTAGTTAGTTTAGGTCCTTTTTATTCCTGTCGCAGTATTATTTGCTCTTAAAATTGGGTTTAGGGGATGTTTGGCCCCTTGGATCGGTCTGCCTTCTTGTATAACGTTTTGAAATAGTTGTCTGATTGACATATATAAAAATGGAGCTTCAGAATTTACGTGAGATTAAATAATTATTTTCAGAGCTTTGAAGCGTCTGCAAAGCAATACCGCCGACGGAAAGCGTCTGGGAGTATTGATGACTAATTTTCAACGATATTGTCTAAAGCGGGCCTCACACGGTCAATATTATTGTCAATATTGTCGATATTGACGACGATATTGACAATAATATTGACCATTCGATGAGACACATTTTAATATTGTCAATATATTGAAGGTTTTTCACGATCCCGAAAATATTATGGGCGTATCCAAATATATTGACAATATTTTGATCGTTCGAGGGATCGAGGGGCATATTGACAATATTTGTGTCAGTTGCTCTGTGGTCATGAACGAAGAGACGTCGCCGCTATCTCCGGTTTCACCGGCAGAGTCAATAGACGATACGAAAACAGACGAACATAATGATCGCGAAGTATTAAAGACTTTTATCAGTGTGTATAGACAAAATCCGATACTTTGGAATACGTCATTGAAAGAGTATTCCGACAGAGATAAAAAAAATAAGTGCTATAAACAGTTAGTAGAAGTATACCAGAAAATTAAAAAACGGGCTACAATTGAGGATGTGAAAAAGAAAATTAATTCGTTGAGAACCAACTATCGAAAAGACCTTAAAAAAATCAAGGATTCTCGGAGAACAGGAAGTTCCACTGATGACATTTATGAGCCCACTTCATGGATATTTTGGGAACTTCAATTTTTAAACGACGTGGAAAAGCTAGATAACAGCAGATCTACTGTGCTTGAAAAAATTACGGTAAGCATATTTTATTTATATTATGGGACAACAAAAAACATCACTTTTAAACAAAAATTGTTTGCCTTGTTTTTATTATTATTTTATTTTATTTTTTGTTGTTACACATTATTCTTAACCCTATTCTATTTACTAAACAACATTATTCTGCCAAGGTATTTGGCCCTCGTTGTTGAAGTAATTTCGGTAGGTATCTCTGACTTCTTTTGCATTTTTGGGAGATTTTCTAAACGTGCCTCTTTGAAGGGGTGTCAGCTCCGTTTGTGATCTTTCACTTCCAACTTCACATATCCCTGTAGCCAAGTCTTCTGTTATTAAAATATTCTTTGTGCAATAATTCTTGGAGGCTTTACGCGTTAAAAAATTATGTAGATAGCAGCATGCCAACGTAACAGTAGAGACTTTTTCTGGAGATAAATATATGGGTTTTTCAAAGATTCTAAATCTTGTAAGAAGGATTCCAAAGGCGTTCTCCACTACTCTTCGAGCTCTAGAGAGTCGGTAGTTAAAAATGCGTTCAGATCTCGTGGCGTGTTCTCGATTATATGGTTTCATTAAATTGGTACCCAACGCAAAAGCATCATCTCCAACAAATACATAAGGGCAACTCACATCTGTATCTGGTAATTTTGAAGGTTTGGGAATATTTAACTTATTATTTTGTAGCAACTCCCAAAATTTTGTATTGTAAACCACGCCACCATCTGATACTCTACCATTTGTTCCAACGTCAACCATCAGGAATTCATAATTGGCATTTACAATGGCCATCAATACCACACTATGATAACCTTTATAGTTGAAATACCTGGACCCAGCATTCCGTGGTTTAATAATAGCAATGTGCTTGCCGTCTAAAGCGCCCAGGCAATTCCAAAAATTCCATTTTTTGCCAAATTCTGAAGCAACTTGTTTCCACTCCTCTTCTTTTAATGGAATCTGCAAAAAAAATAAAAAACTGTTTTATTTTCAGATCGAATCAGAAGATCAAAACCTCCCTTCTGCACCATCAGCAAAAAGGACAAAACAAACGCAAAAAAAAACACAAGAAAGCGAGTTATTATCTATTGCATGCAACTATCTAGCAAAGGATGAAAAGAGTTCCGAAAAGGATGAAGAACATTACATCGCCCAAGTTTGGGCAAGCAAATTAAAGGCATTGGAACCTAATCAAAAACTGTTTGCCGAAAAAGCCATTAACGATATATTGTTCGAAGCAAGATTGGGTACTCTTCAGAGAGACTCCGTAAAAATTAATTCTTTAGATTATATGTCTTCAATACGTCCCACATCGGCTCAAAGCTGGACACCGTCCACCAGCCACAGCATGGGTTATTCAACTGTTTCGACACCTCTACCATCACCCCAATATCAAAATCTTGAATGTTCAGGAACACAACCACTACAAACTTCTGAATTCACACAGAATCAGTCATTACAAAAATTTTATAACACCTTTCAAATTTAGATTTATAATATAACTATATTTTTTTTATATTACGTTAACTAAATGTTGAATAAGTAGGAAATAAGATTTATTTGTAATCCATATTTTGCTTACCTTAATAAAATCCTTTAAAACACAAATTATTGCTTCACAGGTTTCCATTATTATTTCGCTGGTTGTTGTTGGGGAAATCAGTGTTGAAAATTTTAGATCTTCAAAAGATCTTCCTGTTGCCAAAAATCTTAGACACACTGACAGCCTTTCATGAGCTGATATTGCTTGTCGCATATTCGTATTTTTTTTTTTAATATATGGAGTAACCATATCCAGCAGTTCTTGATATGTTTCGGAGTCCATCCTGAGGTAGTTTTTAAAATCATTAGGTTCTGCTTCCTTGATATAATCTAGAAGATTTACGTGAGTAAATTTTTGCCTCTGGAAAATCCAATCTTTTATCCAACGTCTTTTTTTAATTTTTTTTTTATTAATTTTTCTTGCAATGTGCGCCAAAATAACAGCTATACACGCTTTATGTTTCATGTTTTATTTGGAAAATTGGCTCACAAACTAAGTATTTATACAAATATTGATCGTATGAGGACTTTATTATGATATTGACAATATATTGTCAATATAAAATATTGACAATGTTATTGACCGTGTGAGGCCCGCTTAACACATACGTAAAAATCAGCCAGGAGAATTTAAGTGAGGGTAATGTTTTTACGTACCTTGATCACCTGATACTTGGAAAATGGCCGTCTGGCCAAGATAGCAGGTAGACATGCGATCATTGTACATACAAAGACTACTCAATCATACACATTTTGTCCGTCAGGAAATAAGTGACGGCTGGTGGCCCAGGGATCTTGCTCTACTAGGCAACTACATATCCGTGGTGAGATCGACAGAGACAACGAAAGAAAAAGAGAGCATTAGAGCAGATATTAAGAAGAAAAGAGACCGTATCTGTGGAAGCTAATGTCGACATCCTGAGAGTGGAAAATTTTGAATTACATACAGGGAGGGTGTATACTAAATGATGTCATCAATTTCAAGTGGTGGTTCCTTGTCATATTTTATGAAAAAAAGTTCATATAAACCTGGTGTGTTCATTGACAGTTACAAGAGGCTTTTTTTCAAGAGGTTAGTAATTGAGTAATTGATGAAATTCCAATTTTTAACTGAAACTTTGACACCCCGTATCTCGGTAACAAAGCAATTTAGAACATACGTTTATATGAAATTTTCTTCATGAAATATGACAAGGGAATCACCACCTGAAATTAATGACATCATTTAGTATACACCCTGTGTAGTAATATAGATGTGATGGTTTACTAAAAATTCAAATATAATATTTGTGTTCAACAAATATTCAATAATTTCATTTTGATAGACCGATATAAAATTAATCGCCATATTTTATCATTAAAAAAATTATAGCGTTGAATACGTAAGTCTTCCTAATTGACTTCTGGCATTTGTCCAATGGTGTCATGTAATATCCTAAATTATGTTTACAAATCGACAGAAGTGCACTTAATGAGAGAAAATATGAAATATAAAAAATTGATCCATAGAGTGGGCCGCCAACGCTCATAGTATCGCGAATATCTTTGTAATTCTTCCACTTAGGCTTCTGGCGTTTTGCAGGCAATCCAGTTTTGAGTCACAGAATAAGTATAGAAATTGCCAGAAGTGCACCGAGTCACATGATTATTTCTAAATTTTTCACAACATTATCTTCATCTTCCACCTAGTCTTCTGGCAATTTTTCCTCTACTTATTTGGTTAATCTCCGATTATTCTGCAAATTTTCAGTCCTGCACCTTATTACTTAGTTAACGTAAAAAATGCATATTTAACCCTCTACCCTTGCGTTACTTTTCCGGGGTGCCTTCTGGCCTCTGGTCTCACGCTACGTCAGTAACAACCGAACCTATAAATGCTAAAATTTACCCTGCACCGAGTCACCCGTACCCCACATAGCCAGCTCTCCTTCTATAAACGAATGTAATGCAATTGTCTTATATCTTGTATTGTTCAAGTATTAGTAGGGGTATTTCTGCTGCACAGTACCTATATGAATGTGTTGATGAAGTGTGGAATTAATTTAATAATCCAGCAACAACTTTTTGAGTATAAATGTGGTGCAAGAGTTTGACTTCATTAATATTAATTTTTGAACTGATCATCTATTAGCCGTAACTTCGAAGGACCAATTAATAATCAACTCAAAGTATCCTTCGAATAAAAAGTACACTATATGAATGTGACTTCCAGTTGAGTTTCAGTTGGCAGCTTGTAACAGTGTAACACCTATTGAAACTAAATAACTGAACCCATTATAAAATCGGCCCTATGACAGAGTTGTTCAAAACACTCTATTTTCTAAGAAGCAGAAGTATTGAAATTCTTCCTCACTTTGTCAACACAATGTTCACATATTAAGTAATTTTTTTCATTACATTTTCGTTTATTTGTGAATTTGCACTAGGATGGGAAAATGATAATTTGGGACGCTTTTACAACTAACAAGGAGCACGCAGTTACGATGCCAACAACTTGGGTGATGGCATGTGCTTACGCACCTTCAGGGAATTTGGTAGCTTGCGGGTACATAGCTTGTGGGTTATACAAAGGGAAAATGACAAAACAATCTCACACAAGATATTTAGGTCAATCAAACTAGCTCTGCCTCTGGCTAGACTGCACCAGAGCCTTTTCTGATTTAGACCAGACCAAAAAATATTTGAAAAAAATAATCTTAGCGTTATATGAGTGATCGGAAAATGTAAAAAACACGTTATTCCCCTACGAACACACCTTTTTCACCCCCACTCCAATTCCGGTTATTTGTTGCGGTTCAATCGATTTTCCCCCTTGTGGTTACTAAAATGATACTTTTTCCAAACACCCATGAGATTAAATTAAGTATTTATTCTTATTAGTTTAACTTCAACTTTATTAGTATAGAGGAACTACAGTGAATTACACAGTAATAATCAAACTGAAAATGTCTAGTGGTTGCATAAAAATGCTGATCATTGACTTGATGGCACATGAACTTAATGTTACGTTGACTCATGATGATGGCTATTGATTGTGAAATATTCGGTTGCATGAAAGCCGGTCTTGTTCTAATGTCACATCAACTAGGAATTTAACCATGCGTTAACTCGAATCTACTTCACTGATTGAAGTAACAACCATAATTCCACCAAATAATTTGAATATTTCTGAGTTTTTGTAAAAATTGTCAACATTTTTTGTTTTTCTATTAGTTTTATTTTTATATAAGGTAAATAAAGCTTATGATCCAATTAAGGTAGGTGAATGTATATATTACAGAATATGTGGATTTTCCCATTGGGCAATCTGGTCTTCAGTGACTGCTAGAACCTGTGCTGCTGCTTCATCTAATCCAGGAGTCACTCGTAACGCCTCCAGTTATTTTTATTTCTCTCTAAAAATTCAATGATCACTTAATTTTCTTTTGAATTTTAGTTCCAACAAATTGGTACAGATGACTAAAGTTGTTCATACTTTTGATACAGTTGGTATCACAAACATAATCTGAAATTAGCAATTGCTGCATCTCTTTTGGCAACCTCTAGGTCCTCTTCTATGAAGTCAGCATTGGAAATTTTATTCAGGTATCGGTTTTTTCGGAATGCATAATTGTGCTTTATAAAAATATATTTGATACACATAACACAGTTTTTTCGTGTTATTTCCAATTTTGAGATTCCAGAAATGAATCAAAAATAATTTTGTGGAAATGATACTTAAATCTCACAAGTTATTATACTTACATTTTCATATACAACTAATTCGTTCGTAATATCCGTTGTTCTGTTTTTCAAATTATAAAATTCGTAATTTTTCCCACTCTCGTCTACGTTTGTTATACCCATTTTGTATTCCTATACATATTTCTCTTTTCTTCTTAATGGATATGCTGTTCGTCTTTTGCATTCCATGTCTGAAGAGAAAGTAAAAAGAAGAATCGGTTCTTATACTTAAGCATCGAAGTAATTTTACTAAAAACCATACTTACAATATCCAATGATAGTTTTTTTCTACTTATGTAGAATTAGCTCTTAGCTCCCCTTCTGAGAATTAGAAGTCTTCATTACAATTTTTCTCAGTCGAATAATATAATCAAACAAAACAATATCAATGAGCCCAATGACACAGGGAAACACAATAAACCTAACCCATTTTAAATTATGTTACAAATTATCATGAATAAGACCTCAAACGAGAGTAATAGTGCTGTTGTCACATTTTTTCTGTCATTAGTAAATGAGACTATGCAACCCAATAGATGTTTATTTAACGTACCTAATATCAAATTTTATGTGACATTATATAATCATGTGATTAATTTACTTTATGCAACCGTTCTTTAGTATTTTCTCATTGACATTATATCAACTCACCTCCAGCATTTGTTTATCATTCTGACCGGACTCTACTCCAATCTACTAACACATTTTGAATAAAATTACGTGAGATTGTTTTTCATTTGCCCTTGTCAACATAATTAGTTTTAAGCTTTACATCTGTTTTTCATTAGGGGTTTGGACAATAAAGTTACCGTTTATCCACTGAGTCTAGACGAAGATGTGTCACTTCGAAAGAAAACTGTAGGAACACATACTAGCTACATGAGCTGCTGTATTTTTCCCAATTCAGATCAGCAGGTAGGCATTTCGTTTTTAGAATACCTGCACTATCTACCAGGTCGCTAATACAGTACTTATTTTGAGTTTTGGTCATCCTGATAAAAAATCTGGAAGTATTTTGTACTTATCCAGACTCATGTCATTTTCCAATGTCACTCTGCAAACTGAATTGAGTTAAAAAATGGTATGTTTCATTACGAGTTCAGAAAATAGTCTTTTTCCGAGCGTGCGCGACATGTTCCCGTGGGAGTCGAAGCCGAACACGGGAAGTCGTGCAAGCACGGAAAAAGCATTTATGGACGAGTAATGAACGATATTTTTCATTATATCTACCTGTAACCACAGATTGTTGAGAAAAATTTATTTTTAATGATGAAGGAACAAGAACATGTATTAATAATTGAAATATTTATGGTACAAAAATATCCAGAAATTGCCACAAAACAAGCGTTATTTACCGTGTCGGTAAGGAAATATTCAAACAATTTGCGATTTCTAGAGAACTGTCAACAACATATTATTTAATTTTGACATGTAAATAGGCAGCTATAATGACACCAGCGCACGGAAAAATTTTCCGTGCGGACGCACAGAAAAAAATCTTTTTTCAGTATGCTAAATAAGCATGTAAATATAGTGTCAAATTAGGTTTCAACTAGTGACTGAGATGTATTAAGTAACTTTCTGTGTTTTCAGATAGGTATAACGAAAAAACTTTTTTAAATAATAGTTTTTATCACTTCTGGTTTTACAGGAAATGACATTGACTTTCGAAATTTAAATAGGACGTAGGACACCCTAAATTTTCTTGTAAGTTATAGTTATTCAATCAACCATGAACATTTTTGCAAATGGAACCATGTTTTCTCAATAAAAATGAGCCGCATGTTTGAGAAAACGTATTCATTAATTTTTATACAATAGATAGCTATCAAATAATTGCTTATTGTTGTCAGATACTACTTGACATAAATGAAGTGGTTCTTGTGGCAAAATTAATTGTTATGTAACTATAATTATATTATAGGCAAATGTAAGAATACGATACGTTACTGACAATATTAAATAATTTTATTCTACATTTACATAAATTTACCTTAATTAACTTTTCAGTGGAAGGTTATCACTCAAAAAACCATGTCAAGAAACAATTTCCTCCACAAAATCAAACTTTCAATCAATAATTCTAAAAGTCCAAAAGTAACACCCCCCCCTAACTTTGTCCAAAAGTAACCAGTCCCCTTAACTTTTGAACGAATATGTTGTTGAACTTTTTTTTTGGTCAAATGGTAGGTACTTTCAAAATTTTTTTAAGATGTCTAAAAACCCTGGTGTGCCGACTCATACCTGCAAAACTGTGGGATAAAACGGGAGACAATTCGCCTGCTTGATTAAGAGAAAACAAATGAAATCGTGTTTTTCAAATATTCCGCATTTGTGTGTACCGCCACGGTCGGTTTTCCTGTTAGGGTAAATTTACAAGCACAGAAGTTTTCAAGTATTGCCGAGGAATGAACTTAGTAAAGAAACCTAATTATTGGAATTTAGTGAATTACTATCACCAATCAATTTTATTTGTTACATTTCCGACTTATTGATATAATTTTTTACAGAACTGCAATTAACTACAATAATAACCATTTCATTTGGAAGTATTGAAATTAAGCTTCATGAAAATTCACTATTAGAACCTGTCAATCTTGTGCTAATATAATCAGGAATGGCGGGATTCCCTGAGATATATTCATGCCATTATTTTCATTAAAATGTTTTCTAAATAATACAAGATACTATATGATAATCTTCATAATATGGTACTCACTTTCGGTACTGGATATAGATGAATCATTTTGTTTGTGTCTCTGGATTGCCCACAAATGATACAAAAACGGAACATGATCAAATTATTATTGTACAAACTACACAGAAAACGATTAGATATTCACAAATTTTATTCAATCGAACATTTTTTGCCAGCACAGTAGCTTTTTCACTGTCTGATTGAATAAAGTTTGTGGAGATCGAATCGTTTTCGACAAATTGAATTATTATTGAATGAATGATGAATTTCTAAGAAAATATACAGTAAAATGGAGAAACACATTAATAATAGTCATCAATACAATGAAATTGCACTATGAAATTTAGATTCCGTCACAACTATTCATTTTTGAATAGTATTTAAAGTTTGTTGAAATTCCATAAAATTGACAACAGTCATCAACCACCATATCCCTGGAATATTGACAGGACTAAGATTATATAAGGGCGCCATCTCTGGAACCGACTAAAGAAGCAGACCACTATTTCAGTTGTTTATTTGTCTTGTGAAAAATGTAATCAAAATCGAATCACTCGACATACCAGGGTTTTTAAGCATCTTAAACTGCTCTTAAACAACAATAAAAAATGTCTATCTGTCAAATGGCGGCACGTGTCAAATGGCGTGGCGGCACGTGTCAAATGGCGTGCCGGCACTATGGGTCAAATTATAAACTGATTCGTAACCTATGTCTGTACACAACAAAATTTCAGCAAAAATATCCATCCAAAACAAAATGGCGGTAGGTAGTGTTCGAATTCTTCTATGAGGATCCTTTCGAATATATGGCTATTAATGAGCTCTAGTAAAAATATTTTTGGGTATCTACAAATGTTCTCTGTCCTTCAAATGGCAAATATGTGCCATCATCGATAGAAATTCAACTGACAAACGCAAGTAGAGTGTACCTCATTTTATTGAATTTCAGCAAAATTAGGAGGCCATCCAAAATGAAGAACAATGTTTATTTTACTGGGTAGGTAAAAACTTACAGTCGAACTCCACCGAATAAAATCTTTATTGATAGTGTGAGTGTAGTCAGAGGACACACATCAGCACATTACGAGATGTAGTCGGAAGACTTACATCAGCAGCAGGACATGTTTCGAAGGATTAATCCTTCATCTTCAGCGAAAAAAGGTTACAAACTAATGATCATATGTGGTGGAAAAAGTGCTTCTATATAAATGTAGAATAATAAAATTAAAACAATTGTCAATAAGACGGTAACCGCATAACGAGCGGGTCCCTAATTGTCAGGGGGTATGATTGGATCTCGCTAAATAAATCATCTTTTGTCAAAAACTTTTGTTAAATCATGACCATACACGTGCTCTTTATGCAAAACAATGTTTGCGAGATCCAATCATACCCCCTAACAATTAGGGACCCGCTCGTTATGCGGTTACCGTCTTATTGACAATTGAACATTGTTTTATGGGCCGTGGTGGACGTGCTGGTAGAACGTTCGCCTTTGGAGCGAAGGGTCGAGGGTTCAAAGCCTCGCACGGTCATCGGTCTCGTGCATGGCATCACACGTTGAAAGGTGAGGGCTGCGTCTTCCCTAGCTCACACAAGTCTCTCGGAGACTTCCGAGGGTTGTACGTAGGGGTGCAATCGGTTGACGGAAATAACAATTTTAACAATTTTTTTGCATAAAGAGCAGGTGTATGGTCACGGTTTAACAAAAGTTTTTGACAAAAGATGATTTATTTAGCGAGATCCAATCATACCCCCTAACAATTAGGGACCCGCTCGTTATGAGGTTACCGTCTTATTGACAATTGTTTTAATTTTATTATTCTACATTTATATAGAAGCACTTTTTCCTCCACATATGATCATTAGTTTGTAACCTTTTTCGCTGAAGACGAAAGATTAATCCTTCGAAACATGTCCTGCTGCTGATGTAAGTCTTCCGACTACATCTCGTAATGTGCTGATGTGTGTCCTCTGACTACACTCACACTATCAATAAAGATTTTATTTGGTGGAGTTCGACTATAAGTTTTTTACCTACCCAGTAAGATCTTACCTCTACTGTATGTTATGGATCGCCTCCGTTGAATGTTTATTTTACATACCTGGGAAAAATTGGAAAAGAATGTCAAACGAAATGTTCGAAATGTTCGCCCCTGACTTCCTGACACATGAAGAGACGATTCTGAAATTCGCGCCTAATATTTACAAATGTTTCTGGCGTATATATGCTTTACTGACAGGTAAGGAAACCGTCTGCTAGGTATGAAATATTATTCTTGGTGTTGCCCCAAGTCGCCTGGATGTAGTTGTCAAATTTCTCCAGGTCTAGGTCAAGTATGGGGGGCGGAGCGTTTGGAAACGAGTCAGTTTGTGACCGTTTTCTGGTTTAATATTTCGGTAGATATGGTCCTGGACACACCTTCTGCCAAGTTTGATCCTCGAACGAGGTCAAGATCCAGAGTTATGCCCCAAAAACAGCAATTTTTGAAAATCGCGGTTTTTTCGGCATAACTCTGGATCTTTACCTCGTTCGCGAGTCAAACTTGGCATGTACAGCACCATAGCTACCGAAAAGTTAAACCAGCAGACAGTCACAAACTGTTTTCATAAGCCCCCCCCCCCCCTCCTTGATCTTGACCTGGAGAAATTTGACAACTACATCCTGGCGACTTAGGACAACACCAAGAATAATATTTCATGCCCAGCAGACGGTTTCCTTACCTGTCAGTAAATCAGGCAGCTCTGTAATATCTCTACATACGTGTCTTATGCGTTTCTCCAATTCAATGATCGTTCCTGGGGCAGTTTTGTAGAGTTGAAATTTGAGATATCTCCACCAGAAAAATCTAAAGGGCTCAAATCATGCGAGCGAGCAGGCCATTCAATAGGACCCCTCCTACAGATCCATCTTCCTGGAAAATGTTCATTCAAAAAGTCAGTTACTGGCCTGTAAGAGTGTCTTGTTGAAAATGAATAGTTTCTATGTTATTACCACCCACCTGAATTATTTCCGGCTCGTTAATAGGCATCTATTCGAAATGATTCTTATATGGGACATCTAGATAAATATACTTTATTGTCTAACATTATGTACGGCCATTTTGTTTGAATATTTTTGTCTTGTATTTCGCTGTCGTATAGAAAATTGAAAGACGTTCCGAATGAGGTATCACTCGACCCCTAATGTCAATGAATTTTTTTTATCTGTTCAAAAGTTAACAGAGGGTTGAGGGAATGGGCGGGTTACTTTATCGACAGGCTGTATAATTGATTATATTACAAATTATTGTTTCAAATAAGTCAAGAAAATCAGGAAAAATATATCAAAGAGGACATGCATTTTGTGGATTAACGAAACCAATTCCACTAGAAATAGAACATTCAATCGTCATAATCATCACTACTGTATTGATATCTCATGTTATATGTATTCTGTAAAGCGTTGTCCTTTGCTACAAACTTGCACAAAACGCAGCAATCTAGTAATGTACGCACGCACAACTAGAATTTTGTAACGGTGCTCGATAATTCTTTCATAAATTGGCTATATCAACCTCATAGATATACCATCATCAGTACTGCTAGCCCGATCAAATTTTGGGTTCGTTTGAGTCGTTTGTGACGTAGCGCTCAAAGTTTTATGACTCATGAACAATATCATTTTGTGTATGTATGTTTACCATTTTAGATTTTAACTGGTAGTGGAGATTCAACTTGTGCTCTTTGGGATGTAGAGTCAGGCCAGTTGCTTCAAAGCTTTCATGGGCATTCGGCAGATGTCATGGCAATAGATTTGGCCCCTTCTGAAACTGGAAATACATTTGTATCTGGAGTAAGTTCTTTACCAAGTAATTCAAACAAACCTATCTAGTTTTTATCTACTCAAAATAGCATGGCATATCATTATATCACACATACTATAAACATAAATAAGCCTCAGACAAAGGAATCCTGTTCTTATTGAATTGCACTTTTGTATAAATCAACTGATACGGTCAGGTCGATTACAGATTTCGAGTGTTTACAAAAACAGTTCACAAACTTGCATTGGACTTCGACTTGATTAAGAAAAGTGTCGTATATGGGACCTTTTCCGCCCCGTACAAGAAGCGAAATGATAATTTTTACAAACTGAACAGAAAATGAGAAAACATCATAAAAACTGGATTTTAATAACTTTTCGACTTTCCCCCCAGATATTGAAAATTTTCACTATCGTAGATGGAAAGAGTATATAATTTTCCATATTTCTGCTGAATTCTATAGTGGCACCATTCCTTGTTCTCGAGATAAACGCCTTGAAAATGCCAAAAACAGCATAAAAATACTTTTCAACTTCCCCCAGGATTTTTTAAATTTACACCATCGTAGATGGAAAGAGTATATAATTTTATATATTTCTGCTGAATTCCATGGTGGCACCATTCCCTGTTCTCGAGATAAACGCCTTGAAAATGACAAAAACAGCACAAAAACAGGTTTTTAATCCTTTTTCGACTCTCCTCCCGGAATTTTAAAATTTTCACTGTCGTAGATGGAAAGAGTATATAATTTTCCATATACCTGCTGAATTCCATGGTGGCACCATTCCTTGTTCTCGAGATAAAAATGTCAAAAACAGCATAAGAACTGGTTTCAAATCACTTTTCGACTTTCCCCCGGATTTCTATAATTTTCAATATCGTAGTTGGAAAGTGTATACAGGGCAAATCAAATTCGACCCCCACCATTGGGATCTCCTAAACTACAGGAGATACGTCGAAGCTTAAATTGGGGCAAAGTTGCGTATTCTGGTGCTTAACAAAATACTGTTTTGAAACTTGGAAAATTCCGAGTATTTCCGGAAAAATCGGGAAAAAACTGAAAATCGGAATTTTTGTTTTTATTTTTTTCTATCGTTATTTGACAACATAGCTCAAAACCAAAAGTACATTTTCATTGATACTTTTTTTCAGCTACACGTTTTCATGTTCAGATTTACTATCCGACGTTTCGTCTTCTGGCATTCATCATCAACTTTTTTTTCTTTTATATTGTTTTTTTATACAGAAAAATAGTGATTCTCATTCTGATTTTATTGATGTATAATTAGTTATGATTTGCACTTCTGAAACCAGATATTAAAAAAAAACAACTTCCTCTGAGATGGTCATGACTCCATCGAAAAATTTTGTTTAATAAACACTAGTTGTCACAACTCATTAAACATCACAAGTTTGCACAAATACTTCAGTCGAAATGTCCTCATTCTCAAATGAAGAAAAACGAGATATGTTGAAACTTTATTATAAATTTGATAGGAATAGTACGAAAACAGCACAAATTTATTTTGAATTATATCCGGAAAGACAACAGCCGGATAGAACATTATTCGGAATTTTGGACAAACACTTGGCTGAATACGGTGCGTTTCAAAAACCAAGAATGAAATATGGAAGCAGAATGGAACAAAATATTAGACGTAACTTATTAGCCGAGGTAAAATAATTGTTCATTCCATATTCGAAGAAGTATAATTATTTTTGGTACTTTTTTAGATAAATGCAGATTCTTCCAAATCAACACATCAAGTCTCGGCAGAAATGGATGTGCCACAGACGAGCGTTTGGAGGGAATTAAAAAAAAGTGGTTTGAAATGTTATAAGATACATATTTCACAAAAATTACATCCAGGTGATCCTGAGAGAAGGATGGAATTTTGTAGCTGGCTCTCGAATAGGGTAGACCCTACAAACTTCTTGAAAAACATTATTTGGACCGACGAAAGTACTTTTTCGAACTGTGGTGTTTTTAATAGAAATAATGAGCACATTTGGAGTGAAAATAATCCACGACACTTCAGAGAAGTCAGACCACAAGTTCGGTTTCGTTTGAATGTGTGGGCTGGAATTTATGACGACCGAATACTTGGACCTCATTTCTTCTCTAATACTTTGAACGGGGAAACCTATCTTCGGTTCTTAAGAAACGAATTCGAAGAATATATGGATACGTTTCCCCTTGTTAATCATAACAGCTGCTGGTTTCAGCATGACGGGGCTCCTCTACACAATAAAAGAGCAGTTTGCGAATATTTACACCAAAGATTTCCTAATAGGTGGTTAGGAAATTCTGGACCAGTGAGGTGGCCGGCAAGGTCACCTGACCTTACAGTTTTGGATACTTTCTTGTGGGACACTTTAAAGAACAGAATCTAAGGGGAGCAAGAATATTGTTGTTAAAATTGTTGTTATAATTGTTATTTCCGTCAACCGATTGCACCCCTACGCGCAACCCTCGGAAGTCTTCGAGAGACTTGTGTGAGCTAGGGAAGACGCAGCCCTTACCTTCTAACGTGTGATGCCATGCACGAGACCGGTGAATCGGTGGATCGAACCCACGACCCCACGCTTGCGAGGCGTACGCTTTTACCAGCCGACCACCACGGCCCATAACCGACCACCACGGCCCATATGACACAGTAGATGAACTTAGAGACAATCTCATCACGCAATTTAGGTCTATCAGAAGAAGGGATATTGTTAGGGCTGTTCTTAATTAGAGACGACGAGCTCAGTTATATATTCAAGAGGAAGGCCATCATTTCGAACACTTGTTGTAATACTTTTTGTGCATTTTTTACAAGCTCATTTCATTCTTGTTTTTTGAAACGCACCGTACTCAGCCAAGTGTTTGCCCAAAATTCCGAATAATGTTCTATCCGGCTGTTGTCTTTCCGGATATAATTCAAAATAAATTTGTGTTGTTTTCGTACTATTCCTATCAAATTTATAATAAAGTTTCAACATATCTCGTTTTTCTTCATTTGAGAATGAGGACATTTCGACTGAAGTATTTGTGCAAACTTATGATGTTTAATGAGTTCTGACAACTAGTGTTTATTAAACAAAATTTTTCGATGGAGTCATGACCATCTCAGATGAAGTTTTTTTTTTAAATATCTGTGGTTTCAGAAGTTCAAATCATAACAAATTATACATCAATAAAATCAGAATGAGAATTATTTTTTTTCTGAATAAAAAAACAATATGGCGCCCATAAAAAAAAAAGTTGATGATGAATGCCAGAAGACGAAACGTCGGATGGTAAATCTGAACATGAAAACGTGTAGCTGAATAAAAGTATCAATGGAAATGTACTTTTGGTTTTGAGCTATGTTGTCAAATAACGATAGAAAAAAATAAAAACGAAATTTCCGATTTTCAGTTTTTTCCCGATATTTCCGGAAATACTCGGAATTTTCCAAGTTTCAAAACAGTATTTTGTTAAGCACCAGTTAACCTTGCCCCAATTTAAGCTTCGACGTATCTCCTGTAGTTTAGGAGATCCCAATGGTGGGGGTCGAATATGAATTGCCCTGTATAATTTTTCACATTTGGCACCATTCTTTATTTTCGAGATAAACGCCTTGAAAATGATGACTTTTCGACTTTCCCCCGGATTTTTTAAATTTTCACCATCTTAGATGGAAAGAGTATAATAAATTTCTGCTTAATTTCATGGTGGCATCATTCCTTGTTCTCGAGACAAACGACTTGAGAAGGACAAAAACAGCACATAAACAGGTTTTTAATCACTTTTCGACTTTCCCCCTGGATTTTCAAAATTTTCACCTTAATAGAATCAAAATTAGAGTTATCAAATTGCATATAACATTGAAACAAATTATTTTTATGACTTTTTTGTTCTGAGTAATAAATAATCTTTTTCAGAGTTGCGATAAAATGGTTCTGATTTGGGACATGAGATCAGGACAGTGTGTGCAATCCTTCGAAGGCCATGAATCCGATGTGAACAGCGTCAAGTTTCATCCAAGTGGTGACGCAGTTGCAACTGGTAGCGACGACGCAACGGTTTGTCTGAATTTTTTGATAACAAGAAGCTGTTGTTGGATAAAATAGTTTTTCTACGTTCATACAGAAAACAAAACTTTATTGAACTGTATTCAGTGGAAAAACTGGTCCTTTATTGCACTGAGTGCAATAGAGTCTTTAATGCACTCATCTGTCATTCTGCTACAGCGTTCTGTCTTCATGACCATCATAAAAGTCAAATCGACGATCCAGTCCATTTTCTATGAGATTGTATCAAGTTTTGAGCAGTTGCATATTTTATATTATTGTCAATCATATTCAACACATACTGGGATTACAACATTACTAGAAAATGCAATTAAATAAAATTTGTTTCTTTGAATATTATTATATTACTTTTAGCAGCTAGATTTGAACAAAGAATGTCTTCCTACACTTCAGTCTCAGTCCCACCTAAATGAAACAGTTTTTGGTTTTTGCACAAACGTAGAAAAAATGTGATATGCAACTCGTGCAATAAACACTTACTTTTTGCACTTGTTGCATAAATAACTCGAGTTGATACACCAAGCAATAGAGCATAACATGAGTGAGTTTTTAACAAAAATACTAGTAGGAAACCGACTATGCTTCACATAGAAGACAGTTCGTAGTTATTTTCTGTTATGTTTTCGACTCGCAACTGTCATTTATCAATTTGTTATAAACATTTAAATAACAAAAAACGTGGTTTTTAAAATAGTTTTGCTTATAAAATGAAAACGAATAGAGCAATCTGCTTGCTCCAATGAAAATAAATGTAGGTAATTGAAATACGAACAAAATGGAATGTTTTACGACCCGGTCGGATCATTAGTAACGGAGAAAAACTGAAAAAACGGAAAATTTTGGGATTTTTTGAAAAATTCCTAACTCCGCCATTTTTCAAGGAGTAGGATTGGCCTTCCTCACGAAAGTATTGAATCATGTGTACTTTATGTGGTGGCCGTGCTGGTAGAACGTTCGCCTTTGGAGCGAAGGGTCGAGGGTTCAAAGCCTCGCATGGTCATCGGTCTCGTGCATGGCATCACACGTTAAAAAGTAAGGGCTACGTCTTCCCTAAATAAATCATCTTTTGTCAAAAACTTTTGTTAAATCATGACCATACACGTGCTCTTTATGCAAAACAATGTTTGCGAGATCCAATCATACCCCCTAACAATTAGGGACCCGCTCGTTATGCGGTTACCGTCTTATTGACAATTGAACATTGTTTTATGGGCCGTGGTGGACGTGCTGGTAGAACGTTCGCCTTTGGAGCGAAGGGTCGAGGGTTCAAAGCCTCGCACGGTCATCGGTCTCGTGCATGGCATCACACGTTGAAAGGTGAGGGCTGCGTCTTCCCTAGCTCACACAAGTCTCTCAAAGACTTCCGAGGGTTGCGCGTAGGGGTGCAATCGGTTGACGGAAATAACAATTTTAACAATTTTATGTGTGCACAAAACAGGCGCTGTCGAATCGTTAGTTTTGGCACAATTGCAATTGACATTTTTTGCACTTGTAGCGTGCCTAGATGCTCTAGTGATAGCCCGATTTCAATTCCTCAAACAGATTATGAAAGTAGAAGTATAGTACTACAAAACGTATACTCTTATTTTGCGCTACAATGGTTTGAAATGGGTGAAAAATTAATGCACACATGACTGAAAACGGCCGAGCCCGCGTTAGCTGCCGAATGGCAGGAGAGTCCGGGGGGGGGGGGGGGGGTTATAAGGAGAATTCTTCTAATGAACGGGTTACGTGATAATACGCTTCCCCTCATCTCCCGCTTACTCCTACCACTCGACCGCTTTCACCAGCTCGGTCGTTTTCAGTCATGTTTGCAACCATTTTCCACCCATTTCGCAGCATTTGAGCGCAAAATGAGAGTATATGTTTTGTCGTACTGTACTTCCACTTTCAAAATCTTTTTTAGAAATTGAAATCGGACTATCACTAGAGCATCCAGGCACGCAGCAAGATAGTGCAAAAAAAAATTCAAATTGCAATTGTGCCAAAACTAATGATCCGTAAGAGCCTGTTTTGTGCACACATAAAGTACACATGATTCAATACTTTCATGAGAAGGGCCAACCCTATTTCTTGAAAAATGTCGGAGTTATGAATTTTTTAAAAAATCGTAAAATTTTCCGGTTTTTCCTGTTTTCCTTCGTTACTAATAATCCGATCGGATCGTAAAACATCCCATTTTGTTCGTATTTCAATTATCTACAATTCTTTACATTGGAGCAACTAGATTGCTCTTTTAGTTTTCATTTTATAAGCAGAACAATTAAAAAAAAAAACACATTTTTGGTTATTTAAATGTTTATAACAAATTAATAAATGACAGTTGCGAGTCGAAAACATAACAGAATATAACTATGGACTGTCTTTCATGTGATGGCGCAGTCGGTTTTCTACTAGTATTTTTGTTAGGAAAAAATTCTCTATTGATTGGCCTATGATTTTATTTCCAGTGTCGATTGTTCGACTTAAGAGCTGACAGAGAAATAGCAATCTACACCAAGGAGAGCATAATATTTGGTGTGAACTCTGTGGATTTTTCTGTATCAGGTCAGTGCAAAGTACTTTGACGTTGTTAACAAACTTCCACTTCTACAGTAATTGAGAGGGGGTATTATGAGATTAGTTACGCCCCAAAATTCTTTTATTTTATGGAAAATATATATGTGAATTTCCAAAAATTTAGCATATCGAGATGTAGAGGACCCAATCTATAATTACATGTATTGGAATCGTCAAAGTAGACATAAAAATACGACAGTACAGTTCGCAGTGTAAATAACTAACAACTGTAGTAATAAACTTATATATGACACTAAGGTAAACACGATTAAATTTCCACAGATTTATTGTCTACGCGACATGTTTCGATACACTGTATCTTTTTCAAGCGAATGTAATACATGTATTACATTCAATAAATCTGTGGAAATTTAATCGTGTTTACCTTAGTGTCATATACTATGAATTTCCATCAAGTAACGGCCACGTCAATCCAAAATAAACTTATATACCTATATATAAATACACACACAAATTACGACTCATAAAATTCTTGCAAATTATAAAAACAACTGTCAATTAAATAATTCTTTAACAAGCAACTGAATTTTTTAAAGTTCGTCATTTCTTTCAAATGTCTAGGGAGCTTATTGAAAATAGTAAGACCTAGCACTGACGAAGAATTTAATCGTTTTTTTGTATTTACGAAACGGAACATGGAAATCATGTTTTTGTCTAGTGTTCACATTGTGAATACTTTCATTGAGCAGAAATGTACTCTTGTTTTTAGAAACCTAAACGAACAAATCGAAAATATATATACATGGTAAGGTTAAAATCCTGAGTTTTCGAAATAAGTCTCTACAAGAAAATGTGCTAGGAACTTCTGCTACTATACGAATATTTCTTTTATGGACAATAAACATATTTGAAACAAGTGTAGAGTTACCCCATATACATATGCCATACCTCAGCCTTGACACAACTTGAGCATGATATAACGATAATAATTGTTGGTCTGAGTGTCACAATTTCCACTCGGGTTTGAAGGCCGTCGTTTTTTGGAATTTCAAACCCGAGTGAAAATTGTGACACTGAACACTTCGGCCGCGAAAGCCTTAACCATTTTGTCAATTGTTGGTCTGTTAAAATGCTTCTGAGATTTCGGTTTATATAACACAATGAATTCAGTTTGTTTATCACGAGGGTAAAGTGCTTTTTCCAATTCAGACATGCATCCATGGTTATCCCCAAAAATTTTGTATCATCTAAACTTTTGAGTGATTGATCATTTATTTGAATTTGTACTTCCTTGCACCGTCTTTGACGATTGTGGAATCTCACCAACTCAGTTTTGTCAGCATTGAGATACAATGAATTGGCTGCTTACCAGTTCACAACTGACTTCAGAGTACTCACACACTTCGCAAACAGTAGATGATCCACATTATCGGACACCACTAAGGATGTGTCATCCGCATACATCGTTATCAATGAATCTGTGATGAAGTTGTCGATTTCATTTATGTAGAGTAAGATTAATATTGGACCAAGAACAGATCCTTGTGGTACCCCCATCGTAACGTCCAAGCGTTCAGAATCAACGTTAACAGTGGTAGACTCACTATGATATTTCAAACTGACAAACTGTTGTTTATTCTTCAGGGTCCAGTCATAGGCAATACCTCTTATACCATACGAATAAAGCTTTGACATGAGTTGACAGTGGTTGACACAGTCGAGTGCCCTGCTGAGTCGACAAAATGGAGAAGGGTGGAACGGGGTGAACTCTTAGGGGTTGAAAGTGGGATTTCACTGTTTATCGCGATTGGCAACGAAAGTTGACCTCCTATCAAGAAAAGTTGAGTGGCAAAGTTGTTGATAATAAAAAGATCTACAACATTTGTATCTAACATTTTTCCTCAATACCCGCAAATTTTCCGGGAAAATCGGAAAAACCTATTTTTCAGCTTTAATTTTTTTTCTCGCGCAAAGATAATTTTGTTTTTACCAAATTTGGTGAAAATATAACTTATTGTGTTTCAAGCACGCTGTAATTTTTTTTTAGATTTTTCCTTTTTTTTCGACAATTTCCGAAAAAACGACTGAAAAGTTTCATTGGTAAAATTCGTCATTTCAAGCTCGCCAGCCGCCATTTTTTTCGTTGAAGCGTAAACTTCTAGATTATGTAATAAAAGAGTAGATCTAGATGGAAAGAGTATATAATTTCCCATATTTCTGATGAATTCCATGGTGGCACCATTCCAAGGATACTGAACACTATTTGTAGAGGGTGGCCCATAACTTCTGTTGCAATGTTGTCTCTCATTTGACGTCACCGCGATGCCTTTCGTATGGGTTTGTATATCGATATATAAATATTTTTAAATCAGGATGGATTTATCGAGGAGCAATATACAAAAATATAAATAGAAAAGTTATTGTTGTGCAACCGTAGACACGTGTTTCGAGCTTAAGCTCTCATCAGTACGGTAAAATCAAGTGCGAAGATGAACAACACTTGGATGTAAAAATAGAAACAAAGGAAGTGACAAAGTTGTTGATAATAAAAAGATCTACAACATTTGTATCTAACATTTTTCCTCAATACCTCAAATTTTCCGGTGTCTACGGTTGCACAACAATTTGAGGGCTATACCCAATAACTTTTTTATTTATATTTTTATATATTGCCCTTCGATAAATCCATCCCGATGTATACAGGGTGATTCACGACGAATTGTACATAGTCCAACCATGAGTACTATGGACCAATGCCATTTCATATCTGGTATTGAAAAATGCCTTGTTTCGTTTTTGACGGATATACAGGGCGATATTTGAAAATATGTGAATTGTTAAAAGTTAAATATCTCTAAAAGTAAAAACTTCAGGCATATGAAAATTTCCACACTGAAAATGCTTCCTGAGCTCAATAAAATAGTTTTTGAAAAAGAAATTATTTCAGGTCCGGACTTACTTTTTTTTAGATTTTCATTGGTTTTTTAAAAACAACACCCTGTAAGCAACATCAGGCAAATTTTATTTTTCTTACTTTGAAGCTTAAGAACCATACTAAGCAACAGTTGAAAAAAATTGAACGCGGAAGTTTTTGTTTTCTGCAGAAAAAAATTACACTTTCAAAAATACTATAATTTTAATGGATTCACATTCCGCTTATGACTGATGCGGCACTACATCGATAACACATCATAATTTTTCAACAAATTATAAATACATTTGCACTGTTTAAAAAAAAAGTTTTTTCTATCGTACCATCCGCATTGACGTGACAGAAAGAAAATCTATTCAACCCGCTTTTCAGGGTGTTGTTTATACTGGATCAATAAAAACATAAAAAAAATAAATACGACCCTGGGATTTTAACGGTTGGTTGAATAATACTTTATCTCTTGTATTATGAACTTTCCTCATAATTTCTGTTGAAAAATTATGATGTGTCATCGATGTAGTGCCGCATCAGTCATAAGCGGAATGTGAATCCATTAAAATTATAGTATTTTTGAAAGTGCAATTTTTTTCTGCAGAAAACAAAAACTTCCGCGTTCAATTTTTTTCAACTGTTGCTTAGTATGGTCCTTAAGCTTCAAAGTGAGAAAAATAAAATTTGCCTGATGTTGCTTACAGGGTGTTGTTTTTAAAAAACCAATGAAAATCTAAAAAAAACTAAGTCCGGAACTGAAATAATTTTTTTTTCAAAAACTATTTTATTGAGCTCAGGAAGCATTTTCAGTGTGGAAAATTTCATATGCCTGAGTTTTTTACTTTTAGAGATATTTAACGTTTAATAATTCACATATTTTCAAATATCGCCCTGTATATCCGTCAAAAACGAAACAAGGCATTTTTCAATACCAGATATGAAATGGCATTGGTCCATAGTACTTATGGTTGGACTATGTACAATTCGTCGTGAATCACCCTGTATTCTCCTGGGTAGGATTGTCACGCTGGTAGCTATATCTGCCTCCGTGGCGACGTTAGTTGTTTCTTTGAAAGGTCAAGGTCTTCTAACCGAAGCCAAAAATGTTTGGTTGGCTTCCTGTTTTTGACTTCCTTTGTTTCTATTTTTACATCCAAGTGTTGTACATCTTCGCACTTGATTTTACCGTACTGATGAGAGCTTAAGCTCGAAACACGTGTGTTGCACAACAATTTGAGGGCTATACCCAATAACTTTTCTATTTATATTTTTATATATTGCCCCTCGATAAATCCATCCTGATTTATATTCTCCTGGGTAGGATTGTCACGCTGGTAGCTATATCTGCCTCCGTGGCGACGTTAGTTGTTGCTTTGAAAGCTCAAGGTCTTCTAACCGAAGCCACAAATGTGTGGTTGGCTTCCTGTTGTTGACTTCCTTTGTTTCTATTTTTACATCCAAGTGTTGTACATCTTCGCACTTGATTTTACCGTACTGATGAGAGCTTAAGCTCGAAACACGTGTCTACAGTTGCACAACAATTTGAGGGCTATACCCAATAACTTTTCTATTTATATTATTAAATATTTTTAGACATAGTAAACCATTAGGAGACATCGCGCTGACGTCATTTGACCATATATCTATTAACTACGAATATGGATAATAAAGACAGCCTATGTGATGCCAAAAAAAATGAGCATGGACTTCGAATTGGACGCTGCTGAATTGATACGCTTGCGCCAGAGATTCCTATTCAAAGATACGATTTTGTTTTTTTATCTCTTTCTAGCGTGCATGGTTCGGCAGCAACAATTTTCGAAGATATGACAAGCATATCTTAGGTGGAGCTAATTCGGCAAATTCCAACCTAACCTCATAATCTGGGTAAGGTTACAGAGAACAATTGTAGATTGTGCTAATTATAAGAGGGCGGCATTATATGGGTTTTATTCCTGAGCATATGACACATTTTATAAATTTCTAGATTCATGCCTGAAATAATTTAAGATCGTCGAATCGTGTTCAGGAGGCGAAAATACATCACTACCAGCAACTCTCGGCGGTTATGAGGCCGATGTAGAATGAGATTCACCTTTTCAAACAACTGTCCGTCACACACCCAATCCATATTTCCTTGAGTTTAATGAGTTTTTATCCGCTTTTGGCAGAAAATTGATTGATGAAACTCTGATAGCAGGTAACAAACAGACATTTTATTATTAGAGTTACAAATGGATCAATGATCGGTTTTTTAATGATACGAAGTTTAATTGACCGTCTTGCATAATTCTCATTAATCCACATTATAGAGAAATGTTAGCCCATTTTCAATATGGGACGGTTGAAAATGTCAAAAGAAGCATAACCTTGAAAATGTATGACATTTCTTGTGATTCAGAATTCGGCATGCGCAGTAGTTTCCCTGCGTCCGTTTGAGAGAAGGTAAGATAGATATTTTTGGCTTCAATTTCATTACATTGCGTCTTATGGCGTGTTACCAATATTCGTAGTTAATAGATATGCATTTGGCAGGCCCATAAAATCAGTCGATCGGGCCATCCTTTACAAATAATGTGCAATGTCCTTGGCACCGTTCCTTGTTCTGGAGACAAACGCCTTGAAAATGTCAAAAACAGCATAAAAACTGGATTTTAATCACTTTTCGAATCTCTTTCCGGATTTTTTAAATTTTCACTATCGTAGATGGAAAGAGTATATAATTTTCCATATTTCTGCTGAATTCCATGGTGGCACCATTCGTTGTTCTCGAGATAAACGCCTTGAAAATGTCAAAAACAGCATAAAAACTGGATTTTAATCTGTTTTCGAATTTCTTCCCGGATTTTTCAAATTTTCACTCTCGTAGATGGAAAGACTATATAATTTTCCATGTTTCTGCTGAATTCCATGGTGGCACCATTCGTTGTTCTCGAGATAGACGCATTGAAAAGGTCAAAAACATCACAAAAACTGGTTTTTCATCACTTTTCGACTTTCCCCTCAGATATTTGAAATTTTCACTGTCGTAGATGGAAAGAGTAGGTAGATAAATTTGGTGGAAATATAATTTATTATGTTTCAAGTTCGCTGTAATTTTTTTGTTGCGAAATAAAGATTTTCTTTTTTTTTTCGACAAATTCCGAAAAAACGACTGAAAAGTTTCATCGGTAAAATTCGTCTTTTCAAGCTTGCCAGCCGCCATTTTTTCCGTTGAAAACTTCTAGATTATGTAATAAAAGACTAGTACTAATACATAATTTTTTTCCAAATAACCTGAAAAAATTAATAGGTTTTCAAATATCAATTTTTTAAATTTTTGTTCTAAACTCTATTTATTAAAATTATCGAAATTAACAGTTGAAACCTTTCGAGAATATTAATTTCATGTCACTTCGATCAAAGAATAAACAAGGACATTAATAAGGATTTGATTATGATAGAAGGGCGAAAGGAGGTGAACTTTTGAGGGTGAAAATAGTTTCTCACGATTTGCAGCGAAAATCTACCACCTACAAAAAAAAGTTGAAGAAAAAAGTTTGTCGCGAGAATAAATCTTTAGGTAATTTTTAATTTAATTTATAATATGAAATACATAGATACTTTTCGCGACAAGCTTTTAAATACCCGGAATTGGAAAATTATTACAAAGATCTGAATAAACAATATTCCTTGGAACTATCTAAAGCAAAACGTAGTCACATTGAAAATAAAATAAATTCTTCAACAAAAAAAAAACCAACGCAACGTAGAACATCATTTCGGAATTACAAGGTAAAAAAAAGAAAGCTAACTTGAAAATAATAGAAAACGATGAACAACTCGAAGATGATTAGTTTTGCAAGGTATTTTACCTGACAAATTGAGATCTTCAGTGATCAGGCCACTTTATAAAAAAGGAAATACTAATGAATACTCCAATTACAGAGCGATTACCTTGCTGTCAAACAAATCAAAGTTATTTGAAATAGCCTTAAACGAACAACTTCTGTTTGAGGTATTATAATTTCTAGTAAACAACACGGATTCGTTAAAAACAGGTGCGTAGATACAGCTTTAACAGATTTAAATATTCAAATTGTTGATGCCATTGAGTCGAAGTTGATTCCCCTAGGTTTATGTATTGATTTATCTCGAGCTTTCGATTGTGTTGATCATTATCTCTTACTTGAGAAACTGAACCGATATGGCGTTCGAGGTATACCATTGGATTTCCTCAAGTCGTACCTAACAAATCGTGAGCAAGTGGTGCAAATTAATAATAGTTTCAGTCATACTGGAAGCGTTAGTCAAGGGGTTCCTCAGGGGTCTATTCTTGGACCTCTTTTATATATAATTTTTGCTAACGACCTCCCGATATTCCAAATGTAAATATAGTTTGTTATGCTGTTGACACTAATTTCTTAATTACGGAAACTAGCATCGATCGGACAATGACAACTGCTGAAGAGGTATACACTCGATGTTATTTACGATCAGAAAAAAAATTATTAATTTGAATAAGGGAAACACATCAGTATCGATTATATTCTATCGAGGGCACAATCAAACTCCATGTAACAATAATGTACATGATTTCGGATTTCAAAATGACATTAAGATCTTGGGAGTTATCTTTGATCAAAAGTTGAACTGGGAAACTCACATACATAATCTCTGCGGCAAATTGAGATCAGCCTGCTATGCCTTGAGGTCATTAAAGGAGCACTGCAGTCAAAAAATACTCCTCACTCTGTTTTACGCTAATTTTCACTCGTAAATTCGATATGGTATAATGAATTGGGGAGCTGGTACTGACTGTTCGAGAATTTTAATTTTACAATTTCCGCATTAAGAATCCTCTTTAATCTTCCATGGGGACACTCATGCAGGAAATCTTATAAAAATAATAAAATTTTAACCGTACTCACATATACGAAATATCGTGCTAAGTTCATAAGAATCTTTCATTGTTAAGCATCAACAGATCGAAGCATAATTATTCTACCAGATTAAAGAACAATTTACTTCCGGCAAAGCACTCGACCAAGTTTTATCAAAGAAACTTGTATTACAATGGCTAATCTATAACAACTCACCAGCAGAAGTGCAAAGTGCCCCAAATATTTTCATTTTCAAAAATATCCTCAAAGACTTGTTGACCCAAAAGAACTTTTACACTCTTGGCGATTTCTTTTCTTAAGATGATGTTGAGACCAATGAGTGTTTTGTTGTATATATTTATGGTTCGTCTGTATTCGTGTTTTAATCATAATTTATTTTACATTACTTGTTTTGTATGTTTACTGTTTATACTTCCATTTACTGACTATTTGTTATGGATATCATTGTAATGGTTTTGATGACTTATTGTCGATTAAAGAATATTATTATTATTAGTTTTCTCTAAAAAGTTTTTTTAAGTTTATTTATTTCTTCATTTTAGCCTGAATGGCCTATTAAATGTATACAGTGAAGTAAAATTTTAATTGCACTTTATTATTAGCTCAATAACTATAGAGGTATGGTGTTGAATGACCCATGAAAAAGTTGTGAATTTTGAAAAACATTGAAATGGTGTTCCATAACCGGAAATATTCTCAAGTAAACATTGTCAACAACCAACTACTAACCCTTACCATTGTTGTTGCTATTAGTCTGTCAGCTCGCTGCCAAAATGTGTGATGATTTTATAACGTATGCCCTTTAGGGTTTTGGTAGTTAAAATTAGTGCTTGTCTGTGGAACATAACAATAATAATAATAATACTTTTTTTCTCAAATACATGCATAAACACGTATAGAATTTGTCAGAAACTAGTTGATTATTGTTGATTGCATAAAGAAATCACGTATTTCAATGATAGTTTGGCGTATACCAAGCATACCAAACGACATTTCATCGAATAAAAATCAGAGGAAAACCGCAAAACTGAAAAAACGCTATGATATTTCCTATCAATTAAATCTCAAAGCCTACATCGTTGAATGACTTGAGACCAATCAATATCTTACCTGCCGTATCGAAAATAGTTGAAAAAGCAGACCATGAACAAATATATGAATATGTGAATTCCCAAGGGATTTTACCAGAACATCAATAGACAACATTTCAATTGAGATTGAGAATAATAAGATTAAGAACAGTGATAAAATCAAATGGCTTGGTTTATGGATTGATAAGGATATGAAATTTACAAGTCACGTGAACAGTCTGGTTCAGCGAGCTTATTTTAAAATGAAAAATCTCTATACAAATAGACTCATTCTCAGCAGATCAGTGAAACGAATATTATCTGACTCTTTGATCTTGTCTATCTTCAACTACTGTGATGTTGTTTATGGCCCATGTCTTGACTTTCTCACATCAGCTCGAATACGAAGAGTACAAAATGCATATGTTAGGTTTATTTTTGGAATGAGATATAGGGATCACGTTACCTCTTTCACTAATCGACTTGAATGGCTTAAAATGCATAACAGAAGAGAACTGTAATTTGCTAGCTTCTTAAAAAAACTTTTCATATAGCAAACGCCCCTTTATCTACTGAATAAACTGGCGCACCGACACCAAGCTCACGTGGGGATCCTTAGAAATTTAAATAAACTCTCCATGCCCCTATATCGAACAACCCTTTTTGAACGATCCTTTACTGGTCAGGCTGTGACCTATTACAACTCTCTTAGCAAAACTCTGAAATCTGCACCTTTGAAAACTTTCAAGATTAAACTCAAACAATCACAGATAAGCAGCGATATTACCTTGATTACCTTATAATTACTATAATTACATTACTGATTTTCATAACAATATTACTAATTACCTCATAATTACTATTTAAGTTAAGTTTTAAATCATATTATATTTGATATTTAGTACAATGTAAACCATCATAAATTTTTGTTGCCCTGGTTGAGTGGAAGAATAGCCCAGCTAAACTCCGCTAGAAAAAATAAAGACCATTTATTATTATTACTATACGGAGTCACCATATGCCCTCAAATGTGTTGAGAAATAGGGCATTGTTAAAATAAAGGATAATAATAATTATTATTATTATTGTTATGTTCCACGTTCAAGCGTTAATTTTGCTTGTTCATTGATCATTATATTAACTACCAAAACCCTAAAGGGCACACGTTATGAAATCATTACACATTTTTGCAGCGGGCTGATGGGCTATAATATACCGTGTGACA
This sequence comes from Chrysolina oricalcia, assembly GCA_944452925.2. Classification (NCBI taxonomy): domain Eukaryota; kingdom Metazoa; phylum Arthropoda; class Insecta; order Coleoptera; family Chrysomelidae; genus Chrysolina; species Chrysolina oricalcia. Next base: position 27,674,938 of record OX101811.2, on the reverse strand, counting down.
TAGACTCATGGTATACACCCTTTTCTCCTTTGTTTCCGTAGCTATATTTCTGAAATTTGGAACATTGACTATGATCACTATAGGGCACTTTTTGACATATTTGAAAAAAAATCCAACTACTGTTTTTTTCCGAAAATGACATCAACTTTCGATTTTCAAATAGGACACCCTGTATATTATTACAGTTTTGAAATCTGCATAATTTTCTGAATCCAATGATGTTGACATTTCACTCGTCAGAACACCCATTTAATTTTTCGATCTAGAGAACCATGAACTCCCTAAAATTATTCCAGATAATCAAAATAATGCTACACTATCGTAATTTCGATTCAAAAAGTATCGTCGTTCGAAATACGTACCAAAAAAGTAAATCAAAACTTTTTTTACGCGAAACTCCGTTTTTTCAAATGGTACCATAATGATACTCTAACGTCATTCGAAAGTACCATCGATCCATCCATATTAACGTTTTCTCTGTATAACCAATACGAACACGATAATGGAGTTTAGACAAGTTTAACCCTTTCACTGGCACTAGTCGTAAAAAATTCAGGAAAATTATTTTAATGGACTCACTGATTTTATATAGGGTCAATAATCATAATTTGATTGAAAAAATAACGATTATCCCCTCCCTTCAGTTTTTGAGACATGTACCCCCAGAGCGACAAAGTAAAATATTTTTTCTCATTGTTACAATGATTTTATTACTCAAAACACTAGTACATACAGTAATTATTATCTATTATGAAATTTTTTGAAACAGTTTCTGTCTTTCAGGAAACATATATGTACTTGGCACTTGTTGCAGTAAACATGTGTTCTCTCCTTACACCCTTCAAATTTACATCGTGAGTTATACTTGTTATTATCATATTCTGGAATATGACAATATCCATCATATCTAGAATCCTTCACAGGTCTAGACTCATTTTTGTTTCTTTTGGATGTACTGGGGTTATCGTCAACGGAAGGTCCCGTAGAAGGCCTGCCCCTTTTTGGAGGTTTTTTGCTAAGTATGAGGTGTTCAGCCACACACTGTCGGAAGCCTAGTAAATCTAGAATTTGTTGTTTTGGAACACCCAAATCTATAGCTTCATTCTTGTATTCCAACCAAGAGTTTGCTAATGCCAGATCTACGGCATGGAAAATTAGCCTTATTGTCCATTTTCTGGATCGAACGTAAGAGCGGTAGATACTCAACAAAAAATCATGTTTATCCACCCCTCCCATACTGCTGTTGTACCTCCGCACTGCTTCTGGCCTAGGTACTTCAATGTATTCCTTTTTTGTTTTATCCCATCTTCTACAGATGTCTTGCTCTCCAATCCCTACAAAATTTGACGCTAGTACGACCGATTTATTGTCATACCATTTTGTGATTATTATGCCATGCTTACTGATGCACTCAGCTGAAGTTCCTCTCCCTTCCTTTTTCATATCCTTATCACTCGGCAGATTTGGACGATGAAAACGGTTCGATCTAATTGTGCCCACTGCAAATATTGACTTCGAACAAAGGAATTGAAATAATTTATAGGAACTGAAATAGTTATCAAAAAATAAGCCGTGATTGGGTTCAGTAATTCGGTCAGAAAGCTGCATAACAATAGCAGCTGATGCGCCAAAGTGCATATAAAGTGGTTTCATTTCTGTAGTTGATCCCTGGTAGATCAAGAAATCATACACCATACCACTCTCTCCAGCCAACACGTACAGTTTCACGCCCAATTTCTTAGGTTTGTTTTTGATGTATTGCTTGATATTCAAGCGTCCTTTGAAAGGGATTATTTGTTCATCAACACAAAGATTGCGCTCTAGTGGCAGTTCCTGGTATCTTTTCTGTAGTGCATCATATATACATCGCACTTTCCACAACCTATCTGTATTAGTAGCTTCCCTACTGGTTACATCAACCAAATGCAAAGTACGTCTCAGTTTATAAAATCTTTTCAAAACCATATTATCTTTTATGATTGAAATACCACATGCACTACTCCAATACATTTCAACTCTGGGGAATTGTAAATTTCCCATAATTTTTTCACCTCCTCAATATTTGTTGGGGGAAATCTGGCTGTATTTTGCTGAATAGCATACAGATTCGTCATATTTACCATTTGTTCAAATACACTGTTCGGAATGCACCGAAGGAAAAAATCCACTGGGCTAGGCAACTCCACTACAGGTTCAGTTGAGTTATTTCCATTATGCCACCTGACAACTCTGGTTTGATACTGTGCACGTGCCATCCACATGATATTTTCTTTCTTGGTTAGATTGTACTGCTCGTAAAAATTGTCAACAACTTCAGAGTTTTGATACCATCGAGAAAGGCCCTAATTCCGCGGTTGAAGATCCTGGTCTTGCCGTTGACAATCTTTCATCTAATGTAGACGTTCCTGGTCCCGCCGCCGATGACTCCGCTATACCATCCAAGCCCCCATCACTCCGTCCATCGCTTTCACTCCCGCTCTCCAGATCATCTGCCGGTTCTTCTCCATCCATAAAGTCTACATGTTGACTATCTATACTCGACCCATCCCACCCCAAATCATCGTCAGATAAATCGGCGATATCTGATAAATTATCATTTTCCAAAAACTGTAGCATTTCCTCTTCTGTGAGAGCATTTTGTTTTCGAAAAGACATTTTCTGAAACAAAGGAAATGTTAGCCAGCCTGACAAATTTTATTTGGATGAATTTCTACCAACGGCTATTTTCGTCGAAGTGGATTTGTCGTTGTGGAGGTACATGCTTTTTGAAGCGTATGTTTTAGTGTTTATGAAAAACTTTTCGCAACTGAATGAATTATACAGTTCAATGTAGTATTTGTACTTACCAAGAAAATAAAAGCAACACAGAAATGACAGTTTCACTTTATGAAAATTATTATTATGACAGCCAAGTTGCACTCGATCGCTACAACGTCATTACACAACTGCTCAAAATTAAATGCATGACTTCGATCCTACGACCCTAGAGCGCGCTACTCGCATATGCTATATGACGTGGGTGTACCCTACACGGTACAGAAGCAGCAACGTTGATATTTCATTAAATTTGGTCATTTGATGCTGTTGAAACTGATGTACCTGGTGAGGTACAATTCCAGTGAAAGGGTTAATAATAATAATTTATCAAGGTGGTTATGGAACACAAAAAACAATTTGACATTTCGACTTTCACGGAGATCTAGTCAATATTTCATCTAACCGATAGAGCTCCTAAATCTCGAAGGCTCAAAGCCTTGGTTCAAATGTATGTAAGTAATAACAGTTGGGTTTTCTCTCACAATTTAATTAATAACGAAACAAAATAAAAAAGAGAAATCTTATAATAGCTGTTCTAAATGTCCACCACCAACATCCAAACATTTTCGAGCTCCTTTGGCGGTATTTCGAATAGCATTGTTCGATTGTTGAGGCGTTATACGTTGAATGGCTTGTCTAACTCGTAATTCTAGGTCATCGCGGGTCGTTGGGTAGGTTTTGTAAACGATGTTTTTCATGTGACCCCAAATAAAAAAATCTAACAGGACCATGTGTTCCGATCCACTTTTCCCCAAATCGGCCACGAAGGTAATCCGTCGCGATCCTACTGTTGTGCGGAGGTGCACCATCCTGCGGTAAATCTTCTAATAATAATAATAATAATAATAATAAATATAGGGCGGGGATTAGCGCAGTGGTTAAGCGCTCGCCTGGTAATCGAGAGATTGCTGGTTCGATTCCCAGACGGTGCGATCTTTTTTCATTTTCAGATGTGAAAGTCTGAATGACTGAGGCTCGTGTCGGCTGGGAATAATCCTCCACGATTCACTGTTGCGTTAAAATTAACAGTGCTGCTCCTAAAGTGGCGTATGGAGTTAGTAACAAGGCCTATCCAGAACACATGGCTAATGACCATAGCAGTCGATGCCAAAACACCAAGGAAAAAAAAAAAAAAAAAATAATAAATATACTTCATTGTCCAAAGAGTTAATCTTGTTGACAAAGTGAGATAAGTCTAAATCTAAATAAATGTATAAAGAACACGAAAAACATGAAGTCATTAATAAACAGAGCACAAACACATATAAAAATCACATTTATACATTAAAATCCATATCAATCAATCCATCAAAATTTGTGACTAGAATTTATTTTTAAAAGACGTCTTCATAAAACTCTTGCAAACTATAATAGGGTCTATCACTTAAAAGGTCTCTAGTAGCCTTCCTGAAATGAGTGGCATCATTTATATTCCTCACGTGGTTTGGTAAGTGGTTAAACATCTTAACGCCGTTGTAAACAATAGAATCTTTAATAAGAGTTGAATTAGATATAGGGAGTTTGAGATCAGCGGTATATCGGGTAGTATAGTTAGATGATACCGAAGAATATTTTGTTTTATGTTTATTTATCAAGCAAACCGTTTCCATGATAAAAATGGCATGTACTGTTAGAATTTTATTTTCCAGAAATAGGGGCCTGCAAGACTCCCGTCGTTTAACCTTGTAAACATATCTTATTGCTCTTTTTTGAAGAACAAAAACCGACTGTAAATTTGTTTTTGCACAGACTCCCCAAAATGGGATTCCATATCGTAAGTGCGATTCTATCAACGAGAAATAGACTTCATCAATTTCATTTCTGAGGAAACTTAGGTATCTACCACCATTCAAAGGTCCATCAAATATTATGGGACCAATTATTCGATCTCCTACTACTCCCAGCCATACATTAAATCCAAAACGTTCTTGGAAATTCTCCTGCCTTAATAAATGCTCATTCTCTTGCGTCCAATATCGAGTATTTTGTTTGTTAATAAACCAAGATTGGTGAATCTTGTCTCATCGGAGAATACAATTGTTTTCAGGAACTCATTAGGTATTTTGCTATACATTATTGCGTAGTACCCACCTGCAATATTCCATCCTTCTTATACTATCGTCTTCGTACAAATGTTGTTGATCGATACTTATGTTTTTTCAAAATTCTTCTGACACTTTCACGACTGGTATCCAACTAGGAAGCGATCTCCCTAAGAGATAATGTTTTGTCGATTTCCACTCTCATGAGAACATTTATCAACATGTCTCCAGAAACAATATTGAGCTCAGTACCAACATCAGGCTCTCTTCTGAACTGCTCTTCAAGACGCTTGAAATAATTTCGAGCCGGACATTGTCGTTCGGGGTATCTTTCCGAGTACAGCTGTTGAGCAACAACTGGATTTTGCCGATATTCCACATACACTAATAGCATATCCACTTTTTCGTTTCTGTTATAAACTGGAAGCATTCTTAACTTATTTCTATTATTGATCCGATCAATTCAATAATGTATTCAGTGACTAACTGACAATTACAGATTATCGAAACTTCAAACTGTTATTTGTGTTCCATAGCCACCTTTATAAATTATTGTTATTGAACCGAGAAGATACTTAAACTTGTCTAAACTCCATTATCTTGTTCTTATTGGTTATACAGAAAAAAGGTAATATGGATGGATACCCCATCGATGGTGCTTTCGAATGACGTCAGAGTACCATTATGGTACCATTTAAAAAAACGGAGTTTCGAGTAAAAAAGGGTTTTGGTTTACTTTTTTGGAACGTATTTCGAACCACGATACTTTTTAAATCGAAATTACGATAGTGTAGCATTATTTTGATTATTATTAATAATAATTTTAGGGAGTACATGGCTCTCTAGATCGAAAAATAAAATGGGTGTTCTGACGCATGAAATTTCAACTATGAGGTATCATTGGATTCAGAAAATTACTCAGATTTCAAAAATGTAATAATATACAGGGTGTCCAATTTGAAAATCGAAAGTTGATGTCATTTCCGGAAAAACCAGATGTATTTTTTTCTCCAAATATGTCAAAAAGTGCCCTATAGTGAGCATATACAATGTTCCAAATTTCAGAAATATAGCTACAGAAACAAAGGAGAAAAGGGCGTGTACCATGAGTCTGTGTCACACGGTATTTGGTTTGTCAGTACCTCACAATGAATTCTTTAGGTCGTCTGCTATTTGCTGGTTACAACGACTATACAGTCAATGTCTGGGATACTCTCAAATGCGTGAGGGTATGTCTTCTATACGGCCATGAAAATAGAGTTTCCTGTCTGCAAGTTTCCCCTGATGGAACTGCTCTTTCTACTGGATCCTGGGACTATACATTGAGGGTGAGTTCTGTTTATTGTGCGATTTGAAATGTTTAGACATTATTGATCATTTGTAGGTTTGGGCTTGAATTGTATCATGTTGTGAGATGAAAACCAGTATTATTCGAGTTGAGATAAAGGTAAGCATGAAATAATTCAAAAATTGTTGATACTACCATAAAGTGCAGCTTTTTATAGCCCCTACTATTAACTTTTGACCAGTTTGACGTACAAGCATGGAATAAAAGACATTGTGATTGTTCGATACGTGTCACTGGGGCACAACAACTTAAGGTATTTGGAACGGTACGGTATGTGCCAAAAGTTTTCGATTTGCGACCCATTAGACATACGTCGAGCCCACCATTTCAACCATCCAATCTAGTGTCGGAGGAGCTAGGCAACACTGCTCTGTCGCTAGTGTCAGTGTCAGTAACTTTTATAATCCTGGCGATCAGATTGCTTAAAAGTGATTGAAAACTAATAAATTGTTAACGCAATGGCTCGAACCAATTTAGTTCACAAGGGTCGGTTCATTAAAGAAAGCCATTTGAAAAAAAGAGGTAATGCAGTCGCAGCTATGTTGGCTGCAAAAAAAAAGTTAAAAATGGAATGTTAAATGCTGATCATTCTTGATTTATGCAAATGTGCAGAACTTCTGGAAAAAAAAAACATGAATTCTGACGCAAATGGAATAGGTCCAAACTAGAAAGGGGGGTAAAATATACTACGAAAACCAAAAAAGTAATCACAAATTTTGTTGACCATTTTGTTCAGAAAATTATTGCAATTCCACGTCTAATCTTTTCCAAAATTCCCATATAATTATCGTCCCTCTTATCACGTAGGGGCGTATTTGATTTCTGAATATTTTATAGGAGAGAGGAAATACGAAAATTGATGTCAATTTAATCACCCTGTAGATCTTAATATTTTATATTTCAAAATAATATTCTAGCATTACAAAAGGAACAACAAGTTCTTTACGCTGATGTAATATGAGAAATGTACAAATTTTAGTTTTTTTTTTTTAACAAAAAAAGTTTACATATACGCCCATACGTGAGAATGCATTCATATCGTTTTGTAAGATAGGTCTACTGTAGCAATAGTGAAATCGATGGATAAAATTAGTAAAAGACAAAGATTTCATGAAACCTAAATATTTAATTATTGTTGTAACAGGGAAAAAAAGTACGACAAAGCGCTGTGAGTATGAAAAGTAAATAACTTTTTTACAATTCTACAAAAATACCATGGTAAAAGATAAATCAACGTGAAGTTCTCTGTATTGACATCGGCAGATACGCCATGAATATAAGTTCTATTTGTGACGGCATTATAAGAGATACAGTTACGCCACTTCGTGAGATAAAAATTACATAGCAAGTAAGCCTAAATACGGCGTAACTCAATTTTGCACTTTTTAGTTACTTACGCCCCTACGTGATAAGGGGGGCGTTATATTCTGACGACAATATAGGGGCAGGGAGGCTGCTAAATTCTAGATCAATTTTCTATATTTCATGGTTTATTTATTTCGGGATAAATTTCTCGTGTTTCTTACGAATTGCAATGCGTTGTTGCCATTGCTCTTAACGTGGTCATTTTTATGCTCTCATCGATAAAAAAATTGCCGACTTTGGGAGCTTGTATTTCGATAATTAGATGGACGAATTTTTCCAGATTTGGTTATTAGCGAGTTTTTTGACAAGTGTTACTTTTCCATCAAATTTGTTAGACGCGTTTCTTCTGTACAGCGTGTTATTTGAAACGATTATTGCATTTGGCCTATGATGCTATGATTTAAAAGTCTATTGGGGAGCAACTTTGAGTACAATTATCTCCGATTCTATGGACGAAAATTCTCAAAAAATTCAGCTGATGTGCCACTGTCGATAAATATCATCCCAAAATTTCATTTTATTTGTAAGAAAACTACTCTAGCGTTCTAAATACCTTAAAAATTTCAAAAAACATAGGGGATCAAGTGTCACAACGTTGAAAAAATCATTCAATTCTCCATTCAACCATCTAATTTCTTTATAATTTCGTATACGTTTTTTACAATTTCGATCTCTACGCCTTTCGAAATTTTCAATCTGATCTGTCCCCAGCGCCATCTGTCGAGTAATTTCAATGTATTTACTCTCAAAACGTAGTATCAGTAAAACAATAATATTTTCTGTCTTATTGTTTCACGTCAAAGCGTTCAAATTTATCGAGGTAAGGGAATTGAGTCGAATCCGCCATTTTGACTAGATTATTGGTATTCCGTTTCTCGATTACGTCGTATAAACTCGATGAGAATACTCGATAGAATCCTTTTTTTTTAACATTTCCTTGTGTTTTTGGACAGAATAACTGGTACAGCGCGTATTTTAGTGGATTAATTGCAGAATTAACTTCTTTTATTCTTTTTGCTACATATTAAGAGATTTTATTGAAACATCCCATGGTCATCGCTTTCAAAGCGAAAGATGCCCATTGAGAAATGTTATAAACATTTCTCGAAGAACGCAGCAACATGGCCAGAGGTCCTGTATTCTGAAGGAATATTAAATTTTAGTTGAAGAAAGCCTTGTTGTTGTTTGTATGTTGAATAAATGTTGACTACTTTTATTTTTCTGTTATAATTACTTATTTTTTTTGATAAAACTGAATTATTTTGAATAAAAAAATCCATACTTTTTTCATCTTAATTTTAAAAAAAATCTTCATGCATTCTTAATAAGAATTAATCTCATTTAAAATAAGTTAGATCACAAAATATAAGCACATCTTATCATTGTCATGACAAATAAGTCACAATATTATTAAAGATGATATGATTCAATATATTTATGTATTTACTACCGTCCACTAGTAGATTTCATCTTGATTCCATCTTATTGAATCAAAATGTCATTACATTCCATCAAAAACCCGACGATTTCCGAAGCGAAATTCGATCGTGAAATAGAATAAGGTATAAATTCCTTATCGAGTTTATCATCGTGTCGTACGATAGTTGACGGTCGTGAAATAGAATCTCCCTGCAGCACTTATACTTGATTTTTCATATACATATTGTAATAAGTATGAGTAAAGTATATAGTATAGTAAAGTATAATGCGGATCTGAATTGCACCCTACCTCGATAAATTTTAAAGCTTGGGACAGAAAACATTTTGAATGGTATTACCGACACTACTTTTTCAGAGAACATACATTGCAAATACTCAGATGGCACTGGGCTAGGGCATATCAAATTGAATATTTCGAAAGACGTAGAGATCAAAATTGTGAAAAAACTTAAATTCTAAAAAAAATTTATAGTTAAAAAGATAATTGAACCATCTTTTCAACGAATCTGATCGGACAGCTGAAGATTTTGGAACATGATTCCCGATACCATGTCTAACTCCCGTATGTACTTAATCTGGAATAATTAACTTTTCAGCAAATAAGTGAGATGACATTATAGTTGATTTCATGAGAGAGACAGAAACATAACAGTCGATTAGAATTCTATACATATACATACATGATTTTATTTAACTTTTTGAATTTTAAATACATTTTATTATTATTATTAATAGGTACGTATATCCTTTATTTTAATACTTATCATTTCACACTGTATCGCCGATATTTTTTCATCAACCCTTGTTGGATATAGGTATTCTAACTAGTCATTATTTTTATTCAATATTATTAGTAGGTACATTTTAAGATTTAATTTGTTCAATGCTGAAACAAGTGCTCCAGCACGTATTGGCTTCTGCTGCTTCATTCACGTTAGCATTTTGAATTACGAATCTTTTTGTGATATTTTTTTGTGAATAAAGATTATTATTATAATGACCGGCCCAGCCCGGCCGAAGCGTATCGGCCCTTCGTGAAATCTCCCAAATTCCCGACCGGCCCACCCCCCCCCCCCCCTCCTGTTTGAGTCGAACCATCATGGAGCGACGAAGAGAGGAAGTATCCGCTCGTTGGTTGACCGGGCCTACAGCCTCTGTAACACCGATGTGAGTCTGCCCAACGAATTGAATAACATCAAGAAATATCTGCGACGGAATGGATACTCCGACAAACATATAGCAGCGGTCCTTAACTTTAGAAGAGGCAACACCGAGAAATCAGATGAACCAACACAGCCTACCCAATGTCTTCCCTATGTGAGAGGTTTATCGGATAAGATAAGGCGAATTGGATCGAGGTACAACATCCGAACATGCTTCAGATCAAGTAATACCATTCGTAGCCAACTCACAAAAACAAGACCACCCAACGAGAATAGTGACTCCAAAAACTGCATTCACCGTGTTCCGTGTGAATGTGGGATGGATTATGTTGGAAAAACTAAGAGGCCACTAAATGTGAGAATCGGTGAACACAAGAAAAATACTCAGCGAGGAGAAACATACATCGACGTCGGGAATAGCAGATCACGTATGGTCGGAAGCCTAAGTTGTCCACAAAGAACAACATTGGTATAAGAGAAAGTTTATAGAGTCGGCTTATATTCAGAATAATGACGTGTTCAGTCAGCCGAGCATAGCGATTCGGAATGTGTGGAAGCCACTTATCACTCGGCTAGATCAATTGAGATTTCAATAAAAACTCTGTCGAGACCTGTCAAGATCGGTCATCAATAATAACACTCACCAAAAAAGGTAGTTGTATCACATTAATTAACATTGATGACCTGAGAGAGACCCCACGAAGATCATAATTACCTTTATAGCAGGTACATTAGTTGCATGCTATATAATGATTATCCGAGATATCTTGTAGCATTCACACACTTGATAACGACAGTAGATGTTAACTGTTGAAACGTCGTGACTCAAACACAAGCAAATAATTTATTTTCTTTGTTTTTAGACAATGAAAGTCCAGAAGAATTCTACTAACACTAATACATTGTCAACCACTTTCAAACAGAAGTAAGATAGTTAGTCAGTGCCTATGGAATCGGCATTGGACCCAAACGCGAGTGTCATCTACCGTGATTAGTTACAAACATGAATATTTGAAACCCCTGATTTTTATGCCATGCCATTGTTTATATAGAAGATAGTTAGTCAACCTTATGGGATTATAATTGGATCAAAATGGATGCGACATGTAGATGGCGATAGTGAGCTCGCATCCAAGTCATGTCGTAACTTCAGTGATCTGGTCTCCAAGTCATGTCGTAACTTGATTGAAACAATGGGACAGCATTAAAATCAGGGTTTTTTGAAGGAACCTGCATTAAAATGGCGTCAAATATTCATGTTTGTAACTAATCACAGGCATTGACTAACTATCTTACTTCTATATAAACAATGGCCATGCTATTGTTTCAATCAAGTTACGACACAACTTTGAGGCCAGCAGCGGGATTCTATTTCACGAATCGAATCCGCCATTTTGAGTCGATTATTGGTATTCCGTTTCTCGATTACGCCGTATAAACTCGATGAGAGCACTCGATAGCTCAAGAGGAGTCGAGTTATCGATTTATCCTTCTTTTTAACATTTCCTTTAATTTTATTGATGTGTTCTTCAACAAAATAACAGGTACAGCGCAAAAAAGTGATGGTTGTTTCGTATTTTAGTGGATTCATTGCAGAATTAACTTCTTTTATTCTTTTTGCTACATATTAAAAGCGATTCTATTGAAACATCCCATGGTCGTCGCTTTCAAATTGACAGATGCCCATTGGGAAATGTTATAATATTTCTCGAAGAACGCAACAATATGGCCACAGGGCGTGTATTCTGAAGAAATATATAATTTTCAATTTTAGTTGGAAAAAGCCATGTTGTTGTGTGTATGTTGAATATGTTAGACTACTTTTATTTTTTGTTATAATTAATTTTTTTTAAAATAAAACTGAATTATTTTGAATATAAAAAAATCTCGACTTTTTTCATCTTAATTTAAAAAAAAAAATCCTCATGCATTCTTAATAACAATTAACAACATTTAAAAAAGTTAGATCACAAATATAAGGACATCTTATCTATCATTTTCAGGACAAATAAGTCACAATATTATAGATAATATGAGTCAATTTATTTATGTATTTACTACCGTCTACTAGTAGATTTCATCTTGATTCCATCTGATTGAATCAAAATGTCATTACATTCCATCTAAAACCCGACGATTTCCGAAGCGAAATTCGATTGTGAAATAGAATAAGGTATAAATTCCATAATGACATCATCGTGTCGTACGATAGTCGACGGTCATGAAATAGAATCTCCCTGCAGATCACTTAAGTTACATGACTTGGATGCGAGATCACTATCGCCATCTACATGTCGCATCCATTTGAATTCAATATTAATCCCATAAGGTTGGCTAACTATCTAAACTATTTAAACAATGGTGATACCATTCAAAATGGTTTTTGTCCTATGTTTGCACATCAAACCGTCCAAAAGTTATCAGGGGGGCTATAAAAAAAGGTAAATGTCACATCTCTATACCGGAGCATTGAAAAAGTGTTATAACTGTGTTCAATTTGACCAGTTATGTTAACCTCAATTTAAAGTGAGATGAAATCAAAGATGTGACTGGAAATTTCTTTTAGAATATGTAAATGTTGAAATTTAGACATTTATTTTATTTTTAGCAAGGATGGGTAGCCACAAGGAAATGCATCAAACTATTTACAGATTTGTTAATGGGACACATGTGTAATTGAATTATCATCAAAGATGAACATAACGACAGGTGTACCTATTGTTTTTTAGTTGTAATACCATAGATGCTATTTTATTGTAGAATTTTTGTCTTTCAAATTGTTCGTTCGGCAAGATAAAAGTTAAAATATCATCGTGTTATACAGTGCCCATATTGAGAAACATTGTTGTTTTTGCCCCTTGGTTTGTTGTTTTTATAAAATTTCGAGCAAATGAAAATTACGTGAAAAATGTTACGATGGAATTTTGGGTCGAGCAACATTCAAACCGTTGAAACTAAGTTTTATTTATTTAAAGAGCTTTTTCCCAATCACTGTGTAATGAATGAATAGATACAACCTTTAAAAAAGTGTTTTGCTTTTTAATTGATTTTGAGAAGTCATAATAGTATTAAAATATTTATGGAATACATTTTGTTTTATTTCTAAAATGTTTGGAGAGGTTTTGTTCTTTGATTATTATTCTAGTATAAGTGAAACTGGATTATCAATACAGAAAATAATCCAACAGCCCCTTACGACTGCCAAATTACCCCTGCCCAAAACCTGGCAAAGTTTTTCTACATGAAACGTGTGTCGAGGTGTTAAAAATAGTGGGTTGGAGTTAGGATAAAACTCCAGCGTTTTCTTTAGTGGACAGTGGACATTTAACTAGATCTGACAGATATTAGTACACTGTTCCTCAATCAACTGAAAGGCAGAATTTTTGCTCCAATTAGTCGAGACCGGACTACAGGTGGTTAACCCCGCCCAAGTAAGATTTTACAAAAGATATAATATTGGTAGTAATTTGAAAGAGTACCCCGGGTTAGATCTGGATTGAAATGAATTTAAATCTAGGGTAATGTATGAGATATTATTTTGTAATGGCATTCTTACATAGTTCTCTGAGGAGATGTGAGAGATATTTTAATGGTTTCTTGAGATCTATCTTTGATATAGATTGTTGAGAAAATTGCAAATCGATATTTATAAGGGGAGACATTGTCTATCCAATGTTGCTACACTCGTGATGAGCAACTAAAATCTTGTGAGACAAATTAATGATGGTCATAATCGAATTATTTCAATAATAGGATTATGGGCATTGAAATGATTTCAATAATCGGATGATCATTCAAATCAAATTGATGGTGTAGCCGTTACTATGTGGTAGGAAATCATCATGAAAAATAAGAAATAAAACCTATGTTTTTGTACTACTTCTATTTGTAATATAAACAATATTACTGCAGTTTCGTCCTATAAGGACCTTATCAAACAAAACTACAAACTGAGTTAATGAATAACTACCCTTAAATATAAATACCTTCAAATCTATCGGAGGCCTGTCATTGGTGACTAACGGTCATTACCTTTTACCTGAACCTTGTTAATTTGCAACAATGTGAGTGAGCTGCCTTAAAAACCAGTGAATAGTCCAAATAGTCACAGATTTAGATAATCTTTTTTTTCCCAACTTACAGTGGCTGTAGCTTGAAGAGGGTGCATTATAGGACACATGGTAATTTGAAGAAAAAGTCTTATTTTGTTCTCAACAATACGTCCTTGAAATATTTACATCGAATTTTGAATCACCCTGTAGAGTAAAGTGACATCAATATGCAAAATATCGAAAAATGTTACTGAAAAAAGTTGTAATTGAATTATATTCCCAGTTATTCAGTTTAGTGTACCAACTACCAATTTTAATTTTTTTAAGGAACCTGACTTTCATCATTTTCATTCCATTACTGTTTTTTTTACTCATATTCAAGATTTTTTAGATCAGGTAATTAATCCAGTAACTTTGTCGCCTGAAAGTATGGGGTAGTATGCGTCAAATCCGGTAGTTCTGATATTTGCAGACTTGTTTATGATGTTGACCTAATGAATAATCCAAGTTTGTGACCTCGAGCGCCGAAGGCAACTTTGTCAAAAATCGAAAAAACCGCGAAAAAATCATATTTTTTCAAATTTTGGTGATTATAACCCTGAAGGACTAGTTTTTGAAAAAAAACTTCTTTCGGTCGTTTTTAAAGTAGACTAAATTTACTACAATATGATACTAAAACTGTCTCCGTAGACCCACCCAATAGTTTCCGAAAGCCTTTCAAAGTTAATAATTTTTTACGAATTTCGCAATTTTTTGCAATTCTGTCGTTCTGAATGAATTTTGACCCTGATTATACTATCGAAGTCCTGTACTTCTACGATGGGATATTAAAAAAGAAAATGAGAAGTGTGACGATGATGTTTAAGCTACGAATAATGAAGTAAAAAAGATAAGTACAACTAAAATTAATAAGTTTATTTGTTAGGAAATTGAGTAATATTGAAAACCTAAAAATTGAATTAATTTAGCCCTCTTGGAAGGTCCCGGTTTGGTTGAGGTTCGTCCGTATCTGGATCGACGTTTGGGATGACATCTGCGATAGCGATAGCTGACAGATACATACAGTACTGCTCACTATGGCTCAAACGTGGCAGTAGTTTTCGATGGTTACCCCGTAGATGCTGTATAGAAAAACACAAAGAGCTCTGAGCGTCTTCGAGTCTCACTCATAGCGAGAGATAATCGTTGATGAGAAAACCATGGCACAGGTTCCTCAACAGAAATTCTTGTCAAATGACAAAAACAAGATTCGTTTCATAAAGCTGCTGACAACAAAAATGGGAAATCACAACAGAGGAAGATGCTGATAGGCTCATCATCACTACAGCTGTAACTTCTGCCTCTACCTATGATATAGTGGTAGTCGTTGGTGAGGATATTGACTTGCTGATCATCCTTACTTCGATCTCAAACCAACCTGAAATTTTTTACAATAAATGTGGAAGAGGCAAAGCATCAGATGTTATGTATTACAGCATCGCTTCTTCAAAATCCTCTTTAAAACCACTTCATCCATGCCTTTAGTGGTTGGGACTTGACATCCTGCTTCTTCGGCTTATAGTCTAAGAGCTGGCTACATGGCGAGCAACATGCCTCGGTGCAAGCAATATTTTTCCTGGAAAAGGTTGTTGCCGGCAAAGCGATAGCCCGATTGTCAGAAGGCGCGCTGGAAGCTCAATGCGTGGGCGGGCGATGAAACGTGTAAATTTCCCGACAAAAAAAACTGTCGAAGTGCAAGGCTGAAAATTTGCACTGGTATTGAAAATCATGAGGAAAAGCAGGAACAAAAAAGTCAGAAGCGCAAGTGGAAGCTAAAGGGTTTTGTCAGAAGTTGCCAAAGTTGCAAAAAATCTCGGAAAATTTACTTTTATAGGGAAAACTTCTGACAATTTACATTTGTATTGTTTACCTATAGAATAGAGTACTTGCAAATTATCAGAAGCCAAAGTGGAAGAAATAATGAGAAATTCGAGGGCAAAGTGCAAGAGCGTCTTTTAGCGCGCGGCGCAGTGCGCAGCGGACCGATTGCTTTTCTCTTGATTTTCATACCTTACATATTTCAGTGCACTTCTTACAATTAATATGAATATTTATAGATGATTGCAGATACAATTGTTCAAATGTCAGAAGTAAATTAAGAAGAACTCATCCATTCAATTAACTATTCATCGTAACGTTAGTGTTAATGTTATATTTTATTTAGTCACCCTGTACATGATATGTTGATAAAACAGTTGTCAAAGTATTTAATAAAGAGTCTGACCTGACATTTATTTCTTACGAGAATTATTATATTACAGTTAGGGTGGATTTAGTCAACTTTAGCATAAGCATTATCATAAACATAGCGGTAACATCAGAGGTTTTTAGCACAAACTTCACATTGTTGTATAAATGGCGCCATTTGATATAACAGATTCAACTTTCGCTTTTAACATATATTTAAGCACAATTTTTAAATGATGTTGACTGCACCTTTAGTAACATTTTCATTTATTTTTGTATATTTAATAATGCAGGCATATTAATGTTGAAATATAAAGAAAAAATGAAGAAGCAAAGTAATGATGTCCTTTTATAGGAAATAAGCCTATATTATATCGAGTTATATTCATTGTTGAGTAAAAATGAATACAGCGTCTTAATGGCAATGTTGTTCGAACGCAAAATCCCGATTTTTTTTGTCCTTCGCACGAATAGGCAGATATAGCAGACTGGTTGGTGCCTATAATTTTTGTGAAAAAGAAACAAAATAACAGGCCAGGACCAGGTGGATAATATTGTTGAGGTTCCAACATTGAGGAAAAAAAATTAAACACGAACACACTCAAATTGGTGAAATGGGGATGCAGTTCAGGGATTGAAATCGGATTTTTGCGATTTGCCGCAAAACATGACCTAGCGGAAAATGTTCAATGAAAAGGTGTAGATAATAAATGAATCAAAAACCTTTGTATTCAATACTTTTCGTCATAACCTCATATTAGCAGTCAAAATGGCAAAAAACCGATTTTTCAGTATTTGATATAAATGATTTAGTTTACATGAAAATTTGTAATAATATGTTTTATTTGGTGTTGAATAAGAATGATTTTTTCGCAATTCAGAAGACGACTAGTTTTCGAGCTATGTACATTTTTTCGAAAAAAATATCCTTATCTTCCACGAACAATTGTATTTGTGTTTTTTGGTATTTCGAAGGTGTATAAGTGATTATTTCAATTGTTAGAATGTCCACTTCCAAATAGTCTATGTAACTTGGAAGTTTATTGATCGTTAAGCGCTTAAAATTGAGAAGAAAGGTCTCCCTGAATCATGATTTTATCAATAATTCCAATAATAAAATGAAATTAATAAATCAATTTTTCAGTGTAATTATGTAGTCATTTCATTATAAATAATTCGATATAAACTACTTTTTGTTTTAAAAATAATGAAGAAAATCATTGAAAATATTGAGAAAATCATGATTCAGAGAGACTTTTCTTGTCAATTTTAAGCGGTTTAACGATCAATAAACCACCAAATTGCATAGACCAGTTGAAAGTAGATATCATTGAACATTTTCCGCTAGGAGGTCATGTTTTGCGGCAAATCGCAAAAAATCGATTTCAACCCCTGAACTGCATCCCCATTTCACCAATTTGAGTGTGTTCGTGTTTAATTTTTTTTCCTAAATGTTGGAACCTCAACAATATTTTCCACCTGGTCCTGGCCTGTTATTTTGTTTCTTTTTCACAAAAATTATAGGCACCAGTATAAAAAAAAATCGGGATTTTTCGTTCGAACAACATTGCCATTGAGACGCTGTATGAGTAACAATGAATATAATTTAATATAATAGTCTTATTTCCTATAATAGGGGGATACATCATTACTTTGATAGTTCATTTTTTCCTTAAATTTCAACATTAATATGCCTACATTATTAAATATACAAAATTAAATGAAAACATTACTAACGTTACGATAGATAGTTAATTAAATGGATGAGTTCTTCTTAATTTACTTCTGATATTTGAAAAATAGTATCTTAAATCCTCTATGAATATTCATATTAAATGTAAGAAGTGCACTGAAATATGTACGGTATGAAAATTTTTTTTCGCAACTTTGGCAACTTCTGACAACCCTAAGGCTTCCACTTGCGCGTCTGACATTTTTGTCCCTGCTTTTTCTCGTGATCTTCAATACCTGTGCAAATTTTCAGCCTTGCACTTCGACAGTTTTTTTTGTCGGGAAATTTACACGTTTCATCGCCCGCCCACGCATTGAGCTTCCAGCGCGCCTTCTGACAATCGGGCTCTCGCTTTGCCAGCAAAAATCGAACATTTTCCAGGAAAAATACTGATTGCACCGAGGCATGTTGCTCGCCATGTAGCCAGCTCTCCGTCTATTAGGGAAGAAGCAAATAATTTCCATAGTCGAAAAAATCGGAAAGTTGAAAAGCAAGCTGCGATTTTTGACACCAACTCTACACCTGACGAGACAGCAGCAGCAGGAGAGCGAGTCATAAGTGCTCTATACGGAGGCAACCCCAAAACCCATAACCTTGACAAGCTATGATACCAACTATTTGCCAGGGCTGCGACGGAAGCCAGCTTCAATCTAGCAAGGTTACCTCCTACACGAGACTCTGCTCGATTTCACTCCTTGCGGACATACCATCAGGTGAACATTTGTCCTTGCATCAGTAATACACATTAC
This sequence comes from Chrysolina oricalcia, assembly GCA_944452925.2. Taxonomy (NCBI): domain Eukaryota; kingdom Metazoa; phylum Arthropoda; class Insecta; order Coleoptera; family Chrysomelidae; genus Chrysolina; species Chrysolina oricalcia. The sequence goes on along the minus strand of OX101811.2, from coordinate 27,656,004 downwards.
ATATCATTCATCATTTTCTATTCTCATGTTCAATCTTCTTAAAGGTACAGGCGTGGTTGAGAGTCACACTGAACTCTCTCTCCTGGGGGTGGATATCCACGCCACAAGGCCTCAACCCCAACATGATGACCAGACACGTCTTGCGGCTGTAAGAAGGGTTGTGGGAATGCGTGCAGCTGCGCCTTAAAATGCTCATCAGTCGGCAGGCACTGCAGCGGGGCCTTTTGTGACAATATACCTGATGTTGCAGTAGTAGATATCCCAGAAGGCGAAGATCTATCCGATGTCGAAATGGAGGATGACTTGTGGGCACAAGACGTCGACGGTTCATCACCATCCCAATACGTCGATCCAGATACGGACGAACCTCAACCTTGACCTTCCGCCAAATTAATTCAATTTTAGGATTTCCAATATTACTCAATTTCCTAAAAAATAAACTTATTAACTTTGGTTGTACTCATCTTTTTAACTTCATTGTTCGTAGCTCAGCTTGAACATCATCGTTCACACTTCCCATTTTTTTTAAACATACCATCGTAAAAGTACAGGACTTCGATGGTATAATCAGGGTCAAAATTCATTCAGAACGACAGAATTGCAAAAAGTTACGAAATTCGAAAAAAATTATAAACTTTGAAAGTCTCATTCTCGGAAACTATTCGGTCTACGGAGACAGTTCTAGTATCATATTGTAGCAAATTTAGTCTACTTTGAAAACGTTCCAAGAAATTTTTTCAAAAATCAGCCCTTTAGGGTTATAATCGCCAAAATTTGAAAAAAAAAACATTTTTATCGCAGTTTTTCCGATTTTTGACAAAGTTGCGTTTAGCGCTCGAGGTTACAAGCTTGGATTATTGATTGGACCAACATCATAAACAAGTCTGCAAAAAATCAGAACTACCAAATTTGACGCATGTTGAGATGTATAAAGTTACTGGCGTAAATTGCTTTGACAGATAATTTATGCTAAGTCAGTGTACTACTCAAACATTATTGTGGATAAAACCCATTAAAAATTGAGGCCAACTCTTTAAGAAATTATTAACTACTAAAATGGATAACTGGGAATATCATTCGATTGCAAACAACTTTGTTCAATATTTTACATATTAATGTCTTTACTCTATAGTGAATTTGAGCCACAATAGGCCTTTGGCCGCAGTGGAGGGCCTGATACGCGCCCACTCACGTTCAAACCTAACCTAACCTATAGTGAATTTAGAATATCGGCCGTTTCCCGCTTAGCCGCACGCCACTGGAAATAACCAATATGCGCGTACTTAGTCTAATTGAACGAACCAACTTCTATAAGGAATGAAATTTTCTGATGAACTACTAATAAAAAAGTTTCCCATATGGTTCCAACATTCTAGCGGACACTGTAAATGAAAACAACAAATTGTATTTTTATAAATGCTACTCCAGCTACAAAGGAAAATGAAAACAAAAGTGGTGAACTTGTTGAAGGTTTATTGAAAACATGTTTGTAAATTTGAATGAGATCTCATAACTTGACAAATGTTTCATTAAAATCTCTTTTAAAAAAAGCTTATTGTAAGTTGGTTGACGTGGATGACTATATTTTTCATAAAACAGATTTTCGAAAAAGTTAAGATGATTACTTTCATTCAACTGACCAACAGCATTTTTTGTGCAAGCACCAATATTTTTATCTCTAAATTGCAATACTAGTTAGAAGAAATTTATATTTAAGGTGGAAATCGAAAATTATCGACAGTAAGGCATGAAAATTATAACATCAAAAAATAAATTAAAAACTGTTTTTGTTGGTCATTTCGACTTCCATCTCAAAGTAAAATGGAAATTGTTTAATTAATTATACCTTTCATATCGTTTAATGCTATAAAATGACTTGAAAACGATTCCATTTGAATCTGCTTCTTCAAGTAAAAAATAAATTATACATTATTTTCAAGTCATCTTATCTTTCTCTTTATTTTATAAGTTACAATTCTAATAATATATATGTGTAACATTTTTTACTATATTAGGAGTGATTAAGAAACGGATGTCCACATCAAGAAATGGTTCAACCACAATACTAGTTTTATGTTTCACAGAAACTCATCCAATTAGTTCCTCATTTCCACGATTCGTTGGCAAAATCATTATTGATCGATTTGCTACATAAGGAAAACATTCTTTCAAAAATAGGCACACTTTGCTGGCACAAAACAATATTATTTTGAAAAATTTTACCGTATTCCCTGGCAGTGTAAAAATATTTTATTGTGTGGCAAATAGTTGATTATATTATATAATAATATAATATAAATTTATCTTCGAATGTCAAATTCAAATATCTACGATATTTCTCATTGTGATTATGGTAATGGGCAACAATTTTCCAAAATACTTTTATGAGAATTAAAACAATCAAGAGAATGAAAGTAGGGTGTAGGTTCTGGAGTTTGTCTGTGCCTAGCAAACCCATTTGCATTACGTTTCACTTTGCCAGAAAAAGGTGGATTCAGAAAATATTGGTAGTTTTGTGGTTGGAATAGAAAGAATACAATCTCTAAAATGAAAATAAAAAAGTTTAAACAGTACCTGATTATTAAATATTTCTCTAACGTAGCACTGAGCGGTAAATTCAAGCAGCTCTAATGAATGAAATCTAAGTACTGACTCGAAAAGACAACAAGGAGTGCAATCTTCAACTATGGATGAAACAACTGATATAGGAATAATTTCAAGCCCTTAATATTAATAAAAAAACCCAAGATAAATAAAAACAGTCCACAAGTAAAACTCAATTTTTTAACAATACAATAATATGAACAGGCGTGTATACAATATTCTTTTCTTTTCCTTAAATGTTATTTATTTACAAATGGTATGATATTGGTTTACATTAAATATCAGCCAGTTTGATTGCATAACAATGATTTTACAATATCTACATGTTTAAGTACTAATAAACCATAAGTAACGGAAAACTCTTTCAAAAATATAAAACAATATGCATTCAACTTACAATAAAAAGGCTGTTATCTAAGGCAAACAAGTGGGAAGGCTTTAACAATTTAAACCTAACCTAAACTTTACTTTTTTGTACAGTACCTCCAACATCCTCGTACAAGCATTGCCGGCCCCAACTACACAAGTCGAATGTAACTGTATAACTTTTGGATAGTTTCAATAATCTTATGTACTGTTTGAATTCCCGACGAATGAAATTCTTCACTGCCGATGCCTCAAGTTTGAATCTTTACCGTGGTCTGGCGTATTCTTCCTAAAACAATCGGAATGACTCGAAGCAAATGATTCGACAAAATAACTTTCACGGTGGAGGCTTTTGCGATGCTTACTGGAAAGCCATTGAATAAGTAATGAAAAATTTATTCAAAATGCAATTTTCCGCAATATCATATTCAATAAAAAATACACTGGAAAACCCACAAAAAAAATGGTAATAAATCGAAAATTTCATCAAGAAAAAAAAAAAAACAATAATTAAATTACTGCAGAACAAAAAACAATAATTAAATTACCGCAGAACAGTTTTGATTCAATTCTACAGAACATTTATTTGAATTTAAGACAATGGTTAATTAATAACACTACTGTAAAATAAATATGCTGACATCTTGAATCTGACAATAGGAAACAGCACCAAATTTCTAACGGATTTCAGATTTGTGTTCAACGTTATCACTCAAGTGTTGGATGGTCACCAAGACATTCTTCAGAATATTCGAAATTTATGCATTTGTGATATTACAACTGTTATGCATTAACATATATGGAGTTATTCCAGAGCAAATAAAATGTTAATTTAAATCTAAAATTACAGTAAATAACATATACCGGGTAACATATGGTATCGGGCCACCCCTGTAACTTCTAGAAGTTGTAGGGATTTCAATACAACGACTTCAATGCGTTTAAAACTATAGTTGGACTATAATTGGACACCAATAATTTGAATACTACGACTAATGCGATAGGTACTTGAAAAAAAATCCAGGGTTATTTTCAAGATATATAAAAACTTCATTGGAACTTTTGTAGACCTGTTCAAGAACAATAAGACAGTTCGAATACATTTTTTCCGATATCTAATATAGCATTCGAGTTTTTGAAAAAAAAAACGGGTTTCCATATATCATTTTTTTTTTCAAGATATGATAAAACTTCATATATACTTATTGTAGATCTGTGCAAGGAAAATAAAACTGTTTATATACAGTTTTTCGATACCATCTTGTTTCTTTTTCGAGTTTAGGTTTTGAGATTTTTGAATTTTTTCAATTTTTTTCATCAGTTTCATTAGTACGGTCAATATATCGATTTTCTATTTTTCAAAAATATTTCCTGGAATATTACGTAAAAACGTTCGACATTTTTTGTAGATTTTCAAAAGGCGGTCAAAAAATATATTCTGATAAAATGTGAAAATATCAACCATTTCTGAGATATTTCGTATTTTCCGAAAAGCAAATTTCGATTTTCAGCTTTTTCAAGTTTTCCCGGTTTTCCGATCATTTTCGTGAAAAATGGTTCCTGCAGGATTTGTTCGTCTTTGAGCTCTAGCTCTACCTGTCGCATTTTTCAAGTTCAGTTTAAATGAACGGTTCGGAAGATTCTGATTTTTCAAAAAAATCGGCTAGTTTCAGAAAATCGCCGAAACAATATGTTAGAAATATGGAAGGGATCAAATCTATTCCTGAATATGTATAGAAGAAAGTAGGAATAACAAAAAAAAACGGAAAACGCCATAAAATTTTTCCAGATTTTCAGATCGCGAAAAAATTAAACTGGCAAATATTGTCCTCAAGTTATTGAAATGAATCAAATTTCAAAGCAATATCTCGAACGGTTCGGAAAATATAACAGTTTGAGTGTGCAACAGACTGTCAAGTCATAGATAAATAACATTTGTTTTATTTTCCCGGAGTTTTGGTGCGCCATCTGGTGCCAATTGTGATCGCGAAACTATGTTTAATAGCATCAAAGAGGTTCTACCCCAGATATGAATTCATGTGGTGTTAGTACTTGTTGCGAGCTACATGATGGCACTACTAACTCATATTCCATAAAAACTGCTGTCAAGTATACATACACCTGGACCATTCTGAATACTCTTTCTTCATGTATAGAGGAAACCGGAAAACATTTCAATTTGGGTTTGGTTAGTGTTATATTGTTGATATCAGTTCACACACTTTGTATACGTTACTTTTTGCCTTGGATCGAGGGAACATAAAAATGTCGTGGAACTGACGTTTTGTCAATAAAGTTATGAAATTATGGTTGTGTCAAGTCACCGGTCGGACAAGGCACGCGCGTTCAGTATGAAGTATGACGATGAGTCGGACCGATCAGATGATTGAAAATATTGGTCACATTCAAACAGTTCTAATTAGGTCGTCAAGTCAACCAAATGACCGCGCTGGTCTAATCATATTGGTCAGACCGGAGACTTGACTCAGCCTATAACTAATAGTTTTTGAGATATAATAGTTAGGGAACAAACTTTTTGAATCGTCATCACATCATTGTTAACCGGTAGTAAACCTACGGTTCTACAAAATTTTTGACTGAAAATACTTACTGATCTGGACTCTGATCTGTATCACTTTCTTCAAGTTCTGTCTTATTACGTTTCTTTTCATAAATTATGATAACTGCACAGAGGATGATGACTTCAGCACATATTCCTAGGAAAGGCCATAGAGCTGCATATTTATCTGAGAAAAAAATTTAAGTTTTATATTTGACTATTCACCAGAAGACGATTGCGGATTCAAGCAATTGAAACGTTGTGCAAAAATTTGAAAGAGATAGAAATCTTTCAACCATTAAGATGATGGACGTCCGAAATATAAGTAATCAACTGACTACAAAGTGTTACTCAAATTATTAATAGTCCAAGAGCTGGAGCCCAAATTTTACCGTCATCCGTAAAATAGAATTTCTTTAAAGTAATATTTATTCAATTGTTTATTGTCTTATGAAGCGAAGTGGTCGTGTTAGAGCGTTTGCCTATGTTTTTTCAAATAGTGCAACTTCACTAACACTAACATGTATGAGCTACAAAAAAAAATCCGACAAAAAATGTTGGAAATTTTGTCTTCTTTATCTTTGTATGGAACATCTATTGTCGTGAAAGCCACCGGTTTTGAGTTATTATCAAAAAACTAAATTATCCTACCTAAAATCCAAGAAGGCGGCTCGAGCGCATGCCCCACCTTTTGCATTCAAAAAAAAAAAAACCCACGTACTCGACTAACTCGCGTTTGGACCCAATACCGATTCCACAGGCATTGACTATCTCACTTCTAATTAAACAATGATATTACTTTGGAGAATTTCTATAGTACGGAGATAAAATTTTTGCTCCAGTTCTACCACTATTATAATGATATCAACAGATATGTTTAAAAAATGGTCCCTACCTTTTACTCTGACTAAACACTGTGATCTAGCAGTTTCATTCAATGTAAGGTCTTCTCCTACGCACCAAACATGTCCTCTGTCTTCTTTTGTTATATTTGCAACGATGAATACTCCATTCTTAACAATTCTGCCATCATCTTCTGTGTAATCCTCGATGACAACACGATCTTTCGATTCTGTGTACGTCTCATTTTCTAAAGAGAAACAAATATCAGGAATCAAGTGAATCATATAAACAGTAAATATCACGAACTAAGAAAATTGTAATAATGATAATAATGTTCATGTCTGGGGTCATTGCTTTTTAGGTGAGAATAATATTCCATTGTTAAATTTTTCTTTATTTTTTTATACGAAACGTTTTTTTCCATAATCAATTCTATCAACTTACTGAACTCCCATTCTAGCGTAGGATTTCCAGCAATTTTACATTCTATTCGGAGGTGTTGCTCTTCAACTACGTTTACATCGGAAGGAACTTTCACTCCAATATTCCCTGAAAAAAAAAATTAATGATAATTTTGAAAATTGAATAATATTAAAACTCAATGATCAAGAAATCTTACTCAATTCAAGAACTCTTAGTACGAACGAAAATAGGATTAAAAATACAACAGTCTATACAGTGTGGCTTTCTTTAGTCCCCCTCACCTGTTAACTTTTGAATGGTTCTACGCGCGAACATGGGACAAATCAATCGGACAGATCAATTTAAAAATTTCAAATGGCATGGGTGGGGGGACAAGTGACACATCGTTGTAAAGAGAATTCTCATTTCAATCATCTAAATTTTTTAGATTTTCTTTAATAAGTTTTTTCACAATTTCGATCGCTTTTTTAGTTGATGTGCCTCTAGCGCCACCTGTCGAGTAATTGTAATGTATCTTATCTCAAATAGTATCGGTAATATCACTCAAAATATATTTTTTCTACTACCGCTTCCCAAAGTAGCCTTTGACGCTTTCAGATCTCAACGCAAAGTTGACGTTTTCTGAGGAATGTCATTTTGTGACAGCTTTTACGCTCTATATAGAGTCTAGAGCGAGAAACGCTCTAGAGTCTAGAATATTGAAAAAACTCTCGATCTCCCTAGCTTTTGTTGAAAACGAACCTATTCTTGCATGATGGGTAGTGAACACAGGATATTCAAAGCACTTTAAGGAGCTGCGGTGGTGTTAAGGTTAGAGATGCTTGCTACTAAACTGGGTTTTCGATCTTGGCGTGAGTTCGATTTCGGGCTTCGGTAACTTTTTTTATTTATTTTAGGCTAGTTTTTTCCTTTTGTTAGAGATGTACATTATTGGATATTTCGATAGCTTATTCATTTTGGATTACTATTGAAGGTAATAACATGTTCCTATGTTGAATAATGTGTCTATCGTTTTTATGTCTAAGAGCTGCGTAGAAAAAATCATATGTGTATTTCGAGCACAAAGTGTCATTGCCGCTCTCCAAAGATTGCCGCGCTTCGCTTCGCGTCGCGCGGTAACTTTCTTTGTCGAGCGGCAATCAATAACTTTGTGCTCTAAATACACAAATAGCTATTCTGTCTCATTGTTGCACATCAAATCGTTCCGCACTAATACTTGCTATTTCGAGTGCATATTTAAAAAAAAAATATGAACGAATTCCGAAAAATTGAAGAAGGTTGGAAAGAAAATTGAATAATTTTTTCAACGGCAACGTGTCACTTCATGGCATGGGGAAATTTTTAAATTGATGTGCCTGCCCGCGCCCTCTATCGAGCAATATCGATGTCATTTATTTAAAGAAGTGGTATCTGAACGGTTTTTGTTCTACGTAGATAACAGGAGGGGAGAAGGAATATAAAAAGCCGCACCTTATATAATTTTTGTATTCGTAGTTTCCCAAATATTTGCCACTGAATTTATAACTTCAAGGGATTTTATAGAAATTTGGAGAATATCTATTCCCAGTAGCTGCTGGAGCTAGTTTAATTGATCTTACTCTGATTCTGTATTAATTTACCTAAAAAATTTAAACTCGACTCAGATATTTTCCCACTTAACGACATTAGAAATTGGTTTCTTTGGCAAATATTCTAGTGAGTTTTTCATCTGAAACGTTAGAAACATAATCAAACAAACAGTTGGAGACAGACACACAAGGACTGCAAATATTATAAATGATAAATAATTTTATTTTCAATTTTTATAATGCTATAAAATGTATCGTCACAAGTATTTCACGTGTTTCAATGATCTGAATGGTAAAAAATAAATGCCCTTCCCAGCCAACCCTTTTTTCAATGCTGCCTCCATTAGTTGTTAATAAGATCAAGGGGGGGATTTGATATATAGTTGTTGTTAATAGCTATTCAAACAACTAGTGTCTTAATAAAGGCGATTAAAGATCGAGATATTTTAACGCGTGAGCAAAGCGAGCGCGTTAATTTTCGAGATCATTAATCGCATTTTAAAATAAGCGTTGATTACAATACGTTTCCGTTTCACTCTTGTTGACATAAAGAAATTCTTATTTTTTTGGCAATAAAGTTAAAAATGTTACTTTAGCAGTTTTCGCAACATCCGGCAACATAAATTTATCTATCTATCTATAAATTTAGCGTCCATGAAATCTGAATTCGTTTATGTTTCGTTGCCTATGCAACATTCATGCCGTAGAGAAATCGACCATTAATGACAAATCGACCATTAATGGACGATTTCTCGAAATCATCCATTGATAATAAATCGTTCATTAATAGGGGCCATAAATGGTCGATTTCATTTGCATTGAAAAACATTAAACATACAAGTTAATACGAGGTAGGCGGAAATAGTTATTTAATCAACTAGTTTATTAATGAAGGCGATTAATGATCGAGATATTTTAACGCGTGAGCGAAGCGAGCGCGTTAATGTTCGAGATCATTAATCGCATTTTAATATAGGAGTTGATTACAATACTTTTCCGTCGACCTAATGATAGTATGAAAAAACAAAAAGTTTAGAAATTTTCGTGGTTCAGGAGTCGAACCCCCGATCTATACATCCGGATTGTCTTCGTTCACTCGCATTTCACCTCTGCGCTACGGAGCCCATGTATAAAATGTCGCGTTTTAATGAGTTGAGTATTTGCTACATTTTCCAAAATTACTTGCTATACATAATAATGAAAATAATTAATTTTTCATAGATTTTTCTGCTTTTATCAGGCAATAACTGCCACTTTAGCGGGTTCCGCAACATCTGGCGGTATCAACGTGATATTATCTTCAATATTCATTATTTAGATTGGAAAATTATGTGTCAAAATTTTACAGCGCACATAAAATCTGAATCCGTTGATGTCTGGTTGAAATCGATCATTAATGACAAATTGAGCATTAATAGGGGTCGATTTCGTTTGCATTGAAGCATATTAAACAGACATGTTAATACGAGGTCGGTGGAAAACACTATTAATAGACCTTTGGAAGAATTTCATATTCAAATTTGCTTCTAATACTATTGATAATAATCTCTCGTAAACACTCGTAGTAGAGTAGAAGGGGCGCATTAAAATTAGATTATTTGCCACTGTATAGTATACGGTTCAGCTGCACCGTGGTAAATAATGTATCTACGCTTCCCCAGGTGCTGCTGTTGAGATGCTGAGAAGCGAATGCGATACTAAAAATCAATAAGTCGGCCCGGAGCGCAACGGCAAATAATAATAATAGACGTCTTCTACCGTTCTACCCCCACAGGCTATACAGGTTTCCACATGGATGTTCATGTGGGAGATTATTATTATAGTAGTTTTATTCAAAATATTTTAAACTGAACGGTATAGCTGATAGTGTGAAAAAGCTAGTAACCCAATATTATCTTAGAAATGAAGTTTACAGATGTTATCTTTAATATACTCGTTCGAAATTACGTACTTTTAGATCATATCATATGTAATCTTTTTATGTCACCAATTATTGGCGAATGACGCACTGGCTATTTTCAAATACCTCTAATAATATTCTATATTCAATAGTACGTCAATTAGCACTCAAAAAAGATTGACGCCAGCCGAGATATGACCTTTTTTTATTGAAAATACAAAACTTTGATTCTTCTTTATATTGTCCTTGTTTATTTTACTACATGTTCGGGAAGCTACGAATTATTACATTCAGGCTGGATTAAATTTCGATTTTATATTTATTAAATTTTTATTATACTATTTGAGTATACGTTTTATATTCTGATTTTCTCGCAATTATGAAATTTGGATCCCCACCCCCCCCCCAAAAAAAACATATTATTATTTATAGTTCGAACCCTATTATTTAGTATAATTAAAAATGTCTATTGCATAAGCAATGTTTAAGCCAGGCCGTTTCCTAGAAGCTTGGATAAGTTCGGAAGGCGCGCTGGTATCTTAACTCCCACAGATCCAAGAGTCTTATGGTGGGTTTATGCAGAAGTCATAAGTCATAAGTTTTAAATCATAAGGAAGAATATTCGTCAATGATTGGTTGGTCCGTTTATTCCAACCAATCACTGACAAATATTCTTCCTTATGACTGCTGCATTACTCCACCATTATACCCTGGACACGAACAGGCCAGCTAGGATTTCTGCCGTCATAAGGCAAACAGTCGAGTGTCGGATATGGTCGTTATTTACATGGGTATAGACTGGGAAAGACTATGTATGCATCTGAGACCTCTATGCATACATACTCTTTCGAGCCATCACGTCGTTACATTAGAACAGGAAGTTGAAGACACCACACTGACCTGTCCTTATACCTTCGGTCTTTGACTTGAGTCCTGACGTGATGTAGGCAAACTGTACATTTTTTAAGTCCTTTCCATGTCCTTTCAGAAACAATAGTCACTTACCCCAGGGACGTGGGGAGTTGTTATTTGAGTAAATGACACCAGAGATATTCCTAACAAAACAATATAATAATATTGCTTGCTTGCCGTTCCGATATTACTCTGCTCTCCGTTGGAGTATCTCCATAACAGAATAGTGCTGGATGGAGCATGTAGAATTATCAGAAGTTTGAATCTCCTAATCGGCATGGTTGGCGACCATAAAAGAGCAGGGATCAGTTCATTTATTTTTAGGGAGTCCTTGGTGGAATGATTGACATGCTGATCTCGAATCTGAAAATTACACCGGCTTGCCAAAGACGCCAGAAATCTTAGCGGGGAGCATGCAGAAAGCCTAGGCGCATTTCGTCTGCTCATGGCTGATTCTCGGACACTTACTCCACGGGTGTAGGAAGTGATTATTAATAGTGGAATTAATAGAGAGGCTTTCAATGCTTAGGTTATACCGATGACCCTGCGATTATAGCAAAAGGCAAATTCTCACGGACGGTCTCGTAGCTTAGGAAAACCCACCCATTTTTATCTCACTTCCACTGTATGTAATAGATCGCCTTCGTTGGATAATCGACAAGTGGTTTAAAGAGGAGGAACTGATAGTGAACCCTCTTAAAACCATAATAGTTGAATTCAAGAAAAATAGTAAGAAAGAATAAGGTCAACAATACTCAATGGGATAGAAATTTCTTCTGCCCAAGAGACAAAAATTCTTAGGGTTCATCTTTGACCAAAAGCAAACATGGAATCAACACCTAAAAAAAGGTATTGAAAAAAGCACAGTAGCATTCAATGCGTGCAGGAGAAACTAAGGGTTACAATTAAAAAAAAGGACAACTTTGCTTTATCATCAGATCCATGATATCCATTCCAACAGCCGATCTGAAGTCTTGTATTATCTGCAACCACTACCCATTTACGTTATAATTCAAAGCGAAGCCGGGTCAGTCTCGAGCAGATTGTTCAGAGGTCAAGCAATATGAACGGGAGAAACTACAACAAGATACATGAAGAATTGGAAAAAGAACCCTTTCATAACAATAAGCTTGAACAAAATTCTCAAGAATAGTGGAACGTCGACAGGAATGAGACAGCGCAAATAGTTTATTGAATAACAACTGTCAACATTCTCAGAATATTCACTAAGTAAAAAAAGAAGTACAACTAGAATATCAGTTGGACTGCTTTCAGGGCATTGCAGGCTCAACGAACAATTTGTCCTTCAGTAAGAAACAACAGTACACATATCCTGCCACCGCGAGGGCTTGTCAAGACTTAGGTGTTTAGGGCTGGGAGAAGAAAAACAAAGAGCTAGAGATAGATGGGAGATTCAAAAACTAGCCTATGAAGTCTTGCAACGAAGAAAGGGCTAGATGAAGAACTCTAAAAATAGGCATAGAAGATCGCGGTGCTACAAGCCTCCGGTAGAGACTTGAAGCACAACGTGCATTCCTGCAAAACCTACAGAGCCAACCCGGAATTCATTTTATTTCTAGCAAACACTGTCTAACCTGTAGAAATATTGATAGATGGTTGATATGCCTTCAGGATATTATAGATGGGAGATTCAAAAACTAGCCTATGAAGTCTCGTAACGAAGACAGGGCTAGATAAAGAACTCTAAAGTTTTTCGAGGGCATGCAAGGTCGCGGTGCTACAAGCGTCCGGTAGAGACTTGAAGCACAAAGTGCACTCCGGCAAAACCCACAGAGCCACCCCGGAATTCATTTTATTTCTAGCAAATACTCTCTAACCTGTAGAAATTTTGATAGATGGTTGATATGCCTTTTAGATATTATAGATGGGAGATTGAAAAACTAGCCTAATGAAGTCTCGTAATGAAGACAGGGCTAGATAAAGAACTCTAAAGATTCTCGAGGGCATGCAAGGTCGCGGTGATACAAGCGGCCGGTAGAGACTTGAAGCACAAAGTGCATTCCGGCAAAACCTACAGAGCCACCCCGGACATAATTTTATTTTTAGCAAACACTCTCTAACCTGTAGAAATATTGATAGATGGTTGATATGCCTTCTGGATTTTATAGATAGGAGATTCAAAAACTATCCTATGAAGTCTCGTAACGAAGACAGGGCTAGATAAAGAACTCTGAAGATTTTCGAGGACATGCAAGGTTGCGGTGCTACAAGCGCCCGGTAGAGCATTCCTGCAAAACATACAGAGCCAACCCGGAATTAATTTAATTTCTAGCAAACACTCTCTAACCTGTAGAAATATTGATAGATGGTTTATATGCCTTCAGGATATTATAGATGGGTGATTCAAAACTAGCCTATGAAGTCTCGTAACGAAGACAGGGCTAGATAAAGAACTCTAAAGTTTTTTTCGAGAGCATGCAAGATCGCGGTGCTAACTCCGCCATGGATAGTGACGTCCTCTCAAGAGGAGGGCAGATCCCCCCATGCCGGTCACCAGCCCGGATAAAGGAGGAGTGGCTTTCGCTGGGAATCCGGACATTGCACCTCTATCGATCGGCTCTTGCCAGCAACGGATCGCACTTTGCTTCAACTAGTCTTGGGTGGATCCGTCTTCGTCTTTTATCTATGATATCTCGGTCACTCTAGACCAACTCTTGTTTACTTCCGACCCCAACGTCACTCGAGGGCTAGGGGTCATTCCTCTCCAAAACTATCTCGCCCAGGAAGTAAACCCTTCAAAAAATCCGCAACCCAAGATGTTAAGCGACCCGTGCCTAGGGGTGAATGGCCAAGCGATATACGGTCCTTAACGGAGCCTCTGGGGAACGGGCGAAACCCCAGTGTAAGCAGCCTTAGCCCTACACGGGGGGCACCGTAGGGCTGGACACAGTATTTCCCCCATACTCGTGGGATGTATATGGAAAAGATAGACCCCAAAGTTAAGAGGGATGGTGCTGGTGAGGACTCAGACTCATCAGCAAGCACCTCAACCACCACTACTATGGAGATGAACCACTGTAGTGACAGATCAACGAGTACGCAAGGTACCGACAATACAGTTTCAGAGGGAGTAAAGAATCTGAAACTTCAGAGAAGACCCCCTGGTATGTCCGGCGCCCAGTGGAGGAAAATGGTGAAGGCGGAAAAAATCGCGGCGGGAACGTGGACAATGGTGAAGCCACGGAGAGAAGCACGCGATACCCAACAACCTAAGGGCGACAAAGGAACCGAGGGTAAAAAGAGAACTCGGGACGAATCAAAGACGCCCGATAAAACGACCAAAAAGGCCAGGAAGGCCACCAAACCTTCTGGTACCTATAGTGAGGTCGCAAACAAACTCAGAATGGCGGTGATTGACAAACGCCATCCTGAGATTTCCCTGGACCAGAGGCAGGCGGGCCTGATCCAAGAGAAAATAGTTGAGGAAATGGATTCTTCGGGGAGCCAAGAACCGATCCAGTTCCTCAAAAGCGGAGGGGCACTCTGGGTGACCTGCGCGAACGACAAAACAAGAGACTGGCTCCGGGAAAAGGTAGGAGAGATGGGTCAGATCTGGGAGGATGCTGATATCACCGTTGTGGAGTCAAAGGACCTCCCAAGAAGACCCAGGGTCCTGGCTTTCTTCCCGGGACCAGAAAGCGATCAGGAGGAGACAGCAAGAATACGATTAGGGAAGCAAAACCCGAACCTAAAAGTGGGGAGCTGGCTACTCCTGAGCAGGAAGGCGGAGAAGGGGGGCCAGATACTGGCGTACTCCGTCGATGAGAAGTCCTTCGGGGCCTTGGAGCGAGACCAGTTCAAGGCCTACTATAGGATGAACAGGGTGACGTTCCGGGTCCTGAGGGGTCTCACGGGTGGGGACAATGGCGATGGTCAAGGTCCTTCAAACCAACCTGCATCATAGCAAGGGAGCTTCGGCAGTCCTTGGTGCAATAAAAGGGGAATTTGATGTGGCCCTCATACAAGAACCTTGGATCAACAAGGGAAAAATCATGGGACTCGGGGGAATAGGTAGGATAATTTACTCATCTGCCTCACCGAGAACCTGCATATTAATTAGAAGTAATATACAGATACTACCGCTAGGGAATTTCTGTTCTAGGGACCTAACGGCAGTAAAACTGAAGATGGCAGGGAAGAAGGGGCCGAGGGAGATAGTGATATCGTCAGCCTACCTCCCATATGATGACCCGAACCCTCCACCTACCAATGAATTAGAGGAGCTGGTGGCTGAATGCAGAGCGAATGGATCTCATTTAATCATCGGCTGCGACTCTAATGCACATCACGAGGCAGCGTGGGGAAGCACGAACACCAATGCCAGAGGTGAGTCTTTACTACAATTTATTATGACTAATAACTTAGATAGACTAAATGTAGGCAATAAACCGACTTTCGTAACATCAATTAGGAAAGAGGTAATTGACATAACACTGGGAACGAGATATATAAGCACCATCGTTAAAAATTGGCATGTGTCTGATGAGGTAAGCTGTTCAGACCACAGACACATCCGATTCGAACTGACGGGAAGTGAGACCGAAACAGAAACTTATCGTAATCCCCGCAAAACCAACTGGGATAGCTATAGAGCTGACCTAGAGAATGGGTTGAAGGGGATTAAAATAAAAATTCAAAACACAAATGAACTTGAGCTGATAGCGGGACAACTTCAGGACGCAATCACCTCAGCATTTAACGATAACTGTCCACTTATTAGCAAGGTAAACACCAGGAACGTGCCCTGGTGGAACAACGAACTCGCTAGGAAAAGGAAAATGGCCAGGAAACTCTTCAACAAAGCAAAACACTCAGGAGAATGGAGGGAGTATAAGAACTCTCTCACTGAGTACAATAAAGCACTAAGGCTAGCCAAAAGAGAATCGTGGAGGAAACACTGTGAGGAAGTAGAAGGCACTCACGAGGCGTCAAGACTCTGCAAAATTCTCTCCAAAGAACCCCAACAAACGATTCGAACCATTAGGACAGAGTCAGGGGCGTACACGCAGAATGGAAAAGATACCTTGGAAGAACTGTACAGGGTACACTTTCCAGGATCAATAAACACAAATATATCAACTGAGACCTCCCTCGTGGGCCTCCAGGGAAGAATGGCAGGTCTCAATGAAAGTGATAGACGTGGAAAAAACGAAATGGGCAATCAACTCATTCCAACCGTATAAATCGCCAGGGCCGGATGGCATTTATCCTATCATGCTACAAGAAGGCATAGACCTACTGGCACTCAAACTAGGCACGGTACTAAGGGCCAGCCTAGCACTGGGATACATACCAAAAGCATGGAGAGCAACCACAGTGGTCTTCATCCCTAAACCTGGAAGAACGGCACAGGAGGGAGCGAAGGCACTGAGGCCAATAAGTCTTATGTCATTTATTCTTACACAGGAAAAACTGTTGGACAGGCACATCAGGGACACGGTGTTGGTAAACCAACCCCTACACAAGGACCTATATGCCTACACAACAGGCAAATCTACAGAAACAGCACTACACCAACTCGTAGAGAAGGTGGAAACTGCACTAAGAAACAAAGATGTCTTGTTGGGTGCATTCTTGGACATCGAGGGAGCATTCAACAACACATCTCTAAACTCAATCTCAAGGGCATCGAGACGAAAAGGCATCGATGAGACCTGCTGCAGGTGGATAGACTGCATGCTAAGAGATAGAATTATCCACTCCTCCTTAGTGGGAGAAACATTGGCAGCCAAGGTCACCAGGGGTTGTCCGCAAGGGGGTGTCCTGTCCCCACTGCTGTGGAACCTGGTGGTGGAGGACCTGCTACTCACACTGGAGAGGGGTGGGCACAAAACACTTGGGTACGCAGATGATATAGTCATCACGGTCCAAGGCAAATTCAACACCACGGTTAGGGAAAGAATGCAATCGGCCCTAAATCTGGTAAGTACATGGATAGATAAGGAGGGACTAACTATTAGCCCCTCCAAATCAACCATTGTAGCGTTTACCCGTAGAAGGAAGTTAGAGAGCCTAGGACCTCTGACCCTACAAGGTACCCTAATACAGCTGTCAGGGGAAGTTAAATATCTCGGGGTGATTTTAGACTCGAAACTCACCTGGAATAAACAGCTGGCAAAAGTTAAGAAGAAAGCCGAAATGACACTGATGTTAGTCAGGCGGGCACACGGAAAAACATGGGGGCTAAATCCCAAAATGGTGTATTGGATATACAACATTGTGGTGAAACCCATGATTACATATGCATCTTTGGTATGGTGGACAAAGATAACACAAAAAATAGCCGCGGCTGAGTTGAGCAAGGTACAAAGACTTGCATGCCTCAGTATAACGGGAGCTATGAAAACAACACCAACATTAGCCATGGAAGTACTGTTGGACCTCCCACCGATTGACATAGCAATCATGGGAGAGGCAAGAATGGGACTCCTGAGGCAACAAAATACGAGCAACAGATCGGATCACAACAAGATAAAGGAAATAGTGGGAAGCAACATTCTTGAAATGAAACCAACGGACCACATGACTCCTAGATACTTCTTCAACATCAACTTCGAGGCTATCCTGCAAGATCGAAGGGAATGGACACACGACAACACCAGGAGCAAACCTGGAGAGAGGATCTGGTACACGGACGGATCCAAAACCAGAGAAGGAACTGGTGCTGGAATATACAGTGAGGGGAGGAACTCCCAAATAAGCGTCTCACTAGGAAAAAACACCTCTGTATTCCAGGAAGAGATGTACGCCATCTTGCAATGCGCGAGAGAAATCAATATGAGGGAAATGCACAATGCACGGATCAAAATATGTACCGATAGCCAGGCGTCACTGAAGGCTCTTATGAACCCGAAAGTGACATCAAGACTGGTATGGGAATGCCGAGAAGAACTCAGTGTTCTCACAGAACACAACAAATTAACTTTGATGTGGGTTCCAGGACACTGCGGTATCGAGGGCAATGAAAAAGCTGATGAGCTAGCTAAAAACCACGGGAAAACATACATTAAAGAACCGTCAAAACACAAAACTGAAGAACTACTCAAGCTGAGCAGGAATCAAGTTAGAACAATAACGGGTCTTCTCACTGGTCACAGTCCAATGAGAAAACACCTGCACAAAATGGGTCTGTACAATGGAGAACTTTCCTGCAGGAACAACCAAACATATACTGTTAGAATGCGAGGCATTAGACCTCAAGAGACAGGCAATTTTCGGGAAACCCAATTTAACTCCCGAAGAATACAACAGCCAACCGGTGAAGAACCTGTACAGACTGGTACAGGGGACCAGAGTTACGGAGTGGGTGCTGTAAAACAAACACGGAAAACACAAAAAGCCCAAGAGGCTGAGGTGTAGCTGGTGAAAGGACCAGCATCCGAGGAAGGAAAAAAAAAGGTCGCGGTGCTACAAGCGTCCGGTAGAGACTTGAAGCACAAAGTGCATTCCGGCAAAGCCCACAGAGCCACCCCGGAATTAATTTTATTTTTAGCAAACACTCTCTAACCTGTAGAAATATTGATAGATGGTTGATATGCCTTCTGGATATTATAGATAGGAGATTCAAAAACTATCCTATGAAGTCTCGTAACGAAGACAGGGCTAGATAAAGAACTCTAAAGATTTTCGAGGGCATGCAAGGTCGCGGTGCTACAAGCGTCCGGTAGAGACTTGAAGCACAAAGTGCATTCCTGCAAAACCTACAGAGCCAACCCGGAATTCATTTTATTTCTAGCAAACACTCTCTAACCTGTAGAAATATTGATAGATGGTTGATATGCCTTCAGGATATTATAGATGGGAGATTCAAAAACTAGCATATGAAGTCTCGTAACGAAGACAGGGCTACATAAAGAACTCTAAAGTTTTTCGAGGGCATGCAAGGTCGCGGTGCTACAAGCGTCCAGTAGAGACTTGAAGCACAAAGTGCATTCCGGCAAAACCTACAGAGCCAACCCGGAATTCATTTTATTTCTAGCAAACACTCTATAACCTGTAGAAATATTGATAGATGGTTGATATGCCTTCTGGATATTATAGATGGGAGATTCAAAAACAAGCCTATGTAGGTTACGAAGACAGGGCTAGATAAAGAACTCTAAATATTTTTGAGGGCATGCAAGATCGCGGTGCTACCAGCGCCCGGAAGAGACTTGAAGCACAAAGTGCATTCCGGCAAAACCTACAGAGCCACCCTGGAATACAGTTTATTTCTAGCAAACTCTCTAACTTGTAGAAATATTGATAGATGGTCGATACGCCTTCTGGATATAAGTAACATACAATATGGTATCCTAAGTAAGGTAAAAGTAGAAACAGAGGTAGGTAAGTAGTATTTAGTTTGTATATTATGACACTGAATGAATTAATTTTTAGATAATGTTCGTAGAAACCACTAAAAGCCTTTATAACTTGACACTATGAAATAAATGAATATTTTGGAACCTTTGGTGTGAAAATTCAAGAAAAACGAAACTACTCAAACACCAAAACTACGTCATAATCACACTCGACGCGCGTTTCGCCCACAAAGTTAGCATCTTCAGGAGCTAAAATCTTATTAAACCACTTATCATAACTTACTTCTATTTATACCACTATTTCTTAATGGACGTCAAATTATCTAACTAACATTTCGAATCTACCTACCTTCTCTACCTACTACTTATCTGAGGGACAACCACACTCATTATCACATTTGCCTACTTATGTTGTTTACTAATTCTAGTAATTTACCTGCACCAAATTAATTTTAATGTCATTCTACTTTTGGATTTGATGACACCAATTTCTTGGAAAAAACAATAACTTATGAATTTATTGTGAAGACAAGAAAAGAAAACAGTTTTCAATGTACTACGAACTTGAATAATGGGTTGTAAGGGATATGACATTCATCACCATTGCACACAACTCAAAATGGCGGGACTAAATTTCTTGGTTAATCGACTCTCGTCGTTCCCACTCAACAACGAAATATTTAAAACTGAGAAAATGATAATCAGGGTGGTGGCTGAGGTGAACGGTAGAACTTGGTAGACAAATTGATTAGAAAACATGGATTTAAAGAAACCCTTCGTAGCTCTTAGACTTTTGAAAAAAAAAACCCCTCCTAAATATGTCGTCTTCCCATTCGAACCTCGAGTTACTCGAGGTTTCGAAAGTAGTTTCAGAACCCTCAATATGAAGGTGGTATACAAAACTTCGTGTAAACTTCAACAAGTATTGGGTGCTCCCAAAGATAAAACAGATGAAAGAGAAAAGTCGGGGATTTATGAAATTAGCTGTAAGGTCTGCGAGAAAAAGTATTTGGGTCAAACCCGAAGGGCCATGAAAGTACGGTTCAGAGAACACATTGCCCATATCTGATAATCAAGACCCGAAAAATCGAGTGTGGCCCGACATGCTTGGGATCACGACCACCGATTTGATGACACAAGCTTAAAATTATTCAGACAGGTTCATGACCATAGACTTCTTTCTCGATGCATTCGAGAGTCTGGAAATTGCCAAGTGTAAAAATAGTATGAATGCTGATAAGGGTCCTATCCCTTACAGCCCATTATTCAAGTTCGTAGTACATTGAAAAATGTTTTCTTTTCCTATCTTCACAATAAATTCATAAGTTATTGTTTTTTCCAAGAAATTTGTGTCATCAAATCCAAAACAAGTAGGATACATTAAAATTAAGTTACTAGAAGTAGTAAACAACAAAAGTAGGCAAATTTGATGAGTGCGCGCGGTTGCCCCTCCGATAAGTAGTAGGTAGAGTAGGTAGGTAGATTCGAAATGTTAGATAATTTGACGTCCATTAGGAAATAGTGGTATAACTAGAAGTAAGTTAGGATAAGTGGTTTAGTAAGCTTTTAGCTCCTGAAGAACTTTGTTGGCGAAACGCGCATCGAGTGTGATTGTGACGTAGTTTTGGTGTTTGGGTAGTTTCGTTTTTCTTGAATTGACACTATGAATTTTCTAATGCAATAAATTATGTTTTCACAGATCAATCACAGATAGTTTGAATGCAAAAAACTCACTTGTTGCTTGAATTCGATCACTGGTTACTTCAGAACCATCTTTATCGACGGCAATACAGGTATAGTTGGCAATATCAAAGTCAGTCGCATGATCCACTGTTAGCGTGTTTACGTGCTTGGATGCGTCCCATTGTGATGATATCCTATCGTTCTTCGTTACCTCCTCGTCATCTTTCTTCCTGAAAGCAACATAAAATAATTTAATACAGTGTCATCATCTTATTCAGAGTATATTCGGTCAGTTAAAAATTACTCAGGATATCGTACAAAACTTAATTCACAATCTTTTCCTAATTTACCACCATTTTTGATCATCTTGAAATAAATTCATCCTGTAGAAAGATTCATAGGTAAATGAAATATCACCACTGACTTACAAAATTCCGAGCAATTCTTGGTTTTACCTGGGTACATAATTCAAGTAACACATGTTTTCTACTACCGCTTACTAAAGTAGCGTTTGACGCTTTCAGATCTCAACGCAAAGTTGACGTTTTTCGAGGAATGTCATTTTGTAACAGCTTTTACGCTCTAGTGCGAGAATATTGAAAAAACGTTCGATCTCCCTAGCTTTTGTTGAAAACGAACCTATTCTTGCATGATGCAAAGAGAGCACAAGAAATTCAAAGCTCTCTAAGGAACTGCGGTGGTGTTAAGATTAGAGATGCTTCCTACTAAACTGGGTTTTCGATCATAGCGTGAGTTCTATCTCGGGATTCAGTAATTATTTTTTATGCAAGTTTTTTCACTTTTTTCCTTTTGTTAGAGATGTAAATTATTGCATATTTGAATAGCTTATACATTTGGGATTACTATTGAATGTAAATTTTCTCATAGGTAATATTATGTGACTATGTTGAATGAAGTGTCTATCGTTTTTATGTCTAAGAGCTGCGTTTATAGAAAAAATCATGTGTGTATTTCGAGCACAAAGTGTCATTGCCGCTCTCCAAAGATTACCACGCTTCGTGTCGCGCGGCAGCTCTCTTTGTCGAGCGGCAATCAAGCAATTAACGCTCTAAATACACAAATAGCTATTCTCAATTGAAGAACCACGAAATGGAAATAAAAAACTGGAGAATACGCTGTGGAATACTGGAATTGAAAGGACAGGATGATGAAAAATTAAACACATTTTCATTGCTTCATTATGAGGAAATATATTATTATATTTTTATGGGCCAGATTAATGAGGAACAAAACTAATATTTATTACACTGTCTGGAATCCAAATACATCATTTATCCGTCAGTTTTTGAATCTGCCTTTCCAAGGACTTCAAACTGACCTAATTTCATCGATATATCGCTGTTTTGAAGTACCCCATGCCTATCAATATAGTATATTGTATTATCGATGTCAGAGTTATGTAATCAACTTAAACTAGCTGAAACGTCCACGATGTAGTGATTAACAATTATTTTAGTTGATCAAACCGCATTGTAAATAAATCAATGGATAATGTTCGACTTTCAAGAAATACAAACACATTTTTTCGATGATATTTTTATGTTATGAAAAGAGAACTAATTGAAAATATGAACAAACTTTTTTATTTTCTCCGTAAGACATCGGAGATTACTATAAATTTGCCCAACCTTGATCAGTAAGTCCCATTCATCTATCTGGATATGACTACTAAAACTTTAAGATAACTGATTATATTATTACTAAATTGCAGGGTGATAAACGGTATTTTTATTGGTATTTTGGATGTGATGTCAGCTTTTCGAGAAGCACAGGGGTATTGTTTTTTTTTAAAATTATATAGGAAGAAATAAGTTTGTCTCTGTTAAAACTCGACTTCTGTGGTAGGCTAGGTGGTAGACCGCACATTTGTCCCCCCTGAATTTTTGAACGGTTTGACGTACAAACATGAAACAAAAACCATTTTGAATGGTATCACCTATACTACTTTTTGAAATAAAAGACATTGTGATTGCCCGATAGAGGGCGCTGGGGGAACATCAATTCAAACATTTCAAATAGCAGAGTTTTTGCAAATAAAATGTCCATTTCGACTTGAAGAACAAACATACGAAGTCTCAACGTTTAGGTAATCATTTCTTTTTCTAGATATTGTGTCTGAAAATTATAATTTATAAAGATCATCTTCGATATTTCAGCATCTCAGATGTGAAATGAATAGAGTTCGATTTTGGATGGATTTGCAGTGGAGAATCCACCCAATGTCTCTTTTTTCCACAGACTTTATTTCATTCGCGAGTGAAATAAAACATGTGGAAATCTTATCGTGTTTCAAGTAACGGCTCATTTTCATAAATGTTACTGAATTCGTAAAAAGTGTAATAGCAATTACAGAAAAAATCGCCATCATAGTCTTTACGAACTCAATTGAAAGAGCACACAACCAAGCAATCATACGAGGTTATATAAAAACTGTAGAAGACAAACTAAGTACTGATTTAAATGTATTTTGGAATCATGTTAGCAAAAGTAGGAGTCAGAGCTCACCAATGAAAATTATATTTACAATGGCTTGAATATATCACCCAAGGATACTGCTCAATACTTTGCAGAGTTTCTCGCTAGTGTGTATTCGAAAAATGTAACCGATTATAATGTGAATTTTGAAAATTACCAAAATGTAACCAATGACACATTTTCAATAAAATCCATAACTGGTTCAGACTTCGACGAGGCTATAAAGACACTTTAACCTAAAAAATCAGCAGGTGTAGATGGTTTACCACCGTATATACTTAAGGGATGTCAAGAGTGGTTACGTGATCCATTACTATACATATTCAACTTGATAATTAGTAATGCTATTTTTCCAACGCATTGGAAAAGTTCAATTTGCACTCCAATTTATAAAACAGGTTACAAAGGTAGCGTTAAAAACTATAGACCGATATGCGTGCTTTCTCGAGACTCTTTGAACAGATAATATACAGTGTGTCCCACTTACCATGCTCACCATGGGTATCTTTTTAGTGGTGAGAGATACGAGGTCGGTTAAATGAACCAAGTGTGGAGTTTATCAAGGCCAACTATAATGTGAAAAAATCATTTGATATAATCTATTCGTTTTTGTTTTATACGCAAAAACCAGATTTTGATCATTTTCATGTCTCGTCCGTAACTTCTTTATTTATGAAAATATTTGAATAGGAATTTCACATTCTTATGGCAGTTTTTTAATGAGATTTCGAAAAAAATATGAAATTCATACCAACTCTTCTAGAATTTGAGATATCAGCAACAACTTTTATTTTTCAAATGTAGGTCATAAAACACTATGACTTAATTATGAATATCTTTTTTTTCTCTTACGATGATATGTCACAGTAATAGCTTTTTGTTGATAACAACGGAGTTATCGTCATTTATACAAAAACAAAAACTATTTTGAAGTCGCCATCTTGAATTTATAAATTTTAACAGAAAAATCATGATCTCCGACCTCAAAAACCCCCACATACCAATTTTGAATGGAATTGGACCATAATCACAAATCTCGTCCGCCGTATTGGAAGAGCCGCCATTTTGGATTTTTTATTTCAATAAAAATTCCATAGTGCATTGTCACCGGAATTATGAACATCTGCCAAATTTCAAGTTATTAGGCCCGCCAGAAGTAGGTCAAAATTTACGTGCAAGAGACATCAGAAAATGATCAAAATCTGTTATTTGTGAATAAAACAAAAACGAATAGATTTTATCAAAATATTTTTTCTCATTATAGTTGGCCTTGATAAACTCCACATTTGGTTTGATTTCAGTAATGCTTTCAACAGGGTGGATCATGGTGTTTTACTACAAAAAATATACAGTTTGGGCCTAAAAACATTATGAATCTTTTCAAAAGCTATCATCAGAATCGTTACTTCATCGTTAGGCACAATGGAAACACTTCTGGTGAATTTCATGCTTCTTCTGGGGTACCCCAAGGGTCAAACCTGGGCCCCTTATTTCTCCTTGTTTTTATTAATGATCTGTCAGAGGTTATCAAACATTCAAAATGTTTACTCTTTGCCGATGATATCAAATTTTTCGAACAAATACAAACAGTCAGAGATTGTTCAGACATGCAAAGAGATTTAGATAATGTTTTGGAATGGAGCGTTCGGTGTATATTATATTTCAATATAAATGAATGTAATGTTATGTCAATTATTTGCCAAAAAAATCCAATTCTCTTCGACTACCGCATGAACACCGAATCTCTACAGAGAGTTCACAAGTTTAAGGATTTGGGTATAACCTATGACTACAAATTATCATTTAGGAAACAAATTCAGAATGTGATAAATTCTACAAATCGATCTATTGGGTTCATAATACCACAGACAAATCTCTTCACTAACACAAATTCTATAAAACTACTCTATTTCACTCTAGTGAGATCCAAACAGGAGTATGGCTCTATAATCTGGAAAAGCGAATATCAAACAATCTTTCAGGATTTAGAAAAAATACAAAATACATTTTTAAGATATCTCTATTTAAAAAAATATTTCATATACCCAGATTATAACACTATCAGAACAACACAATTGAGAAATGAATTTAAAATATCCTCTCTAGAATGCAGGCGGAAAATATTTTCTTTAGTTTTTCTATATAAAGTTATTAACAACGACATAACTTCTGCACAGTTGTCGCCTGTATCATTCAATGTACCTCCCAGACCAATGCGTTATTTTTCTATGTTCAATGTTCCCCACGCAAGAATCACTTTTCACTCTCCTCTCTTGACCATGTTCCGTTGGGCAAATGACATTAGTTGTCTACAAGATCTAGATTGGAATGTGCTTCTTTCAAAATTCAGAACCCTCACCAATAGACAAATCGTGAATTTGTCTGTGCAGATATTCTCACATAGATAATTTTTTTTTTTTCTATTTTTTATCTTCTCTTCCCGCCAAATGTATCTCTTTGTATGTGCGTGAAAGCAAATGTTTTTCTTTTGTCTCATCTATCGTTGTAATTATGCCAGAAGGCCAGTTAAGATGTAATAAATGAATAAATAAATAAATAAATAAATAAATAAATAAATAAATAAATAAATAAATAAATAAATAAATAAATAAATAAATAAATAAATAAATAAATAAATAAATAAATAAATAAATAAATAAATAAATAAATAAATAAATAAATAAATAAATAAATAAATAAATAAATAAATAAATAAATAAATAAATAAATAAATAAATAAATATCAACATACAAATTGCCGCTTTGCATAGGCATAAATAACACGTTATTATCTAACGCTCCTCGTCTAAACTCAACTGGCGGTCCACGTGGAGATGCCGACAAAGGCGACAAAAGATATGCCGACACTAAATGGAATTTCAGTTTTTCTGCCGTCTCAACTGACTTCGTATAAACTATACCCTCCACCTTGTAGATATGAATTCCCTGAAGCGAACGTTATCGCTTTTGGTGCTGAACAAAACGTGTTGGTATGCAACCCTGCGTGCAGATTAGGATCTATTTATAGAACCGGTGGGAGCAGTAATTCAACTTCGGTCTAATTACATTTTTGTTTTATCTGTCTGTCAATTCGCATGACATGAAGAGCTCGTCGCTCTTTTCCCATCGCTGCGTCATCGGTAGGTATTGTAAAAGAAAAAATGTTGACATCGGAAGTTGTAAGGAGGGAGGAGTTTTAGGATGATTTGTTTGTCTTTCAGGTCGGGAACAAGAACCTCAACTTGGAATTTCAAACTAGACGATTTTCAAAATTTTTGTAAACATGTATCACTGATTAAATTAAAAAGCAAATAATAACAACATTTTACTAAAAAACAAAAGTAACCGCGGACTTGATCACTACCGCCACATGAAGAGCTACTGTGAAAAGCCAATTTGGATATTATATTTCATAAACTTTCAGTTTGTAAAGTTTACTTCAAAGTAGGATATTTTCCAGTTGCACAATATAGTTATTAAATCAACTAGGGTATTAATAAAGGCGATTAATGATCGAGATTTAACGCGTGAGCGAAGCGAGCGCGTTAATGTTCGAGATCATTAATCGCATTTTAATATAGGAGTTGATTACAATACTTTTCCGTCGACCTAATCATAGTATGAAAGAAAATAAAAAAAAAAGTTGATAATTTTCGTGGTTCAGTCGAACCCCCGATCTATACATCCGGATTGTCTTCGTTCACTCGCATTTCACCTCTGCGCTACGGAGCCCACGTATAAAATGTCGCATTTTGATGAGTTAAGTATTTGCTACATTTTCCAAAATTACTTGCTATACATAATAATGAAAATAATTAATTTTTCATAGATTTTTCTGCTTTTATCAGGCAATAACTGCCACTTTAGCGGTTTCCGCAACATCTGGCGGTGTCAACGTGAAATTATCTTCAATATTCATTATTTGGATTGGAAAATTATGTGTCAAAATTTTACAGCGCACATAAAATCTGAATCCGTTGATGTCTGGTTGCCATGCAACGTGCAAAATCATGCATTAACAGAGAAATCGATCATTAATGACAAATTGAGCATTAATAGGGGTCATTAATGGTCGATTTCGTTTGCATTGAAGCATATTAAACAGACATGTTAATACGAGGTCGGCGGAAAAACAATTTACTCACTTACCCTTCTACAATTCTATAGATTTTCTTGACTTCACGTTAATTTATTTTCAGACTGTGGAATGTTACAAACCCACAAAATTCATTTCAAGAGACGAATATCCTCCATAAAATCAAACTTAGAAAGTGACTTTGGAGTCTATTTGTCAATAAAATTCACCAGAATATTCATCATTTTATCATTAGAAGTCAGTTCTGATTTACCTATCGGTTAATAATTTATTTATGTTTCGAATTTTATTCTTTTTGTGAATTATTCATTCTTTATATTTGGCAGAAAATAAATATAATTTTGTAATTACTTATTACTATTATTATTGTGGAATAGAAAAAACGTAAAACCAATTAGATGTTGAAACACCGAAAAGCAACTACAGAGTTGGTGTCCGTATTTGAAATCGAATAAAAAATGAAGAACATCTTTATTTTCACAAGTTGCACTCTTAGACTCCTATTTTTTTTCTTATATAAATGCTCAGTGCGCCCTGTCTCCTGCATGGCTCAGGTCTCATGTCAAAAATAATAAGGTAGTGAAAGGTCAATAGAATGTTACGGTGGAATTATTTTCATTTGTGCATCGTAGATGAAGAACTAGGTTGTATCTTGTGATGGAAATACGAGGATGTATTGATATCAAGTAAGCCTAGACCAGTTTCCTGCATAAACAAAATATTGCGTTACCATAGCAACGAACAATAACTTATTAGAAGTGTCAGTGTAAAGTTTGACGTCAAAAAAGTAAACCCAGAGTTACGCAATAAATTAAAAGAAAAAATATGTCCACCGAAATTGTGAAAATCGAAAAATTGGAGTATCGAGCCATCATCAAGTACCTGTATTTAAAAGGGTTAAGAGGTAAGCAGATTTACGAAGATATGCTTAAGATATGATCAATGCCATTCGTATGCGACCGTGAAAAATTGGACTGCAAGCTTCAAAAGAGGTAAATTTTCCATTGAAGATGATGACCGATCGGGAAGGCCAGTTTCTGTGTCAGTCCTAGAAAATATCGATGCAGTTCATGACATGATTTTAACAGACCGTCGAATTGGGCTAAAAATGGATCCCCAAATGTTTGAATGTTGATCAGAAGCGTGCAAAGGTAGTAGCATCGCGTTCGATCTGTGCTCGATTTGAAAACGATGTAGACTTCTTAAACCGAATTGTTACTATGGATGAGACTTGGGTACATTTCTATGATCCAGAAACAAAGCAACAATCGATGGAATGGCGACACTCCGGTTCTCCAAGACCTAAGAAGTTTCGTGTCCAAAAATCTGCTGGAAAAGTTCTTGCTTCAGTTTTTTGGGATTGCCATGGAGTAATCATGATTGATTTTTTGGATAAGGCTAGAACAATAACTGGATATTACTATTCGACATTACTGACCACTGTACGGGAAAAAATTAAAGAGAAAAGACGCGGAAAGCTAACCAAAGGTGTTTTGTTTTTGCAGGACAACTCCCCTGCACACAAATCTCATGTTTCCATGCAAAAAATTCGTGATTTAGGGTTTGAATTACTAGAACACCCCCCTTATTCTTCACCAGATTTGGCTCCGTCCGACTATCATCTCTTTCCTCAAATGAAAAAAAGTTTGAAAGGTCGTAAATTTTCTTTCAACGAGGTGGTAATAAAAGCTGTGGAGGTCTGGTTTGCAGAGTAAGAAGAAACATTTTTTTTGAAAGGTCTAGAGACGTTGCAGGTTCGCTGTAATAAATGTATCCAATTAAGAGGAGAATATGTTGAGTAATAAAATCCTTTGACATTGAAATTTTGTTTGGTTCTATAGTAGGCTAAGAATTTTTCAATATATCCTCGTAGTCTTAACGGTTTATAACTATTTATTTTACACATATAACTACTAATTCATATCATCATCTATCATAATTTATATTTCAAATCAGACTGTCTATGATTGAACTGTATCTGCTCTGTCTGATATCGGCAGTCTATTGATTTCCAAGTAGGTTCTTTTGGAGATTATTCCGGAGATCTGAAATTCTTCGCTCGCTAGATGGATCTCGGCCTGTTCTAGAAATGGAAGATGGTTACAGAACACCAAAATCTTGACGCCAGTGGATCTGAATATCGTCTCCAACATGCTTCTTATAACTCTCCAATCCAGCCCATCAATCCCACAGGACAATTTTGGGATTGCCAGTTCTACAAGATTCTGGTCAACCACCGTATCTCTCAGTTAGATATATAGATATTTATTAGTTCTCTAAAATCATACATGTACGATATAGAACAAGTCATAATCCTATGAATAGCGAGACAAAATAAATTACTAAAATTGTATAGGAATTTGTATAAAAACGCAAATATATACACATTGTCCTTATTTGAAAATCACAGTTATGAAGATAAAATGAAAATAAAAACAAGTGAAATATAAATATTAAAATAAAAACATTACACTAGGCATATCCAGCATATAGTCACTTATACAACAAATATATTGGAACTTACTTCTATGATAAAATAATTGGTCATTAGAAATAAAAAAATATATGTAACCAAGGAGACTAAAATTTAACAAGGAGAGTTTAATCCCCATAAGACAATGGGGACACTAGTAGAAAGAGATGAATGAACATTTGAGAAGAAATGTAATGTAGTTGGACGTGTCATGGCCGCCGTTTTCTATAGACAGTGACGGACTAGCTCTTGGTATATGAGAGTTACTGCTGACAGTTTTGTTGCTTGGTTCTAGTTCGACTCTGTACTCATATCCAAGTACGTCACTATGACGCGTTGATGCTACAAGATTCTGATTGACCAGAGCTTATTAAACCCTCCTTGTTAGTTTAGTATCTTTGATATGAAACGTCATTTGAAGTTTTTGTCAATAATATACTCTCCCAATGAGTAGTATGCCTTTTGTGATTATTTTTATCTTTGTCTTAAATTCAGTCAGTGAATAACACTCTTTGAACGAATTTGGTAGGTGATTGAATATAGTTATAGCCATATACTTTGGACAGTACTCAGTGCTTTTTAATTTATGTACAGGCACCTCAAATACATTAGAGTTTCTTGTTTCATATTGTCCTGCACCCAAGGTCATGAATGAGTTTCTCTCACGTTTAGCATATATAAGTATATGAAAGATATACAAGGAGTACACTGTTACAAATTTGATTGGCTAATCCCTAGCAACTGACACGAGTTTACTTAAACTGTTGGTGAACTTGTTTTGTACAACCCGCCCTATTTATTCTGGACTTAGGTAGTCTTGTGCGTTAATTACCGTATCTGGATTTGACCCCTTTCTACCTGCCGGCTTATTGTAGTTGATATCCTTTGTTATTTCAGAATTGCTTATTACCGTAACTGGGTTAAGTATATTTTCAATAACACTAATTGACAACTTTTTGCCTGCTGTCTTGATGTCGTAGTTTTCATTTATTATTTTGGAATTTCTAGGAATGGGATTCCATATTCTGTTGCGGTTAACAGCTTCCTCTTTCCTGTTGAAATTCTCCTTGTGTTTGTTGATCTCTATTGCCTCCCGTACAAGTCGGCTATGGTATCCCTGGTTGGGGGCAAGCAGTGGTATGTTTGCCTTATGTACCTTAGGAAGCCCATAGAGCCTTGGCGGAACAGCTTCCGTTCTGAGTATGGTCCTCTGTACGGTTTCCGGCAATGAGGAAGATTTAATGAGTTTATTAGTATTCCTCAACCTTGGTTGTGTTGGGTCCCTTTTTAGTTTGCGGTCGAGAAGTTCTTCAATTTTGCTGTTGTATTCTTCCGTATTCAGAAGAACCGTGGCATTTCCCTTGTCCGCAGGTAGAATGATGATACCCTCATCTGCGTTCAAGCTTTTTAAGGCTACAATCTCCCTTAAAAAGATACCATAGCCGACTTGTACTTGAATAGAGGAAGCTATTAACCTCATCCGAATATGGAATCCCATTCTTAGAAATTCCAAAATAATAAATGAAAACTACGACATTAAGACAGCAGACAAAAAGGTGTCAATTAATGTTATTGAAAATATGCTTAACCCAGTTACGGTAATAAGCAATTCTGAAATAACAAAGGATATCGACAATAAGTCGGCAAGTAGAAAGGGGTCAAATCCAGATACCATAATTAACGCACAAAACTACCTAAATCAGAATAAATACAATCTTCGCAGACGGAATCTCCGGTCATCTGAGATTATTCATGATGTATAAGCCTCTGAATAAGCTAGCCACTCGCGCTAGCGAAACGTTAGGTAGAAATTCCAAAAACCTACGGCCTTCAAACCCGAGTGAAAATTTGTTGCCTTTATCAAGTCTATGGCATTCGTAAGTCTGATCAATTCACTGACAGTAGATTTGCCTTTTTGAAAGCCATGCTGGTCAACGTTCAATAGGTTGAATGTATCCACAAAATTGACCACTTCATTCGCAACATATTTTTCAAATACTTTCGAAAGAGGACTGAGTATTGCTACTGGTCTAAAATTTTCGACTTCACTGGTACTACCCGAGTTGGGTGAGGCTCAGACATTTTCATAAGACGGTTTATCTCGGGAATACTTCTTGGTCCCAAGATAGTAGATATTCGTCTGACCCTTGGAGGATCCCATTCTTTCTTCTAATCGATTTGCCAGACCAAAAAGTTCTTCTTTCAAACCTTCTGTAATTTCGAGGATTTTGTCTTCCAAAATATTCGAATTTTCTTGCAGACGTTTCGAAAGTTCTTCTTTCAAATTCTTCGAATTTTCATGTAGTTCTTCTTTCAAACTATTCGAATTTTCTTGAAGTTTTTCTTCAAGTTTTTTATAAAAATTTTCAAGTCTACCTAATGTTCTAGAAGTTCATCTTCTAGATTCTTCGAATATTGTTGAAGGTCCCCTTTCAAGCTATTCGAATTTTGTTGAAGTTCTTTTTTCAAACTCACCGAATTTTATAGTACTGATCGACAAGCGTAAGGATGCCTCCGAGAATTGGTTGCGCAGTAGACAAAACCCTGGAGTGGGGCAGGAGCTCAATCGCTCAGCCTTATTAAATAGTAGTCGATCTTTGTCGCACATCTACTCACGCTTTCTATCGTTTGCGCATCTCAGAGGCATCCTTACCGTTGTCGATCTATAGTTTATCTTTAATGATTTGGTTTTTTCGTATTATTCATTATCAAGCTCAAGTCAATTCCAGAAACTTCGAAGAAAAAGGTTTCAGGGTCTTCTCCTTCGTCAGTTGGTCCGTCCGAAAGTATTTTCTGCTGAGTGGCCTGCTCACCAGTTGTCTCGACTTCCCTTTTCTCCAATTCCTGTTTCAATTGCGTGACTTTCAAGTCCACAAGGCGCTCCTTCCTCGAAAACATTTGGACTTTTCACGAGAAATCAGTTTTACACAGAATGTTTATCAGTTTATTGTTTCGAAATTCGAAAACTATTCCTGTTTTACGCGAGACGGGTATATCAATCAGTATTTTTTCGCAACAAGGAAACTGTCCACTATGCACTATTTATTTTGAAACTCCGAGTTTTGACTGTAATTGTAATGGAAATAGTCTTTAAACTAATTGATATAACACATAACTACTAATTCCTATCATCATTCATATCATATTTTATATTGCACTGCTTTACTTCAAATCAGACTGTCTATGGTTGAACTGTATCTGTCCTCTATGTCAGGTCAGGCTCCAGTTCGTTACAATTTGATAATAATTGATACCTGATACCAGTGTAAATGGCTCCAAATCGAGAACGTTCACTTTTACGCCTTGGGAATAAACTTGGGACCTCTACCATTCGTGGTTCTTATTGATGATATTTGTACCTGTTTCATATCTAGTAAATGGATTATTCGAGAAATCTCAACCAAAAATAGACCAGTATAAACAAATTATAAACACAAAAATTCACCTTCCTTAAGACATACACGGAATAAATAAGTTAATTCTGATGTAATATCTATAGTGCAGGAGTAGGATGGCGAAGTAGGCAATAAATCATTGGCGATTTAGTGAGACATACACGTCTAAGCCCTGTCAGCTTGTTTGTGATATACGTAAGACGCGCCCAGATTTGCCTCTGAATACTCAGAGAAATTACCAACACTAGATAAATATGTCCGATAAGAGGTACTTCCTATCAAAAACAGATGGTTGAATAGAGAGGAACGTAAATTTGTCCTGGAAATTGCCTCATTATGAATGTGTTGATTCTTCTGTTGTGGTGTGTTTGTGATACAGTTTTAACCAAATTTTAAAACGGATCATCGAAGTTCTGAACTGGGAAAGTAGTCGAATGTTCATAAGTATTTCCAAAATATTAAAAGAAACTTCTACACATTTCTGCTATTGATTGTGCAGCTGAGGCATTAAGATTAGGTCCTAGGATAACTTCTAGAATACAACACAAAGGCTCACGTTAAACAACTGTAGGTATTTTTCACCGTCAGAACCAGTGTTGAATGTGAGTTTTGTTTTAATTTTATGAGGCACCTACATAGAGGAAAGCTTACAAATTACGATATTTGCCTGATGTTAAATCTGCAATACCTACCATGATAGACAATAAACAGTTTGAAACAAGACAAAACCTACTACAAGAACTACTGCGAATAGACATTGTAGATGTTTGTAACACAACCTTAGGTATAATTCTGAAACGTCTAGGTTTTCGTTTCTCAAGAGAGAATGGAACGACCAGAGATTGCATCAAAACGGGTTACTTTTCTGAGAGAAGATGTGAATATTGTGGTTTTCCTTGATGAAACGTGGATTTCTCAATACGGAAGTAATACTTTGCAAACCTTGCATGATGATGATGTAAAATCTGAGCGGAACAAAAGTATATCAGAAGACAATCGATACACAATTGTTCGTGCCGGAAATAAAGATGGATTTTTTGATGCTGCCGGTCTCATATTTTCAAGTAAAAACAAAAGTGCATGATGATATAATTTCGGAATTATTCATAAAGTGGATGGCAGAACAATTGTTACCGAGACTTCAGAAACCATCATTGAATATCATGGATAATGCAAGACATTATTCAGGACTTCTGGAAAAAATTATGAATAATTTTCCCCGTCGACCAAGGATGATATCATACAATGACTGAAAACTAAAAATATACGGATTCCTCAGCGCCCCTTTAAATGTAAACTGTTAGATACTGTGCAGCGCCTCACAAAAATTGTGTGCGACTGATGAATTAATTTATAAAATGGGTCACTTTGTTGTACCAGCATACCACTACAAGTTTAATGCCATTGAGCTAATAGGGCACAATGCAAAACATTTCATGACAAGAATAGAGGACGAGGCTGCATTTAATACAGGGAAAGAATGAGCATTAAATAAAGTTACAGCGCAGAATTGGACTGAAAATCTTATATCTAAGACTCATCATCCGAAGAAAGTAAGTGTTCTTCAGACGCAGACCACAGAGAAATTCATTGGTGCCTTTGTTACGATATGATGCTGCTATTATTCTTTCATTGAGAGGAAGTTGTACTATACTATAAAACAGTGTATGCAAGGGTTTGGTAGTCCCTAACTTTTTTGGTTCATTTTTCACTTTGAGTGAATTAAAAAATGAGTGAATTAAAAAATAAGTTAATATTGGTAAAGATGTTATCTATGTCCCCTCTTTCTCACTTTTTCAAAATTTCATTTAGTTTTTTATAAAAAATATCGCAAAAGTCTATGTTTTTGATGATTTTCCCATTTTTGTTTTGAAAAGAACCAAATCAAATTTCGAAAAAGTGAGAAAAAGGAAACATAGATTAAATCTTTACCGACACGTTAAAATTTTTTCATCCACTAAGAAAAATAAATCTTGAAAGTTAGGGAAAACGAAACCCTTGCATGGTAACATTTTGCATGCGGATAGTAGCGCCACAGTCTTTCAGTTTGTAAGGTACCACTTCCACTTAATAACTATTTCATTGTACTGATAAAGCCATAATCTAGTTTCATTTTTGATACAGTTATCGCAGTTTCTATTCACAATTCATATCTACAATAAGCATTTAAAACATTGATAATAATTATAGGAAAATTGCAGATCCGATGCTGGCAATTTACATTTAGGCATAATTAAGTACGGACTCACCCTTTACACTAATCTTTCCACCGCACATGCATTCTTCAAGACGTTACTCTTGGACAACTTTCACTAATTTTCAAGGAATAATTATAATGCAGAGGAGTCGAAATGAAATAAATAATTTGATATATTTGGTCTCCCAATGATTTATCGTCTACTCCGTCATCCGAAAATGCCTGCACTTTTAGTTTCAGTTCAGATAGTTTTGTAGCTTTTTGCGGTAGAAACTTGAAAAATTGCCTAATAAACTTTTGCCGTTTTTGAAAAAGAAAAAAAAACATAGTGTGCCTTGGAAATGAAACTAAAGTTATGAAATTTTATATCAAGATATATTTTTTGATGCTTTATATATATATAAAAATTATTCCATTTTGAATACTGTTCAAATCAGAATCATGAAATTTCGAGTTACTAAGACGGAATGCCGAGATAAGAATTAGGAATCATGAAATTCCGAGTAAGTAATTCGGAATTCCTAGATATGAAGTCAGAATTATGAAATTCCGAGTTACTAAGTCGGATTCGGAATTACGAAATCCGAGTTACCAAGTCGGAATTTTTACTCCTTAGTAATCCTATACACCATCAAGAAGGAACAGCATTTAGAGAAGTATTTTTTGTAAAATTCGGGAAAGTTTTGATAGTGTAACATACTGGAGCCGGCCCTGACCACTTGCGAAAGATCCACCGCCGAGCCATTCTGACCTTTGTGACAACACGTTAACGGGGTGTCTGATGCCATCGCTATGGTATGCCAGTTGTCATTTCTAGTACAGACCGAGAGCCATCTAGAACCGACCAGGCAAACAGAGAGCGAACAACTTCAGATTCTAGAACAATCCCGATAGGATTCTACATAGATATAAACAGAGAGCCGTTAACAAAGAGGGCATATTCAGTTAGAGTTCAACATAGACAGACTGTCTTGAAGAAAAACAGTGCGATTATAAGTGATGAGAATTAGTAGTAATATTAAATGAGTAAAAATGAATTAGTTGAAAACAGTTAAGACTACTTTTATTGAAATTGTAAACTCAACTTAACTTCACAATTTATACTCAAAAAGAGATTTGGTTATCCAGATTAATTATGCAAGTTCTTTCACATACTATTCATTAGATAACTAAACTAGACTGGTGCCAATAATTTTTGTGAAAAAGAAAAAAGTAACAGGCAAGGACCAGGTGAAAAATGTTGTTGAGGTTGAGGGACTTTGAGGAATAAAAATAATTAAACACGAAAATACTCAAAATGGTGAAATGGGGATGCAGTTTAGGGGTTGAAAACGGTTTTTTGCGATTTGCGGCGAAAAGTAACCTCTTAGCAAAACATTTACAATGGAAAAGTTGTGATATTAAAAAAATCAAAAACTTTTGTATTCAACACTTCAAATTAACTGTTAAAGTGGCGAATAACCGATGTTTCAGTATTTTTTTCTCGTGTATGAATGATTAAATTTAGATGAAAATTTGTAAAAATATGTCTTTTTTGGTGTCGAAAAAGCATGATTTTTTTCGCAATTCAGAAGACGACTGGTTTTCGAGTTAGGTACATTTCTTGAAAAAAAAAATCTTCCAGGAACGATTGTTCTGATGTTTTTTTGTATTTCGAAGGCCTTTAAGTGATTATTTTAATTGTTGAAATGTTTACTTTCAAATGGTTCATGTAACTTGGTGGTTTATTGATCGTTAAACCGCTTAAAATTGGGAAAAACCGACAACAAATCTCTCTGCTTTTATTATTATTAGCTTGCAAATGAAGTATCATAATTTGGAATATGGAACAGTTGTTTTTCCTGCAAGAGGGCGCCAAAATGAAAAGTTAGGTAGCGAAAATTGTCATGGCTGAATTCCTTATGAAATTACCTTTTTAATGATGGGTCACACTCAATACTTCTCCTATTCAAATTGTTTGGGTGATAGTACCCAAGGGGTGGGGGGAGAGGTATGACAGTTGAGGTTATGATAGGAAGATGTCCCCCTTGGATTAAAAATCGACGTGTTTTTGCATTTTATTCACAACACATGCGTTTTGAAGATATTCGATCTGTTTAGTTTTCGGTGCCCCACCCTGTATATATTAAATTGGTAAATATTATGAAATTGTAAAAAATGTAAATATACGGAGAATTGTTGCCTATGGTTTAGTTTTACTATTATACAGTGTGTTTCATAATAAATGCGCAGAACTTCAGGATGTGATAGTTCGTCCAAAAATATGAAAAAAAGTTTCTATTAACTTACCCTCTAAAACGCACCATTTTCGAGATACAGGGTGTTAAAATTTAAAAAAAATAATCGTTTTTTGAGAATATCTCTGGAACCGTTCATCGCACAGAAAACAGATTTCGTAGGCATTTTCTACTCATAATAAGCTATGTTCTGTGCGGATTTTTTATTTTTTCAAATTAGTAGTGGGTGTTTTTTTCTCCAACTTCTACGCCACTGGAACAAGTATACCACTACAAGTTTAATGCCATTGAGCTAATAGGGGCACAATGCAAAACATTTCATGACAAGAATAGAGGACGAGGCTGCATTTAATACAGGGAAAGAATGAGCATTAAATAAAGTTACAGCGCAGAATTGGACTGAAAATCTTATATCTAAGACTCATCATCCGAAGAAAGTAAGTGTTCTTCAGACGCAGACCACAGAGAAATTCATTGGTGCCTTTGTTACGATATGATGCTGCTATTATTCTTTCATTGAGAGGAAGTTGTACTATACTATAAAACAGTGTATGCAAGGGTTTGGTAGTCCCTAACTTTTTTGGTTCATTTTTCACTTTGAGTGAATTAAAAAATGAGTGAATTAAAAAATAAGTTAATATTGGTAAAGATGTTATCTATGTCCCCTCTTTCTCACTTTTTCAAAATTTCATTTAGTTTTTTATGAAAAATATCGCAAAAGTCTATGTTTTTGATGATTTTCCCATTTTTGTTTTGAAAAGAACCAAATCAAATTTCGAAAAAGTGAGAAAAAGGAAACATAGATTAGATCTTTACCGACACGTTAAAATTTTTTCATCCACTAATAAAAATAAATCTTGAAAGTTAGGGAAAACGAAACCCTTGCATGGTAACATTTTGCATGCGGATAGTAGCGCCACAGTCTTTCAGTTTGTAAGGTACCACTTCCACTTAATAACTATTTCATTGTACTGATAAAGCCATAATCTAGTTTCATTTTTAATACAGTTATCGCAGTTTCTATTCACAATTCATATCTACAATAAGCATTTAAAACATTGATAATAATTATAGGAAAATTGCAAATCCGATGCTGGCAATTTACATTTAGGCATAATTAAGTACGGACTCACCCTTTACACTAATCTTTCCACCGCACATGCATTCTTCAAGATGTTACTCTTGGACAACTTTCACTAATTTTCAAGGAATAATTATAATGCAGAGGAGTCGAAATGAAATAAATAATTTGATACATTTGGTCTCCCAATGATTTATCGTCTACTCCGTCAATCCTCAATCGATAGTTTTGTAGCTTTTTGCGGTAGAAATATAATAATTTTAAATATTTCGAGTACACTTCTATAATAATTAAGCTTTGACAATAGATAATTTAAACTCAAAATGTGTTTATAAAAATAGAATTGGGGAATACATAATTGGATTTGTGGAAATCCCTGAACGTTTTACGAGTATCATATATCAGAGAGCTTCTCAAGAACATCCATAATCAACTTCCATAGACGGGCGTAGTCAGACGTCTATAATCTAAATAAAAATTATAATCAAATACTTTGTTCCAAAATTAAAGTTGTTGTAAATTCGTTGTAAACCAATATTTTTTCATAAAATTTTGATGGTTTTTATTTATAACGAATACGAATCCAGTGGTGTAGTCAAACTTGAAAAATTGCCTAATAAACTTTTGCCGTTTTTGAAAAAGAAAAAAAAACAGTGTGCCTTGGAAATGAAACTAAAGTTATGAAATTTTTTATCAAGATATATTTTTTGATGCTTTATATATAAAAAAAATTATTCCATTTTGAATACTGTTCAAATCAGAATCATGAAATTTCGAGTTACTAAGACGGAATGCCGAGATAAGAATTAGGAATAATGAAATTCCGAGTAAGTAATTCGGAATTCCTAGATATGAAGTCAGAATTATGAAATTCCGAGTTACTAAGTCGGATTCGGAATTACGAAATCCGAGTTACCAAGTCGGAATTTTTACTCCTTCTTAGTAATCCTATAAACCATCAAGAAGGAACAGCATTTAGAGAAGTATTTTTTTTTTAATTCGGGAAACTTTTGATAGTGTAACAAACTGGAGCCGGCCCTGACCACTTGCGAAAGATCCACCGCCGAGCCATTCTAATACAGGCCGAGAGCCATCTAGAACCGACCAGGCAAACAGAGAGCGAACAACTTCAGATTCTAGAACAATCCCGATAGGATTATACATAGATATTAACAGAGAGCCGTTACCAAAGAGGGCAGATTCAGTTAGAGTTCAACATAGACAGACTGACTTGAAGAAAAAAAGTGCGATTATAAGTGATGAGAATTAGTAGTAATATTAAATGCGTAAAAATAAATTAGTTGAAAACAGATAAGACTACTTTTATTGAAATTGTACACTCAACTTAACTTCACAATTTATACTCAAAAAGAGATTTGGTTATCTAGATTAATTATGCAAGTTCTTTCACATACTATTCATATTAGATAAACTAGACTGGTGCCAATAATTTTTGTGAAAAAGAAAAAAGTAACAGGCAAGGACCAGGTGAAAAATGTTGTTGAGGTTCCAACTTTGAGGAATAAAAATAATTAAACACGAAAATACTCAAAATGGTGAAATGGGGATGCAGTTTAGGGGTCGAAAACGGTTTTTTGCGTTTTGCGGCGAAAAGTAACCTCTTGCAAAACATTTTCAATGGAAAAGTTGTGATAATAAAAAAATCAAAAACTTTTGTATTCAACACTTCAAATTAACTGTTAAAGTGGCGAATAACCGAATTTTCAGTATTTTTTTCTCGTGTATGAATGATTAAATTTAGATGAAAATTTGTAAAAATATGTCTTTTTTGATGTCGAAAAAGCATGATTTTTTCGCAATTCAGAAGACGACTGGTTTTCGAGTTAGGTACATTTCTTGAAAAAAAAATGCCCTTATCTTCCAGGAACGATTGTTTGATGTTTTTTTGTATTTCGAAGGCCTTTAAGTGATTATTTTAATTGTTGAAATGTTTACTTTCAAATGGTTCATGTAACTTGGTGGTTTATTGATCGTTAAACCGCTTTAATTTGAAAAAAACCGACAACAAATCTCTCTGCTTTTATTATTATTAGCTTGCAAATGAAGTGTCATAATTTGGAATATGGAACAGTTGTTTTTCCTGCAAGAGGGCGCCAAAATGAAAAGTTAGGTAGCGAAAATTGTCATGGCTGAATTCCTTATGAAATTACCTTTTTAATGATGGGCCACACTCAATACTTTCCCTATTCAAATTGTTTGGGTGATAGTGCCCAAGGGGTGGGGGGAGAGGTATGACAGTTGAGGTTATGATAGGAAGATGTCCCCCTTGGATTAAAAATCGACGTGTTTTTGCATTTTATTCACAACACATGCGTTTTGAAGATATTCGATCTGTTTAGTTTTCGAAGCCCCACCCTGTATATATTAAATTGGTAAATATTACGAAATTGTAAAAAACGTAAGTATCGGAGAATTGTTGCCTATGGTTTAGTTTTACTGTTATACAGGGTGTTTCATAATAAATGCGCAGGACTTCAGGATGTGATAGCTCGTCCAAAAATATGAAAAAAGTTTCTATTAACTCACCCTCTAAAATGCACCATTTTCGAGATACAGGGTGTTGAAATTTAAAAAAAATAATCGTTTTTTGAGAATATCTCTGGAACCGTACATCGCACAGAAAACAGATTTCGTAGGCATTTTCTACTCATAATAAGCTATGTTTTGTGCGGATTTTTTATTTTTTCAAATTCATAATTGGTAAAAATTTTGAAGGGGTAGTGGGTGTTTTTTTCTCCAACTTCTACGCCACTGGAAAAAGTATGATTTTGAGCCACCTACTCGAACCGCCAATGTTTTCTACACAAAAAAGGTACTCTTGGTCATAAGCTCTAAAGTTGACCGTTTTCAAGAAAAATCAACTTTCATGTTGAAAAACATGGTAAATTTTTTTAAGTAATTTTTTTCCTAATTATACAAAATTTATTTAAACGTTAAAACAAGTAACAAAACCAAACGTTGACTTCTTAATTGCAAAATAAAAAAAACAAACAATAACAATCATACTCAGTTGAATTGTTGGAAATGTCCGCCGTTAGCTTCAATGCACGCAGCAATTTTTCGAGGAAAAAACATTATTTAAACAACATGAAAGTTGATTTTTCTTGAAAACGGTCAACTTTAGAGCTTATGACCAAGAATACCTTTTTTGTGTAGAAAACATTGGCGGTTCATATATAGGGTTTTCCAATAAGAGGTGTTATTTTGATATTCAAACGAAAATGCCATTTTGTGAGATAAATGATCAGATGTTTATTTCATTATAAAGAGGAAGGTGTGCCGTTAATAATGGAAAATAACATCAGCCAAATGACCACCACGACCAACGTCTACAGGACCATATCCTTTTCATGAAATTTTCCATAACCAAATCGCAAAGTGGCTGCCCTATGTCCTCGATAGCCTCACGAATTCCATCTTTGAGTTCTTGAATCGACGCTGGGCTGTTGGCGTACACCTTCTCTTTCACGTGGCC
Source organism: Chrysolina oricalcia (assembly GCA_944452925.2). NCBI lineage: Eukaryota > Metazoa > Arthropoda > Insecta > Coleoptera > Chrysomelidae > Chrysolina > Chrysolina oricalcia. Next base: position 27,613,353 of record OX101811.2, on the reverse strand, counting down.
CCAAAGGAAGAAGTCGCAAGGTGTTAAATCACAAGATCTCGGTGGCCAATTGTGATCACCTCTTCGAGAGATAACACGGTCCGTAAAAGATGAATGGTTTCATTGCTTGTGTGGCACGTAGCGCCGTCTTGTTGAAAGTAAACGTTGTCCAGATCAATACCATCCCGTTCCGGCCATAAAAAAAATCATTAATCATCTGTCGATAGCGCAATCCATTCACCGTAACTGGTGCTCCAGCCTCATTTTCGAAGAAGTGAGGTCCAATGACCCCGCCGGACCATAAACCGCACCAAACAGTCACACGTTGAGGATAAAGAGACTTTTCAACAATAACTCTTGGGTTTTCCGAGCCCCAGATGCGACAATTTTGCTTGTTGACGAAGCCACCGAGGTGGTAATGGGCCTCATCAGTTAAGATGATTTTTCGATGGACTTCCGGATCATTTTCATGCATTTCAAGGACCCAATCGGCAAAGACACGACGTTGTTGATGATCGGCTGGCTTGAGTTCTTGTGTTAACTGAACTTTATAAGCCTTTAGATCCAAAGCTTTAAGCAAAATACGGTGTAATGACGTTTTTGGAATGCGTAATTCCAAAGAACGACGAGGAATGGACAAACCTGGGATTTCTTGAAGACTTTCGGCTACAGCTGCATTATTCTCGGCTGTTCTTGAGCGACGTGCACGGGTTTTATTCTTCACATCACTAACTTGTCCCAACAGCTCGAATTTTTCCACCAATTTCCGTATGGCGGTACGACAAGGTGCTTCACGACGACCCAAAAATGTTCGAGTTTTACGAACCGTCTCTGCCAAATTTTCCCATTTTTATAGTGAATTTTAATAATGTCAATGCGTTGTTGAAGCGTGTATCGTTCCATTTTTATCAAAGGCGTAGTTGCTACTTGTCAAATGTCAAAAAATTACAGCTCCAAAAGTTATATCTGCCGATCTAGCGGGCTATTCAAAATAACACCTCTTGTTGGAAAACCCTATAGGAGGCTCAAAACTGTACTTTTTCCAGTGGCGTAGAAGTTTGATAAAAAACACCCACTACCCCTTCAAAATCTTCACCAATTATGAATTTAAAAAAATAAAAAATCAGCACAAAACATAGCTTATTAGGAGTAGAAAAAGCCTACGAAACCTGTTTTCTGTGTGTTAAACGTTTTCAGAGATATTCGCAAAAAAAGATTATTTTTTTAAAATTTCAACACCCTGTATTTCGAAAATGGTGCATTTTAGAGGGTAAGTTAATAGAAACTTTTTTTCATATTTTTGGACGAGCTATCACATCCTGAAGTCCTGCGCATTTATTATGAAACACCCTGTATAGTCAACAATTATCCGTATACTTGAATGAATTAGAAAAAAAGCTACTGGTTTCGTACAAATAAGTATGAACCAAGCAAAAACCAGAAATTCTCAAGGAAACTTGGGACCTCCTAACAGCAAAACTGAACAGCTCTGTTGGCAATTTCATGAAAGAGGGCCAAATGATCAACCAATATTTCTAATACTTCGAGCAATGTTTCTGATACTTCGTGAAAACACCGGGTTACAGAAGACTGGGACACAAGATTTATCTTTTGCAATAGACTTGCAATGCAATGCTAAAGGAAAACTGTGCAACTGGTTATAGAACGGAAATAGATAACTCCCAAGCCAGATCTTGGGTTAATCTAAAATCTTTCCGAAAATTTTCTTCTGGAGTCTCGAAAGAGTTAATGTTATCACAGAAACGTGATCCGTTTCACCTCTTGAAATCATCATAATACCTTCTTCGCAGTTCCTTCAGGATTACAACCAATATGTCCAGCTCAAAGTGATCCATTTCTATTTTATTACGATAAAAATTTTGCAAAGGACGAGAAGGAATTATATTTTGGCTGAACACAGCTATCATCATTGACAGTTACGACAACCAAATAGGTGTTGTCTGCTCAGCGATGTTTTGGCAACGATTTATCATTACACAACGATGAAGAAACTGATAGTGAATACGATTCTGTGATTTTGTTGTTATTTAACGGCTTATCGCTTGATAACGAATGCTAACGATATCGTTGAATGATAGTGAATAGACCTGTTACTATCTATAATTTGTTCCCCGTTCCACTAACGTTTCCAGACAAAGTCCAATATCCGTTTCTATTTGAAGAAAATGGAGAATTTTATTGAATTCAGGTTAATGGCTAACACAAACACTTTGAGAACTTAATGGTCAGCCCCATTAAAGGACATTCTATGAAGGATAATCAGGTATGGATGAGAGTCAAAAACACAAGAAAATATGCAAAGTTCTAAAGTGAAACATATCAAGAAAGTCGAGTCAATTCATTTTGACCATGTTATACATGAACATAAAACATGTTTAGGCCAGCTGTAGATAAAAACGAGAGGCTCTTTTCACACAAAATAAAAGACGTAAACGGCCTATGCTACTTTTTATAAGACAGTTCGTAAATGAAAACCCCGGTTTTAGACCGTCAGATAACGACAGATTTTGCTGACTCATTTTCTCTCTTCTGGGATTTTAACCACTGGAAATTATGTCAGTGTTGAGCACAAAAATTAAAAATTTAGCGATCGGACGTGTGCTAGGCATATAGAAAATTCATTTTCCTTTTGCAGAAAAAAATTGTGTTTTTTTTTTTATTTTCTCGTTTATGGCATTTTAACACATGAATAGACATAGAAGCAATTTATTATTCTGGAACTTTCACTTCTAAAAGGTGAACTAGGCCTGGAGGGCAGGCCACTATGAAAAAAACGCACCGGAAGCTCTGCCTCTAAGGTGGTGGGGAAACGAACTAGTGTTTATTAAATTCCTGCGCACACTGGCTTGCTGTGTTTACTTTTTTGTGAACTTTGATTCGCCACATCGTGTCACATAGTCACAATAAACAGGTAATGGGCATAAACACATTATTTTAAAAATATGATGTTCCGTATTCAAATTCGAATGATCATCCGATTATGACACAGCAAGCCAGTAGACGTGGGGGAATTACGCAGTTAAGATATTTAACTTATAGGGGTTGAGGCAAAATAGCTTGAATTATCTTTACAACCCCTATCAGTCACAATAATGCCCAAAACTATTTTTTTTCACTCTATAAAAAATTATTTAAAAAAATAAATTATTTGGTTCCAATATTACTATCACACTTCCGACTTTTTTATGGCCTAAGAATGAAGTTTGCAATGCATGTGCCAAATCCCATGGAGAAAGAAATGAGCAATTTTATATTTATTAATTTATCGCAGCAGAATTTTCAAATAATTGTATTTATTTATGCAGTGTGACCCATTTAAAATGGAAGTACTCATATCAAACTTTAAATTTTCAACCCATTGGAATGTTTTTTCTTTCAATAGGTAGACATTCAAAAAGTTCATCAGAACACCAAATTTAATGAGTAATTCTTCATTTTCTGGGCCAAATGTTCCCCTTTTTTAAGCTTAAAAATCTAAAATAATTTTTTTAGAAAAAATCACACCAATCCACTGGATTCGCGACATTTTTAAATAGTTCTTGTTGAAAGTTTGTTGAAACTCGTCCATCAATAGAAAGTTATAAAAATTAAAAAAATATGCCGGTTAATCAACCCACCAATTCAATTTCAGAACTCTTATCAAAATTTGGAATACACCAAGAAGTCTCGAAATATCACTGGTCAGAATTTCATCAACATCTATTCATAAATAAGAAAATTACAGGATAACAAAATTTGAAAAATATTTTGATGGAATTTCATGAAAATATCATTTGATTTAATGATTTTTCATTATTATTTATCAATAGATTTTGATGAAATTCTGATCAGTGATATTTTGAGACTCCCTGAATCCAGTGGTGTATTCTGAATTTTGGATAAGAGTAGAAATTGAAATGGTGGGTTGATTTAACCGGCATATTTTTTAAATTTAATTCTCCCATAACTTTTATATCGATGGACGAATTCCAACAAAATTCCAAAATTAACCATTTGAACATGTCACAATTCCAGTGGTGTAGTCTGATTTCTTCTCAAAAAATTGCTAATAAACTTTTCAGTTTTTTACCTCGAAAAAAAAAAAAGAACAGTTGGCCCTGAAAATGAAGATTTATTCATGAAATTTGGTTTCCCAGTGGACTTTTTGATTACCTACCTAATGACAAAAAGCATTCCAATCGGTTGAAAAAAGTATGATTTATAAGGGTGTTTCCATTTTAAATGGGCCACACTGTATAAAACATCGATATCATGTTTCCGACTTATAGATTTTTATTTCTGGTCTTGAAATACTATTTTCTCCTCACATGCCAATTCCCATCAACGAGAAAATGAAAAAAATTCCATAAATTTTCCTACAACTTTACAACTTATGGCTTTTCTTGAGGTACATGCAAAGCTTATGGGAATTTTGTTATGATGTTTATCCATCAACAGAATCATATGGTTCAAATGCCATAAACGAGAAAGTGTGCCGGAAAACGAAAACAATTTTCACGAAATTTTCCGTCCGGAAAATATACTTCAACAGCTGACCGGCTTATAGGAAATTTTTTTCGGGTTCCTAACGATATTAAATTTCATTCTGTTGATTGCCATAAGCGAGAAAATGCATCAGCAACCAACTATTTTTTCACAAGATCGCGCCCCTATTTCAACCCTTTAAGCACGTGCAAACCTTATGGCATTGGTTGTTCACTATTAGATTGTTATACCTATTCATGTGTTAAAATGCCATAAACGAGAAAATGAAAAAAAAACAATTTTTTTCTGCAAAAGGAAAATGAATTTTCTATATGCCTAGCACACGTCCGATCGCTGAATTTTAATTTTTTGGGATCAACACTGACATAATTTCCAGTGGTTAAAATCCCAGAAGAAAGAAAATGAGTCAGCAAAATCTGTCGTTATCTGACGGTCTATTTTCGCCCCAGCAAAATTACTTTGTGGAATTTTTTAAACAAGAAGTAGTGAAAAAATTACAATTTTTTTGTTTTTTGCGAATATCTCAAAAAGTATTGGAGGAATCATTCTACAAACTGGTTTTCTATACAACCAGATCGGTGCATTTTTCACTGAGAAAATCCGGGAAAACCTCGAAAAAGAGACCATTTTTCAAAGATTCGTAATTTTTATAAATCTGAAGCTGGACAAACAATATTGCGGAAACTGATATACAGTGTGTCCCACTTTGAGCAGCCACACCCTCATATTTCGTTGAGCATGAAATAATTCGAAATTTTCTTTGACTCAAGTTGTAGTACTCGGAAATACCTACCTTTATGTTTACGGAACCTTTGTATATCCATTTTCCACGGCTAACTACGACCAAATAAAAAGTGAAAAATTGGGAAAAACATACTAGGCATTTTTTTATCGCAAAAATAACACCAGATTCTGTTTCAGAACACCTTGAAACCCCCAAATCTCAATGCTTGAATCATTTGAATATACAGGGTATCATCTGATGCTAGTAGCATTATCAACTTTAATCCATAAATAATGCTTGGAAAATTTCCAAAATGTCTTCTCTTGTCACAGAATTCCCAAAAATATTTAACTAATACTTTGAAAAATAGCAAAATATCACTTTTCCAAGGCTAACTCTGATCAGAATGAATGATACCCTGTATATTCAAATGATTCAAGCATTGAGATTTGGGGGTTTTAAGATGTTCTGAAACAGAATCTGGTGTTATTTTTGCGATAAAAAAATGCCTAGTATGTTTTTCCCAATTCTTCACTTTTCATTTGGTCGTAGTTAGCCATGGAAAATGGATATACAAAGGTTACGTAAACATAAAGGTAGGTATTTCCGAGTACTACAACTTGAGTCAAAGAAAATTTCGAATTATTTCATACTCAACGAAATATGAGGGTGCGGCTGCTCAAAGTATAATACTGTATAATAACATGTGGTTCAACTGTGCGCAAGATGGTTTCTGTTCGATTGAGTAGTTCTTGCACAATCGCTTTATAAACAATTTAAGGGCAAATCTTTCTAAATGCGCCGATTAAAGGGAAATCATCTTATTCAAATTCTGTGAACGGCATTTGGAAGTAGAGATCAATATCTACAATTTGCATATTTTGGATTTTCACCTGAGAGGTGGGAAATGTTTTGAAAATGTCACAGGAAGAAATTAGCTTGATAGTAATCAATTGTAAAAATGTACCATGGATCCTGAACTATATTGAATTCTTTACATAGCGAGTGAAAATATGTTGAAAATAATATAAAAATCCTATCTGAATTGTTTGTTAAAATAAAAACATCCAAACTCACCTCAGTACACATACCTAAAATATCTAAGAATAACCCGTTTAAATATAACTATATAATTACAAATATGTAGTAGAGAAATTTGAATAGAAGCCAACACTTTTGGTTCGGAAGCAGTCAATCTAATAACGTGCGTTTCTCCATATTTTATTTCCTAACCGAAATACGCCATGACCAAGTTCCAACCCCAAGTCTGATGCCGCAAATCTCCATCAGAACGGGATTTACGGAACCGTGTAGGTCCAGTTTAGCAATCACGTGATTGACAAACAGCAATGTGAATGGTTCCCAACCATTACGGCTCCGAGTTACAATTTATAATAATGTGCAAATCATTACAGTTTGATCTTCTTCGATATCGGTGCATAGAAGTTACGTAATTTTTTATTGGAAGTTACCTTAGATTGCCGAAGCGAGATGAGCCACATAAAATTAGCGCTATAGCTTGGTAATATGAAATTTAAAGGTCCACACATAATTGGCGTTAGATTGGCCACATGAAATTGGTGCTAGACTGGCCACATAAAATTGTCGCTAGATTGGCAACATAAAATTATTGGCCATTAAAAATGGCGCTAGATTGGCTTCCTAAAAATGGCGCTAGATTGGCTTCCTAAAAATGGCGCTAGATTGGCCACATACATTTGGCGCTAGCTTGGTAATATAAACTTTGCGCTAGAAGGGACACATATAATTGGCGTTAGATTGGCCACATAAAATTGGTGCTGGATTGGCCACATAAAATTGTCGCTGGATTGGCCGCATAAAATTGTCGCTAGATTCGCCACATAAAACTAGCGCAATATTGGCAATATAAAAATGGCTCCAGATTGGCAACATAAAAATGGCGCTAGATTGGCGATCGATTAGCCACAGAAAAATGGAGGCATTACTCAGATCTTATCAATGAGTCGGTTTTTCAAAATCGAACGATTGGTATCTAAAAGCCTTTTACTTCAAACAGTGTTGCCAGTTTCTGTACAAATTCATTTAACAACATTTCAATTTCTCGAAGTGCGTTATCTGGATTGGATGAAGAATATGCCGAAGATTTCAAATCAATAGTTGGACTAAAACAAAATGGCTTCGTAGCGAGAAAGAAGCGAAATGCAATTGCCGCAGTGCAATTACCTCTGTAATTTTTCGATTTTTGCATTCCTCTTATGACAAATTTTATATATGACGGAAATATTCTCTATTTTTTTCTCTCTCTTCAAAATTCTCTAAACAAGTGTCGAATGACGAAAACATATTGGTCGTAAAAACTCCTATTTTTCATAAGCCAGAAAACTACCTCCTAATGATGAATAATTTTCTCGGTAATACACTGATATTTTTAGTTGGTTTTTATTTTCTACATACGAAAATTTATTTAACTATTGTCGAATAATGAAAACATATTTGTCGAGAAACGCTGAAATTTCTTGAAGCAAAAAAACTACCTGTAATTGTTACACTATTATTTTCTGTCTTTCAGCAGTACCTACGCACGGTATGAGGAATAATTAATATTTTTTATTCAGGGTTGTTTCGTTTTAAACATTTTGGTGTAATCAACTGTTTTAACATGTTTTAAACATTTGTTTAAGTTTAAAACAGTTTTTGTTTAAAATAGTTTAAAGCACTTAAATTAAACAAGCGTTTTTTTTAAATTTTCTTTATTAATATAATGAATAATAAATAAGCTTAAAAATAACTTTTTAGAGAAAAGCTTTTATTCAAAAGCATTAAAAAGAAGAAAATTAATTTTTAAGTGAATTAAACCCATTATTTTGTTACATTATAAAATTTCAAATGATGTAAAAGCTTGTCGCGAGAAGTATCTATGTATTTCCTATTGTAAATTGAATTTAAAATTATCTCAAGATTTATTCTCGCGACAATCTTTTATATCATTAGACATTTTATGAAGTAATAAAATGATGATGATGATGGTTTAATTTACTTTAAAATTCATTTTCTTCTTTTTAGTGCATTTAAATGAAAGCTTTTCTCTAGAAAGTTATTTTTAAGTTTATTTATTTATTTCTTTTTTTAGTTTTCTGAGGATATGTGTCTTAATCGTTTCATTTAAATTAATGCATCATAGTTGCAAGGTCGCCTGTCTGTTAATTTACCATTGGAAAATTTTCCGAATTTCTACGCGTTCTCTATCTTGCTTTCGAGGGGGGAAGAGGGTAACTTTTTTTGAAACCGTATTATTCAGTGGTCAGATAATTTTCACTATTTTTACGGATTTTTTCGATTTCTATTTCGCGAGTTTTACTAATTTTTTTTCGTGACAGAAAAGGGGGCGAGCCGCCCGATCGATTTTTTTCATCATTATTTTCCATGTATGAAACTGTTGAAACATTTTCCACATTCCTTTGCGTTCTCTATCTAGCTTTTGAAGGGGACAGGAGGGTGTTTTTTTACCCGAACGGAAACAATATCGGAATTATCAGACAAGCGGATTTAAATTCGGAAGTTAGTTTGGAATCAGTTTATGACAAGAATGACATTTGTGACGCCATCACTTTCCTCGTCTATTGGTTTTCTTATTTCGGGAACTCACCGGCACAGCCTCACGGCGGTGGCGCGACGTAGTTCGTAACACAGCTGATCGCGACAGTAGTGTACAGAGTCAGACTTCAAAAATGGTATCTATTATTTAGATATTTAGTAGAGTAAAGAAAAATAAATCAAACATTTTAAATTAATATTATGTTTGAGAAAAATATGATTTGAACATTGTCTTTTTCTTTTTTTATTTGCTTTTTAAAACATAAAATTTAAAAACAAAAAAAACATGTTTAAACCAAAAAAAACGTTTAAAACAAAAAACACGTGTTTTGTATAAAATTAAAAAATACTTTTTTTCAACCCTGTTTTCAATCGTAAATTCATAGAACAATTGTCATTAATTTTCTAGTAGCAAAAAAGTTACGTTTTAATGCAGAATAATGAATTGTTGTTGTTGAAATTGTTTTTTCCGTTAACCAGCTGTCGTCCCCTTACGATCGGCAACCCTCAGAAGTCGAAACTTGTGCGAGCCAATGATTAACGAGGTCTTACTTCTTTACGTGCGATTCCTAGCACTTTCTCGGGCCATTAGAAAATTGTCTGCAGTCGCCATGGTTTGAACCATCGCCGACTGGCAGCCAAAGTGATTGAAACAATGTCGCTTCAACCACTCGGCTACCTGGCCCCTACATACATCAATTTTCTGAGTAATGTACATTTCATTTTTTCGAATGAGAAAAATGTATTTGCAGTGAAAACTCTAATTTTTTAAAAGCCGGAAAAAAACGTTGTGTAGGTACTGCGACTGAAAATGATAGAATTTCAACAATTACAGGTATTTTTCAATTTCAACGTTTCACGACAATTAGGTTTTCTTCACTAAACAATTGTCGGTGTAGAAAAAATAAATCACCTAAATTATGTTTGTATATTTCAGAGAAAATGGAATATATATCTCCTATTATTCAGCATAATGAAATAGTTATTTACCTAACAAGTGCGGAAAGTAGTACTTCTCCGCACGAGTTAGGTACAATGTTCCGCACGAGTTAGGTACAATGTTTTTCCTACGAGTGTTTTTGTCCATCTTATTTATGAAAAAAAAAAGGTTTTTATTAAACAAGATTTTATAATGCTACAAAATGACACATAAGACAGAATAGTTACATAGATCATTTAGTTAGTCCTAAATATCCTCATTTTCAACAATATAAAAAGCGAGCGGAAAAGTAACTTTTCAGCACTAGTGCGGAAAAGTAACTTATCCGTATGATTTTATCTTCCCGCGAGATTTATAATATGAGATCGAATCTAGTCTATTAACGACTGTTTGATAATAACTTTCCGATATTCTGTAATTTTCATAAAATTAATTTCAAAATATAAAGTAATTAAGACATTATCAAAATAAATAGTGATATTTAAAATTGAAAATTTGACAGGATTTGATATGGTATTATAGCAATTAAATTAATATCTGAAATAGCTCAGTTGGTAAAGTAGGGGAGCAGTCGTTCTACGCTGGTTAATGGTTAATGGGGTAGGTGGTTCGAATCCTAGGGAAGTTACTTTTTTTTTTTTGAAATCGATGAGAGTACTTACTGTTCAATTTTCGTTATATTTTTCAATATTTGTATACTCAATGACGACATGAGTGTTTTTGATAGAATCTGTTATGAAAAAAATAATTCGCTCGTACTACAAAATTTCATATACCTACCTACTCGTGGGAAATGTATGTCATTTCATGCTCATTGTACAATATACTAATCTTGAGTTAAAATATTGTGCTTTAAAGAGAAAATCTTGCGTAAAAGTAAAAATCGTGTGGAAAAGTCAATCGTGCGGAAAAGTAGAACTTTCAAAACGAAAAATCGTGCGGAAAAGTAACTTTTCCACACGCTCGTAGGAAAAGTAATTTACCGGCTTTTTAAAAATGGTAATTTTTATGACAAATACGTTTTCGTCATTTGATAATTGTTCAGTAAATGTTGAAGCTAGAAAATATACTAAACAAAGTTACTTGAGGTACGTTGCTGGGAAAATTTAATTGTTCTATTGTTTTGTACTTACTAAAACGTACTAACTGCCCTGTGGTCCGGCGACTGATAAGCCGGTGGTTTCACGACAAATATTATTTTGATCATACGACAATAATTGTACAATAAATTTACGACCGAATAAATACAAGTAAAGGTCATTCAGTGCCTAGGTACTGCGGAGTACTGCTGAATATGTTTTGGTCATTCTCCCTCGTCAAATACGTTTAAAGTAAGCTTTCAGCTCCTGAAGACGCTAACTTTGTTGGCGAAACGCGCGTCGAGTATGATTTTGACGTAGTGTTGGTGTTTGGATAGTTTCTGTTTCTTTAAATATGTTTTATGGTGGATTTATGCAGCAGTCATAAGTCATAAGTTTTATGTCATAAGGAAGAATATTCGTCAATGATTGGTTGATCCGTTTACTCCAACCAATCATTGACGAATATTCTTCCTTATGATTTAAAACTTATGACTGTGCATAAATCCACCATTAGTCATTGATATATTTAGATCAGTGAAGCGCAGAAAAAAATAACAAAGTTTCATGAATTTATTACAGTAAAATTGAATTTCTCTATTTTTCACAATGAGTTTTTCATTTGTTCAAAAAAAAATGCACAACCAATAAAATTATATTTGACAGTTATTTCATGAAGAAAGCATACATGGTCGTTATATTCATGTGGGATTGCCAACAACGCAAAATTTTCCTAAATTCCAATCAAAAAGACAAATATGTGCTATAAGGAATTTTTTTCTGGATCGTTTTTACGTCAAATATACTTCGACGACAATTTTTGGTTAACACAGTGATGAAATTTCATGTGTCTAGTTATTTCAATGACAGTGCTAACTTAATATAAAGTTACCACAGCCACCATCCATGCGATGGATACCGTCTCGCTACTTAACTTATTGACGATGACCAAGTAATTGTTGCAAATTCTTAAAAGATATGATGAGAAAACTTAAAGAAACAAATAATGAAAAAAAACTGAACTATACATATCTGTACCTCAGAGCCAGATAGACGTAAGTCCAAAAACAGCGATTTTCAGGTTATTGGTGGTTTGCACATAATATAATTTCATGGTCCATCCGGCCGTAACGAAGTATGTTCTCTAAAGATTCATCCTTTGTTATTAGGGATGTACCTAATGCTGAACCAGCATTTGTAGCCCACACAAAAAAAATCATGTGGGAATTTCTAACACATTAATTACAATTTATTACAACAAAACCGGATTTTTTTACAAGCGTGGATTTCTGAAAAATGGGGCGTGGTGCAATATTAGACTAATGCTACACCACACCTACGCTACAGAAAAAAAAATATATGAGAATATCTTACACATTAATTACAATTTATTACGACAAAATTTGATTTTTTTACAGGCGTGCAGACTAATGCTACACCACATCTTCACCTCGAAAAGAATATGAGCATCTCATTACGAACAGAAATTCTTACTAATCAATTACAAACGCTTTATGTGAAAATAAACCTGAACAAATACACCAAACTATTATATTGGGTAACAAAATTATATTCTATTCGGGTACCAATTTCTCACACCACCCCACACCATGAAAAATTACTTCTAGTGATGGAATGAATCATATTTGAGATATCTTATGTACATCCGAATTTATTACACTGCTCATCACCGTTGAGAATTATTTTATTTGGTCAAACCACGCGATTCATGTGTTTCAATTCGAGTCCCAATTTCTTAGACCACCCCACATTATAAAAAATCACTTCTAGTGATGAAATGAATCATATTTCAGATATCTCATCTACTCCAGAATTAGTTACAGTGCTCAACAAGGTTGAAAATTATTTTATTTGGCCAACCCACGCGATTTATGTGTTTCAATTCGAGTACCAATTTCTTACACCACCCCACACTATGAAAAATTACTTCTAGTGATGGAATGAATCTTATTTGAATTTTGAGATATCTTATCTACATCCGAATATTTTACACTGCTCATCACCGTTGAGAATTATTTTATTCTGTCAAACCACGCGATTCATGTGTTTTAATTCGAGTCCCAATTTCTTAGACCACCCCACATTATAAAAAATCACTTCTAGTGATGAAATGAATCATATTTCAGATATCTCATCTACTCCAGAATTAGTTACAGTGCTCAACAAGGTTGAAAATTATTTTATTTGGCCAATCCACGCGATTTATGTGTTTCAATTCGAGTACCAATTTCTTACACCACCCCACACTATGAAAAATTACTTCTAGTGATGGAATGAATCTTATTTGAATTTTGAGATATCTTATCTACATCCGAATATTTTACACTGCTCATCACCGTTGAGAATTATTTTATTCTGTCAAACCACGCGATTCATGTGTTTCAATTCGAGTCCCAATTTCTTAGACCACCCCACATTATAAAAAATCACTTCTAGTGATGAAATGAATCATATTTCAGATATCTCATCTACTCCAGAATTAGTTACAGTGCTCAACAAGGTTGAAAATTATTTTATTTGGCCAATCCACGCGATTTATGTGTTTCAATTCGAGTACCAATTTCTTACACCACCCCACACTATGAAAAATTACTTCTAGTGATGGAATGAATCTTATTTGAATTTTGAGATATCTTATCTACATCCGAATATTTTACACTGCTCACCACCGTTGAGAATTATTTTATTCTGTCAAACCACGCGATTCATGTGTTTCAATTCGAGTCCCAATTTCTTAGACCACCCCACATTATAAAAAATCACTTCTAGTGATGAAATGAATCATATTTCAGATATCTCATCTACTCCAGAATTAGTTACAGTGCTCAACAAGGTTGAAAATTATTTTATTTGGCCAATCCACGCGATTTATGTGTTTCAATTCGAGTACCAATTTCTTACACCACCCCACACTATGAAAAATTACTTCTAGTGATGGAATGAATCTTATTTGAATTTTGAGATATCTTATCTACATCCGAATATTTTACACTGCTCATCACCGTTGAGAATTATTTTATTCTGTCAAACCACGCGATTCATGTGTTTCAATTCGAGTACCAATTTCTTACACCACCCCACACTATGAAAAATTACGTCAAGTGATGGAATGAATCATATTTAAGATATTTCATCTATTCCAGAATTAATTACACTGCTCATCACGGTGGACAATTCTTTTATTCTCTCAATCTACGCGATTTATATCTTTCAATTCGAGTTCCAATTTCTTACACCACCCCACACTATGAAAAATTACTTCTAGTGATGAAATGAATCATATTTAAGATATCTCATCTACATCCCAATTTATTACGCTGCTCATCACCGTTGAGAATTATTTTATTCTGTCAATCCACGCGATTTATATCTTTCAATTCGAATACCAATTTCTTACAACAACCCACACTATGAAAAATTACTTCTAGTGATGGAATGAATCATATTTAAGATATCTTATGTACATCCAAATTTATCTTAAATATGATTCGTTCCATCACTAGAAGTGATTTTTCATAGTGTGGGGTGGTGTAAGAAATTGGTACTCGAATTGAAACACATGAATCGCGTGAATTGACCAAATAAAATAATTTTCAACCTTGTTGAGCAATGTAATTAGTTCTGGAGTAGATGAGATATCTGAAATATGATTCATTTCATCACTAGAAGTAATTTTTCATAATGTGGGGTGGTGTAAGAAATTGGAACTCGAATTGAAACACATAAATCGAGTGGATTGACCAAATAAAATAATTCTCAACGGTGATGAGCAGTGTAATAAATTCGGATGTAGATAAGATATCTCAAATATGACTCATTACATCACTAGAAGTAATTTTTCATAGTGTGGGGTGGTGTAAGAAATTGGTACTCGAATTGAAACACATAAATCGCGTGGATTGGCCAAATAAAATAATTTTCAACCTTGTTGAGCAGTGTAACTAATTCTGGAGTAGATGAGTTATCTGAAATATGATTCATTTCATCACTAGAAGTAATTTTTCATAATGTGGGGTGGTCTAAGAAATTGGTACTCGAATTGAAACACATGAATCGCGTGGTTTGACAAAATAAAATAATTCTCAACGGTGATGAGCAGTGTAATAAATTCGGATGTAGATAAGATATCTTAAATATGATTCATTCCATCACTAGAAGTAATTTTTCGTAGTGTGGGGTGGTGTAAGGAATTGGTACCCCAATAGAATATAATTTTGTTACTCAATATAATACTTTGGTGTATTTGTTCAGTTTTATTTTTACATAAAGCGTTTGTAATTAATTTGTAAGAATTTCTGTTCATAATGAAATGCTCATATTCTTTTCGAGGTGAAGGTGTGGTGTAGCATTAGTCTAATATTGCACCACGCCCCATTTTTCAGGAATCCACGCTTGTAAAAAAAAACCGGTTTTGTTGTAATAAATTGTAATTAATGTGTTAGAAATTCCCACATGATTTTTTTTGTGTGGGCTACAAATGCTGGTTCAGCATTAGGTACATTTATTAGGGACGGTTATAAGAGCGTAAGTCCTAAGCTTTATTCGAGCCAAAAGAACGTAAGTCCATTCAAGACCTAATGGCTCTGAAATTTATCCAATACACATAAAACGTTAAGTCCAATTATTGGACTTACGTTCTTCTGGCAGTAGTTTCGATAGATAGAGTTCTGTTCCAAGTCCAGTTACCCTCTTGTTTTAGCTTGTCAGTGGTTAGATTTAGTCACGATAACCATATAAGAATGTTGTGTATGACTAATGCTGTCTAGAAACAAATTTTTGTTTACAACTTATTTTAATGAATATATTTTTCAATAAAAATAGCATACCTACCCCTAATATTTTTAGGTTTCATTATCCCTACATTGGATGTTATTGTATTAATCATCAATACCAAACCCCATATTAATGTAGGGTTGGGTTAACAACTATAGATAATTTATCATATTCAGTATGTACCTGCCTTTAATCCTGGTAGTTATTAATAATTATTGATGATACTTGATACAGTGGATATAAATGGAAGTTCTTAAATTATTGTATTCATTTGAAAAAGCCTTGTGAAGATCGAATTATCGTCTCGTGTGTAGTTTATATTATTATAAAGATTGTATATTTGGTGTATAACAGGTGTTCACGTATATTCTGGAATATTGAAAGATGAGTGGAAGCAGAGGCAGATTGATTCTGTCAATGATCGAAAGTGATATTAATCAACAAGAAAATTCACTTTCTAGAGAATCGACTCCGGCTCCATCGCTAACAGAATTAACGGTAAGAATGAAACAATTTTTGAATGAAGCTTCTCAATCCTAAACTTTTTCTGTTTCAATATAAAAGTAATAACTATTTTTTTCAAGGCACTGTATCCTAGTTTTGTGGACAATTTTCTATCTGATGGTTCTGAAACAGAAGAATTTGAAGTAGAAGTACGTACGGAGGACCAGTTCGAAGAAAACCTATTTTCAGAGGAACACTTCGAAATTGGTGTACGGGCAGTGGACCAAGCTCCAGCGCAAGGACCAGCTGGTTATTACCTTCAATTGGCAGATGACGAGTCCGTTGAGCCTACTTATTCTTCTGATGTATCCTCAGTGAACGACTCACCCTTGAGGGATACAGACGATGACCTTGATGATCCTACGTTTTCTCCTGAAGCAGCTTCAAAACATTATTCAAGTTCAATGCATTCCTTTACCGCAGACCCAGACATTTTTTTGAATAAAGCTGAGGATAATGCAGTTACTCTGGTCCCGTATAGTGATACTGATACGGAAGATGATCAAAATATCAGTATGCAAAATAATAAACAAGGCAAGAAACGAGTAAGAAATGAAAACACCTGGAAAAGGAACGTGAGGAAAAAGGGTTGGCTATGTGGAAAGGAATATGTGAATACAAAAAATGTACTCACAAGTAAAAAATCTCTGAAGCCTCCCTGCCATGATAAGTGTCGCCTGAAATGCAACGAAAGGATTACAGGAGACCAAAGGTTGAAAATACATTCTGACTATTGGAATGCGGAGAGGAGCTGGGACTCAAAACGTCAGTTTGTGATCTCTTGTATAAGAACTAAGCCTGTTGTTAGACAACGGAAAAGAGAAGGCACAAGAACAGGCAAAACCAAGAGCCACTCATTCATTTTTAATTTGAATTGTAAAGAAGAAGTCGTTTGCAAAACTTATTTTCTAAACACACTTTCCATTTCGGAAACATTTATGAGAGTTGCTTTGAAAAAAAGCAGTGACGTTGGTTTAGTAACACCAGACCTTAGAGGAAAACATATCCCTGCAAATAAATTGTCGAGTGAAAGGTTAGAACGGATCAGAAGCCATATTTCGAAGTTTCCAGTTTACGAAAGCCACTATAGCAGGCAAAGATCCAAGCGTAAGTATTTGGGGAATCATCTGAACATTTCCAGGATGTACTCATTGTATGTAGATGAGTGCAATCAAGAAAATCTTATGCCAGAAAAGATGTGGGTTTATTCCAAAGTATTCAATGAAGATTTCAACTTGTCTTTCCACTTACCAGACAATGACACTTGTGATGTTTGCGATAAACTTGACTGTGAACTCAAATATGAAAAGAATGATGAAACTCTTATTGGACTCACTCTGCAAAAAGAAAACCACCTTAAAGATGCAGCACATAGGTATAAGTTCTAATATTATTAGGACGGGGAAAATTAATTCTGGACTGAAATTGGGAGAAATGAGAAAGTGTCATGAATATAAGTATTTGAAACGTGTATACAATGATTTTTCAAATATCACATGTTTTTGAAGTGGAAGTTTTCATAAAAATAATTGAAAAGTAAGCAAATGGACTAAACTTTTCACGTATGAATCGCGTTAATTCATCACTCTAACTTCCTGGTAATGAATGCATGCCATCATGACGTATTTCCCGGTATCTCGTTATGATGCCGTTCACATAAACAGATGAGTCATTTCTTAATGAATATTATGAACGGATCCAACGGTGGACCTCAGAACAGCAGAACTATTTTCGTGATAACGATAAATGAGGAAACCATTAATACGTGACACCAATAAAATGAAGAATCAATCTATCTCTGATAGATTTCGATTCTACCATTTATACTTCTGTTGACATTCAATATGTCAATTTTAGGTCTTGTGATGTTTGGATTCTACAATTTTAATTCTTACGCCTTTCGAATATGACGCTGTGCATCCAATTACTTCGGATATTTTATCATTTTTATAGACTATTGCAACTGTAATTTGGTTTGATCGAATAAAAGTCTCATTTTCATTTAGTCTCCCTTATCATGGTATTCGAAATTTATCTTCTTGTAGTAATGTTCTGTTCTTCGAATTTCTGTTCTTCGAATTCCAGTTCTTCAAAAGTCCAATATAATTATTTAGGATTCTGCGATATCAGTTTTTGATGAAAATTGGTTATGGTAATGTATCGTTTTTTTAACTTTAATTTTAACAGACTCCTGAAGGTTCCGTCAAACCGACGCGGGAACGGAACTTTGGAACCGTGCAAATTGCTAGAAAAACAGTACACGTAGCAAACCATACATATTTCGTTGCTTGTATGCATTTCGAAATACGAATAATCACACCGGTATGTCCCACTCTGGATTTTAGTATCGGATTGATCTCGTTCCCGCTCCCGCGTTCCCGCGTCGGTTTGAGGAAACCTTAAAGCCGTTACAAGGTCTACGACTCATATATTCAGATAATTCTCTGACAAGGCAAATTAAAGAATATGTTCACTCAGTCAGGGAAAAATCCAGACGATTGGAATTCATGTGGGTCCCGTCACATGTTGGGATCTCTGGCAATGAGCGGGTTGATAAAATTGCAAGTAAAACAATGAATGAACCAACCATACAAAGCAAGAGGGAGTACCTTATACTGATCTGAAGAAATACATGAAAAATGTGGTCTCTAACTACTGGTCATCTGTGTGGACAGAATCTGGAATGAAACTGAGAGAAATCAAAGATGACATCAAGCCTTGGAGAAACATCCCTAACCAACGAAGACACCAAATAATAATCACCCGTTTGCGTACTGGACATACAAAGTATATACACAAAGTATATACAAAGTATATGAACATTTGCTGAAAGGGGAAGAAGAGAAAATATTTGATATGTGTCAGGTGCCAATGTCAGTAAAATATTGGTGGAGTGTCCGAGGTTCGCGAAACAACGCCAGACGTACAATGTAAGTGCAGATTTAAAAATAACTCTTGGTGTGAACTGCAATTTTGAAAACACAATCGGATTCCTTTCCGAAATAGGTTTAGTCAGGAAACTGTAAAATTTTTAAGTACTATACGATATTCCTTATTCATGATTTATGCGATCTCGAGCTTTGTTGATACCATAAAATTTTATTTTAAATCATAGTAACTTTACCAGCCAAAATGTATTTTTATGTCACTGTTATGTTATGTTACTAATCACTCTAGTGATGGATGCAACAATAATTTTCTAAATAAAAAAAAAGTATCGGTTTTACAAAGCTATCTTTCGATTATTCTCCATTTCATTTAATTACCAGAAAATTTCAGTTTGATATTTTACCGTTCTGATATCTCATATCTAATCGATCCAATTTCCCATATTGGAAAAATAATGTAACCCTTCACGAAACCTAGAATATAGAGGACGGATTTTCCACTAAACGATAAACATGGTTGATGCAAACCTTTGGATAACCAAACTAATATATTTTTCAAATGTTCACCTGTATTTTATATAACTTTTTAATTCTTCTTATTGATTCAAAGATTAAAAAGATATGGCCAAAATCAGAGACACTAAAGTTTCGACCACTTGATTAAGGCGTTGAAGACAATTTGTGAAAAAAATACTACTCCTAGATGGCATTGAAAATGGGTTTTACAAACAGCACTAGGCGATTCACATGAGGTCTCACACGTTATTAAACTCAATTAAGGCTTGGATTCTACAATAGTGTTATTTTTTTATTCTTTCATTCCTCAGTGGCTTTTTTTTTCTCGGGATTTGTTTCATTTGGCATCTAGGACTACATTATACAGTGCAGTCGTAAATACCCCCTGCTAATTTTTGAACCGCTGTATATTGTTAAAAAATTTTGAAGAATTGAATAGGGGAAAAAATTACATTTCAACATAAATAAGGTAGTTACAAAGTTCAATTGGTAAAATTGTTCGAAAGTAATGAATTTTATGAAACTTCTGAATACACCACTGGATTCAGGATGTCTTGAAATATTACTGGTCACAGTTTCATCGAAATCTGTTCAGTAATAAAAAAGTTATAAGGGAATAAAATTTGAAAAATATATTGTAAAATGGAATTTTAACAACGTTCTTACTACATCACTGTTGATTATTGAAAAAATTATTGGGGTGAATAGTATTATAACATCTGAAAATCATGATGGTAAAAATAGTTTATAGGTATTTCTCGAAGTGGAGTGGATACATAAACAAGTACAATCAGGAGAGAACTCCTGGTTAATCTTCATGGTTGGTTTATTGATTGACGCATTTCAACGTAATTTACATGTTAACCATTTGAAAATGTCACAAATACAGTGGTGTAGTCTAAAAAAATCGCTAGTAATTTTTTTAGATTTTTGACCTTGAAAAATAAGATTAGTTGGCACTGGAAATTGAGATATATTCATGAAATTTGGTGTCCTAATAGACTTTCTGAATGTCTACCTACTGAAAAAAAATCATTCCAATCGGTTGAAAAATTTACGTTTTATAAGGGTGCTTCAATCTTAAATGGGCCACACTGCATGTCGAGATATAAAGTTCAACTTACCATTTAATTGTTGGTGTCTGGCCGTCTGGGTATGAAACATTACACGCTAGGCTGAAGCTCTTTTTTTGTTGAAAAATTACCGACTTACTGACCGGTGAAATTTTAACTGAAACAAAAATGAAATCATCAGAAACATTAGATATTTATGATGATTTATATAGACTAGACAGTTTCGATGAAATTACTAATATGTCTAAAAACCATGGTAAAATCATCGATTCGATATTGCTTTAATTTTTACAAAAAACACCTCTTGTTGGATTACGCCTTAGTTCCATATTACCGGCAAGATGGCGCTCAAATCGCAATTTCAACACTTCATTTTTATTTAGTTGATTGCCTTTGAAATATCACCGATATAACTTAGAAACATATAGCAAAACAGTAAACACACCCCATGAACATAATCGGTCAGGAGTATATGGATCAAAAATAGGAACGAAAATATGAGCACCTTGCCACCTTGTGTATAAACATAACATTTGCTAAGCCTGCCCTCTGACAGCCAATTCGAAACTACGGTGTAAACATAAAAATATATGGAGGAATCAGTTGACATGTGTCATTAGTTTGATCCCACAGTATTGCAGGTATAAGTGGCAACACGAAGTTTTTTATACATCCCAGGTTTTCATGACGTTTATGAAGATTATCGCTATTTTTAGTCTAGTTGATAAAATGAAAGCAATCTCAAAGTTCAAACTGAATTGTCGCATTAGGAAAATTTACCGATGTAGGTAAATAAAGTTTTTCAGTTAGATGTAGGAACTATTATGTGACGAATAGGATTCTCAAAAACCAATTTCACCATAACATATTTCAAAAAATGATGAATATACCTCATTGGAAATATAACGAAAGCGGCTGAGAAGTCACTTGAGAGCAACTGTTGATCATAAAAAATACATCTCCGAATATAAAATACCCATTTACGTGAATTACCGATGCCAATATAAAATAAAGTACTTCAGTTTATAGAAATATAAACATTTTCAACAAAAATTTCTCGCTTGCTGCCGAAGAAACGAAATAGTAGTTCACTGTTCACAAAGAAAATTCATATTGGATAGAATCGTAAAGAAAATGAATTATACAGGGTGACAATTTGAAAACGTACCTATAATCGGTAGAAAAAACCTAATTGATGTGACTACCGATCCAACCTTATCCTATCCTTGTGGCTCAAGTCAACCCTACCTGAATTTATGAAAAGGCGACCCCTACTTGTGAAACATCATTGGAGAGTTCTAGAAAACGCTTTCCAACGATAAAAATAATACCTCATGTTATCATTGTATATCTACAGGGTGACCCAGGGTTAACCCGCCAAACGTTTATGATCGTTTTTTTTTATATAAAAAGGAAACTTTTTTCCCAATAAGAATATGTCCTAACTTGCTTCGTTTTCGAAATACATAGTGTTCAACGTTTTCAGAAACAATCAGTTTTTATCAATTATTTAAAAACCTTTTTGCTGATTTTAGTAAAACCTGGCATGCTCATTTGCGATAAAAATGGCCTTCTTCTGATTATTTTTCGACATATCTTGCAACCAATAAAAACCATCAATATAAAGCTATGATGTACTTTCAAACCAATCACAACATTATTATAGTGGGAATTTTCTACTTAGATTATTGCCTCGGGAATATTCGTGGTATTTTGTTTTTATTGTGTGACAACAACTGATACTTTTGATTTGACGTCTGTCATCAGTTTGCATGCAAATTTAAAAATGAATTTAGATAACCGTAATGAATAAAAATGTTATATAGAGAATGTGTCTATGATTGGGGCATCAAAAAAGACACACGAGAGCTCGATAAAGTAGAAAATAATTCTCCACATTTTTTCTCAAACTTGTTGCCATTTGACAAAAGCCACTCGAGCCCTTCGGGCTCTCGTGTCTATTGCCTGGCAACAAGTTTTCGAAAAATCTGTCGAATTACTTTCACTTTATTCTCACTCTCTTGTGGTATTACAACTGATAATAAAATTATTAATTACAGTGGAGTCCCAAAGGGTAATATAATTGATATTATGACAAATTATTGTACTCCACTGGTTTTTTCATGTTTAATTTTTTTTAGGACTAAGCAATTAGAGATACAATTTTTTTGTCTGTTTTATTATTTTCGTATATATCTCACTTCATTTTTAACAAACAATTTAAAACCCGTTTCCTTGCATGTAACAGGGAAAACGTATCTGAGTGATTGATGTTAGGACAAATTTATTTATTTTAATTGTGGGGAACTATTCCACATATATTCTGTATATTTTATATAATATTTTTTCATGTAAATTTCTCATGTTATAATATTTACACACCCTGTACATAAGTAATATGTCGTATTCAAGTCTAGAGACGTTTATTGTTGGAAAGCAAACTTTTCTTTATCTAGTGAATTCAGTTGTAAAGACATTTCATTTACAACCTATCTAATATTTCTAACCGATCTAATCCGTAACTTTTACTTCAGGTCACGTTCGATGTATGAGAACAAAATCAGACACGATAGTACCTCATAAGTTCGTTCGAAGACTTCACCCGTTCAACATCAGCTTACATTTTTTACTTTTTACTCGCGATTCAAAAACTCCATTAAGTTATATATATATATATATATATATATATATATATACTACAAGCTAATTAATAAAGTTATTTATCAAAGTTATCTTCAGTGTTCGCCTTTGCAATTGAAATAAGTCACCCACGAAAAATAACAAATAGGTGATACAGTTTCCACGAACCGATATTACCAAATAATTAATCAGAAAACTGGAAAAAAATCGTTTCCAACATTTTTTTCAATGGAAAGTTCGCATTGACGAACGATATATTCTGCAGCTACACGGCACTCTAATAGTGTGATCTCTGGTGCTGCTTGAACAATTCCTTCACAGAGAGTACCTTCGTCATTGATTGGTTCAGCATAAACTTTGATTTTCTTTGCGCCCTATACAAAAATCCATAGGGGTCAAGTCAGGAGAGCGCCGAGGCCATGGAACTTAGACACATATTTATAGGAAACAAAAATCTTCTTTTTGCCTAAAAAAACCGATCCTGAACGTTTGGCAGTTTAACCCTGGGTCACCCTGTATAATGAGGCCCACGATCACCACGGGGTAGCAGAACTAAGCTAGCTATTACAAAGGCAAATCTATCGAAAATCCAAAGACTAGCTTGTGTATGCATAACAGGTGCAATGCGAACGTGCTCAATGGCCGCTATGGAAGTGATTCTAGGCGTTACATAGGGTTAAGGACAACAAACAGAATGACCAGAGAGGGAACCACCAATCGCAAGTTTCTACTATTCCCTGGAAATCACCAAACCTGGAATATGCCCCCAAGATGAGATAACAAAAAAGTTTAGCTTTGTGAAAGAGTTCAACACAAAACTGAGTAGCTAAAGTGAATGGAACAAAGACACCATCCCAAGACTCAAGAGAATAGCTATTAAATGGCACACAGATGGATCCAGAACAACAGAAGGAACTGGAATAGGAGTATATGGAATCAAATAGTCCCAAAGTCTAGGCAAATCCTCTAGCATTCTCCAAATGGAAATCTATACCATCGGAAAATGCGTCTAGTTCAATATAGAAGGAAATTTTCGCAGACAAGATAGCCAAGCAGCCATTATTGCTCTGAGCTTTCATGTAAACAACTCTCAGATGGTGTGGGAGTGCCTAGAGAAACTAAATGAACTAGATGAGAACAACACTGGTACCCTCCTACGGGTTCCGGGACACACTGTGGAGTGGGTAATGAAATAGCAAACGTACTGGCAAAAAAGGGGCTGATACATACAAATTCTGGGATCTAGACCCTTCTGCGGAATAGGCACGAGCACAATACATTATGAATTTGAAAAAAGTACTTAACAAAAGATCTCAATCCCAAAAGGAATGAGGCAGGCAAATATACTTCTGGGAAACTACAACCAGAAGAGATCAAATGACTGCACCAGCAAGAGTAAAAAAGTCTCAGAACACTAACAGGGTTAAGAGGACACCGAAACTCGGATTAGTCGAGGAAGGAGATAGCAAATTTTGCGAGGCAAATTACGAAACCTCTAACCGCATTATCTCAGAATGCATTAACCTGCAGAATCTGAGGGTAAGAAACCTCGGAGAATATCAAACAGAAGAGAGAGATCTACCTAACCTGAAGCAACCCTATATCCTGAACTTCTTGAAAGCCATAGGACTGGGGCAGCGGAGTTATGGAAACGCAAACATGCTGCTAATGATGGTCGATGTTAAGTTTTTCTTGATTTGTCTTAAGTTGTACATATATTGTACAAACAAAATCATCCTACAACATAACCCGTTTCTTCCAGATAATTCAATTGAGAACCCTAATAGTCCTAGGTACAGACATAAGAACTGGCAATCGTGTAAATCCACGTCACCCGTCTAAAATATTGTGTGTGTGTGTATTGATTGAGAGTTTGTTTTTCCAATAAGGTGTACAGTGATCGTATATTGACTTTTATTGTAAATCGATACCTTTCAATATGTCAGCATTTCCATCCGTGGATATTGTGATATGATTGAACATTACAGTTGAACATTAACTTCAACTTTCATGTGGTGAATACTGTGCTGAGTTCTGCAAAAATCATTCATTTTTGCAATTTCTTACTGAGAGACAAACTGAAACTTCATTTCAAACCACCAGCTTCAGTTCCATATTTGATAAAAGCAGAGAGAAAGGGGTTCTCGCTGACCACTTTACATCTAGAGACGGCGCGTTCCTTCACTTATGAAACGGTAATTTTTTAGTCCAAATTTTCAAATTTCACTTAGTTTTCCACTGCTTTTGGTGGGGAGGGCACATCGTATAATATTCCGTAATTCCACTGTTTTAGACGATAATGAAGACTGTTTTCATATTCTGTACGAGCGTTGACAAAACTTTGTCCGGAAATATCAAGATATGTCGCAATTCCACATTTACATAAAAAAAATGGTGCCGCTGAGTCTGGTGACCTCGGTGGCCACTCAATGGAGCATATTTTTTAATCCATTAGTTCTTGCACTGCATTGTTTGGTACATTTGATGTCGTCGTAATGAATACATTGCTTTTTTATCCCAACACCAAACCACTATTTCTAACACTTAACCACGTCTATAACATGTGGTTTCGTCTTGGGATAAAATTCCAGCGTAGGAATTCAATTTATTTGTTGTCACAAAATCTCTCTCTCTTTTCAATTATTGTCCGTCGGCTTCCATTCGGCGCCATGTGGACATGCCCCGCTGCGAGAAATCCGTTCCCATCCGGCCTCTAACCGGCGTAGACAGCAAAGCTGTATCGGGGGGACGCAGTTGTCTTGCTCTATGCAATACTGCATCCCATATTAATTTCCTCTTTTTAATTTTCAACACTTTAATCGTGGGTCGATGCACGTCCTCAGACGGCGGACATTACACACATTAACCTGACTTCCAACACAAGGCCGCCGTCTGACCTCAACCGCTGCCGGAAGTCGAATCTGTAGTCACAAAATAATAATTGTTCAACCATTGCGGAACTGCAACCGAAAATTTCCATTTTTTTAAATGTTCTAGTTCCACAAAAACGAAAATCCTGTAAGGTCCAGAAATCATTGTAAAAACCAAGAAAATTTAGGTACCTAGGAATTGGTGTTTTTCTTGATTTCTGGAGGCTGCTTGCTTTGGGGAACATCTCTAGGATATGAGTTCCATAGGTTTGTCGTTCGTTGAAAGATACTTTAGGCAAATCTCCAAATTGACGACAAAGCAGAGTGAAGACTGAACTCGTCAGGTCGAGCTAGATGAAACTGTTAAACAAGCATGTATTTTCCAATGAAGGGTAGGTATTACAAAATATCAAAATGGACAATTTCAACAGCATGGCTACTCCTGACGTACGCTATAGAGAAGAGAAACATGACTTCTGTGTGCCGTTCGTAAGAGGACGACAGCTCGGAAAAAATAATTTTAACAATTCCCAAAAAGATGGACCACTCATGATTATTAGATATGTTAGATAATAGTACAATAATGGTAAAAGCAAATAAGCTGCAGAAAAGTGCTATTTAGTGGCCACCGAGATCACAAGACTTATACATATTCTGTGAAAAGCCATGAAAAAAAAAACCTTTTTGTGGCCTACAGACTATATTGGGTTGTGACTTGAAAATGGTGGATAAAAATGAACCCAAAATCATTTCCATTACACCCAATAAAATTAGATTTAAAAAAAAATCATACATTTTACAAATTTAAAACTGTGCAGTTTTTTTATTGATATCAATAACATTATTTCTAACAATCACATTTATTCACTGAATTCAATATTTTGGCTAGCTCCCGTAGTTTACTTTATTCACAACAGGTATGTGATTTTGTGTTTATGTTACTTTGATTCCCGTTGTTTCAATCCTATGATTTCAGACCCGAAGGTACAAAAAATTACGCAATTTAATATTTCCTCATTCATGCTGAAATGAACATGTAAAACAAGAAGTATATACATTCGCTGTTTTGAATATTATAAAATGCACTGGCGATTAAAAACGACTTGTTTACTTATGTACCAGTTTTGTAATTTTTCCTAATTGATTGAAATATATCATTGTATATTTATTTTAATAAGTATTCCGTTCCAGCAAGGCTATAAAAAACAAGAAGAAAGAGATGAAGATCTTACAAACAAAATGAAGGTAGCGCATCACGGGACCAAGGCCATCAGATCTGGTCAAATAGTCTAAAAGTTTCAACAGAATTGGAGATAGCCTAGCCGAATTTAAGAAATATGAAAAGAAGATTTTTCTTTTTATTTGGATTTTTGGCATCGACTGCTATGGTCATTAGCCATGTGTTCTGGGTAGGCCTTGTTACCTTAGGAGCAGCAATGTTAATTGGAACGCAACAGTGAATCGTGCAGGACTCACCCCAGTCGAGCCACGAGATTTTAATAATTTAATCGGTTGAATCGAATAAAAAAATCTCAGCTACAACTAAGACTCGAACTCCGGACCATGTTTACTTCAATGAATTTTTTATAGTGCGTATAGTGAATTTTTTATAGTGCATGTAACCAATAACCACTAAATTTAATATTGCTTTTCTACCAACGAAATACGTCTGTCTATCATTGTTTCCTATGAATTTACTTCGGCACTCTTTGTGTAGGTAGCTAAATTCATGAACGAGTTCATATTCTGGACAGCTCGCACCATTGTACATGTTGTTATTCATCCGTTAACCTGCGATTTCTGAATAGAACGAATTTCTGTTTGTCTAACCTAATGGACTACGTCCCTGGTTCCACCCCTCTATAATCCACCCATAAACGACAAGAACACATATTTGTCCAACATTCCTGGATCATAATCTCGTGAAACCATAAACCAAACAACAAACGCAGCAAAGTACACTCATGACCTCGCTCCGATTGGAAAATACGGAGACATGATTGTTACATACCAGTTTAGTCTTGTGCGGAATTTTCTGCTCGGACTTGACGGTTAACCTATTTGGTAAATAATGTCCATAATGTATACAGCTATCTTCAAAAATATACTTCTACGGTTATCATTTGTACAGGCGTGCTAACACATGAAGGGTCGTAAAAAAACTGACTGAGTATACAGAGTAAGCGATTAAAAAGAAACATGGGACTTTTCGGGTACACCTTAGAGATGTAAATACGTACTCGAATGAGTTGGATAATCGGATTGTGCGATCCCGCACATCAGATTTCAGAACATTTCGATATTTAATCCGAGTAATGGCAACTGGCAACACTTCTCAGCACTCACTGTTTATGTATTGCATTTCAATGCTCATCCATAATTTCAGTGTCCGTCATTGATCTGACAGTCGATGTCATTCGCCGATAATTCGAAATCACGATTTCATGAATCAATGTTGTCGGTGATTTGGATTATAATTTGATTCCATTCTCGGATGCATCCGAGTATTTTAATAGTTAATTTTTGCATCGGTAGTAGACATCATTCGGAATACAGTTCATCTGGAAAACATTGTATCCCTTTACGCTGTGACCACAACAACTACAATTTTAAAGACGTATTCTTACAAAATTTAAAACAAAATTAAAACTTGACAAATATCTCTAAAAAAACAACTGGTGAACATTAATTAGTCAACGCCAATGATGTTCAGAGTCTCTAGACGTTATTTAAAGTAACAATTGAGTAATTTCCGATAAATTCTTTTTGCATTTATTTTTGTCGAATTTGTATTTTAGATTCATCGGGAAAAAAATTATCCGAAAAATTTACGGATAGTTATATGCCTCAGATCACCTATTACATTGCAATATTACGTTGATTTTGTTTGATTCCAAAACCAACGCCAGTGGATTTGACAGGATTTCGCCCTTGCTCTCAAGAAATATGCCCCCAAAATAACACTAGTACTTTGCAAGTTATTCAAACTGTCTTATAATTTGAGGCTTCCCAAAAACGGCAAATATCGTAATTCCTTTATATATTCGTAAATGTTCATGGCCGATGATCTTGTGAGATATCATCGTTAGCAGTTTCGTCGTTGCTTTGGAGACTTGCCGAACTTCCGAATGGAAATTTTTGGAACTTGTTGCCTAGGGGTGCTATCCAGAGACATGACAACATTTGGAAATTCAAGAAAATTACCAATTTTCGTGGTAATTGGAATATCACGTCATTACCCTAGATAATGCATTAATTCACTGTTTCTTCTTACACGATACTATAAACTAATACAGGACAGGCCAATTTTGTTGGGGTAAACAACTCCTTTGCGCACTGTGCCATCAGTTGTGAGTGGTGCAGGTGCAGAGATTTTTCGACAAAAGATTCTTGTACGGTAATCAAGGACCTACTGCCGTACAAAAACAACGGTATTGGGAGCTAGTATTTTCTTTTTATTCCTGCAAGTTTTTATCCTCAATTCTGGTGATTTATTACTGTACGGCATTTGTATTATTGAAATTTTATAACTGCGCAGGTTAATTTTTTAGCAACGCCGTACATATTTGCCGATACAGGGATAAGGAGCCCTGCGCGCAAATTCACACATAGACCGGTATGGTTCAAAATTATTGTAAAATGTACGACATCGATTCCACAATATATTTAACATAAAAAATTATTTTCAGAAATTACGCTGTCTAAAAATTATGGTTAATATAACATAAATGAAGAATTACCTGCATTTGGGTGTTGAATCTTATATTGTTCAAAGAAATATCATAAATTCCTGTACGGCAACCGGTTTTTAGACATAATGTGACAATTAATGTCATTAATTATTATACGGCATTCACAAAATTTCATTTGGAATATAAAATAATAATTGAAAATTACGAAGACCTTCCTTCAGATATTCATATACGATACGATACTCTGAAACCGTGTAACTTGAAAATTCGAGCTGCTTTTTCTCAGCTCAATGTACATTATTCTAAAGTAAAATTAACCTCTCCAGAGGAAAATAAATTTTCCTGTTCCGTATTAAATGTATGACGTTACAAAAAATTACATCGTTTCATAAAATAGTATTCAGATTATTGCATTTGGTGTTGTACCAAATGGCTCCTCATCCCTTTACCCGCAAATATGACGGCGTTGCTAAAAAATGTATCCACGTAGCTAAAAAATTATATTATACAAATGCCGTACAGTAAGAAATCGCCTGAATTGAGGACACTTTGCGGAAAATGAAGAAAAATTCCTTTCAGAACTGTTCTTTTGTAAGGCAGTCCTATCAATCTTGAGAAATGCTGTACTTTGTCGAAAAAGCTCTCCCCTCGATGGAAAGTTTCTTTTACCCTCGTAGTCACCAGCACCGCTCACAACTGACGGCACAATGCGTAATGGAGTTGTTTCGTATGGAACTGAGGATGTCCAAAGTTTAGGACAATTCAAGGCAAAACGTCAAACTCTAGTTCACTTCTGCAATATTGTTACTGGCATCACAGCCAAATTTAGATATTCACCTCAAAAACTGACAAATCCGCGAAGGGGTTATAATATCCTTGTTTTCTGTTTCTGCCTTCAGGAAATGGAAATATTCCTGCTTTATTCGATCGGCGCCAACAAGATATCGTCACAGCAGTAGGGAGGGGGGTGCAGAATACCACCGCTGCCGCTCTGCTTGCTGTGACGAAGAGATAATGGATTCGAGTGGAGTGCCAAACAATGAATTTAAGCGGCCGAAGAACAGAATAGACGGATTTCGCTGCAACGTTGATTGATGGATTTGAGATATCTGTCAGTCAAGTAATATGATGTTTATTTGTTTAATCAAATATCAGAGCTGGTTCTGTTGAATTTTGGCCCATCCCGTCACTTTTGAATTTTGATTATTATTCATTCTTACATTCATCAATGATCATCCGACATTCATTTTGTGTCTCCGGTTTCAAAATTCTCCGAGACAGGAGTCAAAAAAGGAAATAGGAGTGCCTAACCTTCCGGAAATTACTCTGTTGAAAGACGAATCATAAAGGCAATACATTATTATAGATAGGTATGAACCTATTATATGCATGTATCATCCCAAATTTACTTCTTGAAACATGAAGAAGATTCAGGTCCGAACTAATATTTTTAATTGCAATCTATAACCGAATGATGTGAAGAAAGAAACAGGGTATTGACAAATCGCATAAATCTATTAACAGAAAAGCTGAAAAAATCCAGAAAAACCATTACTAAAAGGAAGATGAAGTTTAAACTTTGTCTTAAGTGATTCGTGGTCAACAGAAAGTTTGCTTTATCAAAGGAGGCTACTCTTGCACTGGAAGCATCTGTCAGTGGTATTCTATGTGCACTCGAAAGACCAATAATGATCACAAATTCTTAATCAAGAGGAAAGAAAAAAAAAGAAAACTAAAATTTATAGCTGAAGTTTGAAGCTTTTCTATGAAATTACAGTTTTAAAGTAACAAAGCTTACAAATATGTGAGGAAAATATTCAATTTTGCTCTTCCTACATCTGCCACAATTAGATGATTGTCCAAAATTGATTGCAATCCTGGTTTTACAGATCAGAAATGTTTGATCATCTAGAATTTTTGTTTGTACGATATAACCCAATCTGCAAATGACTTGTCCAAGTTAGGAATTTTTTGTATTGGCGTTACAGAATCTTGTAATGTGATTTCAGTTAAACCCTTACTTATATTTTGATACCCCAGTTCTTGTTCTCTTTCTACTTTAGGTTTGATTAAAAGAAATCTTCTTGTTCCAGTTATTCTCCTATATCATTAAGAAGAACTTAGTAGTACATTCATAGACTTGGGATTTTTTTAAATTCAAATTAT
Source organism: Chrysolina oricalcia (assembly GCA_944452925.2). Lineage (NCBI taxonomy): Eukaryota > Metazoa > Arthropoda > Insecta > Coleoptera > Chrysomelidae > Chrysolina > Chrysolina oricalcia. The sequence goes on along the minus strand of OX101811.2, from coordinate 27,581,406 downwards.
ATACATTTGGGGTTTTCAAATACCTGACAATAGACGACTTTGTGATACAGAAATTACAAAAACAAATTAGAGGCACTAGCTGAAAACTTTTACGATGACGTAAGAAATGGAGATGATTATTATAATGAACAAGATAGTGACGGCGCTAGTGAACATAATGATCACGATAAGGAATCATTATTCCAAGAAATCGAAACAGAAAGTCATTCAGAACAAGAGAAAGGAGAACTCTGAAGCAGATATGTAACAGGATGAAGTTGGAAGTAATCAGAGTAAGTATTGAAAGTAATTAGAGAAAGTATTATTATGGAAAAAATCGTTGCAAGTGGACCAAATAACCATATGCTTCACCTAGTATACGAAGCTAAAATATCGTATTACATCTTACAGGAGTAAAAAGTCCATCACATGATAAATTAGCTCCTATATCGAAAATATACGACATTTTTAACAGTTATTGTCAAACCAACTACACCTGCAGTGAATATGGTGTATCAGATGAGATGTTAGTAGGATTCCGTGGTCGATACTCACTTCGATAGCACCTTAAAAGTACACAAAAAAAGTATGGAACAAATATTCTGTTTTTACGAGGACAAATCACACTACCTAATAGAATCTTTTGTGTAAGTACACAGGAAAATATAGTGAATTATAGAAAAAAAATTAGCAATGCCAAACTGTCAATATTCACTTTCAATGTGCTAACATTAGTATCGATACGGTTTACTTCCGTAGATCTAATGAATTAGCTGAAAAGTGTTGAACTTACATATATTATGTTGGAACACTTCGCAAGAACAAGCAGCTTTGGATTTACACGGGACTATACCAAGACATCTTTCATAGCAAAAAAGAGTAGGAGTGTTAGTTGTATTGAAGCACCACACGAATAGCACTGAAGAAAATGGAAAGCCCGAAATTAACAACTTCAACAATAGAAATGAAGATGAAGTTGACTTATTCGTGCCGTATTCTCCCATAAACTTCAGCAGAATCCTTCGTCGACAATTTAGCTTTAGTTTAGCAACTAATTCAGGACCATGTAAAAGTTAGATCAAATATAAAAGGATCTAAAATCTATTTTAAATAATTTGCAAGGAAACAAACCGACTGCTATGTCCGTTCCACACAAAGATACCGCAATACCAAGACGATCTGCAAGGGATGTGGAAAACGTGTCTGCGAGGATCGATCATTCTTCTTCCACTTTCAAACTTGTTCAAAAAGGATGTTTGATTTTTCTACTTTACTACCGAGGGGGAAGTAAATAGCCATTTTTTGTACACCTAATGAAAATAATGCAGTAATTAATTCTAATGAAAAATAATTACCATTAATGATGTTATATAATTCATCGGAAAATCACTGATTAAAATCCGCGTCTGCTCAGCGATCACCGAGGCGATTACTTACCGATTGTCAGACGGCATAAATTTGCCAATTTGGAACCGAAAAAAATCATATCACGGATCCCCAGAAACATAGATTTCGATTTTAAGTTGAATATGAAATGATTAATGAAGTAATGAAAATGTTATGATGTACACCTAATGAAAGAGTTACTTCCCCCTCGTTTACTACCAACTAAAATTAATTTAAGAGAATCATAAAATGGTTCGCTAGTGATGCCTGTCCGTTTTTTGACTTTGGGATTATATGTTTTTTTTGTTTCAGGAATGAAAAACATTGATATTTCTACCAACATTACACGGATGTTATTTCCGTCAACCTGTTGCACCCCTACTTGCAACCCTTAGAAGCCTTCGAGAGACTCGTGCGAGTTAGGAAAGACGCAGCCCTCAACTTTTAACATGTAATGCTATGCAAGAGACCGGTGACCATGCTGGGAATCGAATCCACGACCCTACGCTTGAGAGGCGAACGCTTATTTTTCAAATTAAAAAGGCAGTATTGACATATTTAATGTCAACTCTATTGGGGTATCTACATACATACATCTACATACCCCATTATAGTACACTTGCGACCAAATTCAACTTGAGAGTTGTAAAATATATGACATGTGGTTCGAAGAGCAAGTATGACGAATAGGTATGTCAACTCTTGAGGAAAAAACTCAAATAGCTCCTAATATCCGAGGAATTTTCAAAAACTGATCGAATGGCTGACATTGATTAGCATTATTCATATACCGGGTGTCAACAATAACACCAACTTACCCTAGTTAATAAGACATAAAATGTTACATTTTGAAATATTAGAATTTTTTTTTCAGGTATCTTTCTTTCAATCTGTATATTATTGCTTTTTCAGAATCTGGTAACATTCGAAATGTTCCTGAACTATTTATGGAATATACTCTGAATATTTTCGTTCATTAATTTTTACAGAATAACTTCAAATCCGCACTTATACTACTACTAACGAAATATTAACGAAATCCGAAAAAAATTAAATGGTTGAAAAGAGAATTGAATTCTCATTTCAACGATGTGTGACTTGACCGTTTGAAATTTTTAAATTGATGTGCCCTCTATCGAGCAATCACAATGTATTTTATTTAAAAAAATAGTCTGGGATGCCATTAAAAAAGGGGGAGGGGGGGGGGCTAAAGAAAGCCGAACTGTATATTCCATAAAAAGTGGGAATATATTACATGTACTTATAAATTTCAGTGAAACGGGGAGTTTCTCGGTATATAGTTCCTAGGTCGTATATGAATTCAATTTTCAAGTAGATATGAGTTGGTGCAATATTTGCTACAATTATCAATATCAAAATGATAAGTTTAGTAAACAACAGGATTGATTACTCGCTCTAAAGCAAATAGAGATATAAGTTAATACATGTGATTGGAACACAAATAGAAAAAACGTAAGTAAAAAAACGTACGGATATTTTATTCTTCTCGCAAGTTCAAAAAATATCATCCATGATGAATAAAAACAGGTGTTTTTATTTTACAGCAGATACGATTCTAAGGGAGCGATCTAACGAGCAAATCAAGTAGCAGCAAATTTAGCATGTCAGACGTGTTTGTAAATTATGGTTACTGTACTTCTTGTACTTCCTCAGCTGATTACCATCGGATTTAGTGGTGTGTATTATCTGGCTGTCTAATGATATCATACTACATGCTACCACAATACTGTTACGAAAACCATTCAAAACTCAGCTCAAGTGAAACGTATGGGACTCGGGAACAGAATCACTATCAAAACAGATGAAGGAAGAGGAGCCAAAACACCAAGGAAAAAAAAACACCACAGTATTCCAATCAGAGACACATGCCATAAGTACATGCATACAGATGAATCTAGACCGTGGGTTTGGAAGAAGACACATCAGCTACATTCTATCTGACAGCTAGAGCGCTATAAAAGCTCTGAACTCAATACAGATAAAGTCAAAGCAAGTCTGGGAATGTCTTCAGAGTCTCAATGAACTGTCAAAACGCAACAAGGTTACACTTGTGTGGGTGTCCGAGCATAAGGGAATTGAAGGCAATGAAAAAGCAGACCAACTTGCAAAGAAAGCCTCTGTATCACCATTCACAGGTCCAGAACCAGCGTTTGGAGCAAAACTCGATGCGGTAACCTAATCAACGAGTGGGAGATATCAAAACACCAAACATCGTGGGACCAAATCGAAGGGCATCGACACAGCACAGCCATGGTGAGGCACCTGAGCCAAACACTGACGGCTGACACACTCAACCTCAACAGATCTAAGATACGCTTACTAACTGGACACTGCGGCCTTAGGAAACACCTTCACACCATGAGAATAAATAGAGAAATCGTTGACTGTAGACTCTGTGGTGACGAGGAGGAAACAGTCACTCACACCATCTTCGAATGCGACGCGCTACTCAACAAGCGCAACAGAATATTCGGACAGATCAACCTAGAAACAGGCATGAATCCGAAACACCTAGTAAATAGACTACTAAACCTAGTGAAAAACACAGGCCTATTTTACTAGGAACAACTGACGACAGAACAATACAATAGACCCTAGCTGGTCTTAGCGTTAAGGGAAACCTCAAAGGTAAACCCGGTATCTCGCTCGTCAGCCTTTAACCAACCAACCAACCATCTGCTATCCCCTTAAGCGCAGCAACCTGCAGAACTTTTGGCGAGACTTGTTCGAATTAACAAGTCTATCATCTAAAAAGTCGTTAATTAACGAGTCGTTGATCAACGACTGTAGTTCAGTTTACGATTACGACAATATAAACGACAATTCAGAAATTCGTATTCTGTAAACACTGTCGTTACGGCTTCAGTCATTACCAAATGAATAACGACAAACCTGAATTTTTAAACGGGTAGTACACGCAAATTCATGTTTTGTGATTGAGTGATTTAGTCATCTTCCAGGATATTTCATAATATACAGGATGTTCCATTTGAAAAAACGCACTTTCAACCCTTTTTGTATCTAGCAGTAAGATCATGATTTTTGAACGACCCTGTATAACGCAGAACAAACTTCTCTATACAGAATCAATGTACATGATCTTGATGAACTAAACACAAAATTGCAAATTCCTAAGAATCTAAATACCGCAGAAATAAACATTTAATTCGAGCTATGTTTTGGATAAAAAATATGGAAAATAACCAATATCTCAAAAACCGTTAGAGATAGGTATAGGAAAGTATGAGGCAAAAATAATCAGAAAGGAATGCCAAGTTCAAAAATGCGGTAATGTACAGGGTAACCCATTTGAAATAACAAAGATGCTGCTAATTTCTGGTTCAAGCGGCAACGCTGCATTGCTGAAAATATTTTAGATCGATAGACCAAGAGCAACTACTTGAGAAACCAAATTTTCAGAATGATCCTATGTCCCGTTCTCCGTAAACGTCTAAGGTACCATCGACCGTGACCCAACCTGTATAACTACAAAAGGTAATTTGAAATATTTAAATATAAGACATTTTAATACAGCAACGTCCGGGTCAATTCATTATTTAAAAAATAATAAGTTTATGTGGATATGTATAAAAACGATCTATGAATTCAATAAAACCCTTCCATACTATAGTGACTCTTATTTCAGAATCTGATTAATGAATTGAAGAACAAAAGAATATATTGAGCTGCCCCTCATATGCACCAATACACGCTTATGATACGACAAAATTTATAAAAGAATTTATAAAAAGCATTTCTCGCCGCTCAATGCGAATATTCGTCAACATCTTTTATTCTACTCTATTCATAGTGCTGTGCTTGTTCATTGCCATCACCCAAATTCCGGTTCATTCATAATTTTGAAGATAATGAATTCTACTCTGGCGCAATCTATTCGCAAATTGCTGAACTAACTCAGTGACTAATAAGATGCAATTTCTTATTTTGCTAGATTTTGGAATATTGCCGCCAAATTCCTAGTGCTGCTCGCATTTCTCAAAAACACAGAGTAATAAATTGTTAGGTTTTGAACGATTTCAATAGATCTTCTTGTTGACACATTACAAAAACGTGAATTTTATCTATTTGTTGACTTCCGCAAAAAAATCACGAATTTTTTGAAAAAAATTAATTTCGAAAGTGCCAACAAGTACTACATTATGTTCCAAATATATTTACCAAATTTGAGTTATTTACGTGTCACCGATTCGCCGTCCGAGCAGTAGCCAGCATGCATGCCATTGAACGGCCACCTTAATCTAAAAATTTTCTGAAAATCATCTTCTGGAGCCTCTAAAGGGTTGCTGATATCCCTTAACTACCTATTGAATCTCCGATTCTACTATCTACGGAACAACAGATACGTGATCCGATTTACCTTAAGAAATAATCATAATTGTAGGTAAATTTTTGTTTGTTAAAATTGTTATTTCCGTCAACCGATTGCACCCCTACGCGCAACACTCGGAAGTCTTGGAGAGACTTGTGTGAGCTAGGGAAGACGCAGCCCTTACCTTTTAACGTGTGATGCCATGCACGAGACCGATGACCATGCGATGCTTTGAACCCTCGACCCTTCGCTCCAAAGGCAAACGCTCTACCACCACGGCCCATAATAATACCTACCGTCTTCGCCTTCCAGGATTACAACCAATACGTCCTGCTCGAACTGATCCATTTCTATTTGGATGCTATTTAAATTTTGCAATGGACGATTAATTATTTTTTTTCCCGAACTCAGCTATTATCGTTGACAGTTACGACATCCAAATAGATGTCGTCTGCTCAGCGTAGTTTTGGCAACGTTATCGTTAAATAACAATGAAGAAACAGATAGTGAATACGATTCTATGATTTTGTCGTTATTTAACGACTGCTAACGATATCGTTGAAAGATAGTGAATAGACCTGTAAGAGGGACTGATGATAGAATTAAGAGGCATCGATAGCGCGTCTCACCGATCAGTTGCATTTCTTTCTCACCCCGTTCAGCTAGACACATATTTATCTAGAGTTGAACATTGGCAACATAGCGCCTGTCCGTTCTCGATTACAGCGCCAATCACATAAAAATTTCCCGATCGTAGAATCGTTTTTTTGCAAAAACCAGTGATTTCATGAAAGATATATTTTTATTGAGGACTCGATGCTCCCATAAGAATTCTGTTTCATTCAATGGCTATTTGTGTATTTGAAGTGCAAAGTCGAGCAAGGTAAACTTTCAAGTGCGGCAATGACACTTTGTGCTGGAAACACACACAAGATTTTTTCTACAAACGCAGCTATTAGAAAAAAAAACTCTCTAAGCTTCATTTCACAAAGGCACATAATAATATTACCTATGAGAAAATTAACACTCAATAACTATCCTTAATGTTATTCAAATGTTATCCAAATATACAATAATTCACATCTCTAGAAAAAGGACAAGAAAAGGACAGCCGATATCGAACCCAGACCATCCGTTTGAAGCAGACGTAGACACTACAGTGGAAATGCGGTCACAAAATGACATTTCTCGGAAAACATCAAATTTGCGTTGAGATCTGATAAAGCATCAAAGGCTACTGGTAAGTGGTTGCAGAAAGAATATTTTGTATCTCATTTCTTTTGTGTTCAATTTGTGAAAATAATTTTCACATCCATTCAAGACCAGGAATGAATATTTTTTTATTGTTCTAAAATTTGTTGAAACCAATATTCGATATTAAAATTTCGTGTGGAAGTCTTCGCTATGAGACATCCAGTTTTTGACAGGATATACCGATTAATTATCCCTTCCTTTGAAAAAGTAATTAATTTTCCCAACAGCCTGAGGGTGCATTTTCCAACCCTCATATTTATAACTAAAGTTTCCCGTACACATCTTGGTTATAACAGATCATGGCAGGATATTGTTAATTTTGCATAAAAAAAGTTGATCTCCTGAAGGGAAAAGGGTTGCATATTAGTACATTCATACTCGAAATCCACATTTTGTGCTTTGGTCTTCATTTCGGTGCAATATCTAGCCAGCATTCAAGACACTATATACAAAAGCTATTTCGGGAAATGCTTTCATACTGTGTTAAAAGTTTCTCTACAAACAATAAACGACGTTTGTTTACTCAACTTTATTGATGAACGATAAAATGAAACTACAAGTGCCCACTAATGATGCACAATAATGAAATCAGCATAGAGTTTGGCATTTATTTCAATTAGTAACTGAAAAAAAACACGCTATTCGAGTATGCATACATTCCCCAACAAATTCAATTTCCAAGCTGTAGAAAGCGTTTTATCAAACTGAGATTTTTACAAGAGAGCTATTTATTTATCGATAATTTGGCAACATTCGCTAGGTGCGATTCAACTGCGCAATCGCAAGGACATTTTTGACAGTACGTATACGTAATCAGAAAGTTTTGTCATACATACGCTATTTGTACTGTTAACAGTCATTTGAAAATTTTATCTCGACCTAAAAATGTATTTGAATCGTGCGAAGATTTTTTTCTAGGCAAAGTGCGAAGAAAAAACAAAATATAAAATACCTTCATTTAGGTAGAAACTAAAATCAAACTTTAGTTCAAAATAACAAAAAATGAGACAAAAATAACATTTTTCCTAAAATATATAATATACAAATCTTGTCGTTTGATACATTTTCAAGCTGACGAGATCCAGTCCAAGCTTTTGTCGTTTTTATCGGTATTTTGATTCAAACATTTAAAAATAAATACTAGTTTCCTGGATTTTTCGTTGTCAAGTTTTCAGTTTTACTCAACATTTCAAGGATTTTTTGCTCCGGTATTTATTTCGTTAAAAATAAGTGAATGATATATCAATAACTATTTATTTACTACAAAAAATCACAAAACAGCAATAAGCTTGATATTACCACGGCTACCTAAAATTTAATTCTTTTAAAAATAGTTTTTTCCTAAAAAACGGCTTTATTATAAAAACTTGATGATTTGGGTTTAGGGACATGATATGTCATCTTAAAGCATTTTTATTCATATTTCAATTCATCGAGTAATATACAGGGGGTTTCATTTGAAAAAAAAAAACGAACTTTTGACTACTTTTATGCATACTGAAAGGAAATAATAGTAATTTTAGAAGGCCCTGTATAATTTGTAGTCGATTTCTCGGTATAAATTAAATACTTCGAGTTTGTCCAAACTACCATTTAAATATCAACTTTACATATTTAACAGAAATGAATTTTTATCACGAAAACTGATAGATGGGTATATGGCATTGTTAACAAAAAGTATTATAATATAAGGGCGATTTTAAAAATGTGTAAATATATAGGGTGTTCTATTTAAAATAATTAAATTGATAGGACTTTTTGATAGAAACAGAAACGTTGCAATGCTGAAAATATTTTAGATAAGTAGAACAGGTAAGAAAATGTAAAATGCGAAATTTTCAGAAAAATCCTGTGTTGCGATTTCCAGAAACGTCTACCTATCATCGGCCGTGAGTCACGCTGTATATTTGACAGCTAGACACAGGTAAGTCTGAAAAAAAAATTCCTACGACCACATAGGAAAGTAACGTATATCGCACCGTACAGTCCCGCGGAAAGTGGCTCATATCCACAAGCGTGCGAAATACTTTCCGCAAGCGTGCGGAAAGTTACTTTCCGCACGCATGCGGATAAGTTGTCAAATGCATAATTTCTATTAAGATTTACCGAAGTCAAGTTGTCAAATATATAATTTCAATTTAGATTTACTTATTTAATATGTAAATTTGAAGAAATCTATTTGAAAAGATTATTTTTTTTTCATTCAGAAGGCCGAAACTCTACCAACTGATACTATCTAAAAATCAGTATATATACTATCTAAAATCCTACCAACAAAATCTTGAAGCAATCTATTTGAGGAGTGTAATTTTTTTCATCTTCTTAAAAAAAAAGTTTCCGCGGACGAGGATCGAACCCGGTTACGCTTCGTCAGAAGTCACGTCGAGTCCCGCTGCTTACCAACTGAGGTATTGGACACATATTATGACAAGAAAATATATTGTATTAGAGTGTATCTTGATTAGTAATTATTATCAAAAATAAAAGATGTCTAATTATGATTTTGATCTCGTCGGTATTATATCATAAAGAAAATATTTTGTATTTAAATTAATTATTAAAAATAAATGAAGTCAGAATGGTTCTCAGTCGGACTATTCATTCGATTTTCTCGGACACATGCATAGATATATATTATAATATATTATGATTTCTACGGACACATGTCAATATCATCTATATTTCTTGGAGTTTGATTTAAACAAATATCCATTTAAAAGCATTCTGAATCGTCTAAATAAAGCAAGGAATTTTCAAAATTCATGTTCATTTTCGTTAAATAGTTTCATATAACAAATCCCTTCTTTAGTCAGGCAATCTTGTAATCATCTTGTTAGCTATTTATTGTATATAAGAAGCAGGCTTTGAAAAATTTGTGTGAAACGTCAAAAGTTCTTGTTCTTCTTCCTAATAATAGTTATTGTTACTTTTTAAAATAAACTATGTCGTCTTTAATTATAATATTTTTATACATTATTTGGTAAAATTATTATGTGGTCGTAGGAAAAATAGTGTACATTACTCGTGCGAAAGTGATTTTTCACACTCGTGTGATTGCCGCACTCGGCTTACGCCTCGTGCCACAATATTTCCCACTCGTGTGAAAAATGTCAATTTCCGTACTAGTAATGTAATATACTATATCCATTTGACAGCTTATCCGCACATGTGCGGAAAGTTACTTTCCGCACGCGTGTATGTAAGCCGCTTTCCGTAGGACTGTACAATGCGATATACGTTACTTTCCTATGTGATCCTATGTAACTTGATTCTTTTTTCTCTCCTCTGAAATTCACTGAAAAATAATTGTCGAATGACCAGAACATATTGGTCGAGAAACGTTTCAATTAACGTTTCAATTTTCATGCTCAGAAAATATAAATCAACCAAGTTATGTGCGTGTATTATTAGTAATATTTCTAATATTCAGCATGCAAAATTAATTTTTCCGCTTCTGAAAAATCGGAGGCTTCACGAAAATTATGTTCTGGCAATTTGACAATTGTTGAGTGACATTTGTTGCGGAGAAAAAACTCAACAAAGCTACATGGGTGCATTACTAAGAATATTTCCATCGTATGTTAAAAATCCCATATGAAGTGGGACATTTTCGATCAATTACAGCGAAAAATTCCCGGCGGGACATTTTCAGGCTGAAAATTACCCGGTAGGTATCGAAAATTACCCGCTCGGTCCTTGTATCTATAGTAACGATTGTTAAAATGTACATTTGTCATATTGACAGGCATAAATACTGAATGTACCTACCTGCTTAATGTAAATTTAAATAAAATTTCAAACTCAGCACAGCACATACATTTTTGTTTTAACTCCGGAAATATTCTACCGAATTACACTCGTGCATCAAAATAAACCTGATAATTTTCCATTCAAGCATGTTGTCAGTAAAAAAACTGCATTCGGTTATTTTCATATTTTGCTAAAAGAGCCCTCCTCCTTCGGAGTCGGGCTCTTTCGACAAAATATGAAAATAAACTCATGCAGTTTTTAGACAACATGCATGCTTTCATGGAAAATTATCGGTTATTTTGAAGCACTTGTGTAATTACTCCCGATAATTTCACTCGCCGTATGAAACTTTCCTTTCCTGCAATATTAGGACCAATAAGGGACGTATAGTCCTCGATAATAGAGAGATATTGCAGTACTAAATAACGCCAGCCAGTAATAAAGTCGGCGTTATTTTGGCATGTACGCACGCGCACTATGAATCTGGAATAAGGACAACTTTATTGAAATACCGTCTGCCTTTATTAGTGGACGTTTAAAGGCGAGGATTAATATTCCTTTATTTCCATTTCGGGTGAGATCGTAAATTATCGTGACATGATCAGTGGATAAAACATGGCTCTGACTGATAAATATATTAGATTTTTCAACAAGAGTCGACGTAGAAGTTCGTTTTGGCAATTCAATCACCAAAATAATTCCTTCCAATACTGAAATTGGTTATGCAGAGATAAAAATCCAAGAGACAAATTGATTTAGGTTAAGAATGCATCTGTCAATCACGAGTAAATAAGGGACGAGCAGATGAAATTTGCAATACCTCTGTTTTCAATCACAGAATAGTGTCAGTCACTATCGAAATAAAGTTGCCTTAAATACTGACTGGCGTTATTGCAATATCTCTCTAATAAGCAGTTCCTTACTTTCGAGCCGGTAATACCACTTTGTCATGGCAACCACATATCCAAACAACAACGGAGAATATAATTTCATCTCGCTACTAATATGAATGTCAGTCTGAATGACTTCATGTTTATCAGGCATTATCTATAACTATAGAAGAATTCGCGACAATGGAACTGTTTTTACTTTGTTGGTTCGTGAAATTATATCAATAAATACTACTCGTGCTCACAATACTACCGATAATTCTGTCTGAAATCTAAAACTCGATCAAATTGATTTGAGGTAACACCACTCGTCCTAAAAGACTCGTGGTGTTACCAAGCAATTTGATCTCGTTGATTTCTGACAGAACTACTCCTTCGGAGTCGGGCTCTTTCGACAAAATATGAAAATAAACTCATGCAGTTTTTAGACAACATGCTTTCATGGAAAATTATCGGTAATTTTGAAGCACTTGCAGAATTCTATTATTTTACTTTGTTTGTTCGTGCAATTATCTCCATAAATACTTACTACTCGTGCTAACAATACTATCGATAGGTAATTCTGTCAGAAATATTAAACTCGATCAAACTTTGAGGTAACACCACTCGTCCTAACACCACTCGTCCAAAAGGACTTGTGGTGTTACCAAGCAATTTGATCTCGTTGATTTCTTACAGAATTACTATCGATAGTATTGCGAGCACTCGTGGTATTACCCCCGAAAATTTGATGATACTGGCATTAAAAAGTAACTTTTCTTTCCCTAATAAATCGTTGGTTTGAAGACACATCTGTTTTGGTCATTCGACAATTGTTCAAAATAGTTCCGAAAGAAATAATAATGTATCATCATACCGTGCATAGGCACTGTTGAGAGAATGGAAATAATAGAATTTTACCAAATTCAGGGAGTGTTTCAGCTTTAGAAAATTGTTTTGGTTATTTGCAGGGCCACCACAAACCTTCGATTGAAAATTTTTAAAACAATATATTTTTTAAGGAAGTAATGAAATATATCCAACAAAATACATTTTCGTCCCATCTTGCTGCGTACGACGATGATGCAAAATCGCCTAGCATATTAGTCATTGCTCAGTATAAAGAGTGATGTGTTACGAGAAATGGACTTCGAAGAAGAAATTAGGATTAATAATTGGCATTAACTATTCGAGATTTCTCGTCACTCGTTAGAAAGTAATGAAGGTTTTTTTTAATTATTAAAACATAGTATGTGTCTCAATAGCGGAAATTTTTTAAATGTAAAAATAAAGTTAGGAAATATATTTATTCATTGAAAGAGAATCCACTTTCTTCATTGCCCCGGGCCCCGACACCCCCGCACCCGGTCCTAGTGATTCGACAATTGTTGAGTGAATTTTCCATTGCCCAAAAAATAAACCGAATTATAATAAAATGCAATATTTCTATTATTCAGAATTTGTAAGTTGTTCTCTCAATTTAAAAATACGGCATACGGTTTCGTCTTTTGACAACTGTCCAGATAAATTTGGAAAAAGAGGAAAACAATTACCAATTCACATGGTCAAACCTGGGAAAATTGAACTTTTCTATTGTTCATTATTCACAAGTTTTCTATTTGTTTAAAAAAATGCACAACCAATTAATTTCTTTGGAAGAGCATTGACAAATGATCGGTTTATACATGCGGTGTTGCCAATGAAAGGACCCCGCACTTTTCATAGGAAAAATGGTTCTCGGTGAAATTGTCTGAATTTTTAGTATATTGTAGTATTCACTGTACTGATTGAACGTGCAGAATCGCAAAGTTCGTTGATGGATAGATTTTGAAATACAGGGCGTTCAAGTTAAAAAACAGTAATTTTTATTTAATTATTTTCTCGAGATTTAAAAGTGACCACTGCATTTTTTTTCGTTCTTATCATGGTTCTTAGATGGTGCAGATTATATCATTATGTTTAAATATCAAACCATGTTCATACTCAGACCATAATCTATTAGAAATCACTATCCTAGAAAAACCCAAGATTTTCCGTCCAAAAGTAAACTTTACGCTAAAGAAATTCAATGAAGCTAGTTATGTACAAAATTTAAATAGGGTATCAAGAAATATACCAATAAATTCATTTGAAAAACTTATAAGCACAATACAAAAAGCAAAAAATGATTCTACTAAAATCGTTAACGTTAAAGCACAAGAAAATAACGAATGGTTGACAAGTGATTTTATTGATATGGTTACAGAACGGGATAGACTATATAAATTAAAGATAAAAAATCCGAACAATAAATATATACAAAGTAAATTTAAATCCATCAAAAATAAAGTAAACTCGAAGAGAAGACAACTGAAAAAAGATTATTTTGAAAAAAAGTGGAATGATGCAGGGACATGCCCCAAAAAACAATGGAAGTTCATTAATTCATTAATTAAAAAAACTGAAGGTAAAAGAGAAAAGGATATAATGTTGGAAATAAATGGAGAAATAATTACAAATCCTGAAAAAATTGTGAATGAGTTTAATGAATATTTTGCAACTATTGGGCAAAAAATCGTCAACACAATTGAGTTGGAACGAAACAGTAAAAAAATTGATCTGAATTTTGAAGAGGTATTCTGTGACCAAAGCATGTATCTAGATCACACAGATGAGAGGGAAGTTTTAGAGGTAATTACTGAAATCAATATAAACTCTGCAGCAGGTAGCGATGGAATAAACATTAATAATATAACTTCGGCAAAAAATATAATCATACCAATTCTTGTGTTACTAATTAATAATGTCCTCGATAGTGGTGTATATCCAGACATCCTCAAAGTATCTAGAGTCGTACCAATTCATAAGTCGGGTCCACAAAATAAAACAGAAAATCATAGGCCAATCTCTGTCATAAGCGTCATATCAAAAATAATTGAAAAAATCATTAAAAGAAGAATAACATGCTTTATTGAAAAATACGTGAAACCAGACAAATATCAATATGGATTCCAACCCAAAAGCAATACACAAAGTGTTTCAATAGACCTGTCAATCACATAACCACAGAACTTGATAGTAAAAAATGTGTTATCACTGTATTTGTGGATCTCCAAAAGGCGTTTGATGTAGTGGACCACAAGGTACTCCTAAATAAGCTTGAATCCATGGGGCTGAGGGGAAGAATTTATAACCTATTACGCAGCTACTTATGGAATAGGAAACAATATGTTAATATTGGATCAGAATCTAGTGAACTGGTAGTAAATAACTGCGGAGTACCCCAAGGTTCCGTTTTAGGGCCTCTATTATATGCACTACATGTATTGAGCTTACGGCTGACAAAACTGCGTGGACGCTACTACACATTTGCCCATGATACAGTGTTAGTATATAGTGGCATAGATAAAAAAACATTACAGGAAACAATAAACGAGGACTTGAAAACGTATTCATTTTGGCTGCTAGAAAACAAACTCAAAATTAATGTTAAAAAAACAAAGTATATGACATTCCATCAAAAAAATTCACAAATTGGGGAGACAACGATTAAAATTGACGGCGGCGAGATTGACAAAGTCGAAAATATCAAATATCTGGGACTTGTCATTGATGATAAACTTAACCGGCAGAAACATATTGACCATTTGATTTCCAAAACAGTACCTATGATTGGTGCACTCTATAGATGTAGAGAATATTTGGATACAAAGAACCGCTACTTAATATATAATGCGTATTTTCTCTCAAATCTACGGTATTTGGTCACAAATTGGGGAATATGTGGCAAAACAAATTTTAAACATATTCAAGTACTACAAAACAAAATAATAAAAATATTATTCAATTATCAGTACCGGACACAAACAGAAACAATTTATCGAGAAACAAATATAGTACCAATAAATAGAATTTTGAAAATAGAACACTGTAAGTTCATATACAAAGTTATAATAAATCAACAAAAATGTAACACCCCTCTCAACTGTGTAAATAATATACACTCGCATGAAACAAGACAACTGAGTAGTAACAACCTCTATTTACCAAATGTCAGAACAAGTCTAGCCTTAAATAACCCAATAAATAGATGTATGGAAGCATTTAATACAATCCCGATCAATATAAGAAATATAAATAGTTACAGGCAATTTAATATAGAACTTAAAGCACACATAACAAATGAAATATAATTTTAATTAACTAAAAAACGATCCTAATAATCACATCAACCACATAGATAAACATACTCCGATACCAGCGTCTTTGCTGATTAGGAGTCTTAGTACAAAATCTCATGAGTAAATTTATCATAGCAATTATATGTAATTTTATTTTTTATATGTATGTAGAATTATAAAATTTTGTAAACTATTTGTGTAACCTGAAATATGTTTATATCATGTAATGTACCTATAATGATGAATGAATAAATTGTGATAGATTTAAAATTAACAAGATTAATAAAAAAGCTAAATTTAATGTACAGAGTGAAAAATAAAAACATTTTAGTAATGTCTGAAAATTCGATGTGATAATGAAATATTGATAAAATTATTTTGGCATGCAATATACTTTACTTATTCCATCATTAATCACAATTTATACATTTCGTACAGGGTGATTTAAAAAATTGGTGAAAAATATGGCCGGTTATTTGGGACATATCCTGTATATTCAAGTGAATTATCATCCTGCGAAGATAGCTAATACCTTATAAACATGATTTCGTTGGGATATATGGTCATGAAAATTTTCGGTGATAAAAATGACAAAATACCAACGATTCAGAAATCACCCTGTAATTCACGATTAACTCGGTGAAATTCCTATATTATTATTCAATATATTCATCATTCTCTCCGCAACACTGTCCCAAAAATTCAGTTTCCTACTATTACTAGTTTCTTAGTTATTAATTTAGAAACTTATTACTATTTGCATGACGAGTTGAAGGTACTTGTTCACACGTACATTTTACTAGTGGCCAAGAAACGTGGGAATGTGGAGATCAAAATAAATATAATATTATATGCAGGGTGATGACCAAAGACGGTCCATCCAATTCCATCCACCATTTAGGAACTGACTGAATATACGACACACAGTTACGACTTACAACTCAAGCATGAGCCAGATAAAATTCCTAATGCTTGGATAGTTTGACTCGCAAAATCGTGTATGAGGTCCTGGTACGGGAAATCACTTATCACTGAAGGTGACAAGGAACAGCCTTAAACGAATCCACCTCTCTCGTAGCAGCGCCACGGTACTCATACAACAAGAAAACCTTATCGGCTATCGGGTACATTTTGATTATGTCGTTGACGGAAAGTGAATGAAAAAGAAAAATCAATTTTGAATTACCTACATAGATATTCAAGTAATTTGCTTTATGCAGAAACACAAATATTAGATATCAGACAATTATATAGCATTCAAATAGGATGTCAAATATATAAAAACAAACATGAACATAACACTCCGAACCATCCATATGCAACAAGAACAAAACATCAATATTACATACCACTGGCGTCTAAGTCCATCGGACAGAAAAGCTACTTGTACCTAGCCCCAAAATTACTGAATTACTTACCAAAGGAAATTATAGATGAAACTTCTCTGAAACGCTTTAAAAAGCGACTCATAACATTTATAAAGAAAAGTGATAAAACTGATATTCATAAATTGATAGAAAATTGAAAAAAAAAAATTAAACTGTGTTTCTCCTATAGGTATCTATTCCAATTCACTGAGCGTTTGATACTAAATTTTATTATATTTATTTATTTGTATTTTATTGTAAAAAAAAAAACTTTTTAACATTTATTATATTTATTTATTTGTATTTTATTGTAAAAAAAAACTTTTTAACATGTATAATTGTGATCCCGTATTGTCTATTTTACCTCACCAGACACAATATTTATTTATTAATTTAAATCTTATTTTAATTTTATTGAAAATATATTTAAACATGTAGTATATGTACCGCCGAAGCGAGTACACTTTAGTATTACTACATTTATATTTA
Organism: Chrysolina oricalcia; assembly: GCA_944452925.2. Classification (NCBI taxonomy): domain Eukaryota; kingdom Metazoa; phylum Arthropoda; class Insecta; order Coleoptera; family Chrysomelidae; genus Chrysolina; species Chrysolina oricalcia. Next base: position 27,563,801 of record OX101811.2, on the reverse strand, counting down.
TTTACATTGTATTTGCCACAAACAAGTACGTATAGTACTTCTGTGGATATTTTCACGTTTATTCATAATTACTTTTTTAATTCTTAATGTTTGTATCGATTTTATCACGAATAAACGTCATTTTTATTATTATTATTATTTATTATTAGATGAAATATAATAGATGTCTATGTGTTTCTATTGATAGCCAGCAAATAAATTCATATATCTGATGTGATTCTTATCTCTAATCGTCACCCTCTTTTACATTTATTTTGATCTGCACATTCTCACCTTTCACTATTTTTGTAAAATCTTCTCCACCAGTAGAATGTACGCGTGAACAAGTTCCTTCAACTCGTAATGCAATTGGTAATAAGTTTCTCAATTAATAACTATGAAACTAGTCATAGTAGGATACTTAATTTTTGGGACAGTGTTGAGGAGAGAATGATGGATTTTTTTAATAATAATGAAGGAATTTCACCGAGGTAATCGTGAATTAAAGGGTGATTTCTGAAACGTTGATATTTTGTCATTTTTTCATCGAAAATTTTCATGATCAACCTATATATCCCAACGAAATCATGTTTATACGGTATCAGCTATCTTCGGAGGATGATAATTCACTTGAATATACAGGATATGTACGAAAGAACCGGCCATATATTTCACCAATTTTTCAAAACACCCTGTACGAAATGTATAAATTGTGATTAATGATGGAATAAGAATAGTATATTGCATGCCAAAATAATTTTATCAATATTTTTCACTCTGTACATAATGATATAATGTGCACCATCTGAATGATATTTAGTAATATGAAGGTACGTTGATGATAAGAACGAAAAAAAATGCAGTTGTCACTTTCAAATCCCGAGAAAATAATTAAATAAAAATTACTGATTTTTGACTTGAACGCCCTATGTATTTCAAAATCTATCCATCAACGAACTTTGCGATTCTGCACGTTCAATCAGTACATTGAATACTAAAAATTCAGTCAATTTCACCTATAAAAAGTGCGGGGTCCTTTCCGTGGACACAAAAAAATCCAATGAAAAAGACATACATATACGATATAAAAAAAAGCTAAGGACTTGATTTTTTTTGTTTATTACAATTTCTAGACAATTTTCATACGTAAATTACTTACTCATTTTATTATTGTATAAATAAATCTTGCCTAAAAAATTCCACCATTAAGATTACGTTATTTTAATCATCACCATTATTATGTTTGCAAATTATAAAATAGATACGTTTTTATGAATGTATTTACCGTTCAAATTAACATGGTTAGTATTAATTGCTGGAGCTAAAATTAGGTTTCAGTGACGTCACATGAGTGTCAATTACAGGCGTTTTATTCACATATCTGTCTAGATGCAGCCGCTTTCTCATCTTTCCTGAAATTCATTTATACCACGGACAAATTAAAACTTCCAAGCCACATTCAATTGAAATGGAATTATGTAATAGTTATTTATGATACAAGTTCGTAAAGTAGGACTTTTTTGTATGAGCGTGAAGTTTGTTGAATGAGGCGAAGCAGAGTTCAACAAAACACACGAGTACAAAAAAACTCTTAACGAAAATTTACCACACAAAGTTTTTTCTACGACAGTTATTATATTGACAAATTGTAGCTATTATTGAATGTTTTATCCGCTGAAGTTTACGCACTGTCGTACAAAAAAATATTCGAAATATTAGAGGTTCCACGAACAAGAAAAATCACTCAGGATATGTCACGAAAATGGGTCAATGTCCTTGAATTGTTTTGATAATCAGATGATTGCTTGATTTTTCCAAAAACATTCAACGCAAAATGCCGAAAATAATTCATTTTTTGCTGGTTGAAGTGCATTTTAATTTTCAACCACGATCATCACAGAATTTGCCAATTCTGAAATCAAATTTGATTACAGAATGCTGGAATTCTCTCTCTTGAGATTGAAGAAATATTTTGCAACACCTCTGCCCCCATGCAATTTAAATGTATTTACATTATCTCTCTTGTGATAGAATAATATTCTCACACTGGTTAGCAATATTAACATTAGCCTTGACGCAGTTGATTGTCATCGTAGTGGCAAAATGTTAAGTGTCAAAATTATTGCTGTCACGTTTCCTATCTTTGATCGTGGAGAAAGTATAGTCTGCTAGTCGGTTAGAATGAAAATTCGTGATGCTTGTGGTTCCTCACGCTCGCCTTCGGCTCGCGCTCGGAACTTTCCACAAGCATCGAATTTTCATTCTAACCTTGTTACAGAATATACTATTCCACTAGTAGGCTTGTTTCCCGAAAAAGTCTTGGATAATGTGCAGTAAAGAGATGACTTGAGTATCTTCAAATTTCACTCTGTTATAATCGATAATTGAGAGTATATTCTGCGACAGCGGATTTTTGAGTGTGTTCTAACTGACCAGCAGCCGTGTGCTCTTTGATTCTTGTTTTAACGGAATGTTTTGTGGTTCCGATATAAAGTGGAATGCGGTATACCCCACAAAAGCTCAGTACGTCTCGTTTTTTCCTTGTTTAGAAGTAGTTTTTATCTCATATTTTCGTAGAATACGGCCAATTTGATAACTCTGGGAACATACGGTAGGAACGCTTTTCTTTTGTCGGTGTTAGTTTGACTGCTACTCGGTTGACAGTTCGGACAGTTTTGGTCTACTGTCGATTCTTCCGTGTTTGATTTGTTTTCTGCGTTCTCTAGGTGTTTAGGTTCTGCTTTCAGATGTTTGGGTCGGGTTCGCAGATTCTTCTAGTTCGATCTACTAGTGTCTTAATTATACCTTGTTTTTGGCATGGATGATGGTTTGAAGTATTGTGGAGGTATCGATCAGTGTGTGTTGGTTCCAAATTATAAACGTACCGTCTCAATATCTTGAACCTTGGGTTTTGAATTTGCAGTTTCAAGTTTCTTTCTTCTAGTTTTTCCATAAAAAAAAATTTGCAATGAAACACCATCTAATTGTTCGTATATTTTGTTGTTAAAAATGAAATATGATGATGTTATGCAAATTTTGAAGAGATTGGATATATCGATTGGAAAAAGTATTTCTCTCATGGCTTCATCAAATGGGATCTTTGTGCAAAACGATGCAACATCAAAGATGACTAGTACGTCATTTGGGTTAATGGTCATCCCTCTGATCTTTTTATCGAAACGATCAAAGGACTTTGATCTTGGCTACTCAGATAATAACGAAATGAATAACTATGATATTACCTAACGCTATGGCCCAGATGTAAAAACGCCAACTCAAAGATACTTGAGACAACGAATGTCAAATGTCAAGTATTTGACAGTGAACTCTATTGAGAAGGCCAACCACTCGTGTGCAAGTGAATAATTTCACTTTCAACATGTTTTCTGATGAGTCGAGATTTATCAACAATGGGATGTTCGAAATAATTCAAGATACTGGGCGGGACAGAATCCAATGCCATTGAGGCAGGGAGATTTCAAAAAAGGTTTGGTGTAAACGTGTGGATGGGAATATTGGGAACGAGAATAAAGCTCAAGTTATAAACTCCGCCGCCGTAGCTACAGTTGACTCAGTCGTTGCAGTTGTGGAAAAACTTGTTAATTTATAAACTGGCCGACCGCTGCACCAGCGCATGCGTATTCAGTATAGAATCATATTTCAATTATATGAGGAAATTATTCCAGAAGATTCAAAAACAACCCTACAATCATAATTGTATGTCACTCGCCTAGAGACTAATCGAATAAATGAAACCAGAAAACGGTCTGTCAAAGATGAAAGTTAGTTATTTTTCTGCGGCAACTGCAACGGCAACGTGTCGCTGTGGAGTTTATAAACAGTTGTACTTATTAAGCATATTTCATCATCGGCTGCGTTAACTGTAGCAACGGCGGCGGAGTTTATAGATTGAACTTAATACGTTAAATATTTTTCGAAGGCAACGATACCTTGGGTTCCTACATAATGATGTTCAGTATGTTCTGGACAACTTTCCACTGCAGGAGATAAGAGAAATGTATTTCCAAGAAGATTTCACTCCTCCACATCATTCAAGAGCAGTTCAGAAGTATTTGGTTGAGACATTTGGACAAAGATGGAATTGAATAAACGGCTCTGTCCGATTGCCTCTACGATATCCCGACCTACTCCTCTCGATTTTTAGTTGTGGGGTCAATTAAAACAAAGTTTATGCTCGTCAGCCTACAATTCTGGAGGATTTGAAAGAGAGAATTCAGGGAGCAGTGCAAAGAATCGGTGTGGATGAAGTTACTGCTGTCATAAGGTGTACAGTGGAAAGGACCAGATTGTAGGTTGAAGTAAATGGGTAACATTTCGAACATTCAATTGGACATTAATAAATCATCGAAACAATAACAAAATCAATACCACTTTCTCATGAGCACAGTAAACGTTCCAATAAAAGTGTTCTTCATACAAATAAAAAAAAAATATATCTAGCGTTTCATTAATGATCGGTCCATCCAAATGAAATGGGTCTCATCCTAGGAGTTTTAGAGAAAAAAATTACTACTTACTAGTTGAAAACTTATTCAAACTGTAAGGAAACTCATGAAATCGTTGAAGATTTTTAATGTATACAATATGTTACTAGAGAGACAGGTGGGTGGCCCACAAGGGTACAATTTGAAAAAAAAAATAGATTAAAATGTGATGTGACTGAATTGATCCATAAATAAGTGGAACAAAAATTAATTAATCAGAAAAAACTAGTTTCTCTGTTATATTCGACTCATTGTGAATAGCCTTGGATAAATCGTAAAAAATGCTACTTTGGTGATCGAGAACTGATTTTTTTTTTAACGAGGCGAAGCTGAGTTGAAATTGCACAATTGCAGAAAGAGCAACATTTTTCCTACAAATGCAGGAGAGTTCGGAGCATGTTAAACAGTTTCAAGCACCCAAGAAATCAGTGGGATATTTTTGTCGGGCACCAAGTCATCTTCTATTAGTAAAACCGAAATCACATGAGTCTAAACCAACGAGCACATCATCAATACAATGTCGCTGAAGATATATGTGTCTGATCTTAACAAATGACCCCTAACACTTCTGCTTCTTGGCGGCAAATCTTCAATGTCCATATTCTTGGCATGGTAATACAGCAACAATCTAAGTTCGTCTAAGGACTCGCAAGATGACCCTTTTCGTAATACCAGCACTAGGTAATCTGTGTTCCAAGTGTGCCAAAGATGCATTACTGAGAGCTGATTTTTTGGTACCAAATTTACTCGTATAACCTGATCCAGATAGTACGTGGATGGCTGAAAGCAAAGAGCATCAGTTTTGTTCAATTTGCTTGTATTTGTTTGTTTGTATCATGAACAGGCAAAATTCGTGTGGAATCTCCGACTCCAGTGCGCACCCAAAATTTCTCAACACTAAGTTCATGAAGAGTAACCCAGTGAAACAAAGCTAACACCATTATGTCAGTGTAAGCACTAACGAAAACGACTTTATTAAACCCACTCAGACATGCCTGTTTTGAATGAATCAGCCTTCTGAAGTCTGCTTCCTCTACCGACATACAATTCAATTCTAGATGGTTCACTTGCCTTCTACCTTGTACAGATGTGCAATTGAAGATGACTTCACCTCCTTTATTTCCATAAAAGCGCTGATGGTATTAGATGGTCTTTCAGTTGAAGAAGCTTTCAACGTATTGGCAATAAACAATTGTAAATTCAGCTTGTTCTTCGAAGATCCCCAGAAACTGCTGAGTTGTACAGACAATGGAACATTTTCAGATATTTTGGCGATATGTATGACGGTACCGCTACCTTGTCTTTGCATTTTCTCAGGTATTTTCGGTGATAGTGTGATAACTGTCAAAAACATAATCCATTCTTCCACAGTTCTTTGTTATGCGACAAAAAAGCAGAAACTGTCTGCCAAATGTTTTCTTTTCAATTCTCATAACTTTTTTATGGAATTCATCACATCATGACTTGCACAACGAACGAACGACCGCCATCTTCGATGACGTCATAGCTCGAAAATGTACCAGGTGGCGGATGTCCACCCAAGTCCAAAATACTTACTAGGGTACCTACTAAGCATTCCTGAAGAAACATTCTCCATACTCGAATTATCCCACAGGACCCTAGTCCAGGTTCAGGACTACATGCAGTGTGCGAAGAAAGTATTTCGCACACTACTTCGCGCACGGTGCCATGGTAACGAAGGAAAATTTAAAAAAAAGGGTCATTTTGCATATTGTTGTCAATGCGCGAACCTCGTCATTTTTTGACGTTTGTAGAAAATAGCTATTTATTATGATACAAGTTCGTACAGTAGGACTTTTTTGTATGAGCGTGAAGTTGTTGAATGAGGCGCAGCCGAGTTCAACAAACACGCGAGTACAAAAAAAGCCCTTTACGAAAGTGTTCCATACAAAGTTTTTTCTTTGACAGTTATATTGCCAAATTGTACCAATTATATCATTAATTTGAATGTTTAATGATATGAATTGTCGTCGTATTATCAAATAAAGACTTCCGAATTATATTTGACGCAAAATACTGTATTTTTAAAAAAATGCATAAATGTATGAACAGTGTGTAAACAATCACTTTACGCATAGTTGATGATTCAACGCACAGGTGAATTTTTTACTCACTGTCAGCAGTGCGTAAAAACTTAGTTTACGCACTGTCGTAGAAAAAACAATTTTAGTTTGTACTTGTTTTGACGTGTAGAACTTGAATATGTAAAAATATACAGACAATTATGATGAAAGCTTGTAATAATAAAAAATAAATATGTAATCACCTCACATGATAATGGTGTTAACTTTTTTGTAAAAAAGTGCACTGTGATTACGAACAAAATTATCATTTTATAAACTTTTCAATAGGTACGATGACTGATGCACACCATCCACAGGTAATTTTCCTGATCCTTCGCAAACTTCGCTGGCTTATCCCGGACATTTTAAAATATATAAACTCTCTGATAAAAAGTTTTCCGGAAAAGTGGAAACACTGACGTATACGATAATTTATATACTTTTTTAGTTAACGGGTAAGAAAGTAGATGGTTACGATCAAATGAGTTCATCTTAATATCGCGTGTTGAGAATGTAATACAAATGATTAACTCCATTGCTACAAAAAAATAGATCAGTATAAAACTGTCTTTTCCACTGAAACAGTATGCTGTATGAATCACAACGTAGATGTTACTGAATTGAGTGAACTTGGCAAATATTCAGGATTTCAATTCGTGCGTCTAGACTAAACCTCCATCAGATAATATGTTATTTATATTTTTTGTATGACGTTGGTTTGATTTGGTTTATTGAATATTCGATTTAACAAAAAAAACTGAAAAAATATAAACACAATGATATACTGAATGATACAGTGCGCTGGAATAAGTGTTCCCTCCCTCCCAATTAACTTTTTTAATATTATCAGAAGCAAAACGCTCAAATACGCGCAAAACTATCAAATAACGAAATAACACACTAGTGTGTTATAATCCATAACTCACTTGTGAGTTATGTAGTGACAACGTATTTATTCCCACACACTGGCTGGTACACCTCCTATTTTTGAGAAAAACAAAAAAGCGGCTAGAACTATTATTTTTTGATTTCAAAGACATGTATTTTTTACACAAATTGATCGGGTTGACTGGAAATCCATCTTCAAGTATGGTGAAACGTCTAGATTTCTTGGTTTCAGTGTCTGGCAAAACTACGTGAAAATATTTCCCTTTGTCTGGAATATTTTCTATTCTCAAATTGATCAATTCATCGCACCTACAAGCACCGCTAATCCCCATTATCAAAGCCACTTACTCGTCGTCGGGAGCTTCGTTCAAAAACTTCTTTATTTCAGGTCGTTCTGTCTTGGACTTCTTTGGTTTGTATCCCTGTGATTTGCTTTTCAAAAAGCTCGTTATTTTGCCCTATTTTGAAATGTCGATTTTTTTATAAAGGTGTCGAGCGAAGCATCGAGTATTTGGTCCATAGCGACGATGGAGCTTATTTTGGTGCAAACGTAAAAAATAAGCCAATAGAACATTTTCATCGATGCCTTTTGTCTTCCGTTAATTAATCTCGTGACTTTTCTGGCAAAATCTGCATCGCTGCTTCTTCCGATTCCGTAAGGATATCCTCAGGAACGTAATTTTCATCGGTTTCCTCCATTTTCATTAAGTCTTTTTCTTCAAAAAAGCTTTCTTCTTCTGCAGGGAAAATTGACAAGTGACAAAATGTATTTAAACATTTGCTAACAATGTATCATGCCCGTGGCAACCAAACAACCTACTTTGACCAAAATGTAAAAAAGTCACTGTCAAGTCATTCTGACATTTATAGGGTTCTGAGACGCAAGCAGCTTTGATTTGATCAAAAAACTTATTAATAATTATCTCATAAAAATACGAATTCTTCCACTAGTTGAATAAAGCATTGTATGCCACTCGTGTGTTGTTTCCTTACTCACTTGAGAATTTATACCACTCCGCCTGATGGTCTCGTGGTATAAATCTTTCTCGCGTGACTTATTTTCTATACAACACACTATAGTACCATAAAAAACTATTATTATTGTCACACTAAAATAGAATTCAAGTGAGTAATATCAATTGGGTTCTATTTTAAACTCAATTTGCTTATTGTGAATTTTGAAAATGATACAACCTCTCAATTCAGATGCAAAATGATTGTAATTTATGACGAAGCCTGCCGCAACTATCATAAGGAGGAAACAATTTTTAATGACCGCTTCATTGTCGGGAAACTTTTGAAACAAGCGGTGTCCAAAATAACAAACGGACAGGCAGAAACCCTCTACCCGAAGATAAGCAGTTTTCTGTTTTGAGTTCGACGTTAATTCCTGTACTTCAACTAGAAATGTAGCTGAAGATTGTGAAGCAGATCAAAAGACAGTTTTGAGGGTATTAAAAAAACATAAATTCCATCACTATAACTAACAGATGATGTAACTCGCGTTGTCCATAACAATAGTAGATCTCTGCGGAATAAAATCAATCATTTGTTCAAAGAATCCATCAAAAACTTCACCATTAATATCTTCGTAGTAGTCACCGGTTCGTTTCGATACAAAAGTCAAAAAAGTTCTCTTTTCACAAACCATTCTGAACTACACTTGCCTGATGGTGGATTCAATTCCGTTGACAATCCTTCGATGAAGGGGCTTGCCTTCTGATCTTAAGGTTCATATAAACCCATGAAAAAATTATCGGCAAGGTTAAAAATTCTGAAAAAAAATCGAGTCATTTTGGCATTCAAATTGAATAATTAGAGAGATGTAGAAGAAAATCTGATTAACAATTTTCGAGGAAAAAATAAAAACCCGATTTTTAGAGTTTTTTTTTCAAGTTTTCCCAAAAATCATTCATCAGATTCCATTTCAAATATCATGACATATCAATGTCAAAGTAAAATATGATCACGATTTTTTTCAGAATTTTCAACTTCAACGTTCCCTCACAATTTAAAATACTTCTGAATATCTTGTTATAAAATCAACGACAGTTGAGAAGAATCGCTTTTGCAAATGATATTTATATGAAATTTAGAAAACTGAACATTGAGGAGCTATTCATACTATTTTTCAGACACAAAATCAAACGATTTATATTTTTAATAATGATTTTCAAAAACTCGGACAAAAAACGGTAAATCGCCCCAGTAAGTGATTCCTCTGTAGTACATGAACGAAAAGACAAAAATAGTTCTGCTACTGCCCACAAGGTATTGCACAGAATTACTGTCACTGTCATATTTACTGTACAGCGTTGCCAATAATTCTAGACAGCGATAACCGATGTAATTTGTTTAATTTTTCGAAAATGAAAGTGACGTCGGTAGGGGTTTGTCAGTTCATCAGTTGGATGTTGGATTGGTCCGCCTAAAGCCTTGGAGTCCTTGGACACAATTGAAGAAGTATGTAAGTAATAAGTTTTATGTTTTGCGAGTTGCCAACAAAAGAGCGAAGACACTACAAATTCAACAAAATTCGTAGATAGGACTTAGCAAAGGCCCTCAGTATTCGGAAAACGAGGTCCCCTAGGTCTCCACCCAACAAAATTATGGAGGCACTTGAATTCCACCAAATTCACAGACAGGACTCAACTGATCTCGAAAAATTATTTCCCCGAGGTTTCCAACCAACAAAAAACTAGAGGCCCTGTTAGTTTCACTAAATTCACTGTAGAGGTCGCTAATCAACAGTAATGAGGCCCGCGAAGTCTACATTCACAAAAAAACGGAGATCCTGAAAAACTGAAATATTTTGTAGACCACTGAACAATAAGCCTATACGAAAAGCTGGAAAAGAGAAGAAAAGAAAGAAAGTACCTTGAAAACGTGGCCCAAAAACATAACAATGAACTCATAAGTCTAAAAAATAATGAAATAAACCACCAAATTACAAACGGTAGAGAAGGTATAGATACAATCGTTACTAGTCCCCTTCAAAATGGAAGGAATAATAAAAGAGAAATGATGGTGGCTCGCTCACCCTTTCTCTCACAACCCCCGTGACAATATAGCTTACATAATGCATTGAACCACATTACCACAATTAATACCAGATAATAATTAATAATCCTGTGAGCTATTTCGCAGTACTCCGAATAATGTTGAGATTTGGCACCAATGCATTAGCAGTAGGGTTGACCGTTGGATATTCGGTAGATATTCCAGCAGAAAACTGTAATTTATTTGGAAATACATTGCGACGCTAAATTATGGAACAAATTCATTATTTCTGAATATAAAGATATTTCGAAAAAATCCTTGGACAGGTCGATTTTCTTTTCCGATAGGCCAATTTTTGAACCCCACCCAAAATATATAGGATCATCCGCAATTGAGTAAAAATGACTTTGGTGATATTTTTAAATTGGGCACCCAGTATATTTTTCCATATTTGGTTAGGGATCGTCATTACGAATCCAGTGATACCAAGTTTGATGGGATTATGTCAAACAGCTGCGGAGATATGGCCAAAAAACTTCCTCGTATGTCTAATGAGTATGACTGCGAGACTCCACACGATTCAGAAGGTTAAAAGTCTCTGTCGCACTCATTGGGTATATGGAGAAGTTTTTTGGCCATGTCTCCGCAGCCGTTTGACATAATCCCATCAAACTTGGTATCACTGGATTTGTAATGACGATCCCTAACCAAATATGGACAAATATACTGGGTGTTCCATTTAAAAATATCACACAAGTCGATTTTCCTCAAATGCGGATATATTTTGGGTGAGGTTCAAAAATTGGCCCATCGGAAAAGAAAATCGACCTGTCCGAGGATTTTTCCGATATATCTTTATATTCAGAAATAATGAATTTGTTCTATAATTTAGCGTCGCCCTGTATTACTATGGTATGAAAAACATATCTTGTCAGTGCCATCTTACAGTTCAGAAACGCGAAATATTTGACTCTATATGAACCTTAAAATTGCTGTCCAGCCAATACGTTTCGTCCAGGCAATAAATGCGTCGATCTTCGTTTCGTGGTTCATTTATCAGTACAGATTGTCTCTTATGGTTGGTATCCAGTGTGGGAATTTCACTTTTTAGGTAAAACGCATGTACTTTACGCCTTAACCTCTGCATGAAGACCTCCACTTTTCTTTTCTCTCACTAATTTTTAGATGGTGGACTTCGCAGTGCACAACATAGAAAATGCTTTTTAACAGTCTCATCTACACTGACACTTTTGTTGTTATTTTGCAACGACTAAACTTTGGCTGTTTTGATGGTCCTTGTTGAGCATCCATAATACTTTCAGTCAATAAGAATTTTGATGTTTCGAAATTATGATAGAAACGATTAAACGGTATGCAGATCGAGTGACCGTGTTATAATGTAAAGAGATATCTTTGCCAATTGTGTTTGAGGTTGTCTGTAATTATTCTTTTTTTACCTTAAAACCAATGTCATGTACAGATCGACAAGTGTGAGGATGCCTCTGAGATGCGCCAACGATAGAAAGCGTGAGTAGATGTGCGACAAAGATCGACTACTGTTTAATAAGGCAGAGCGATTGAGCTCCTGCCCCACTCCAGGGTTTTGTCTACTGCGCAACCAATTCTCGGAGGCATCCTTAGCTTGTTGATCAGTAGATTTGGGTTCAGGTACAAAACCTAACATCACCCTATTCGTCATCGTATTTCAGCTGATACTGTTCATACTGTCAAAATGACAAAGTGTAACTGTCATTTTTACATTTTGCCACTTATTTTAGTTGTTCTAGTGATCGGATCTTATCATTTATATATATTATTTTGTACATTCATATTAAGCGATACTCTGCAAGTCTCAATATATGTATCATTTTTCAACATCATCTTAATAATGCTGATTTGGTCCCTTATGACAACATCGTGCACCTCAAACATTGGAGTTCCCGAAGATTACCATTTAACCGAGGAAGAAATTCATCTTTATAAGGAAAGTGACGAAAACGAAAAACACTTCGTTCTGCTATCCATTTACGATTCAAGACAATTCGTTCTACTAACCAGGACAGTTCATGGATACATCAGGTTCTGCAAAATTTGTTATCAGATAAAACCAGATCGAGCTCACCACTGCTCAAGCTGTGGCGTCTGCGTCTTGAAAATGGACCACCATTGCCCATGGGTGAACAACTGCATTGGCTATTCGAATAGTAAAATGTTCTTGTTGCTCCTGTTTTACTCTACGGTGTATTGCCTTTTCTTCATAGGCACAACGTTCAAGTATTTCATAAGCTATTGGACCGACTTTGAGAACACACACCTTCCAGTTATCGTTGGTTTCATGGTAGCCGCCGTTATAGGTTCCATCTCTGGGATATTTTTCATCTTTCACGTGGGTTTGTTGTGCCGGAATAAAACCACACTGGATAAATTGCAGCCAACCTGTTTCTTGTATCGCCACATAACCTATGATCGTGGGACACTCGAGAATATACGTGACGTTTTGGGGGATAAAGTGATACTGTGGTTCGTTCCGGTGTTTACCAGTAAAGGTGATGGATGTACATTCCACATTCGTAAGAAGCATAATGTTCGAACGGGATCGAGTGTTTCAAGGACATCTTCAAGATCCTCTCTAAGGACTATTTCAAACATACCATTTTTGAATCCATCTGATAGAACGAAAACAACGATTATTCCTGAACCAACTGTCCTGAATAGACCAAGAGAAAGTGAAATGAGTTTATTTATTCAATGAATTATAATGATAATATAAGTCTTTGGTAAACCCTGATAGTTTTGTTAAATTTTTTGTTAAATTTGTTTTTACGAAACTCCCAGGTTTTCGGAGAAAACCCCTCAAAAGCAGAGCTTGTGCGAGCAAGGGAGATCCGGGATCTACAGTTCAGTGACAGGTGTCCGGGGATCGAACCCGGGCCGCCTGGGTGGAAGGCAAACGCTTTAACATCACGACCACTTCGTTGGTATTGGTATCTACAAAGAGGGGTAAAGGTAAGCTTATTGGGCTCATTCTCGAAACAAAAAGAAAAGTGGTGTTACTTACGTAGTTTTATCCCTTGAACACGAATCCGAAATAATTTCGTGGGTGTCTCTTATACTATTCAAGTTATGACGTTTTGAATCTTGAAAAATTGATCATTTTCAAACACAATTTTTTCATTAAAAAATCGAAGAAAATGCCTCTTTCTATTTGTTGGCACTTTTTTGAGACCGTAATCAACTCATATTTCACAATTACAAGCACTAAAACCAAACGTTTTATACAAAAAATCAACCTTCTTATAAAGTATACATAACCCTTCCACATCTCTAGAACGGACGCCAATGAAGAGTGAGGTTAAGAATAGTGTAATATAAGAAGGTTAATTTTTTCCGAAAAACGTTTGGTTTGGTGTTTGTAATTGTGAAATAAGAGTTGATTAGGGAACGAAAAATTGTCGAGAAAAAGAAGGAGATATTTTCTGCGATTTTTACTGAAAAAATTGTGTTTGAAAATGGTCGATTTTCAAGATTCAAAAGGTCATAACTTGAAAAGTATAAGAGACCCCCACGAAATTAATTCTTTCGGATACGTGTTCAGGAAATAAAACTACGTAACACCACTTTTCTTTTTGTTTCGAGAATGAGCCCGATAAGCTTTGCCGATAACCTTTACCCAAAGAGGTAAATAGCTGGACTATTTTACAAAAGAATCATTGTATTTGTATTGGGTAAGTAGACCAATCAATAGAACATTTTTTCCTAACAAAAATACTAGTAGATAACCGACTGTGCCATCACATGGAAGACAGTCCGTAGTTATATTCTGTTATATTTTCGACTCGCAACTGTCATTTATTAATTTGTTATAATAGTTATTTATGTATCAAGGGCGTAAAGTAGGCGTTTATGGCCTGCGGCGTGGATGATGGCCCGATGGCGTTAGCCGAGGGCCATCACACTCCGAAGTCCTTATACGCATTTTACGCACGAGATACATACAAAATTTTATGCACTAGCGGTATTATAGCGCGAATCACAAATACTGACTTGAATTGCAATGGTCTACACGTTTCATACGTTATGCATACAATAATTAAGGGTAACATAATATGAAGAATGTGAAACTATAGTTAGCTGAGTGCTATATTGGAGAATCTATTTCAAATAAAGAGATCATCACCGAAAAAATTGCCAACGATTATGAACAAATGAATTATGAACTGAAATGATTCTAATTCGTGTTAGGAATTGCATGAACTGATGTGTGAGTATAGACAATTTGAGAATTTTGTCTACTTTACGGCCCGCCGGGCCATAATGCGCCCACGGGCGGTAAAGTGTCACTTTACGCCCGGCGAACGCCAGTGCATAAACATTTAAATGATGAAAAACGTGTTTTTTATTGTTTTGCGTATAAAATGAAATTGAAATACGAATAAAACGAAATGTTTTACGACCCGATCTGATCATTAGTACCGGAGGAAAACCGGAAAATTTTACAATTTTTAACCCCGCCATTATTCAATAAATAGGGTTAGTCCTTCACATGAAAGTATTGAATCAAGTCTACTTTGTATGCACAAAACAAGTGTTGTCGGATCATTAGTTTTGGCACAATTGCAATTTGAATTTTTTTTTGCAGCGTGCCTGGATGCTCCAGTGATAGTCCGATTTCAATGTCTAAAACAGATTTTAAAAGTAGAAGTACAGTACCACAAAAAGTATATTCTCATTTTGCGCTAAAATGCAGCGAAATGGGTGAAAAATGCTTGCAAACATGACTGAAAACTGCCGAGCTGGTGAAAGCGGTCATTAGAAGAATTCCCCTCATGTCCCGAACTCTCCTACCACTTGGCAGTTAACGCGGGCTCGGCCGTTTTGAGTCATGTTTGCATTTTTCACTTATATTGCACCATTGTAGCGCAAAATGAGAATATACGTTTTATAGTACTATAACTACTTCTACTTTCATAATCTGTTTGACAAATTGAAATCGGGCTAACACTAGAGTATCCAGGCACGCTGCAAGAAAACATTTAAATTGCAATTGTTCCAAAACTAACTATCCGACAGCGCCTGTTTTGTGCACACATAAAGTACACATGATTCAATACTTTCATGAGAAAGGCCAATCCTGCTTCTTGAAAAATGGCGGAGTTATGAATTTTTCAAAAAATCGCAAAATTTTCCGGTTTTTCCAGTTTTTCTCCGTCATTAATGATCCGACCGGGTCGTAAAATATCCCATTTTGTTTGTATTTCAATTATCTACAATTCTTTCCATTAGAGCAACCAGAAAACCAGAAAATTAACAAAAACACATTTTTCTACGACAGTGCGTAAACTAAGCTTTTACGCACTGCTGACAGTGCGTAAAGTAACACTTTTTCGCACAAGTGCGTAAAAAAATCACCTGTGCGTAAAATCATCAACTGCGCGTAAAGTAATTTTTTACACACAGTGTTCATCCAAAATATGCCCGCTAATATTGAAAAAAATAACTCATTATAGCAGAGGTTCGTGACCCAGAAGGCTAAGCTGTTTGGAGAGCAGGGAA
Organism: Chrysolina oricalcia; assembly: GCA_944452925.2. Classification (NCBI taxonomy): domain Eukaryota; kingdom Metazoa; phylum Arthropoda; class Insecta; order Coleoptera; family Chrysomelidae; genus Chrysolina; species Chrysolina oricalcia. Next base: position 27,547,792 of record OX101811.2, on the reverse strand, counting down.
GAAATTAACAAAATTACTGCACTCGACTAAAAGGAAACTATTACGAATTCAATAACCAATGAACAAAAATAATAGAAGCTATGTCGATTCAACGAGTTAGCAATGTTAGCATCATATGGGAAAAACTTGTATTAAGTAATAATTTATTTTGAAATTCGACTTGGGCGTTAAGTAGTGCTTTGAAAAATATGAAAAATTACCTTCTCGGATGTAGTCTCGTGACTTTCGTTACCTGTCAAAAGTAATTTTGTCAAAATAATCGCAGAAACTAGCCTTACTCATTCGAATTTTGAATAAAGTTAAAAAAAAAGTTGTTACTATCTCGATTTTTCACCGATCTCTCGAAATTGAACGTTCTATTGCAACTTTCAATTCTTGCCATTTTTTTGATGTTTACAAGATTTTTGGAATATTAAAAAATTCGTAACTTCGACAAAACTTTGTTATACGATATATATGACATGCTCTCCCCTATCCGATTAAAAAAACTAGGGGTTGACGCACCCCTATTTTCGTATATAAAAAAATGTCAGTAAACTTCGATCGAGTTGATGAAGTTCATCCAGGCTAAATTGGATCTTTAATTCTCATGAACGAACTTACACTGGTTGGTTTAAAATTAAACGAATTGGATTTTTCTTTGTTCACCCTGTTGTAGAGCACGAAACGTAAAAATATAATGGATACGAGATCCAGATGATATTGTACGATCGTTCAGACATGTTATTCCATGAATAAATAGGCGTTTTGTCAATTCTCGGAGTTGTTAAAAATTCTGAGCAAAAGCTTCACTTATCAGTTTTGACACCCTGTATCTCGAAAACTAGTTGGTCGATTTTTTTGTGCCTGTGGACACTTTCGCCGAGGAAGTCGAAATCTACAACATACCAAAAATTCAGGGAATTTAACCCAAAGCCATTTTCCATAAGGAAAGTGCGGGGTCCTTTGGAATCACAGCCAAGGTAGTTTACTTTTGATCAAAATTCTATTTTTTGTTTTCCCCTGTACACCGTTACACAAGTATTCCGTAATGCACCATTTTTTATGAAGAATAAAATTTTCCTAGAATTTGGTCTACTCGTCCAAAAAAACAGTATTTTCCGGACTTGTTAGGTAAATTACTATTTTCTTCTAGAAACCAAGAAATTTCTGTTATGTTGATGCAAAGTAGACGTATCTTCAAGCATTTAGGACAGAAATTCATTTAAGTGGATTTTTTCAGTATAGAATGATACGAAAGTCACAATTCAAAATACCATAAAACTTTTGTACGTATCTAACCAAAGTTTATGACTTCATACGGTACAAATCTCAAATTTAATTCTTAATAATAGTCCGGTTATGGAGACAAATGAAATGGGTACTTAAGCTACGATAAAAATTAAATATGTTTCAACAAAGTGGGTTAGGATAGGTTTGGACGTGAGTGGGCCCGTATCAGGCTCTCCACTGCGGCCAATGGCCTATTGTGGCTCTTCAATAAAGTAACAAAAAAAATGTCAGCCTCACTCAATTAATAATTCTATAGTGTAAGTCAAACAAACTTATATAATAACAAAAGTCAGAATTTTCTGAGCCAAACTCAGCTTCACATTCCTTCTCTTTCAATACCTAGCATGATTCTTCTCTGTACATTTTGTACTGCATTTCTGATGAAATGTGGCTACACACCATCTAAAAATTTCGTAAATTCGACAGAACTGTTTTATAACACTAGCTCTAATAGTCTAATATGCTAATTACTAACTTTCACTCAATAACAAATTATAAAATATGTTTTTAGAAAATGAGAAGTACCTACTGCTAAAAATTTCATTTTGATTTAAAACTAAGAAATCGCCAAGCAGTAGGTAGGAATTTGTAAACATTCCAGAAATTTCCTAATTATCAAAAAAAATGGCAAAAAGTGAAAGTTGTAAAAGTTCGGTTAAATTCGAGACATAATTGTAAAATTGGAACAGAAACCACATTTCGTTTAAATTTTCTTTAAATTCGAATATACTTACTTATAAGCGAGTTTTTTGAAAAAATATTATTTATGACAGGTAGTTAAAGTCACGTGACAACATTCGAGTAGGTAATTTTTCATATTTTTCAAAGCCCAACTCAACGCCCAAGTCGAATTTCAAAACAAATTATTAATAAAAGTTTTTCCATATGATGCCAACTCATTCAAGGACACTGTACATGGGATTGGTTAGGGTTGCCATATAGGTAGTTGTCAAATCTAGAAAAGGGCTAACATAAGGCCTTCCTGGTTTCTTTTCTGGCTGTTCGACTCAGTCCGTTTACATAAGAGGCCATGAGCGCGATCAGTTTTGGGACGGTTTTTTTGTTAAAAGAGTCGATAACTCAAAAACGGTTCGTTGTATCGATTTCAAACAAGGGCAGGCTTCTAGAGGATGTTCGAGTATATGTACCTACGTCTGCGGCAGCAACTCACGATGCTTTTCACAGATAATCGAGGTAGCTGTAATGGTATTTACTCTTCCATTAATATTTGAAGCAATCTTTATCCAATCGAAATAAATGTGATATCAAAAGAAAAGTAAAACGTTGATCTATGTAATTGCTGTAATGTTCTTTTGAAATTATTTGTTCATCTACCCAACACATTGCTTCAAAGTAACTGCAGTTTTGGGACATTTTTGAGTCTTTTTTTTGCGAAAAAGTGGATTGAAATTCCAATTTCCACTACAGCATGTACCTACCTAGAATCAAACGTTCTTTAGAATCCTGTCCTTATTTGAAATCGATACGACGAATCGTTTTTGAGTTATCAATTGACTATTTTACGCTCGTGGCCTCTTAAGGATTAAAACCACCGTTCTTAAATGAATTAGAAATCAACAAAAATACCTGATAATTATAAAATACAGATAGATATATTTTCTGAGTTGAAATAATCTTTGTGTTTATAAAATGATTACAATATGCTCATTGCCATACGGTCATTCCTCTGAAATTTCAATACCTATCCTCACGAAAAGCTAATGGGGTGCGTGAGAGTCCCATCCGAATCTCTATCTAGGTAGATACGTGTTAAAACTATTGGAAAGAAGGAATATCGGAAAAATTGTCAATCCAGCAGTGTTTATAAACTAGCTTTTTTATAATTTCCTTTTGAGGTTCGAGTGTTCTGTAGGTACTGCTAAGTGTGAAAGCAAAGGTTTTTTCTGTAATTTACCTGGTGGGGGTGAGTAACTAGAATATTCCCTAGCAATTATTACTTTCAACTAGTTGTTTAAAATTCGAGGGTAATTTCTGTGTTAGTTTTCAATTTTCAAGAGACAAGTTTTGTTGTAATATAATACTTAATAAAGTTTATTTTAAAAAAGCTAGCAACTCTACGTTGTGACCATCGCATCTGATACTGTTATCGAATCGAAAACGTGTGTTTTGGTGAAGTGGAGACGATATTCCTCAAATTATTGAGGAAACGAAAACTTTTCAAACCTCCATCAGAGTTTTAGTGAATGAGAATTTTTTGTATACCTAATACTCCTATGTTACCATTGCCGAATTTCATATCAACTTGAAAGGAAATAAAAAGGTACCTGTGCCTACTAAGTACCTACCTATAATTAAACGAAAGTTGAAAAATGTTCATGTCTATTATAAATAAATGGGTATATCATTATGTTCTGAAAGTAGATAAGTAGGTATATTTGATAAATGAGTGGGTGTGTCATCGCATTCGCTAAAATTTCAGATTTTCATGAGTTATCTTTAGACAATATTTCTCCTTTGTATTTTCGAATCCTATCTAAATACATTTAGATGATTCGGAATAATAATCAACAGCTTTTGTAAATAATTTTTCATCAGATATAAATGGTCAGTGTACCTAGTCTAGACATATATCACAACAAAATTTCGACAAAATTATTAGATCCATGTCTGTAAAATAAGCAATGATGAATCATAGATACAACAAAATTTCGACAAAATTATTAGATCCATGTCTGTAAAATAAGCAATGATGAATCATAGATACAACAAAATTTCGACAAAATTATTAGATCCATGTCTGTAAAATAAGCAATGATGAATCATAGATAATGAGAAATTATTCGTCACCAGTTTCAATTCCTCCTTACATCGATTTTCCGAAAAATTATATTAATGTAGTCATCAAATATTCTCAGAATAGGTATACCAAAATATGTCATCTGTATGTAGGTATTCCGTCATACAAATTTCGATTTTTTTGTGGGATTTTCTGTGGGACAAAGGACTATAATTTGTTTAATAACAAATCCTTATTTTCGCAAAAATGGTAGGAATTCTGAAAACGCTTGAAAATGCTGATAACCTACAATAATTTTGGTCACACTTGGAAAATACTCGAAGAAAGATACAAAAAACTGTTCCAATTAGGAAGTAACCCTGGGACTGGGCAAAAGTTAAATTTATAACGATTCGGTGCCTGTTCAAGACGCCAGAATGCAGAAATATAACTTTAGCACAGATATCCTGGTTGGTATATCGATTCATATAAAAATATAGAATTGTAACCATCGGGTCTCTGACGACTGATGACAGAATTGTTATAAACCCTTTGGGAAGGTATTTACCGCGCCCTAATCTATGAAAATAGTACTTACTTTCCGAATATACCGTGTTGATAAAAAATAGGAAATTCAAGGTAATACACAACACTAAATTTTTCATTTTCTAAACTGTTTTTGGTTGAATTATATACTATAACATCAACAACACGTTCTGCATTCCACGGGACACACGCACGCACACTATCTCAGCCGTCTTCGCATTAATTCTCTCTCAAAAAGTTCAATAAAATGGCGTTAATCAGCCAAAAGACAGTCACGAGCTGGTAGTTTAGTTTACGTAATCTCCGACAGTCGGCTGGAGTGATGTCACAAGCATGCGCGCTGCGTATCTAGGACATTTCAGTTTCTGACCGTGGCTATTTTAACGCTAACGTGTACTTCAGGTCAGGACTTGAATATATGCTGCATGCCCATACTTAAACTTAATGTGATTTCTTCTCATTCCATAGCAAGGATATCACAATTATCGTACTCACACTATGAATTTCTAAATATTGTTATTGAAATGCTTCTGTGTCGCGCTTTTTCACTAGAAGTTGATTTATATTTACGCGTGTTCATAGCTGCAATAGGTAACTTTTTTTTAATTCTTTACAAATATCGTCAACTCAAAGTAGATAAATATAAGCTTGGAGACTTAAGCGAAAGAAACTTTCCAATACATGGTTGGCCATATTTAAAATTACAGGAAGTTTATAATGCATAAATAAATGTTTGTGAACTCTCCAGTTTGGATTAACATTACAGGCTATTATGCAGAGGTTCATTGAATGTAATTGGAAAGTAAATCGACCGATGGTGCCGCCACTATTGCTAGCAAAATGGCGACTACAGTCAGGACACTTGTTTGTTTACATTTGTTCATGTTTCGATATGATTGTTGAGTTTTATCCTGTTTAACTTTTTAATGTTGTTATTGAGTTTTTTCTCATATCCCTCAAGGGGCAAGTGTTCTGGTGGAGAAATTAGTAATAAGTGTAATTTATTTAGGGATTGTTTGCTGAGCTGAAAAATTCTTTATATGATATCGTGGACTCGTCGAGATGTGCTAGTGAGGGTAAGGCTGTGTTTAATGCAAGGCATGTAATATTGTGTGGCAGAAAGACAAAACTCGAGTAATAGAAAATTACAAGCCTATACCTTTTTTGGAGACTCAGTGCATGACAAAGAAGAACCCTGGAAAAAGTTGTGTGGCAGTAGAAAAATAATGTATTGCTAGTAATCTGCTTACACTCTACAGAAATTGTGTGCTTCTGCACCAAATTCAGAAATTCAAAAACAAATCAACTGAAACTGCTTTCATTTTAGAAAAAGGAAGAGGAAAATGGAAGTAGAAATGATAAATGAGTCCAAGGAAAACAACACACTCGAACTTCTATTAGAAAATATGGATGATTCTCTAGCTATGAAGGGAATACCAAAGAAAGTCCCATCTAGGAAATGCTGTCAGAAACAGTATCATAACATCGAGAGCAGTAACTACCTTCAAGTTGCTCAAACTTCTCTTAATAAAAGGCTTGTGTGGGTTAGTGAGGGGAAGTTAAGAATTACTGGTTCTCAATTTTATGAGTTGTTCACTTACAGTAAAGGGGATTGGCATATAAAGTCACAAAAATATTTACTTGATGATGGTATAAAAGCCAAAACAAATAAACAAAGACTTGGTGGAAATTAGAGAAGTTGTAGTTTTCTCAATTATGAATTTATACAAAATAATTTTTTTATGAATCGAATAATCATAGACATGAGAATGTTGAAAGTTTTTCAATGGAGTCTATGACGATTTTTTTATACCATACATATTTATTTATCTCACATTTGTTCAGATATACATGGAAAACCCAATTATACAATTGGACATAGTAGTAAATAAAATTACATGTAAACTAACATAACATATTTCATTTATTTTCAGTCACAAAATAATACAGTAGAGTTACTATACAATTTACTAATGTGACAATGTCAGTATATAACAGGTGTATAAAATATAATTAGAAGGACTGCTAGTCTTTGTTACTAGTTGAGACCTAGAAGTTATTCTGTTACTAGATCTTCACTTTTGACTTGGATTCCTTTCTCAAGACTTAGACTTAGTTTCAACAAAGCCTCCATTGCATCTTTTTCAGTACCTGTAAAAATAAAACCAATGTGTGAAGCTGTTCATATTGACACCTAGACGAGGTTTGTTCATTTTTTTGGTTTCATTATTGTTACATATTACACTGTGTTCTTCATTGAAAATGTGTTGATCGATACAAAAGTGAACATATTGCTTGAGGTCATCAAAATGGTGGAAGATGGATGATTTTCAATAGAACACTTTCCCCAAATGAAAGCGCCCTGTGTTCAACGTTTGTGTACTTGTGTACTTGTTAACAAAATACACTGGATGACACCCCACCCATAGTATTCCAGGCTGTCGGCGGGGTGGAAGGGGTATGAATTTGAATAAAATACCTTCACTAAATGGAAGTTATTTTTTAATACCTAACACACTACAAACATAGAACACGGTACTTTCATATGGGGTATTTTATTGAAAATCAAACCTCTTCCACCCCTCTCAAGCTGTGGAGATATTTTATTTTTATATCAATTAACACATTTTGAATGAGGAACATTATACGTGAAATAATGAAACAAAGAAAATAAAATGTTTATTTCAATTTTAAAAGTTATGAAGTTGGTGTAATAACCAAATCAAGTCCCAAATTATAAGATTATCGAGGAAAGTTAACAATAGTTATTTAAGTAACAAGGAATGTAAAGACGTGTTAACATTCGAGGTGAGCGAGTACGAGCCGAGGCAATGCCGAGGCTTGTCGCTTGCCGAGGATGATAACAGTCGATACATTCCGTGTTACTTATTACGTTTTTCCCGCTGCTTGTTGACATTTCTCAAAATTTGCCTGAATTGAAGTTTGTTTTCTTACCCTTCCTTCATGATTATTCGTTCGCTATTTCATTCTAAGTTACTTGTGCGTGTAACTAAGTTACCGAATAAGCAGACAACAATAATATTCAAAAGGTCTCATAACCTAAAAATTTATATGAATGAAGCTGAATGTATTACTTGTCAAAGTCAAAGTCATTATTACCCTAGGCATGTAAATGACACTATTAAGTTCCGTTGTCAAGATGAATTAGTAAACGAATGATATAGGCCATTTACCTGTTTTGTTGCTAAGCATGTATGGACTATTTACAGTGTCGGCAGCGGGAAAAAGTATTTTATTCTATTCTTAGTGAACATGAATATCCACAACATAAATAGTCATCAATCAAGTTAGTCAATGTTATAAGTAGAAGCAAGTAAGGGGTCAGGTAGCCGAATGGTTGAAGCGACATTGTTTTAGTCACTGGCTGCCGGTCGGCGGTGGTTCAAACCATGGCGACTGCAGAATTTTTTCTGACGGCCCGAGAAAGTGCTAGGAATTGCACGTAAAAAGGTAAGACCTCGTTAATCCTTGGCTCGCACAAGTTTCGACTTTTGAGGGCTGCCGTTCGTAAGGGGACGACAGCTGGTTAACGGATAAAACAATTTTAACAAAAAAAAAGGACAATTTTTATTTTTATCTAAAATGTGAACAGAACCAGATACTCACTTATACAGTTGTCTGGTATCTCACATACTTCCATATGTTCTGAAAAGACTTCTCTAGGTATTGTTATGTGCTGTGTTCTTTATTGATAGTCGTCATCAGCATATCACCTGTAGACATATCTTCTTTAAGTGTAATATTCATGATTTTACCTTAAAGTTTGTTGTAATATTTATTATTTTGAAAGATTTTTTAAAGAAATAATGAAGTATATCTAGCTATCTATCACTAAAATTGAAAGTTTACTTGAACAGCTTTCTATATATGAGGGATCGATTTCCTCTACATTGAATTTATTTGAAACATCTTCAACAGGTGCCTTAGTTTCTACAGGAATATTCTCTTTATCATGTTGCAAATAACTGGGTCTCTTGACATCACGAGCTTCATGACTTGACTTTGGCAAATTTAGGGTAGGTACTGCAGTTAATTTCAGCTTCCTTCTCTGGGTGGGGCAATCTAGAAATATATATAGGTATTTCAGTATTTAAATAACCCTTCTCACAAATTCTTAGGCCGGGTTTCACCAAAACTTTAATCTCGCTTTAGGAGATATCCAACAATTTTAATCAGGCTTATTGCTTCACTGGCCATCACTGGTTAGTTGAATAGGCCGTAGAGCGTAGATTACGTGACGTAAGATTACTTCTAACTGACCAAAAACGGTTATCTCCTAAATCGGGATTAAAGTATTGGTGAAACCCGGCCTTAAGGATGCATGTTCACTTATCTTGGTAATTATGAGCTATAGCTTAGTTTATCAGTGATTGAAAATCATTGAAATAAGCGTTCTACTAAGTAGTTACAATGCTTGGAAATGGGCTTTGATACACTAAAAAACATGTTTACTTACCAGGCAAGATGTAATCTTCTTTAGTAAAATGCAAGGAGCAAAAAACAGCTCTCCGTGAAAGTGGAGTCCCAACTTTCAATTTTGTTGGCAATGCTTTTTGTCTATCGACTTTCTCTTCCACTCCGAAGTTATTCTTCAATCGCACCCAAGTATTTTTACGAGGAAAGAAATGGACGGTTCTTACTGTGACATCCAGGAACACAACACCTCGTGTTATTTACCCCTGTTCTCGGCATTTTCACTATCGCTGATGTAATCCACTTTCACATTCATGAAATTAACATTCAATTTCAAAATATTCAGACAAAAAATATTGGTTTTATCGAAAAATAAGTATGAAATGTACAAGTAAAGTTGTACACAAACGAAGCAGAAAAACGCAAGTGTCCTAGCTGTTGTGTTTCAAATATTTCACTGTAGGGGTCGTGACCTAATGCTAAACTCTACAATACCTAGGGTGTACCGTTCAACTATTATTAGTCCGTCAGCCCGCTGGTAAAATGTGTAATGATTTTATAACGTATGCCCTCTAGGGTTTTGGTAGTTATAATTACCTATAATGATCAATGAACAAGCAAAATTAACGCTTGAAGGTGGAACATAACAATAATAATAATTCCTTTTTTTATATAAAGCATGTATAAACACGTATAGAATTTGTCAGAAACTAGTTGATTATTGTTGATTGCATGAATAAATCACGTATTTTAATGATAGTTTTGCGTATGCCAAGCATTCCAAACGATATTTCATCGAATACAAATCAAACGGAAACCGATCGGCATACGTGTGTTGAGTGGGTCTGACGAGTCACCCCTCAAATGTGTTGAGAAATAGGGCATTGTTGAATCTTTTAGTGTTTATGCATGTCTTTGAGAAAATAAATTAAGCGTGATAATAATAATTATTGTTATGTTCCACTGGTAAGTGCTAATTTTGCTTGTTCATTGATCATTATATTTATAACTACCAAAACCCTAAATAAATAAATAAAATCATTACACATTTTGGCAACGGGCTGACATGCTAATTAATCCATTTCAAATTTTGTGACCTTGCTGATTATTTGTTTTCTTGGTCAGATCAACTAAAAAACTTACTAATATGTTGAACAAGTTTTGAATTTCATAACACCATCTTCAGGGCATTATGCTGGTAAAAGTTGTCGTTTAAACAGGGAGATTATACGTTAAAATATTGAAAACTAATGAGAACGATTTGAATAGATTTATATAGGTACGTACTATTTTGAAAGAATTGTTCAACAATGACTTAAAAACAAAAGACAATTGGATAAGTAGGTAACCTAATGTTTTTGTAAGTATCCTGTTAGTTTCTAGATAATTCATAAATGTTGGATTTCGTGGACATTAATCCTAAGTTATTAGTAGTTTTCTGTCTTGTTGGCTGTGTTTTAGAGAAGATTCTACCATTGTCTGAAGGTAAATAGTCGTTCAACCTCATGGGAGTACTTTTGCAGGACGATGAGGGCCATTAGTAGATGACACGCTACTCCGATGGATCCCAACAAGAAATAAATGTAGACGTTAGAATGAGATGAAGTAAGTTCAGGTCAAAGAGACTAAACTAACAAACTATACAAGATAAGCAATCAGAATCTTGTTGCATCAACGCGTCATAGTGACGTATTTGGATATGAGTACAGAGTCGAACTCGAACCAAGCAGCAAAACTGTCAGCAGTAACTCTCACATACCAAGAGCTAGTCCGTCACTGTCTATGTTCAACTACGTCACATTTCGTCGCAAATGTTCTTTCATCTCTTTCTACTAGTGTCCCCATTGTCTTATGGGGATTAAACTCTCCTTGTTAAATTTTAGTCTCCTTGAGTTCAGGTAGCTATGGAAAAAGAGAAAGAGTTATAGATTATGCAACCTTCGGATCGAGGAACGACCTAACAAGACCCAGTTTCAACAAAAGTCTCATAGAGGGCTCTCGCGATATCAACCAACGTTTCCTTTATGGACACTGACTGACATAAGGCTTTATCAAAGAAAATTTTTGAAAAAATATGCCAACGATCGAAGAACTCGTCTTGATGGCACGACCTCAACTAATCTTGTGACGGTATTATGTGAGACCTTTATTTTTCCCCCTTTCACATGGTTGGTCGGGATTACTTCTCATCTGCCTTGGTTTTGTATGAATTTGTACTTGTACACAGTTTTGCATTGAAATTAACGGGATATTTCCGTATTCTTTTAACTACTCTGTTCCTATATGTATCGACATTAGCTTATGATTTTCTCCAATACCTGAGCCTCCTTCGATATGATCTTAGTGTTGCCCTGAGTAAATGTGTACTCTATATTTACTGAATTTTTTTAATATCCATTCGGAGAATTTAGTTCATGCTCATTTAAGTGAATCTTTGTGTTCTATTTTTCAATTTCAATATAAACGCTGAATGATAAGTATGGATCTCAACACAACTTGACAAGAATCGGAAGATAGTAAGGACAAAAAAATTCAGCCTTTCAGACGTGTTCGATTCTATATTAAAAAAAAATTGTAGAAATTATTTTTTCCGTCAACCAGTTGCACCCCTACGAGCAACCCTCAGAAGTCCTCGAGAGACTTGTGCGAGCAAGGGAAGACGTAGCCATATCCCTTTAACGTGTGATGCCATGCACGAGACCGGTGACCCTGCTGGGAATCGAACCCACCACCCTATGCTTGAGAGGCGTCAGCTCCACCATCACGACCATCACGGCCCTCATACATTATACTACATTCGGCGATATAAATGCATGAATGAAAATGAAAGAAAAAACAATGAAAATAAACTCAATCAACGTGTTCATCTTGTTACAGATGATTTTCTACATCCGCCAGTGATATTATACCTTATACCGTATATTGGCAAAATATTAAAAACAGGTTTCCTTTTTTGAAGAAATCAATAATTTGGGACTTCCAAATGACCATCAGCAAATATCTATTTCTAAAGTGCACGAGAGATATTTGTCATCGTAATGTTCATATCACTAATTATTCTCTCCAAGAATAATGGCTCTTCTCCCTCAAAGTCCTTCCATCAGAGTTTAAAAGTATACTTCCAGTTGAAGAAGCCATTGTATGGCGAAACAATTGACGTGGTGAAAACTCATAAACTGTTAAATTCGTAATTGTTGAAATTTATTATAAAAGTTGATTTTGATTTTCATCAAGTCAACACAAGTAATTACTTCTGATATACTTGAATGATTGTATAAACAGCTACGTTTATTGTATATTCTGACCAAATAGACTATACCAAATTTGGTCCAATGCAATAAGTTACTGCCTATTCACACCATGTTCAATCAGTAAACAGTTAGGTACTTATTCGGTAAGTTTGGTAATCATTTCGACAGCATTCCGTCAGCATACTCAACTATACAAAGGTTTGCAACTCTACTAACGGATATTTTTGTCAAAAACATCAATTCCAATATTTTTCTTTCTCATTTCTCTATAAACAATGCCAATATTCATGCAAAAATTAAAACATTATTATTCGAGTTTGTGATGCTAGAAGAATGGAACTCGAACGTGGGGCTTAGCAAGGATCAATCCAAATTTTGCATTTTGCTGGAAATTCAAGGCCATCTTGGTCATCTTACTTTCTTGGTCTGGTACGCAACAATTTTCGCTACCAAACCAAGCTGGTTACCTGACGAAGTGTACTGTAAAAATACACCGAGATGACAAAGAGTACCTATTTGGTTGAAATGAAGTAATTAGTCATCAGCTTCCAAAGAGATGGTATAAACGTGGCCATTGGTTTCGTAAATATTCAGTGAACAAGAATTTTAAAAGATGTATGCATGAATCCACTGAAAACCATCTGATTCAACTCTGATCATCTGTCTTCTAATTTCCATGCAGTCACCAGAATATTATTAATTTTCCAACGTAACAATAACCTTAACCATGCCAGAGTTTATAGCTTGAAGAATATTGCGCTTGTACAACGGATTAATTTATCCTTGCTTCTGACTTCTTTATTATTCATTATGGTTTTGTCCAGTAGGTCTGCCTTGATCAACATTGCTTCGTAGTCTACATTAATGAATGAAAAGGAATGGAAATTCGTTAATTGTCTACAAGTAGAGTATTTCCAAAAATGAAAATAGTTTTTCTCAGTATCCATATATCCAAACATTCCTCGCAGTATTTTTATTCGTTTTTAATAAAATGTGTATCGACTTATTTTAAATCTAATATTTCTACCTTTCCCTTCGTTATGAGAACGTCCCATGTAGCGTGGTGTTAGCCACGGGTGTAATTATCATTGGTTGCTGGTGTTTATGATATAGTTTCTTGAAATCTTGAATTAATTGAATTAGGGATCTCTCTTTGTGAGGGGCAATGAATATTTATTGGTCTATGAAAAGTTATGATGGAAGATAATTACTGTGAATGCGTTATCGCTGACATTCCACAATAAAATGATATTCTATATCAACTTTATTATTTTATTAGGTACATTTCTAATTTGGTTATAACATCGTTCGTTGTCATCGTTGACATACCTACTTACCCAATTTAGTAGATGGTTGAAACTCTTTCAATACCTATTATTAAAAAAAAAAACTTTTGCATGTGATAGATAAGCAGAGATTTATAGCTCAAAAGTTCAACAGATTTGTTATGCAATTTTACAGGTGTCTGTATTATTTATTCATGATTGATTATCAAATGAACTAGAACAGTGTGAGGTAGGAGCAGAGTCGGCCCTAACGTTTTTGCCACCGGGAGCGAACCAAAATTCAGCCTCCAAAGCTTTAAAAAAAAGTTGGATAACAAACAGAATTACAAAAGAACCATGTTAACCTTGAAAATAACATAATTGTATTAGGAGAATAATAATAATACAGACATATTTTTAACAGGGTGTAATCTAACCTCTTGCACTCCCGTGAAGGAGGGGTGTATAAAGTCGTGTTAGAACGAATGGCAGCTGTGAAAAATTCGAACAAAAAATATTTGAGAATTTAAATTTTTTATGAAATGTGGGTCTCTCTAGATCTCTGTAAACGTAATCTTAATTCGGTTCGACATTCAGTGTCTTTTCTTCACCGGTAATTGCCTTTTCTGGTCTGGAAGGATGGCGGGCAGAGGTTTCCAAAATGTCGACCCACATTTCACAAAATTTTAAAACTCTCAAAAATATTTTTTCGCATTTCTCACACCTGCCATTCATTCTAACATGCCTTTATACACCCCTCCTTCACTGGAGTGCAAGAGGTTAGATTACATCCTGTATATAGAGAAACAAAGCTTATTTTTTCAATCCTTATCGAATTCAAGTGTTGGATTTATTTTTGTTCTTTCTTCTTTTCTTTTGTCTGCAAAGTTAAAACTGAGCATTTGTACATATGATTTACCGATAAACGTTTCACATCTGAGGCTAGACCGAAGTTCACCAATAGGGATGTTCACAAAAATATAAAATTGCAAATTCCAATCCTACTTCAAATAGTCGAAAAATATACTAGGTATTCCATTTTAAAAGCACGACAAAATCCAATTAAAACTGTTCCGAATTGAAATATCATTTCCAGCCTCCCGATATAATTCGAGGATATGAGAATGGAACTATATCATATGAAATATCACTCACCGACACTCCTGTCTTTCAAATGCCCCTATAATGATTTACTCTTAAATTCTATAATAGTGACGACAGTGATTTTTTCTTGATGCATCTGCAGATGGTATTATGTTGACAAAAAAAACTCCTAACTTTCAAGTGGTTGATAGATATTCAAAAATGTATTGCTGTGGGGGTGGTACACTAAGTAGACCACCAAAATTTCCACCCATCTGAGGTGGTGGCGTTAAATTCAAACCACCATTTCAAAATTATTTATCTACTGTTGTAGCCGCACATATTTTGAACCACTGTCGCCATATCGTATTTACCAATTGTAATTGGTAAACGAGACATTCTTATCATCTGGTTCAGTATTTGTACCATCGCCCCAGTTGATGAAAATTCCCTAAAATATTTGGGTTTTGGACTAGTTATGCAGCAATTGCAGACCATTTGTTTGGGGAAACAAAGAGCCTGCTTTCAATCGTATCATACTGATTTCTGCAGTTTCTTTCCTTTCATGAGAATCTGTTAGTGTTTATATTTTCTTCAACATATTATTTAGTAATGAATTGAAAAAAAGTTTCAGTGATTAATGCATATGGGGCAGTGGTACAAAAAGTAAACCACCATTTTTTGTTTTTGTACTGTGATAAAATATTCACTGACTTCGACCTTTCAAGGCCAATTGACAAAAAATATCAAATAAAACAACACGAAAAATTACTGCTCCAGTTGGGTGGTATTTTATTTCAAATTCCGCTCAAGTAAGACTTAAATGTATTAATATAAATGGCATTTCATAAAAAAATCACGCGATTAAGTAGAATCAAATTATCCCAGAACTGGATACTGAGAAGTTTCCCAAACTGAGAATCCTTGTGAAATTTGCACAGATAATGCAGACAGAGTGGTGAATCGATGTCGCCGAATTCTTCTTGTAGGCGTCACGACGCTTGGCGCCTATTCAGAACAGTAATGTAGTGATAGCAGCACTCCATTGTAATGTGTAGATTGAATACATTTCTTTATTGTTTCTCGTAATTGTCAGGGATATCAAGAGCTCTATTCGGATGTTCTGAACGAAATGAAGACAAGAAGAGAACATTCAATCAAGCCCTTGAGTAGAATATTGAATAAGTTCCTTTTATGAAATGTACAAAGGAAATATAGTTTAATGATCTTCTGATATGGCTTCCATTGTTATAATACTTATTCTTTGACACAAAATGTACGTACATCTGCCAAAGAAAATAAGACAAAATCCTAACAACAAAAATAAAAGATAATTAAATAAAAATTCTTTTTTTCTCACACCAACGAATACTACTGAGGTTGAAAATACTATAAATAATTGTGAAATATTGGAGTAATATCAAATGACTGAGTATAACTCTATTTATTCTTTTTTTTCCAATCTCTGATTGACAAATATGACAAAAGTATCATGGCAATAGCAATCCTTGTTCCGCAATCTAACTAGTACATACAAAGTGAAAACTAATATATAACATTCTCCCGCACCAATAAAAAAATAATTACAAATTTTTGAAAATATAACAACAATCTTAAGTATAACCGTATCGATCTGGAGGTCTTATAGTTCTTTTTGTTCTGTTCCTGGCTATACTGGAATCATGTTCGCTGCTGAGACTAGCATCCTCCACTTCAGGAGGATTGACATTTTCCTCACATGGACATGTTTCTTGTTGAGACTCAACAAGGTTCCGACTTGAATTTTCAACAATGATAGATACCCTCTTTCAAACCACTCTGAACATTTTTTTAGAAATTTGATTTAAATGGCGCTTCCACCTTTTATTTATTTCCGGCACAAAACATATGAAAGTACAATTTACTATTTTTTTCTCAATTACGGCAGGTATCCAAGTTACTTTGTTCATTTCCCGATAATCCTTGACAATAACCTTATCACCAATATTGAATGACTTTCTTTTAATTCCTCCAAAATGAGCGATCTGGTCGTTTTGTTTAGAAATCACCCTCTTTCTCAAATCACTCGAATCTGGTAACAAATTACTAAATCTGTTTTTGAGATCATTACCAAATATAAGTTTAGCCGGAGAAACACCCGTAGAACTATGGTTTGTATTTCTGTAATCAAATAAAAAATGGTTTAATGATGTCTGAATGTCTATAGATTTGTTACGACCCAAAAAATTTTTCAGTGCATTTTTCACATTTCTAACAGCATTTTCTGCTGCTCCATTTTACTGAGGAATGGGGCACTTGTAATATGTTTGATTTGAAATTTTTCCAAAAAAATATTTAAATTCTTGACTAGTGAATTTTTTTGCATTATCAGAGACGATGGTATTTGGTAATCCGAATCTTGCAAAGGTACTGTGTAGTGCTATTGTAGTGAACTTTGTTGTTATAGTATTCGTTGGGAACACTTCGATCCACTTTGAATGGGCATCCACAATAACTAAAAAATATTTATTAAGAAAAGGTCCCATATAATCGATATGTACACGATAAAATGGCGTTTCAAGCCAAGACCAAGGATATAACGTATTTTTGGGTGATGTTACCTTATGAACACAACAGTTTTCACAACTTTCAGCTAAATTTTCGATATCTTTGTTTATTCCTGGCCAGAAAAAATGCGCTCTAGCAATTGATTTCATTTTAACTACATCTAAATGAGATAAATGTAATTGAGATACCATTCGATTCCTCATACTATGCGGAATTACTAATCTATTATTACAAAGTATAACGTTACTTTCAATTGTTAGTTGATTTCGGATTGCAAAAAAGCTTTTGAACAAAATATCTTTCTTTGAAAAATTCAGCCAACCATTCTTCACAAACTTAATAGCCTTGCTCAGAATTTCATCGTTCAAAGTATTATTCTGAATTTCCTCAAAATTGGTTGTAATTATCTCACTATCCATAAAGAAATTCATATAATCAACCTCAATTGATTTCGATTCCTCGATTTCCCTATCATGAATAGGTAATCTCGATAAACAATCAGGTTTATTTTCCTGCGATTTAACATATTCTATTTTGTAATTATAGTTAGATAAAATTACAGCCCAACATCTGATTCTACTAGCTGAGTACTGCGGTATTCCTTTTTTGGGATTGAATATAGCCAAAAGAGGTTTATTATCGCTCACTAATGTAAATTCTCTACCATACAAATACTGGTTAAATTTGTTCAAAGCAAAAATTATGGCTAAACCTTCCCTTTCAACTTGAGAATAATTTTTTCATGGAAGTGAGAGTCCTAGATGCATAGGCAATTGGTTTCTCTAAGCCATTACTTAAAATGTGTGAAAGAACACAGCTAAGACCATATGGGCTAGCATCTGTGGAGACTCTAATTTCCAAATCAGGGTTATAATGAACCAAAACATCTGTTGACATTAAAATATCTTTCACAGCTTGGAAAGATTCTGCACATTTTTTGGTCCACTCCCATTTTATATTTTTCTTCAATAGCTCATATAAAGGATGCGTTGATAGATTTGGATCAAATTTTCCATAATAATTTACCAGACCCAGTACAGACTGCAGTTCTTTGACTGACGCTGGCGCAGGAGCATCTCTAATTGCTTTAATTTTTTCCATAGATGTATGGAGTCCATCTTTATCTATTATATATCCCAAATAAGCAATTTTGTTTTGACCAAAACTACATTTTTCTGGAGAAACTTTCAGACCTACCTCTTGTAACCTAGCTAGCACCTTCTCAATTCTTTTTAAATGTTCCTCCCCATTTTTGCCACAAATGAGAATATCATCCAGAAAACAAACACAACCCTCAATATCTTGTAAAATGGACTCCATTATTTTCTGAAATTTTGCCGGGGCACAAGCTACGCCATAAGGTAGGCGTTGATATTGAAAATGTCCTTTATGAGTCGAAATTACAACAAGTTCTTTTGATTTTTCGTCCAAAACAATTTGAACGTATGCTTGAGATAAATCAATTTTAGAAAAAATTACTCCACCCTGAAACTTTGAAAATAATTCATCAAATCTTGACAATGGAAAATGGTCAACTTCTAGAACAGGGTTCAGTGTTATTTCGAAATCTCCGCAAATTCTAATATCCCCATATTTTTTTAATAATGGTACAATGGGAGTGGCCCATTTAGCATAATCAACAGGTTTCAAAATGTGCAGTTCAACCAATTTATCTAATTCTTTTCCTACTTTCTCTCGAATTCCATATGGTATTGGCCTTGCTCGACAAAATTTAGGTGTTGTAGTTTCATCTTTCAACTTCAATGATACAGAACCCTTGTTGAAACAACACAGTCCTGGCTAAAAAATTGCATCATACTTTCTAATCAATTTATTAACGTCAAAAACAGGCCTAGCAGAAAGATGGTTCACCTGATTCACTGAAAAATCGAATAGTTGCATGAAATCTCGACCAAGAATGGGAGGGCCACCATTCTCAACAACGAACATATCCAAATCATGAAATATATCATTATATCCTACACTCAATCTGCACATACCTAATGTAACCATTCTTTTACCATCATATACATTCAAATTTTTATCAGATATAAGTAATGGATATATTTTTTGAATACTTATTCCAAAATTTATCAGATATGGCTGAAATGCTAGCTCCTGTATCAAGTTGAAAAATAAAGGAATCATTTCCAATTTCCAATTTGATTAAAAATGGATTTTGCACTGAAAACTCATTGTATACTGAAAATAATTTCTAGCATTCCACGAAATTTTGTACATCTTTTGGGGTTGACCCATCATTTCTTTTATTTTTTGAAGGGCAGATTGGAGCTAGAAGGCCCTGGTTACCACATATGTGACAAAAACGATATCGAAAACGACACCTGAAAGTTAGATGGTTTTTCCTTCAGCAACACGCACATGAAACCTCCACACTATTCTTTGGCTGCTGTTGTTGCCTTCCAGTATCTCTACTCTTTGAAGACATCACCTGAATTGTTGGTGGTTCAGTTTTCACAGACAGACCCTCACATTGCTGCTCCCCCGAAACCGTCTCTCTCACTGCTACTTCAATAACTGCTGCCAACGAACTAGATTTATTTTGCTTGAAAAGTTTACTCTGTACAGGCCCCTTTTCATATCCGATGACAACTCTGTCACGTAACATCATGTCAATGACACTCTCTTCGAACTCACAATTCAAAGCTAGAAATCTTACTCGTGCAGCCCATTCATTTGTAATTTCCGAGGAAGATTTGAATGCTGCGAAAAATTTCACTGGGGCAACAAATAAAGATTCATTGATTTTGAAATATTTGTTGAAAAACTCACATAGTTCTTCGTAAGATTTTTCTTTTGGAAATTTCGGAAGACAAAGACTGTATATTAGTTTGTAAGCCTCTTCATCCAATGAATTCAACAATATGCCATTTTCTTGCTACTATCTGTGATCGCATTTACCGTGAAGTAGATATCTAATCTGCGCATATATATTACCCAGTCACTATTTTGAGCACTGAATTCTCTTATCTGGCCATAATAAGACTGCTTCTCGGTCTCGGACATAGTTTCTTTTTGAAAGATGGATGAACGTGGGTTTGAATCACTCGTCGCCAATGTGAAATATTGGAGTAATACCAAATGACTTGAGTATAACTCTATTTATTCTTTTTTTCCAATCTCTGATTGACATAGATGACAAAAGTATATATGACAAAAGTATCATGGCAATGGCAATCCTTGTTCCGCAATCTAACTAGTACATACAAAGTGAAAACTAATGTATAACAATAATTTAAAAAACAAAAAGGCTCCCGGTCTTTATGGAATTAAAGCTGAAACTCTAAAGATTATTGCAAAATTCATATGTGAACCTTTGACGGATATCATAAATAAATCCTTCGAATTAGGCATATTTCCTTCTATTCTGAAAAAATCACTCATAACTCCAATTTTCAAAAATGGCGATAATGAAAATGTTTCAAATTATGGGCCTATTTCACTTCTACAGCAATTAGTAAAGTCTTTGAAAGAATAAGAATAAAAAAGACTTACCTCATATTTATCGCTTATAAGGATAATCTACTGTCGACATCCCAGTATGGTTTTAGAGAAAAAAAATCTACCAAGGTCGCAATCTATTCCTTGACAAAAACTATCTATGAATCCTCAGACTCGAGCACTCTTATCGGTGTTTTTATAGATCTGAAAAGGGCCTTTGATACTGCCGATCACTCCATTCTTTTATATACATTAGAAGATATGGGTGTAAGAGCTAGGTCTAGCACACAACCTATTCGAAAGCACAAGTAGAACTCAAAAAGTAAAATAAAAAAATCATGTGAGTAAAGAGATTAATATTAAATATGGTGTACCTCAAGGGACAGTATTGGTGCCGGTGCTATTTGTACTATTTGAACAGGAAACAATCTGCAAAATAATCAGCTTTGCGGACGACAATGTGATATTTTACAAAAATGAAGACTGGTACAATCTCAAATTGAATATTGAAAAAGATCTTGGAAAACTCAAAGACTGGTTCGACAGCAGCTTACTTTCGATTAACTACGAAAATCCTAAATACCTACCCTGTAGTAGTCATGAAACATCTTTGCAAAATACAATTTAAATATCCAACAAGATTTTTCAATTAAACCTGCCAAGTAGATAAAATACATTTACATTGACAATCATTTACGATGTAACCAACATATGGAATATTTAAGAAAAAAAAACTTCGTAATATTGTCGGATGGATCAATGCACTAAAATAATTCAAATTCAACATTTACGACAATATACCATTAAGTTTCAAACAAGTGGACCATTTTTGAGTTCCAAATATAATACAATACTGTACCACAGCTTGTTTGAGTCACACCTTAATTATGGAATTATTGACTGGGGAGGAGTATCAAGAAACTACCAATATATGTTCTCGAAATCTCTCAAAAACGATTCCTCAACAAACCTTCAAAACATCCAAGCTCTCTACTCTATACTGAAACACAAATATTAGATATTAGATAATTGTATATTATTCCGACAGCATACCGGCAATATAAAAATAAAAACGAATGTATTTTCCTCTCAAAACCATGGATACGCGATAAGATCGAACAAACAGTATTGTATACCAATAGTTTCTGAAACATTAGGTCCAAAAAGTTACTCCTACTTGGCAGCAAAATTATTCAGACAACTACCAAACAAAGAAATAATCGATAAAACTTCTTTCAAACGCTTAAACCTGATTTACACAACAATAATACACAAAATGATACCTAGATGGCTGAATGAATAACAAATACAAAAAAAAAATTATCTAAGACGTGTATCTGTGGCAATCTGTGAATTGTGTACATAAAAACTTCATCAACATGATGAATATTGCCAATCCATGACTTGAGATGAAAGTGGGTAATTATGAGACCAAAAATTTTCCAACGAATTTTTAATCGTAGTGTGCCTATCCGCACACCAAACTTCGTTACTATCGATATGTATGCATTTATTTACAAAGTAGAATTCTATTGAATTGTGTTCAGATATAATAATAATAATAATTCGAAGAAGACAGAAATCTTTGGGAGATCGTTTGCTAACGAACAGTCGTTGCCGACCGATGATGAACCCTTTACTCCCATAAACACCTAACTATGTAGGCTTATTATGGCAAGAACCTGTCAGAAAACAACTACTCCCCTGGCTAAGACCACGACGGGTATTGAATTAAATCTAACAGCTACTTGTGCAACGTTCCTCAAAACATCAGAGGACGCAATTGCAAGTGCCCTCTATGACCAATCAGCAGAATTATGTTTTGATTTGGACGGGGTGACCACCTGCAGACTAGTTTCGAGGTTGTTGCCTCTCATCAGTGTAAGGGCAGGTCAACACAGACAGCACTGAAGCCATCTGTTCCCCGTCCAAACCAATACACACTCCGCTGATTAGTCAATTCTGGTTCACGAGATGAAAGCAGTTTCTAGGCCGCTCCACCTAGCGAGCAGAGGAAGACACTCCGAATCTCCGGGTTGAGAGATTTAATCGAAGAAGACAGAAATCTTTGGGAGATCGTTTGCTAACGAACAGTCGTTGCCGACCGATGATGAACCCTTTACTCCCATAAACACCTAACTATGTAGGCTTATTATGGCAAGAACCTGTCAGAAAACAGCTACTCCCCTGGCTAAGACCACGACGGGTATTGAATTAAATCTAACAGCTACTTGTGCAACGTTCCTCAAAACATCAGAGGACGCAATTGCAAGTGCCCTCTATGACAAATCAGCAGAATTATGTCCAAATCAAAACATAATTCTGCTGATTGGTCATAGAGGGCACTTGCAATTGCGTCCTCTGATGTTTTGAGGAACGTTGCACAAGTAGCTGTTAGATTTAATTCAATACCCGTCGTGGTCTTAGCCAGGGGAGTAGTTGTTTTCTGACAGGTTCTTGCCCTAATAAGCCTACATAGTTAGGTGTTTATGGGAGTAAAGGGTTCATCATCGGTCGGCAACGACTGTTCGTTAGCAAACGCTCTCCCAAAGATTTCTGTCTTCTTCGATTAAATCTCTCAACCCGGAGATTCGGAGTGTCTTCCTCTGCTCGCTAGGTGGAGCGGCCTAGAAACTGCTTTCATCTCGTGAACCAGAATTGACTAATCAGCGGAGTGTGTATTGGTTTGGACGGGGAACAGATGGCTTCAGTGCTGTCTGTGTTGACCTGCCCTTGCACTGATGAGAGGCAACAACCTCGAAACTAGTATGCAGGTGGTCACCCCGTCCAAATCAAAACATAATTCTGCTGATTGGTCATAGAGGGCACTTGCAATTGCGTTCTCTGATGTTTTGAGGAACGTTGCACAAGTAGCTGTTAGATTTAATTCAATACCCGTCGTGGTCTTAGCCAGGGGAGTAGTTGTTTTCTGACAGGTTCTTGCCCTAATAAGCCTACATAGTTAGGTGTTTATGGGAGTAAAGGGTTCATCATCGGTCGGCAACGACTGTTCGTTAGCAAACGCTCTCCCAAAGATTTCTGTCTTCTTCGATTAAATCTCTCAACCCGGAGATTCGGAGTGTCTTCCTCTGCTCGCTAGGTGGAGCGGCCTAGAAACTGCTTTCATCTCGTGAACCAGAATTGACTAATCAGCGGAGTGTGTATTGGTTTGGACGGGGAACAGATGGCTTCAGTGCTGTCTGTGTTGACCTGCCCTTGCACTGATGAGAGGCAACAACCTCGAAACTAGTCTGCAGGTGGTCACCCCGTCCAAATCAAAACATAATTCTGCTGATTGGTCATAGAGGGCACTTGCAATTGCGTCCTCTGATGTTTTGAGAAACGTTGCACAAGTAGCTGTTAGATTTAATTCAATACCCGTCGTGGTCTTAGCCAGGGGAGTAGTTGTTTTCTGACAGGTTCTTGCCATAATAAGCCTACATAGTTAGGTGTTTATGGGAGTAAAGGGTTCATCATCGGTCGGCAACGACTGTTCGTTAGCAAACGATCTCCCAAAGATTTCTGTCTTCTTCGATTAAATCTCTCAACCCGGAGATTCGGAGTGTCTTCCTCTGCTCGCTAGGTGGAGCGGCCTAGAAACTGCTTTCATCTCGTGAACCAGAATTGACTAATCAGCGGAGTGTGTATTGGTCAGGACGGGGAACAGGTGGCTTCAGTGCTGTCTGTGTTGACCTGCCCTTGCACTGATGAGAGGCAACAACCTCGAAACTAGTCTGCAGGTGGTCACCCCGTCCAAATCAAAACATAATTCTGCTGATTGGTCATAGAGGGCACTTGCAATTGCGTCCTCTGATGTTTTGAGGAACGTTGCACAAGCAGCTGTTAGATTTAATTCAATACCCGTCGTGGTCTTAGCCAGGGGAGTAGTTGTTTTCTGACAGGTTCTTGCCATAATAAGCCTACATAGTTAGGTGTTTATGGGAGTAAAGGGTTCATCATCGGTCGGCAACGACTGTTCGTTAGCAATAATAATTCGTCTTCATTCATCATTGAATATTAAGTATCACGTTGTTTCGAATGCCTAATTTTCATCTATTGGAGTTGGTTAACAGAGGCTTGTATATCTTGAAGAGATGAAGAATAGAATAGTTGGAGGTGATTGCGCAAGGGTTGCACAGCATACGACATTAATTTCATACAGCTGCTAGTATAGCTCTGCACGATATGGAAGGACGCTAATTCTTCACAATTATATTTTTGTGAGGACGAACGAATTGAGATATCCATATGGGTCAAATAAAGTTTATTAATTGATGAGGGTTCTATTTCTCTATGGAAAATCTGCTGTGAAAGACTTTTTATTGAAAGAATCTTCGTCATGTGTTATACATGGTTGTGTATTATAACTTTTCATATCTTGATGAATTATTTCTCTACATACATGTAAAAGATTAGCGAATCAAATATTTTTGGAATTTAAATGATGTTTTCTGATTTACAAATTACTGTTTCTGATTTACAAACTACTGTTTCTGAATTTGAATTTACACATTCTGAAATTCAATTCACTATTCTGAATTTCAATTACTTACCACATTCTGAAATTCAATTCACCTTTATGAATTACAATTCACGCATTCTGAAATTCACTTTACTGTTCTGAATTTCAATTTATAGTTTCTGAAATACAAATCACCAATCTGAATTACAATTTACGCTATCCGAAATTAACGTTACTGTTTCTGATTTACTACTTGAAAAGGTGTAGGTAGAGTATGTCCGATGCGCTTTTGAGGATTATCTCCTGCTACCTGAATAGACGGACTTAAAGGAACGATATACTTCATGACGTATGCTTTAATATTGCAATAAAATCAATTATTATCATTATATATTCTCAGATGAAATAAATAAACAACAACAACAATGCATTTTATGATAATTCGGAGGAATCGTGAATACATCAAACAAACCAGAAGAATTGGAAGAAAAAAAAATGAAAAACTTGACTTTATCCATGTTTTTATGAATCAACCAAATACTTGCTTTGGAATTCAAATAAATTACTATTTTCTATGACTTAGTAGGTTTATTTCCATATTGAAACACTAAATTTGGGTTTCTGGGTGTGGAAGTTCTTAGAAGTTTTGTAAATTACTCGTTTCCATATAAATTGACGATGTTTCCATTGACAACCAGATCATAGTATAACATTGATTTCCAACGCCTTGCTCTCTCCTTAGCATTGAAAGGCTCGAGTAGTAGTGACTTTAGGTCTTTGGATTTTTCTTATACAAGAGATAAACAACAATGATAGAGAGTTTCTCAAATATTTTATTGAAAATGTAATATTTGGAAAGTTTCTGACACCCCGTATGCAATCAATATCTGTTATTTGTGTAGTATACTGATAGACTCAATATATTCAAATATTTGGACTTTATTAATGTGAATTTATATATTCACGACCAAACAAACAATTCATAACTCAGCTACGGTAGAAAACTAAACAATCTATATTTTTAGACCTGTACCTGCATTCCTTATAATCTGATTGAAATTCTCCAGCAACATTTTATAACAGTTTCATAGCCATCAGAACGGAGCTCTAAAGACGCGTTTACACCAAAGTTGACAACTGATTGTTTGTAGGAAACAAAAAGTTGTCAACTAAAAGTTGCTTTTCTCAAAATAAGAGCAACAAATGGAAGATGTTTTGTAGAAAACTAAAAGTTGCTCTTCTCAAATTTAGATTAACAAGTGGAAAACTTGTTGCCAAAGAATTAGTGCGAAAGGGGCACTAGTGTCAAGGATGTCGAACGAAGAAGACGCAATTATTGCCGCGGCTGTGTCATCATAGCTAGCCACTGTACAAGAGGTCCCCGAAGATATTGGGTGAGACCTCGACAAGATAGCTGATCTCCGAGAAGATGACGTCGATCCGTTGAGTGGTGAGCTGAGGTGCGACGGGAGTGTCAAAAACTTTCTAAGAATGACCAGTATTGACTTGAGTATTTCATTTCAATGATCGGACATAAAATCAAGAAACGTGACACAAACTACAGGAAAGCAATACCTGTCCAAGAAAAGCAAGCAGTAACATTACGGTTTTTGGCTACTGGTGATTCGTAAACAAGTCTCGGTTATTTGTTTAAAATCTCAAAATCAACCATTTCACTATTTGTGATTGAAGTTTGTAAGGCCTTGATAGAAGTGCTGAAGGATAATATGAAGGTAAGTCAATAAACGTTGCTTATATACAGGGTTTTTACGAAATTGGAGCGATAAATAAAGTGGGAATTTTAAAGTTTTCAAAATTTTTTCTCTGTGATCGTTCTTGGTGTCGTTTCGTCCATGAGAAAAAGTAGAGACTCAAACGCTAACTGATTGCGAAGCACCGGAACCAATCTTTTCTTTCTTTGCCTCTCTTCGGAAAAAGGTAATTAAGTTCTTCACCTTATTCTGAACTTCAAATTTATCAATTTGCAGCTGGGCTGCAATTTCCCCCCAGGCGTAGTTTTTTAAGTTTTTGTCTTTTGTGTTCCAGAGAAGCTCTCTGCTCCGGTAAAGTTCAATGAGTTCACTGGTTTTGGTCCTGGTCCATTCGTTCTCACTACAGTCTTCCATCTTGACACAAACAACGAAAAAACAAACGAAATCACCAAGAACACCTGCAGCTGAAGTACACACGTGCAACGGTCATGGGTTTGGGTTATGGGTTGCGTAAGGCGCAGGGGGGGGGGTGTGTGAGCGCCCGACGTCAGGCGCGTGGAGAGGGAACAGTTCGCCACTAGTTTCCTACAACAAGTTGCTAGTGCAAAGCGCGCAGTAACAAATCTTACACTTTTAGTCACCTTTCTTTGATCTTTACCGACACTCCGCGGGAAACCAAAATTTAGTGGAAGATTTGTGTCTCCACAAGTGGAAGACAGAAAAAGTTGCTGTATTTTGTAAAAAAGCAACAAATTTCCGCAACTTGTGGAAAACTTAGTGGAAGACTTTGGTGTAAACGCGTCTTAAGATATTGAGATTGAGACTCATTAAAAATATATTCGAAATGTGAAGGTGACTGATTTATGCGTCACTAATGAATCGTTACTCATCTCGATTATAATTAAAAGAAGGATATTTATCAGTAATGAAAGAGTAAACAAATTTCAAAAACATTAGTAAGAAACTAATTATTACTGAAACAAATCCGATTTAGTTTTTTCCTTGTCATAGAAGGCGCTACACTGGCCGTTGCTCACATCCAACCCTTCTGAATTTTCCTCTGAAATTTTCTGTCAGAAAAAATTGTTTTAGTAGAATTTGGTGAACTTTTTCTTTCTGCAGTTCGAATATACTGGTTTCTCTTCATCTTCCAAAATTTCTTACTTAGTGAAGGAATCCAAGTATTCAAGCAACAGTGTCATTTGATCTGTTCTTCGTATTATAGTCTGATTAACATCAAGTTCAAAAACGTGTTAATTCTTGGTCAAGCTCCTAAAAATATGAGCGATGGCTCCTTCGATTCGGAATTACATCTAGAAAAATGTTTCGGAAGTATGTATCAGCATCAGCACATAAAAAAATTGCAATTGTTATTAACAAATAAAGAAGAAAAAAAGGTAGCATTTTGTTTTTTGTTGATAACTCAATTTTTTTTAATATTTAAGGAATTTTGAAAAGATATTCTTATAGAGGAGGAAATTTCCAAAAAAAAAGTTTCGACTCCCCCAGCTCTATCTCTATTATTTATAATTTTAATTCAACGCCGAAAATAGGTCTCAGCCCAGCCGTAACGACATAGGCGCACTACCGCTGAAGGCAGTGTACCACATAAAAACATTTTTTTTCAGTAACTAATATTAATTTAAAATTTTGAATTAATCATGGTATCTTCTAGACACTTGAAAGAATAAATCTCAGTTCGGATAAAAAATTTCGGAAAGTAAATTTTTCAAAAACTTATACTATTGTTAATCAATTATTTTTTTTCCAATCTCTGTTATCTTAAATGACTGCACACATTTTTAGCTTCGTGGAGACCTTCTTATACGTATACTCAAGAAGTTCACGCGATAGAAGTAAATTAAAGTTTATTGTTTTGTTTATAATGATTATTTGAAGTTGACCAAAAATTAGAAGTCCAAGAAATGTTGTTGATAAAAATTTTTTCACCCAATACTACTATTGCTGTTTTTGTATCTAACAATGGCATTCAGTAACGTTGGAAAAAAAATTTAAATCATTTGTTAAACAATTTTTTATAAACAAATAGACGAGTGATGTAATTAAGATATAAAAATTCATACCTAACGAAAAACGAGTTAGAAAAATATTAACTAATATTAAAAAATCTGAAATTTTTATAAACAATTGCTTATAATAGCGGATGACCACTAGTTATAAATTTGTTAATTATCTTATTTCAAGGACTAAACAATCCTTCATAAGAACAACCTGAAAGTCCATTATCGTATCTGTAATAGTTTATGAGATATATCTATTTGTTACTTGACAAATCATGCTGCCGGTTCAACTTCGGTGCGGTGTAGTATTAAAAAGTTTTATAAAAATTAGAAGAACATTTTTTTAGTACTTTGATATATATGCCAGTTTTCGTAATTTTTTTTAGCTGTAGAAAAAAAATATAATGGTTGTTAGAATTTGTTTATAACAAATTGTTAAGTTAACAAAAAATGAAATTATTTAAAAAAAACATATTCTTTGTTAATCTATGGAGGAATGCCGATTGTGATTTTTTAAGAGAAAATTATTTCTTAACTAATTATTCAAACAATCAATAAAAGAAAAAAACGATTATAAACAATAAAAAAAATTATTTTAGGAAAAACATTTTTTTTCAATTATTATTTTACTAAGAAAATAGAGTGGTAATATTTTTTTATCCGAAAACTATTAATCTTGTATCTATGTTTATAAAAAATTGTTTAACAAATGATTTAATTTTTTTCTCCAACGTTACTGAATGCAATTGTTAGATACAAAAACAGCTGTAGCATAATATTTGTTGAAAAAAAAATTATCAACAACATTTCTTGGACATTTAATTTTTTGTCAACTATAAATAATCATTATAAACAAAGTAATAAACTTTAATTTACTTTTATCGCGTTATCTTGTTAGGTATACGTATAAGAAGGGCTCAACGGAGCCAAAAATGTATAGATAGATTATTTTAACTTTTATGTAGTCCTTTAAGATAACAACTATTGAAAAAAATTAATTAATTAACAATAGTATAACTTTTTGAAAAATTGACGTAATTTTGTTTTTCAACGGAGATTTATTCTTTCAAGTAACTAGATGTGATTTCTTAGTGGGGACTGGTTAAAAATTTCCAAATTTGTGTGTTTTAAAAGAACGTTATTCCTGAATATCTGTGTAGTATAAGTATTTATATCGCGTATTTATGAAAACAACATATAACCACATGTGACAACTCGCTTTTTCCTTATGCTATCAGAGTTTCTTGCTGTGGTAATTCAATTTCTATGATTAATAAAAATTGTCCTCGGTGTTGGTGTTTGATAAAGATTGTTTGGCGGTATTCATAGACTCATATGTTGTCAATATTTGTCAACCCATTGGGACAAGAGATATTTCGGTTTCGTGCATTGGTGGACTATTAATTGCAGTTGTATTCGAAGAAACATTTTTTTCAACCGGAACACTAATGTTACCTTTAGAATCAATGGAAGTGAAAAATATTTGGATATATTGGAGTGCTATTATATAATCTTTAAAATGAATCCAAAACGAATCAAAATGATAGTCTCAAATAATAAGGTCAAAAACTCTATAGCAGAAAATTTGCGTATTATTTCACTTTCCGAAACAAATCTGTTGAGAGTAACATTTATCAGAAGTAATTTAGGAAACAATAAGAAAATTGGGATCACTGCTTCATACCTATAGAGCCCCTTTCGGAAATATAAAGTAATTTATCGAGATTTAGTAATCAGGCAATAACAGAGATTTAAAGATAAATGTAGTAATGAATATAAACAAACATACCAATGACTACATAATGGTATTAAAAGGTTTCCCTTATATAAATAAACAAACAAAAGCAACTAGAAAAACCAGTTCTATTATCATATTATCATTATCAATATTTACTTGAAAGAAAACTTTCTCCAGAATAATATTAATATTGAGTCATAGTGATATGAAAAATTATTATACAATCCCCATTAATTTTTCTGTACTTAGCAACGCAATCCCAACAAATAATAAAATTAAGAAATTTGAGAGAATCAAGTATGGTAAGTTGAACACTTTAGAAAAGAAACAGTAGAAAGACACTTTGGGATGTAATATGAAACCTACCGAGTTAACACAAACATCTAGGAGACGTTGCTTTCTTGATTTTTATGGTTACAAAATGAGTTGCATTTACACATCATTGTTACCACTTAGTGATGCCAAATGTTATGAATTGTTCACAATTTTCTTCTCGTTAGTGTCACTTTGAGGCACAAAATGTGAAGCAAATTGCAACGCACATTAACATGAATTTTGAATTCAATGCGATTTTGTCGGTATAGAAGGAATTAGGTTGGTAACAAAATTGAGCATGACATCAGCATCACGACACAAAATAGCCAGAGTTGTTTATCGAGTCGAGAGTTAAGTAGAATTTATATTTGGTTGACGCTATTCTTTAAATATTCTATATGTACTTCTGATGTGTGAAGTGTGCAGTGTTTTGTTCGATCCTTTTTATTTCAATAGTTAAATCAAATGTGTTTATTAACATTGCTCAATTATTATTTCTATCAAGAACTGTATCCCTTCAAGGACCGGAACGGATAGTAGAAACTTAGATTGCTAAATTCAGTAATTTACAGAATTTGGCCTTTCCAGGACAGGTACTAATTTCGCAGCGAAGAAAATGCTGTCCAGAGGATTGGAGTTCAATTATAAATTTACCTACATTTTCTGTATTTTGTTTTTTTTTCATGATTTAGACTGTCGATGTTTTTTGTTTGTGAAAAGTATATACAACGGAATCAACTCACACATTAGTTTTCTAGCATTACATTGCATATGAACTGTAATTCATTGGTAAGAATAATAATAGTGAGGTATAATCAATCAATCAAAAATATGCTTTATTGTCTAAGAAAAAGTACTCATTGACAAAGCGTAAAACTATACTAATACATATAAAAGAGTTACAAGATGAGTAAGTATAAGTTAAATGCTAGAAATATAAATATTGGTTTAAAATAGAAGGCAATAAATATGAAAGACTGTATAAAATCACAATATATAAATTACAAACACATTAAAATAATAAAAACTTCGTTGATATATATCACCATGTGTCACTGTAATATTCTTGTAGGCAATAGTAGGCTTTCGTACACAATATATCTTTAACTGCCTTCCGGAATTTAGAAAAGTCAGACATTCGCTTCAAATTAATTGGCAAATGATTGAACATTTTTTTACTTTCAAACATCAATGAATTTTTTGTTAAAGAAGATTTTGGAATTGGCAAGAGTATGTTATTGTTTTGTCGTGTCTCGTATGTTCTAAAACTTGTCATATTTAGATGCTTCTTTTTCATCAAACATACAGATTCAAGTATGAAGATGCTGCATAAAGTTAATATTTTGTGAAGCTGAAATAGAGGTTTGCAGTGATCGGAGTTTTTAACTCTGAACAAATAGCGTATTGCTCTTTTTTGCATCACAAAAACGGAATTAAACAGTTGTTGGCTACAGAAGCCCCAGAAAGGAATGCCATATCGCAAATGAGACTCAATCATTGCAAAATAAGATGCCTAATTATTCGGACAGCGAAACAACTGCTAGCTAGTTTTTTTTTTAAGGACGTTATATGATAATTAAATTTCAATTTATCATCTAGAGTTATACCCAAGAACTTAGTATTTGACTTATTAACAATTGTTCTGTTCTTTAAATACAAACTATCATAGTTGAATTTCAAAGTCAGAATATTAGTTTTATTTGCATTGAAACATAGAAAATTGGCATCACACCAATTTTTACTTTTTCTAAATCGATCGATTTTATGTTTTTCAGTGCATCTATGTCATTCCCGTGCCACATTATAGTTGTATCATCAGCAAACATTGTGAACTTCCCTGAGATATCGATACTTGCTAAGTCATTCAAATACAATAGAAAGAGAACAGGGCCGAGTACAGATACTTGAGGAACACCACAATGGATCTTTGATTCCTTCGATTTTACATTTTGTATTCTGACCATTTGCATTCTGTCAGAGAGATATGATTCTATCCAATTGTAGACAGTACCTCTGATCCCATAACGGTGCAATTTTTGAAGCAATATTTCGTGATTTACACAATCGAACGCCTTTCAGAAATCACAAAATACTGCTCCAACAGCATCACCTTCATTCAGTTTCAGGCAGACAGAGTCCAGAAGATTGAAAACTGCATCGTTTGTGTTAGTTGATGACTGAAATCCAAATTGTATGCTAGATAGTACATTATTATGTTCTAGAAATTGTAATAGCCTTTTTTTGAAAAAATTTTCAATTACCTTTGGTATGGTAGACAAAAGGGAAATTGGTCGATAACTTGAAGGATCATCCACATTACCAGTCTTAAATAAAGGTATTACAATTGTAGTTTTCAAACAGGAGGGAAATATGCCTGCCCCGAAAGAAATATTTATTGATTCCGCTAAGACACTGAGTGTAGGATATGGCAGATTTTCGAGTATATTAACAGATATTTCATCGACACCCATAGATTTTTTGTTTTTGATTTCTTTCAATATCTGTCTCAGCTCATGAACGTTTGTATCTTCTAAATGAAATTGTTCTGTAATGTGTAAGTGTTCAGGTAAGCTACTAGATTTGAGTGTGGAACTATGTGAGATGTTAATTTTCCAGCTATTGTACAGTAGAAATCATTGAGAATGCTTGGACTAATATTCGTTTGAACTGGGAGGGTGTTAGTTTTTCCTCGTAGGTTGTTTACTATAGGCCAGTTTTTTTTCGATTTATTGTTGGCGTTGTTTATTCTATTTTCATAATATTTTTTCTTTGCACTTTTTATCACAAGATTATAAATGAATTTGTATTTTATGCAATATTCCAAAAAGTTCAATGACCTAAAATTGTTTGCTGAAATCTTTATTCCTTTGGTAATCCATGGTTTCTTATTCTTTTCTCTTACTTTCACTAATGGAAAGGCATGGCAATTTGCTTTGGTTAGAATTTCATGGAAAGCATTCAAAGGTTTAGAATTATTCAACGCACCAAGCCAGTCAATATTATCACAGAGTGTCTGGAAGTTGTAGAAATTTTGACCGCTATAAATTTTGCCATACCGTTGCCTCTTTGTTGAATATTTCCACTTTAATGGAATATACGACATAACTGCCTCATGGTCAGAAATACCTGCAGAAGTCACAGAAGATGTAACTTCTTCTTCGCTAAAGTTAGTACAGAAGTAGTCGCTAATAGTTGCTGTATGCGAACAAACCCGGGTGGGTTCTTTCACATACATTGTCAGATTCAAACTCAACAATAGATTTTTGAGTGTTTGAGTAACCATCGACTCGTCATCGGCAAAATTAACATTAAAATCACCAGCTTCTACAATATGATATTTTACAGGTAGATGTGTGATAATATTCTCTAAGTTTACTATAAATATTTCAAAGTTTGAATCAGGAGTCCTATGTATACACATTATGAAAAGATTGTTTTTATTATTAAGAACCAATGAAAACTCGAAGTGGTGATCCACATGCAGGTTGTCAAATTTAGTAACATTTTCCAAGGGGAACTTGTCTGAGAACTTTTCGTTAATTATGATCATGGTGCCTCCATATGCCCTGTCTCTGTTCCACAATATTTAGAAGCTATAATATAATTAGGAATGTAACAAGGTTCATGTTCTTCAAGCCAGTGCTCAGTTAACAAATCGAAGTTTGGCAATTGCTGAAGTTCAATAAAAACTAGTAGTTTATCTACTTTGTTGCGTATTGATTGAATGTTCAATGTTAAAAAGGATAATGGTATGTGCATTTGATACAAACTTTTGTGTAGAAATTTTCGTACTTAAATTCATACTCAAATTTGGAATCGCATCTTGATTGATTTCAGTTGAGATATTCACTGAGCGAGAATTCACCTCGAAAAAAATGCAGTGATTCGTTAGAGGGGATTTCAATTTTTGTTATAATTTTCATAGTAAAGTGATGTGCGCGATTTGAGATAAATGAAAGAGTTCTCTTTACTTTTTCAGTCATTTCGAATTTGCTACCTTTTTGTTCGTGGCCAATTAAGAGTGTCATAGAGCAATTTTTGTTATTTTGTTTAAAGAGTTTGATTATATTGTAAATAATTCTATTGATATTTTTGTCAGCCATATAATGACACTCTGTCATTATTATAAGGTTAGTCAAATTGCTACGTCCTAATGTATTGTTCAAAAGTTGGTGAAGTGAGTGCCGGTTACTTACATTTTTAGTATTAAACATTATCACTATTAATTCATCCCTACCATAATCTATAGTTTCAGCAAATACATCTTTTGTTAGATCAGAGATCTCGGCATTGTGTAAAATTGTTTCATATACATAACATTTATGGTTGATATCAATTTTAGTTAGAACCTTAGAAAAGCCGGAAGCATATCGG
This sequence comes from Chrysolina oricalcia, assembly GCA_944452925.2. Classification (NCBI taxonomy): domain Eukaryota; kingdom Metazoa; phylum Arthropoda; class Insecta; order Coleoptera; family Chrysomelidae; genus Chrysolina; species Chrysolina oricalcia. Next base: position 27,512,573 of record OX101811.2, on the reverse strand, counting down.
TCTCCATATATGTGGATTTTTCTCACTGGAAGGGCTGGGTTTGGTTTCTCTCTCAGTGTGGGGGATGGATTATGTACCTCTGATTTATTGGCAATCTCAAGATTAGGTGAGTTCATTGTTTTTTGATTATATCACTTTCAGTATTATCGAGAATACCTACTTCCATTTTTTAGTTCATCCATTAGTGATATCTGGTTTACCTTTTCCGTATCTAGGTTTATAGAGCTGTAGATTGAGTAATTTAATGAATTTCCATCAAGGGATGTAACAGCTTTTCCATTTTCCTCCTTTTCATCCTAAGCTATTTGTACAATTTCCATTGATAAGTCATTTTCCTGTTTATTCCGTTTTTTTATATCATTTGCATTTCTTCTTTATATTCTTTATTTCTGTTTGATAATAATTTCATTGGATTTCTGTTTTTTTTTGTTTATGTGCTTTCGTTTTCGGAATTTTGTCATTTGCCTTAATTTCCGGACTTTTGTCATTTGGTCGATCCTCAGGGATGTTTGTTTCATTTGGCATCCCTGTATTGTCATATTCATCCGTTTGAGTAGAAATATCAGAATTATTTATCTCTTGGGTGATTACCTTTTTTTGTTCAGTGTGTTTTTCCTCTGTCTGGGTTTGTATGCTGATAAAATTAATATTTTTTTTATTCGCAGATTCTTTATTGTTTTGCAGTTCACGTATGGTTTTTACATAATTCTGAATTTTACTCACGAAATCGTTTTCCATCGATATAGCTTCCTCATAGAATAGATCATATTTCTTGTTTACTTTTTGAATTGTCTCTTCCTTGTGTATAATTTCAGTTCTTAGCTCTTCGATAAGTTTGGAATAGAACTCACCTTTATCAGCACTGTCTGCATTAGAAGTCTCACTTTGCAGATAAGCTTGTTATTGTTCTTGTATACTTTCGAAGCAATTCTGTCGTAACAACTGGTGTGGAGAACTTCATGGCATCTAACGCCATTTTTTGGCTTTTGTTGCAACACTGAAACACAAATTTGCTGTTTTTTGAGGAGCACTTAGACACCTGCTGTTTACTTGCAGCCATCTTCATGTATATAATTTCTATTTATGTTGACTCATGGCGAGCTTTGTTTTATTCTCGACATACAGGGGAATCAGAAAGTGAAGCGCATTTTTAAAATAAGTACCAGCCCATTCAATTTCACATTGTTACATCGAAAGGGTCTCAATGTGCATTCGATTCCAAAGTATAAATGGAATGTCACATTGGGCTAATTTCGAGTAACATTTTACATAACAATTTGATGTCTCGAACCAACGGGGCACCAAATAGACGTTTATGCGATAATAATGGAAGTCACTTTTCGATTCACTGGTGTGATCTGTAACATGAATGTGAATCCCACTACCATCTCTGAGAACATTCTGTGTTGACTGGGTAAGTATCATACTCATGATGCTTTTATTGATATAATAATAAAAATGCAGTGAAAGCAACTGGAATTGCTACATAAAATGATAAAAGAAGTGGTAAATTAAATCCATAGATCACAGCAGACGTGATAAGCTGCATCAGAACTCTGAATAAACCATATTACACCACAATCAATAGAGCATGAAATGAATGATTTTTCAACAAAAGTACTAGTAGAACCGACGTGCCATCACCTGAAATGATGTTCGCAGTTCTATTCTGTTATGTTTTGGACTCTCAACTGTCATTTATCAATTTGTTGAACATTAAATACATAAAACGTGTTTTGCATATGAAATGTAAAATAATACGGCAATCTGGTTGAGAAACAATGTAGATAATTGAAATAGGAACAAAATGAGAGTTTATACGACCCGATCGGATCATTACTAACAGAGAAAAACTGTAAAAATCATGCATACTTTATGTTTGCAATACTAATGGTCCCACAGCGCTTGTTTTGTGCACACATAATGTAAACGTGATTCAATAATTTCATGAGAACTATAACTATAACTTGAAAAAATTACGAAGTTGAGAGTTAAAAAAAACGCAAAATGTTCTGGTTTTTCTAGTTTTTCTCCGTTATTTATGATCCGATAGAGTCGCAGAAAATCTCATTTTGTTCATATTTCTATTCTCTTCAATTTCTCACAACCATATTACTGTATCAGTTTTCATTTTATAAGCAAAACACTAAAAAATACTTTTTCTTTTCTGTATTATTGCCACGAAAAAATTCTCTATTGATTGGCCTTCATATACCGCGGGTGACACAGCAGACATGTAGCAGCCTGTAGTTTTTTTATTTGAAGAGATAAAAATTTGAAATTTGCAGAAGTTACGTGATCAATGATAGCGCTTCATTTGTATCTAACGACAACTTTTTTCAACTACCTGTTTGATCGGCAGTAACTACAACTTCTTTTTTTTTTAATAACACCCTGTATATTTATCTAGCCTATCTTATTTGTCTTAAAACTCACTATTCAACCGTGTATCACATAGTGGCATTCGTTTCTTAATTCGCAGATGAATTGCATTTTATTGAAAACCATCAAGTTGGCTGTTACCCGAATTCGATAATCTTTCGATGCTTGGTAGGCTCGGAAATCCAAAGAGTATCAGTTAAACGATATAATTTTAGTTTTTTCCATACCTGATCACTTCCTACAGATTGTCAATAATTTCTTCAATAAAAAGAAAAAACGTCTGAAAATAACTCACGATATTGCGAAAACTGAGATGGGAACATATTTTTTTCAATTTGGCTACTTGTGAATAAACTATCTGCCTTTCTCTTTGGCCATATAGCCATATCATGATCTTTCCATTTGGAAACAAAATTAAAATTGTTCCCCTGATCCACCAATTCACAAGTCTATTAGTCTAGATATTTGCAATAATATTTTGCTAAGTAGGCGGTGTACACAAAATGTTTTGTGTTTGACAGGTAAACATCATTTGATTGCAATGATTATCTCCGTCAGTTTTATGCTGATTGAAATTGCATCGTTTAATTAGATATTAAATATGTATTCTAAGAACAAAAAGGTCGATATGTTGTTGATATTCGAAGAGTGCAATAGAAATTGTAGACATGCTGAACAATTGTATGTCGAAAGATTTCCGGAAAGACGCCATCCACCTGATAATTATTTCGTTAGAGTAGAAGATCAGTTCAGAGCAGTTCTTTTCAAAACTCTTCTAGCGGTCTCTCGATTCACGCCGATTTCGTCATCAATTTGTCTCAGTGATATCGTCGGATCTGCATGTACTATGGCCAAAACGTTTACTTCCATTTCCTTGTCGACAATGTATTAGATATTGTTTTGATTTTCCGGTTCTCTTCTGAACTGCTCTTCTACTCTAGCGAAATAATTATTAGGCGGATGGCGTCTTTCCGGAAATCTTTCGACTTGCAATTGTTCAGCATGTCTACAATTTCTCTTGCACTCTCCGAATATCAACAACATTTCGACCTTTTTATTCTTTGAATACATATTTAGTGTCTGATTAAACGATGCAATTTTAATCAGCATTAAGCTGGCGGAGATAATCAGTACAATCAAATGATGTTTACCTATCAAACACAAAACATTCTGTGTACACCGCCTACTAGACAAAATATTGCAAATATCTAGACTTGTGAATTGGTGGATCAGGGGAACAATTTTAATTTTATGTTTCCAAATGGAAAGATCATGATATGGCTACACGGCCAAAGAGAAAGACAGAAAGTTTCTTCACAAGAAGCCAAATTGAAAAAAACATGTTCCTATCTCAGTTGTCGCAATATCGTGAGTTATTTTCAGATGTTTTTTCTTTTTATTGAATAAATCATTGACAATCTGTAGAAAGTGATCAGGTATGGAAAAAACTTAAATTATATCGTTTAACTGATACTCTTTGGATTTCCAAGCCTACCAAACATCGAAAGATTATCGAATTCGGGTAACAGCCAACTTGATGTTTTTCAATAAAATGCAATTCATCTGCGAATCGAGAAACGAATGCCACTTCATGATACACGGTTGAATAGAGAACCTCAAGACAAATGAGATGGGCTGGATAAATATACAGGGTGTCGTCCAAAAAACTGAAGTTGGAGTTATTGCCGATCAAACAGGTAGTTGAAAAAAGTTGTCGTTAGATTCAAATGAAGCGCTATCATTGATTACGTAACTTCTGCAAATTTCAAATCTTCATCTCTTCAAATAAAAAAACTACAGGCTGCTACATGTCTGCTGTGTCACCCGGTATAGAATGTGTAGTTATAGAAACAAAATTAACTATTTGCTGGAACAAACAAAATGTCAGTATTAAAAAACCAACCTGATGAATTTAATGGAATTCAGAAACAGATATGGAAAATTATAAAGGAAATCTTATAAAAACCACTTATCAGAGAAAATGGCGAACCTATAGTAAGTATACATAACTAGTAAAAAAAAATCGGATTCTTTCAATTTAATTTTACGAATGTAGGATTACACATGGCAAGAAATAGAAAAATGTAACTTACCTCATAACATTATTTTCCACCACATGATTGTGGTAACGTGGTCTAGTGTCCATAAGAGGACACCGTCAACTTTTTTTTAAGTAAAGTGGGGTTACGTGGCACCTGGTCTTGAAGATCTTTCGATTTATCTTTGTTTGTGGAAATCAGCCAAGCCGTATCTAACTGACAAGCGTTTGAAATTTGTTTGAAATATTTGACAAATGAATCATTTTTACTATAAATTGAAGCAGAATATGAACTCCGTCACTGATTTTGGTCGAAAAGCTAATTTTTTGTGGTAAAGAAGGTTAGCATATTTTCCTACAGACAAAAGTTAACAAAATCAGCAGATATTTTTTAAAATGAAAACACCAGTTTACCTAATATGCTAGATACTCCTTTTCTTCTTGGCGCCGTAGCTATGAAATATACCTCCAATTTGTTTGAAAACTATAAAGAAAATCAGCAAGTTTGAATATTTACTCAAAACTTAACATAATCGAGAATCCAATGACATTCAGTACTAAAACAAAATACATAATCAATGGAATGTACATAACTCAGGTTCGTTTCTCATCTTTACTCTCTGAATTAATTCAAAATTACAGTTTTTGGATGACTTTACTAGTAATCAAGTATTCCATTCAACATGACTGGAATATCCGAAAATGCTTGAAAAAAATCAATGCTCTATGTCTATATCAAATTATCAAGCAAGGAAGCAAGAAGTCTCGGAATCTCATATTGTAAAACCATTGTTTAAAATATTCATATTGTTGTGCCATCTACCACAATCTCATCTCGTACCCTAAATAGAAATTATTGAACATAAAGAAACCTTCATTGAAATGTTACAGTTGCATCCTCCGGGTAAAGGTTTATTACCTCATCTATTCGAAGATAGATGGCATTACCTAGCCTAATTTAGATATTTTCACTTTCTGCTCTAAATTCAATATAATATAGTGAGCACGAAAAGATTGAAATAAAGTATCAAACGTGCATGAAAAAATTATAACCGAATCAGATAAAGATAAATAAATGAGAAAAAGACTGAATGACGTTGAAGAAGTGATGATCAGATCCAACCCGTATGTGTCACGATGGTAATATTTTTTTTAATTGACTTGCATGCATGTCTATTTAGCAGACTTCAGAATACTTAGGTGATTCTTCTGATGAGGTTGAGACCAATGTTGAGACCAGTGATCAGAGACATCATAATATAAGTAGATATCGTGTAGCATACCTTGCCAATGCGAAAAGCAATGAAATATGAATTACGGAAGTTAATCTTTTGGTCAATTGGTTCCAGAACCAACAAGTTATATTTTGTCATAGTTTCAGTTTATTCCAAGCGATATAAACGTGTTTTGTTTCTTGATGACTATTTCTGTTTCAAATATGAATTTTCAAAATTTTGAATTATACCCCTACACTGAAAAGAATTGGCAGGTCGTTATTTACTACAAAATAATAATAATAATAATAATATAATATATTTATTCACATAAAGATGAAAATGGTGAGATTAAAATTACAATTTGATATCTTTCTCGAATAAATATATAAAAGGTGGGAATGCATAGTAAATAATAATATATAACAATATAAATAATGATGCAGGAAAAAAGATGAAAACAACCAGATTCGCAAAGCATTAAGCTTGTCTGCAAATTTAGTTGTTGGATGACTTTTTTACTTTCAACTATAGTTTCTTGTATTCAAATTATTTGTCTATAATTACATTGTTGTGTGGTTCCGTTTTCAAATCAAATCCAGGGTTTGAAAAAATTATATAAAAAAAAAGTTATTCATTTATAATATCATAAGAGCGTTCGTCACTAACCAATGGGATATTTTTTTTTGTAATTCCTGAGGTACGCTATTAAAGACTTTTTGGCCGACATACAGGAAACTTCTTTGACCTATGCTTTTTTGTGTTTTGGGTAGTACAATATTTTCATATTTCCTGAAACGTGTTTCATAATTATGGAAAATATCTGTAAATAAATTATTTTCAATAATTTGTGTAAGCGCTGCTTTATAAAAAAGATTTCTTATATCTAGATATCCAAATTGTTGAAATAGAGTTTCTGCAGAAAATCGAATATTAATTTTATGGATTATTTTTATAATTCGTTTTTGAGCAATTTCTAACGGTTTCAACGAATTTTCATATGCCCCACCCCATCCAATCAGGCTATAACATAGTAGTGAATTTTGTTGGTCTGTGATTTTAGTAATTTGTTTGAACATGAACATGAGTGATCGTATTTTTTTTGTTAATATCTGGATCTGATAGTCCCATTTCAGATGGCTATCTACCGTTATGCCTAGATAGTTGGTATGGTCTGTGCTCTCGATTGACCATATGTTTTTCCTAAATGATAGATTTACCGAAATTGTTTTATTTTTCGGAAGTTCTGTTCTGTAGTTTGCGAAAGGTACATATTTAGTCTTTTCTAGGTTGATAGTCAGTAGGTTTTTGTCTAACCACTTTACCATTACTTGTAGCTCATTGGATATGTTTTGTTCGACTTCATCCCACGTTTGTCCCTCAACATAAAGGACGGTATCGTCCGCAAACGATATTATCGTACTGTTATTAGCACTCTTTTGGGACAGCAATTGATTTAAATATATTAAAAATAAGATAGGCCCTAACACGGTTCCTTGTGGGATACCGTATGTTAATATTTTTTCACTACTTTGCGTACTTCCAATTCTCACCATTTGAGTTCGTTTGTTGAGGTAGCTTTGTAAAAGGTACAGTGCTGGTCCGCGAATCCCTATATTTTCCAATTTTGAAAGAAGCCTTTGATGACTTATGGTATCAAAGGCCTTTGCCAAATCTATGAAAACTGCAGCACATGGACGACTTGAGTCTAAGCTGGAATAAATTTTTTGAGTTAACAGGGCAATCGCGTCACTTGTAGAACGGTTCGTCTGGAATCCAAATTGCATTTGAGACAATAATGAATATTTGTTTAGAAAATTGATTAGACGCTCTTTGAATGCTCTTTCAAATATCTTACTCAGATTAGAAATGAGACTTATAGGTCTATAGTTTTCCACTTTATTGCGATCCCCCTTTTTGTATATAGGCTTAACTGTGGCAATTTTAAAATGCTTAGGACATTTTCCTTGAGCAAACATCATTTTAATTAGATAATATAGAGGTTTAGCAATTATTGGTGCAATATTTTTGAGTATTTTTGTTGTGATATTGTCGAATCCTGGTGCTGAATCATCCTTCAGGTTGTTAATTATTTGTGTTATTTCCGTTTCATCAACAGGTCTCAAAAAAAATCGAGCATATGTTATTTGGTTCCAGTTCGATATCGTCGTTTGGTATTGTACTATTTGCTTTGATTACTTGTGCCATTTTTTCTCCGATATTTGTATAACGATCGTTAAAAATTTCGGCGATGTTTTCGGGGTTTGTTTCAACCTGTCCATTGTTATGTGAAATTTCGTCGGGTACCTCATTTTTAAATACATTAGTTTGTGTGCTATATTCCCTTATAGTTTGCCATATTTTTTTACTGTTATTTTGATTTTGGTTTATAATTTTTTCATAGTATTTACGTTTCATTTCGTTTGCTAATTTCACGATTTTATTTCTATATGTTTTGTATGATATATAGTTCTCATCATTCTTATTATTTTTATATCTCTTATACCGATTGTCCCTTTCTTTCATTGAAGTAAGTAGGCCTTCTGTAATCCACGTTTTTTTTTTGTGTTTTTCGTTATATACTTTAATATAGTTTTACATTTGTTTATGTTGTCTCTCAAAATTTTTACTATGGTTTCTGCTATGGTATCAATGTTTTGTGTTTCGTAAACTGATCCAAAGTTCTCCCTATCTAATATTTGTTTCAACTTTTTATAATTCAAGTATTCTTTTTTCGATATTTTTGGGTTTTTCGATATTATTATCATATTGTAGGATGGTCGGATAATGGTCGGTTATTTTTGAGTGCAAAATGATGGGTGTGAGATGATTGATGTCTATGTATCTGCTTTTCAAAAATATATGGTCAATGCATGTTTCGGAGGTGTTCTCCACCCTCGTGTATTTATTGATGGTTGACTTAAACCCGTTTTCATAAAGGACGTTAAGGTATTCATGAGTATTAATCGATTCATCTAACATATTGATATTGAAATCTCCAACGAGAATTTCAGTATCTGTTTTTGTTTTATATTTTATATAATTTGCTAGTTCTCGAATGAACATTTCTGTATCAATTGGGTGTGGTTTATACAATATTGCTGTGATAGAAGTTGTTTTATTGTTTTTTTGTTTTATTTCTATTCGTATACAAATGGTTATCTACCAAATGAGTTGTGTAGTTATAATCCTGTTTGACATAAAGTATAATACCATAATTTTGGTTGATATTGCCTTCATTATAAATTTTGCAATAATTCTTCAGATTAAAAATATATAAGTTTTGTATTTTCCATGTTTCGCTTAAAACTATGACATCAAATAGGTATTCGAATCGATCCAGCACTAAAGTTTTTTTGGACGATTCTTATGCTAGTATGAAAAATTGAAAAGTTTGTACTACCCTTATTCAGTTGAGAGTATGCTCCGACTCTAATGTGTTGATTTCATACAGATCAAAATCTCTTATATAAGCATTCATCTCAAAATAAAATGTTATTATAGTAGTATAGAAAGAAAAATGTAAAACAATGTGATCGTGCAATTTTATTTAAAGTTTCCATATACCTATCTCCAGTGCGATTGTTTGTATTCTAAATAGCGATGGTACAAAAACGTGTTTTCACTTTTTTCCGTTCCTTGTGTTTTTAGGAGAGTACTGGTATGTTTTCTGGTCTCTTGATTTGTTGTTCGGGTTCCTTTCCGCCATTGGTACTTTCGCATCTATTTGGTTTGTTGATTTCTTCGAGCTACTTTCAGTTGGCCTCTTTTTTGAGTTTTTTTCTTCTGATTTCTTCTCTCCGTGGTTTTCGATTTTTTCGTTTCGTTTTCCAATATTTCTGAGGTCTAGTGATGTGAATTCAGTTTCATTGACTATTAGTTTGTATCCATATATTTCGGCTTGTTCGTTTTGTGATCTGGCAATCTTTAGATGTGTTCTCAATGTAAGCTGGTCTTCTCTATCTTCTTGACATAGATCGTTTGCTAAAGAAATCCCGCTATCTTTGAGTCCTCTCAATTTCTCTTTGTTTCTGAAAAGCGTGAGTTTTTTCAAATATGAAATGAATTCGATAATGATGGGTGACTTTTCCGTTTTTCCAATAGTGTAAAAGTTGTTTATATCACTTTCCTGTAGATCTGTTTCCAGGAGGGTATTCAGGTGGTTGAGTATACTTCCTAGATTATTGCTTCTTATTCCAAAAATGACAATGTTATTTTACCTCGATTTACGTTCTAGGTGTATGCATCTTTTCTTCAATGTTTCAACTTCTTTGGTGAGTGTTTCTGTTTCTCTTATTACTTGTTGAAATTCAGACTTGATTTCTTCCGTTTGTTTTTTATTTGCTTCCATAAATAGCCTGAAAAGCTGTTGGTGTTCCGGTGCCAGTTTGTTGAGACTGAGTTCATCCATTCCGTGTATCACATGTGAGATGAAAACAGCACAGTATTATTACAGACTACGAACCGTTGGTGGTCAGGGACACTGACACCATTCAGTTATTGTCTGCTTACGCGATTTTTATTTTTTCGCACTCTACTTTTAAGTAATTTGGAACTATTTGCTTTTAAATGTTTATAACTATAGCATTCACCAACACGGAGCGTTCGCAAACACGTCTACACTCTAGGACACTCTAGGTACACTTGTTGTACTGTATGTATTGCTACTGTTGGTTGCTACTGTTGGTTGAACAAAAGATAAAGTAGCTTTTTGAAGAATTCATTTGTTCAATATTTAATATCATTTAGATACAAGGGTGCGTTACATTTTTTCAGGTAATTCACAATGTTTTTATTGAATATCTCTGAAACTGTTCCATTACTTTACTTTACTCATACTATTTTGAAAATGTTGACTATTATACTGGGTGATTTACCACCACTAACACAAAATTTGTCAGTGTGCTCTCCCCACCAAAAGAAGTTGAAAACCAAAAAAAAATTACGAAAGTGGAACCGTGCAGGCTCACATTACAAAATGCCAAAAATAAATATAATATTTTTGCAAATCATACACATAAAACATCATAAATTAATAGATTGATTGACTTACCTGTAAGGAGAATCAATCCTGATTTGTCGAGCTCATCCTCCGGTTTGATTCTCACTTGGTAGTACCGCGTTAGTCATACTTCTCGGTACATTTTACAGATAACAGAGGAAAAAACTCTGTTATGCGCGACCTGACTCAGATATTCATTCCGTTATTGGAATGAAGTAATAGATCGCTGATGGGGTAGCGTGGGGGGCGGGCTGAATCATACCGGAGGATGAGCTCGACAAATTAGGATTCATTCTCCTTACAGGTAAGTCAATCAATCTATTAATTTGTCTTCACTCATCCTCCGGTATGATTCTCACTTGGTAGCTGTTTAAAGAATCAAGCGATCTATTTATTCATATAATGGCTTAATTCAAAAACATTACCCAAATGATCAATTATATGTGTACAGGTACTTAAATACATAATCAAAATAATTATACACCTTTTTCCCATCAGAATTTTACCCTAATATGCTTTTTACAAAATCTGAATTGTCTATACATAAGGGTTTATTATAAAAAGTAGCAAACACTTTTGAAGACTCTGACCACCCTGCAGTTCTTTTAATGGTATCCAAACGCACACCAGAGCGCATAGCGGCAGATGTAGCAGGCTTTCAGTATCGTCTTTATCCACGTACTGACTGATTGTGACGATTCAGGGTGATGAGGACGTTTAAAAGTTAACAGTAGCTGCGAATCTAAGTTTGAGCGAAAAGTTTTTGTTTTATCCATATAAAATTTTATTGTTGAGGCTACACATAAATCAGGTTTTTCTTCGAATTATGGAAATGTGAAAAATGGCTGAAGTTTGTTTAACCCGGAAGTTTTAATTTTATCTGGCACTCTTATTTCTATACGATTTTCTTCAAAGACAATATTATTTATTGAAATTTTTGTAATTGTTTGAACCCTATGACCTGTAGTTAACGCCAAGAGTGTTGCTACTTTTTTGGTAAGCTGTTCGAAATTCAAGTTTTCTAGGGGATACAATTTTGCTAATGTATGCAGTACAGGCTGAGGATCCCATGTATCGTTGTATTTTGGCCTAGCCGGCTTAAGGTTATACACGCCTTTGAGAAAACGTCTTAATATTTTCCCGTCTTGTTCTTCCATATCGAACAGCACTACTAAGGCCGATTTATGAATATTGATCGTAGAATATGACAAGTTTCCTGGTAATAATTCAGTTAAATAATCTACGAAAAAATTCAAGTTATAATCTACAGGACTAACACGTTTCCTAAGACAGAATTTCCACCATCCAGCATAACAATAATCACAATTCTTCAACGTTCCATCAGATAGAGAAGCAATCAAAATTGGAATAGCCGATTTCGATACATTCCTTCTTACAAAAGCTGCCTCTAGAATCTTCCTAAGAGGGTAAGAGTTTTGTATAGGGGGTGTGGTTCCCTGAAAGGAGAAGAAAGCAAGTATTTGTCAGGATATATAATCAGGGGTTCTTCTTTCAGAAGGTTTTTGAACAAAGGGTACCACGGTTGTGAAGGCCAATATGGTACGACTGTAATACCCGAATCCTCATCGTTCACGACTTTGTTAAGTACCCTAGTAATCAATGAAAATGGTGGAAAAGCGTAAAAATAAAACTGGCTCCAGTTGACCGTGAAGACGTCAACAAATGTGGAGCCTGGGTCTGGTTTCCAAGAGGCACAGACTTGCATTTGTTATTTTTATGAGAAGCAAAAAGATCAAAATGCAGTGATCCAAATTTCATAGTAATTTCTTCAAAAGAATTCTGATTTAACTCATATTCAGTTTCTATGAAAACGGATCGCGATTCTGCGTCCGCCTCATAGTTTGCGTCGGATGCAATATACGAGGCGAACACGTAATTATTTTTAGTCTCAAACCATTTCCAAATTTGATTTGACAAATCATCCAGATTTTTGAATTGAGTGCTGCCCATTGTATTAATGCAGGAAATTGCCGTGATGTTGTCAATGCGTAATAATATGTTCGAATCTGTGAGGTCCTTAGCAAAAGACTTCAGTGCATAAAATGCCGCTAAAATTTCAAGTTGGTTTATATGTAATTTACCATATTCTTCTGACCAAAAACCCTTAATCTTCACGCCATTTGAAACTCCCCCCAACCTGTTTTCGAGGCATCCGAATATATTTCAACTTTGAACTTGTCCAGTTTCAAATGTTGATATGAAGTCAAAATATTATCCGACCACCATTTTAATTCACAGTGAATATTAGGCGGAACTAACATTTCCGCGTCGAAGTTACCACTTTCATTACGCAACGCTTTCATTTTAGATCTTTCGAATTTTTTTTTTTTTTCGTATGGGCATAGCCATACCGAACTGCTGGGCATGCAGCTATTACACTACCAATAAATTGGGCAAAAGTTCTAATTCTACAATACTTTTTTTGATTTTATGTTTCTTCTCTGATGAAACTGAAAATTTCATGTCATTCGTGTCATATTCGAATCCCAGAAAATGAATATTTTGCGTAGGCTTTAAAACACATTTTGCGTGGTTAATTATGAAACCTACATCGTCCAATAGTGTTTTGATTGTTGCGACATGTTTTTCACATTCACTTTCGGAATTGCCAATGACAAGAATATCATCCAAGTATATAACGAATAATATATTTCTATTCCTCAAATATTCAACTACTGGTTTCATCAGTTTAGTGAATATATATGGGGCTATATTGAGCCCAAAAGGCACACAATTAAATTCAAACAACCTGTGATTATATTGGAAACGAAAATATTTCCTATAATCTTTATGTATAGGTAATAGAAAATAGGCGTCCTTTATATCAATTGAGGCTAAATAGGAATTATCATTTATAAATTGGTTTGCTGTTCTATAATCCTCTAATTTAAAATGAGGTGCTGTTAAAAAAAAAAATTTCAAGTTGAGGATAAATCTATTTTGACCATTAGGTTTTTTCACTAAAAAGTAGTGAGAAATAAAGTCTCCTCGTTCATGTTCACAAGGAGATATGGCTCCTTTTGTCAATAAATCGTTGATTTCCAGTTCAAATTTCTGTTTCTCCCTTTGTTTTATATTAACCTTGGGCAACTTTCTTTGAACTGGAATTCTATCGAAGTGAATTTTAATTCCACCAATATAGCTTTAACATTGTCAGTGAAAACTTTTCCAAAGAGGTACTCAGTTATTTCCGCTTTTGCTGCAATCTGTTTCGCTTGAAATTCAAATGCGGGTTTGCCACGTATCTTCGCTGTGAAGATAGGGCATTATGCAGGTTTGCAAAAATTTGCGCTGCATCCGCTATTGCCGGCCAAGCCCCTTTCAATTCATCGTTATTTGACGTTAACATTTCACATATTTGCCCACCCTTTTTGGATTCATTGGAGTCAACCCCTAGGGCCGATATCAAATTAGGATCGATTGGAGTAGGTCGTACTTCCTGAATAATCGGAGGTGTAGCACGGGAACGATCTGAGTCAGATTGATCTAAAAAAGAACATCCGCCCTATTATTTCTGAAGATCCACTTAAAACAAATATGTCACATGACAATATTTTACTTGTTAGAGTTAAGCGACCACCTGATGAGTAAACACATGTTAACTTGGGTCGCGAAAGCGAGTCACCTGACCGCTAACCCATGCTAGCAAGCGTTTGTTTGAATGACCCTGTAAATGGCCACAAGCATTTACACAAACTGAAAAACAGGCTCAACCATCTTATATGGAGAATATAATATGTCACATGACAATATTGCACTTGCTAGACTTATTCCACCTCATGTTGGGTAAACACATGTTTACCTGGGTCTCAAAAGCGAGTCACCTGACCGCTGACCCGAGCTAGCAAGTGAAAGTTCTGGGTCTCCCTTTGATGTAATCTTTCCGTACTTTTCCGCTCTCCCACCTTTATTGTTCTTTCGTCTTTTGGGCATTTTCACAAAGGCACACACACTTTTTCACGACGTGAACACCGAGAGGTACAATAACGGAATGAATATCTGAGTAAGGGCGCGCATAACAGAGTTTTTCCTCTGTTATAACGCGATACTACCAAGTGAGAATCATACCGAAGGATGAGCGAAGACAAATTACATGTTATCATTTTAAAGCAAATAGCTTGCGTTAAACCTAGTCTCCGACTAATCACACGGGTGCTTGTTGATGGATCTTCGAAGAACTGCTTCATCAACAACAACAGCACGATTCACTGCTAGTTCGACGTGAGTTGGAAAACATGACCCGGTATCACGAAGTCATTGCACTGCACCCAAAATCGTTCGTAAGTTTGGATGGCGTCTATTTGGAAATTATCTCTCGTATTCAATACGATCACTGTTGTAATTCAAACTAACGTTGGTTTGACGAGTGAGACGAGTGACATACATAGTGCATCAGTGCCAAGTCATCTCAAGTTTCTTTAATTAGGACTATCACGGTTCATAATTGAATCATCCAAGACAAAACGGGGACGAGTAGACGACGACCTTTAGTGATTTTGCACTCGGAGTTAGTAACATTGCAACACTGCGATGCTTCAGTTCTCATGACAGTTACGATTATGTTTTCATGATTCCTAAAATTGAATGATGCAATGGAGTATCCATTGCGGTTGACGTACAAAAAATTGGTTGAATCATCACAGATAGATCTCACATTTTGCATGTGCTTTCGCACATGATAGACCATTGCCCCATTTAATTTTGTGTAAGTGGTGTTAGATCAACCTGTAAATGAAAGTTTTATCAAGTTTGGATGTTGCATTTCTGAAATTATTAAATTAGTATTATGCTAAATAAAGACGTAATGATAATTAAAGATTGTAAAAAAACTGTATCTATATGAAAGGTGATATTGAACAATTGAATTCGACAGAAAGCTACCTTTTTTCTGTTCAATCAACACTAGCAATAATTTTTTTTTAAACTACCTGTAAATTGTTTTTAGTTTAGTGTAGGGGTAGGTAGGTATAATTCAAAGTTAAACAAAAATCATATTTCAAACGGAGAGAGTGTCAACAAGAAACAAAACACGTTTTTATCACTCAGAATGAACTGAAACTATGATAACGAACAGTCGTTGCCGACCGATGATGAATCCTTTACTCCCATATACACCTACTAAGTAGGCTTATTAAGGCAAGTACCTGACAGAAAACAACTTCTCCCCTGGCTAAGACCACGACGAGTATTGAATTAAATCTAACAGATACTTGTGCAACATTCCTCAAAATATCAGAGGACGCAATTGAAAGTGCCCTCTGTGACAGAATAGCAGAATTGTGTTTTGATTTGGACAGGATGACCACCTGCAGACTAGTTTCGAGGTTGTTGCCTCTCATCACTGCAAGGGTAGGTCAACACAGACAGCACTGAAGCCATCTGTTCCCCGTCCAAACCAATACACACCACTGCCATTCCTAGGTGATCTGTTTCGTCCTCCTAGTTTCCTAGATTAATAAGCCTACTTAGTAGGTGTATATGGGAGTAGAGGGTTCATCATCGGTCGGCAACGACTGTTATTAAACGATCTCCCAAAAAATTCTGTTTTCTTCACATAAATCTCTCAACCCGGAGATTCGGAGTGTTCTTCCTCTGCTCGCTAGGTGGAGCGGCATTGAAACCGCTTTAGCACGTGAGCCAGAGTTGACCACGCAACGAAGTGTGTATTGGTTTGGACAAGGAATAGATGGCTTCAGTGCTGTCTGTGTTGACCTACCATTTGTACTGATGAGAGGCAACAACTTCGAAACTAGTCTGCAGGTGGTCACCCTGTTCAAATCAAAACATAATTCTGCTGTTTGGTCACAGAGGGCACTTGCAATTGCGTCCTCTGATATTTTGAGGAACGTTGCACGAGTATCTGTTAGATTTAATTCAATACCCGTCGTATTTTTAGCCAGGGGAGTAGTTGTTTTCTGTCAGGTACTTAATAAGCCTACTTAGTAGGTGTATATGGGAGTATATGGGAGTATATGGGGACTGTTCGTTATTAAACGATCTCCCAAAGAATTATGTTTTCTTCACATGAAACTATGATGTCTTATCAAAATATAACTTGATGGGTCTGGAATAGCCCCGTATTCACCCAAATGTACTATTATCATTACGATTATAATTGGACTTGTTAACGAGTCTCGATAAATCTAACACCTCGTACATTGCTGCAATTGGATCCACTCACCCACCATTCTGCTCTTTAATGCTCAGTCTATTGAAATATATCCTTCTACTGTGAAAAAGATAATTAGTTTATCAACAATTACTTTGTTTGCGTCAAGAATACTGTGTGCTAATTTTTTTTTCGATTCTGCTTTTCTATGCTCACTAGACACTGCCATTCCTAGGTGAAGTGTTTCGTCCTCCTAGTTTCCAATAACAGGTTTTATTTCGAGTAGAGTACATGCTCTCACTTTGTACCTGCATTTAATTTCCTGTTGTATATACGATGATCCTCAACTCCAACTCGAACCGTTTCATTTCCTTCCTGAATTGGATGTGGATTAATCTCATTGATCCTATTGTAGTACGTTTTCATTAGCCCTGCAAGGGTTATTACGGTACATGTGCGGGTGATGCTGGATCCAACCATTCTGGTATTCTATAGAAAATCAGTTGATATACAGGGCAATTCAAATTCGACCCCCACCATTGGGATCTCCTAAACTACAGGAGATTCGTCGAAGCTTAAATTGGGTCAAAGTTGCGTATTCTGGTGCTTAACAAAATACTGTTTTGAAACTTGTAAAATTCCGAGTATTTCCGGAAATATCGGGAAAAACTGAAAATCGGAATTTTCGTTTTTATTTTTTTCTATCGTTATTTGACAACATAGCTCAATTTTCATTTCATTTTCATTGATACTTTTTTTCAGCTACACGTTTTCATGTTCAGATTTACTATCCGACGTGTCGTCTTCTGGCATTCATCATCAACTTTTCTTTCTGTTATGGGCGCCATATTGTTTTTTATACAGAAAAATAGTGATTCTCATTCTGATTTCATAGATGTATAATTTGTTATGATTTGCACTTCTGAAACAACAGATATTCAAAAAAAAACACTTCATCTGAGATGGTCATGACTCCATCGAAAAATTTTGTTTAATAAACACTAGTTGTCAGAACTCATTAAACATTATAAGTTTGCACAAATACTTCAGTCGAAATGTCCTCATTCTCAAATGAAGAAAAACGAGATATGTTAAAACTTTATTATAAATTTGATAGGAATAGTACGAAAATAACACAAATTTATTTTGAATTATATCCGGAAAGACAACAGCCGGATAAAACATTATTCGGAATTTTGGGCAAACACTTGGCTGAGTACGGTGCGTTTCAAAAAACAAGAATGAAATCATGAGCTTGTAAAAAATGCACAAAAATTATTACAACCATGCCGGCCACCTCACTGGTCCAGTATTTCCTAACCACCTATTAGTAAATCTTTGGTGTAAATATTCGCAAACTGCTTTTTTATTGTATGGAGGAGCCCCGTCATGCTGAAACCAGCAGTTGTTATAATTAACAAGGGGAAACGTATCCATATATTCTTCCAATTCGTTTCTCAAGAACCGAAGATAGGTTTTCCCGTTCAAAGTATTAGACAAGAAATGAGGTCCAAGTATTCGGTCGTCATAAATTCCAGCCTACATATTTAAACGAAACCGAACTTGTGGTCTGACTTCTTTGAAGTGTCGTGGATTATTTTCACTCCAAATGTACTCACTATTTCTATTAAAAACACCACAGTTAGAAAAAGTACATTCGTCGGTCCAAATAATGTTTTTCAAGAAGTTTGTAGGGTCTACCCTATTCGAGAGCCCGATACAAAATTCCATCCTTCTCTCAGGATCACCTGGATGTAATTTTTGTGAAATATGTATCATATAACATTTCAAACCACTTTTTTTTAATTCCCTCCAAACGCTCGTCTGTGGCACATCCATTTCTGCCGAGACTTGAGGTGTTGATTTGGAAGGATCTGCATTTATCTAAAAAAGTACCAAAAATAATTATACTTCTTCGAATATGGAATGAACAATTATTTTACCTCGGCTAATAAGTTACGTCTAATATTTTGTTCCATTCTGCTTCCATATTTCATTCTTGGTTTTTGATACGCACCGTACTCAGCCAAGTGTTTGTCCGAATAATGTTCTATCCGGCTG
The DNA here is from genome assembly GCA_944452925.2 of Chrysolina oricalcia. Classification (NCBI taxonomy): domain Eukaryota; kingdom Metazoa; phylum Arthropoda; class Insecta; order Coleoptera; family Chrysomelidae; genus Chrysolina; species Chrysolina oricalcia. The sequence continues at coordinate 27,493,746 of OX101811.2, read as the reverse complement.
TTGTCTTTTCGGATATAATTCAAAATAAATTTGTGCTGTTTTCGTACTATTCCTAGCAAATTTATAATAAAGTTTCAACATATCTCGTTTTTCTTCATTTGAGAATGAGGACATTTCGACTGAAGTATTTGTGCAAACTTATGATGTTTAATGAGTTCTGACAACTAGTGTTTATCAAACAAAATTTTTTGATGGAGTCATGACCATCTCAGATGGAGTTGTTTTTTTTAAATATCTGTGGTTTCAGAAGTGCAAATCATAACAAATTATACATCAATGAAATCAGTATGAGAACCACTATTTTTCTGCATTAAAAACAATATGGCGCCCATAACAGAAAAAAAAGTTGATGATGAATGCCAGAAGACGAAACGTCGGATAGTAAATCTGAACATGAAAACGTGTGGCTGCAAAAGAGGATCAATGAAAATGTACTGTTGATTTTGAGCTATGTTGTCAAATAACGATAAAACAAAATAAAAACGAAAATTCCGATTTTCAGTTTTTTCCCGATATTTCCGAAAATACTCGGAATTTTCCATGTTTCAAAACAGTATTTTGTTAAGCACCAGAATACGCAACTTTGCCCCAATTTAAGCTTCGACGAATCTCCTGTAGTTTAGTAGATCCCAATGGTGTTGGTCGAATTTGAATTGCCCTGTATATGGTGACATTTGTTGCACTTCGCTGGGAACACCAAATTTGTTTTTTGAAATAATGCTTCTTTTGTTCAAGGGAAGATGACTAAGTAACCAGCACCTTGGCTAACAGATAATCTTGTAATTTTTAAAAGGGGAAGGGATAGAGCACTACAGAAATTCAAAAGAACAATACTAGATTCAGATTTCAAAAGATGCAAAGAACTAAGGAATCATACACTTTGAGTGACCAGAAGTGAACGAAAGGCTTATCTTAATCATGTATTTCAAATGATAGATTGGAAAACCCTGAGGAACCTGAGTGTTTGTTCGAGTCCGAAAAATTCGATTCCGGAACATTTATCTAACCCTAATTTAATGAACAACTTTGTCTCCAAAATGTTAATAGTGATCGTGATGAGAAAATAAATTTTTATGAGCAGTTCAGTTCAAGATCCATAATCTGAATTTTCATTTATGTTGAACACTATCGAAGAGGTTAATAACATTTTGCATAATATTCTGACGAATGCTTTTGGAACAGACAGTATAAACCCGGAAATGTTGAAATATTGCAGTCCTCTCATAGATAGATACTTTTTTTATTACACTATTCAACAGATACAAGATCCAATTATAGAATATACAGGATGAACTCTTAACCTAATAACACCTACTTAACAATATTAATTGGTGGTAAAAACAGAAGAGTCCAGTTTTTTTATAGAGGCCACACTGCAGCAGAAAATATCAATGGTTTCATTCAGCTTATTATATGTAGATAACATTTTATATATAGGTGCATATAACTTAACGTTTGTGTGACAAAGACGGAGGTAAAAATTATCATTTCTTCGAGATGTGAGTCTAGGAATACGAAAGTTTAACATGTTCAGAATATAAGTACAGTCCAAATTGTTGTGAATAAGATTCAAAAGGAATATAACATGTGACCTGTTTCGTCGAGATTCGAGTGAATCCACTGAAAATCTAGAAATAAGTTTTCAAGATTAGATATATGTATCTGATAATGCGGTGCCCATACCATTGAAACATATTCTGAGTTTGATCTAACAAATGTGAAATATAGTTTCAGAAACGTTTTCTTATTTCTTTGAAATTCTTTTGTCACTCTGATGATGAATCCTAATGATCAATAAGTTTTTTTTATGACGTGCTCTATATGATTTCTGAAGGAAAGTGTTTTGTGAAATGTTACTTCTAGATTTTGGAGAGTTTCAGGACGGTTCAGTACAATATTGTTCATTTCATAATTGTTTAGAATTGGATTCAGCTTGGTGGTGAAGGACATAGCATGACATTTGGAGACATTAAGGAATAAGTTATTCTCGAGGCATCATACATTGACGCAATCAAGATTTTCATGGAGAAGAGTACAGTTCTCTCTGGTGATAATTTTATGGTATATCTTAAGATCATCGGCGTACAGTAAATGACGGACGGAGTATCAACAATATCATTGATGAACATCATGAAAAATAGAGGCCCAAGGTTGGACCCCTGGGGTACACCAGATGTAGGAAGGATTTCAATAGACCTGTGGCCATGGAAGCTGACATACTGCCTTCTCTCATAGAAGTAAGATTGAAATAAAGATGTGAGATTTAGTTTTAGTCCAAAATTTGATAGTTTGTGAAGAAGAATTCCGTGGTCCAGCCTATCGAAGGCCTTCGAAAAGTCTATATAAATTATATCACATTGAGAGATTTCCTCATTAGTGTCAGATATTTGATTTGTGATACATACTAAATTTGTTACTGTTGACCTTCATTTGAAAAAACCATGTTGACTAGGGTTGATTTGATTTTTTACAAGTGAATAAATAACATCATACAGTAGAATTTCAAAAGTTTTCGAAAAGTTATTGATTATTACTATTGTACATAGCGTACGAAAAGTATTAGTTGAGAGACATGCGACTAACACTTGCTCTTCAGTCACTTCAGTTATCGCTCATTTAATGAATTGCTGTATTGAAAAATCCTACTTTTCCGTTATATGGAAAAACTTTTTTGGGAAACCTATCCACAAAAATAATAATCCTAAAGATTTTTCAGATTTGAGAATCATAAGCTTACTTCTTGCTCTATCGAACATTTTCGAAAAATGTTTGTATTCACAAATTTATGATTACTTCATATCAAAAAAATTACATCCTGATTGCCAATGTGGTTTCAGACCGGAAAGAAATACTGAAACATCTTTAGCAACTGAAACGACTGATATTTTAACAGCCTATGATGAAAGTTCATACTTGATTTTTCTTAGGCCTGTGATACCATTAGTCATGAATTGCTTTGTGCTTAATTGAGATATTACGGTTTTGATGATAAATCAGCGTTTTCAATATGGAATTACTTTCTCAGGCGATCTCAGAGAATTTTAGTTAATGGGTCATACTCATCCAAACTTCTCCAAACTATCTCATGTGTCCCGCAAGGATCTATACTGGTTCCACTACTGTCTACTTTTTATAAATTTACTCCTGATATTTCAATTGAAATAGAACACTGCAAAGTCCAGGCCTTTGCAGATGATACCTAGCTGTATCCCAGCTTTCGTACTGAACATTTTGATAGTGCTGAAGAAATCATGAACAATGAGTTGAATAAAATGAATATATCCTCAGATGAACATAACTTGAAACTTAATTCTGAAAAATCCCTGGTATCATTTTTTTTGAAGAATAGTCTTATTCTTCCAATAGCTAATAACCTATTACAAATCAGTGATTTGGCAAAAAATCTTGGTTTAGTATTAGATACCGAAATGCGTTTTTCTAAGAGCATAAAAATCTTTCGCTTCCCTGAAACTCATTTACAGTAATCGACATATCCTTAGTTTCGAAATGAAGCGAACGTTGTGCGAATCACTTCAACTATTGTAACTTTATTCATGGTCCATGCTTGAAAAAAATTGATAATGATAGAATACAAAAAGTGCAAAATAGCTGTGCTAGACTGATTCATGTTATCAGAAAATATGGACATATTTCACATAAACTCAGAGGACACAAATAGCTTAATTTGAACAATAGAAGGCAGCTCCACATATGTATATTTACTCATAAACTTAAAGCAAGCAATTTTTCCAACAAATAAATTAATGTTACATCCTTGTTCTGTCATGGACTCTGATGAACAATTCTGATCATGATGGTATACATTCTTCACCTAGTTTATTTTTATTTAATTTTAATTTCCTTGTGTATAATTATATACGGAAATATGTATAAATGTGTATTAAATTATTGAATGTGTATCTGTAGGACGAAACTGCTAGTGTAGTCATGTATATATGAAATACTCCTAATTATTAACTGTGTATTATTCCTTTGTTTTCTAGTGTACACACAGTGAGGAGTGTGAGGACACTTACAAGTTAATTATTTCTCATGTGCCAGAGTCCTCACTGCTGATACACATAAAATGACGCATGCGTTTGATGTCTCCCTACTCCAAATAAAATTTGCTCAAACGAACCAGTAGAGATGTAGATTCGTTATTCGTTATTTATGCGAGTGTTTTTTTTATGCTGATGAGTACCACCTGTTTTATCTGAAATAAAAATAATTGTGGGAAATGATAGGTGTGTTTCAAGATAATTTGATTCATAAAGCATATGAAAATACTTTTTCATTGTTGTCACAGTATATGCAAAAAAGGTGATAATTTTGATGCATACTTTGTGGTGTGCTCAGCTTGAGGACACTAGGGACAAGAGAGCTCTTCTCTTTATTTTCAGGTCAGAATCAAATCAGAATTTGCGAAGATAGGAATCCTGTTTTTGTAGACATGAAAACCTTTCGGTAATAAGGGCTCAGGAATTGGCAAAATTCATTATTTGGACGCAATCGGCTTCAAACTGCCACCTAACATTGAAACAATTTGCCGAGACATCTAGACCAAAAATTACTGAAAATATAGAAACGCTTTCCGACATGTTCCTCTATATTTTTTAGAACCGACTTTTGGAACACATAGTTTTTCATACCTTGTAAAAAGCTGGGGTAGGTAATCCCAATGGCTTTGTACCAACTAATATCACAGAAATCAAAAGTTTCATTGTGTAGCACTAAGTTGGAACCTCATAAGTCCTGATGGCATTGTAGTAGGTAACAAATATGATATTTTGTTAAATTTTCATTAAAAAACACTAGTTTGTTTCAGATTTAACGTCACATTATGCCCATTTGACAAAAAAAATGCTTCTGGGAATATTATAAAAAATCAGATGTTTTTATGCATGTGAAATAAAAAATTGTTTTCACCTCCTAGTGTTCTCACTGTGAGCACTCCCTTCTAAAGCTAAATCAAAGGCAAATCATAAAAAAATACTTTTTAAATCTATTTAATAATGTATTATAATCATCTGCAACTGAATATTTGAATTTTTTTCTCAAAATAGTAATTCTGGCCTCAAAGAGTTATATATGAAGGGTCCAGTGGAAATACGATGAGGTTCCACTTTTAAAAAAGTCGAGTAAAGCGAAATCTTATGTGGGAGTTTCATCGTTTTTACATTGTGCTACCTACTTCTGACCACAGTTTTTTATGTAACGTTTATCCCCTGTAAGGTTTGGTATGTTGGTACTTCATGCTAGAAGCTAACAGATGCCGCTAAAATGTCGATGTCGGAAGAAAATGGAACCTCATCGTTTTTCCACTGGACTCTGCATTATGTGATGAACAGAGGTGTCCCTGGATAAGATTGTACTTTCTCTCCATTGTACAGTTTTTTGTGATTTAATAAATGGATAAACCTTAACTCAATCCTCAATTTAAAGTAAACTAAAAAAATATCAGATACAGGTGTACCCTGACCATGCCCCCGCAAAATACTGCATTTTTTCAAAGGAGTTTTATTTTCAATGCCATCCAAACATACAATATTCTGACTGATGAATTCAAAATATATAATATAAATAAGTTCAAATATAAATAAAGAAAACATCTACTTGATGAGCAGTAAGCATATTTGAGCAGGCTTGATATTTGATTGTCAAATATTTTTGTTGTAACTGAAATTATCATGATTTGTATTATTTCACCCATATTTTTATTTCAATTGTATTTCTTTGTCTCTTTTTGCATTTGTTACCTACAAGTAAAACCTTTTGTCAGCCAATTTGTTGAGGTCACAATTTTTTGTTTGCTTTTTCTCTCTATTTGTTGAGTGGAATAGCTATTATACAGTTTGGAAAGTCTAACTGGAACAAATTCTGTAACTTGATAAATGAGGTTTATCGCAAAATTCCTGAAACACGTCAAGTTTTATTTTTAATGGGGCATATTACAAAGAGATGTGTTCATCTTTTTAATTATCTGGGGGGTTGCAGCCACCCCCAACTTTTTTTATTTAAATGGAAGGGTAGGTTTATTGATTTTTTATTGGAAAGCTTGTTCAATTGCAAATACAACTCCGTGTTTGTTTGTTACGTTTTATAAGCAATGTGTGGGAAAAAAATGATATAAGAAAATAGTTACTGAAATTACTTTAATGCAAGAAATGTTCAAACTGCTCTCCACCTTGTTGCTGACAATATCCCAATCGATAATAAATAGCATTCCGCACATTTTGTAACACTTCCGGCGTTATTTGCCTAATTTCATCCCTGATTCTTTGTTGAAGCTCGGCGATGTCGTTAGGTTTAGTGGCATACACCTTGCTCTTTAGATATCCCCATAAAAAAATCTAATGGAGTCAGATCGGGTGATCTGGCTGGCCACTCAATTGGGCCCCTTCGTCCAATCCACCTATTTGGAAACACTTCGTGAAGATAGGTTCGTACATTTTCAGCAAAATGTGGTGGTGCCCCATCTTGTTGAAATCACAGCCGTTGGTCACATAAGTTGGGATCCAAAGGATTGGGGAATAAATTTACTAACGTAGGCATCAGTTCGTCTTGGGGCATATGCAGGTATGTTCTTTCATTTTTTTCCGACACACCGCTTATAAAAACTAACGAACAATAATGGACTTGTATTTGCAATTGAACAAGCTTTTCAATAAAAACCTAATAAACCTACCCTTCCATTTAAAAAACGAAAGTGGGGGTGGCTGCAACCCCCCAGATAATTAAACAGATGAACACATCTCTTTGTAATGTGCCCTATTGAAAATCAAACTTGTTGTGTTTCAGGAATTTTGCGATAGACCTTCATTTATCAAGTTACCGAATTTGTTCCAGTTAGACTTTCCTCACTGTATAGATTTGTAACATCCATTTTGTAATGAATTTCTCGAATGGTAATAAAAGGCGTTTATTATTATTACTATTGAATAATAATTTGGTTTTTACACTATAGTATTGCACGTTAAACCAGGACAGAAATTTGGGTTGAAAATGTATAAAAAGAAAGAAAACCTAAAGGTATTCACATAGAATACTGATCTCGAATTGGCAAGACACAAGGAGCTTGATGTCTATCAACAAGCCTATGATGATATTACTAATCATCAAATATCTATTCATGGACAGCCAAAGAATTCACGTTTCTTTTTCATGAGATATAAAAAATGAAACAATATGAAATTGAGAATAACAGCAAGGAATATAAGAGCTGTAACACAATTTTCACTGCAGAGCAAGAAAAGATAATGGCACTCACTATATATCATCAAAGCTGCAGAGTTTTACAATGGGGTCTCGCCGAATGAGATTAGAGAAAAGCAGTATAATCTGAAGAGTCCTGTTTTAATATATCACCAATATGTTTTTGAAACTATTTAATAGTTCAAATCGACATAGTGAATATCTTTACGTTCATTATTCTGATGACGTTGCCTCACATACTTCTTTTCATGTTAAGTGTTATATACCAAGTGTTTTTTCACATTAACAAATGAAAGTAATCATAAAATAACACCCCCTTCTTTTTATGCAATTTTTTTTAAATATTCCAGGAATTTTTCTTGATCGTCTGTTCTATCAGATCTCAAATTACCTTGGTCATCACGGTCTGATTTAGATACAATATTTTCATTCGTTTCTTCCGGTGAACATGCCATCATTTCCACATATTTCTCATTTTTTGTTTCATCCTATTCTTCATCTTGATATCTATGTCCTGTATTTCCAAATGATTTCGAATAATCTTCAAAATATTTCATGTGTACTCGGCTCCCACTATATTTTCAATTATCATATAGATAGATGTAATTAGATTTTATATATATTCTATATAGTACGATGCAAATGTATGGAATAAATTCATTATTTCTGAATATAAACATATTTTGGAAAATTCCTCGAATACATTCTTTTCCGATTGGCCAATTTTTGAATCCCACCCTAAACATATAGGGTTATCCGCAATCGAGTAAAAATGACTTTAGTGATATTTTTAAATGAGACACCCAGTGTATTTTTCCATATTTGGTTAGGGGTCTTCATTACAAATCCTGTGATACCAGGTTTGATGGGATTATGTCGAACGGATGCGGAGATATATGCAAAAAACTTCCTCGTATGTCCAATGAGTATGACTGAGAGACTCCACACGATTCGGAAGGTCAAAAGTCTCTGTCGCACTCATTGAGCATATGGAGAAGTTTTTTGCCCATATCTCCGCAGCCGTTGGACCTAATCCCATCAGACCTGGTATTACCGGATTTGTAATGACGATCTCTAACCAAATATGGAAAAATACACTGGGTGTCCCATTTAAAAATTTCAATAAACTTATTTTTACTCGAATGCGGATGAACCTATATATTTTGGGTGGGGTTTAGAAATTGGCCAATCGGAAAAGAAAATCGACGTGTTCGAGGAATTTTCCAAAATATGTTTATGTTCAGAAATAATGAATTTATTCCATACATTTGCATCGTACTGTATACAGTGAGGACGTAAAAAGTCGTCCCCCCATAACTTTTGAACGGAACAAGCTATCGAGATGGGGTAAAATTCAGGTAAAAAGGTACCACTTTTACTACTTTGTGGCATAAAAATGATTGTAGTCACGTGGCCTAGTGTCACGAGGGCACCATCAACTTTTTTTTTAAATGTAAAGGGGGGTCACGTAGCTCCTGGTTTTGAAGGTCTTCCGATACTATATCCAACACTTTTTTGTTTGTGAAAATCGGCCAAGCCGTTTCAAACTGACGAGCGTTTGAAATTTGCTTCAAATATTTAACAAATAAATGATTTTAACTATTAATTGTAGCAAAATTTTAACTCCGTTAGTGATTCTGGCCGAAAAGCCAATTTTTTGTGGTGAAACAGGTGCACATATTATTGCTATTTTACACTGTGGTTTTTGTTTCAGTTTTTTATACCTTAGTTATTTTGCTGGAGACTCCAAATAGCATTTCATATCAGTCTAATATTGACCTTAATAATATCAATACTTTTGACAGTTTTCATAGATTTCAGCATTTCTTTATAATTTTCAAATACCTCGTCCTCGTCCTTTAGAAGAAAAAACCGAAGGAATTTTAATTTACGCTGAAGCTGTGCGTAATTACCATGAAGCAGAAATAATATTTAATGAGCACTTCCCAAATAATCCAATTTCTCGTACCTACTTAAGGGAATTGGTCAGTGAATTTCAAAGAACTGGTTGCGTAAAAAGGGAAAAAGGATCTGGAAGAAAATCCATTTTAGAAGATCAGCAAATCGGCGTTCTGGCAGCTGTTGTTAATAATCCGCAATAAACAACGAAAACGGTAGCCACGGCTTGTGATGTATCTACGACCACTGTGAAAAAATATCTTAAAAAACACAAATTTCACCCACATGAATTAAAAATTCTGCATCAATTAACAGAAGATGACCGAGATAGAAGACTGCAGTTTTGTGAGATCATGTCTGATCACATAACTCAAAATCCCGGTTACATTAACTCTATTTGTTTTAGTGATGAAAGTACGTTTTTTCTAAATGGAACAGCAAATAGACAAAATTTGCGTTATTGGTCAGACGTAAATCCGCACGTTTTTCGAGAGGGTTGTTCCGTTCTGTGCGAAATTCAATGAATATAAAGTCTTTTTGTCTGAAGTCTGTATTCAATTACTTTTTTTTATCTGTCTTCCTGACATATATCCATCTAACTCCTAATACATGGTATTTTAAAAAATATAACATTAAAGAATATGAAATATTCGACATTTCTCGCCCCTGCTAGAGAAACTAGTTTTCTTCTAGCTCTAAAAGACATAATTTTGTAACAGGCCGTCGATATTCTCCTGAAATCGTTTTGACATCTACAACCCGTATTTTTCGGTCTGGTCCGGGGTAAACTTTAGTGATTCTTTCCAACTACCTAGGTGCGTTGTCGTCAACCAAAATCACAATATCTCCCAATTGAATCGGTTTTTGATCTGTGATCCATTTATTCCTGCGGGTTAAAGTTGGTAAATACTCCTTCACCCAGCGTCTCCAAAACGAATCCAAAAGCTCGCGTGACATTTTCCATCCTCGCTTCAAATTGGCAGTGTTAGGGTCTGGTTAGGGTCTGGTTTTCCTCTTCTAGCTGCCATTCTCATTATGGCCATAATTGAAGAATCTTTATTCAATGTGTGTGAGATTTCTAAATGCACTGCTCTCACTGCTAGACAAGTGAACAGTTCTCCCCATCTCTTCTCTTGTCTTCTTCCGATTTTTACAAAAATAGGTCCGAAGAAATCCATTCCTGCATTGACAAATGGACGAACCACCTGTCTCAATCTAATTTCAGGTAGTTGTCCCATTATAGGTGGAGCAGGTTTACTCCGTTCTATCCTGCATTTGTTACATCGTCTAAATACTGATTTAACCGCTGCTCTACCATTTATGATCCAAAACTTTTGTCTTAACTCATTCAGTGTCATTTATTCTATGTCGAAGTTTCTCATGGTAGTGTCGAATCAAGAGTTTGGTATAGGACTGTTTCGGACACAGAATGATTGGTTGTTTGACACTTTCATTCAAGCTCGAAGACAAATTTGTTCTGCCTCCCAAAACCATTACTCCATTTTTCATTTCAGGACACAACGAGAGAAGTTTGCTATGTTTTTCCAGTAGTTCACCATGTCTAATGTGATCAACTTCATCTCTGAAACTTTCAGATTGTGATTGTTTGATCCATGTGTATTCGGCTTCTTTCAGCTCTTCCACTTTCAACTCTCCCTTGGATCTATCAATTTCACTTTTCGTTTTCAAGTTTTTTATAAATCTCAAACACCAAGCAGTTGTCCTTATCAATCTGAGCCATTTTGAGAATCGTTCTATGTCTGGTAAAACATTTTCTTCAAATTTCCTGGCTGCTAAACATACTTGACATGAAACATATTCTTTTTTCATTTCATCTGTGGGAGAGAACTTTTCAACAATGTTGGTATTTTCTTTGGGCCACTTTTCTTCGGCGAGTTTCAAAACGCAGGTCCATTGAACCATTCATAGGAGATGATGATTTCTGAATTGGAGAGTTTCTTGTTTTCAAGTAGAGTTTCCGATCTCGTAGCTTCATCTGCTGGATTGTATTCAGATGGCACCCATCTCCAATCTTCAAGTCTCGTTCGTTCTTAAATCTCTCCAATTCTGTGGGATACGAATTGTTTATACTTTCTGCCGTCTCCTTTAATCCATCTTGTGAGTCTGTCCAAAAATACAGCTAAGCTACAGGTACTTCAAGTTCTTGTTTGATGGATTGAGCTAGCCGACTTGCCATAACAGCTCCTTGAAGCTCTAATTTGGGAATTGATAAAGGTTTAAGGGGAGCTACTCTTGTTCTTGCTGCAATGAATGAAGTATCAATTCTTTGTTTACCAACCACACGAAGATACGATACAGCAGCAAACGCCTCCTCACTGCTATCTGAGAAGGTATGAATTTCAATCCTTTCTGCATTCGGTATCATCGTGCTGCAGCATCTTGGAATCTTTATACCAGCAATCATTTGCAAACTCTGTATCCATAACATGTAGTGTCCTCTAAAAGTCTCAGGAACCTCTGCATCCCAGTCCGTCCCAGATCTCCAAATATCATGCATCAGTATTTTTCCCTTGATGGTCAAACTCGCTAGGAACCCCATGGGATCAAAAAAAGACATTACAGATTTCAACACTTTCCTCTTCGTTGGTTTCTCATATTTCAAATCTTGTAGGTTCAATTTAAACGAGAAATAATCATCATTAGTATTCCACCACAGTCCCAGTACACGGTAATCAGAATTATTATTTATGTTTTTTGATGTTGCTAGGAGTGAATCTTCTTTCAAATTGTTCTGGACTATTTTCGAATTACTCATCCAATTCACAACTTCAAAACCAGCAATGTTTTGGATCCTGCATATGTCTTGTATGGTTTTCATTGCATCTTCTTCCGTATCCTTCGAGTGGAGGTAGTCATCGACGTAAAAGTTTTGTTTTATCGCCTTATGGATCCTTAAGTCCTGTGCAAAATCATCTGCATTTCGATTTTTCACAAATTGCGCGCATACTGGGGAACAGGTAGCACCAAAAGTCATCACATTCCTCTCATATACATCTGGTGCGATGTTGTATTTCAAATCTCTCCACAAGAATCGCTGTGATGATCTATCGCTTTTCCTTATTCGAACCCGGTGAAACATGTCCCTAACGTCTCCACAGAACCCAAATCGTCGTTGTCGGAAACTAATTACCACTAATGATTGCAATAAATCAGGTCCGGATAATAGAGCATCATTCAGACTGAGACCATTACTTTTGGCAGCCGCATCAAATAACAGCCTAATATTGTTGGGTTTGTTCGGATTCTTGATTGCAAAATGCGGCAGGTACCAGGTTCGAGGCCCTTCATATTCAGCTTCTTCAATGCTGAGTTTTGTCGCATAGCCTTTTTCCACATACGACTGAATTTTATCACAATATTCCTTGGCAAAGATGGAATCTTTCCGGCATTTTTTCTCGCTACATTTTAATCTTTGCAATGCCCGGATCCTACTTTCTGGGAGTCGTATATCGTCTTTTTTCCATAGCAGTCCTATCTCGTATCTGCCTTCCACCCTTTTAATCGTTCTTTCCATCAGCTCCAATGCTCTCGAGTTGTCTCGTGTTATTCGGTAGGGAGTCAACAGAACTCCGAAGGAATCCGTAGAAAAAAATTCATTCATGCACCTGTGCAATTCGTGATCCGAAATGTCCGTTTCACACATATGGAATACATGAGCTTCCATACTTTTTGTCATTCCTTCTGGTGAATGTAACGACGAACCTAATGTACATCTAGTGGCCATTGGTGCATTTTCCGATCCACATCTTATCTGCCTGGGAGTGATCAGGTTTATGTTGTCCTGACCAATTATCATGACAGCTCTTTGATTTTCATAATCTCGTACTGAAAGTCCTTTTAGATGTGGATGTCTTTTCATTTCGGACATTCTAACAGTTTGTGGTGACAAAGATAGGTTTTCTATAGCGTGAATTCCCCTCAAAAAGTGAATCTTGCTCCCTTCATCTTCTTTCGAAATTTTTACATCAAGTTTGAGAGAATTCATTCGTGAAGTAATTTCATCATTCGGCTCTTGATGACCTATCAGACCTAATTCTTCAACAACTTTAGAATCTAATAGAGTGACAGTTGATCCTTCATCGCAAAGTACGTAAATTTTCATCACACTTCTTGGACCATATATTTTGATTGGAATCATCCTCAACAGTACCCTTCTGCTGCTACCCACTGCACACAACCTTTCAACTTCAGGCTCTGGAGCATTTGTTGTCATAACATTTTCATTAACCACGTTATTACTAATAGGATCTTTATGAAGAAGAGGGTGATGACATATTTTACATCCATTAATTCCACATGCCTTTCTACGACGACATTTGTATTTTTGATGATTTCGTCTAAGGCACGAAAAACAATGTTTTTTCTCAGTAACCTTTTTCCATCTTGTTTCAACATCATCAGCTCTCATCTGTGTGTCCACCTTCTCATGCGAGTCTCTTCCACAGTAGCAACATGAAAAGTTTTCAGGTGAATTGAATATTTTGTCATCGCTGGTACTTAGAACCCTCTCATACCTTTTGTAGTGATTTTGCCTCTCTGAGTCAGAAGGTTGAGGTCTCTCATACCTTTTGTAGTGAATTTGCCTTTCTGAGTCAGATATTTGAGGGGTACTGAAAAAACATGCGGCACTGGCATAACTCTCCAACCATTTTGCAAAATCATCTAAATCAACGATTCCTTTGTTTCTGGCTACAGTTTTTCCCCAGCTTAGTTTCAGCACATCTGGGAGTTTGGTCAGCAATTCTTTCATCAACTGAGGATTTTTCAGATGTCCAGTTGATTCCAAAATCTTCATAGTTGAAACCATATTGTTTACCTCATTAGACAAATGGATGATTTTCTCCAAGTTGCAGTCTTTTATAAATGGCAAACTCTTGACCTTTGAAATTATTGTTTCGACAATAAATTCTGGTCTACCAAAACGAGTTTCCAGAGTTTTCATAATCAAATCTACGTTCGAAGTCAGCATCATGCCCGAAACGGTTGATTTTGCAGGTCCCTTTAAGCTTTTTTGCAATTTCAGAATGATTTCTTCCTGTGTGTAATCACACAACGTGCATATATTTGTAAAATGTTTGTAAAACAAATGGCCATTCTTGAGGGTTTCCATCGAAATAAGGAAAGTCTTTTTCCTACACTTGTCTCATGCCAATATTTTTAGATTTGGGATACTGTTCTGAAGTTTTGGACGGAAACAAGAACATCCCTCAAGGTATCACACAACATTTTGATTTCATTCTTGCTCGAACTTGCGTCGTTATGGTTATTTGCATAATTTTTCTCGGATTCAGTAACTTCTGGAATATTCCGGATCCACTCTGTTACTTGACTGCTAATCTTTTGTTCTGGAATAATAATTTCTGAATCGAAGCATTTTCTGCAATACTCGAATTCGAAGAGAGTTATCAATTTCTAGCTGCTTCGATTCAAGCTCAAACTGAATTTTTCTACGTTCCATTTCTAGGGATTGTCTTTTCTTCTCATTTTCTAACACAAGTTTTCTTCTCTGTAACTCTATGGAGCTGTGTCTCGACGATGAATGTTCTCCATACGTTGCAATGGATTTGCCTTTCTCTTTACAGGAGTCTTTTTCTTTGTAAAGAGATTGATGCCTCTCGGGAACTGGAAGATGATCAGGTCCATCAGCAAGTAATTTGTTTTCATCTGGCCTGGAAACGCTGTTTCCATTTCCAAAATTGTCTGGCCACACAAAATCTGCGGATAAAGCTCTATTTCTCCCGGCAAGCTCTCGTCTTGGTTTATCCTTCTCCATACCGTGGATCACGTCGGGGTCACCAAATGTTCCGTTCTGTGCGAAACAGTCTCAAAATTCAATGAATATGAAGTCTTTTTGTCTGAAGTCTGTGTTTAATTACTTTTTTTTATCTGTCTTCCTGACATATATCAATCTAACTCCTAATATATGGTATTTTAAAAAATATAACATTAAAGAATATGAAATATTCGACAACGGTCATACTCAATCTCCAGAGAAGATCAACGTATGGGCTGGTATTTTGGGTGACCATATTTATGGCAGAAAATTTAACTGGGCATCTGTATTTAAATATGCTTCAAAATCAGATCCATCACAGTATTCAAGAAGTAGTTGGGGCAAACCCAAAAGAATTTACCATGGATGTTACCTTTCAACAAGATGGTGCATCCCCTCACTACTACAGACCTGTCTGAGAATGGCTTAACGAGAATTTTCCGGGACGGTGGATTGGCCGACGTGGCCCCATTGAATAGCCAGCTAGGCCACCTGATATGACCCCTATGGACTTTTTTCTGTGGGAGTACATGAAATCTAAGGTGTACGTCACGCAGCCACAGTCACTCCAGGAACTTATGAACCGAATAACAGATGTGTGTTACGGTATTACCCCAGAAATAACATTTTCTTTTCAAATAACATTTTTTTTATTCAAGAAATAAATCAACATAGGTACATTGCATAAAAATGTAAATATCAATGATTAAATGTGTTTACTCAATAAGTGATTCAACACTTGTTTTGAGGAAAAAATGGTAAACATTAACATAATAAATAAATATAGTGAATTATAAAATTTAGAGATAGTCCCGTTGAAGTGATAATAAATATAAATAAAAACACAAATGCATAACATAACAAGTATAAAATTACATAAAATTTGGAGTAACATCCATAAACTGATTTCAATGGTAGCGTACATTAAAATTTAAAGTTCGTAGACAGTTCGTAAGACCTATCAAAATCGGTCATCAATAATAACACCCACCAAAAAAGGTCTTTGTATCACATTAATTAACATTCATGACCTGAGAGAAACCCCACGAAGATAATAATTAACTTTATAGCACGTACATCAGTTGCAGGCTATATAATAAGTATCCGAGATATCTTGTCGCATTCACACACTTGATAACGACAGTAGATGTTAACTGTTGAAACGTCGTGACTCAAACACATGCAAAGAATTTATTTTCTTTGTTTCTAGACAATGAAAGTCCAGAAGAATTCTACTAAATAGAACCTGCCGTAAGGCAGGTACGATCTGGTTCGGTCCTTCCGTGTCGAACCCCACACCAGTCTTTCACTCCCTCCTTACCACCACCCGGTGGCTAAGCAATAGTTTTAAGATCTGTGCTTAGTCTACTGTTTAACAGTAGACTAAGCTCCAACAGACATGTGTTACTCTGCCTGTTGAAACTTTTATCCAGGTGAATCCTGGAATAAGGACTTTTTTAAAATGTTATTCATATGATGTCCCGTTTTTAAATTTTACATAGTCCTCTGGACACATGATATTTTTATGGTCTGGCTCTTGTACACCTGACGAATACGCACTGATGATGACTTTATAGTCGAAAGCGCTTTGCTATGATTTTATAAATAAATTTTTGCACGAAATACAACTTTTCTTCATTCAATTACATTGGAACGTGCACACAGCTGGACAAATTTCACTTATATATATTATATTTACATATTCATTTATTTATATATCCGTTATTTGTTGTGAGTTATTTACACATTTTTTATACTATTTAATTGAATAATTGAATTTTGAGCACCTACAGCAAGTAAAACGTAAATTGAGGCTGATAAAATAAAAAGTTTGCTTCTAATGGAGAGTTTAATATCGTTAGGTCACATTGCGTTCCTGAAATTACATCAATAACAGCAAGTGATCAAATTCAGGAATCTAATTTTTCTTGTGGCTGATGAAGCGTGTACTTGTCCCTATAGTATGCAACATTTCACTTGCTGCTATTAAATTTTTTTTCCGTGTGTTAACAAGACGGCGCGGCGTATGGAAGTGGCTCGTATGCTGCATACAAGCAAAAATTCAATTCTGAACATAAGACAAAGGTGGTAAAAAGAAATGAAAAAATTGGCGAGATGATCAAGAACTTCTACTGAAGACCAAGCTAGAAAATGAAGCTAGACATCTCTCATACAATATTTGAATCAGAACCCGTTTCAAATAGTACAGGTTGCTGTGCTTTAGAGAATTTTTCAGGATCGAGAATAACTGGATGTCGTACATTAACAAATTTCAAAAAATTGCGTAGCAGCAAAGAAAATGAAACTAACCGATGAGCATGAAATAATAGTCAAGAAAAATGTTTTCCTCGAATAATCTTTTGCGCGAAGATTGGAACTAAGTATTCTTTACAGACGAAAAGATTTTACAAGGTTTCCATCATGGGGCAATTGGTTACATAATGCAAGGTAGTGTATTAACTGAACTTCTCAATACTATAAAGATCATCTCACGATGAAAGAAACATAGGTAGAATTAGTGCAATTGATAATTGTCCAATACAAGCAGAAAGAGTTGTAGACTTTAGGATTGTGATTCATAATTTGGCAATATCATAGCAATGTTTCATCGACAACCAGTGCTGTTTTTTATGAAAGAGTTGAACAATCGATGGAGGAGCCAAGGACCAGAGGGACAACTACATGAACACAAGCAAATATTTGCAGTACCTACACTTCAGAAGAGTGAGGGGTGGATCTACAATGACAAACACCATTGTATTATGTATTTGTTTGCAGTGATAGCCTCGAAATGTTTTTGCTTTGATAACTCATGTCACCTTTGAAATATCAGAATGGAAAATTAGTTCACGTTAGGTAGTCAATCAACAATTAATCATTGAAACTGTACAGTTCAATTTATGAACTCCGCCGCCGTAGCTACAGTTGACGCAGCTGTTGCAGTTGCAGTTGTGAAAAAACTTGTTAATTTATAAACTGGCCGACCGCTGCACCAGCGCATGCGTATTCAGCACATATATATATATATATATATAAAGCAAAATATATATATATATATATATATATATATATATATATATATATATATAAAACGAAATATACTCTATTTTCACTTAGATTCTGCTTGCGTTCCTCATAACGTATTAGAAACTTGATTGAACCTTGGGTTGGTCAGAACAACGAATTGTTGGCTGCCTGTCAATTTGTGGACAAACCTCTACTTTTGGATTCCTTGGTTCGTGTCAAATTAAGTTTCAACTAATGACTGTAGATGTCATGAATAACTTCCTGTTATATTCTGTCTTGCCTCACGGTATTAATTCTTGAGTGGATTCGTTTTGATTTCGAGAGCTCCATAAATCCTTTCTGATGAGTGCGTTAGCGCGAAACAGCTGTCAAAGGTTAGAACTCTCGGAATTAAAACGAAATATACTCTATTTTCACTTAGATTCTGCTTGCGTTCCTCATAACGTATTAGAAACTTGATTGAACCTTGGGTTGGTCAGAACAACGAATTGTTGGCTGCCTGTCAATTTGTGGACAAACCTCTACTTTTGGATTCCTTGGTTCGTGTCAAATTAAGTTTCAACTAATGACTGTAGATGTCATGAATAACTTCCTATATATATATATATATATATATATATATATATATATATATATATATTTACGTGCATCCATACGCCGAACAGGCACCCACGCCTCCTATCTAAAGAATACCATTATAGGTGTATACTGTAGACAGAGTACATAATTTCTATCGTCTATGCGAGCACCAAGAGAGGGGAAGAGAAAAATGCTTAAAAAAATATACAGATTTTCGACATAGGTTTCAATGCAGCACTCCTCCGAATAGAAGGTGACGAAATGGCATCTTCTGTATATATTTCTACACGAATTTTTACCAAAACTCCTCCGACAGTGTTGCCAAACTTATGTGACCTTCAAATAGGATTTTTATGATGGTGGGGGGAGTGCTATTTTCATATCTGGCTCCGAGACAATTCCTCATCTCTTGTAAGGTTCGCGTTTTTGAAGATCGTATAGTGTAGGTATTGCATGAACAATGAAGTAGATGAAATGTTGTATCAAAGTTTATTGAAATAATAGCTCAAATTTTGAGTATTTAAGAGACCAAACAATTCTTCATTCAGCACGAAAAAATGACTCGTTTATGAAGATGATCTTCATTGTTGCACATACAGTGAGGTGCAAAATTATGCAATAATTACATTTTTTCTCGAAAGCTTTAATTTTACTTGCTCTGTGTGTGAGTTTATTAGATGGGTACAAATCTTGCAAGCTAAATTGGAACCACTTCCTCTCATCCTATGGAACTGAAATTTCATATGTTGGTTCAGTTCCGATGACAATACATTAATATCGAAGAAATTGTCCCTCCGTGACCCCCGAAAGCTAGATAGAGAACTCGTAAGGTTTCGGAAGTTTTCTTGATGGATTTGGACGTCAAAAATTATAGCGAAGAAAAATTAGGTAGAGATGGCTTTTTTCTAAAAAAGAAAGAAAACTCGCGAAATTGAAATCGGAAAAATCGGTAAAAATCGGTAAAAGTAGTGAAAAGTATCTGATGGTCGAATATTATCTTCTGAAAAAATTTCCCTCCGCTATTCCCCTCAGAATCTAGATAGAGAACGCAAAGGAATTCGGAAAATATTTCAACGAAAAAATCCGTAAAAATATTGAAAATTATCTGACCATTGATTAATACGGTTTTAAAAAAATCATCCTTCTTCCCCCCTCGAAAGCTAGATAGAGATCGGGTAGAAATTCTGAAAAAAAATTTCAACTGTTTCATACATGGAAAATTACGACAAAAAATATGTCTGCTGATGGGCTTGCTCTCTCCCCTCTTTTCAAGAAAGTTGGGTATAGCCCTCTAATTGTTGTGCATCCGATAACTTTTCTATTCATATTTTTATATATTGCCCCTCGATAAATCTATCCTGATTTGTATTTTCCTGAGTAGGATTGTCACGCTGGTAGCTATATCTACCTCCGTGGCGACGTTAGTTGTTGCCTCGAAAGCTCAAGGTCTTCTAACCGAAGTCACAAATGTTTGGTTGGCTTCCTGTTGTTGACGTCCTTTGTTTCTATTTTTACATCCAAGGGTTTACATCCAAGGGTTGTACATCTTCGCACTTGATTTTACCGTACTGATGAGAGCTTAAGCTCGAAACACGTGTCTACGGGTGCACAACAATTAGAGGGCTATACCCAATAACTTTTCTATTCATATTTTTATATATTGCCCCTCGATAAATCTATCCTGATTTATATATATATTTATATATATATATATATATATATTTATATATATATATATATATATATATATATATATATATATATATATATATATATATATATATATACGAAACAGGAAATTTTTGGGTATAGCAGCAAGCAAAACGAGTACTCTTTTAACACTATATTTCAGTTATAGGAGTAGATGATTCCGAGTCAAAAACAACCCTACATCCATAATTGTATATCACTCGCCTAGACTAATCGAATAAATAAAACTAGAAAACGCTGAAGCTGTCAGAGATGAAAGTTGGTTATTTTCCTGCGGCAACTGCAGCGGCAACGTATCGCTGCAGAGTTTATAAACAGTTGTACTTTTTTTTTTTTTGGTGATTTGGCATCGACTGCTATGGTCATTAGCTATGTGTTCTGGGTAGGCCTTGTTACTAACTCCATACGCCACCTTAGGAGCAGCACTGTTGATTGGAACGCAACAGTGAATCGTGCAGGACTCAGCCCAGTCGAGCCACGAGATTTTAATAATTCAATCGGTCAAATTAAATTAAAAAATCCCAGCATCGACTGGGGCTCGAACTCCGGACCTTTCGACTCGAAGTCGGACGCTCTAACCACTGCGACACGCCCCGACGTAGTTGTACTTATTAAGCATATTCACTTTCATCTTCGGCTGCGACAACTGTAGCTACGGCGGCGGAGTATATAAATTGAGCTTAAAGCAACGTTTGTTGTTACAATGGAAAGGGTAATTACGACATAACAATTCTTGAAGTATAATCTAGATTATGATACCTACATGATACAACAATGGTTGTGAATACCGAATAAAATTAATGAAAGTTCTTTTTTACACAAACTCAAATGATGTTCTTGATTAAATTTATGTTTGCAACGATCCATCCACGTTAGGAGATGCTTAAACAACCCAACTTCTTGTGCTGTATGTCCTTGACTATTCCACTCTTCACGTAATCTGACCAATCACAAATCAAAGACAACTTGCATTATCGCGAAAATACCAGCTGTCTCTCAATTCTGATTGGTCTGTCAGCGTTGGTGTTTTCAACGATGTAACTATAGATGACAAAGCAAAGTTTTACATATTGACAGATCATAATTGTAGGCGAAAAGGTCAAAATGAGTCGCATCGTAACTATATAATAAATTATTGATAGTTATAATACATTTTTTGTGATTATAGTTGATTGATTATGGTTATGATGAATTGATTGTTCATGTTTATAATAATATTTTTAATGCTTCGTGAAATAGTCTAATAAAATTCTACTCGTGATTGAATTTATCTCATAAGTCCGTCTTTTATTTCTGAACTCAACTGAATTGTATCGAGAAAACACCACTCGTCCTGCGGACTCGTGGTGTTTTCTCGAAGCAATTCAGTTTCGTTCAGAAATGAATTGACAGACTTATCGCGAAAATTCAATCACTTGTGGTATTACTACTGAAAATACCATTTGACAATTTGCACTTTCTCAACAGTTTCGTAAACCATATTCAACAATAATTGTTATTACGTCTCTGAATGACCTACCTATAAGCGTCTTTGCTTCTGAAAAGAGAATATGTTGGCTGTCATCGTGACTTTTAGATTTCATACCTACTTATCCTGGGAGGGTGTTGGGCGATGGTTAACTATTCTCTCCTATGTTCCGACCATCGTGAAAATATCTGCATATGCGGCGAACTCAACTGAAAAAATCATGTCTGGCCACGCCTAGGCAAGGGCAGTATGAGCTCATGTGTTGGTCAAAATTTTCAACTATAGCGTTCGAGAACGAACGGTTCGTCGGAAAAAATATAGATGGTGCAATTTGTAGAAAATTTTATTTACTTTCATAATTAATGGAATTTACGAGATATAAGATTCACGAAAATTTGCTAGCAAACCTCAGATTCGGAATCAGCATTCAAAAAACATGTAGAATTAAAGTAATCAGAACTACCCCACAACTTTCTTGGTGAAAACACAATTCAGTCAGATTAGTAATATGATGTTCTAATTAGGGATGAACGAAGTATTCTGAAGTGCGTCGATCAATTTCTAACATTGCGAATGGCTTAACTACGACCACCGAATACCAAGAGATTCTTGACTTTGTCTCGGTATTCTGTGCTGTGCTCGTATTCGGAATATCGCAAGTTGCCGAGTTATTGCAGTGTAACATTCAAATCCTGACTTCTGAATATTATGACGTCGTGGTCTGAATGCAATAGGATTCAAATTAAGTATCATGGCTCACGATGAAATTAACATTAACATTGAGATACAATCAGCTCAAACAGGATCAAAATAAACCTTTGTATTCTCCTAATTATTCTCTAGTGTCTAGTTTTTGTAGAAGTGAACATAAATGGCACAATTATTCTTGAATGTTAATTCCATACGATGATTTTGGTAATACTAAATCGAATGACATTTCTTTATGTACTTGAATTAAGTAGTAATAGTAATGTTCTAGTCTTCGACATTTGCACTTTTTTTAATACATAGTGTCACCTACAGTGTCACTTAAGACCGGAGCACTCCTATGAAATCTACATTTTCCAACCGATTGGAATGATTTTCAGGGCCAACTAATCTGATTTTTCAAGGTGAAAAATCTAAAAAATCAATCACAATTGTACTGGCGACATTTTCAAATGGTTCATATGTGAATTACGTTCAAATGCGCCAATCAATTAAAAAGTTATAGGGGATTGGAATTTGAAAAGTATGCCGTTTAATCAACCCACCAATTCAATTATTTCAAAACTTTTAGAACTTTTAGAATTTCATCGAAATCTGTTGATAAATAAAAAAAAGTTATGAGATAAGATTTCATCTCATAATCATTTTATATTTATTAACAGATTTCGTGTTTTAAAGTAGTGGTTGGCGGTAAGAGAATAAGGAGATAAGGGGGTAAGCATCAACACTATTCGTTTTTGGGGTTTGTCAAATTTCTGTTCCACACTCAATAGAGAATCAAATATTACATATATATATATTTATACAGGGGATGATAAAAAAAATTTCTGGCTGTATTATTAAAAAATAATTTGCCTGATACAAATATCGCTAAATCTATTCTCGAAAACCTATTTATATGCAATATTAATCCTGAATTTCATATAGCTAATACATTTGACATTTCGGAACATTTTCAATTAAAAGAAATGTATGGATGGATGATGTATCCTACAGCATGTTTCTATATTTACCAGAAAATATGAAATATAAGTTGTTAGAAATTTTTAACGGGGAGATCCATTACCCAATGCTTGGAAATAATACCTAATTTTGGGATTCCTAATATTGAATAAAAATCCAACGGGTAGTAACAATTATAGACCAATCGCTAAAGCATCCTGTGGACTAAAAATCTTAGAAAAAATGATTAAATATAGGGTAGAATGGCATATGGAATATAACAAAATTTTATCAGATCATCAATATGGGTTTAGGAGAGGCATGGGCACTATGGATTGTTATCATTCCTGGTGTCGTATATACAAATGGCCTTTGGATTGGATCAAACAGTTGGTGCTATCTTTTAAGATTTTAAAAGCGCATATGATAATATTTATATTCATAAATTATATAACTATCTTATTAGATATGGTATTAAGGATGACATTTCAAACTCGATTTTTAAAATTGTGAATAACAGATTGAACTATATTTTGGACAAAGAAGGTGAAACACATGGGCCGATGATGACAACTAGGGGTATTCCACAGGGATCTCCGATGAGCCCATTATTATTTAACATTTATATGCGTTCATTATTCGATAATATCCCTAACCATAGCAAAATAATTGCTTATGCTGATGATATCGTATTGTTAGTTAAAGGCAAACATTTTCATGATATTGAAACTAATATTAATATAACTCTTCATATTATTAAAGAGTGGATGGAGCAACATGATTTCACATATTTCACATTTCATATGAATGCACTAATATATTCATCAATAAACTGAAAAAATACATTGCTGAAAGTTCGAAAACGGTAAAAACTAAAAGAAAAGAAACCCCCCGAAAACAATGGATAACGAAAGGACTTGTAAACTCAGTCAATAAAAAAGAAGAGCTTCACAAATTGATGAAAACAGATCCATCAACGCGAAATATAAATGCCTTCAAAAAATACCGAAATAAACTAGTTGAACTAATCCGAAAAGTAAAAAAAAATTATTTCCAGAGAAAAATAAATGAGAATATGTTCAATTCCAGTTCTTTATGGAAAACCATGAAAGAAATTGATTGCAATCTGGTAGATAAGCACCCTATAAAAGAAATATACACAGAAGATGGTGTCTTAACGAAAAATGAAGATGAAATTGCAAATACTTTCTGTAAATACTTCACAGAGATTGGAGAAAAGCTAGCCGAGCAAATTGATGCGGAAGTTGACCAAACATATTTTAAAAAAACTACGGAACTCTATATTCATCGCAGAAACCGATCCAGTAGAGATAGCTGAAATTATACATTCTCTCAAAAACAAAAAAGCCCAGGTATCGATAACATAGCAACGGAAACATTAAAATGATTGTGTGATAATATAATCGCTCCGATCAATCATATCATCAATCAAACGCTGAAAACAGGAATATACCCAAAGGCTCTGAAAATGGCAAAAATCATACCGGTTTTTAAAAATGGAAACAAATTGGATGTGGCTATCTATCGACCGATTTCTCTGATCTCCAGTTTGGGAAAAATTCTTGAAAAAGTACTTAAAAAACAATAGAAAGTTTTTTAAATAAATTCACAATATTATTTGACAAACAATTTGGATTCAGAGAAAAAAAATCCAGACAAGATGCTCTCACGAAAATTGTGTCCAATATAAACAATGTCATCGATCGGTCCCCAGCTATTTGCGTTTTTGTAGATTTGCGGAAAGCTTTCGATACGGTCAGCCACACCCAGTTGCTTGACTCACTTGAAAGAATAGGCTTCAGAGGGATTCCTTTGAAATTAATCACCAGCTATCTTAGCGAAAGAGAACAATTGATTAGTATTGGCAATACACTTAGTGAAAAGAGAATAGTAGCATATGGAGTACCTCAGGGAACAGTTCTTGGGCCACTACTTTTCAATGTATACCTAAATGAACTCTTTTCAATAAAAGTGAAAGGCGATATTGTCAGCTTTGCTGACGATACTGCAATATTTTATGAAAATACAAGTTGACTGAAACTGAAAGAAACTGTTGAGGAAGATTTTCAAATGGTTCGATAGTAAATTATTAACGGTAAGCTATAGCAAAACACACTATATATCTTTCACATCCTATGCCAGTCACTTACCAAACTTTTCCTCCATAACATTGAATCTGAATGGCAGAACCATCGACATATCTTCTGTCCAGCAACTTAAGTATCTTGGCATTTTTCTTGATAGCCATCTGAAATGGAATCATCATACAACTTATGTTACTATAAAGCTAGGAAGTATGCTGTATAAATTTAAACACATCTCTCAAATATTAGAAATAAATCAAATGCAAATCTTATATCACTCACTTGTTGAATCTCATATACTTTATGGAATAATAACCTGGGCCAGCACCACAGCAAATCACTTTTACAATCTACAGACAGTACAAAAATTGATCCTTAAACGAGTTTATAAACTACCTCTAACTTACCCTACTGAAAATCTATTTTTGGAGACAAAAACCTTTGACATAAGACAATTATTCTATCAAACACTCCTCGTGACGCAACATCAAAACAAACATGAATTGATAGATATTCAACATGAACACAATACCCGCTTTCGAAACAATGCATCTGTCATTCCGAAAACAAACAAAAGCATCGCCCAAAGATGTTTCAACTACCTAGGCGTAAAAGCCTACAACCTGTTACCTGCTTCAATAAAAAGTATTAACAACATTAATCTTTTCAAAAAAAAGTTAAAAACTGGATCTTCCTTGAAAAAGAGAGAACATTCACAAAATTGTTGAAAATCGCCTATAACATTTAAAAAAATTTTTATCTATAAGTACCTATATAGAAACAAAAAATGTAAAACTTAGATCTATATTTATAATAATATGTAACCAAGTCTACAAACATCCACACCCACATCCGCACAAGTCATTATACACATTATGAACGTACACATTTACACGTACACACATATACTTACATACTCACACATTATATTACTTTTATTTTCACTTTTAATATCCCCGCTCAAGTGTATACTTATTGGGGTTTTGTCACTATTTATTTCTTTTAAAAATGAATGATTGAATTGTACAAATTATTGCTTCTGAAATAAATATTATTATTATTATTATAATAAAAGGAAGCAAACTGAAAATTTTATTGCTAGAATTGATGCACATACAATTAAGTCTCTAAGAGATGTCAAATACCTTGGAATGATAATCTCACATAATTTAAAATGGGATAAACAAGTAGACAAGGTTATAGTTCGTGCAAACCTTGGTTTGAATACAATTAAATGCTTTTGTAAGACATGGTGAGGTGCAGATCCGAAAAGCATGATGATGGCATATAATGGAACAGTGAAATCACATCTTGATTATGGTTCCTTTTTGTTTAATCCTTGTTCAAAGAAAAATCTGAACAAGTTAAATAAAGTACATTTTCAGGGATCAAGACTAATAACAGGGACTATGAAATCTACTACAACTAATGTACTATTAGCAGAAACGGGAGAAATAAGTTTAGAATATCGAAGACAATGGTTAGCTTCCAAATTTATATGTAAACGTTTAGACTATAGACCACCCATATATATACTAACAGTATTGAAAATATTATGTGAGCAAAAAAAGGGATATTGGAGGAATCGACATTCTCATTATTTGGTAGTAACACTTGAAAAAACAGAGATATATGAAAAATTGATATATACAAATGATATTATTCCGTATTTTAGCAAAAATTTTGAAACATATATACAAGAAATAAACATAATTGACTTACATTTACATAAAAATGACATGAATAATAGACCAAAATTTTTGGAGGCTAAAGAAAATCTTGATTCAGATTACACATTTGTATATACTGATGCATCTAAAAATAATACTAACTTGGGAATAGTTATATATATATATATATATATATATATATATATATATATATATATATATACACAGTGTCACCGTTAAAGTCCGCATCATATGGGATTTTTTTTATTAGTCAGTTATTGCAAATTTAGAGTTCGTGAACAGTTTGTGCTTTGAAAATTATGCAAAATGACTTTTACGATGTCTTCCTATTCATCGGCTACACCTGTCAAATATGACATTTTTTCTAAAAAATTACTAAATGTCAGGTAGTTTCTCAATATTTCGAGAAATATTATATGAAAAAGTTGTTTATTTTTAGATTTCCTACCCACCTACAAAATTTGAACCAGTTTGAACAACTTTGATTTTTTTCTCGTTTTCTTAACCTTACAATTTTTCAGCTAATTTAAATTTAGTCAAATCTGAAAAAACAGTTTAGGTGTAATACACACATCTGCTGAAAGAATTTTTTTCTGATTAAAATGTTTCTAATTGGATATTTTCTAATAAATACAAATATGCTGAAAGAATTATGTCTAATACTTGATGCAAAGTGGCTCTAGTTCTGAATTTTCGAATCCATTTCCAAATCAATAGACCTAAAGTTGCTAAGTCAATCTTCAAAAATTATTCTCCGAAGTAATACTTACAAATGAATCAAGTTGCTCTGGCATGCTCTGAAAAGAATTGTAGTAATAGAAAAATGAACAATTATTTCACAATAAACATTTATTAATTATTATAAGGCGATTAAAATGATAAGAATGTACAACGTGGGTTGGATATCAATTATAACATTTCGGTATGTCTTCCATCACGCTCAATGCAAATAATGGTTCGCCTGGAAACTTCGTTGACAGTGTTTGTTAAAAACTGAGGAGACATAGTTAATACACAATCTCGAATTACTGTCTCCAGGTGGTTGACATCTCGAAATGGTCTGCGCTTGTAGACTTTTTGCTTCAAATACCCCCAAAGGAAAAAATCTAGTGGGGTAAGGTCTGGCGACCTAGGTGGCCAGGGTTGTTCCATATTCCGCCCTATTGTATTCCCTCGAAATACTTCCAAGATATATCTTTTAACTCCTGCCGAATTATGAATTGGCGCTCCGTCACATTGAAACCATAGGTTATGCCTTTCATTAAGGGACATTTCATCTAAAACTTGACGTATTTCATCATTTGAAAACTGCAAGTATCTCTCTGAATTTAAATTTTCCCGGAAGAAATATGGGCCAATGACTCTGTTATTTAACACACCGCACCACACATTTGTCTTGAAAGAATATTGATCTCGGCAATCTATCACAAACTTTGGGTTTTCTGTTGACCACCACCTACAGTTTTGTGAACTGACTACCCCATTCGAGGTAAAAGTCGCCTCGTCTGTCCATAAAATTTTACAAGGAAAATTTGAATTTTCTTCTCGTTGTCCTTTGAACCAAAAAGAGAAATCCAACCGTACGTCAAAATCTCGCTCTATTAACGTGTTTATACATTTTGGTTTGAACGGCTTGAACTTATTATTGTGTGATATTTTTCTCACGGTCTCCCGTTTAGCACCGGTTCTATTACAAATATCTGTTATACTAGTTTGCCCATGCTCTACCAGATCTAGGCATACACTTAATTGAGCTTCTTCATCATAAACTCTTGGATTATGAGGTCTTTTGAAAGTATTTTGTACTGAATCCGTCGATTCGAACTTTGAGATAATCCTGCTCACAGTAGACTGGTGAATATTTCTTTCAGGATGCCGTCCATTGAAAATATTCGCAACTTGTCTATGACTTGTATTTTCACCGCAAATGCGTACAATTTCTATTTTTTCCTGCAAAGTCAGCATTTTGAATCTACTACTTGATAAAAATTTCTGTTTCATAACCTTGAAACTGTCAAACACTTTATATCAATTTCCATAACATTCACTTCTATTGTTTCCATAGCATACTTCCCATTTCAACAGCACCTTGATTGATGATTAATTTTTGAGTATAAGTTCAGAGAATAATTGTATGAAATTGATTTAGCAAGAATTTGAACGGCAAATTGATTTGATATTTCTAGAGTTATAGCACTTATCTGAAATGTCTCATGTGATAAAGATTATTAAAGTGAATTTTGCTATGTTGAAACTAGAGCCACTTTGCATCAAGTATTAGACATAATTCTTTCAGCATATTTGTATTTATTTGAAAAAATCCAATTAGAAACATTTTAATCAGAAAAAAATTCTTTCAGCAGATGTGTGTATTACATCTCAACTGGTTTTTCAGATTTGACTAAATTTAAATTAGCTGAAAAATTGTAAGGTTAAGAAAACGAGAAAAAAATCAAAGTTGTTCAAACTGGTTCAAATTTTGTAGGTGGGTAGGAAATCTAAAAATAAACAACTTTTTCATATAATATTTCTCGAAATATTGAGAAATTACCTGACATTTAGTAATTTTTTAGAAAAAATGTCATATTTGACAGGTGTAGCCGATGAATAGGAAGACATCGTAAAAGTCATTTTGCATAATTTTCAAAGCACAAACTGTTCACGAACTCTAAATTTGCAATAACTGACTAATAAAAAAAAATCCCATATGATGCTGACTTTAACGGTGACACTGTATATATATACCACAAATGAATGTATACTTCTCTTCTCGAATTAATGAATTTACAAGCATATGTGATGCTGAAACTATTGCTATTCATAGGGGGATGATGATTTGTTTGGAGAAAAATAAAAAAAAAATTGATTCTTACTGACTCTAAAAGCGCTTTGGAAAGGATAAGTAACAAAAAAACATAATTCTGAAATTAACTTCATAAGTGTAACAATTCAACACATGGTATATTTGTCACGTATGAGTAATGTACATTTTGATTTTGCCTGGATTCCTGGACATTCTAATATTGACGGCAATGAAAAAGCGGACAGAATAGCTAAAATCGGATCAATACTTTTATTATTATTATTATTATTAAATTGGATAAAAATAACATACTACCTATTTCAAAAAATAATATTTTGAACGATTTTTATTGTAACTGGAATATAGAAATACAGCCGTAATTATGCAAAAATTCATGCGGAATATCCGAGAATACCATCGTATTTAAAATATCCATTTATAGATAGAAGGCACATTACTACGATCATACGAATGAAAACAGGTCACTGTACCAACAAAGAACATTTGCATCGAATTAAAGTAATAGATAATCCATATTGCGAATGCGGAAAAATAGAATCAATAAACCATATATATTTTGATTGCCCTATCAATGTTGTCCATACTTATGACATATGCAGGGCAATTCAAATTCGACCCCCACCATTGGGATCTCCTAAACTACAGGAGATACGTCGAAGCTTAAATTGGGGCAAAGTTGCGTATTCTGGTGCTTAACAAAATACTGTTTTGAAACTTGTAAACTTCCGAGTATTTCCGGAAATATCGGGAAAAACTGAAAATCGGAATTTTCGTTTTTATTTTTTTCTATCGTTATTTGACAACACAGCTCAAAACGAAAAGTACATTTTCATTGATACTTTTTTTCAGCTAAACGTTTTCATGTTCAGATTTACTATCCGACGTTTCGTCTTCTGGCATTCACCTTCAACTTTTTTTTTCTGTTATGGGCACCATATTGTTTTTTTTATACAGAAAAATAGTGATTCTCATTCTGATTTCATTGATGTATGATTTGTTATGATTTGCACTTCTGAAACCACAGATATTAAAAAAAACAACATCATCTGAGATGGTCATGATTCCATCAAAAAATTTTGTTTAATAAACACTAGTTGTCAGAACTCATTAAACATCATAAGTTTGCACAAATACTTCAGTCGAAATGTCCTCATTCTCAAATGAAGAAAAACGAGATATGTTGAAACTTTATTATAAATTTGATAGGAATAGTACGAAAACAGCACAAATTTATTTTGAATTATATCCGGAAAGACAACAGCCGGATAAAACATTATTCGGAATTTTGGACAAACACTTGGCTGAGTACGGTGAGTACGGAATTTCGACTTGCAACTCGGAATTCCGACTTGCATCTCGGAATTCCGACTTGCATCTCGGAATTCCGACTTGCATCTCGGAATTTGGATTCATATACAACTTTCTCTTTCGAATTGAATCTATTGTTTCAAATGTGTTGATAATAATAATAATATAATATACAGGGTGTCCCACGAAGATTAGGACAGGGAATATCTCGGAACTCGAAAGTAGTGGAGAATTGTAATTTTGGGGTTCTGAATTAAAGCATTTGGTGCAGTTTTTTTGATATTATGTTACCCAATGAGCTTTTTCTTTTCGGTCACGTGACATCAGATTCAAAATTATTAATGCGACAACCTGTATATTTTGGCATTTTTATGTTCCTCCTGATAAAACAATTTCAACGAATTGTCATACTTGTAGTCTGAAACGATTTTTCCAAGAAATACAGGTACTCCAATATCCTTTGTCCCACGACGTTTTCAATTATAATAATTAGAATAATATAATATACCGGGTGTCCCAGAGCTTTCAAACCAGCAATAATATCAATCATTTACAGAAAATAAAAATTTAAAATTTTTTGTTGTACCAGATCATACTCTCTCTCGTGCAGCATAGAAAAACCACTCCCAGCCAAACAACCCCCGAAAAACCACCCCTAACTTTTGTTCTTCAAATTGCAACCCTATGCCTGTTTTTGTTCAATACAGTCCATTTCACTTCTCATTCAATGATATAATATCATAGTAGCTGGTATGGCATACAGAATTATGGGAAATGAAAAGACAAAATGAAACATTAATTTATAAACTCATCTGCGTTTTGAATAATACATTACACTACAGAAATTGTTCAAAATGTTAGCCAGCACTTCATAAATGCTTCAAGACGCCGAATCAGTGCGGGAGAACAGGAAGCTTTAATCATTTCAGATGTAACGGTATCACAAGCCTCTGATATTTTCTGTATCAAATATTCAACATTTATTTTTGGAGTTTCGAGTACCACTCGTTTCAAATATCCCTGTAGGAAAAAGTTCAGTGGCGTGAGATCTGGAGAACATGCAGCCCATCGAATAGGCCCACTATTTCCAATCCAACGGTCTTGAAAGATATTATTGAGGAAAGTAGTAACTATATTATGGTCATGTGCAGGAGCATCCATCATCTTGTTGCCACATTTGTTGAAATTCTTCGATTGGAGTATCTTCTAACAGTACAGGAATACAATTTTTCGAAAAAATGCAGATCTATATGGCCGATGGGGACCGATGAGAAAATTGATTCCTCTTATCCAGTGAGAGTTGTCTTGTGACCATGTCGTTTAACAGTGCCATTATAATGGCAAGATTTGATTGAGGAAGTTGGGATTGTCTTGGAATAAAATTTGAATATGTGCAATGACTGCCATTCGTCTTTCGAAATATGTAGATCTGAGTCCTTGGTGTAAATGGATTATACCTGTACTTTTTGCAAATTCTTACTGATCCCAATATCCACCGCCAATGTACGAATCGAAATATGAGGATGTACTTTGGCGTAGGCTAAAACAATTATAAAATTTTCCTCAGTCCTCAGTGATCCCGTTCGCATTGTTTTCTACACGAGAAAAAGTATTGCGACCTGGTTGTCGACAACCAGGAAAGCGCTGCTCATACATCCTCACTACGCACCTTCATTCTTGTGGCATTCACCAAAAGCTAAAATCATATCAACGTATTCGTTTGTAGTGAAGGTGAAAGGTATTTTGATATTTAACAACAGTATCACGACTGATAACAATTTGTGATCCAGATACTGTAAGAATAAAAAACACACAAAAAGTTTACATTTTGTTGTCTATTTTTCTTTACCATCCTCATTTTCTTGTCTCCACAATGTGGAACAATTAATTCAGCCAAATTAATACATTTCATTATTATGATTTATCGTTGAATGCAAAATAAAAAAGATTGTGAGTTAAACAAAAACAAACATGGGGGTGCAATTCAAAAAACTAAAGTTAGGAGTGATTCCTCGCAGGTAATATGCTATGGGGTGGATTTCGCTACACTATTTGGAAAGACACATAATTTTTCAAATTTGTTTCCTAAGTAAATAACTGAAATATCTGCTGGCCTCAATGCCCAGGGACACCCGGTATATGAATCGATATAATATAAATGAATACGAGTTGTGAATCAGAATTCCGAGTTGCAAGTCGGAATTCCGAGTTGCAAGTCGGAATTCCGAGTTGCAAGTCGGTATTCCGAGTTGCAAGTCGGAATTCCGAGTTGCAAATTGGAATTCCGAGATGCAAGTCTGAATTCCGAGATACAAGTCGGAATTCCGAGATGCAAGTCGGAATTCCGAGATGCAAGTCGGAATTCCGAGATGCAAGTCGGAATTCCGAGTTCCAAGTCGGAATTTATTTTGAAATGAAAATAAAATTTGTTGTGGCCCTTCCACGCTTTCGTATGAAACAAAAGAAAAAAGAATTAAGTTGTGTTTCTTTAACATATAAAAATGTCAATCTGGTTATAATATGGTTGACCTAGTGCTCCTAACGTAGGCAGTACTTTGACATGTTAGGTTCTTGATCTGGTTATGCTGACAATATCTGTGGTGCACCCAAGGTCTCCGACTTTGTCTCAATAATTTTGCTTAGAATTAATATCTAACAGTAACTAAAAGAAATCCTACCTAAGTGTGCCGCACAATCTTCACATTGAACAGATATAATAGTTTCTTCAGCTTCATCGCAGATAGCTTGTACAGCATAACACTTCCGACGCACATTGTGCTCCGGTGTAATGCGAGCTTTCACTACACATATGTTCCCATCTCGTTTTACTTGTACATAGCCTACTGCTGAATCATCATAAGATTCTCGTTGAGATCTGTAAAAAACAATAATTTCAGGTAAATATATAAAAAATATTCGATTGGTTATCTACTTCGTTAGGTATATGCTTCTCAATCAAACACTGTATCCACAATTCACTAGAATCTATTGAAACATAATATGGTTAGGTGAATTAACATGTGATGTTTCTTGCGATAATAAGATTGATTGATTGAAATGAATGAATAGAACATTTTAATCTGGGCTGTGAGATGAATATGTAATCAGCCAAACTTGCAGCCCCTGGAGTCGAGCTGGTCAAATGCACCATTGAGGAGCAACGACCAAGAAATATAGAGAGAGAGATTTGAGGTTATGTTTGGAATGAAAACTTATTTTCTTATTTAGTAAATTACAAAATATCACGTATTAAAACAATTACCTTGCAGCTTTCACTCCTTTGACCTCAGCAGACGTGAAATCTGGATTGGATACAAAATATGCTGTCATCATAAAAGCATCTATTTTTGGTAGATTGTCGGATTGTGCTTTGACGAAACCACTTTCAGTCATTGCTCTTGATAATTTATAATTGTCATTAGACGAAAATCGCATTATGTAAGGAAAAACACATTTTCTATGAAAGACGACTAGCACAGTATGAATATCAACACAGATAAATTTCATAACGTGCTATGTGACGTCATTCTTCGTTTCGACCAATGGTGATGCGTATCGCAAATTTTAATTCCGCGCCCTTATTTTGCACTTTTAGATTAAAGTTTTATGGAGTTAAATACAAACTAAATTCTAAACTGATGGTTTAGGTGTAATGTCAAGACAATAAAGTATCGGAGGTAAAAAAATCTAGTAAATTTAAATCTCTTGCATATTCCCTATTATCAAGTCATTCATCTACAATGGCACTGAAGGGCCAATATAATATTGAAATTTCCGTTCATTTCCAAACAATTATCTGGAAATTTCAGTTACTATCTGGAAATTTCCAGATTTAATCAACCAAAATTTTCAGTTACTATCTGTATATTTCCTGTTTTACTCTGGAAACTTCCAGTTACTATCTGGAAATTTTCAGGTACTATCAGGAAATTTCTAGTTATTATCTGGAAATTTCCAGTTACTATCTGGAAAGGACAACGCACATATCCTATAGTATAGTCTTTCTGTGAAAATGGCTGGATTTTAGATAGTTTGTAGCTGGAGCCATTCTGAGTAAGAGTCTCGTATGACTAGATTCGGCGCAAGAAGGGGCGCAAAATCATGAATTTTGTTATTTTTGGAGAGATACAGCTGAATAAAAAATATCAATATGTTATTTATAACCAATATTCAGGGCTACTTCGCATTCCTTAAATTCGCGAGATTTTTTTTTCTACAATACAGAATAAAAAAACACCTCTGTTTTTCAACAATATACTCCATTCTTCAGTGAATGAATTCGCCTACGATGTTACAAGTTTATTGAGTTCATCATTGAGGATCAATCAGAATGGTTTGTTGATCGCCCAAAATATAATGAAGCTATGAATACAGAGTGTTTGGAATAAGGAATGGTCAGTATTATATAACATATGTAATTACTCCAAATCACGAATTTTATTATTTTTGAGTGAATTCAGATAAATGAAAAACATTTACAGCTTGGCAAACATAACTGCAATTGTGAAAATAGTCACGCCCATGATGCATATTAGTCGTACGACGGACTATCCAGTGATATGCACGTGTGATTGTTCGCGCAAGAAGTGGGAATTTCACAATCTCAGCTATGTTTGCCAAAGTGTACATTTTATTTGTAATCGGTAGTCAACTGTTCTTCAACTGAGCGTTACTAAGATCTTGAATGATTCTCCTATAACAAAAAAAATAATTTCTACAGGGTACTTTCAATAAATCAAATTTTAGGTGAAAGATTCGCCTTCGAGACTATGAGTTGATTAACCTAATTATTATTGATGATCGATCAAAATGGAAGTTGATCTCTCAAAACAAAATGCAAAGTGCTAATGTAGTTGTTTCACGAATATATAAATAATTGAAGAATGGAGAACACAATAGAGTAGTAAGACCAACAAACTCCGACTACAGATTCCTTACATCATTTCGAGGTGAAAAGTTACTATAAAGGTATGTCCTAAAATGGATCCCCTCTGAGATACAGGGTGTTAAATGTACGAAAAAAAATTT
The DNA here is from genome assembly GCA_944452925.2 of Chrysolina oricalcia. Lineage (NCBI taxonomy): Eukaryota > Metazoa > Arthropoda > Insecta > Coleoptera > Chrysomelidae > Chrysolina > Chrysolina oricalcia. The sequence continues at coordinate 27,457,448 of OX101811.2, read as the reverse complement.
GATATTTTTTTCCAAAAGTCCCGAAAGAAAAAATATCAAACTTGGTACCCTAATAAAGGTTTATCAACATGACAATTTTGATTTTTTATTTTCGAAAACTAGTAGTGTAGTTACGTTAGTATGTGGTCATATCTTTCTTCATATTTTCTTTGGACAAGTGAATGATCAAGTGGGCGTTTGACATCCAGTTAGACTCATCGAACCTAAACCTGAAAGTCGTAACATTCCATGTACCTAAAAGTGGAGGTTTTTGAGATAACTGAGAAAAACTGAAGATATATCCTGAGACCAAACACAATTTTCCCTGCACAATAATCGCATAAGACTAATTTCTTAGAACATATTGGAATATTTGTTGACCTCCTGAACATTTTTTGATGTGGGGAGAATCGAAAACATACTATGGGTGAGTCAGAATGAGACCTAACTTATTGATTCCACGAAATCGATTTGATCTTAATATGATGAATGAAAAAATGGAGCTGTTGGTCTCATTCTGACTTACCCGTACTATATTTCTGATTCTTTCAACATAAAAAAATCTTCAGGAGGTTGACAAATACTCTGATATATTGTAAGAAATTGGCATTATATGCGATTATTGCGCATACGAAATTACGTTGCTACTCAGACATACCTTCAAATTTTCTCAATTATCTCAGAAACCTCCACTTTCTGGCAAATGGAATGTGACTTTGAGGTCGAATATTGATGAACCTAACAGATGTCAAACTCTCATTTGTCTATTCACTGTCTAAAGAAAATATGTAGGAAAATATGATCATTTACCATCGTAACTACGCCACTGGTTTACGAAAATTGAAAATTTCAACTTTAAATTATCACGGTGATAAACCTTGGTCAGTGTACCAAGTTTGATATTTTTTCTTTCGGGAGTTTTGTAGAAAAAAATAAATATAATTTCTTTTCGAACTTTTTACACCCTTTTTAGGACCAACCTTGATGAAAACTATTCATCTCGAAATGAGGTGAGGAATTTGTAGTCGAAGTTTGTCGGTCTTACTCTGACTCACCCTGTATAATTAAAAATAGCTATACATATATCAATAAAAAATTAAGTACACGCACATACCTATCCACTATATTTATCGAGCGGCAATCTATCTCTTTGCGCTAAATACACAAATAACTATTATCTATCTCATTCACCTGTCTACTGTACTTTTTTGTTACTGCTGTGCTGAAAATTGTGAGGCATCATGAACCCGTAAAAATAAAAAAAAATCTTTTATATCAAAAACTTTTAATTTCGATGTCAAGCGATTAATATATTATTGCAGCATAATTGTAAATGTACTTTCTCGTCTCGGTAGGACAGCAAGATATATTAAATTTATCACTAAGTTTCTTTTTCGGGTGACAGTATTCATTTGGACATAAAGGAGCATTCAATCTTTCACAAAACAGTCTTTTTGTACAGAAATTTGTTGGAATTGCAAAAGGAAGCTTGAAGCAAAATGATTCTACAATCCATCACGGTGGCAAGTTGTTCGGATCGGATATAAGGAAAATGCAATAAGATTGTCATCAGTGTATAGGCACTGGCTATGAGTGGCAGCGGTGGCGTACGCCAAAAATTCTGAAGGTGCGCAGAAAATATAAATGATCCATATTAAATGTGCCTTCTTTTTCAACTACAAGAAAAATAAGACGGAATTCGTCACCAAATAATGAAATTTGTCAACAGCGCGATATTAATAAGCAACCTACCTGTTTATAATTTCAATACCTTCCTTCTATTAAGTTACCTGATTTCAAAAACTATGAATACGTCTGTACATTTACTGAATTCCATTTCATGTTTGAGAAAGCTATAGTAATAGCGAAATGCGTCACATATTACAAGTAGGAATATATTGAGGATATTAAACGAACAAGTGTTTTTTATTTGATTCCGAGTAAAATTTTGTGTATTTGCAAAAACACTTTTCAACCAAACGTCGCGGCTCCTCATAGTATAATTTGGATCCGCTATATATAACAGAATCTTCAACGAGATATGAAGATGTAATGGTGGCTTGAGATGATGATTTTGATGGGTGGTGTATCTACTCTCTGTAATGAAATCTTGTTAATGTTAATTATGAAGATTAAGTATGAATTTTAACAAATTTGTAAGTATTTTGTGTTGTTTAAAGAGTTTGAAGAGTTGAGTTCAATTCCGGAAACAACGCATTATGAAATTTTTGTAAAAGAAAAAAAAATGGCGGCTCCAATATGGCGGACGAGTTTTGTGTTTTTGTGGTTATGATCCGATTCGATTCTATGTGGGGGTTTTCGGGGTTGCAGATTATGAAGTTTCGAAAAATTTCATATTATTCTGTTTGGCGGCACCAAAACGGAGTTTTGTAATCATCGTCCGATTCGATTCAAAATTGCTATGTGGGGGATTTTGGGGATGGGAATTTTTTGTCGAAATTCATAAATTCAATATAGCTGCTCCAATATTTTTTTTGTTACACTATTCAACAGATACAAGATCCAATTATAGAATAGAACTATACAGGATGAACTATATTAATCTAATAATACCTACTTAACAATATTAATTTGTGGTAAAAACAGAAGAGTCCAGTTTTTTTATAGAGGCCACACTGCAGCAGTTACCATCAAGCTTGAAACAAACATACTTCAAAAATTTTCTTTGAATATTTTCAAGATTAGATATACGTATCTGATAATGCGGTGCCCATACCATTGAGGCATATTCTGAGTTTGATCTAACAAATGTGAAATATAGTTGTAGAAATGTTTTCTTATTTCTTCGAAATTTTTTTGTCACTCTGATGATGAATACTAATGATCTATAAGTTTTTTTGATGACGTGCTCTATATGATTTTTAAAGGAAAGTTTTTTGTCAAATGTTACACCTAGATCTTGAAGGGTTTCAATACGTTTCAGTACAATATTGCTCATTTCATAATTGTAAAGAATTGGATTCAGCTTGGCGGTGAAGGACATAACATGACATTTGGAGACATTAAGGAATAAGTTATTCTCGAGGCACCATACATTGACGCGATCAAGATTTTCTTGAAGAAGAGTACAGTCCTCTCTGGTGATGATTTTATGGTATATCTTAGGTTCATCGGCGTACAGTAAATGACGGACGGTGGGAGTATCAACAATATCATTGATGAACATTTATGAAAAATAGTGGCCCAAGGTTGGACCCCTGGGGTACACCAGATGTAGGAAGGATTTCAATAGATCTGTGGCATGGAAGATGACATACTGCCTCCTCTCATGAAGGTAAGATTGAAATAAATATGTGAGATTTAGTGTTAGTCCAAAATTTGATAGTTTTTGAAGAAGAATTCCACGGTCCAGCCTATCGAAGGCCTTCGAAAAATCTGTATAAATTATATCACATTGAGAGCTTTCCTCAATAGTGTCAGATATTTGCTCTGTGATACATACTAAATCTGTAACTGTTTACCTTCCTTTGAAAAAACCAAGTTGACTAGGGGTGATTTGATTTTTTACATGTGAATAAATAACATCGTACAGTAGAATTTCAAAAGTTTTCGAAAATTTATTAATAATTACTATTGGGTGGTTGTTGCAAATGTCTGATTTATCTCCCTTCTGGTAAACCGGTATGATTTTCGATTCTTTCCATAGTGTAGGAAAAGTATTAGTTGAGAGACATAAGTTGAACAATGTACGAAGTGGGTTTACGAAGGCAGCTGCACAATCTCGCAGAAGAAAAAATGGGATATTGTCAGGACCACTGGTAAATTTGGATTTTAATTTTCTCAATGCGACTAACACTTGCCCTTCAGTCACTTCAGTTATTGGCAAAGAAGGATTATAATTGAATGTCTCAGAATGAGTGATATCTATAGGAGTTGAATTCGACTGCTGAAAAAATTGGGCAAAAGCGTTAGAAATGTCCTGCGACTCAGATAGGGTTTGTTGGTTATAGTTGAAGCTAGCTGGTGAACTAGCATTACTTTTCTTGAAGTTCATGTAATTCCATAATGCAGAGGGATTAGAGGTGACATTTTCTTCCACAAAAATAATATGGTCACGATGGAGTTTAACAATGTTGGACTAAATATTTCTCCTCAATCTCTTGAATTCATCGAAGTCAGTAACATCGCCAGATTTTCTGAACCTTTTCCAAAATTTATGTTTATTACGTTTATCTCTGATTAGGCCTGCATTATACCAAGGTGGGTAATTCCGAGTAGTTCTGATCTTTTTTGGGACATCTTGCTCGACTATAGAGTTCACTCTGTCATTAAAAGCACTGCAAGCATTATTTGTTTCTGAGTACTGTTCCAAAAAGGACCAGTCGCATTCCAGGAAGTCCTTATAAAGATTTGGAAAGTTAACTTTTCTAAAATTGTGAATTGAGGATTGGGAAACATTATTTTGAATTTTCTTCGCATTACTTTTCAAATTGCTGAGATAGTGATAGAAGGATGATGAGAGTCTTCATTGGTCAAAATTTCATGTGCTTTTTCAACATCACAAGAGCAATTTGACATTACAAGGTCTAGGATTCTGTTGGTCACATTTCTCACATTCAAAGTCCAGCAAAGAGCAGAAGTTTTGAACAGCAAGTGTAGTGGGGGTGGCTGTATCATTTAAAGTTTCATTCAAGTAATTGGAAATGTTGAAATCTCAAAACTTCCGAGTGGAACAAGTATTCCAGAGAAGAAAGGGCATCAAAAATATCTTTATAGATTTCAGTGGAGTTATTTGGCGGATTAGAGACGACAAAAACATATATGAACTGGTGAGAATAGGATACTTTCACGCCAATAATGTCAATATGTAGCAAATCTTTAAATGAGCTATCATTCAAATTAAGGTTCATTGCATTGAGCTGAGAATTCACTGCCAGCATAACTCCTCCGCCCCGAATAAGGTTCATGTAGTTTGGTATTCAGTCCTCTAACATTTTGATAGTAAATGGAGAGTTCCTTATCGTTGGCAGAGTTTGTAGTCTGATTTATTAAAAAAATAGATTTATCATCAGGTGATCTGTCCAAGTTTAGTTGATATTGACAACTTAGGCCTAAATCGAATTTTAGTTTTTTCACCATATTTGAGTATGATTGGCAATTTTGATAGTCCCACGCCCCATGATCTACCGGAATGTTTGATTTTTTGTTTTCATTTAGTTTGAGACAGTTGATGCATTTTGAAGTATTAGAATCACATGCAATCTTCTTATGTTCCCCACCACAGTTTGGACATGATAGGGTATGTTTACAGCTAGTTTTTGAATGATTGAAACCATTGCATCTAAAAAATCGCGATATTTCAATGGCGTCATAGACTTTGCAAAGGTCTAGACCGACTAATAAGTCTCGATTATTGAGCACATCGGAATAAGTTGACGAATTCAGCTGAAGAGTGACCTGGTATACATTTTCATTAGATTTTGTTGGACCAAATTTGATTATTTTACAGTTTGAATTGCAGCTTATGATATCATCATTTTGTTTAAGTATTAGTTTCAAAAGTGTTTCATTATCTAAATTTTGTGAAATTCCAACAATACCAACACGGGGATGTAGATCTCTTGATTCCTTTATTTCATAAGTTTCCGAGAGTTTCTCCTGAACCGTTTCTTTGAAGAGAGTAGTTTCCTCCTGAGTTTTGCAACTTATCATAAGTCCACCATCTTTAATTTATTTTATTTTGCTGATGCTGAAGTTGGAATCCGGCAATATGGCCGAAGAGTTTAGTGATCATGGTCAGATTTTAATGAAAATTGGTAAGTGAGAGTTTTCTTGTCAAAATTCAAAAATTCGATTTGGCAGCTCCAAGATGACGGCTCGAAGATGACGGACGAGTTTTGTTATTATGGTCAGATTCAATTCAGAAGAAGACCTTTGGAAAAAGTGCCAGCTGTGGCCTCGAAATGACGTCGGCACCGTTGGAGAATTATCACCGTTGGATGATAGTATTATGAAGGAAAATGGGAAGGAAATGTCAATGAGAAAAGAAGCAGAAGACAGAAGACGTAAAGCAGAAGAAAAGAACAAACTATATGTAGAAAAGTCAAAGGAAAAACAAACAAATGATAAAAGATCGGTTTATTCTGGATATTTAAAAAAAAAACTCAACAAGATGAGAATGAAGACAATCAATTGAAAGATGACAATCAAGACAAGAATTTGAAAGATGAGAATCAATGCGAGGATTTTGACACAACCAATTAGGACGTAGAAGTTGGTGATTCTGTTATATTTCTGTACGAAAGCAAATTTTCCTGGACAACTGACAAAAAAATGAAGGGTTTGAAGTCACAACGATGAAAAAAGCTAAATAAGGTCTATAGAAATGGCCAGCAAAAGCAGATAAAACTTTTTAACCACTCCAAAAATAATACATAGGAAAAGTTAATAAACGTTTTTTTTAAGTAAAAGAATTAGAGAAATTCATTGTTCAGATGGTATTCACTTATTGGAGCAGTCCTTTTAATAACAGGGTTGAAGTTTTTTCTTATTTTTTTAAAGTAGGTGCGTGAATAAGAAACATGTTTTTGTTTATTATTTGTTTGATTGAAGTATTGAGAATTATCATGAACTATCTAATTCTTTTAACACTAGTTGATTTATAAAAAACTATCAACAATGCACTAGCAAGTCCTAAAATGTTCGTTAACGGGTAAACTTACCCTATGCGAGTGGAAAAATGTTTTTTCTACTACCGATTACCAAAGTAGCCCTTGATGCTTCCAGATCTCAACGCAAAGTTGACTTTTTCCGAGGAATGTCATTTTGTGACATCTTTTACCCTTTAGAGCGAGAATATTGAAAAACCGTTCGATCTCCCTAGCTTTTGTTGAAAACGAACCTATTCTTGCATGATGGAAAGTGAACAAAAGAAATTCAAAGCACTCTAAGGAGCTGCGGTGGTGCGGTGGTTAGAGTTGCTTCCTAATAAACTGGGTTTTCTATCTTGGCGTGAGTTCGATCTCGGGCTTCGGTATTTTTTTAGCCAAGTTTTTCCCCTTTTTTCCTTTTGTTAGAGATGAGAAATATTGAATATTTGGATAGCTTATACATTTGGGATTACTATTGAATGTAAATTTTCTCTTAGGTAATATCATGTGCCTATGTTGAATGAAGTGTCTATCGTTTTCATGTCTAAGAGCTGCGTTTGTAGAAAAAATCATGTGTGTATTTCAAGCACAAAGTGTCATTGCCGCTCTCCAAAGATACCTCTGTCGAGCGGCAATCAATCACTTTGCGCTCTAAATACACAAATAGCTATTTTTGGGTCCAGCACCAACATGGTTGAACTAATCTTTCGCTTGAAGGGTCGTATAACTCAAATATGAGGCCATGCCTAAATAACCAAAGTCTACAATTATTAATTCTTCGAGACCAAGACCGCCAGTTAATTGAAGGACACTCCGAAAACTTCTCCGTTGTTTCAATATTTTCATAAACATGTGCACCTAGAATAAAGCAATTCGTTACGTCCATCAAGCCCTGGCATTCCTGTAAGAGGTTATTTCAATGTTGTCTTACCATTATAGCATAACATATAAAGTGAATGGGCTAGTGAACCGGGTGTTTGCGCGGCCTCCTTCGAAAATATTTCATAACATTATGTAGTATACAGAGAGAGCTTGTTATTAATATAATCAGTAGTGATATCACGAGAGCATCGAAGATACTGGATTATACGAATCAGGAGAGGTATTCTTCGTAAATAATACGTTGAGTTGAGGCCAGGACACACTTATCAGACCCCCTTTCGATACCAATCCGATCATACAGTGGGACACAGACGGCTAGCGATACGTCTGCAACTTTGGACTGAGCATACGCCAAACTCGAATTTAAGTGATGTACAACAAGAGGGTCATTTAATGGCGGAGAAGCAAGAAGAGGAAGGAAAAACAAGATTGCAAACCGTGTTGAAAATGCGTGAATTTGTTTTTTCGCTCGCAATTTACACAGAAACCTAACCTGAGCAAGCTAACCTAGCTTGAGATTCGAAAATTCGTTGAATTAGTTTTTCGCTCGCAATTTACACACAAACCTAACCTGAGCAAACTAACCTAGCTTGCGAGTCGAAAATGCGTGAATTATTAGCCAAACCTAACCTGACCTGACTATAACCTACCTTGCGATTTGAAAATTGCTAAAATTGTTACCATATAACGACTATTTATCCAAAATTCAGAGAGAGAGTAGTGATGTTGCAGCCATGGCAGCCATATTTGTCCATTTTTGGAGTCTACGGAGCATGCTCGAGATTGGCGCATGCTCAGTCCAAAGTTGCAGGTTTATCGCTAGCCGCTTTACAGTGGGACGGGTGTCTGAGAGGCAAATAAAAGCTGGACTTTGTATGCCTTAGTTCACATCTCTCCTGCACGTGTCCCACCCCACTACGATCCGTCTCCGATTTCTCATCCGACTCCGCTCCGATTGCGCAGTCTATTTGTTTTTAGCGTGCAGGATGGGTTTCGGATGACATCGACATTCAAAAATATTGATAAAACTTTTTGGTTTCATCATCCATGAGACGAGGCAAAAGTGTGAAGAACTCTTCTTCTGCAGATTTTTCTTCCTAGCAGTATTTTCATGTTCCTCCGTTTTTTCTTCCTTTCAGATGTCCGAGTTTCCTTATCTTTTTCGGAGAGATGTCGGACATGTTTGCCCACCCCTGCAGATACCACACCGATCCGATAACTTGGCAATCATCGGATCGGGGTGGTATCAGAATCGTGTATGATAAGTGTGTCCCGGCCTTTAGGAGGTGAGTATAATCCATCAATTTCATTAGCTCTAGTGGTATTCGTTAAGATTATGCAACTAAACTTGATGATTTAATTTTTCGTAAAGTTTGTATACTGGCAAATAAAAGATATCTGTCACAAAAGATCCCGATTCGTTCGGTTAACTTCGGGGACTAGCGGGAAGTTTAAATGACATGACAATTGCTGCAAACTGAGTTGAAGAAATTGTGGTAAACATGACCCGACTAACTTCATAGTCCTTGTGCCCGATTCCATCGAAAAAAAAAATTATTACGTAACCTTTGAGATTTCGTATATCTGTCTTTATGTCGAGTCGGACAAGTTTTTCTTTAAGGCAGTTCTTGGCAGCAGGGCGTTTTTTTAGGAGTCCTGCAAACTCACTGATTTGATGCGAAAAAAAATTAATGACCTGAATACTGTCTTTTTTTAACGGACATTTTTTCATATAAAAAGAGAAAGACATTTTGTGAGGCCAATATATTGGGTATTTAGGCGCGTCCGAACCCCGAACATGGCAAAATTGTAACGTCATTAAATTCACCACCTCATAGCTGATTTTTTCAGAAAAATTTGCCAAACATTCAGTAGTAACATTGTCCGACAAAATTTTTGGGGCTTTCTAATTGTCGGACGCTCTGAAGTCAAGGGTTTCGTGCAACCCCTAAAGGACCCCGCAAACTCCTTATGGAATTTGGGTCCCGGTGGAATTTTTTGAATTTTTGGTATGATGTAGTCCATGTAATTCTCAACCAATGTTACCATTGCTCCAACCTAAAAAAATGAACAGTTTTGCTGCTAGGGGACGTTGAAATCATCCCTTACGCAGATTAGACTATTTTTGAACCCGGTAACAATATTTTGACTTGTTTCATTGTTGCTAATGTTGCACAATATTGTGCTGTTTTATAAAAAAAAATCTTACCACCTCCCCTTTTTCCCCCAACTTCTATAACGAAACGCAAAAAAAATATTTATCGAGTGCCTTCAAATGTATCGTCGAATGTTCAAATATGCCTGAATAAGGGAAATAACAGTTTTCAATGATTATCCCCCCACCCCACAAATGACACAAAACGAAAAAATCTTTTCTGAATTTTTGATATCATGCAGTTCAAGATATTTTGACAAACCCCAAAAATGAATAGTTTTTATGCTAGGGGGCGTCGAAATCATACCTTGCTCAGAATAGACTATTCTTTATTATAGGCGGAAACATTTTTTTTTTTTTGTTTTATTTTATGACGAACAATTACGTAAATTTTTATAAATTGAAAATCTAAAACCTCCCCATTACCCCCAACCTCTCTTTCAAAACACGAAAATAATTAATTCAATCACCACCTCAAATTGAAATTGTGGATGTCTAATTTTTATTTATTTTCAAGATTTTCGCCCCAATAAATTATTTTAAAAAATCATGAACTACCCCTACTAAGAAGTCAGCGAACTCCACCAATATTTTTCTGAAGGGAGGTAAAGGTGAAATTAAACAACTGTACGATTTCCTCAATTTCAGCTGATTAAAACATTTATTTTGATAAAGCATTTACAATTAGTCGGGAATACATTTTTTTCATGTTTTAAAATAGGGGTATGGGATAGGGGGGAGGTTTTAGATTTACAATTTATAAAAATTACACAATTGATCAGCATAATCTGAACTAAAATACGTACAGCTATTATTTCCGCCTATAATAATGAATAGTTTATTCTGAGCAAGATATGATTTCAACGCCCACGAGCATCAAAACTATTCATATTTGGGGTTTGTCACCCAATTTATTTCTATTCAAAATAACTTGAACTGCATCATATCAAAAATTTAGAAAAATCCACCGAAATTTTTTCGTTTTGTGTCATTTAGGGGGTGGGGGAATAATCATAAAAATTTGCTATTTCCCTTATTTAGGCATATTTAAACATTCGACGATTCATTCAAAGACACTCGAGAAATACTTTTTTTGCGTTTCGTAATAGGAGTTGTGGGAAAAGGGGGAGGGGGTAAATTTTTTTTTTATAAAACAGCACAATATTGTGAAACATTAGCAACAATGAAACAAGTGAATATATTGTTACCGGATTCAAAAATAAATAGTCTAATTAATCTGCGCAAGGGGTGATTTCAACGCCGCCTAGCAGCCAAACTGTTCATTTTTTGGGTTGGCGCAATGGTAACATTGGTTGAGAATTACATGGACTACATCATACCAAAAATTCTAAAAAATCCACAGGGACCCAAATTCCATAAGGTGTTTGCGGGGTCCTTTACAACCTCACTTACAGTTTCAATAATAATATTTAGGTTCCATTGAGCATCTGAATTAAAAAAAAAAAAATTTGCCACTTACGTACTTTGACCTCCTGAAGAAAAAACCCAAATGAAATTTTTGGCGGTCTCAAGTAATTTCGGAGATACGGGCCTTGTTTTTGTAATTTGTTGATTATGTTAAAAGAAGGTAGATTTTTTGATAAAAACTGTTTTCAATGAAAAAGAAGTGTAAAACTGGTGAATTAGGGTGTGTATAATGTGCTGGTGAAAATAAGGAGGCATTTGAGTGTGTTCTTCAAAGGAGAAACGTGTGCTAGAAAATGCCAGTTATCATTCAAAAAAAGGCCCGTCTCTCCGAAATTACTATAAACCGCCAAAAATTAAAATTGAATTTCCTGTTCAGGACAAAATACGCAAGTGTCGATTTTTTTTTTAATTCAGATGCTCAATGTAACGGAAGTTTTACCATTATGGTATTTATTGAAATTAATTTTTTCATAAATTAACAAACATAATGTTTGCATTTATAGTGTTTAATTTGTTTATAATGTACTAATTGAAATAGTGCTGATGTTATTTATTATGTCTTGTTATTGGATGTTATGTGTTTGGCAATAAGGGATTATTATTATTATTGTTAATAACATAGAAAGAGTGAGTGTGTGAATGATGCAGAAACCAGCCTGAAAAAATCCACCATTCAACATAATAAATCTATTTCATCTACATAGGTAAGCGTTTGTTAGTGACCATGTACTTAACTCTAAAATAAATCTCCGTTCTCGAAGAGTGATAATGTTCTTGTTGGCCAAGGGATGACAGTATTTCAAGCTGTCATTTCAAGTCGTGATAATGAGCAGATATCAGCAGTTATCATCAGTGTAAAGAGCCATAGTATAAAAAAAATGGCGACCAGCCTTTATTCGATACCGAATCGCCAACACGCCACTGAACGAAAATTTTCAGAAAATAGAGCCCTCTGACCTGAAGTCGCGCAAGATTGATGAACCAGAGGAAAGAAGTTGCTCTGTGGCCAAAGCGTTGATATGGGACTGAAATGTATCTGATTCAGATAACTTACCTGCATTCGTGATATAGGTAGACGACATGTAATCGGATGAAACTATCCCTTTTTCAAGATATACTGCAACTATAGGATTTATTTTTAGGATCTCCATAAATAATGGCTGTTCTTGAGCTGAATCTTTAGCTTATTTTTGAACATACCTTGAAGAAAGTCGTTATATAAGAGTGTATTCCAATGGAAATTGTGCCCTTACAAGTTGGCTGTGAATGGCTCCCTTCAAATGATCGCTGTTCGTGTGGCAGAAAAATCACAAATATGCCTATCAGAGGCGTAGAAAACTACCCAAACACCAAAAGCTTTCATATGAGATAAGGGTATTGTCAAAAAATATAGAAAATGATCATGAAATAATTCAAATCTATTTGAGCAAATGCAAAGTTTTAAGATCTCTGAACATCAACTTCGACATTTTAAAATTTAAGCACTTAGTATTCACAATTCCATAGTTTAAATTTCCAAGCTCATAGACAAGATACAATAATTACCGGATACAGAAATATAAAACAGCCAAAAATTCACGGATATTACAGTTTCATAATAAATGCGCAGGACTTCAGGATGTGATAACTCGTCAAAAAATATGAAAAAAAGTTTCTATTAATTTACCCTCTAAAATGCACCATTTTCTAGATACAGGATGTTGAAATTTAAAAAAAAATATAGTTTTTTGCGAATATCTCTGGAACCGTTTATCGCACAGAAAACAGATTTCGTAGGCATTTTCTACTCATAGTAAGCTATGTTTTCTGCGGATTTTTATATTTTTTCAAATTCATAATTGGTGAAAATTTTGAAGGAGTAGTGGGTGTTTTTTTCTCCAACTTCTACGCCACTGAAAAAAGTACAGTTTTGAGCCTCCTATATGAACCGCCAATGTTTTCTACACAAAAAAGGTATTCTTGGTCATAAGATCTAAAGTTGACAGTTTTCAGGAAAAATCAACTTTCATGTTGTTTAAATAATGTTTTTTCCTCGAAAAATTGCTGCGTGCATTGAAGCTAACGGCGGACATTTCCAACAATTCAACTGAGTATGATTGTTATTGTTTTTTATTCATTTTGCAATTAAGAAGTCAACGTTTGGTTTTGTTACTTGTTTCAACGTTTAAATAAATTTTGTATAATTAGGAAAAAATTATAAAAAAAAATTTACCATGTTTTTCAACATGAAAGTTGATTTTTATTGAAAACGGTCACCTTTACAGCTTATGACCAAGAATACCTTTTTTGTGTAGAAAACATTGGTGGTTAATATAGGAGGCTCAAAACTGTACTTTTTCCAGTAGCGTAGAAGTTGGACAAAAATACACCCACTACCCCATCAAAATCTTCACCAATTATGAATTTTAAAAAATAAAAAATTTGCACAAAACATAGCTTATTATGAGTAGAAAATGCATTCAAAATCTGTTTTTTGTGCGATAAACGGTTCCAGAGATATTCGCAAAAAAACATAATTTTTTTTAAATTTCAACACCCTGTATCTCGAAAATGTTGAATTTTAGAGGGTAAGTTAATAGAAACTTTTTTTCATAATTTTGAACGAGCTATCACATCTGGATGTCCCGCGCATTTATTATGAAACACCCTGTATAGTGAGGATTTTCTCGAGGTTCAGGGACCTAACGAAAATGCCAGCTCAGCTTAACTTTGTATATAAATATTGGGACAGGTTAAGATCGCGATTCATTAATTATTTATTATTAATTCAGTCATATCTCATCTAGAGTTGATAATTAGTAGTCACAAGAATATCTTTCATCTCCCCATCTCTTTGGCTCTGCTGCAGTACATTGAAAGTTATTTGTATATTTACATTTTTTCAATAATTCAGTGTTTGTTCATTCATTTACCTGCTTTTTATGTTTTTTTTAAATTTCAATAAATATTAATTTGTTTTGAAATGAGTTCCTTCATCATTTGTATGAATGTAGGTTGGGTGAATACACCATAAAAAGATAAGTGAGTAATGAGTTGCTACAATATTTTCAAATTTATTTTTGTTCAATATTTGTTTTTTTCTTCAATCTGCCACACCCCTACGAACATCGCTCAGAAGTCATCAGGAGACTTGTGCGAGTGCCAGTTAAACCGGTACCAAGAATAAGGCTAACATTAATGATGGAAACAGAGTTCTTTTGGGAGATCGTTTATTAACGACAACTCGTTGCCGACCGATGTTTCACCCTTTTCTTCCACATACACCTACGACGTAGGCATATAACGGTAAGTACCTGTTAGAAAACAAATACTCCCCTTGCTAAGACCATGACGGACATTGAATTATATCTAACAGATATTTTTTAAGAGAAACATTCTCAATTGAAAATTGAATCAATACATGACTCCTCTGGAAATGGAAAAAAAACCCTACGATAAAATTGAAGTTACTTTATTGTAATATCTAACAGAAAACAACTACTTCCCCGGCTAAAGCCACGCTGGACATTGAACTACATCTGATAGATATTGAGAAATAACCTATATAACTTGAAGAAAAAATCTGAAAGTGAAAATTTGCATTTTCATTCAGATAGTTGATTATTTATTGAATGTCCAGTTTCCATTGGAGATTCTTATCTATAAATGAGATAAGGGATAATGTTATTCAGAAGTATCACTCACAGAAAATCGCTCATTCCATTGATGCCTGAATTGCATCTCTTTCGCTAGGCCTCCAATACATTTTGGTAGACAAAAATCTATTTCACTCTTCTAAGATCATCGGGAGGTCGGAAGAATTGGAAAACATACTCTTCAGAAGCAATTTCACACTGTAATGAGGAATTGTTGGACTATTTCTTGTGCGGTGAAACTTTGAAAATATTTTTCTGACATAAAACCTGTCATGGGTATGGCATGTTGATTTCATTGAAAGTATGAACAGGATGTTCATGAAGTCAGTTGTGGAATCATCTGCGACTGAAAGTTGGAATTTAGTCGCTATTTTCCATCGTACAAGATAACCTCTCTTGGAAGGGATTCAATGAAATCAACATCTAACAGATACTTGTGCAAGGTTCCTCAGAGGAAACAATTGCAAGTGATCCCTGTGACCAACTAGCAGAATTATGTTTTGAATTGGATAGTTCAGACTAGTTTCGAGGTTTTTGCCTCTCATCAGTGCAAGGGTAGGTCAACACAGACAGTTATGTAACGATTTTATGGATTGCCATCTGGGTCCCACTACGCCCCGACACCGCCCACGGCACCTAACTTTCGTTCTATCCGCAATGCGGCTGCGGTCGCAGTGGAGATTTAGATACGCTAAATCAGCGCGCTTCGTCCTGTGCAGTCCGAAGACCACACAGGTCGAGCTATCATTTGCATATTACCAATGGTGAGGCCGTATACTGAGGCATACTACTGGCTCTGCAGTGTCAGTGCCCGATCAAATTTAGCGTTCCTCACCTGACGAGGGGGGCTTTGCCTCTCACCCCAACCCTAAGGGTGAGGGCATTGGCCACCTCTACCGAAGTACGGTATTCTTTTCCATTGTCCTATCCAACGAAACCCCCGCCCCCTAGAGGCCAACACCTTACGGAAGGGCATAAAGTTGCTTTGACGGGGCTCTCCTTCCCCCTAGGTAATCATGTTAGTCAGATTCCTCCGACAACGTTGATGGGTCGCCGTCTGCAGTCGTTTTCACCCATACTGCATACCCATGTCAGACTGAATCCCTCCAGCCTACGTTAGATGGGTGATCGTTCGTGACTTTCCAGCCGCTACCATGTTGACTGGACGAGGACTCACGGCTTTCAACCAACGGTGTTTGGAATCGCCGCGGGCACTCCTCGCCCGACGCCGATGGCACATGGTGGACCCCCCGCCCAGGTCAACACAGACAGCAATGAAGCATCTGTTCCCCTTCCAAATCATTCCACATTCTGCTGTTTGGTCACTACTGGTTTACGCGATGAAGCGGTCTCTAGGCCGAACCACCTAGTGAGCAGACGAAGAAGCACTCCATGTCTACGGGCATTAGAATAGGCAATGCTCCGGGTTAAGAGATTGTAAAAACAGAGTTCTTTTGGGAGATCGTTTGATAACGAAAATTTGTGAGTGGCTCATGAAATGTTCTCTGCATGATTCCAATGGTCCGATTGTTATGATACGATATGTGCGGCCCTTTTTTGTAACACAAAAATTCTATGAGCAACTGTATAGTTCCCTCAGTGCATTATACCATACTTCAAGTTTGAATGGAAACAGCCAAAATTTACTGTTTAACGATATTCTCACTACATTGTTGAGATGACATACAGAGTGCATAGCAGGATCAAGCAAGTTTCGAGGACAAGTTATTGATATGTGTTAGGCCAATCATTTTAGCATTTAATATCAAAAATGGGAGAAAATAGCAAAATAATGCAAGCTTTCACAAAAGTTTTATTTTAGTGCAGAATGAAACTATAAAAATTTCGCCTTCGTACAAGGTCCGCAACATTGTTAAAATGTAAACTTTCAGAGAAAAAATTATTTATTCATACTTTCGATAATAGCTCTGCCGAAAAAAATTTAAAAGACTGACAAACGAAAGAAAAATTTCTCTCTGTCACAAGTCTCGCTGAAACTTTGACACCTCTGCCGATGACGGCAACATATTTATTTGTTCATTTGACAATAAAAAAATTCATTTACAACCCGAATTGAGCAATAACAGCTCAGAGCAATAACATTGAGAGTTTCAATCTGAGAGTGACTGGTTCTCAAAGTAAGACTCATTCGTCATTATTGAGGCACACACAATTTTTTTCAACCAATTCACTCAAATAATGATACACGTGATCGGCTTGGATTATAACATCATCGATTTTATGCCGGACACGAGAGGAAAGTTGGTATCATCAATAATTGATGTAAATGAGAAACAGAGGTGACCACAATATGGATCCTTGTGGTGCACCAACACTAACTGTTATCGGTTCGGAGACAAAGCCATTACATTTCACCTGTTGATATCTTTTTCCACTCAATTAATCAATCCAACTACGGAGGAACACAAATGGCAACAATATGTCACAAGAAATAATACTCGTGAAATTGGCTAGTTGGCATAATGTTCTTTGAAAAATTAAACTATCTTACTGTATTCAACAGTAATTCGAAAGCTGAATCATAAATCGAGAGAATACTTAATGAGAGCTGTCGTTCTGTTTGATACAGGTAGTGCGCAAAATCAAACATTAAATCACTGAGTTTCAGGTTTGAAGCCCCAACTACCAGAAATTATACCAGAACGATCTTTAGACTATAAAAATATATCATACAAATTGCACCGACTTTATCATTCAGTCATTATTCATGCAATATTCTCTTTGGCGAATTATTTATGGTTATGGTTTACGGATAATTTAGAAAAAATATACCTATCAAGGAAATATCGATTCTCATAGAAGCCGACAATATATCATGATAAAGTTGCGTGGATGCACTCAGGCGAATATGAGTGAAAAAGAAAGCATGCAGAGCCGGCTTTAGAAACGAGTAAAAAGATTAAAAGATTGAAAAGGTTTAAAAAGGCCATCAGAATGTCACTGACCCCCATTTACCTTCTTGAACATCCAGGCGAGAATATTGAATTCAGTAATTCATCAACAAAATTCATCATGGGTCTTAGACTAAGGCTTTTATGAGTTGTCATTTTGTTTTCGTAAAGTAGCTGAATTAATAGAGTAGCGAAGAGCAGAAGAAATGGGTCACAGACACTTGCCTAAAGTTCAGTATTGTACCTACTTAAGTATAACAGTAGTTACAACAGCATTCCAAAATAAAGCTGACATTTGAAAACTGCTGGTAACTTCAGTTTTCTATCAGTTTCAAGAATTACAGCAATAGCTGTAATTAAATCCTAATCTTGAAATGTGAGGTTTCATAAACTTTTCAAAATCAACCCAAAGTATCACAGGTTTATATTACCCAACACGAAAAATTGGTGAATATGCCAAGTACTTGTCTAAGAATGACAACAAATTCATGATGTCACAACTTAATACAAATAATACAATAGGGAATATGCATGTGATTTAAATTTACTTGATTTTTTTGCCCCATATACTTTATTGTCTTGAAATAACACCTAAACCATTAGTTTATCATTTAGTTTGCATTTAACTCTATAAAACTTTAATCAAAAAGTGCATAATAAGCGCGCGGAATTCAAATTTGCGAAACGCATCATCATTGGTCGAAACGAAGAATGTCGTCACATGGCACGTTATGAAATTTATCTGTATTGATTTTCATACTGTGCTAGTCGTCTTTCATAGAACATTTGTTCTTATATATACAGGGTGGGTCACGGTCGATGGTACCTTAGACGTTTACGAAGAACGGGAAATAGGATCCTTCTGAAAATTTGGTTTCTCAAGTAGTTGCTTTTGGTCTCTCTCTCTCTCTTTCGTTTATTGGCCGTTACTTCCAGTGAGGTGTAATTGGCCAGCTCTCCTCCCATAGGTAAACGGGAATCCGTCCCGTCCCGGCCTGGTTACCGGCGTAATTACCGGGAGCTTCGTCCGGAGGATGGAAAAGGTCTTGCTCGAAGCAATTTCTCCAGCCACAAAAAATTTTACTGTTTTTTATAATTTTTTCACTGCACGTGTTACCACGACATGTGGTATTACGGCGAACTTCACAAACATTCAATAAACTTTTTTCAATGCACGTACTGATTCAATGACGGCAGACATCACAACACATACTACTTTTCAAAAAATATTTAAAATTAAAACTCTTTAACCTGACTTCCAGCACGAGGCCGCCATCCGACCTCTACCGCTGCCGGAAGTCGAATCCTTGCTTTTGGTCTATCGATCTAAAATATTTTCAGCTATGCAGCGTTGCCGCTTATACCAGAAAGTAGCAGCATCTTTGTTATTTCAAATGGGTCACCCTGTATATTACCGCATTTTTTAACTTGTCATTCCTTTCTGATTATTTCTGCTTCATATTCCCCTATACCTATCTCTAACGGTTTTTGAGATATTGGTTATTTTCCATATTTTTTATCCAAAACATAGCTCGAATTGAATGTTTATTTCTGCGGTATTTGGATTCTTAGGAAGTTGCATTTTTGTGTTTAGTCCATCAAGATCATGTACATTGATTCTGTATAAAGAAGTTTGTTCTGCGTTATACAGGGTCGTTCAAAATTCTGAATCTTACTGCTAGATACAAAAAGGGTTGAAAGTGCGTTTTTTTAAATGGAACATCCTGTATATTATGGAATATCCTGAAAGATGACTAAATTCCCTTCGAATTGATATATCATGTTCCTATACCTAAATAGCCAGAATTCCGAGATAATAGCAATTTTCACTTGTAATCTCCCATGTGCTTGAATTATTGCCGGAAATTTTTCGAGTACATGAATTTTCTTTGAAAATTCATGCACGAGATAAATTTACAGCAATTAATTCAAGGACGAGGGGGGTTCGGTAAGAAAATTTCACACCGAGAAATGAAAATCATCCAACAATTCATAAGAAATACATAACTAACGATGGTTTAACCTGAACTATTTATAACCACTGAAATATTGATATGTAGAATACTTAACAAAAATTTCATCAATAAATGTGTTTAAATTTGGAACAAGAAAATAAAAAAGTTATGTTCATATCGTGGATTGAACCATCGACCTAGCGACTTATAGGCCGCAGCACTACCAAACAAGCAAACAAACAAACAAAAGTATCTTTATTAAGGTCTTGAATTTACATGCCATTTCTCTGAAAAGTTCACTCAAGATATGGAATTTGACAGCTCTCTACAAGGTCCTACATAGATCCCATACCTTGAATGGAGAGTGGAGGGTCTTCATTGATTCCCTTTCGGAAACCAATGCCGCCCTGGCCTGCAACAACTCCTCAGCTCCCCGATGGGTAACTGATAAGCTGCCCCGCTGGTGTTAGCGGATGCACTCGGATTTCAGCTTTCTGGCTTTCGGTTCTCAGCCTTTCCTGTATCCCGCTATGCTCATACAGGAGTTCATTGAAACAGTGATAAGATCGTAGAAGTGAATTGAGAGGTGTTCAAACTTGTGTGTATTCCCGGAAAAAATACTTTCGGCAAAAAACCGTGTTTCGGTTGTAAGATCTCTCATTGAGAGATTACTGGATGGCAACACTACCGCTGAGCTACGGGAGTTGTTATAAAAACTTGTAACAAATGGTGTATTGAACTTCTTCTGAAATATGATTTCAGAATTGACAATTTCTGCAATAATCGTGGAGAAAATATTTTCAGACACATTCCAAATATCTAGTAAATACATAATTATCTCATTTCATATGAAAACAAGACCTCCATTTGTTTATTAAAGCAAAATATCAACTTGTCACATGTCAAATGTTTGACAGAAAAATTTCCACTTATTAATTTTGCCCAGGGTAACCAGGAGGATAAAAATTTCCGGAAATTTTTAGGGTTGCCATGGTATCTAAACAAGAACGAATTTTTTGATTGGCTACAAAAGTGAGGTGTGAAATTTTCAAAAAAAATCGATTTATTTTTCTCATATTCATCTAAGGTGGCTATTAAATGTCATGATGGTACATGACACTATGAAAATTTGACACTTAGTGCACTATTAATAATACCGTTGTGTATTTCTTAATGAAAGTAACCCAAAAATAATTGAAATGGAGGGAAATAACTATTCAAACTAAGTTCTGATGAAATTGTTTTATCTTCATGGAAAATGTGAGGGAATTATAGCAAGAACGTGCAGAAAATTCAATGAAACGTACCCTGATTTACAACCAATGAACAAAAGGAAGTTTGTACGATTACAACATAATTTCATTAATGAAGATACTTTTGTTTGTTTGTTTGGTAGTGTTGCGGCCTATGAGTCGCTAGGTCGATGGTTCAATCTACGATGAGAACATATCTTTTTCATTTTTTTTGTTCCAAATTTAAACACATTTATTGATGACAATTTTGTTAAGTATTTTACATATCAATATTTCAGTGGTTATAAATAGTTCAGGTGAAACCATCGTTAGTTATGTATTTCTTATGAATTGTTGGATGATTTTCATTTCTCGGTGTGAAATTTTCTTACCGAATCCCCCTCGTGCTTGAATTAATTGCCGTAAAATTATCTCGTACATGAATTTTCAAAGAAAATTCATGTACTCGAAAAATTTCCGGCAATAATTCAAGAACTTGGGAGATTACAAGTGAAAATTGCTATTATCTCGGAATTCTGGCTATCTAGGTATAGGAACATGATATATCAATTCGAACGGAATTTAGTCATCTTTCAGGATATTTCATGATATACAGGATGTTCCATTAAAAAAACGCACTTTCAACCCTTTTCGTATCTAGCAGTAAGATCATGAATTTTGAACGACCCTGTATAACGCAGAACAAACTTCTCTATACAGAACCAATGTACATGATCTTGATGAACTGAACACAAAATTGCAACTTCCCAAGAATCCAAATACCGCAGAAATAAACATTCAATTCGAGCTATGTTTTGGATAAAAAATATGGAAAATAACCAATATCTCAAAAACCGTTAGAGGTAGGTATAGGAGAATGTGTAGCAGAAATAATCAGAAATGAATGACAAGTTCAAAAATGCGGTAATATACAGGGTGACCCATTTGAAATAACAAAGGTGCTGCTACTTTCTGGTATAAGCGGCAACGCTGCATTGCTGAAAATATTTTAGGTCGATAGACCAAGAGCAACTACTTGAGAAACCAAATTTTCAGAATAATCCTATATCCCGTTCTCCGTAAACGTCTAAGGTACCATCGACCTTGACCCGCCCTGTATATTTGTAGTGTTTTCTTTTACATAGTTCGATTTTGGTCTATTGACAATTGTAAATTATCAAGAGCAATGACTGAAAGCGGTTTTGTCAAAGCACAATCCGACAATACCTGAACTGATAAGTAGTAATAGTTTATCAAATGATTTTCCTTTTGTAATTTAGGTGAGGCAGGTATATACAAAACATGTATGCATACAAAACTTACTTCTGATCAATTCACTTCATGTTAACTACTCACATTGAAATGATCTTCATAACAATGTAAATGTGATATTGGAGATAGATACCTCGCCTCTTCTCATAACCTTACACCATTGTTTACGTATTTTCCCATCTCTTGGAACAGAAAAAAATACTTTACTTGGTGTACTTATAATTGCGTTTTGGCATTCCGGTAATAGACAATACCTTTAAAATGTTTTTTTTTTAGCATTTTCCATTATCGTAATAGCGATTAAAACTGCAAATCCTTAACCTAATTAATAACTGTCAATAGTGTCAATGGCCATAACTATAGAAAGGCTTGTTCATTGAAGTCTGCTCTGGTTGATCGAGATCACTCTCACATATGTTCATCTCTCTCTAACACTTGTACTGCATTTGTCTTAATCTTTTATAAAATATCAACTTTAAGCAAGTAGAGCAATCAGAGTACGTCTCAACGAACGACTCTGAAGAAGAACAACACTGATCGCGCCATGTGACGTTTTCCACAGCGCGCGAAAACGGAGGCGTTCAAATAGGTCAAATTCAATCGGTATTTTATATATTATTTTAAAAATTAATTCCAAAACTTTCAACCCTATTTATATTTTTTACTATGTTGTAACGAAGTAAATAATTTATTGAATAAATAAAAAAAGAATTATGCATATTCCCTATTCCCAATTATTGCTTTGTGTTCGGGTGCAAACAGCATTGTTCAATATTATATAAACGAGGAATGCATCCTCTTTACAATCATCGTTATTTTCTATATCTTCCAATATGAACCTGAAGTTATACGGGCGCTTTGATAACTTCACTCGAAATCAGTAGTTATTTCATGAATCCACGGAGAAAAATCTAGTATGATATTAACAATAATTTCTACATATGACAGGAATGAAACATACCAACTTCAACCATAAAATATTTTTACTTTTCATCAGTATTTTACCACTCACAATGTAAGTCTTCAGGGTTACCAAAAAATATTTTAATTTTTATCATAATTCCTTGAAGATACCAGTATGTTCTCTAGATTTTTCTCAGTATATGTGTTTGCTTATTCAGAATAAAAAAAAAACGTTTTCAGACATTTTCAAACATATTAGAGGGAGTAAAATAAAAGATGATAAGCATTTCTTATTTAAACCTATTTTGAATCCAGAGATTGATTGTGTTGAGTTTTTTTTCTTTGGTGTTTTGGAATCGACTGCTATGGTCAGTAGCCATGTGTTCTGGATAGGCCTCATTTCTAACTACATACGCCACCTTAGGAGCAGCACTGTTAATTTTTAACGCTACAGTGAATCGTGGAGGATTATTACCAGCCGACATGAGCCTCAAACATTCAGATATTCACATCTGAAAATGAAAAAAGTCCGCCCCGGCTGGGAACCGAACCTGGAACCTGGAAATCATACCTTCTTTTGATTAAAGTACTTTTCAGTTTTGGGTTATTTAAACACACACATCTGATATTTGACATTCGACATAACTAAACCCATCTACTCTATCTCTGTCACCCGTCTCTTGCTGCTACATGCTTTTCACCACTATTCTGTGAGAAGACTTGAAGCATTGTTTAATTAGAACTTGAAGCGATCGGCTATAAACAAAAGCCAAATTTGAATAACTTTTTAAGAATATTAGCGAACGAAATCAAGAGTTTGATGAAATGAAAAATTTATTGCCCAGGACGTCCGCAGTCATCTTATAATAATTCCAAATTTTTATTCAGACTATTCAAAATTATCAGGATTTCTAAAGAATATATATCCATATTCACTGTTTTCATTTCTTCAGCAGGCGGTAGGAACATACATCTGCACCGAGAGAAATATCTATTACTTACCTGTTATAAAAAATTGTATAACCTTTAAAAGATTTCTGAATTGAATAGGCGCCAACATAGTAAACATTTCAGAATGATCTGGGTATTTTTTTCAAAAAAGTTGTATTACTGATAAAGAACACTCGTATAAAAATGAAAATATTTCCATATTGAAATTACTTGCTTCCAATATAATGGTTACTTAAATGAAGTTATTATAAAAATCAAAAGATGCTTATATCAAGCTGACTTGTTCTCAATATAATGTCTAAATGATTAACATTTCGATATTAAATGACGACTTTATGAAAATGATTGGTATTTCATTATTATACTACATCTTATAGTGGTTAAAAAAAAAATTGTATAACAATCAAATGGTAAACATTTTCGCATCCAAAAACTCTCCATTACCAGCTAAACGGTTTTTGAATAACCTGCATGATAATAATATCTCACTGTACAGTTCTGAAAATAGCATTGACGTCAAAATAATGCCACAAAATCTTAAATAGAACATGTGGCGATTTAGCTGATTTTGAAGAGTTTCTGAGGATTTACAGTTGTTGAACATCATTATACAAACTGAAACAGTTTTAATAGTGCATGAAGTACATCATGTAATTCGAATCATTAATACACATGAAGGTAGAGGCTATCAAAATTGAATTATTAAAATTTCAAAATTTTGTCCAACTGTTAATCTTCAAAAACTCTTCAATATCACCACATGTGCTATTCGACATTTTTCAACTTAAAGGAGTTGATGTGGTGTTTTGGCGTTAATGTTATCAGAGCTCTAGAGTGAGGTTATTTTCATGCGTATGCTATTTAAAAACGTTTTGGTCAGAAACAAAGTGTTTGGAAGCGAAAATGTTTGCCATTTGATGAGTATCATCAATTCTGAATATCTAAAAAAAATTGGTTAAACAGAAGCTGCAACACGGTGACTGTCATATCTTCAGAATAAGAATTCAACAAGCACGCTTTTAAAAATTTCAATTCTATAGATATAGTGAATAATCAAATTTTGTTATAGAGATTGGTCATATTTGATTTAATTTCGTCCCTGAAATAGTGACACATCAGTTGTCCATACTTATCAGTGGACAGTTCAGCATTGAAACTCATTGAAAAATTGATCAACATTTATTACGGAAATTAAAATATAGTTACTGATTTTAAATTTTTTGGGGGGATTTGATGCCTCAAATTAAAGAAAACTCTATTTGTTTAAAGTCAACTTTTCGTCAATTCATTTTGATAACTTCAGGGCACTGGAAAATACAAATAGGAGATGTTTCTTTTAAATTATTAAAACAATAAAAAAACAAATAATAATATCCTAATCAATTTGCTACTACTAGTTTTCCAGAAACAATCACTGAACTGGTTTGGTTACGTATAAAAATTTAGATTGAATTATTATTGATTTACTCTGATCTACTCTGAAGTGTTATCTGTCACCAGAACAGTGTTCAGTGATTGATTCTGGGAAAAGTTTTGTGACAAATTGATATGTATATTATTATTATTATTTGTTTTTTCTCTACTATTTTATTAATTGAATGAAAATCCTCTTTAAGTATCATAAATTAACGAAACAGCTTTAAAGAAATAGAATTTTCTTCAATATTTGACCTCAAATCCCCCAAAAAAGAAAAAATCAGTAATCATAACAAAGGTCGTAAAACTTGTATATCAACAATAAAATAAAGTGTTTCTTAAACCTGGGAATATTGGAAATACACTATTTGTAGTAACCACGGATAGAGTTGACAAGAGGGAAGAATCCCCAAATCATACAATAAATTAGTCATCTGAAACAAAAACAAATCATTACTGACTATTCAAATACTATTTTATTTCATGCTCAAGAATAATTAATAAAAATCAAATGTATTGAATGGAGTGTTTCATTACAATACTTTCATGTGAAATTCCAGAGGTTTGGAAACATATACTTCTTATAAGTCCGTGTTAGTAGTAGGTTCACTATTTTTCTCACAAAACAAAATGAGTACCCACATGGCTGAAATTCTTTAGAACAGTATGAAGTATATGATTTTCCTATGAGTAACGTTTTTTCCCAATTCCAAGTTATATCCATGGAAGTGTAAACATGTCATGTCATGTCGTAAAAAAATATACTGGTCTGTTACGATCAACGTATCATTAGGCTGGTGCCAAAACGAATTCTACATGCTTAAAAAACTTACAAGAAAAAAAATTAAACAGAAAACACTGAAAATGGTGACATGGGGACGCAGTTTAGGGGTTGTAAACGGTTTTTTGAGATTTGCGGCGAAACATGACCTCTTAGCAGAAAATGTTCGATGAGAAAGTTGTAGATAATAGAGTAATTAAATACTTTTGTATCAAACAATTTTCGACATAACCTCAAATTATCCGTCAGAATGGCGAAAAACCGACTTTTCAGTATTTAAGATTTTTCAAATCATTTGATGTACATGAAAATTTGTAGGGATATGTCTTTTCTGTTGTCGAATGGTTATGATTTTTTCGCAATTCAGGAGGCGACTAGTTTTGAGTTTCGAGTTTTCGAGTTATGTATATTTTATCTTCCACGAACAATTGTTCTGGTGTTTTCTGTATATCGACGGTCAATAAGTGATCATTTCAATCATCATTTAACCGTCAAAATGGCAAAAAAACAGATTTTTCAGTATTTATATTTTTTCTCGCGTATAAATGATCGAGTTCAAATGAAAATTTGCAGATGTATGTCTTTTTTGTGTCGAATAAGCATGATTTCTTCGCAAATGAGAAGACTACTAGTATTCGAATTATTTACATTTTTCGAAAAAAATGTCCTAATCTTCCAAGAAATTTTTTTTAAATATTTTTTTTTGTATTTCGGAATTCTATAATTGACCTTTCCACTTCCTGAAATATCTGCTTCAGAATGGTCTATGTAACTAGGTGGTTTATTGATCGTTAAACCGCTCAAAATTGAAAAATGATTTTCGACTTTCTTCACTATTTTTATGACAAAAAGTAGTTTATATTAAATAATTCATAATAAAATATTGGAAATTAATTTAATAATATCACTTTTATTCTTTTCTACAATTATTGAAAATCATTGAGAATATTGGGGAAATCTTGATTCATAGAGACTTGTATCATCTAACATTTCCATTGAACATTTTCCGCTAAGTGGTCACGTTTTGCCGCAAATCGCATAAAACCGTTTTCAACCCCTGAACTGCATCCCCATTTCACCATTTTGAGTATTTTCGCGTGTTTAAATATTTTTTTTCTCAAAGCTAGAACTTCAACAACATTTTCACACCTGGTCCTTGCCTGTTACTTTTTTATTTGTCACAAAAGTTATAGGCATCAGTCTATAAGACAGTTAACACTGCCTGATTTTCAATATACAATGAAACAATACATAATCATTTGTCAAAGGTACCATATCGTATCCTTCTCGAACAATATATTTTATAAATTTTCTGCTTTCATAAACATCAAAAAATGAGTCTTCAATTAAGGAAAAGTATTTGTGTTTATAACATTGCAGCTGTGGATAAAATGTTGTGTTACATTTCATGCCTTTAGCAAATAACATACTCACAAAATAAATACCAATAATTACAATTCTTTTGCACCAGCCAAGGTTTTGGATGTGGAAAAATCTGTGGCAAGAAATCGACAGATATTAAAAATGTTGATTTCATTCAATTTGCAAATTTTAGGAACTAGAATCTTAAGTTCCCATATGAAAAAACCATCTAACAATAATAATCATCATCATCACAACCTCTTCATGTTTGCAGAATTTGCTCTCCACTTCACAAACGATAAAATGCATAGGATGTTCCTTTTGAAAAATATTTAATTTGTATCGTTTCTGTTCGAACCGGAATTAGGTACTACTGAACCCTTTCGGTTCCTAAAAAAATCTGTTATGGGTGAGTGAAATAAAACATCATAGGAAACACGTGTGTGACGAAGAAGGTGCATGATCAGAAGTGGTGGAAAAAACCGTTACATTTCCAGAACTAAACGACACACATTTACTGGTTACAAGGTATCGTTTAACAGTTAAAATGTGAATTATAGTGGCTAAACAGTTTGTTTTTTCAATTCTATGTTTTAACCACAATCGTGCCCTTTATTGAATCGAAAAGGTAACCTTTTCAAAACAAAATGATGCTTTGAAAAAAAGACGTTTAACGTTTAAAACCTTTACTTTTTACATTGATCAGATAACATTTAGTTGCTAAAATAATTTATTTTGCAGCTATAAGATTTTTTTGAAAAAAAAAACTTTTATAACTAGATTTCTCTCGGTGTTATCTCAAAAAAAGTAGCTTCAAATTTCGTTTCTTATGTGAAATTTCTTTTTCTCTCTTTTTCTGAGTATATAGTTAGGTACCTACTTATGACATTATAAATGATTGGAGGGGTGACATTGTGCACTTTTCTGAATTTTATTTCAGTAGATACCCAGCCAAAAGCTAGTGAATGTACTGTTCATTACAATAATATTCAGAACGTTTCAGCAAATCTGATTGGGTAACGTTGTTCCAAGAGTTTGTGGCGAACCATCTTTTTTGGAAATCGATTAAACTGAAAACTGTAAATGAACGACTCATCCTTGGTTTAAGGTTGTATATGTTGAATTCTGACAACATTACCATTTCATAGTTGCACAAATTCAGCATTGGAGATAAACATAAAAGTTGCAGAGGTAATATTACAGTTATAAGGTAACGGTAGGTAATTTTAACTGAGATGCTTGTGAATTTTTCTTTTCAGCAATTATTTGGAATGGTCGTTCAAAATTCTAGACAAACGAAGATTGCAAATTAGGCTGGTGCCAAAACGAATTTTAAACGCGAAAAACTAAGTTAAGAGTTAAACTGGGTACATTGATTTCATTAACTTATAAAAGAAACAATAATGGGCGTGATACAGATCCTTGAGGACCTCCAAAATTCACAATAATTTCTGTGAGTGTGATGTTGTTTTCAATGACTATTTTCGACCAGCCAAATATGTTTGAAACCAGCTCAGGGTTCTTCTGCCAAAGCCATAATCTTAAGCTTTTTCAACAATGTTCCATGGTCAACAAGTGTAGAAAAAGTTCTTGATTGTTAATTTCAGAAGACATGGTCATTTTTTATTTTCATTGTCTTTGTTTTTATCATAGTTAATTTCCACCAAGCTCTCGACTGAACTTTTCAAGACAGAATCTGTATTCATAAACCCAGTTGAATGAGAAAATAACAGATTAATTCCAATTCCGTCTGCAACGGATAAACGATGAGTTAACGTCATTTTAATGGAATTTGGCGTATGTATGCAAAATATTCGAAACATTCATTCACGACGTTTGAAATATGTCAGCGGCTTTCGCAGATAGGCCGCACATTTCTTCGACTACATAAATAATTTGAAATGTTACTTGTTCAGCAGCTCGAAGATGCAGGATCATCTTGGGAGAACAAGACATTGGGAAATGTTGCTTTTATAGTCTCTTGTAAGTTGTATATTTTTCATTGAATATTTTCAATTTGTCTTCAACAAAATTAGTACAAGAAGATGAATTCATAGAAAATGCAGCCACTAGATTCACAAGCTTTTTTTCACAGAGAGAAAGAGGAAATAGAAAATACGTAGCTACATTTGTCTCCATTTATGAGAACTGTTGGTAAGAAAAAGTAACAGGCAAGGACCAGGTGAAAAATGTTTATGAGGTTCTAACTTTGTGGAAAAAACAATATTGAACACGAAAACACACAAATTGATGAAATGGAGATGTAGTTTAGGGGTTGAAAACGGGTTTTTGCGGTTTGCAGCAAAAAGTGACCTCTTAGCGGAAAATGTACGATGGCAAAGTTGTAGATAATGAAAAAAAAAGAACTTTTGTAATCAACACTTTTTGACATAACCTTAAATTAACCGTCAAAATCGCGAAAAACCGATTTTTCAGTATTTACTTTTTTTCTCGCGTATAAATAATTTAATTTACTTACATGAAAATTTGTAAGCACGTGTCTTTTTTGGTGTCAAATAATTGTATTTTTTTCGCAATTCAGAGGACAACTAGTTATCGAGTTATGTATATTTTTCGAAAAAAAACAGCAACTGTTCTGGAATTTTTTTTTATTTCGGAGGTCTATAAGTAATCATTTCAATTGTTGAAATGTCTACTCTAAAAAGGTCTATGTAACTTGGTGGTTTATTGATCGTTAAACCGCTCAAATGGAGAGAAACCGACAACAAGTGTTTCTGAATCATAATTTTCTCAATATTTTCAATGATTTTCAATACCTGTAAAAAATAATAAAAATAATATTGAAACATAAATTTCGTAGTGCTATTATGTATTCAGATATTTTAACGCAATGAATTTAATATAAACTACTTTTTGTTATAGAAATAATGAAGATTGAGAGAGAAATTTTTCGCAATTTCAAACGGTTTGACGACCAATAAACAAACCTTCAAGTTACATAGACCATTCGGAAGTAAACATTTCAACAATTAAAATGTTCACGTATAGACCTTCGAAGTTCCTAGGAGACAAGGGTATTTTTTTCGAAAAATGCGAATAATTCGAAAACCCGTAGTCTTCTGATTGGCGAAAATCTCACGTTTATTCGACACGAAAAAAAGACATATATCTATAAATTTTCAGCTGAACTGAATCATTTTTACGCGAGGAAAAAAATACTGAAAAGTCCTTTTTTGCCATTTTGACAGTTAATTTGAGGTTAGGTCAAAAAGTATTGGAGAAAGAAGTTTTCAATTTTTTATTATCTACAACTTTTTCCTGAACAAGTTTTGCTAGGAGGTCAGGTTTCGCCGCAAATCGCAAAAAATTATTTTCAACCCCTAAACTGCATCCCCATTTTGAGTGTTTTTGTGTTTAAACCACTTGAAATTGAGAAAAACTGACAAAAAGTCTCTCTGACTCGTAATTTTGTCAATATTTTCAATGATTTTCAATACCTGTAAAAAATAATAAAAATTATATTAATAAATTAATTTTGTAGTGTAATTATGTATTCAAATATTTTAATGCAATTAATTTAATATAAACTACTTTTTGTTATAAAAATAATGAAGAAAGTCGAGAATCATTGAAAATATTGAGAAAATCATGATTGAGAGAGACATTTTTCGGATTTTCAAGCGGTTTAACGAACAATAAACCCCCAAGTCACATAGATCATCCGGAAGTAGACATTACAACAATTGAAATGTTCACTTATAGACCTTCGAAGTGCAGAAAAATATCAAGACAACTATTCGTGGGAGATAAAGTATTTTTGTCGAAAAATGTGAATAACTCGAAAACCCGTAGTCGTCTCATTGGCGAAATACTCACTTTTATTCGACACAAAAAAAGACATATATCTATAAATTTTCATCTGAACTGAATCATTTATACGTGAGAAAAAAATAATGAAAAATCGTTTTTTTACCATTTTGACGGTTAATTTGAGGTTATGTTTGTTGTTATGTTGAGGTTATGTTTTGATGTAAAAGTTTTTGATTCTTTTATTGGTTTGGTGCGTAACTGACAGCTCGGAGGTACAACAAACTCAATCGTAGAAAAAGAAATAAGCTCACTTTTCCGTTTGTTTTTGTCATTACAAAAAGTATTTCGCCTTTTTTTTTCTGTTAGTGCCTTGTTATTACTGTTTCTGATGTATTTATTTCTGTTTCTACTGTTTTGTTGAAATTTAGATATAATGGACTTCATTCACAACATATTATTCAAGTTTAGAAGATGTTCATCGACAACGGGATACAAATAAACTATCAGCTACTCTGTGCTATCAGTAATAGACATGGATCCATATCTTCTGGAATGTATCCTGATCTAGTAAATTATTTAGTGGTCACGAAGAGTGGTTTCACAATGAATAAAATTTGATTTTAGTCTTGAAGTGGCAGGGAACTTATTTCAGTAGAGGTAATCCCTTTTCAAAGTGAAAAAGGCAGTTCTAATGCACCTATTAGTTCTTCAATTTCTTCTACCAAATTAGAAAAAAATTCCACTAGCACAACCTCATTGTCACCAGAACTAACTCAAAGATCGTCAAGGGTCTCTACAGTACCCTCCATCCTAGACCTGTAACTTGAACTCACCTATGTCTGTTTCCTTAGTAATCAGCTTATTTGAGAAGTTGAATACCTATTATTTGTTGAGCTTGGATCATTTTCATCAAAGGCGAAATTGACCTGAACCATGAATCATATTTAAAATATTCACCTGTTACTAGGCACACAGATTTTGTAACATTTTGGATATGAATGTCAGAATAAAGTCAGTTATCTAGAAAAGTATTCAATTTAATAAAATATAACAATAGGTGAAAAGGTTGACAAATCTTTAAAAATTAAAGAAATTAAACAAATTAAAAGAGCAACTCGTTAGCAATCAAAGTGCAAATCATGGTACAATTATCGGGCAGGAAGAGGCACAGCATCTAATTTCTTTATTTATATATCTCTGAAAAGATTCAATACAACAAAACTTCTTGGATTTTATTTTTTCTGCCAAAGGTTCTGAAAATGGAATGAAGAACTGCCACTTTGGACTCGACCAAGCTCATCAATAAATTTTGTTCCCCTTCCTCAGAAACAGGAGATATATCTAACGAGTTTGCCTCACTTTTATATAGGGGTTCATCTTCAGTGAGGTTCAGACACTTGGGATTTTCTAGATTTTAGTCCAAAACTCTGCAGGGTTCAGCTGGCTTATTAGTTGCTTTTTTTCCTGTCAACATAACTTACACCTGTTTTCTTGTTATTTCGTCTATTGAAAAGAACACTGTAGGTACATGAGAACAAATCTCCCCAAACCTGCTGTACAACTAACAATACTGCCATCTTCAAGACATTATCCATTGTGTTAATAATTTATCGTTCAGTCTTTGAGAATGCATCTTCTAGAAAAATTTCAAAACTTAGGCATTAGTTTTTCTATAGTATGATGGTTCACACCTTTCCAATTAGTAGAATATGCGAATTTATCTGCTGCACATACATTTTTTTTCACCCACACACAAATTGCTATTTTGTGAGCTTCTAAACTTTTATATGCTTTCATTTCATTCATTGTGAAAGCACTCTTCGTTTCCACTTAATAATTAACAATATCAGGATACATTATTTTTGGGAAAACTGAAATATCTTCAGCTTCAAGAAGATATGGATCAATGCAGATTACTCATCTTTATCTTTACCGTTGTCGATGAACATCATCTAAACTTGACTAATATGTTGTAAAATCCATTATTCTTAAATTTCAACTTAACAGCAGAAACAAAAAAAAACACATCCAGAAATAGTTGTAACACAGCAGTAACAGTTAAAACACGGCAGAAATAGAAAAAACTCAGAAAAACGTTATTTATTTACAAAAACAAACAGAAAAGTGAGGTTATTTCTTCTTCTTTTGAGTTTGTTGTACCTCCAAGCTGTCAGTTACGCACCAAACCAATTATCTACAAAGTTTGTTTGAATGTTTTAGACGATGTAGTAACTTAATTACTTATATTTCGAACGTCCATCATCTTAATGGTTGAAAGATTTCTATCTCTTTCAAATTTTTTCACAACGTTTCAATTGCTTGAATGCAATCGTCTTCTGGTGAATAGTAACAAAATTAGATGCTACGCGACCTTTTATAGGTCTATAATTAAAGTGTAATTACGCGCGGTCTTGTGGCGCGCGTGGTTTCGCGCATTTTCTCCCTCCAAAACGGTCCATGAGCGGTTTCCATACGTTTTTTAATTTCCACGCTTGGTTGACTGAAGGCACCATTGGCTTCTATGTAGGTGGTTTCCATAAATTTCCGTTTGAACCAATGTTCCTCTCTATGAAGAACACTAGCTTCGTCCCAGAGAATTCGGTGGTGTTTTGTCCAGGCGTGGTCAGCAATTCCCGATTTTGATGTTTTCCCTCGTTGAGTCCACTTTTTGTGTTCGGCTATTCTTACTGATAATGGCCTCTTGGTCTCTCCGATATAGGAATCTCCACATTCACATGGGACTTTGACTTTTATGGAAACCACCTACATAGAAGCCAATGGTGCCTTCAGTCAACCAAGCGTGGAAATTAAAAACGTATGGAAACCGCTCATGGACCGTTTTGGAGGGAGAAAAATCGCGAAACCACGCGCGCCACAAGACCGCGCGTAATTACACTTCAATTATAGACCTATAAAAGGTCGCGTAGCATCTGATTTTGTCACTATTCACCAGAAGACGAGTGCGGATTCAAGCAATTGAAACGTTGTGAAAAAATTTGAAAGAGATAGAAATCTTTCAACCATTAAGATGATGGACTTCCGAAATATAATTAATCAATTATCTACAACTTTGCCGTTGAATAATTCCGCTA
The DNA here is from genome assembly GCA_944452925.2 of Chrysolina oricalcia. Lineage (NCBI taxonomy): Eukaryota > Metazoa > Arthropoda > Insecta > Coleoptera > Chrysomelidae > Chrysolina > Chrysolina oricalcia. The sequence continues at coordinate 27,423,111 of OX101811.2, read as the reverse complement.
ACAGGTCATCGTCGCAAATCGCAAAAAATCGTTTTCTGCCCCTTTTGTGTGGTTTCTTGTTTAATAATTTATTTTCCACAAAGTTGGAATCAACATTTTCCACCTGGTCCTTGCCTGGTACTTTTTTTTCTCAAAAAAATCATAATCACCAGTCCAAATGAGGCTTCACCGAAAAGGACCCTTTTAAGGACCACAAAAAAACATAACACGGAGAAAAACATCATCTGGATATTAATTTTTTCCTGTACCTATATTTACGTTTTCAATGCAAGAACAATTCAACAAACTCATAAACCGGAATTGAATTTTCCGGTTTATTTTTCGATCCCTACATGCTTTAAAATCGTTCTCGATGAGAGTTTCCCAACTTCCATCGGTATTTTATGGGCTGCATACTGTATTCCGGTAGTAAACTCAGTTTTTCACAGGAAGAGGAATCAGTGTTTGGATGGCGGAATTTATCAAACGTCCTCCATTTGGATACCATCCAAACTGACTTTAACGACTTCCCACATTCCTAACCTAACAAATGGTGCCATGTAGCTCGGGTGAGAATCAGATTTGATAGAATATACAATTCGTGTTTTTCCTCGATGAAATACAACTCTACTACTTTTAGTTCTCTGTACTATAAATATAAAAATAAATAAATAAACTTTATTCACGTTAATTAAATTAAATATAGAGAAAAATCGGCTCAAAAACATCGTGAGTAAAGAAAGAAGAGTGATAAGTGCTAATGCACTTGTTTCACAAATATACAAACAATAAAAATTATATAAAAATGTGTAAGTAAGAGTATGAACAATTTTTATAATGAATAACAGTAATAAATAAATAAAAAATCAGACACACACCTATACACGCATATACAAATAATAAAGTTAAAATGTTCATTGTGATTCAATATAAATTTATAAACATAAACAAGCAGATATATGAGCTGGGTACATAGAGTTGATAAAAATGGGTAAAAGTCAGAAATAAATATAAAAGTAAACAATAGAAAATTAAGAACAATATAGAATGGTATAAAAACATTTTGGTGAAATTATTAAAAATGTATTCAAAATAGTGGTAAGCAAATAAAAGAACCAGTCGCACCCCTATACACACATATACAATATAAATATAAAATGTTCATTGCGAATCAATATAAAATTATAAGCAAGCTTATTTTTATTTAATTTAGTGAATTATTTTTTTAAAATTTTTCAGTCATCAAAGAAAGAACGAATCATATTTCTTGGATTTTCGTTTATGAACTCTCTCAATTGTTGTTTAAATTTTCTTTTCATATTTATACATTTCAATTAATCAGGAATGCTATTATATAACTTGGGTGCTAAGTAGAGGAACATTCTCTGTGTTGTAGCTTTCACCATTAACGGTGGTATATAATGATTTTTTTTTCGTGTATTGTAATTGTGGGTTGAGATGCTTTGAGTCGTGGTACTTTAGGCATGTGATGAAGGAGTGTAATTGTCTAACGTCCAAGATTTTTGATTCAGAATAAAGTAAGTCAGATGAATATCTGGAGTTTTTGGAAAATATGAGTTTTATGAATCTTCTCTGTAGTACTTCCAACTGATTTGGATGAGTTTTTAATGCTCCACCCCATGCCAGAATTCCATAGCGGATATGACTCTCAACTAAAGAGTGATACAAAGTTTTCATTTGATTGAAAGGTAAGTTGTCTTTGAGCTTTTTGAATTTATACACTATACATCTCGACTTTTTCACTACATACATTATGTGTGAGTCCCATTTCATATGACAATCAATGATCACGCCCAAGTATTTGATTTCTTTCACAGGTTCTATAGAAAAATGTGCATTGTCCATGTTTATATCAAGTTTGCCAAGACTAGGCAGGCCACGAGAGTTACAACTGAATGGTAAATAATTTGTTTTTTCCATGTTGATCGTAAGTAATTTATATTCAAACCATTTTTTTATCGAACGAAAATCAGATTCTGCTTTTTGTTTCAGATTTTCCCAGTTATCAGACCTATAAAAAATTGCCGTGTCGTCAGCAAATCCGAAAATTTCTCCATTACTATCGAGTGAGAACAGCCCATTTATATAAATGTTGAATAAAATGGGTCCTAGGACTGTTCCTTGTAGCACACCATAGTCAATTTTTTCGGCATCGCTAACCACACCATCAACATTCACAGCCTGAGTTCTATCGCTCAAGTAGCTTTTGAAGAGTTCTAAGCAAATGCCTCTAACACCAACGTCTTCCAATGACTGTAAGAGTAGATCATGGCTAACGGTGTCGAAAGCTTTTGACAAATCTACGAATATGCACAGACATGGAAAGCTTTCATTCAGAGCTTCCGTTATTCTCGATATTAAAGCTAAAATTGCATCCTGGGTTGATATATTTTCCTTGAAACCAAATTGATTTTTAGAAATTATGTTAAATTTGTTCAGAAAAGAACTTAATCTGTTTTTTAAAATCTTCTCAAATATTTTAGAAAGATGGGTTATTAGAGATATCGGTCGGTAATTGAAAGGTAATCCTGTAATGGAAGATAGTTAATAGGGTTTATCTAATAGTCGCAGATCATTACACATTTGATTTTCATTTATGAATCTCTGGTCATAACTCCGAAAAACTAAATCAAACAAATTTTTGTTTCCGTACGGAGTACATTATTTTATCAGAAATTTCGGTTTGTTTTTTCTTCTGCAGTAACGCAGAAATTTTGTAATCAATTTGAATTCATAAAAATAGCAAAGTGGGCTTTGATATTAATTCATTTATTTAAATATCAACAACTTGACAGTTATCGAAAGTTGAGAAAGTCTCATTGTTAATTCTTCATTAGTGCAAGCTATAAAGCAGATTCATTCAATATTCCTTTGGATAAAATGGTTGAATATACAAATTCAGAAATGGCAGACATGCACTTAATGTATGGAATGGCTGATGGTAACGCTCGTGCCGCCAGACGAATGTATCTAGAAAGATTTCCACAACGTCATATTCCCAGCACACAAATGTTCATCAATATTCACTCCCGTCTTCGTGAAACGGGTACTTTCAAGAGGTCTGCTGTTCTCATAGGAAGACCCAGGAGAGTTAGAACAGTTCAGATAGAAGAAGCTGTACTTAACGAAATTGAGCAGCATCCAGACACCAGTACAAGACAAATTGCGGCACAGTTTAACGTAACCCATGTATTGGTATGGCAAATTTTAAAAGAGCAACAACTTTATCCCTATCACATACAGCGTGTTCAAGCTCTTCTGCCAAGGGATTTTCCAAAGAGATTAACTTTTTGCACTTGGATTCGAAATAAATTGTTGGAAAATCCATGGTTTTTATCTCAAGTGTTATTCACCGATGAGGCATGCTTTTCCCGTAAAGCCATTATTAATTTTCACAACAATCATATGTGGGCTGATGAAAACCCACACGCCGTGATTGAAAACCATTTTCAAGAGACGTTTTCTGTGAATGTTTGGGTTGGAATTGTAGGGAATTTCCTTATCGGGCCACATTTTCTGCCTCATAGACTCAATGGTGACCATTATCGTCATTTTCTTGAATTCATCTTACCTGGACTCCTAGAAGAGATCCCACTGAGGGAAAGAATTGGAATTTGGTTTATGCATGATGGTGCTCCAGTACACTTCAGATTGGTTGCACGCCAATATTTAGAAGAGAATTATTCTGATCGCTGGATTGGGCGTGGTGGGCCACAACTTTGGCCACCAATGTCACCCGATATGAATCCACTCGATTTTTTCCTCTGGGGGCACCTTAAATCATTAGTGTACCGAACTCCAGTTCAAAGTGAAGAAGACCTGAGGAATCGCATACAGGAGTCATGCGGAATTATAAGAAACACTCCTGGTATTTTTGAGCGTGTCCGCCAGTCTATGGTTAGGCGCATAAACGCATGCATTGAAGTTGGCGGTGGCCATTTCCTGCAGCTGCTCTGACATATCAATTTCAATAATGGTCCTTTTCTGAACTTAATTTTATTCCTAGGGAATTTATGTTACTTTGCTCTAGTATTTGATAATAAAGTTATTCACTATTGAAAATGTCCAAAATTATTTTGCCATAATTAACTTTGTGCAATACATATTCAACCTGAGTTATGGTAAAAAATGTATGGGAGCTCCATAACATTACATTTTCTCTACACGAGCAGAAAATAGCTATTTGTGTAATGAGAACAAAATGACGTATTGCGTCACGCGCTAATCTTTGGAGAGTGGCAATGACAATTCGAGAAATGAATTATTTTATATCATGTGCACTATTGAATGGATTGTACTTGTCCAATTTGAACTAATTTGGATCGATTATTGTCGAAAATTTCGAAGTAAACTCCAAAAACTCCTAAAAAATGTATTTTGATCACCCTGTACTTCGAAAACCAAGCCGCTTGGGACATGTTTATATGAAATTTTCATCTTGAAACCTTTCAAAGAATCACCCTTCAAGTTTGTTAGACTATTTGCTTCTCAAATTTCTTTATGTTATGCTTTACTGGAAAATGTTTGCGTTAATATTTTCATTGTAACTCCTGAACCGTACAAGTAAATGAAAAACATCAAGAGAGCAAAAAGATGTTAAATGAAACAACATTCATTATTCCTTTCTCATAATATGTCAGTGGCGGCGGAAAAAAAAATCTGAAGGGTTGAACAAAGCTTGACTCTGAAAAAAGGAGGACCCTGTGAATTATTTGAGAAATGCATTATTTTGTATCGTGCGTACTATTGAATGGATTGTACTTGCCTAATTTGAACTGATTATTGTAGAAAATGTCGAAGTTAACTCTAAAAAATCTTGAAAAAAATGTATTTTTATCACCCTGTATCTCGAAAACCAAGCCGTTTGGGACATATGTTTATATGAACATTTCGTCCTGAAAACCTTCAAAGAATCACCTCCCGAAGTTTGTCAACGTACTTAATTAACACCCTGTATATGCAGTGCTCGCTTATGTGAATGTTTTGATTGGATTCGACACTCCCCACGACCCACTTAATGGTCATAAATTTTTTACGACGATTTTGAACTAAGTTCAGCTCTGCTTATATTCAAAGATTTCCCTGATATTCAAGTTACTTCATAGTTGAGCTAGTTAGGCGATAAATTTAATTTGGCTTTGTCGACATGTTGGATTCCGTTGGAGATGCATGTAATATTCCAATTCCAATATTGTAAAGCGAACTTTATGAAAAATTCATTGGTATGTAGGACATGAATCATAACTTTATTAGAATATACAGGGTTAAAAGTCCCATATGCAATATACCTTGAAGCATGAGCGTTAGATTTTTCAGTTGTAAATTCTACTCTTTCAACATAAAAAGGATACACATATTTTTAAGGCCCAGCTCATTGAAAACACACGACATGAGGTATCTAGAGTACGAGATTCAAGCAATGGATCGTATAAGTATTGAGGTTCTGATTTAGTTCGATGCAAGAAATATGAATTTTACATACCATACACTGATTTGAGAAGCGAATCATGAATGACATCAAACGTTAAAAGGTAAGAGCTGCGTCTTTTCTAGCTCGCACAAGTCTTTCGAAGACTTCTAAGGGTTACGCGTAGGGGTGCAACTGCTTGACTGAAGTAACAAAATAACAATACTAATCGAGAGTTCATTCAGTACTGCCAACGAGCTTGTCTAGGATAGAGGGACAGATTGTAGATTGTAGGGGGGTCGTACAGGCTGTGCAGCCTCACAAGCACTTCGACCTATAAGTTTTTTTGTGCGTGACCCTTGGTCTATTCGAGGCCCGGGATTCCGAGACTTCTTGTGAAGTTTATCAGTTTCCTGGGAAGTCGGAGGACGTTAAAAAGGCCCCTTCCAGGAACTTAAGCCTCTTGCAGAAAAGCGCTGGGCATTCGCAAAGCAAATATTCTGCAGTTTCCGCGAAGTTCTCGCAGTAGCGGCAACTATCACTCTCTGATTTACCCATCTTTTTAGGTGGTACCCCAGAGGGCAGTGTCCAGTGAGGAGTCCCGTTACCATCTTCAAGTCTTTCTTGTCTAATTCGAGAAGCTGTTTAGCTTTCTTTGGCGATAGGCACATTGGTCTTTTCGCTTGTCTTTGTCCTGGCACTTTATTCCAGTGAGATTTCATTTCATCGGTTTCCCAGCGTCGGAACTCCTCTTTCAAGTTGGCTTTGGAGAGTCCACAGATGGATTCTGGGCCGGGAAATTGTGTGTTTGCCCCTTCTTTGGCAAGGCAATTTACTTCTTCGTGTGACCTGGCACCAACATCAGGGTGACCTGATTGTTTGTTGCCAGTTGTCTCAGGGAATTTTCACAGTCCCAAGTCAGCTTAGACTCACAGGTGTATGACCTCAGAGCTTTTAGTGCTGCTTGGCTATCTAATAGTATATAGATTTCTGCCCTTCGAGTGCATCTTTCAAGGCATTCCTGGGCATATAATTCTATAGCATGTACTTCTGCTTGGAAGATGGTTGGGGTGTTATCAAGGGGTTTTGAGAGCCTAAAATTTGGTCCTGTAACGCCCACTCCAACTCTTTCATCCATCTTAGATCCATCTGTGTACCACACTGATGCATCCCTTCCCAGTTCTGTGCATATTTGGTGGCTGTTTACGACCACTTCAAACTACCTTTCGAAGTCGTACCTAACTGGCATGAAATCTGTCGGTTTAGACATGGCTTCTAGGGGAATGTGTTCCAATATCTTCAAGTGTCCAATCAGATTTCCCGCTTTTAAGTTTTTTGTCTGGCTCAGTCTGAAGGCACTGTTTGCTGCTTCTTTCATTATACATAGGTGCAATGGCGGAAGGTTTAGCATTACCTTTAAGGCTGCAGTGGGACACGTAAATATTGCCCTTGTTATTCCCAGACAAGCTAGCCGCTGCACTTTCTGCAGCTTGACTTGTGCTGAAATTTGTTGAATTTTTGGCCACCTACCAGGAGGCGTAGGTGACCATGGGTTTGATGATCGTTTGGTATGACCAATAAATCATTTTTGGTTTCAGACCCCAAGTAAACAAACCAAAGTTGTACCAAAGTAATGCAAATTTTTACTATGAAAATAAGACAAGCGATTGGATGAGACATTCGGTTTGTTTCGCATGCAAACGAAAAAACCATATTATTTAGTGTTCGTGTTTTAACAATGGCGGTTTGCTCGTTGCGCTGTTCTCAAAAAAAAAAACATTTAATAATTTAATTAATTAATAATGAAGTGCACTGTAAATATCATTTCCGTCAGATTACATGATCCCATATGAGTAATATGTTGCCATGCAAATACATGTATAATTACTTACATCATGCAATATAATGTAAAGCCATAACTTGACTTTAAATGTGAATTTCCAATATATTCCATGATTTATCACTTGCATACTTATGCAAATTTGTCCATTATTCCAGATTCAATGGCGATTTATACATGTTTGTTTAGGTGTTTTTACCATTATATTCATGTAGTGCCAATTGACAAACATGCTTTGGTATCTATTATTGAATATATAATGAAGTATTTGTGACGAAAAATACAATTTTTGTTGTAAATTGAACTTGGTTCAAAGTGCATTTTTACATACCTCTAATGTGATTTTCCATATATCCTCCGATAATAACTTGTATTGTCTGGAGTTCGAGCCCCAGTTGCGGCTGGGATTTTTTAATTTAATTTGACCGATTAAATTATTAAAATCTCGTGGCTGGACTGGGGTGAGTCTTGCATGATTCACTGTTGCGTTCCAATTAACAGTGCTGCTCCTAAGGTGGCGCATGGAGTTAGTAACAAGGCCTAACCAGAACACGTGGCTAATGACCATAGCAGTCGATGCCAAGACACCAAAGAAAAAGAAAAAAAAACTTGTATTTTTATGTGATTTCCTCCCTAATTTAACAAAACGATAACAGTAATATTCCCAACATCCTAGCCCTCTTCTATAATTGAGAATTGATAAGGCCAATTGCAAAATAAATATTGAAATGAAGCATGAAACCATGAAAAATAAGAACGTTTCAGAATTTTGACAGTGTGTCAACTTCTTGTGACTACTTCTCCCTCTCTGAAGTTTCTTCACAGTTCCTCTTTCCGTCTTCATCCCTCGGTTTGGTTTCACTCTTTTACCGTTCTTCGTGGTTCTTTATAATCAGTTCTCTTTCATTCATAGATATTTCCAAGTGGAACAAGTCTTTGAAAAGGACGAAGATTAGGTTCCTGCCGTAACATCACCTGAGCTACTCGTATGCAATTCAATCTCTTCCCGGCATAATTTTCCCAAGAGGCCAGTTCAACAATTTCTTCGAAGTGCTGTCTGTGTTGACCTGCCCTTGCACTGATGAGAGGCAACAACCTCGAAACTAGTCTGCAGGTGGTCACCCCGTCCAAATCAAAACATAATTCTGCTGGTTGGTCATGGAGGGCACTTGCAATTGCGTCCTCTGATGTTTTGAGGAACGTTGCACAAGTAGCTGTTAGATTTAATTCAATACCCGTCGTGGTCTTAGCCAGGGGAGTAGTTGTTTTCTGACCGGTTCTTGCCATAATAAGCCTACATAGTTAGGTGTTTATGGGAGTAAAGGGTTCATCATCGGTCGGCAACGACTGTTCGTTAGCAATAATTTCTTTTTGTCTGGACACAAGGTATTTGTCCTTTCGTGACCAGGTATTCTTCTCTTAAGTCTAGAAATCAACTGATGTCTTTCACTCAATCTTGTTCAAATTAGGTGTTTCGGTATTTGGCAAATCTTGAATAATCATTAAAGGACTTAGAGGTTTAGGTCAGTCTCATCATCTGATACATAAATTGAAGGTCTATTGTTTATAATAGCTCCACAGTCGAATAAATTAAATGGTTAACATTTCTTCATAATCAATCATTGCTCTTCCTGAATTCCTTCATAGGAGTTTCTCAACTACAAGAACCAGATTGTGATTCAGCTTGTGAGAAGGAATCGTTTTTCAAAAATCTCAGCTAATTTTGAGCTCACAAAAACTATTCGAATGGTTGCTTGAATGTTAAGGTTTGTGCAAGATTCACTGATAAGAAATTCGAGAAGAAGTAATGACCTAGCATATGAAGAAGTAAAAGAAGCGGAATTAAGTATAATCAGCATTATCCAAAAAAGAAAATTTTGAGGACAGAAAAAAAATGAAGAATTCACAAATATTTCGGAATCAAAGAGAATTTTTAGGAGTGAGAACGAGATTAATATATAAATAAATTTAATATCTCTACCGAATAAACACGAATTGGCTGGGAAGATTTTTCTACAAGATTATATGGAATGTCATGCAGGTGTCCAAATAATAATATTTTAAGAGAGAAATACTGCATTCCCAGAGGAAGAAGAACTGTGAACAGAGTGATGTGTCAATTGCAAGAGATTCAAAAGTAAAACTGTCAAGACACTTTCTGCACCACTTCCAAAAGAGAGAATCAATAGAGCATCATCATTTTAAGCCACTGGCCTTGATCTTGAGGGACCGTTAGTTCTCAAAAATGGAGAAAAATAGGATAATACTATATACATATGCAGTATTCTTCGAACTAGTTAATTCATTGTCAACTGGAAGTTTTATTCCGGTTTTGAGAAGGTTTCTAGCTAGAAGAGGAAGAGTTGGTACAAATAATCTACTCAAACAAGTCGACTGGAAAAACATTCTTTAGTACTCCTCAGTACAATTGATTATGAAGAAATGTTTACCATTTTATGTGACTGTGAAGCTATTATGAACAATAGACCTTCAACTTATGTCAGATGATAAGATTGATCTGAAATCTGTGAGTCCTTCAGTTTATTCAAGATTTGCCAAGTACCGAAACACCTGATTGGGACAAGGTTTAAAGACAGCATTTAATTTCCAGACTACTCAAAGAACTAGAAATAACCTGCGACCTCGATTAACAAAATCGCTCATATATTCAACATTTGAAAAGAAAAAAATATCATTTTGCATGAAATTGAAGTTGAAAACGCACCACGCGATGTTGAATTATGACTACCAACAAGAAATTTTAAAAAGTCAAAAAGTACGTCAAATTTCTTCCCTTTGTGTTTCCACAGTGACAGTTGAATAATTTTCTCTCGACAATGATCTCCATCAAAGGTAGTTTTTATATTAGCAAAGGACTAGGAGGTCTGAATTTATTTCTGCGATATTCTTCTCAAGCACAACAGACTTAACCGATTCATCCATTAAGCTCTTTCGGAAATTTCATCCATGAATGAGAAGCAGCTTGAAAGTTTAATCAAAATTAGATTCAATAAAGATTTAACGATATTTACTACCTATGCCATTTCACGGCCGGATGACTGCGAACATAATTTTAATATGCAAACTCGGATGTTTTTGCTTTCGGATTTATTTAAGATGAAAGTTTTAATTACCAATCTGGATGCTGGCTGCAACGCTCGAGGAGAGATTAATCAGTGTTGTTAGGAGTGTTGAGAGCTCTTCATTCAACGTCATAATTCAACTCGTGATATGTAATCATAATGAAAATAAATGGGGTGTGAGTACATCAAGTTTGGATCATAGACTTGAAGACGAATCGCTATTTGATGGATGAAATCTAAAAACTTTAGTGTAGGTTTAGACGATGGACGATGAACTGTATTCTAGGACAGTTCGGATATATATTTTTTCCTCTACAAGGTCGTACAATAATTGCTTTCCCGGTGGCACTGCAGTCAAATGGATTTGAACAGGTAATTTGTATCGGATTATTGATATTTTGACGCAGAGTTGACCAAACCAGCGGAGTGTGTAATGATTTGGACGCGGAACAGTCTGTGTAGATCTACCCTTGCACTGATGAGAGGAAACAATCTCGAAACTAGTCTGCAGGTGGTCATCCTATCCAAATCAAAACATAATTCTGCTAGTTGGTCATAGAGGGCAATTGCAACTGCGTCTTCTGATGCTTTGAGGAACGTTGCACATGTATCGGTTAGATTCAATTCAATACCCGTCGTGGTCTTAGCCAGGGGAGTAGTTGTTTTCTGACAGATACTTGCCATAATAAGCCAACGTAGTTGGTATATATGGGAGTAAAGGGTTCATCGTTAATGATAGGTTTTGCTGCAGATAATGCATCGGTCATGCAGGATTGGCTATCAGATTCAAGAGTGTTTCTTCTGATATTTTCATATTGGGGTGTGTGTGCCATTCGGTGCACCTGTGTTCTAGTGCAGCATGTAGAGAACTCCCAAAAACTGTACAGAAACTAGCTAGAAACTTTGCTCATAGCTCTAAAAGAGTAGGACAATCAAAAGAGTGTATTTGTGGATTTGAAACCACACAAATTTCACTAATGAGACATTTGATGAACCACCACCTTTGAACCCATCGAACATTTTGATAGTACTCAAAGGAAGATATGAAAAATTTCAAAATGAAATGTTTAGCATTTTATATTCAGCTATGTACCCAAATAAGTGAACATTTTCCATTTGGTGATCCAGTTTTGAAAAGTTCAACGATAATAGATCCCCAAGTTGCAATATCTGGGAGTATAACATCATTGGTTCTCCTGATAAAACGATTTGCATCAATTGTCACAAATTTGGAAAAAAGTAGATGCAGAATGGCGTCACCTAGTTGATTGTGAGGAATTGAGGAATTTAACAAAATGTACATTTGAGGATCTTTGGAAAATTGTATTAGATGTGACAGGTGGCATTAATGAATATATTATGTTTCCAAATTTTACCGTATTCATTAATGGACTTCTGGCTTTGCACCATTCATCAGCAACTAACAGCAGAACGTGTGTTCAGTCAGCTGTACTTAATCAAGTCAAAATCAATTTGCTTGTAGAAACGTGTGAATCTTCAATTCACACCAAAGAATTTCGGGGGGGTAAAACTTGTTACTTCTCAGCCTTCGACAAGTAGTATTGAAAAATACTTCACAATGTTGATCGAGATGAAAAATGCCAGTTTTTGATTATTTTCGTTCATGATTCATTATTTTTTGTTCATATTTTTATGATATATTCATTGTTTTTTCATGTTTGAGTGTTTCATTTTCATTTTATATTATATTATTTTGTTTTTTTTTTTCATTTTACATCAAGATATTATTATAAACCTCCCTTCAATTCACCTATTTACTCTTATTTCCTGATTTCATTTTGAAATTCCAGTCATTTTACATTATGTTACAATTTGGCCTTTCAGTGTGGTACGTCTGACATATCCTCGAAAGCGACACTATTATTATTTAAATCATAAGTTTCAAGAAATTCTATTATTTTTAATTCAAAATATAATATTTGTTCATTGTTCTTTTTTAGCTTATTATTATGAAATAAACAGGGTTTTAGAAAAAGTATAGTGTTTCACTCGTCGAAAACATTTTTTGAATCTCGTGGACTTTACCAGACTCAGCTAAAATGTTCTCTCGCTTCAGAAATATTACTTTCGTTACTCGTAAAACAATATACTATTTTCCATTATTAACAATAGGCCCCTTGCAGATAATTTTTTTATTGCATTAACTGATCAATTATACTTAAATATTATCCCACAGAAATATTTTTGAATTATGTGGAATATTAACGTCGTAATAAGTAATTGAAATTCAAACCGACTAAAATCCCGCCAAATACTGAGCTTTGACAGTGCATGCGGCTGTGACGTCACGAGGTACTATTTGGTGTTGACGTTCTGTTAAAATTGACATTTTCGACGAAGTTTTTGGTGATTTTGTGAGTAAAACTGGTTTATCGTTATTGTATAGTGCCAGGATGCAAAAGTACAACAATCGCCACTCGTGGAAAAACATTCATCAAGCTGCCCATTGAAGAAAAACGACGAAAAATATGGTTAAAAGCCATCAGACGCCAACCTGAAGATATTTCATCAAAAAGCAATGTTTACCACGACGACCATTTTTCTGTAAGTATTTAAATTTGAAAAGTTGAGTTGAATTACAACTTTGGAGGAGTATTAGCCTTAAATAAAATCTATCTTAACCTCACTTTTTGGTTTGTTATTAATAAACAGTGCCTTTTTTTCAGTTAGAGCAGGACATGGAAAATTATATGGAATGGAAAATGATGGGTGTTCAGAAGAGAATGAAAAAAAATGTAGTTCCACATATTTTGGCTTGCCAGGAAGATAGAAAGCGGACTTGTCCCAAACCTGAGCGAACGGCTGTTGTAAAGAGGGCAAGACAGAGTATCATCCAAGATGTTTTATGTGAAGCAAGTACTTCAAAATCTGGTTTACCTTTGGATTTACCCACACAACAAGAAATTCCTGCACTTTCAAATATTCAAGTAAACTTGAGAAATAAGTATCGAAGCAACTCTATTCAGTGCAATATTCATCCATCTACAGTGTGTAAAGGTTCTTCACCTATTTGCCACCCGACTACAAGTGTTGCTCTATCTCCAATTATGTTGAAAAGTGTAAGAAGACAGATTTATAGTTCCTCTGAATCGAGTGCCTCCGAATTTAAAGTGAGTTCATCTTCGGACAATAGTGATTTAAATGATTCTGAATTATACGAAGTTATGAGCAAAGACGTTAAACAAGATATACGAAAATTTACGCATGAAAAAATCAAAGTAAATCCAAGACTATATATAGGGGTCATGAGTGAAACTTTTTTTATGATTGACATAATTCAAAAAAACTTGCAAGTGGATGTTGACAGCATATATTTGGTTTTACAAAAAAATCGTCTTGATAAAACCTTTCAAGAGTTGGCAGATGATTTTGGCATTTCTGAGAGTACTGCAAGCAGAATATTTGATAAAACAGTGAGTTCAATCAGTAATAATCTGAAAGTCTTAATAGTGTGGTTTTCTGTCGAAAAGGTAAAAAGATGTTTGCCATTGCCTTTCCGAGCAAGGTATTCCAATGTCTACGCAATCATAGACTGTTTCGAAATTGAAATTCAAAAGCCCGAAGATCCTGTAAAACAAGCGTTAACATGGTCTGAATATAAAAAAGCCAACACAATGAAATATTTGATTTCCTCAACCCCAGATGGTTTAATAAATTTTATTTCTAACGGTTTTGGTGGACGGACATCAGATACCCTTATTGTAGAAAATAGTGGATTCCTAGATAAACTTCAGCCGAACATGCACATTATGGCTGATAGGGGTTTCAAACATATAGATAATATGCTTGCAGAAAGAAACTGCAAATTAGTGAGACCTCCAAGTGTGGCGAGTGGATCAAAATTAAGTAAAGCAGAAGCTCTCCAAACAAAAAAAATTGCAAGTCTAAGAATTCACATTGAAAGAGTAATAAGGCGTTTAAGAGAATTTAAAATGTTAAGACCTCATGCGTGCATTCACATTAAGTTGATATCTCAGTTGGATTCTATAATAAATATTGCTTGTGGTTTAGTGAGTACTCAGGTACCGTTAATAAGTTAAAAACAAAATATTTTGTAAAAATGTTTTATATTGAAATGACATAGGCAACATATTAAAAATATATGTTACGTTTATTTTTCTTTACTTACACACGTTACCCATGTACGTAGTCTAGTAACTGTCTTTATGATATGGTATTTATTTGAATATAGACCATCTTAACATTAAGATACAAATGTTGTGATCATTAATGTATCAAAACATCCATACTTACATGTCACTTACACCAGTTTAGCTCCACCTTCTTCGACAATCAATCACCATTTCACATAAAACATTTTTTGTACCCTTATGATGTACATTATGTATTTGGTACTGTTAAGTCACATTAAACGTTCAGCAATGATTATTTAAATTATTCAGTATTTTAACTAGTCTCAATTTATTTATGTGTAAATTTTTAATCCATCACAATTAATACTATACAAAATCCTATCTGCCACTAATATTTTATTGAAGATATAATAAAGAACTAAACAAATGTAAATATCATTTAAATATGACTAATATGTTTATGCTATTATCTACTAACTTTCAATAATAAAATTCACCAACATGACACCAGAATCAAATATAACTTACATGTGACTAGTCAAATCAAAGCTTACAATACTAAAACTTCAATGTTCAATTGCCTACAACATTCTGCCAAATGACAAGAAGGATTCAGAAACTCTTCCACAGTTTAAATCAAAAATGATAAACCATCTGATTCTTAAGTAAAATTGGTTTCAGAAGCTATATTTGTCAAGTGTAATAACTTATAAAGGTTTTTATAAGTCTTTTTCCCAACTGTAAGTGTGTATTGAGATTGCATATTTATTATTATTTTCGAATATTGTGTATATTGCAATGAATAATATATTTTACATAGGAACGTAATTTTTCTGACACATTGAAATAATTTAATTTATGAATGCTATAATTATATTGCATGTAATATGGCTTTTTTTATGTATGCTTACCTATTTCAAATAAAGATTATTTATTATTTTATTTATTTTTCTTTGTTGTTTTGACATCGACTTCTATGATGGTCATTGGCCATATATTTTATTTATTATTATAAACTTTGTTTCACACTTAGCATTTGTCACAGAGCTCACGACGAGCCCATTATATGCTACTAAGAAATGCATTGTTGTGGCGAATTCTAAATGCGAAACAAAGATTATATCATATAAATAATAATGATAATAACAAAAGTACTTTATTGGTTACCCAATATGCTATCGACCGGAGTCCTTTAGCCTGTTGGAATACATTACATTAGTTGATATTTACATTATTTTATGTTATATATAATATTCATCAATTAAGAATTTTTAGAAAAAAAAAACATTGTTAATTTATATTATATAATATATCATCTTATGCATACATAAGTTACAATAAAATTTTAATAAATGATTTACTTATCTTTACCAATACATTATAAATATTTGTTTTCCAAAATTCCAAAGACGTTTCTATAATCGGTTGTAAAAAGTTTTCATCATAACTAACAAGAATTAGTGTAACTTCACTAATTTCTTCAAATGCAGGATCAGCAACACAAAACACTCCACTTTTTTTCTGCATTAGTAACATCTGTAGCTGAATTTGTGCCAAATACCTATTATTTATAACACCATTTACAATATAACTAGAAACAGTTTTTTCTGATGACGGACATTTTATTTCAACCACTATTTCATCATTATAAGCATCAGGTGATGCTCCAAGAATTGGAAACTCTTGTGAGAGCATGAGACCTCCTCGGAAAAGTTTTGTTTGTAATTTTTGTTCCACTACTTGTATAACACTCTCTTCCAAATCTCTTCCTCTTTTCAGTGCAGGAGTGTCTTATATTTTAGAAGCACCAATAATGTTTTCTACTAAACTTCCTTCCACTGTTTTACACCTTGATGCTTCAAAAATTTTTGAAGCCGTTATTCGACCATATCGCAAGTCACGCCATAAGCTGCACTCACTTTGCTCCTTTGTCTTGCTGAAAGCTTCATTACATAAGGCTGTGGACATTTTGGAAGCTGCATACATAATAAATTCATCTGCTGTTGGCTTTTCTTTTTTATCAAAGGAACATAAAAGCTGATGAATCCCCAAATTTAAAATTGTATCCTCATAGAAGTATTTCAGCAGTTGACAAGACACTCCACGTTCATTGGCTTTGTCGATAAATTGCTCCAAAAAGTTGGTATTTGGATGCACCGTCCCCTCTCCTGCATTTTTAGAAAAGTCTTGTACTTTCACGAACTTCAATGATGTACCTACACCGGATAGCTTAGGTTTTTTCCCGTAGGATACAACATCTGTTGGACTTGGTTCTTCACTTCTTCGGTGAACCCACATTACAAATGCTATGGCATGCTTGCATCCACCTAAAAAATATTACATCTATTTATAAACGTATTTTTAATTTAATTTCAAAGCCTACCTTCTGAAGCTGTACAGTCTAGGCATTGAGCTTTTAAAATATTTTCTTCGGCTTCATTTATCTCCATAATAACGGAGTAATTTTTTGCACGGACTCTATGTTCAGGGCATATTTTACATTTTACAATGCAAATGTCATTTGTCCGTTTCAGTTCCACATATCCTACCGCAGAATCTCCATAATTCTTTCAGCTCTGAAATAATACATAAAAATGAATTACAGTTGTTTCTAACCTAACATAATCTAACTAAATATGTTTGTTTACTTTGTGTGATTGTTAAACTTTCTAAACCATATTTTATGCTATCATTAAAGAAAATTTCCATTAAATTTTTCTCACCTTTTAGCTTTAACTCCACGTTGCTCTGCAGATGTAAACAATTCGTTTTTAGAAAAATAATCAGCCACCATCAACGAGTCCACCAGAGGATAATTATCTGATTGAGCTTTTAAAAATCCTTCAGCCATATCGCCTGATATTTACTAATAACGATGATACACAAAGAACGACACAATAAAACGCGATTAAACAATCAATAAATGCTCACAGATATCAACTAATAACGCTTAAAACTGTGAAAACACTGAAAACAGGTATACAATCTAGGTACGCCTGACGACAGTTCGTACCTCGTGACGTCACGACCAATAGCATTGCGTTTTCGTGTGACGTCAAATTTAAAGGGCTTCGCCAAACTTTCTCAAAGAAATTATGAGATAATTAGAGGTTCTTCTTGGAAACAAATATTGTGAAGGGATAGTTATATTGTGAAGGGATAGTTATTATATTGTGAGAGGTCTTTAAGAAGCTTTGAAGTAAAAATAAAAATCTTTGCAAGGGGCCTATTGATACATAATTTGATATAATAAATTACTAATACCACGTGAATACTACGTGAAAAAGTGCTTTGGAAATGTTTTCATAGAAATAAAGAATTACTGACAGGAAAATAGTTGGAGCAACTTTTCGATATTGCACATTTTCGAAAAACATGCTGTAACTCAACGTAATTCAACGATGGTTGATATATCGATATGCGATTTTCACCTTTGAGTGTGTCATAAAAATTGACCCCCAGGCACAGTCATCAGTTCTCATCTGCTTAGTTTGAAAATAGAAGTTTCCCTTTAAAAGTGTCCAATTTGGTCAACACTGTACAAAGTAGTGAAAGGTGAGAGTGAAAATATTGAAATTATCTCATTCTCTACCAGCTTTCAGCGAAACCGTCTGTTGGAAAAAGGCAATTTTCCACAAGATCGTTTTTTCGAGCCACCACACATTTCCATTTTTAATAAAGTTATTAGCTTAAAAAGCCTACGATTTATATCCGCCATAATTCTCGTTCAAGGGCTGGGCTGGGCCTACTCACTAAGCCATTGCACTTAATCTATTGCCGTGACCTACATTGATGGTTCGTGGTAGGTAACACTAAGGATGTGATAATATTCCTCTTGCCACACAATTCCAGTAGTCCATTAAATCTATTAATAAGCCCCATTCTACTGTAATTCGGCGGTTAACATCGATGATATCTCCGAGTCTGGCAGGGGAGGGTTTCGTGTTGCCGGCAGATTGCGAGATATTAATTGGTTTTGTTGACTCCAGAAAGGCATCGACGTCAAAAGCTGATTAGGGATACGTCTTCGTTTCTTTACTTATGACGCCACTCCGGCTCTGATCGATTATTTTGATTTATGATGGGTTTTGGATGATCGGAAATAATAGGGAAGAAAGCCGAACGATTGATTCCTTCGCAACGTAATGACGTTATTGGATTGAACCACCTAAAGGCCCTGGGCACAATACCGGAAAAAATTATTATTGAAACGTTTACAGCGTGTCCAAGAATAAAGGGACAAACTGCGATGGTGGAATCCTCACTTCATGTCAAGGCTAAAAGTTCTCATAAACATTATAGAGCAGCGCTGTTGCATTATCGAGATGAAAAATTAACACCTTGAGACCTACTGGAAGAGGAGCATAATATTGTTGGAATGACGGAAAAAATAATTTGGAGTCGACAAAATGGAGAAGGGTGGAACGTGTTGAACTTTTAGGGGTAGAAAGTGGTATTTCACTGTTTTTCGCGAATTGCAACGTAAGTTGACCTCCTATCGAAAAGAGTTTAGCGGCAAAGTTGTTGATAATTAAAAAATCTACAACTTTGGTATTCAACATTTTTCCACATTACCTCAAATCTTCCAGGAAAATCTGAAAAACTGGTTTTTCAGTATTTTTCACGAAATTTGGTGGAAATATAACTTATTATGTTTCAAGTGAGTTGTTATTTTTTTGTAGCGAAATACAGATTTTTCCTTTTTTTCCGACAAATTCCGAAAAAACGACCGCATTTTCAACTGAAAAGTTTCTTCGGTCTTTTCAAGCACGCCAGTCGCCATTTTTCCGTTGAAGCGACTACTTTTAGATTATGAAATAAAAGATTAGCACTGCTATGGAATTTTTTTCCAGAATACGAGTGTGATTTTTTATTTACCTGGAATAAGTCGGTTTATATCCCGGCTCGAAGAACGTCAATGCTTTGAGCTTAACAAGGATAAATATTTGTGGTATTCCAAGTTCAATTGAAATAAAACTCTATATTTCTTTTAAAGTCAAAATTCTTTTCATCTATATTTTTTTTGTTATTTTGTGTCATCTGTGATTATTGTAGTATTGTTCAGTCTCCCACCTAAGCGGATCAGTCCATCATTGTCGAGAAGACAAGAAAACGTAAAAACCTTTGAAAGTTCTTACATGTCTCAGTTGATACGACTAACCGTTTTGTCCAGTTATTGTGAAAGTTACAATTTTCGAATCGTTTTGCTGATTTACTTCATTATTGGTCCATTGTAGACATAACATTTGTTCTGGTCCATCAATATTCAATTCGTCCGTCAATCCTTGATCACTGAGAGTAACAGTAGAGGCGTCATCTAAAAGAGCATATGTTTTCAAAAATTTTCGTTCCTCCACTAATAGTTACTGGCAAAATTTTCAAAAAAGTTTTCATATTTGAGGAAATATGGCAATTTACTTCAGGATTTTGTATAGGTTGTGTAACTTACGTTTTGTTCATTGTCTTGTTCGTTGATTTCTGCTCGATCTTTATGTAGAAGTTGATGATTTGGTCGTTTACATTCATTTATTCAACATATTTTTCTATTTCTGCAGTCTCTTGCACTGTGATAAGGCAACAAACACGAAAAACACATCTTATTAGAAGTAATAAAATTCCATCTTTTGTCTGCATCAAGCATTTTGAATTGCGAACATTTACTCAAATGATGTAGATCGTTTTTCCAAAAAAAACATTTTTTTTTCATGTCCTTGTCAGTAGTTGTTAAAGTAACTTTTCTGAAATTTCTTTTTTTTTTACTTTTCAGAACTGTCATCGTGACACATTCTAAAATTTATATTGTCTTTTTCACCTAACCATCTTTGGAACTCTGAAAGTTTATTGCTCTTAATATTTTTTGCAAAGACGTGCTCTACCCAAGACAGCTGATGTGACATTGGAAGTTCATCAATTAATTCTTGCAACAACATCGGATTTTTGAGATGATCATTTTCACGTAATGTTTCAAGAGTACTCATCAAATTGTTCACTTCATCAGAGAACTCCAAGAAGAGATCGAGTTTGTCGTCCTTCATGGTAGGCATTTTTTTATATTGTCCATTAGTATTTTAATGATTATTTCTGGACGTCCAAATCGATTTTCAAGAGTACTGATGATCTTCCTGACATTTTGTGGCAAAAATAGCAATGACTCAACAACCTTTCTAGCTTGTCCCTTTAAACATTTTTGTAACCTGTACATATTTTCAGTTTCAGTAAAACTGCATAATTCTGTTGAATTATCGAACTGCTGAATGAAATTATACCATTCTGTCGGATCTCCGCTGAATGTCGGTAGATCTTTTGGGAGAGACTGTCTTGATAAAAATTTCGAAATATCATGTTTTGACGATTCTCCAACTACACATGAAGTCGGATGAGGATGTATAGTATGCGTTTTAGTGCTTACCTTATTCGGTTCTTTCTCAGACTGAGTTTTATATTCAGTTTCAGAATACCTGTCATCCTGCCAAGGATTGTTTCCTCTCACCCATTTCTCCATATCAGGACCATTTGACTCATCCACCGACTCAAGATCACGGCTTTCATTTTCTTTCTTGACTTACTCTAGGGCAACACGAAGGTCTAGTAATTCGCGCTACTTTCCTAACATAGCTTTCTCCAGTTCGTTTTTCCTAATGGCGACTTCCAAGGCGGCTTGTCATCTGAAGATGTGATTTTTTATTTACCTGGAATAAGTCGGTTTATATCCGGTTCGAAGGACCATGTGATTTTTTATTTACCTGGAATAAGTCGGTTTATATCCCGGCTCGAAGAACGTCGATGCTTTGAGCTTAACAAGGATATATATTTGTGGTATTCCAAGTTCAATTGAAATAAAACTCTATATTTCTTTTAAAGTCAAAATTCTTTTCATCTATATTTTTTTTTGTTATTTTGTGTCATGGAAAATATTTGTCAAAATTATAAATCACATTCACAGATAACTATACAAACATTTCATTTCAAATAATTAATAACATTTCAACAACGAGAAAAATGTTCAAACATATTTTTTTTCAATTTTTGTTTTAAACATATTTATTTATTAAAACTATTGAAATTAACTGTTGAAACCTTTCGAGAATAATAATTTCATGTTACCTCAATAGGTATACAATGAATAAACAAGGACAAATGAAAATTTGATTATGACATAAGGGCGAAAGGAGGTGAACTTTTGGAAGGAAAAATGGTTTCTCACGATTTGCAGCGAAAAGTAACCTCCTACATAAAATAGGCAAGGAAGATTTATAACTTTTGTATCAAACATTATTCTACATAACCTCAAATTAGCAGGGATTGTCGAAAAAACATTTTTAATAAAGTTTAAAGTTTTTTCTTGTGTACAAATTGAATGTTTGTCTCAAAATTTAGTGGAAATATATCTTTTCATGTTGTAAAGAGAAACATTCTCAATTGAAAAATGAACCAAAACATGACTCTCTTGGAAATGGAAAAAACCTACGATAAATTGAAGTTACTTTTTTGTAATATCTAACAGAAAACAACTACTTCCCCGGCAAAAGCCACGCTGGACATTGAACTACATCTGAGATATATATATATATATATATATATATATATATATATATATATATATATATATATAGTGAAGAGGCCCAATATAAATCTAAAAGTGAAAATTTGCATTTTCATTCAGATAGTAGATTATTTATTATGTTCAGTTTCCATTGGAGATTCATATCTATAATGAGATAGGAGAGAATGTTATTCAGAAGTATCACTCACAGAAAGTCGCTCATTTCATTGATGCGTGAATTGCATCTCTTTCGCTAGGCCTCTAATATATTTTGGTCGACAAAAATCTATTTCACTCTTCTAAGATCATCAGGGAGGTCAAAAGAATGGAAAATCATCTTCAGAAGCAATTTCACACTGTAATGATGGAATTGTAGGATAATTTTTGGTGCGGTGACACTTTGAAAATATTTTTTGATATAAAATCTGTCAAAAAACATTTTCAAAGTGTCACCGCACAAAAAATAGCCCTACAATGATTTAGATGATGAAATAGATTTTTGTCGACCAAAATGTATTGGAGGCCCAGCGAAAGAGATGCAATTATTCACGCATCAATGGAATGAGCGATTTTCTGTGAGTGATACTTCTGAATAAAATTCTCCCCTATCTCATTTATAGATATGAATCTTCAATGGAAACTGGACATAATAAATAATCAACTATCTGGGACCCAATTTTTGAATTGTCCGAATTGATTCTCTAGAGAAATATTAGACAATATGACGTCATTTTTTGTCAATTTCGAGCAATCTATCTAGAAAAAGACGTCATATTTCTCTAGAGAATCAATTCCGTATCAGATTTTTTCAGTCAAATTAGGTTTCTTTTCACAATATCTATCAGATGTAGTTCAATGTCCAGCGTGGCTTTTGCCGGGGAAGTAGTTGTTTTCTGTTAGATATTTCAAAAAAGTTACTTCAATTTATCGTAGGTTTTTTCCATTTCCAAAGGAGTCATGTTTTGGTTACATTTTCAATTGAGAATGTTTCTCTTTACAACATGAATCCCTTCCAAGAGAGGTTATCTTGTACGATGGAAAATATCGACTAGTTTGTCTTCTGTCGCAGATGATTCGACAACTGACTTTATGAACATCCTGTTCATATTTTCAATAAAATCAATATCTTCTCATGTACTAAATTAGACCGCTGGTGAGCTTGAAAAGACGAATTTGACCGGTGAAACTTTTCAGTTGAAAATGAGGTCGTTTTTTCGGAATTTGTCGAAAAAACAAAAGGAAAAATGATAAGTTATATTTCCACCAAATTTCGTGAAAAAAATTTAATATTTGAGCGAGAAAAAATTTGACACTGAATATCGGTTTTTCTGATTTTCACGGAAAATTTAAGGTGATGTGGAAAAATGTTGTATACAAAAGTTGTAGATTTTTCTATTATCAACAACTTTGCCACAGAACTATTTTTGATAGAAGGTTAACTTTCGTTGACAATCGCGAAAAACCATGAAATACCACTTTCAACCCCTAAAAGTTCACCCCGATCCAATGTGATCAGGTAAGGTAAGTACTTGTACAAGTACTTGTACAAGTAGCGAGGACAGGAAAGTGAATAGCCAGCATATCTATTTACTTGCCTACTAGCCTTCCCCTTCCACATAAATTCGCACTGACCAGGCGATAAACTTGTGAACTAGCCGTGTGTAGACGGGATCGAACAAGTTTAGTAGGTATAGTATTGAAGAACAGAACAGTGCCGTTGTTTATTTATTTTGATTTGTTGAAATCAATGCGTGAAAAGTGTTATTAATATTGAATAATGAAGTGGACCGAGGGGGAAACCGTTAAGTTTGTGGAACTTTATCGTGAACACGAGTGCCTTTGGGATGTAACTATACCAAATTATAGGAATAACCAGATAAGAGTCGTGGCTTTGGAAAAACTAGTTCGAGATATGGGGTTGGATGCATTTACTGTTGCTGATGCTAGACAAAAAATAAAAAGTTTGAGAAACACATACAGCCAGGAGTTACAAAAAATAGAAAAATCTATTAAATCTGGAATGGGCGCTGATGATGTATACACCCTAACTTTAAAGTGGTTCCATATCATGAACGCATTTATGAAGAAGTCAAAAGGAAAAAGAATGACCCAAAGCAACTTGGTGAGTGTGTATATTAATATTAGGTCTTACCTACGTTTTAATGGGGGTAAAAATAAACTTTTTTGGAGGTTATCAATTCTTTAAAAATATTACAGTACAAGTCAGTATGTATCTAATTAATAAATTTTCGCGTCTTGCCATGGTACTGCTCCTTCGTTGTTCACGTATCGTTTAATGTGATCCCTAAACTCTCTGGCGAGCCGAGATGATTTGTAACCAGATATCGGTTTGGTAAGGTGTCTGAAATCCGCTATCTCAGACCTCCATGTTCCTGGAATTATTTCACCCGTTTCTAGATTTTGACCATCAACCAATCCTGGGGTAAAATAAATATTTGAATCCGTTTTACGTAGCCAATTATGTAATGCACAACAAGCTTTTACAATGTTGTCAACAGTTGACAATTTGCAGGAAATTTTCTTTTCAAAAATTCGAAACCTGCTAACCAGAATGCCAAATGCATTCTCAATTATACGTCTCGCACGACTCAGGCGATAGTTGAAAATTTTGTCTTCTTTTGATAATGGCAAAGTATTATACGGTTTCAGTAAATATGTTTTGAGGGGAAAAGCGTCGTCACCAACTAGACAGTGTCCATCTGGAAGTGCGCCCCTTTCTAAAGCTTCATAGATCGAACAGTTTTGAAAAACCCCTGCATCTGACACAATTCCGTTACATCCGATATCAACGTAGGTGAAACAGTAGTTGTGGTCTGCAATTGCCATAAGTACAATGCTATTGTGTCCTTTGTAGTTGAAAAACTCGGTTCCACAGAGCTTACCGTCGATGGCCCCGCAGCATTTGGGAAAGTGCCATCTTTCTTCGAAACCTCTAGCAATTATCTTCCAATCTTCTAAAGTAGAGGGGACCTGAAAACATAATAGTTATCGAAAACAGCTGTTAATACCAAGCGTTCAAATAAATTCAACCTCAAGTAGGCTCTGCTTTGCTAAATATCAACTTATGATTGAATGCTGTAACAGTTGTTCAAAGTCGTCATTAGTACCCAGTATAACAAACGTCAATGTAAGCGATACGATTTCGTTGTTCTGCCTACTCGGGGAGCAATTTTTTCTGATCGCTCGTTAGTTATCTAAATTTCGCCCAGCTGGGTATAAACTTGGCGTGATAAAAGTATACAATTTTTAATTTTTTAATACTTTATATTCAGACTGCACAGCCAACTGGACAGAATGACGACAACAAAGAGAATGAACTGGACTCTGAACATGGTACTACTGAAGAAACATCAACTAAGATTTGTCAAAGTACTTCAACAGCGGCAGGTCCTGCAGCGGGAAGCTCCAGCATTTAAAAAATGCTCAGAAATCAACTGTACGCAGTTCTGTAGCAGGATCAAAACGAGAATACCAAGATTTATCTGCAGCTGTTTCAGAGCTCCGACAGATGAATCAAGTTTTACAACAACCAGAAACGGAAGAAGATGAATTTGATGCTTTTGGAAACTATATGACAATTGCGTTAAAAAAACTGCGTTTGCATCTGGCACTAGAATGTCAAAATGATTTGCAGTGCACACTAACCCGATATCGCGCTATGGCTCTTTCTACGGTTTCTTCTACATCACAGAGCTCCACTGCAATTTCTTCAGACGAAGCCTTTAGAGATCGCACACAGTATTCAGTTTACAAACTACCCTTAGCAACTCCTGGCTACCAACAACCATTAGCATCTCCTGGCTACCAACAACCGTAAGCATCATCTGCCCACCAACAACCATTGGCACCTCCTGGCTACCAACAACCATTGGCATCTCCTGACTACCAACAACCGTTGGCATCTCCTGGCTACCAACAACCGTTGGCATCTCTTGACTACCAACAACCGTTGGCATCTCCTGACTATCAACAACCGTTGACATCTCCTGACTCCGAACTATCACAGTCAACTTCTGGGCTGCGGTCACCTACACCGTCTGCTACACAGCAGGCACCATTGTCATATCCTAACGACTTGTTGTAATGACTTGTTAATGTTGTAATTGAAAATTCGTTTTGTTCACATAGTACCGTGTTAAACACTTAATTTTCAAATAAATAGGTATAAAAAAATATTTTGTGTAACTCACCTTTATATATTCCTCCAGATAATCATATATTGCATCGCAAATCTCGGGTACAAACTTTGATATTGATGGTTTTGGAACTCGAAAAAGATGTTGGAGGGTTCTGAAGCTATTTCCTGTTGCTAAAAAGTTGAGTGTGATTTCTAGTTTAATTCGTGCCGGTAACGCGTCCCTGAGAAGTGTATCATTTCTATGAATTTTAGGCAAGACCATGGCCAGCAAATTTTCAAATTTATTTGGTGTCAATCTAAGACATAACCTATATTCATTAGGATCTTCTGAACGAAGTTCTTTTAAAAGAAGAGTAGATGCACCTCTGGTACTTCTTCTGTCAATCCATTTGCGAATCCATATCCTTTTTGGGCGGCAGTTTTCTTCCTCTATTAAGCTATTGATTTCTTCAGTCATAATGGCCAATATTTGCAACAAAACTCGATTTTTTTTCAGTATTTTGGATTTGAACAAAGCACGACTATGCCAAGATTTCATCTTTCCACGTCAATTGCACGATGGGAACTGGCAACCACTTTGAATGTAAACACCTACTAGCTTTTCATCTGAGCAAGTGGACCATCCCGGGTAGCCGCTTGTACAAGTAACTGGTACAAGTTGCTATACCAATGTAAACGCGCCTTTACTACTTGCCGTAGGAGTTACACAAAATACACATGCTAGTTGTGAACATGTCAGTTTCTGAAATCGTCTCTTCAGCTTGGTAGATATGCTCAGCATAGTAAAAGTGTTGGAGTTTGTTGAATTGATTTGTTGAAAATGAAAGTTTCTCAGTTGAGAAGTGAATTGAATGGTATTGTAATTTTATTACCAACACGATGCATAATTAAACTGATACGTTTGAGAAATATGAAACGGAAAGGAAACAGAAGAATATGGGTAAAAGACTGGATTAGCAGATGTCACGTTTATGGAGCAAGTAATACTTTGTTGAAGGAACGAGGACAAGAAGACCTTGCTTTTCCTCTCCACTAGCTTGACGAAATAGTCCTACTTGCAAAGAAAAATCAAACGTCTTGCGATCTACTAACTAGCGTGCTTTCTTCTCTGGAATACTTTCTTACTGGCAAAAAGATTCACACATGCTGGTGACTGACATGCTTCTATGCGTGTATCAAGCATGTGTATTGCATCAACTCCATTACAGCTCAACTTTTCTTAATGAAATTTGGTGTGTCGCTTGTCATCATTCAATGCAATTCAGGTGTTTGTAACTCCAAAAAAATCGCCCTCCTTAACTTTCACGCCAATGGATTAATATCGATTTCGTATTCTTTTCCTTAACTCTCAATACTTCCTATACAAAGAGGGATAGGATTCGTTGTCGAAAACATCAATAGTTTTTACGTATATGTGATACAGAAACTTACTGTTGATTAATTTGTTAAACATTTCTATGCAGGGTTCAGCTAGCTTATTAGTTGTTTTTTTCCTGTCAACGTATTTTTCTCCTGTTTTCTCGTTATGTTGTCTACAGAAAATAAGACTATAGAGCTACATGAGAACCTATCTCCCCAAATCACAATGAGCACTAACATTACTGTCACCTTCAAGACATATGGTGTTAATAATTTATCGTTCAGTCTTCGAGAATGCACCACTTTAAATTTAATAAGTCATCTGTATTTCTCTATAGGACGATGGTTCACCTTTCCAATTACGAGAATATGCGAATTTATCTGCTTCACATTAATTTTTTTCCCCTACACACAAAATGCTATATTGTGAGCTTTGAAACTTGTATATGTTTTCATTTCATTCACTTTGAAACCACTCTTCGTTTCCACTGAATAATTAACAATATCAGAATACATTATTTTTGGGTAAATTGAAATATCTTCAGCTTCAAGAAGATATGGATCAAACCTGATTATTCATGTTTTAAAGAGAAACATTCTCAATTGAAAATTTAGTCAATACATACCTCCTCTAGAAATGGAAAAACCCTACGATAGAATTGAAGTTACTTTTTTGTAATATCTAACAGGAAACAACTACTTCCCCGGCAAAAGCCACGCTGTACATTGAACTACATCTGATAGATATTGAGAAAGACACTATATCACTTGAGAGAAAAAATCTGAAAATGAAAAGGACCCCGCAAACTCCTTATGGAATTTGGGTCCTGGTGGATTTTTTTGAATTTTTGGTATGATGTAGTCCATGTAATTCTCAACCAATGTTACCATTGCGCCAACCCAAAAAAATGAACAGTTTTGCTGATAGGGGGCGTTGAAATCAGCCTTTGCGCAGATTAGACTATTTATTTTTGTACCCGGTAACAATATTTTCACTTGTTTCATTGTTGCTAATGTTGCATAATATTGTGCTGTTTTATAAAAAAAATTCTTACCCCTTCCCCTTTTTCCCCCAACTCCTATTACGAAACGCAAAAAAAATATTTCCCGAGTGCGTTTTAAATGAATCGTCGAATGTTTAAATATGCCTGAATAAGGGAAATTCTGAATTTTTGATATGATGCAGTTCAAGTTATTTTGAATAGAAATGAATTGGGTGACAAACTCCAAAAATGAATAGTTTTGATGCTAGGCGGCGTTGAAATCACACCTCGCTCAGAATAGACAATTCATTATTATAGGCGGAAATAATAGATCTACGTAATTTGGTTTAGATTATGCTGATCAATTGTGTAATTTTTTATAAATTGAAAATCTCAAACCTCCTCCTTACCCCTACCCCTATTTTAAAACACGAAAAAAATTATTTCCCTACTACTTGTAAATGCTTTATCAAAATAAAGGTTTTAATCGGCTCAAATTAAGGAAATCGTACAGTTGTTTAATTTCTCCTTTCCCTTCCTTCAGAAAAATATTGGTGGAGTTCGCTGACTTCTTAGTAGGGCGTAGTTCATGGTTTTTTAATATCAATTAATTGGGCGAATGTCTTGAAAATAAATAAAAAATAGACATCCACAATTTGAATTTGAGGTAGTGCCTGAATAAATTTTTTTCGTGTTCTGAAGTAGGGGTTGGGGGTAAAGGGGAGGTTTTAGATTTTCAATTTATAAAAATTTACACAATTATTCGGCATAAAATAAAACAAAAATACGTAGAAATATTGTTTCCGCCAATAATAATGTATAGTATATTCTAAGCAAGGTATGATTTCGACGCCCCCTAGCATCAAAACTATTCATTTTTGGGGTTTGTCACCCGATTCATTTCTATTCAAAATAACTTGAACTGCATCATATCAAAAATTCAGAAAAATCCACCAAATTTTTTTCGTTTTTTGTCATTTGGGGGGTGGGGGGATAATCATAAAAAACTGCTATTTCCCTTATTTAGGCATATTTAAACATTTGACGATACATTTGAAGGCACTCAAGAAATATTTTTTTTGCGTTTCGTAATAGGAGTTAGGGGAAAAGGGGGAGGGGGTAGAATTTTTTTTATAAAACAGCTCAATATTGTGCAACATCAGCAACAATGAAACAAGTGAAAATATTGTTACCGGGTTCAAAAATAAATAGTCTGATCTGCGCAAGGGGTGATTTCAACGCCCCCTAGCAGCAAAACTGTTAATTTTTTTGGGTTGGCGCAATGGTAACATTGGTTGAGAATTACATGAACTACATCGTACCAAAAATTCAAAAAAATCCACCGGGACCCAAATTCCATAAGGAGTTTGCGGGTTCCTTTGCATTTTAATTCAGATAGTTGATTATCTATTAAATGTCCAGTTTCCATTGGAGATTCTCATCTATGAATTAAATAAGGGAGAATGTTATTCAGAAGTATCACTCACAGAAAATCGCTCATTCCATTGATGCGTGAATTATTGCATCTCTTTCGCTAGGCCTCCAATACATTTTGATCGACAAAAATCTATTTCACTCTTCTAAGATCATCATGGAGGTCGGAAGAATTTTGGAAAACATACTCTTCAGAAGCAATTTCACACTGTAATGAGGAATTGTTGGAATATTTCTTGTGCGGTGAAACTTTGAAAGTATTTTTCTGACATAAAACATGTCATTGGTATGTCATGTTGATTTCATTGAAAATATGAACAGGATGTTCATAAAGTCAGTTGTGGAATCATCTGCGACTGAAAGTTGGAATTTAGTCGCTGTTTTCCATCGTACAAGATAACCTCTCTTGGAAGGGATTCATGTTTTAAAGAGAAACATTCTGAATTGAAAATTGAATCAATACATGACTCCTCTGGAAATGGAAAAACAGTCATGTATTGATTTAATTTTCAATTGAGAGTGTTCCTCTTTAAGACATGAATCCCTTCCAAGAGATGTTATCTTGTACGATGGAAAATAGCGACTAAATTCCAACTTTCAGTCGCAGATGATTCCGCAACTGACTTTATGAACATCCTGTTCATATTTTCAATGAAATCAACCTGATTGTTCATATTTTAACTTTACCGTTGTCGATGAACATCATGTAAACATTAATGAAGTGGTGTAAAGTCCATTATTCCTGAATTTCAACATAACAGCAGACGCAGAAAAAACACATCAGAAACAGTTATAGCACAGCACAAACAGCAAGAACACGACAGGAATAGAAAAAACTCCAAAATTAGTATATTGTTTACCGGGTAGGAAAAGCCTAACATTTCTGGGCGACTTTGAAGATTGCTAAATCGAGGCGCAAGCCGAAACTTAGCAACACAGCGTCCAGGAATGTGGGTTTTCCCACGAGGTGAACATACTATTTTTCTGCAAATCACTAGGAATTTCGACAGGTCCAAATCAATTTTGAATAAATCGCGAATAATTTTATTCACAAATAAATGGTGCTTTGAAACACGTAATAAAATTACTTTGGTTACTATGGAAACATTAAGGTAGAATTGTCAAACTTGACGCTTATAAACTTAATTGCTGGTGTTCTCGAAAGTAAAATGATAAGTGATGATGAAATTTCCATTCCTGGGACTCCTCCAAAGCTGGTTGATTAGAATTATTGCCAAAGAAATCAAGATAAAAGTACGAAAATGCATATAAAGCTTTTATGGATTATAGCAAGAGTAAAAACATGAGTTCGCTCTCAGAAAATGTTGAATGTTGTAATGACATACTTCCTAGACCTTTGCTTGAAGATGAAATCTCTAGCATCTTGGGACAATCATTCGATGTTGAAGTCAACCCTTGCAATCAAACACAATGTAGATATATCTACATATTCAAAACTTCGTTCTTTATTGAAACGGCAAGCTCAATGTTATAAGGCAAAGAAATCTAAGATTTTAACGAAGGAAGAAATTGAAAAATTTATACAGGAAGCTTCAGATGAAGAAAATTTAATGATTAAGGTTATTAACAAGGTTTTAATTTCTATTTAGATTAGTTATTTTTTAGGTGGCTTCAATATTTGGTATTTCTGGGGCCTGTAGAATGGATGCGTTAGACCGGATGACTCTACTTGATATAGAAGACCTATAATCTAAGCTTTTAGTTAGTATACCTGATTCGAAGATCAAAAAACCAAGATCATTTGTAATTAATCAGATGTACTAGAATGTTTATCGAAAGTATGTTTCGTTAAGACCAGAAAATATGAATAGTGACCGATATTTCTTTAAATATCAAAGCGGAAAGGGTTGTAGATAAGTGGTAGGAATTCATCAATTTAGAAAAATGCCTAAAATAGTTGCTAAATACTTGAACTTGGTAAATCCGACAGAATATACTGGTCACTGCTTTCGTCGGTTTTCTGGTACCGACATAACTAGTTTACAGAGGCATGGCGGATGGAAGTCATCAATCGTTGCTGAAGGATTTATCGAAGAATCGCTTAACAATAAGGTTGAGTTGATTACTCATATTTCGGACGTCCATCATCTTAATGGTTGAAAGATTTCTATCTCTTTCAAATTTTTCACAACGTTTCAATTGCTTGAATCCGCAATCGTCTTCTGGTGAATAATAACAAAATCAGATGCTACGCGACCTTTTATAGGTCTATAATAATTAAAGTGTAATAACGGTGTAATTACGCGCGGTCTTGTGGCGCGCGTGGTTTCGCGGTTTTTCTTCCTCCAAAACGGTCCATGAGCGGTTTCCATACGTTTTTAATTTCGACGCTTGGTTGACTGCAGGCACTATTGGCTTCTATATAGGTGGTTTCCATTAATTTCCGTTTGAACCAATGTTCCTCTTTATGAAGAACACTAGCTTCGTTCCAAAGAATTCGGTGGTGTTTTGTCCAGGCGTGGTCAGCAATTCCCTATTTTGATGTTTCCCCTCGTTGAGTCCACTTTTTGTGTTCGGCTATTCTTACTGATAATGGCCTCTTCGTCTCTCCGATATAGGAATCTCAACATTCACATGGGACTTTGTAAATACAGTTTTTGCTGGATTTTGTTGTGTTCTCTGGTTTCGTCTTGGTAAGGAAGCTTCGTAAGGTACTGCCGGATTAAAAGCAACTCTTGATGTTGTATTTATTCCTGATTATTCTGATCTTCTCGGAGATACCCCTGATATAGGGAAGAATGAGAATGGGGTTTTGTGGTCTTTCTTCGGTTGTCTTGGTCTTTTCGAGTTGTTTCCGAACTTCTCCTATGAGTTCCTCGGAGTATCCGTTTCGGCGTAGGTCCTTTTTGACGTGGTTAATTTCCGCCTCCAATGACTCCTGGTTGTTGCAAATAGACATTGCTCTCTCCACCAATTGAAACGTTGTGAAAAACTTGAAACAGATAGAAATCTTTTAACCATTAAGATGATGGACGTTACTACATCGTATAAAACATTCAAACAATAAGGTTGAGGTTGCAAATAAAATTTTCACAGTACCAAATATTCAACAAAATAACCATAAAACCCCTCATGTTGTCCAAAATGTTTCTCATAGTTCTAATAATGTCCCTCCAATGTTCAATAATTGTACTAACTGTCAAATAACTGTAAATATAACAAATTAATCTTTAAATGTATTATAACAGTGAGGAAATGACATTTCCTTACAGTTAAGAAGTCTTGATTCTTTATTTAAGAAATTTTGTTAGGAATGTCAAAATTTCCTAGCGATTTGCAGAAAACGTTCTTCATTTACAAAAGCAAACAGAAAAGTAGGGTTCTTTCTTCTTCTTCTTCTTCTTCCAAGTAATATGGCATTAGCTACTAGGCTACTTCGCCAGTATCGGAGGCCTATAAAGGAGGGGGCCACGTGGACCCTAACCTCCCTTTTTTTACCTCCCTTCGATGGGCAAACTGAAAGTCTCACTCAAAGTGATATCATGAATGCCTGGAATTCTTCAAAATAAGTAATAAAAGTTCACACCAACTGAAGTATTTGCGATGATGAAGCACGTAGAACGGCAATGTATCTGGTTCTCACTAATACCCCCTTTTTCCGATAAATCCGTTGTCATCCGGCCTGGGTACCGGCGTAGAGATCCAGGGGGGTCGACAGCTTCACTCTTAAATGTTAGACGTCACACACAGACATATATTTCACATAAAATAAATAATTGCAATGCACATTTAAAAATGGCAAACATTCACAACCTCACATAACATGACTTCCGACCTGTACCATGGTCGGAAGGCGAATCCAGGGTTCTTTCTTCTCCTTTTGAGGTTATTGTACCTCCGGGCTATCAAATATGCACTAAACCAATTATTAGTAAGACGTGAAACGAGAAAAATAGCGCTGTTGCTACATATAGTTCGTCATCAGTAAATGAGACTGTTAAGGCGGATTTACCGGATTCATAATGCATAATATATGCGTAATTTTATTGCATAATCCATAAAAGTTCAACACAGGGACTCGATTGAAATGATTCCCCCACAATTTATACCTAAAGGAATCCCTGTGTTGAACTTTTATGGATTATGTAATAAAATCACGCATATACAATAAATTATGCACTATGAATCCAGTAAATCCGCCTTTAACAGCTATTTGCACCGGTTCAACTCAAGGTTACCTTACGACTTAAGTGGACCTTACATTACGATTTTGGTTGCACCGCTATGTGAGGACAACAAAAGCCTCAGTCAAGATAAGCCTCAGATTCTCCAGGCTTAGGTTCCACTTAACTACTTAACCTCACTTTTCCTACACGAAATATTTTCATAATTTCTCGATGTTCAAAGTATTTCGAGCACTTTTTCTGGATTTTGCTGATGTGATTGTATTTTTTCCTGTATTTAGGGTGACCAAACCTATAGCTCTCTATTTACTAAACCTGATTGAGGCTGATATTGAATATCCCTATGATGTGAAAGTAGGAAAATAATTTCCAGATTCAACACTGTACCTATTTCTTAATACAGAATGTCTATTGGTATATTGTTAATTTATATTACTTATGAACTTAGTAATATTCTGTTGCTTTGTACTGGGGAATGGAAAGGCGAGTCATTTCAATTTTTCTTATGCATCCAAAATTGTTAACCACATCTTTATGTCGTAAACATTTTGGATGGATACTTTTCTGTTTACCTAGGGTAAGTCAGGTCAGGTTAGGGTGGTTAATAAACTACGCATTTTAGCTGATGTGCACGCAGCGGCGATATTGTGACTAGTTTTCCTAGTAGAGACAAATTTTCCAAATCACATGCCATACTCCCGCCAGTCTTTCAAATTAGACAGAACTGATAGCGCAAAATAATAGCCGGCCATACACACAGAAGTTTGTCTGGAGACTTGATCCAGCACGGGTTAAGTCTGTCGACAAATCTGTGCATTAGTGGGTGAGCACGGGCCAGGCACGCCACGGTCTTATCATGCAGAGACTTGTCTGAAAGTTAAAATCCACAGGTTACTTCTTGGTACCATTAATTTACAGATTTTGCTGTGACGGGTTTGAAAATATGGCTGAAAGCGTGGACACGCGTTTTATGGGCAAAGACTTTTTAACGGAGTTCATAGAAATTTATAAAAGTCGAAAAGTCGAAACTTGCACTATCCATTCTCAAGTAGTTCTGAAAATCATGGGGGCCGTTTTGCCTCAATTGCTTCAATAACGGCAAATGACTCAGCGTTTCTTTTTCTAGTAGCCATTGTTTTACCCATTTGCTTCGGCGTTTAGTGGTTATCGAGTAAAGAGTATTTGTCAGAAGATGTATATTCATCATACCCAAACATAATGCAATTTTTTTCTTATTTACATTTCTGCTGGGCATTTTGTCACCAACAACTCTGCCTATATCACCAAAACCCGTAAGGACATCACTTAAAACTTTCGTCAAGACTGAATTCCACAGTTTTGGCAAAGTCGGAAGAAAAGTTGAAAGATTTCGCCACTAACGAACAGATTTGTCTGCAACAGATCACATACATCAGAGTTGTCTGCGGACAAATGTTTTTGAATTAGTGTAGTCACAAAGATTAGTCTGTCACATGCCGAATCCGCGACAGGCCGCAGACTTAAACCGCGCTGGATAAAGTCCTCAGACAAACCTCTGTGTGTATGGCGGGCTAATGTGCACAATTATTTGAAACTTTTTGTTGTTTAACGTCTCGTCATTGATTACGCGATCACTTTGCGCTGTTGCCAAATATTTCCAATACTCGGCAAAGGTTCAGGCCAAGAGTCAACGGTAGGTATACGAACCATCTTTACCTTAAGGTGTACCTTAAGCTGATCCTCCACTTAGCTGAGTTTTTTATTAAGAAGAACCGGCGCAAATAGCTGTAAATAACTTTCAGCATATTATATGCAACGCATCTGAAATTTAACGTGAGATCAAATTTGAGTGACGTTAGTTGATCATTTGATTGATTTTTTTATATGCAACTTTCTCTTCTTACAAATATGTTATCTTCATCAGTAGGTTACTACACTGCAGTACATATTAATAAGTTGAAGATGAATTGTATATACGCCAAGCTCTAGATAAAAATAAGATGCTCTTTTCACATAAAATAAAAGACGCTGTCTTTTGATAAGATAGTTCGTAAATGGGTTTTCGCCCCAGCAAAATCGCTTTGTGGAATTTTATGAACAAGAAATAGTGAAAAAATTACAACTTCTTTGGGTTTTTGGAAATATCTCGAAGATTATTCAAGGAATCGTTTCACAGTCAATGAAACTTTCGTAGAAATTTAAAAAACGTACAAAATGGTATTTCATACGACCAAATCGGTGCAAATTTCACTGAAAAAATCCGGGAAAACCTCGAAAAAGAGACCTTTATTCAAAATTTCATAATTTTTATGAATCTGAAGGTGGACAAACAATATTGCGGGAACTGATTGACAATAACATGTGGTTCAACTGTGCGCAAGATGGTTTCTGTCCGATATGCAGTTTTTGCACAATCGCGTTTTCTAAATGAGACGATTCTAGGGAAATCATCTAATTCAAATTCTGTAAACGGCATATGGAAGTAGAGATCAATATCTACAATTTGCTTATTTTGGATATTCACCTGAGAGGTGGGAAATGTGTTGAAAATGTCACTAGAAGTTACTCTAAATGCTTCAAAGTGCACCCGAAGTATTAACTTCAGTTCGACTTCGGGTGACTTCGGAAGACTTCGGACGCACTTTGAAGCGTTTTCATCAACTTTCAGTGACATTTTCAACACATTTCCCACCTCTCAGGTGAAAATCCAAAATATACAAATTTACCGGGTTAATAAGACAAACTAAAAATCAATACTACAGAAATGAATTGAGTGAAGCTAATGGTGACTGTAAAAAAACATGAAAAATTATTAAAGATATTTCAAATAAAAACAGCCCCAAAAATAACGTACAGAACATAACATTTATAAAATCAAATGGTGAAAAAATAAGTAATAATGACGAGACAATAAATTTGTTTAACGACTTTTTCATAAATATTGGGCAGGAGATGGTGAAAAAAATATCTAGAGGACATTTGCCAAACGGTTTTCTCAAAAACACATCTGTAAATTCAACTATGTACCTAGAACCTACAAATAAGAATGAAGTAATTATCTTGATTTCAAATCTCAAAAATAAAAATAACTGTTCACCAGGACCTGATGGAATAACTGCTAAAATGATTAAACATACTCACAAACATATTATAGGACCCTTAGTACATATAATAAATGTATCGTTTCGTGCAGGGGCCGTGCCCTGGCGATGGAAATAATCAGTTGTAACACCAGTTCATAAAACAGGTAAAAGAAATCAATTAAACAACTACAGGCCTATCTCTGTAATAAACAATTTTGCAAAGATTTTCGAACAAAGCATTGAAAAAAGGTTATTATCATTCTTTGAGAAACATTCCGTCATAACTAACCATCAGTACGACTTTCTGAATAAATTATGCACTGAAAATGCTATTATGGACTTAGTGGAGAAAACTGTCGATGCTTTGGACAAACCAAGAAAGTGTTTAATAATATTCCTTGATTTGGCCAAGGCATTTGACACCGTATCCCATAGTCTCCTAATAGAAAAGTTATATACACATGGCGTGCGAGATAAGACTCTAGAAGTATTTAGCAAATAGATTACAAAGAGTTAAAATTGACGAACAGTTGAGTACTCCACAAGAAGTTACTACTGGCGTTCCTCAGGGAACTGTGCTTGGACCTATTCTCTTTCTCATTTACATAAACAGTATCTCGGAAATGACTGACTTTTGTGGTCACCTCATCTGCTATGCTGATGACACAGCTATTGTGTACACAGGAGCTTCATGCGAAAATGTCTATAAACTTGCTGAAGACGGGCTCCAAAAAATTAGGACATGGCTTGATTATAATTTATTGACCTTGAATGTTAGTAAGACGAAATTCATGACATTTTCTCTGCAAAACACTGATCAGCCTCAAGGAATTAAATTAAAGATAAATAGTTCGAGATGCGATACACATAAACCATGTTCATGTGAAACAATAGAAAAGACATCAACTATCAAATATTTGGGTGTTATGCTGGACCAGCATTTCAGATGGGACGAACACATAAGTCATGTCACCAAAAGATTGAGAAAGCTTATTTACACCTTCTATAATCTACGAGATAGGAAGAATTTGATGATTTGTTATACATCTCTGGCAGAGTCGGTGAGAAGGTATTGTATAATAGCTTGGGGTGGAACATTTTATAGTATAATGAACTGCATGCAAACAACAGTACAAAACACTTTATTAAAAATAATATTCAAGAAACACAGATTGTATTCAAGTGAATCTCTATACAGAGACATCAAAATACTCAACGTCAGATCTTTATATACTTTCCAGAGTCTGACATGGATTTATTCAAACATGGAAAAATATGAACTATGCAAATCCAAAGTGTGTAGATTCACCGATAAAATACAACTTCCATTGTTTCACAAGACTCACACTCAGAGATTTGTTTTCTTTTATGGTCCAAAACTCTACAATATGCTCCCATCACATCAGAAAAATATAAATACTCTGCCTGAATTCAAAAAAAGTTTGAAATTATACCTCACTGATGAAAATGCAACGGTGATTAACAATATCTTTTGAGTCCTCATTACTAAACATTACTAAACTGTCACAAATTAATTTTGTAATACAAAATATACCAAAAGATCATTCATTCTGGATTATTATCTCTCTTTCTTTCTTTCATTCTTCTTTTATAACTGCATTTACCTTCTCACTCCATTATATAATTAGTATGTATATTCTTGCACCTCCTTTCCCCTCTACTCATGAATTTTTGTTCATTCCACTAACCGCATCTATATTTTTATTTTTCATAGTAGTATGTATTCATTCAAATTGAGAGAATAGGCACAATACAAGCTTAGGTGTAATTCTCGAAATTTGATGAATTGTAAAATAGCACATAAATTGGTTTGTATGTATTTGATTATTTGAATTGTTTTTAAATAAAGTTTGAAAGTTTGAAAGTTTGAAAGTTTGAAAGTTTGAAAGTTTGAAAGTTTGAAAGTTTGAAAGTTTGAAAGTTTGAAAGTTTGAAAGTTTGAAAGTTTGAAAGTTTGAAAGTTTGAAAGTTTGAAAGTTTGAAAGTTTGAAAGTTTGAAAGTTTGAAAGTTTGAAAGTTTGAAAGTTTGAAAGTTTGAAAGTTTGAAAGTTTGAAAGTTTGAAAGTTTGAAAGTTTGAAAGTTTGAAAGTTTGAAAGTTTGAAAGTTTGAAAGTTTGAAAGTTTGAAAGTTTGAAAGTTTGAAAGTTTGAAAGTTTGAAAGTTTGAAAGTTTGAAAGTTTGAAAGTTTGGAAGTTTGAAAGTTTGAAAGTTTGGAAGTTTGAAAGTTTGAAAGTTTGAAAGTTTGAAAGTTTGAAAGTTTGAAAGTTTGAAAGTTTGAAAGTTTGAAAGTTTGAAAGTTTGAAAGTTTGAAAGTTTGAAAGTTTGAAAGTTTGAAAGTTTGAAAGTTTGAAAGTTTGAAAGTTTGATACAAATTGTAGATATTGATCTCTACTTCCAGATACCGTTTTCAGAATTTGAATACGACTATTTTCCGTAAATCGGCGCATCTTGCAAGATGTGCCCTTAAATTGTTTATAACGCGATTGTGCAAAAACTACACATCGGACAGAAAACATCTTGCACACAGTTGAACCACATATTATTATCTATCAGTTTCCGCAATATTGTTTGTCCAGCTTCAGATTTATAAAAATTTTAGATATTTGAAAAATGATTTTCCCGGATTTTTTCAGTGGAAAATGCACCGATCCGGTCGGTTGAAAATCTATTTTGTAGGTTTTATGAATCCCTACAAAAGTTCCATTGACTGTAAAACGATTCCTTGAATAAACTTTGAGATATTTCCAAAAAACCAAAGAAGTTTTAATTTTTTTCACTATTACTTTTTTTTAAAATTCCACAAAGCTGTTTTGCTGGGGTGAAAACTGGGGTTTTCAATAACGAACTATCTCAGAAAAATTAGTATAGGCCATTTTCAACTTTTATTTTGTGGGAAAAAAACCTCTATAGCTTGGTCTAATGGCGCTAATAGAAATAAATTGAATGTTGAAGAAGAAACATCTCATTTCTTCTCAGTTGACAAGGTGCAATTTGATTTTACTCGAGTGAATTGAAACAGATATGACGAAAGAAAAAAATTTGTTACAAATATTCCGTTCGCGTCCCAGGCTATATTACAGAAGTTTCATCTCTTTGTTACTAAACTACTTACCTGATCAAAGCATGCGAACTTCAAACTTAATAAACGGAATGCAAATCGGAAATCAGTATTCTGAACGTAAATTCAACTCTTCGCCATGCTGGTTCAATAGTTTCTAACCAGCTCAGTTCGTATTTCCCTGTGGGTATTTTATTTCCATTGTACTCGGCTGACCCACAATGCGGGATCAAAAATGATTTTCCTATTAAACTGCGTATGAAACTAGACTGAACGCTTTGAATCCGGAGCTTCTGGTAGAGTTGTGATATTAGTGTAGTCGTTAGGGATAGTTTTGTTTGTGTAGGAGGGCAGAATGCCTCTGAAAAGTCCTTTCAGTTGGAAAGGCTATTCGATTTCATGAAATATCAAAGGGAGTTATGGTTAAATGGGTTGCAGTTATCAAAGTAGACGTATGGGTTAATCATAAGACGCTGTTTTTAGTCAGACTTTGGTATGATTAGAGAAATATTATGTTTCACTGTCTATACAGTAGACAGTGCCGGATGAAGCCTTTGCGGGGCCCGTAGCAAATGTCAAGAGGCCTTTGATTTGCATTGGGTATGAAAGTTTAGAATGTAGAACAAAATGAAGCACATTTACAATAGTTATTTTTCTACGACATTGCGTAAACTAAGCTTTTACGCACTGAAAAGAAATACTTTTTCGCAAAAGTGCGTAAAAAATCACCTGGGCGTAGAATCATAAACTGTTCGTAAAGTAATTTTTTACACACTGTTCATACATTTTTGGAAAATTCAGTATCTTGCGTTAAATATAACTCATCTTTATTTGATAATACGACGACAATTCATATCATTAAACATTCAAATTAATGATATAATTGCTACAATTTGGCAATATAATAACTGTCGAAGAAAAAACATTGTATGAAATATTTTCGTAAAGGGCTATTTTGTACTCGCGT
Organism: Chrysolina oricalcia; assembly: GCA_944452925.2. Classification (NCBI taxonomy): domain Eukaryota; kingdom Metazoa; phylum Arthropoda; class Insecta; order Coleoptera; family Chrysomelidae; genus Chrysolina; species Chrysolina oricalcia. The sequence goes on along the minus strand of OX101811.2, from coordinate 27,381,935 downwards.
GTTTGTTGAACTTGGCTGCGCCTCATTCAACCAACTTCACGCTCATACAAAAAAGTCCTACTTTACGAACTTGTGTCATAAATGGCTAAATTGTATTAAGTACGTGAAATGAGTGTCTTTTCAAAGGCAAATGAGAGTTAATTTCTGGCCGCGACCGCAGGTCAAGGCCAAAAATTCTCTCGAATGTGCTATGAAAACACGAATTTTATACACGAAATACTAACAACATTTTTTGTACAACTGTGAATGTGAATTTACATTAAAATATCAAAAATAAATAGGTCCAATACATCTTGACGTGGATTTTTGTCCCGATAAGTTATCGCTTTTAAACGACTGTTGTCTTGAAAATATTATTCAAAGTTTTCAGTAAAATAGTTTTAAAAAAAATTTCTGCCTGAAGAAAATAAGTCCAAAATAACTAAATAATACTTCTCTTTTCCGCATATACGTTATCTTCAATGTTATCAATACTTCCAATTACACAATACAATACAATTTCACAGCATCCAGTGGTCTTTCTGTGTCGGTACTACAGAAACGGTTTGTTGGCACGCCGCGTGTTAGACTGTGTTTGCTCGTAATTGCTTAAATTTCAAGTTATTTTCAACAAGATAGATGTTGATTATGATAGTGATAGTAATACCCATCAGATATATCTGAGAAAGCAAATGCAATAGTATCGAATATGTTACCGGCCATATCCAAGTTAATACAGCGTGTCTCACGGTCGATGGTAGGTTAGACGTTTATGGTAAACGCAAAGCAGGATTTCCCTGAAAATTTCACATCTATCGATCTAAAATATTTTCAGCTTTGCGGCGTTGCCACGTCTATCAAAAAAACTAACAACTTTATTTTTTTAAATAGAACACCCCGTATATTAACTCATTTTTTGAATCGCTCATTCATTATAATACTTTATTGTTAATAATGTACTATACCTATCTCTATCTGTTTTCGAAATAAAAAATAATTTGTGTTAAATATGGTCCAAAACATAGCCCTAATTGAACTTTAGTACATCAGTACTCTCAATTCATGAAAAGTTGATATTTTGATTATAGGTTGGAAAAATTTGAAGTATTTACTTAACACCAAGAAATCGACTCCATATCATACAGGGCGTGCTAAAATTACTGTTATTTCCATAATGCATAAAAGTGGTCAAAAGTTCATTTTTTCAAATGAAACCCCCTGTATATTATATATCATGTCCCTATACCTAAATCATCAACTTTTCTTAATAAAATTGCTTTTTAAGAATTTGGTTTTAGGTAACAGTGGATTTGTCAAGCTTATAACAGTTTGGTAACTTTTATAAGTAATTTACGAATAGTTATCGACGGTGTTTCAAATTATCTTCCAAAGTGAATGCAAATATCGATTATTCAAACAAAGTTCTTATGAAATTATTTATTATACACGGACAGTGTGATCAAATCATTGCCAGAACTTGCAGAAATTTCAACCAAATGTATCCTGAATTAACACCAATGAACGAGAGGAAGTATGTAAGATTACAAAATAATTTTCTTAACTATGGCTGAAATTTTCCAGGGAACAACTGTCCAAAAACCAGGCATTTCTAGGTAAAAAGTACGATTTTCTGGAATATAACATGTGAAAGTACACAAAAAAACAGAATTAGGAGGATTAAAAATAACAAAATTGTAAACAAAATATCACATTTTTACGATAAATGCTGGAAATGTTGTCCATTACATTCTAAACATTTTAAAATATTCTTTTGTACGCGACTTGTCGTTGCTTTTTCAATTTCATGGGGATCTAGATCTTCAATACACCGCACTATTCGCCGTCGCAGTTCTTCTTTGGTAGGCACTGGAGTACTGTACACCCTTTCTTTTAAAACACCCCATAAAAAAAAGTAAAGTGGCGTGAGATCGGGTGATCTCGGTGGCCAATCCCACGGCCCTAAACGCCTAAACCAACGATCCTCAACTATTTGGTGAAGTTTCCTGGAAACTTCCTGAGTGCAATGAGCTGGTGCTCCGTCCAGTTGAAACCACGAATTCCTATATTCCTCTAAAGGCAAGTTTTCAAGGAAATCGATAAGAGTCGTCCTTAAAATATGAAGATATCTCTCTGCATTCAGTGTGTCTTCATAAATAAAAAAAGCTAATTTTATTTTTCTTCAAAATACAAAACACATTCAGGGAAATTTTTTCTTGAAAACCCATTTCTTTTGTCACATGAGGATTATGATCAGCCCAAAAATGTTTATTCCTTCTATTAAAAATGCCATCCCTCGTAAATTTTGATTCGTCGCTCCAAATTATTTTTGACAAAAATTCCCGATCTTCCTGTATATGTATTAGAAGGGATTCGCAAAAATGCACTCTGCGTTCAAAGTCTTCTACTTTGAGAGCTTGAACTTTGGTAAATTTATACGGATGCATTTCGTGATTTTCCAAAATTTGTTGTACTGAAGCATGTGATACACCCAAATCTTTTTCTGCACTGCGAACGGAAGCTTCTGGATATGCATAAAAATATGCCAAGACGTTAACAGTATTTTCCTCATTTAAAGTAACAGGTTTTGGTAATGTTGAAGGCGCTTTTAACTTTGAGCCATATTTAAGGAAATTATTTTGTAATCTTACAAACTTCCTCTCGTTCATTGGTGTTAATTCAGGATACATTTGGTTGAATTTTCTGCAAGTTCTGGCAATGATTTGATTTGATTTGATAATAAATAATTTCATAAGAACTTCGTTTGAATAGTCAATAGCATTCATTTTTGGCGATTTTTTAAAACACCGTCAATAACCATTAGTTAATTACTTATAAAAGTCACCAAGCTGTCATAAGCTTGATACTTCCACGGCCACCTAAAATCAAATTCTTTAAATATTTTATGCAACTGTCCGAACTGTCATTAAAAATCTCTTTAATAGAAACAATCAGAACATCTACTTAGAAAGAATTATTTAGGAAAGTTCACACATGTATTTGGCAGTTTGTATAATTGGTAATATTTATTCCCTGTGAAGTAACTGACGAAGTACCTACTATTCAATTCAACTGTAGAAAGTCCTTTATGAATAACCGATAATAACATTTAAATAAACATGAGCGCTGGTGTATGTAGTTGAAGCATCTGCCTTGTAATCCAAAGATCGTGTGTTCGAATCCCATGGACCTCATTAATTTTTTTGTTTATTTTATTACTAGCTGTATCTGTTGTACACAAAAATGTGTATGATACATGGATTTGCTCCACTCGCTGACGTTCGTTTCGCAATATTCCCCACTCACAAAATAAAATGCCACTTCCATCACTTATAGGTATCATAAATAACTATTTTTCCACAAAAACGGCTTTATTAAGAAAAGTTGATGATTTAGGTAAAGGGACATGATATATCATCTTGAAGCATTTTTCATCATCTTTCAATTTATCGAGTAATATATAGGGGGTTTCATTTGAAAAAATGAACTTTTGACCACTTTTATGCATTATGGAAATAACAGTAATTTTAGCACGCCCTGTATGATATGGAGTCGATTTCTTGGTGTTAAGTAAATACTTCGAATTTGTCCAACCTATAATCAAAATATCAACTTTTCATGAATTGAGAGTACTGATGTACTAAAGTTCAATTAGGACTATGTTCTGGACCATATTTAACACAAATTATTTTTTATTTCGAAAATAGATAGAGATAGGTATAGGACATTATTAACAAAAAAGTATTATAATGAAAGAGCGATTCAAAAAATGAGTTAATATACGGGGTATTCTATTTAAAAAAATAAAGTTGCTATTTTTTTTTGATAGACGTGACAACGCCGCAAAGCTGAAAATATTTTAGATCGATAGATCAGGTAACAAAATGTAAGATGTGAGATTTTCAGGGAAATTCTGCTTTGCGTTTACCATAAACGTCTAACCTACCATCGACCGTGAGACACGCTGTATAGGTATGAGAAAACAAATGACCAATTTCGTGAATGGTGCGACAAGAAACATGTAAAAAAGGTTTCTGAAAATGTGCGTATATGCTATTTTGTGAAAAAATCAAAAATTATAGAACCTTCTACATTATGGAGTGTCTACTCTATGTTGAAGAGCACATTGAATGTTGGGAAAATTTTGATATAAGGAAGTTTTCAAAATTGGTCCCGCTCATTAAAAACAAAATAAGCGTAGGATACCGAGTAAAGAAATCTAAAGTTTTCTCAAGGGATGATATCAATAAATTTACTCAAGATGCTCATAATGAAGCAAATTTACTTTATAAGGTACAGATATAACCATAATTTTGTAAAATTAGTAGTGATTTGAATATTTCTTATTTGTAGGTTGTCCTAATTTTCAGTATCAGCGGTGCTTGTCGCCATGAAGAAATATTACATATAACTATTGATGCCATTGAAGATGCTGGATCTATACTGACTGTTAAAATACCTGATACGAAGACCTATTGCGCAAGAACGTTTATTGTTTCAAATTCTGAATATATTGAGAAATACCGCAAGTATAGAGCACTACGGCCGACTCATACAAAGAGTAATAGACTATTTTTGAAATATTCGAGAGGAAAATGTATTAACCAACGTGTGGGCATAAATAAAATAGGAGAAATTCTCAGTTTGATTGCAAAATGGCTTGGAAAAGACATGTATAAGAGCTTGTTGTAGAAACGTACTAACTGAATCGCCCTGTTTAGTGAATCAAATACATTATCTTAAATCTCAACGCCTTGCTCGATTCTCATTTGTTTACGGTCGTCATAGCGACGATTATTGACAGCGTCAGCGACAGCGGAATAAAAAGTGTGTTTGAAATCTCTCTGAAAGACACAAATTATTCACGGCAAATGCCTCTCTTTACTAAAACTCTCGAAAACGTAGATCTCAGTATGATTGTATGATATGGAAGAGAACTTATATAAAGAATTGTAATGGTCCTTCGATATTGTTAATGTTTAAAAAGAAAACTTCAAAACCGAACCAGTGGATTTGGAATAACAGTTTGTGTGCAGGGATACGTATTACCAGATTGTTTTGAAACCCCTGAAGACTATCCCTACAGAGCTAGACAGGTCACTGTTTCTGGAGAAGCTCTGTACTCTTCTGGCCAATGTAGGGGGCAACATATTACATACATAAAACGTCACCTTGACTGGAAATCTGCCTTCGTAGCAGAAGCATGTATAGAAGATAGTTTGAATGACAAAATCGAAATTTCTGACAAAATATTGAATTGTCCATCTTATTCAAACAAATTAAAATATCAGAAAAAATTATGGATACAACTATTCAAGAACGTTTCTGATCAGCAGCAACATGGAATATCTTAGGGAATATATGTTGTGTAACGAAGTTACTAAATTCCCCAGTTTTGTAAGACAGGCAGAAGCAACAATTATCTTGTAATTCTATCTCCGTTATTGGTATTCATGAAAATGTCATTCATTTTCGAGTAAAATCCGTGAACTATCCTTGTGTAAATTGAACCCCCAGTATATACGCGCTTCAGTTATGTAAGTCACATCCCTGAGGCTCACTGAGCGCGCGACATCAGCCCCCTCTGCCTCGATTCGAATCTCCACGGCTACCTGAACGGAATTCACAACAAGCGGCTAGCGATAAGCCTGCAACTTTGGACTGAGCATGCGCCAAACTCGAATTCATTTGATATACAAGACTAACAAGAGGGTCATTTAATGGGGGAGAAGCAAGAAGAGGAAGGAAAATCAAAATTGCAAACCGTGTTGAAAATGCGTGAATTTGTTTTTCCGCTCGCAATTTACATAGAAACCTAACCTGAGCAAGCTAACCTAGCTTGCGATTTGAAAATTCGTTGAATTAGTTTTTCGCTCGCAATTTACACACAAACCTAACCTGATCAAACTAACCTAGCTTGCGAGTCGAAAATGCGTGAATTATTAGCCAAACCTAACCTGACTAACCTACCTTGAAATTTGAAAATTGTTACCATATAACGACTATTTATCCAAAATTCAGAGAGAGAGAGCAGTGATGTAGCAGCCATGGCAGCCATATTTGTCCATTTTTGGAGTCTACGGAGCACGCTCGAGTTTGGCGCATGCTCAATCCAAAGTTGCAGGCGTATCGCTAGCCGCTTGTGAATTCACAGCGACAGCACAGCTTAGATAACTAAGCTGTGATTCAGTAGTGAAGGCATCGCGACAGAAGATATCACGCCGATTCCGAGAGGTGAGTGACCAGAAGCGAACGAGTCGAGCAGATCGCCGCCGAAAGAACATATTGGTGAGCTAAGAAGGGTGAGCAGTTCTCAGAGTACAGGGTCAATGAATGCAATGTGCTTGTAACATCTTTCATTGATAGTTGCAAACCTGATTCCTCCATACCGAGTGAGACACTGTCAGTGGATGCAATATGCCTGTAACATCTTTCACTGATAGTAGCAAACTAGATTCTCTATACCGGGTGAGCTACTGTCAATGGATGCAATGTGCCTGTAACATCTTTCATTGATAGTCGCAAACCAGATTCCCCCATACCGAGTGAGCCACTGTCAGTGGATGCAATGTGCCTGTAACATCTTCTACTGATAGTCGAAGGCAACATTTTTATACAGGGTGAGCCACTGTCACTGAAAGCAATGTGCCTGTAACATCTTCTTACAGGGTGGGGTCTCTGAGTATAGAGGTATCAGACTACGTCATCCGTGCATAAACCGTGAATAGCTTGAATTGAGAATTGCAAGCCCCATTGTAGAACTTTGACGATGAACTTAGAGTTTTTTGCCTGTTGTCACCTTCCGCTTATTCCACCATTAACCGCTTATTTTATTTTCCCGTTGTTGCTTCTGCTTTAGTATTTAGAATAGGTGATATTTTGTTTGCTACCTGTATATTCCCCATAACCGTTTGCGCCGTTGATAATAATAGTAATAATAATAAACGCATGGTATTCTCAGTACTGTTTCATTACATTCATATTGATTATTTCTTTCTCCTCCCAATTAATAAGTGCTTTGTGAATATTCCAACTTAGAGCAGCAGGTACCCAAGAATCGAACCCAGGAACGGCAAGTAAAGTCTGCCTTACTGGCCACAGAGTTTTTGGTCAATACCATAGTGACCCCTGACTCCACTTAGGCTGCCCGGAGCAAGTGGCCATTCCCACTATAAACAGAGGTAGCGCCCGGGAAAATCCGTAACCTGGACTCGGGTGTAAAAGTGACCTGTAACGACGAAAGAGCGTTACAGTTGAAAGTAATGGACCTTTACATTTACGAGAGATAAATTGCAAAACTTGTTTAAATCGATAGTTTCTAGTCTGAAACGTCCATTTAACAAAGAGTTCCACTATATTCCTTTAATTTTGAAGAAATATCACATTTGAAAGTGTGCCGCTGACGTCACCTTCATCGGAAACACCCCCCACCATAATCCACGTTCTGAAGCAGGCAATACCGTTCTCCTTAAAAAATACAGCTTCCATCTTGATATCGGCCATTGGGAAATAATTAAAACTTTGTCACTCAGAGAAAAAAAATCCACATATTACCAATTTTCATTGTATTTATAGTTTTCAAATTTTCAGAACGGACCATCCTTTTGATGAGAAACGAGCATTGGCAATACCGCAAATCGTAATAACGTGCTCATTATTCATCGGGTGAAATCAATTCAAATATAGCAATGTCTATATGATATCATTGTGACTTTCATCTCTTTGAATTTGGTTTTTCAAGTATACTTTTCTGAATCTTTACTAGTACCTAACATTTTTTGATAGTTCAAGGTCTTTTTTGCAATGACTGATATTTCAAATCTTTCTTTGAACTCTGGTTTGAATAATGATGATAATAATAATGATATGGTTTATTATGCATAAAAAGGTACATTTTATACATAAAGGGAAAAGGTTATCCAAAGGCTATCTTCCACCCCTCCCATAAATTATATAGTGTGTGTAATAATATAATTATAATACTTATTTACTATCAGAACAATGATAGAGAAAAAGAAAAGGATGAGAAAAATTGGAAAGGATACAAACGTATAGGTATTAATTGCTATTAATATTCTTAGTCTAAGATACTATTGGTCAATTTTATTACAATATCATATTCATTGAATCTGAGCAGTAAGCAGCTGTGATTTAATTTCTCTCTTGAATTGATGAATATTATGATCTAAAATGGGTAAAATTTCATTCAGATAACTGGGGGCAATATAAGAAAAATATCCTTCGAATTTGGAAGTACGGTGCCTAGGTATGTTGAATGAGTTAATTCTCAAATTGACCAAATGTATATCAGAATGCATGCTTACTAAACTATATAAATAACTAGGAGTTTTAGTTTGGAGCAACTTAAACAAGAAAATTGTTATCAAATATTGGACCCTGTACCTCATATTCAACTCCTTTGTTTTTAACAAAAATGGTGTGACATGTTCACCATATGGTATGCAGCATACGAATCGCATGCAAGCATTTTGTATTCGTTGTAACTTCAATTGGTTATATTGCGGCAAAAAATTGTAATACACCGAACAACAGTACTCGATATGGGGGTAAATAAGGGTTTAAACAATAATAACATAACGTAAAGTACTCACTTGGAAATGTTCTTCACAATAATATATATTTCCGCTTTTTACACAGGGTTTATTGAGTTTATTCACTGCTTCGAAACACAATTTACGATGCGCTTCATCTTTAGGTGCATAAAAAAATTGTTTATTAGAAATTTCACTGGAGTTCGACATGTTCACTTCATTGCAGGGATTCAGATACAGGAATTAAAAGAATTTTGGAATACAAACAACACAAACTTTCAAAACTTTGAAAACCGCATTAACCTCAAATAAGAAATCACGTAGGGCCTGTTCGTGTGCAGCATAAATATTTGATGGAACTTGCTTGACATGTGACCAATTTTAATGTAAGCTAACGGAGTAAACAGAGACAAACAATTATTCTTATTGATGGTTTGCTCCGTGAAACAGACGAACGAACCCGTCTGGTACCAAATGACAACTGTCATATTATATTTGAATGAGAATTTGGTGCACAACTTTAACAACGTTGCCAAGTCTAGTTTTGATGAACGTGACGTCACGAATCACTTTTCTTCTGATTATAAAGAAACTAGCGGTCAGAAAAAAAAAATCCTGAGTGATATTAGCGTATATACTTTCTCATTACAGTGTTTTCTAATATCTCGTGGAAAGGTTCATTTTTCGAACTTTAATATCAATTATTATTTCAATAAATAATATTGTTTTATGATGAATAATCAATTAATAATTGACTCTGTGAAAAAAAATACTTCAAAAAGTAACATTTCATGTTTGTTTTGTGAATTATTTTGGCAGTGAAAAAATGTAAACATTCACGCATCAATAGACATGCAGGAATATCAAGTTTTTTTGACAGTTGTACAATAAAATACTCTTTGTGATTTAATCTGGACAAATTCAGAGATAACACTCGTCAAATCAATATTTCTTAGTAAATCATACGTTCAGACGTTCTTGTGCCATTGTGCTCCTCAACACATTTTTAATAGGCTTTAACGTTAAAAAAGAACGTTCTCCGCTGCAGTTGGTGATCATCAAACTCAAGTAAATGCGCAACACTATTTCTGCATTTGGGAAACACGATTCTCATGAATTTTCCGTTACCAGTTAAAATGTAAGTTCCTGAGCCTCGTGTTTTATCTTTTTTCTGTTAATATCAGCAGCCACATCTGTTTTGAGCAGCTCAGCAAACTATACCAGTTCATTGGCAGACTGTCTTCCACATAGTCTGGGTAAGAATTGACGACAATTGGAGTTCTTTTTGAGATCTCTTCTGCCGTTAAAGACTTCAACTGTCGAAGTATTCCAAATGCACTGGTCACTTGATGGTAAGCTTCCATGCGTTTAGCTAGGGCAGACTGTACCATTATCATTTATTATAATAAAACCATGAATTTCAAAATATTGTATAGGTATTTGATTTTATACAACTTCATCGAGTTTAGAAGATCTGCTGCTGATATGGTCGTACTTTGTATTTCGCTTGGGTTTTCTTAAAGTCGATTGCTGATATTCTTCGAAGCCAATTAGGGCTTTGGATTTTGCCTGTATATCTGGAAATTTGGATCGCATTGCTTGGAAGTAGCCTTGTAATGATTTATAAAGAGCGTATCTCGTGTGAAGATCTTGATAGGACGACTGCAACGAAGCGTTAGTCGCTTGCAAGTGTTCTAGAATTTCATTCCACGCTATAGTCATTATTCCCGTTCCTGACATATTCATTTTCGGAACTAGTCTGTGAGCTTGATTACGACCCTTCATCCTTTGATCATTGTTATTATGTCATCCAAAACTTGTTTGATAGTGGTGAAACCTCATAAAAGTGCCTTGAGTCTGATAATCTTGTCAAAATTGGAATTTTGGGACTAGTACCTTTTAGTGCTATCGTAAAAGGACCCCATCGATAGCTTGAATCGGAATAAAACGAATATATGCTTTTAACGAAATAGTAGAAATTTTTTGCTTCTGTACAGCACTCTGCAGCGCACTTGGCAACCAAATTTAATGGATGTGTGAAACAGGGAATGTATTCTGCCTACTTATTTATCTCCTTTAATTCGCGTTTGTAAGCCGCTGTACCTCCCGCTCATATTGCGGGCATTGTCATTACTTTGACCTCGACAATCTTTGATATTGATGTTTATCATTTAAAAAATCTATTAAACTTTGAGCGAGTTGTTCAGCAGTATAGCCTTCCATATCAAAAAATCTAACAGGTCTTTCCACAGATGGCAGGACACAGCGAACAATCAGTCAATTGGTCTATAGGCGATATACGTATCTGGAGTAGAAACCAATGATACCGAAAAGTATTTGCATCTCTTAATTCCGCAATACTTGATGCAATTAGATGAATAAATTCCTCATCGCATTTTGTTTTTGACAAGTATGAAGCATTTCCCTTTTCTTTATTTGCATGAATATATGTGTTCGGCCAGAATAAAGTAACAACTACGTATTTCAATTGGACGATACACGGTGGGTGATATTTCTTTTTCTTCGTTTAGGATGCTGGTCCTGTTACCAGCTACACCTCAGCCTCTTGAGCTTTTTGTGCATCCAATTAGTTTCACAGCACCCACTGCGTAACTCTAGTTTCCTGTACTAGTCTGTACACGTTCTTCACCGGTTGACTGGTGTATTCTTCGAATATTGCCTGTCTCTTGCGGTCTAATGCCTCGCATTCTGACAGTACGTCTTTGGCTGCTTCTGAACCTGTACCACATTGTCTGCAGAAAAGTTCTCCGTTGGTCAGCCCCATTTTGTGTTTTCTGATTGGGCTGTGACCAGTGAGAATGCCTGTTATTGTTCTAACTTGATTCCTGCTCAGCTTGAGTAGTTCTTCAGTTTTGTGTTATGACGGTTCTTAAATGTATGTTGTCCTGTGGTGCATGAGAGGGGCTTCGTTCCACCTCTCCCTTTGTTTTCGTTTGATCCAGTCCCGAACGCATCCTCGAATGTCGGATTTAGGAATCCCGAGTGCGGGTTCTGGGCCAATATATGGAATTGGGTACGGTGGGTGATATAAAAAAACCATGTTTTTTTCGCTTTGCGCACTGGCGCGAGGGCCCCAGTCGCGGGGCCCGTAGCATTTGCCAACTCTTGCTACGTGGCTAATCCGGCACTGACAGCAGAAACAATCTTTACGGGTGGTTCAAATAACTTTTTTGTGTGACTGTTTTCAACAAATTTAGAATAACCAATAAATCATAGTCAAATTGGTTTGTGCCAGAGAATACTTTTTGTAGGTGATCGCAACTGGTTCCAAGAAAGTATCAGCAATAATAATAATATACTTCAATCGACAAATTGCGTCGGTAAATGAAAGTATACACATAGGCCAATCAATAGAGGATTTTTTCGTAACAAAAATACTAGTAGAAAACCGACTGTGCCATCACATGAAATACAGCCCGTAGTTATATTCTGTTATGTTTTCGTCTTGCAACTGTCATTCATTAATTTGTTATAAACATTCGAATACAAAAAACATGTTTTTTTTGTATTGTCTTGCTTATAAAATGGAAACAAATAAATCAATCTGGTTGCTCCAATAAAATAAAATATTTTTCGACCCGATCGGATCATTAGTAACGGAGAAAAATCGGAGAAACCGGAAAATTTTGCAATTTTTAAAAAAATTCATAACTTCGCCATTTTTCAATGAAAGTATTGAATCATGTGTACTGTACGTGAGTAAAAAACAGGCGCTGTCGGATCATTAGTTTTGGCACAATTGCAATTCGAAATTCGAATAACTTGACTAGTTGTAACTACTGTAAATACCTATCCTAAAATAGTCGACATTTATATCATGGAATAATCAAAATGGGAAAGAAACAAATGTGTACTTGTTATATACAAAACAACAGAATTGTTGTATCCAAATTGTCCAACACCGTCAGAAAATATATTTAAAAATATTTACCAAAACGTGAATTCAGTTTTAGCAGAAAAAGAAAGAACCCCGCACCATTCTAATGGAAAATGGGTCCCAGTGAAATTCGATGAATTTTTGATATGATGTAGTTCAAGTCAAGCTGATCAAAAGTGTCCAAGGGCCCAACTCAATCCTATGGCTAGTTTTCGAGATACAGGGCGTCAAAGTTGGTAAGTTGCCATTTCTTTAAAGTATTGCTTTCAGGAAAACATATAAAATAAAAATGTATTTTGCGACAGATATTGCTTACCCATACAGCGATACTTCTAGACTGGTTTTTTGATGAAAAATATTGTTGGATACAGGGTGAGTCCAGCATTATTCTAAATGAAATTCTCAATCAACCCTACGAAGTGAAGATGTGACCAAACCAAGTACCAAGTATCACACTGATATGCTCATCATTTGAATATGTCAAAATTGATAAATTCAACATTTTGTACAGGGTGAGTCAAGATGTGACAGTTTTTATGGTGACATTTTGTATATTTTTATTTTATATTTTGAGCTTTAGGGATACTTGACCGCCAACCATTCAACATATTTCTTGAACAAAATTGATATACAGTATGAGACAAACACTAGGTGATGACAAAAATTGCGAAAAGGAGATTTTTTTTATAGCTCATCCTGTATTTGATTTGCTGAATTTTTGATATGATGAAGTTCAAGTCAATAGTGTTCATGGGCCCAACCTTGAAAAATAAACAGTTTTTTCTCTACCAGGTGTTGAAGGTTTATAGATAAGACTAACTCAGTTATCCACATATTCCACCGAGCTTATAATCATATTTTTTTTTTCAATTCTCATTTCAAGAGTTCGGTAAAGGATGTTCATTATGTACAGGGTGAATCATTTTCAATGACCAATGTTGAAATAACGACGAAAACCAGACACCATTATTGAACTGATCCATCTAAAATAATATTTTGTGATAATTATACTTACTGACTGACCCTTTGATCATTACCAATTGAAAAAAAGTTGTACAAAGAATATTAAAAAATGATACATTTCAAGCATTTATACTGATATTTCAATTCAGGAATATTTAAGAAAAAATATTGTCAGAAGTTATTCTCGTATTTTTGGTTTCCTCCTATTATTACTATTCTATGGGTATTTTCCCGGACGTTGCTAATATTATTATTGATAATAATACTCCCTCATGAACACTCGTAGAGCGTACCCTGACCGGGCTTATTATTATTATTTTAGCCGTGGCGCTCCGGGACAACTTACTGATTTTTGGTGGCTTATTTACTTTTCAACTGAAGGCAAACCCGGTAAACCTACAGCTCCACCTCGGGTGGTCGGTGTGCACTCCAAGCTAGCACTACACGGAAATGGCATCTAGACAACTCACAATACACTTGATTTCCAACGAGGTATGTGGTCGTCTATCGATAGTCTCGTTGCGATAACATGTAAAATACACTTTTTTCACCACTTTGTTGGAAGTCTGAAGACCCACAGTACCACCCCACCCTCTCAACCCTCTATCTCTCTTTCTCTTCTCTTTTCCTCTCGCTCTCGCTCTCTCTTATATTTTATTTGTTTTTGAACTAAACAACCCAGCATTCGAATTCTTTACCGAGATATTTGTTCCCTGAGAATTCAAATGTTCAAAAATTAAAAATCATTAAGATATTTCTTTTATTCACACGATGTTCCCTGGAGGTAACAGGAATTTTCCTTTTGTGAGAAGCTGGAAATGAAAAATGTAAAAATATTTTAATATAAATGAAACGAATCGAAAAATATAGATAAAAGTGTTTGAAACGGTACCCTTCAACACCTTGTAGAGAAAAAACTGTTTATTTTTCAAGGTTGGGCCCATGAACACTATTGATCAGCTTGACTTGAACTTCATCATATCAAAAATTCAGCAAATCAATTACAGGATGAGTTATAAAAAATCTCCTTTTAGCAATTTTTGTCATCACCTAGTGTTTGTCTCATACTGTATATCAATTTTGTTCAAGAAATATGTTGAATGGTTGGTGGTCAAGTATCCCTAAAGCTCAAAATATGAAATAAAAATATACAAAATGTCACCATGAAAACTGTCACATCTTGACTCACCCTGTACAAAATGTTGAATTTATCAATTTTGACAAATTCAAATGATGAGCATATCAGTGTGATACTGGTTTGGTCACATCTTCACTTCGTAGGGTTGAATGAGAATTTCATTTTGAATAATGCTGGATTCACCCTGTATCCAACAATATTTTTTATCAAAAACCAGTCTAGAAGTATTGCTGTATGGGTAGGCAATATCTGTCGCAAAATATAATTTTATTTTATATGTTTTCCTGAAAGCAATACTACTTTAAAGAAATGGCCACTTACCAACTTTGACGCCCTGTATCTCGAAAACTAGCCATAGGTTTGAGTTGGGCCCATGGACACTTTTGATCAGCTTGACTTGAACTACATCATATCAAAAATTCATCGAATTTCACCGGGACCCATTTTCCATAAGAATGGTGCGGTGTTCTTTAGTTCAAGAAAACTAGGACGAACAGCTAGATTAACTGCTTCATTTTGAAGGAAAGCCTATCTATAATAATTCGCGAATGGACCGTTTGGAAACATCGTATAATTTAGAAAAAAAATCTGAATGTATTAAAAAGAAAGAAGCCGAACAATTAGGTGAGTGTTTTTTCAAAATATAACGTACGTTGAAAAAGCACAATTATACAGACCATATAAAATTTTACCCGAACAAGTTTTAACAGGTATATGAAAACATATGATGAAAAGGCAGGAATAATGCCAACAGATGACTCAATATCATGGACTAATGAGTCATCCTATTCTACGGCAGGAGTTTTCAATAGGAAACATTGTAGGTGGTGGGAAAAAATGAAAATGATTGAATGTTGATATGAGTTGCCAATCAAGAAACACTCATCCCAGAACTTGAAAATATTCTTTAACAGAATTGTTCGGAATCCGAGCTTGCCAGTATGATTTGGATGCAAGATGGTTCCAGAACATTTGAATTATTTATTCCCAATATTTATAGGAAATAATTGAATTATCAAATGGCCACCTAATTAGTTTGGATTAATTTTTATAGGTATTTCTAAAAGACATTGTCAATTATAATACTAATAATTACTTTCATTTAATTAAAGACACGATTCGACTTGAAATAGAAAATGTGAATGTCATTATTTCAGATGAAATTATAAATACAGGGTGTTATGTAATAAGTGTCCGATATTTTACAGGACGACTCATCAGATATTTATAAGGTAAAAAAATCATATGAATACTTGGCCCGCAAGGCATTCAGTTTGGAAATATAGGGTGTTGAAAATTTATTTTTAGTCTGGTTTTTCGCAAATAACTTTTAAAATAATGTCGATATTTGGATGAAAATTAGTATTTAGGGACTTTCTAATTTAAGAATTTCGAATTTTATCTTCGTTTGGCACTCCATTGTAGAGGGCGCCACCTACACGTCTTGGTCTCTTTTGGGGAGTCACAACTTTGTCGTGCATGTAGGTATCACATTTTAATCTATTCCACTATCATTTTTAAGTGAAAAAGTTATACTTGTCAAAAGCCGCTACAAGCAGCCATTTTCGAGATAATTTGATTTAAATTAATCGATGCATGCGTTTGTCAAAAAGTGAGAAAATTAGATTTTTATTTTTATTCATCCTCATCCTAGAAACATTTCAAAGGCTAATTATATATCAAGAATGAATAATCCATTATTGTTGATTTATGCAGCAGTCATAAGTCATAAGTTTTAAGTCATAAGGAGTGATTGGTTGGAATAAACGAACCAACCACTCATTGACGAATATTCTTCCTAATGACTTAAAACTTATTACTTATGACTGCTGCATAAATCCACCATTAGCAACACAGAGTCCAGGAATGTGGCTTCTCCTACCCGGTAAACATACTATTTTTCAGCAAATCGTTTAAAATTCGACAGATATTAATTAATTTTGCAAAAAATAATGGGTTTTCAATCATTTATGTAGAACATTAACAACTGTAAGAAAATATCCTAGGAAATATAATTTCCTCACAGTAAGGAATAGTTATTTGTTTTACTAGGCATAAAAGCGCAAGATTTAATGCCGCGGTGTTTCATAGCCGAGCGTAGCGAGGCTATGAAACCAGCCAAGGCATTGAATCTGCTTTTCTGCCGTGTGGAACATATAATTTTTTCTTCAAATTTGTTCCAATTCCACGCAAAATCGACTTTTTCGTATTTAAATTGCGTTTCATTATCAATATCCAAATAACTAAATTATTTTATCAACGGTAACTGGGCCCTGCGTTACTATGTTTACCGCTGATGACGTTTGTTGACTATGTTTGTTTACTGTTTACTTTGTCATTGTCAATTTTGAAAAGTTGTCATGTTAGAAATGGATTTACTGCAAAGTGAGGATGAATTGATACAATTAACACCACCTGAGATAAGAGACCAGGCGCGAGATGTGGAATTTAACCTTTTACCGGAAAAATCAAGAACTGTATATGAACTCACATACAGCAGATTCATGGAATATAGACAGAAGAAAAATATAGGATCTTTCTCTGGAAATGTGCTGATTGTCTATTTTTTCGATCTTTCAAAGAAATTGAACGAACTTTTTCTGCCTAGGCAGTAAAAGTGGACTTTTTCTGCCTAGGCATTAAAAATACAACTTCCAAGCCTGCCAAGTGTCATTAAAAGGCCGCTTTTGATGTCATTTGGGGAAAAATGTCATTTCCTCACAGTAGAACACTAACAACTTTAAGGAAATGTAATTTCCTTACTGTAAGGAAGTCTTGACTTTTTCTTTGTCAGGAATGGTATAATTTCCTAGCGATTTGAGGAAAACTGTATTTGCTCGATTTTCAGTCTAAAAATATTATATTTTGAATGAATTTTATTTCAAACAATGCCTCGTGTTCTGTAGTTCTGTTATACAATGTTATGGGAGGATTTTCATCGCTTTTCAGTTATAAAAGTCCTCGGAAGTTCTTCATTTTTATAACTACAAGCTTTTATTCAACTTACTCTGTTCGTTTCTCCTCTCGTTCTGTCCTACTGCCTTTCCGGTTGAAAATTTGCAATCCATTTTTCAAGCGCTTTCTGGCATCTGACTCTGCTCCAATTTTTCACACGTATATAGAACCGATGACAATACAAGAATTTTGCGTAAAAATTCGGAAAAAAATTTCGACAGTATCGGAAAATTACGGCAAAAAATGTATGCTTGGGGGATCGGACCCTCTCCTTATCGAAAGAAATGGCGAAAACTCGCAAAAATAAGATCTGAAATATCCGTGCAAATTGTGGAAAACATAGGACATGAGACATAGGAATAATTTATTCTGAAATAATCAAAACTCCCTACTCCTCTTCTGGGATCATTGAATAATGTAATAAAAAATAAATTCACCCCACTATCCCCCTAAAATCCAGAAAGAGAAAGCGTAGGAATTCGGAAAAGTTTGGAAAAAAGCGGAAAACTCGCAAAAATATAATCGGGAGGAACCGTAAAAATAATGATGAAATTGCGGCAACTCGCGAAAAGAAAATTAGAAAAATCCGTAAAAACAGTAAAAAACATGAGACCATCGAATAGTTCGAAAAGAAAAACCTTCATCCTCCCTTCTTCTCGAAAGAAATTGTGAGAATTTGAAAAATTACTATCCGAAAAATCCGTAAATATTGTAAAAAACGGGGGACCACCCTATTATAAAATAAAAAATTACCTCCTGTTCCCTCTGACAGTCTGATACAGAACGAGCAGGAATTCTGAAAAATGGCGACGGTTACAAACGTGGAAAATTACGAAAAAATAAATAAAATCTTGGTTCGATATGTTGGACTCGGGTTAGACTCGGGTTGGACCCTCCCGAAACAAGGTGCAAAAACTGATGGAAAAAAAATTGAAATTTCTGAAAAACATTGGTACATCAAACAATCTAGGTGAAAATGTTATCCCCTGCCTACCTGTAGTCTAGATAGAGAACGCGTAAGATTTCGTAAACATTTCAATTGGAGAAATTCATAGCAATTGTTAGAAATATCGGGCAGTCGAATAATTTTCCTAGCTGAGAAACTGGATAGCATGTAGCGAGGCATGGAGTATCAAACATACATATTCGCATGTCACTGTCGTACCAAGCTCTGAGTACCTTTTCAGACAGATAATTAAAAAAATCTGATACTCAATTGTACAAAATAAATAAATAAAAACCATAAAAAATAATTCCAAAAACAAGCTATCATTTATGAGTGTAATGACATCTCATGCTTCATTTCAAGAGTAGTGACATTTTAGGATTCAAACTTTCAAGGAAATAATAATAATAATAATAACGTTTATTTGGATAATAATGACAAGTGTTACATTCAAGGGTTGTAATAACAAATAAACAGGGGGACCCCACAAAGTCATAGACTGTCCGTGGTGTAGCTATATGTACATAGAATTTTGTTTTTGAAATGTAAAATATCATATTAATATTAATCTAGATGTGTATAGATGTAGGGCTGTGGTGAGTAACATGGAATCATATTCTACATTGTGAATTGTTTTATTATTTTGTGAGTTTTAGTATGAGTATAATGAATATAGATGTGGGTAATAATATGACAGGAATCCCATTTAAGCTAGCGGCTTGTCTACAGGCGGTCACATTATATGAAGATACATGAACATTGCTCGAATAGTATCATGGTATTATAAGTATAATCCTTAGAGGTCATGCACATACCTGAAGATGTCCATGAATACACAACCACAGTACCACAGCTAATAATATAAATAAATGTAAGTAAATAAATGTAAGTATATATACATAATATACAGGCACGCTATAATTATAAATTAAGAGATTAAGATTTTTATATATTATACATAAAAATAGAGTGTAAAATATATATAACACAATAAAATACTTTAAAAAGATAGGAGTTGTTCTAACTGTCAAACAAGGTGCTGACAATAATTTTGTTTTCCAGAAGCCATGTAGATATTTTATTCTTGAATGCATAGTAGCTCATATGTTCTTTCAAAACTTCAGGTAACATGTTAAATAGCTTCTGCCCGGTGTATTTGAAATATCTTTGTCCATAAGCTTTGTTGGTTTTATCTATTTTGCATTGTTTCTTCAGTTTTTGTCTAGTATCATACGGGTGATCTAAGGTTTTAGGAAAGTTTTTATCCTTGAAATAATGTATGAGAAGTTTCTTACAAAAAAGTTGTCTAATGTTGAGTAATTGAGCTTTGTTGTATAAGATGTCCGGAGGACTGCTCATTGCTAATATCCTATACAATAGGAAAAGTTGGGTCGAAAATCCATCAGAAAACAACTACTTTCCTGGCTAATGCCACGACGAACATTGAATTACATCTGATGAAATTTCCGTGCAGAGTTCCCTACAAGGTTATCTCTGCAATTGCTTGGTTGCATGGGAATGTTCATCGAAACATTCGGACCACCTATATATCGATTTCGGAGTGTTGCTCCTCATCAGTATAGGGTAGGTCTAGCAGTCAATAACTAATGACTGCAACGAATGAATCGACAGCCAAACCCATTTACAGACCGAAACTGAGACCGCGCCCGCACAGTGGATTAATTCCAAACTGCGAGCGCCATCTCAGTGCCGGAAGCTCAACCAAAGCAATACCCATGTCACGATCGTCAAGACCGTATATGAAACGGAATAGAAAACTGTAATTCACAATGAGCTCATGACTTTAGGCATAAGATGTCCGGAGGACTGCTCATTGCTAATATCCTATACAATAGGAAAAGTTGGGTCGAAAATCCATCAGAAAACAACTACTTTCCTGGCTAATGCCACGACGAACATTGAATTACATCTGATGAAATTTCCGTGCAGAGTTCCTACAAGGTTATCTCTGCAATTGCTTGGTTGCATGGGAATGTTCATCGAAACATTCGGACCACCTATATATCGATTTCGGAGTGTTGCTCCTCATCAGTATAGGGTAGGTCTATCAGTCAATAACTAATGCGCTCGCAGTTTGGAATTAATCCACTGTGCGGGCGCGGTCTCAGTTTCGGTCTGTAAATGGGTTTGGCTGTCGATTCATTCGTTGCAGTCATTAGTTATTGACTGCTAGGCCTACCCTATACTGATGAGGAGCAACACTCCGAAATCGATATATAGGTGGTCCGAATGTTTCGATGAACATTCCCATGCAACCAAGCAATTGCAGAGATAACCTTGTAGGAACTCTGCACGGAAATTTCATTAGATGTAATTCAATGTTCGTCGTGGCATTAGCCAGGAAAGTAGTTGTTTTCTGATGGATTTTCGACCCAACTTTTCCTATTGTATAGGATATTAGCAATGAGCAGTCCTCCGGACATCTTATGCCTAAAGTCATAAGCTCATTGTGAATTACAGTTTTCTTTTCCGTTTCGTTGTATAATTATTCACTAGAGTATTTCATATTTTTGTTCAGAATGATCTTAAGAATCCTTATTTGTGTGATGTTGAGTATATTTAAGTCAGTTTTTCTTGCCCCACCCCATGCTAGCAGACCATAACATAGGATAGATTCAACCAGTGAGAAGTAAACTGTTTTGAGATATTCAACTTGCATGAAACTCCTTAAGATTTTGAATTTATATATCAAGCTCCTAATTTTTTTCGTAGTTTTCTCTATATGTATATCCCATTTTAGAAAACTATCAATATAAATGCCCAAATATTTTATATCTGTTGCTCCTTCTATTTGTTCATTGTCAAAAGTGATATGTGAAAAATTTGGTAGGTGAGATTTATATGAAACGAAAGGGAGAAATTTAGTTTCTTCCAAATTGAGAGTTAAGAGATTGAAGTCAAACCATATTTGAATTTTTTTCATGAGTTTTTCCGCTCTTTGTTCTACCTCCATCCATGTTCCACCTTCAATAAATATCGCGGTGTCATCTGCGTAGGAGATGATGTTATCGGGAGACAAAGTCAGCAGATCATTTATGTATATGGTAAAGAGAATTGGCCCCAAAACTGTACCTTGAGGGACACCGTATGTCACTGTTCTCTCCTCACTCAAGATACCATCAATATTTATATTTTTTTTTCTACCGTAGAGATAACTTCGGAAAAGATCCTGGGCAAGTCCTCTTATACCAATTTTCAAGATTTCAAGATTTCAAGATTCATGACACACTGTATCGAAAGCCTTTGCTAAGTCGATAAAAATGCAAAGTGCAGGTTTTTTGTGGTCCATACTACTATTTATTTTTTCCATAAGAGCTATTATGGCATCTTCCGATGATCTACCCTGCCGAAATCCATATTGCATGTTATTCAGTATATCATGTTTATTCAGGTACTGAGCCATATTTTTATGATTTTTTCAAGTAATTTAGCTACCGAGGATATAAGAGAAATCGGCCTATAATTTGTGAGTTCTGTTTTACTGCCAGCTTTGTGTAATGGTTTGATTAGGGCTGTTTTTAAAGGTGATGGGATTTCGCCCTTAGACATTATTTGATTGAATATAAAACACAAAGGGCCAGATATATATGTAGCACATGTTTTCAAATTTTCATTTGTTATTCCATCGAGACCGGGAGCTTTATTACATTTTAGTTGTGAGATAATAGATTCAATTTCATATATATTAGTTGTAATTAAAAACATAGAATCTCTGACAGTGTGTATTAAGTCTGGTTCATTGTCGTCCCTCCGATTTATTTTGTTAGCATATATACTTCCAACATCTGAGAAAAAATCAACGAATTCATCTGCTATAATTTTTTTCTCTGTTATTTCTTTATTGTCCACTTTAATATTCAAATATTCAAATTATCAAAAGTTCTCAGACACAAATTTGTTTATTGTTTAGTTCAATGATCTATAGATAAAACCCAGTTTTTTAACAGAGTCTTTCGTTGATTTTATTCGGATTACACAGATTTCCAGAAATTATTTTTGTTCAAGAAAATAAAAGTTCTTTTCTTGACCTTTCACTCATAGTGTGATATTTCCGAGGACTTCCTTGATTCAGTTAGGCCCAAGATAAATTGGGAATGGATGTTATATCTGATTTGTTCCAATTTGGCCCACTGAATCTTTGAGCAAACTAAGCTTGTCGAGCTAATTCGATAAGAAAACGCAAAGAATAATTGGTAAAATTACATTGTTAATTTATCAAAGGTAATTATTTCACCTTCAAATGTCAAATACAACTACTTCTACCGACACCGCCAGCTATATATGATAATTTATGAATGATTTTTCTTCAAAACACTTTAGTTTATGTAGTTTATGAATATGAATGGAAATTTCTACGTTCTACAAAGTTGTTTTTTTATATCATATCGAAATTTCCAAATCCCTCCAAGTTTTAGATTTTCCGTGCTTTCCCTGGAATTTTCCCCAGTTTCCATGGGTGCTCGCGTGCAGAACATTTTTTTTCTCAAAGTACTCCTCAAGAATTGACTGTGTGCCAAAAATCATTTTCTATTGGATTTAGGGTCAGGTTAAAGCCCCTGGATCTTGTCATACATTGTAATGGAACTGAATAATATAAGTTCGAACGTCTAACAGAATCAATTGATGATTTATGGAAAAAAACCTCAGAAATATACTGAAACTATATAAAAATTATTGAGGAATTGTAGGGCATTACTGGGTATTACTCAGGAATTATAGGTATTACTGGTGCATTAGTGGTATTACTCGGGAATTAGAGGAACTAGTTGGGCATTAGTGGCATTACTTGGGTATTACTCGGGAATTACTTGGGTATAAGAGGAATTAGTTAGGATTTTCGAGAATTAGTTTACATAATTTCCTCAGCGGTTTCCCCCTCGAGGCAAATCTTCAAAAAATTGCGATATCTCTCTCCGTTTAATCTTTCCGGAATAAAGGATGGGCCTATAAAATAATCTTCAAGGATTCCTGCCCACACCTTGAGAGAAAACTAACTGTTCTTGGAACTCTTGGAAATGTGATTCCGGAATCACATGGGGGTTTTCCTCTGACCACAAATGATTATTGTGAAAATTGCGTACAGCGTTGCGTGATAAATTTGCTTCGTCGGTAAACAGGATTTGATTTTCAAATGAAGGATTTTGAATAAGGCGTTGGAGAAACCAACGACAGCAGTTGATACGTAACGGAAAGTCACGAGGGAGGAGTGCCTGAACTCTTTCCATACCAGAACCTGAGAAATTTTTAACGTCCGTGTTAGTTTTCTGGAGCTTGTTTCCGGGTGTTCTCTTACCAGGTTGAGAACTGCTTCCTCAGTTGATGGGGTTCTTACCGTCCGATGTGCACCCGACAGATGTCTAGCTTCCTCAAAACTTCCTGTTTCCCTTAACCGAGTGTGAAAAGGTTTTTGAAGTAGGAGTTCTGCGGTTCGGGTAACGCTCCTGATGCAAACGTCTAGCCTCATATACATTTCCGTTAGCAAGTCCGTATGTGAAATATATGTCAGGATACTATGCATTGGCAAAGTTTAATATTTTCAAAGAAATAATCGCACTAATAACAAATAAAACTAGTTAACTATGCGTCACGATATTATTTTTGACATGACAGTACAGAAAAATAAAACAATGGAATAAACTTACTAGCCTACTTGATACTTTTATTTTCAAAGAGTTCGCGAATCAATGAGATTGGATGCATCGATTAATTTAAATTAAAATATCTCGAAAACGGCTGCTTGTAGCGACTTTTCACAAGCATACCTTTTTCATGTAGAAATTATAGGGTAAGATATTTTTTTCTAGAAAATGTGACACACACATGCACGACAAAGTGACTCTCCAAAATAGACCAAGACCTGTAGGTGACGCCCCCTACACTTAGTGCCAAACTATGATCAAATTTGAATTTCTCATATTAAAAAGTCCCCTAATACAAATTTTCGTCCATATATCTACATAATTTAAAAAAATATTTGCGAAAAACCAAATTAGAAATAAATTTTCAACACCCTATACTCAAAACTGAAGGCCTTGCGGACCCATGTTTATATGAACTTTTTACCTTAAAAATAACTGAGGAATCGTCCTGTGAAATATCAGACACTTATTACATAACACCCTGTATAAGAAGACCTCATTAATTATGTATTATAGACACATTGAACATCTTTTATGAGTATGTTATTTAAATTCCCTAGGTAAATCTTTGTCATCCGTTTTTTGTAAATATTTAAACCTTTTCTTTCTAACTACTGTAAACCATTTTGATCATTCCATAAACAAACATATAGTTGCCATCTTTATAGCTTACTTGAAACATGTTAACTTTCATGGAACATGTATATACTGTATCAACTAGTTTAACTAAGTCATTCAACGTTTGATAACTCAAAAATGGTATTGGATTGGGGTAACATATGGTATATTTTTGAAACCAGGAAAAAACTAT
Organism: Chrysolina oricalcia; assembly: GCA_944452925.2. Lineage (NCBI taxonomy): Eukaryota > Metazoa > Arthropoda > Insecta > Coleoptera > Chrysomelidae > Chrysolina > Chrysolina oricalcia. The sequence goes on along the minus strand of OX101811.2, from coordinate 27,357,036 downwards.
CATTTCAAAAATTCATTGAAAAGGAAATTATCCCCCTGAAATCTGCACGCTACTGTATTCTTGATACCATCTTATCAAACTTCAGTCATAACCACACAACTTCTGCATGTAACTTTTTTTCTATTGGCAATAATAACGATGATAAGGGGAGGCTGATTTGTATTGATGATCCCTGTATATCTAGTTACGGCCCAGTACCATGCAAACGCTTCTTCAAGTGGAATTACTTCTACCAGTGTATGTCAAAACAGTTGTGAAAGTCATTGATGTTCAGTTTTATTTTAAAAGTTGCAATGGATTTTGAACAAGATTTCTACATTAGAAAAGTAGGTGTTTAAATATTTTCAGCAAAATCCGAAACAATAGCACATTTATTTTGTATACGTAGTGTCTATATTTTTTATCAGAAACTTTCGACTTCATCTGGTATAATTTAGACCTAAATGAATATCCCAAAAGAATATAATCTTCCAACAGACTCGATGAGATGAAAAATACTTGTTTTCATTAGCATCTGTACTTTCTTGATAGAAATCATTCGGAATTAATTAACGATCAAATTACTCACAGTTCAACTCGATAAACCAATTAGCAGGCCGGCGAATAAGGCGTGCTGGGAGAAATAACGCAATCATTCTCAGCAGAGAACGGAAGTTTATAAATGAAAATGAAAATATTTCAAACAGAAAGTGTAGCTCGTTCTAACCGGGCAATCAAATGCACAATTGATTTTGAACACGATTTTATCCTCTTGACTTGTACGTATGTATTTACAATAATAATAATAAATCGTCTTTTATTGAGTGAAGTTTAGTTTAACAACTATTCTCACACTTATGTATTGTGTCGTTAAAGCATGTTCTTTTAGTTTTTTAAACTATAATTTATTATTGATCAGTTACCTTGAATGGAATGAAATAAATAGTAATTTGAAATGGATTCCTCGGTACGTTGATCAATTGATACAACGAAGACTTTGAAAATGGAAAAACTGCACTCCAGAAAAGCGTTGCCAAATATCAACGAATATGAAATTCTAAATACTATTAGAATTACACAGTCATTAGCAAAAATGGGGAAACATAGCAAAAGAATGTGTAGCTTTCTTATACTGTTTGTCAATTGAATCAACTCACGGAGACTCCAAACTTTTTTACTAAACTACACCTTTTTCATATGTAATTCAGAAAGTATAACTTGTAATTCAGATTAGTAAAATGTAATTCAGAAAACGTAACTTGTAATTCAGAATTGTTAATTGTATTTCAGAAACCGTAACATGTAATTCAGATTAGTAAATTGTATTTCAGAAACCGTAACATGTAATTCAGATTAGCAAGTTGTATTTCAGAAAGTGTAACTTGAATTTCAGATTAGTGAATTGTTATTCAGAAAGCGTCAATTGTAATTCAGAAACCATCACTTGTAATTCAGAAACCATCAAAGATCTGACCGGTGTGAAAAGAGCGGCCAAAGATAGCAGCCGAAATTTCCGGAGACACCCCGGAGACACCAAAAGGGGGCTATTATGATAAATAATAACAAATATCTACAAAATAGAGTATGTGGACCTTTTGCATAACTTTACTGACGACAGGGTTGAAAGTGGGTGGGTGAATAATGCGGTTGTAGCGTAAAATGACTTCCGGCAAATTAAGGTATTGTAATAAAATAATTTCGCTTTTGTCAAAATGTTGCAAATCACTTCTCCTTTACTGTTTGATCAGAAAATTTGACTTCCCGAGAGAGCCAGGGGGTGCATTTAGCAACCCTTATCTTAAAAATTCGAAATATGAATGAAGTCGACGTGTGAGCACCAACAAACTCTGTCAAAATATTGCAAAACACTTCTCCTTTACTCCTTGATCAGAAAATTTGACTTCCCGAGGGAGCTAAGGGGTGTATTTAGCAACCCTTCTCTTAAAAATTTGAAATATGAATGAAGTCGACGTCGGAGCACCAACAAATTTTGTCAAAATATTGCAAAACACTTCTCCTGTACTGTTTGATCAGAAAATTCGACTTCCCGAGGAAGCCAAGGGGTGTATTTAGCAACCCTTCTCTTAAAAGTTTGAAATATGAATGAAGTCGACGTCGGAGCACCAACAAATTTTGTCAAAATATTGCAAAACACTTTTCCTGTACTGTTTGATCAGAAAATTCGACTTCCCGAGGAAGCCAAGGGGTGTATTTAGCAACCTTTCTCTTAAAAGTTCGAAATGTGAATGAAGTCGACGTCGGAGCACCAACAAATTTTGTCAAAATGTTGCACAACACTCCTCCTTTACTGTTTGATCAGGAAATTCGACTTCCCGAGGGAGGGCTGATTTTTCTAATTTAGAGGGGTGTGGAGGGGTAGTTTTTGATTCACAAATTATTTAACCCCATGGAACATATTCAGCAGGTTCACAATAGTTCAGTTCCGTCGAAAAACCTGGAGCGGTGGTTATACTTGAAGCGAAAAAAAAAAAGAAAAAAAAAAACTGTTGCTGGAAAAACCGTTGCTGCTTTCACACCCGTGGTCTTCATTAGTTTTGTTTGTTTGACTTGATTGATTTTTTGAGATATGCGTCAATATGCAATGAGGGCCTGTATAGATTTTGAGAAGGATCAGAAATTGAATAACGATTTCCCGGGCAATTTTCCGAAAACAAAAAAACACGAATAAAAACCTTACCGATGACTGAATTGAAATGTTTAATAGTGCATTAGATAGAGCTGGAAAATGCAAACAAATCATATCACTTGAAAATTTCCGAAAAAATGATTGGAAAGCTGAGGAAACATGAAAAATTTGAATAAAAAAAATTGAAATTTTTTTAAATTCGAAAAATCTCGGAAACGCTCAAAATTTTCCAAATTTATCAGGATATCTTTTTTGATTGCCTTCAGAGAATATACAAAAAATGTGAATGAATGTTTTTCCATAAAATCAATGTGCCGTGAAATATTCCAAAAAAACGGGGAATCGATAGATCTCCCAAACTATTGAAAAAAATCCAATTTTTTTTGCAGCAAATACCTTCTGACAAAATCTACCTACTCTTCAAATTTCAGTTTTTAGAATTCGTTAACAGAGCGGGGAATAAATAAAATCGAAAAAAAACGGGAAACAACGGGAAAAACGGGATTGTACTAACTGAGTACTACAAAAAACTACGTATGAATTTTTTTATATTACAAAAAAAATATATAAAATTTAACGACATTAGCACCTTCTGGCGGGCCTTTATCTTCTACCTAGTCTTCTGGCAATTTTTTCTCCCCTTATTTGCATAACATCTGATTATTCTGCCAATTTCCAGCCTTGCACCTTATGACTTATTTTACGTAAAAAAATGCATATTTAACCCTCTATCCTCGCGTTATTTTTCCGGGGTGCCTTCTGGCGGCCCATCTCACGCTACGTTGGTGACACCCGAACCTATAAATGCTAAAATTCACTTTGCACCGAGTTACCCGTATTTCTACGTAGTCAGCTCTCCGTTCTATTACGAATTGTTCTTGGTTTCTGAATTACAGTTGACACTTTCTGAATTACAACTCACGCTTTCTGATTAACAATTCACTAATCTGAATTACAAGTTACACAATCTGAAATACATTTTACTAATCTGAATTACATGTTACGGTTTCTGAATTACAATTTACTATTCTGAATTACAAATTATACTTTCTGAAATACATGTTATACTTTCTGAATTACAATTGAAAAAGGTGTAGTAGTAATTGAATATTGTATTCCAAATTGAAATTCTTATGACATTTTCAAAACTCAAAACTGACCTTTTATTTTCTTCTGTCACCTCTAGATTTTCTGTCGTGATAGTAAAGTGCCTATATCACATCAGTGATAGTCAGGCTCCTACATCACTCCCTCTCCAGTGACTAAGTTGCGATAAATATTTCAATCACTCAATATTTAAAACAAACACAAAAAAATAAGATTGTATCAAAAAATAACAATTTGATCTAAGTATCTACACCTTTTTCATATGTAATTCAGAAAGTATAACTTGTAATTCAGATTAGTAAAATGTAATTCAGAAAACGTAACTTGTATTTCAGAATTGTTAATTGTATTTCAGAAACCGTAACATGTAATTCAGATTAGCAAGATGTAATTCAGAAAGTGTAACTTGAATTTCAGATTAGTGAATTGTTATTCAGAAAGCGTCAATTGTAATTCAGAAACCATCACTTGTAATTCAGAAACCATCAAAGATCTGACCGGTGTGAAAAGAGCGGCCAAAGATAGCAGCCGAAATCTCCGGAGACACCAAAAGGGGGCTATTATGATAAATAATAACAAATATCTACAAAATAGAGTATGTGGACCTTTTGCATAACTTTACTGACGACAGGGTTGAAAGTGGGTGGGTGAATAATGCGGTTGTAGCGTAAAATGACTTCCGGCAAATTTAGGTATTGTAATAAAATAATTTCGCTTTTGGACTAGGGTTTGATATTTTGAATATGCAATTTTCGTAAAGTACTGAATAATGGGATTCAGGGTTGAAATTTTCAACCCTAAAATTTTGAATATTCATTTCAAATTGGTTCTAGCATACACAGATTTTGAATGTCAATTTTTTGTTGTAAAAGGACCATTCCGTTAGAGAGTTGACCTCCGTTGGGATCCCGTGGCGGATTTTTCAACCCTACTATCGGGGGAGCCAGGTGGTGCATTTAGCACTTATCTTAAAAATTCGACTTATGAGTGAAGTCGTCGTCGGAGTCAAAATGTTGCAAATCACTTCTCCTTTACTGTTTGATCAGAAAATTCGACTTCCCGTTTGAGAATTTTTCCACTTCGGAGGGTTGTTGAGGGTAGTTTCTGATTCACAAATTATTTCACCCGATAGAGTGTGTTCAGTAGGTGTAGAATAATTCATTTTTGTCAAAAAAAATCGAGCAACGGGTTTTTAAACTGTTTGAGGAATTTTCCACTTCGGAGGGTTGTTGAGGGTGGTTTTTGATTCACAAATTATTTTACCCCATAGAACGTGTACAGTAGCTGTAGAATAATTCATTTCCGCCAAAAAACATCGAGCAACGAGTTTATAAACTGTTTCAGGATATTTCAACTTCAAAGGGTTGTTGAGGGGTAGTTTTTGATTCACAAATTATTTCACCCTACAGAGCGTGTTCAGTAGCTGTAGAATAATGTATTTCCGTCAAAATACCTCGAGCAACGGGTAATTCAACTGTTTCAAGATTTTTCTAATTTAGAGGGGTGTGGAGGGGTAGTTTTTGATTCACAAATTATTTAACCAAATGGAACATATTCAGCAGGTTCACAATAGTTCATTTCCGTCGAAAAACCTAGAGCAATGGTTATACTTGAAGCGAAAAAAAAAAGAAAAAAAAACCGTTGCTGGAAAAACCGTTGCTGCTTTCACACCCGTGGTCTTTATTAGTTTTTCATAAATTCAATGAGAAAGGTTCAGGGTTTTGTTTGTTTGACTTGATTGATTTTTTGAGATATGCGTCAATATGCAATGAGGGTCTGTATAGATTTTGAGAAGGATCGGAAATTGCATAACGATTTCCCGGGCAATTTTCGGAAAAGAAAAAAACACGAATAAAAACCGTACCGATGACTGAAATGAAATTTTCAATAGTGAAATGGATAGAGCTGGAAAATGCAAACAAATCGTGTCACTTGAAAATTTCCGTAAAAATGATTGGAAAACTGAGGAAACTAGAAAAATATGAATAAAAAAATTGAATTTTTTTTAAATTTGAAATATCTCGGAAACGCTCAAAATTTTCAAAATTTATCAGGAAATCTTTTTTGATTGCCTTCAGAAAATGTACAAAAAATGTGAATGAATTTTTTCCATAAAATCAATGTACCGTGAAATAATCCAAAAAACCGGGGAATCGATAGATCTCCCAAACTATTGAAAAAATCCAAATTGTTTTTTTGCAGCAAATACCTTTTTACAAAATCTACCTACTCTTCAAATTTCAGTTTTTAGAATTCATTAACAGAACGGGGAAAAAATAAAATCGAAAAAAAAACGGGACTTTGAAACTTTTTTTATAAAAGCATCAAAATCTAAAAACTAAACGAGATATCGAAAAGTTTGTACGAACAATTTCATTGTAGTAACTCAGTACTACAAAAAACTACGTATGAATTTTTTTTATATTTAAAAAAAATATATAAAATTTCACGACATTAGTGCCTTCTGGCCGGCCTTTATCTTCCACCTAGTCTTCTGGCAATTTTTTCTCCCCTTATTTGTATAACATCCGATTATTCTGCCAATTTCCAGCCTTGCACCTTATGACTTATTTTACGTAAAAAAATGCATATTTAACCCTCTACACTCGCGTTATTCTTCCGGGGTGCCTTCTGGTGGCCTGTCTCACGCTACGTTGGTGACACCCAAACCTATAAATGCTAAATTTCACTTTGCACCGAGTCACCCGTATGTCTACGTAGTCAGCTCTCGGTCTAATACGGGTTGTTCTTGGTTTCTGAATTACAGTTGACACTTTCTGAATTACAACTCACGCTTTCTGAATTACATGTCACACTTTCTGATTAACAATTCACCAATCTGAATTACAAGTTACACAATCTGAAATACAACTTACTAATCTGAATTACATGTTACGATTTCTGAAATACAATTTACTAATCTGAATTACATGTTACGGTTTCTGAATTACAATTTACTATTCTGAATTACAAATTATACTTTCTGAAATACATGTTATACTTTCTGAATTACAATTGAAAAAGGTGTAGTTGGAAACTTCACAGTTCAACCACTGCGTGTACGTTTCGCTGTTGGTAAATTATTTACATCACTAGGAACTATGGGGTCCATAGGATTCGGAGGTAGAGAGGGTGGAGCGTTAGTCTTCATACAAGAGGATGGCTGAACAGAACAATCATTCGTATTCCTCAGGAGACATCAAAAGGAACGCTGGTTTGATGCGATCCAAAGAGATGATCACTTCTTTAATCTTGATCAGCAATGTGAAAAACTTATCTTGTCTTGTCAATACTTTGAAAAGTCTATCGCGGGCTGGTTCTAACGATTTCTTGACTCTGTCTATCCTCACAAACACGTACGAACAGGTTGCCAAATCCTTGTGAACAAAAATATTCCTTCTCTCCTTTTGATTGACTGGAACCGGTTTCAGCTGACTCATGATTTCTTGTAGATTTGTCACGAAGGTTTCCACGTCGTCTGTTCGACTGGCTTCTTGTCCAAGGAATTCACCGGGAAGTTTTATTGTTGTTCCATAAACCATCTGGACAATGGAAACTCCACTTTCTGGGTTGAACGCTGCTCGTAATCCCAGCAAGATGGTTGGTAGACTTTTCGAACATTTGAGAGAGCCACTCGCTCGAAGGGCTGCTTTCAAAGTACGATGCAATCAATCTCTCTACTTTTCCGTTACTTTGCGTATGATATGGTGTTGTTCGTTACAACGTGTTCGATGCCGCACAGTGTACTGAGGTGATTGAATAAAGAAGCTTCGAATTGTAGTCCTTGGTAGGTAGTTATGATGATGGAACACCAAAACGCACTATCCAATGTTCATATACTGTTCGTGCAACTGTTTCAGCAGTAATATCTGATAATGGTATTACTTCCTTCCAGTTTGTGAAACGGTCAATTATCGATAACAAATAAGTATTTCCATCTGAAGGTGGCAGTGGTCCAACGATATCGATATGGACGTTGGCAAATCGGTCGTTAGGTTCCATGAACTTTCCAATTGGTGTTGAAGTATGGCGATTAATTTTCGATTTTTGACACGCTTCACAGGCTTTTGCCCATGTACTGAATTTTTTTTTAATCTAGCTAAATGAAACGAGAAACCATTTGTTTCACTGTTGACTTAGTTCCAGGATGATTCAAACCATGAATTTGATCGAAGAATGTCCAACAAAATGATTTAGGTATGAAGGGACGAATAGCCTTTGTAGATATGTCAGAGAGAGATATGTTCAGAGCTTCAGCCAATCCGTCCATGTCAATGGTGTTGATAATTTCAATACGGGAAAGTCAGCAACCACATTGTCTTTACCACTGATATGTCTGATATCTGTGGAAAATTCTGAAATGTACTGCAAGCGGCGAAGTTGGAGTGGGGAAGCTTTTTAATTTTTCTGTTTCAATGCATACTTACAATAAAGGGCGATGGTCAGTATAGATCGAAAATTGTCTACCTTCAAGCATGTATTTGAAATGTTTCACAGATTGATACATTCCAAATAATTTTCGATCATAAGTACTATAATTCTGTTCGGATGGTTTCAATTTTCATGAAAAGAATGCCAACGGTTTGCATTCCTTATTCTCAAGTTGTTGAATTACACTTCCTATGGCGTAGTCACTAGCGTCAACGACTAATGCCAAAGGCAGGTTTGGACTTGGGTAAGTAAGCATGGTGGATTCTGCTAAGTCAGGTTTACATTTTTCGAACTGTTCTATGACATCTGAAGTCCAAGGAATTTCTCGATGTATTCGTGAAGAAGAGCTTGTGTTTTCGATGCATCTGGAATATATTTTCTATAAAAATTGATCATGCCAAGAAATCTTCGTAGTCCAGCAATAGTTTCACGACATTTATAATCAAGAATAGCTTGAACCCTATCAGGTAATGGCTCGGAACTGTTAGGTGTGATAAGGTATCCCAAAAACTGTATTTCTTGTAATCCAAATTATGATTTTGATGCATTAATACGAATACCATATATTTCAAGTCGCTCAAAAACAATTTTGAGGTGCATTAGGTGTTCTTATGATACAATCGTCGAGATATGGAAAAAAAATCGAGATCACGGAACATCTCGTTAAAAAATCTTTGGAATGTGCTTGGTGCGTTTCGTAGGCCAAACGGCATGACGTTGAATTCAAACATGCCAAATGGCGTTGAGATTGCAGTTATAAAAAAAAAATTGCTATTTCCTTCAACCGATTGCACCCCTATGCGCAACCCTCGGAAGTCTTCTAGAGACTTGTGTGCGCTAGGGAAGACGCAGCTCTTATCTTTTAACGTGTGATGCCATGCACGAGACTATGCGAGGCTTTGAACCCTCGACCCTTCGCTCCAAATGCGAACGCTCTACCACCACGGCCATCACGGCAGTCTTTGGCTTGTCTTATTCCGCGACAGGTATTTGAAAATATGCTTCCTAGCGAAATGTGTTGAAAATCTTCTATTGGTATTGGTATTGGATATATATCAGGAACAGTTTGGTCATTGAGGCGGCGGAAATCTCCGCAGGGACGTAATGTACCATCTTCCTTGGAAGCTAGGTGGAGCGGAGTTGACCATTGGGACTTTGAAGGTTGGATTATTTCGTGATTTAACATGAATAGAAATTCCTCCTTGGCTATAGCAAGCTTTTTCGAATCAAGTGACAAAACTGACTTTCTATTTTCTTCCGTCACCTCTAGATTTTCTGTCGTGATAGTAAAGTGCCTATATCACATCAGTGATAGGTCAGGCCTCTACAGAATGCTAACTTTCACAAAAGTTGTATTTTAGTGCTCAATGAAACAATAAAATTTTGCGCCCTAGGAGAAAAGAGTAGCAGAATTACGAAAAAAAAAAAAAGAAAATATCACCATTTATCATTTCCCAAGAATGCGACAATTTCCAAGTTTCGCACCAGAGCAAATACGTTCTTTACCTATTCATAATTTTGTCAATAAGTCGGCCGAAAAAATCTAAGAGAGTGGCAAATGCAAAGAAACGTTTCTCTTTATGTCATCAGTCTCGCCGAAACATTGCCACCTCTGCCAATGACGGCAACATATTTTTTAGTTTATATTACACTAAAGAATTTTCTATGCAACCTGAATTGATTATGAAATTATTGCAAACGTTTTTTCAGTTGGTCGGGAATGTAAGTAATAATTTCCTAAAACACATAAAATTCGCCACCACCACATTAGGACAAGAGGATTGTTCCGAATTCTTGGGGTTCTTGTTGAATACCCTTCGTGAACAGGAAAATAACAAAATCAATACTCCTGACCGCTCTGGATTTAATGATTCCGTACAGTCGATTTCGTCTTGTGTTTGTAGATCTTTCGCTAGAAAAATCCTCACTAGTTTACGTTTTAGTACATCTTCAAGAGGTAGCAAAATCGTATGTGATGTTCTGGAACTTCAATTAGCATTTCCCGATATGACTGATAACCGGTCCGTGCAAAGCTGGTGATGATCAACTGTACTGCCAAATATGCGACAAACTAACTGACAGTTATAACACAACAAGTATAGCTGAGGCACCAGTCAATCTAATAATAACACGGATGCTCTTCAAACACGACTCACCAAACTCCTACGAAGACTCGAAATAGATAAACACCTCGATCTAAATGACCACTATAATAATCTTTATGCAGTCATTGTTCGTTATGGTTCAGACATAGAATTTGGTCATTATTACGCATTGGCCAAAGACAAAACGGACTATAAGTTTGACGATAGTTGTGTCAATAAATATTCTGACGATATATTGAATTTATTGGAGCCTCTGGAGATACCCTACATTTTATTTTATAAGAGAGGAGACATTGGCAGATCTTCAGATGATGTGGTACAGCAGGTTTTGCTGGGTTTTCCTTCAGCTGAAGAAGCAAATGCGCAAATGGAATAAATTTTTGTTGTTGTTTTATAATTTGTATTACCTATTAATATTTTTGTGATAATTCAATTAATATATTTTAAGTTTAACCTAATTAATCTAATTTCCTAGAGTCGCTAGGGAACAGGACCCCCACATCATTCTGTGGGCCCTGTTGCTAGAAGTCATGATAGGCCCTCCCTTAGCACCAAGGATTAAACGGAGCGAGGGAATGTATGGACATTATCGATTATGGAATCAGACGGTGAAATGCCGGGTGATAGTTCGTTACCTGCCATTCGATTCAGTAAAAGGCCGCAGTCAGTAATTCCCAAAATGGAGGACTAGGAGCGGATCGGGCACCGCCTGATTCCCACTAAGGGGATCATCTTGTACACAGATGGTTCCAAGATGGGTAAGACAGCCGGCGCCAGGGTATACGGGCAATTTCCGAAAGCGGAACTCTATTACGTTTTAGAAACTTTTACTATTGTATTTCAGGCAGAAATATTTAATTTACTCGCCTGTGTAAGAGAAAATCTTAACAGAGGCTACCGCTGCCAGCAAATCACAATATGCACTGACAGCCAAGCGGCGATCAAGGCTCGCACATCATAGAGTCACTTCGTTGCTGGTGTCTGAATACATCGATGATCTGCAAAGGCTATCTGCTGCCAATAGAGTAAAGCTACTTTGGGTCCCTGGAAATACCGGAGTCCCTGGAAACGAACAGGCTGATTATTTGGCCAGACAAGGTGCTAAAAGCCCAACGATTGATCCAGAACCTATCCTAGGAATTTCTAGATCATGGTGCGTCTCAACCATGAAGGAAATCCTGGAAATAAAATTCCAGGATACATGAAAAGATGCACCGGGCATGAGGCAATCGAAACTCCACACTACTGGGAGGGCCAAGACTCTGCTCACACTAAGCAGAAAGGAAATCAGATTAGTGACAGGGCTCCTGACGGGACACTACCATCCCAACAAGCACCTCAACATTTTAGGTATCACGGATGATACCGAACAAAATTGTTGGCATATTATGTATACTGGTTTAGTTGTATTAATGTTTAACATCATCACAATATTTTTTGAATACATATTAAACCAAGTTTTGAGTGTTTATTTTGAGTGATGGAAATTGAATAATTTAATTAACTTTATTTATAAAACTATCTTCTTGAATTAATAACCACACAGGTAAAATGATAACTTCAATAGTTAATTGATTACCTTATAGGACTAGTTATAGGACTAGTTATAGGACTAATGCATTTAAATGTATTTATAATAATATTATACCTGTTCAGAACACATCCCATGTTTCCTATGTTTGTTATCATTGAGAAACAGCAATATATTAAAGAAGACTTTTAGGAAAAAAATTAAGTAAACAAATGTATGTTTATTAATCAACAATTTTAATGAAGGAAAATCAAATTAGTATTTCAGTGTTCTGCACTGTCAACAAAGTGTTGAGTACGATTGTGGTGATTTTTGTAATTTTTTTTCCTTTGCGTAGCAACGGTAGCACCGGTCATATGGAGGGCATGCTAGGGAATTAGCACTGATAATTATTGAGATAGAGTCTACCACAGTTAAAAAAAGAACAATTGTGTTTCCTGAACAGTATTTGGCTCTTGCGTAAAAACTATTTTTTTCATTCCTATTATACAGGGTGTAAACTAAATGTAAGCTAATGATTAATTTCAGGTGGTGATTCCTTGTTATACTTTATGAAGAAAAGTTCATATAAACATGTGTCCTAGCTTTGTTTGTTGTCAATTGACGGTGTGTCAAAGTTTTAATAAATAATCAGCTATTAATTAATTACTCAAAGGTATTTTCGCCGATTTTCATGAAACCTAGTATGTTTATTAGCAGTTACAGTTAGATTTCAAATTATAGGTAGATTGATAATAATTATGATAATATGATAATTATGATAATAATTATGGTAAAATCCCAGATAACATCGATCTGCCTATCGGCCGACTATGTGAAATTACGACACTTGAAAGAAGTGCTTCAGGAGTACTTCAGAAGTGACTTTTATAAACCAGTATCCAATTTAGTATTTGCAGTTTGTGGTGAGATACTTGACAAGCGCTTTCAAAACTTATTTCCCAAATATACATTATAGAGTGTTAATCCGTTGCTGGCTAAGTGCCCCGTTGATACCATATTTGGAGACTGCGCACTGACATCTTCCAATGTTCTGTGACGTGTATTCCGCAGGTGGCCATATTGGATATTTTGTTGTTTGTCATGTTTGGTTCACTGCGATGCTGTGTGTAGTGTATAATCCAATCTCTCTTATGGTTATTGGTGCAGTTTATGGGGTTTATCCTTTCCACCTTTATTTCAAAAACTGGGGTAAGTACAACAATTGAGTTACATTAGATTTAATTCCTAGTGTATAAATCAAATATGGTCGAAACAAAAGTTCTGCAATCAAGAAAACATACTAGTTGAAATAAGGAATTGTGACTGACTGCACATTGATCAAAACGTGAGTAACGTGAAGTAAACATCTTATTTCAATGTCCAATTTCTTGATATGTTGCACAAGCAACCTATAATTTATGAATAAGTGATATGTATAAAGTTTTCTGCATTATGACAAAAATTATTATCTACCCAATTTCTGAATACAGTATGGTATCATAAAATATTGTTATTCAGAAAAATATACCTGCGATTGAGTAGTAAACAGAGAAAACGAAATATTCAAAAGAATGTTTCGCACCATTGAGATTTTATAACTGGAAAATATCTGTGTTGTGAAATATCGGATTTTCAAATGTTGAGTAGTTTATAATAGCTGCTTTTGCTTTACAGGTTTACTGCTACTCCCAAAGTTGAAAATACTGATGGTGATGTTTTTCAAATTTTGACTCTAATGTAGAAATGAGTATATAACTCTTGGGAGATTTTCTATAAAACAAGAACTCATTCTCAGCTGGGCAATGAGAAGTTTGCCTTCATGGTAAGATATTACCATTCACATAATTGCTACCTTTTTTGTACAATCTCTGAATTTGTTACCAAATCATTTTTAGTATTATTGAAGGCAGTGTGTGGAAAAAATTCAGTTGACACTACAGGTAGGAAGTTAAACCAAATACAATTGACTTGGCTGTCAGTAACAATTGGACAAGAAGAAATAATGAAAATAACTTCAGTTATTTACTGGCCAATATAAAAAAACTTATTGGGTAAGAATATTTTTTCATGTTTTTGTTAGCTTAAGTCAGGTAGTGGCGGTAGTGCCATTGTATACTTGCATATTTCATAAATATTTAGCTGTATGTTTGTTCAATCAACAATAAGAGATTGAAATAATTTCTTAATTTGATTATTCTACCATTTTTTGTTGTGGAAATGGATGATGACTATTTTGATTTTAGTTTCAGTGAGGAGAACCCATTATCTTAAAATACCACTCAACAACAGATATAAGATACCACCAGATTATTTTTACGGAATGCATCAGGTAGAGTCGGAGGAAGGTATAGAAGGAAGAATCTAGAAAATTATTAAAATCATGACTTACACAGAAAGAAAAATTGGCCTGTAGACAAGGAAAAAAGTGATTGATTCAACGTTTTCTATGATTCATTTTCAACCGATGCTTCTTCTGCTCGGTTCAATGTAGCACTAGTGATTGAGTCGTGGAGAGCTTAGAGGGACATTGTTTTAATGAAACTGGATGATATATTTACTCTTTTACTCTAGATTGCTACAATAAATCATATGTTGGAGCCAATCAACGCTAATGATAGAATTAATCCATCGAACCATTGATTTTCAATAGTATAACATTGAATATCCTGGAATATCGAACAAATGTGATGATCAATACAAGGTTTTTGATATTGAAATGATTAAAGCTGTTTTTTGCCCCAATCTCTTCTGTACATCAATTCTATCATGCTGATATTAATATCAACCATGAATGTAGCCATCATTAAGATGAATTGTTAAATCATTACAATGAAAAATATTTTCTGTCCAATCTCTTCTAAACATCAGTTCTATCATTCAGACATTGATATGAACCATGGGTTCATTGAATGTAGACATCACCACGATGAATTGTTACATCATAATGATGATGATATTATTAAATTATCATTGAATATACTTTGATAACGTGCACGAGTATTACCCTAACCACACTTCAACATCTAATATATACGCATTCCAATTACCAAGTTCATCATCAGTATCTAAACTATAAGGTGTTCACTGATGAGGATAATTCAGTTATCGAAACATAGGTATTATAGAGCAAGATAAGTAAAGGAGTTACTCATGAAATGTATCATGATACCACACCTCTTCTTCCATTCTTCTTGAATAACACCTGGTGTCTACCTCATTCCCTCCAGAGGGTTTATATTTTCTCAAATCCATCATTGATAGTAATAATAAATATGATGATAAATATAAACTGGATTTCAAACCAACATACCAGCCGTTTTGGAAACATCATTGGGCATTTTATTTCTATAATATTTTTCAACTATTGAAATTTTGTTTTGTCAAAGATATATTTCAATGATTTTTTTTAAGGTTGTAGACTATGTAGTAACTTGATTACTTGTACTTCGGACTTCCATCGCCTTAATGGTTGAAAGATTTCTACTTTTTTCAATTTTTCACTACGTTTCAATAATTGCTTGAATCTGCAATCGTCTTCAGGTGAATATATTTCAATGACTATAACAGTCATAAAAAATACCTGATAGTTAATTGATTGGGGAGAAAATGAGTAAAACACAAAAGATGATTTTTCTGCTTTATTTTTCAATCAGTTCTTGACATAGAACATGCACTTTTGAAAAGTTTGAGGAAGGTTTAATTTTGAAAAAGTGACTTTCAATGAAGTTCCAAAACATTCTACTCTCTGCCGGGTAATCTTAATTGAATAGATAAAACAGCTTGAAACAACTGCCCTAATTATGTTAAAAAATTTGAATTTTATTTCATCAAAATACAACCCAATATCTGTTACTCTAAAAATGTCTTCGCCTACGGCAAAAATAAATGATTGAATTGCAGTTTTCTTCTGTTTTAAAGCCAATATCTTTTCTTCTTTGTCTTTGGCTGTTTTTCCTAGACACAAAAAAGATTCTTGAGAATCTCTTATGGTGAATTTTATAGTTTGGTTCCTTCCAGTACAATCTTTCTTCACTATTTTGTTTGTTGGAACAAAATAGTCATGAAGGCACCATAATATTGCAGCATCACGGCTATCTGAAAAAATGGTTCTTCCAATATATAAATACAATTATGTAGAATACTTTCGGAAGAAAAAATCATTTATTCAATAATTTTTTTCATCTCACTGGGGTATTAAATGTAAACAAATGTGAAGGTTTAGCATCAAGTGCTTGTCACATTGCCTTCCGTGCTTTCTTGGATATTTATGTTTATGATTGGGAATAAATTTTCAAATTCATTTGATGACTTAATTTTATAATGTGGTTCCTATCCCCACTTACAATAATTTTAATATGTCAAATTTTATAAGGAAAAATGTTCATGTTTTATAACCTCACTTTTCGTAAGTAGAATAGTAGTTTACCTAACAAGTGCGGAAAGTAATACTTTTCCGCACGCGATTGCAGATGTCCGAACGACGCGTTAGCGGAGTTCGGCCAGAAATCGCGTGCGGAAAAGACACTTTACGCTCGTGTTAGGTACACTAGTTTTTCTACTAGCGAAAAAAACACCCAAAAGTTAAAATAAAGAACATTTATTATCAAATATATATTAAACTATACAACCATACTTGGTAGTCTTTCTATTTTAACCTTCTGCGAAGCAATATTTAAATGTCAGTATAATCCGCAAAAACTAAATAAATCTACTTTTCCGCACTAAAATGTTTTTCCGCACTAAAAAGAGTGCAAAATTTATTGATTTTATAAACTCATTCAATCATTTAATTTTTTGTGTCAAGACGTAATCGTCAGAGCATTTCCCAAAATTGTACAAATATTACAAAATTGTAAACATTAATAAGAATAAATTTACTCTGAAGGTATTCTTTTTCAAATAGGTACTTAAAAGTTTTTCATTCGCAATGAATAATGATTACACTTAAGATTTTTGAGATTCAAGATACTTAAGTAAGTATGTTGAAGCTGAAAAACTGATTGCCATTTGATAAAAAAAAGAGATCTGCCCATAAAACAGCGCAACCATTCAACTCCCTAGAAAATTATGAACAAAATCAACTTCTGTTTTCTTAAGAGAGATAGGAAATACCGTGTATTAAGTATATTTCTATGGGAAGACCGCGCCACTGACGCTGTTTAGAAATTATGGAAGTTTGAAATCCAACAACTTAGGTATCGGTAATTCATGATACCTAATGTAGCTCATAATTTCCATTCCCTATATTTCTTGGAATAATATCTCAGTCTGATCACTTCATTTCAGGGAATTATCTACGTTTCAAATACATATGTCTACATGGATAGGTAGGTAGTATTTATTTTCTTTTGTGAAACCTAACCTAACAAAATACAAGCTTTCTGGGATGAAACTTATTTCAGTTCAAATAATATAACAAGAACTCGTCAAATTAGATGTCTTACCTATTTGTCAAAAAAACTACACAAAAACTACACAGTCACAATAAATATCTTCGATTTCTTCCTTCTTTCAATGGTTTTATGACAAAATTTGCGGGTAAACAGAAAGACACAGCGTCAGGGCACGCCGGTCCCGGTGCATACCTTATCTGGAAGTGGTAAGTTGCAATGCGAATCAAGGAACTGAGCATTATGGTTATACTTTTGGGATTGGCTTGATGTTTTGGTGATTAGTTGCGAAAACAACTATGTTTAATATTTGTATTCATATATATTGTGCCAATGTAGACGGGATATTAGATTTACATCAGTAAATTGATGCAGTTGTGCACTGATCTTAGAATAGGTTGGGTTTACGTTGAAGATTTCGCATGATTGTGTTACCAAATTTCAACATTGATCAACAATGAAATTAATTATTGAGAACGATACTAATGTTGATGATACTAAGGACACTAGTAATTAAATAATGAGAGTTTATAATCAATTTGTTGATTGTGCCCATGAAAATGTCCTTGTTACGATATAGTTTCCGACAATCAAATTGATGATCACTAATTGATCTTGTAAAGGAATGTGGTTGTTGAAAAATCCATACCCTCTGATTGGGATAATGAAAATTGCCTTGTAGCAATGATTTTTTCGTTAATCACAGGTGGTGTTTGATACTAGGTCCAATTTTATTTTCTGTGTAGGATTATTAATGGGAGTTGACATCAGGAGTGATAAGGTTTTTTTTCCTGATCTGCAGGACTTCAAGAAAGCAACAGATATTGAAATCAATTCATTGTTGTGTTCATGGGCCTATCATTTTCAACTGTTTCTATCAAAACTCAACAATACATTTGTGCATAAAATTAAATAGAATCTCAAAAAAATATGCTGTATAAAAAATCAAGAAAATATGTTGTATCTGAAAAAAAGATCATTCATCAACTTTTTGAACTTTGATGGTGATTAACTGATTTTTATTTGACGGCATTATAAGAAAGTTGTATTTTCATTTATTTATTCTGAAAAAATATGAAACTTAGAGAAAAACAATGGCGTACAGTGATTTTTACGATAAAAATATCAATCAGGTAACCATTTGTCATTTATAATTTTAAATTTAATTCCATGAAAAGAAGCTCCTTCCTTGCTACTGCTAATAACCACATCAGGTTTCATCAAAATCGACAAAACGACTTATGAGTAATTGATGAAATACCGATTTTTAAATGAAACTTTGACACCCTGTATCTCGGAAACGTTTATAGAAAATTTTCTTCATAAAATATGACAAGGAATCATCACCTGAAATTGATGACTTTATTTAGTATACACCCTGTATAAAAAATTAGCAAAATGAATTAGACTGATGTCAATCAACTATTATTACAAGGACTCCGTGGCGCAACGGTAGCGCGTCTGACTCCAGATCAGAAGGTTGCGTGTTCAAATCACGTCGGGGTCAATTTTTTTTTCGTATTTTCTTAGACCAACTCGTGAATTGTTGAAATATATTTACAACAATTTTTAGAGCCAACCGCCTACTTGTATGAATAGAAGTTTACTAAATTTAAATTAACTATAATATAGAATTTGTTCCATCGTTCGAACGAAACAGAACATTTCAAATTAAAATTTTATTGAAGTGAATAAAATTCATGAACACGAAACAAGAAAAGCTAATTTTTCAGCCTGAGCAATTTCAGAAGTTACTTTGGAAAAAAATATATATATCATGATGGTGAAGTGATGTTCAATTCACTCCCGAATGAAAAAAAAAATAAAAAATTAATAAAAAAGCGTAAACTTGAATGAGAACATATTTTCTTTGTTAATCATCAAATGATATTCATTTATCCATAACTTATTTTTTTTCAGCCAGTATTTTATGTTTCATCAGTCTAACTATTCTGAATTCAATCGACATGGACAGCTTTTTTTAAAAATTGATTTATTAATTTTAACTGTATTAATTTTATTATATTATTTCTTTTTTTACTCCCGTACTATAATAATACACTTTTACACTTATATGCCCATAACCCGTATGATACAAATTTTTTTATTGGTGCCCCATTTTACCTATTTCAAGCACGCCCCAGCGTGTTTAAATCGAACTTTCAAAAACGCGCGTTGTTTAAAGTTACCATGGTAACATCAACAACTCAAGACACATAAAGTCTAAATGAAAACTTTTGATTACTGATCTGACAGTAGTAACTTGTAACGTCAAATAAACAACGCGTTCATTCATATCTGTTACCTTTTGCTTTCCCATCCATTTGATGAACTTGTCATTCCTTTTTTTATGCGCATCATTAGATTTTTTCCATATTACCCGTGCTTCTGCTCTACCATTCAAAGAATTGATGTTATAATTCATTTTCAGACACTACAGTGACAAAAATTAATGTTTGATGACATATTTGCAAATTTATCGGTTTTTCTCATTTCCGTGACAACGAAAGGTATACTGATGTCACATCACGAATCCAACCATTTTACATTATCAGTTCGTATTAACATTTTTTGTAATAATAATACCACTGTTTATGATTTCGAATTGCACCAATAAAAAAAAATCCGCCTTCGTGCTCAAAAAATCGCGCGTGTTTGAAAGACCTTTTTATCCACTTATACTTTAATATACTATTTCCGACGGCCACAAGCGAAAATAACAAATAGCACACTATTCAGTTAATTCGAAAATAACAAATATCACCCTACAGATGAAAAGTTAAATAACTCTCTAGAGTGATATGTATATTTATTAACACCTTGACTGCCAAGAAATTCATACTGACTTACCCATGGTGCAACAGAAAACGGGTACCGTGTGACAATGATATACAGGGTGGGTCACGGTCGATGGTACCTTAGACGTTTACGGAGAACGGGACATAGGATCATTCTGAAAATTTGGTTTCTCAAGTAGTTGCTCTTGGTCTATCGATCTAAAATATTTTCAGCAATGCAGCGTTGCCGCTTATACCAGAAAGTAGCAGCATCTTTGTTATTTCAAATGGGTCACCCTGTATATTACCGCATTTTTGAACTTGTCATTCTTTTCTGATTATTTCTGCCCCATACTCCCCTATACCTATCTCTAACAGTTTTTGAGATATTGGTTATTTTCCATTTTTTTTGTCCAAAACATAGCTCGAATTGAATGTTTATTTCTGCGGTGTTTGAATTCTTAGGAAGTTGCAATTTTGTGTTTAGTTCATCAAGATCATGTACATTGATTCTGTATAGAGAAGTTTGTTCTGCGTTATACAGGGTCGTTCAAAATTCATGATCTTACTGATAGATACGAAAAGGGTTGAAAGTGCGTTTTTTTTAATGGAACATCCTGTATATTATGAAATATCCTGAAAGATGACTAAATTCCCTTCGAACTAATATATCATGTTCCTATACCTAAATAGCCAGAATTCCGAGATAATAGCAATTTTCACTTGTAATCTCCCAAGTGCTTGAATTATTGCCGGAAATTTTTCGAGTACATGAATTTTTAAAGAAAATTCATGTACGAGATAAAATTACGGCAATTAATTCAAGCACGAGGGGGATTCGGTAAGAAAATTTCACACCGAGAAATGATAATCATCCAACAATTCATAAGAAATAACTAACGATGGTTTCCCCTGAACTATTTATAACCACTGAAATATTGATATGTAAAATACTTAACAAAATTTTCATCAATAAATGTTTGACATGTGACATTTGACATGTGACAAGTTGATATTTTCCTTTAATGTACAAATGGAGGTCTAGTTTTCATATGAAAGGAGATAATTATGTATTTACTAGATATTTGGAATGTGTCTGAAAATATTTTCTCCACGATAATTGCGGCCTATGAGTCGCTAGGTCGATGGTTCAATCTACGATAGGAACATAACTTTTCAATTTTTTTTGTTCCAAATTTAAACACATTTATAGATGAAAATTTTGTTAAGTTTTTTACATATCAATATTTCAGTGGTTATAAATAGTTCAGGTGAAACCATCGTTAGTTATTTCTTATGAATTGTTGGATGATTTTCATTTCTCGGTGTGAAATTTTCAAAGAAAATTCATGTACTCGAAAAATTTCCGGCAATAATTCAAGCACTTGGGAGATTACAAGTGAAAATTGCTATTATTTTGGAATTCTGGCTATTTAGGTATTGGAACATGATATATCAATTCGAAGGGAATTTAGTCATCTTTCAGGATATATCATAATATACAGGATGTTCCATTTAAAAAAACGCACTTTCAACCCTTTTTGTATCTAGCAGTAAGATCATGAATTTTGAACGACTCTGTATAACGCAGAACAAACTCCTCTATTCAGAATCAATGTACATGATCTTGATGAAATAAACACAAAATTGCAACTTCCTAAGAATCCAAATACCGCAGAAATAAACATTCAATTCGAGCTATGTTTTGGATAAAAAATATGGAAAATAACCAATATCTCAAAAACCGTTAGAGATAGGTATAGGAGAGTATGAGGCAGAAATAATCAGAAAAGAATGACAAGTTCAAAAATGCGGTAATATACAGGGTGACCCATTTGAAATAACAAAGATGCTGCTACTTTCTGGTATAAGCGGCAACGCTGCATTGCTGAAAATATTTTAGATCGATAGACCAAGAGCAACTACTTTAGAGACCAAATTTTCAGAATGATCCTATGCCCCGTTCTTCGTAAACGTCTAAGGTACCATCGACCGTGACCCACCTTGTATAAGATTAGCCTACCATTCAGTTATCGCTCCATATAGAGATTTCCAATTTGAAGTAGAGATATGTGATTGAAATATATGAAACTTTATTGAAACTTTTCTGAAATAATCCTACAGGACGAGTCAGAAGTGCTGACAACTTTTTTATAGAAAATTGTACCTTGTCTATTTTCATCAGCTTAACAATTTTTCAGGAATACTCATCACAAAAATGTATGGTTTGTTAAGATTCGTCCACTAGATGGACAATTCAAATGTAGTGAGTGGGGTGTTGAAATGGATTCAAACACATATTCCTGTCTTTTCAGTCCAAAATAATAATAACAATAAATACAAAGTATTATTTATTTACTGCCAAATATGAAGAATAATAGTTCACAAAAACAATAAAATTCAAAACGTAAATAAATTATTACCCGGTAATCAGAACTGACTTCTAATGATAAAATGATGAATTCTGGTAAATTTTATGGACGAATAGACCAAGCTACATGAACACTTTTGAACATACTGAAAGTTTGATTTTATGGACACAATTCGTCTCCTGAAATGAATTTTGTGGGTTTGTTACCTTCCACAGTCTGCAAATTGGTTAAGGTGAGGTCAAGATAATCTATAAACGTGTTAACGGGCAAATGAGTAAATTGTATATTGTGCAACTGGAAGATATCCTACTTTGAAGTAAACTTTACAACCTGGAAGTTTATCAAATATAATGTCCATATTGGCTCTTCATGTGGCGGTAGTGATCAAGTCAGCGGTTGCAATTGTTTTTTAGTAGAATGTTGCTATTATTCAAAGAAGTAAATTCTCTCAGATTTACAGCTTATTCATAACATTGTTAAAACATGAAGCCATTGCCGATAATGAAAGTAATGAAATTTTTCAGTTTAATAACGAAAAATCTGAATAGCTGAATTCTGTTTGGTTACTACAAAGAATTACTCTTATGATTTTTTCTGTAAACAATCAAATTTGGTCGAATAACAATGGTACTTCCTACTCAGTCAAGGCTTCATGAATGGACCTGAACAAATAGAAATGAAATCCAGGGATTTATCAGATTAACAGGGTATATGAAGTGTTAAGATCATAAGCTACATGTTGCCAACTATTTGCCAACTGATATGTCCTTTCGAAACATGTTTGCTCCACAAATCATAACAAAGAAAGGATTTCAATACTTCTTGAAAGTCTGTAATTTTTCATTTTTATTAGCACTTTCCATGAAATCAGATTCATAACTGGAAAACGTTATGTAAGTATCAACAAATCGCCAGTTCTCTTCAGAGCACGGTTGATTATGAAGCAATATTTCCCAGAAAATGCTATCAAGTATGGAAAAAAGCTATTCAAACAGTGTTGTGGAAATGAATATATCTACCTACTTGAAATTTGAAAATATATCTTGTGAAAGAACGTGTTTCTGATAGATCAGTCGCAACAAACAATGTGTATTTTTGTCTGGTAAACATTTATATTCCAGAAGAAGACCCATTGCTGATAATTTTGATAGTGGTGAATCGCTAGCTACCAAACTTGTTCGTAAAAGAACTCACTATATCATAATTTTTCAGGCACTTAGAAAAAGTACTTATAACTGACGAAATCAAAAACAAAAGTTTGCGAAAAGATGATATTTGTTCAATACTGAACGATCTCGTAATTTGTGTCATTTAGTAGAAGGTAAATAGTAAATTCGGTCTCAGTACCAAATACCGCGGTATCAATGAGTCCGAAATTCCCAACTTATTGAAAGCGATATGGAAATCAAATATACTAACGAATTTAGATGTGCAATTGATGAACCAGAAGCAAAATTATACAGCATAATAAAAGAAGTCCTTCTGTAGATGTTTCTGATGTTTCTGGCTAAAATTAGCTACTTAGAAAATTACTGAATTTTTTAAAAAAAGTAGCACTAGAACTCATTTTTGATATAACGCTTGTTCACCACAATAGATTCAATCTAAAATAGAAGAGCCCATCAAACAATTACAACTCCTATGTGGGACCCAATAACAAGATACAAATCAATCAGATATAAAAGGTGTTTGAATAAAGTATATCGTCTGCTCTAACAGAAGGAAATGCCGTGAGAGTCAAAAAACATTGTAACCCAATTTTTCAGTAGTAAAATATACCTACTTATATATTTTTCTGAAAAATCCATTTTATTTTGAACATTATCTATAGTAATATAAGTCCCCCCCCCCCCCACCCTTTGTAATATTTGAACCAAAAAGATAGAGAATTGAAACAAAACGGACTTGAAATGAAAACGGATTTCCACAATAACTTGAAATTTTGAAAGTGGTCAAATTTGCGTGCAACGTAACCAACTTCCAATTTAAGCTGTCTAAGTCGATAACGTTCCATTCGGAGCATATAAAAGATCGATACCGTTCTCTTTTCAACCATATTCAGAAACGATTCATGTCTTGATTTATCCTGATTCATCACTTACAAAAAAAATTACGAGTTCAATCACCCAGTAAAATGACAGAGATTTAAGAAGTACCCATCTAAGATTAAATGTATTCAAATAGATTACAACGACTCCTTTGTAGAAAAAGTGTTAAAAGCAGCCGTAGTAGAGGTGCAAAATCGGCGGTCATTATGACCACTATGGCACCACATGAAAGTATCGTAGCGGTCATAATGACCGCTATGGCACTCAAGGTGTTAGTTATATGTTGCAACCTTCTTTTCTTTAAAGTTAAATAAAAAGGAGCAATTCAGACGGCAGCTCTTCGACGGTAGGCACTATGGGTTCGTTTATACTTTATTATAACAGAATTATATCATTGAACAGTAACAGAATGGTCACAAACTGAAGAGGGGGCGCCACAGTAACTTTTAATATGTCTATGTCAAAGAGTACTTACTTGGGAAGTTCTGCAACCGAATAAAGACAATTAGATGTTATACCCAAAACTATAAGCGACTTTACCATCCGATGTTGTCAAGTTGAAAAGTGTTAATCAATAAATAAATAAAACATAAATAAACACACAAACATTTAATATGAATTATTCTTCAATGGTCAGAGTAACAGTTTCTCAAAAATAAGACTGATTCTAATAATATTCAATATTCGGTATCTGTTGAATCTGAGTTTAAAATTGTAAAATTTAATTAGGAAATCATTTTTCCCAGCGCATAGTACTATGTGGTGGTTTACAAATAGTCGTTGAAAGATATAAACTTCAACCGGAGATAATATCAATATTGAATAATAATAAATAATTAAAATTAAAATAAATTGATGGATGTAGCCGTTACTACGTGGTAGGAAATCATCACGAAAAATGAGAAATAAAACTTTCTATGTTTTTATACCACTTCTATTTGTAACCAACGTTACTGCAGTTTAGTCCCATATGGACATTATCAAACAATACAATAATCTGAAATAATAACACTTCTTAAATACCCTTAATTCTACCCGAGGCCTGTCTTAATGACTAACGGTAATTAATGACTTTTACCTGTACTTTGTTTATTTGCGACAATGTGACTGCGCTGCCTTAAAAACCGGTGAATAGACCAAATCCAGTTGATCATTCAGTAGGTTACATCCACAATATTTGTGTGTATGAATTTCTAGGGATTCTAAATAATTCAGTTTCCAACCCTTGCTTGCATAGTGCAAAATTTCCGTATTGTTCAGACTCGGAAATTTGTGGTTGCATTCCAAGGAATGGTTTTAAAAAGGTCGAATCATTTTTTCCTAGTCTGAAGGACCTTTCATGTTCAGCGTATCTTTTTGAAAAATTACGTCCACATTGTCCCACATAAACACCGTTCCACTCTGGACACTTAAGCTTATAAACTCCAGATTTTTCCATTTTTGCTATTCTATCTTTGGCATTGTGTCACACTTGAGACAGAGATAGAGAGACAACTTAATTTCTTAGACCTAACCATCACACATAATCATAATAAATTTGAGTTAAATGTATTTAGAAAACCGAGCTACACGGACATTACAATCCCAAGTGATTCTTTACATCCCGATAGTCAAAAATTAGCAGCATATAATTCAATGTTACATAGAGCGTTCTCGTTACCTTTGTCTGCTAATAATCTAGATACAGAAATTAAAACAATCATACAGATAGGACAAAATAATAGTTTCCAAGCGGCCACAATTCAAAAGTTAGTCAGAAAACATCGTCTTAAATTTTCGCACAAATTAATATACCCCCAGGTCAAACAATCAGAAACTAAGAAATTTGTAACTTTAACGTACTTCGGGAGAAGAACAGAGGCTATTGCGGGATTCTTCAGAAAGAATAATATAGAAGTAGCATACAGGCCGCATGCCAGGTTGTCTAATTTTCTTTTCAATGCCAAAGATAGAATAGCAAAAATGGAAAAATCTGGAATTTATAAGCTTAAGTGTCCAGAGTGTAACGGGGTTTATGTGGGACAATGTGGACGTAATTTTTCAAAAAGATACGCTGAACATGAAAGGTCCTTCAGACTAGGAAAAAATGATTCGACGTTTTCAAACCATTCCTTGGAATGCAACAACAAATTTCCGAGTCTGAACGATACGGAAATTTTGCACTATGCAAGCAAGGGTTGGAAACTGAATTATTTAGAATCCCTAGAAATTCATAAACACAAATATTGTGGATGTAACCTACTGAATGATCAACTGGATTTGGTCTATTCACCGGTTTTTAAGGCAGCGCAGTCACATTGTCGCAAATAAACAAGGTACAGGTAAAAGTCATTAATTACCGTTAGTCATTAAGACAGGCCTCGGGTAGAATTAAGGGTATTTAAGAAGTGTTATTATTTCAGATTATTGTATTGTTTGATAATGTCCATATGGGACGAAACTGCAGTAACGTTGGTTACAAATAGAAGTGGTATAAAAACATAGAAAGTTTTATTTCTCATTTTTCGTAAAATTAAAATTGTAGGATTTCATCCAATATAAAAAATCAGAAAGTGAAACCTGTTCCTCTGGTGACACCAACGTGAAGATTGTTGGACTAGATCCTAGGCCAACCAGGACTGGAGTGATGAAGGAAGGGAGTCTACGAAGACTATCAATGAAGAAGGCCTCATCACATTTGACAGCAATTCAACAGTTCATCAAGCAATACCAGGCATTCTATACTTCAGCAAATCAGCTATACTGGAGCTATAATACCATAAATATCCCACAGGAAGACGTGGGGATCAACCAAAGCTTGAGAGATACCCAACCAGGCAAGGAAACTTGACAATTCTCTGGGTCAAATTCCTCCGGGTACAACAACAACCCTATAAATGTTTTTTTAAATAAATAGCTGTTCTAAACAGTCGTTAGCATGAAAACGATGAAAAGAAAAGTTGGAAAACTCACCTTCCGTGAAGGGTTTTATCGTCTAAAAAATGTCGGCGTGGTACAAAGTTTTCAAACGCCAAATTGTTCCAAGATAGGCATTTATCAAAAGCCAGGTCTTTGGAGGTGATAGTGAGATGAGTAGAATGGAATATCCACAAAGGATCACTTAACAAATTCAGGATTCGTCAGCCGAACAAAACCAGGAACCCCTGTATGGCTAGACACCTGTAGCTTCCACCAATTCTACTATCTGACCCTTCTCTCAGTCTGAAACGATATCCCTCTTGAAGATATTTCCATCCAGGAAGTTATGTTACCAACATTAAGATATTTCGATATTTGCATGTTCCATGCTTAACCGACCAATCTGACCAGCATAAAAATAATGGTGTGTTTGTTTGTCTCTGATCAGAAACCCCAAAAGCTAAGTTGGCTACACTGATGTTTTAATATGACAGTTGACAGCTGATAGGTGAAATATCATCGGACAGCTGATAAATAGAAAATAAATGTAAACATGAAAACAATCAAAACATTTAGTTTATACTCACTTTAAACCCTAAAGATTAAAACAAAGACAATAATTCGAAGACACTCCTTATGAACCTTCTCAATAACCAGAACTCAGACATACATACGAAGCACTAGTTCGAAGACAACATTGGATGTCAAAGTGAGTAGGATATATTTTCTTTCGAAGAAATTCCTTATTTACCTTTAAATTTGTGAATTTAAAAATAAAGCTTCCGATGAGATTTATTTACTCACAAAGGTGAGTCATCGGTATTTAAACAAAGTCTATACGTTTATTTGATTATGTTCTTTTTAGGTTGTGTTGGTTATGGTTATATTTGGTGCATGTCGCAAGCAAGAATTTACCCAATAATGTATGAATAACATTGAAGATTTGGGGACTGCGGCTGTCTTTCAAATTAATAATACAAAAAATGAATGCTGTCGCAAGTTCACTGCAAACTTTTTCTCAATTATAGAGACCAAAAATGCACAAAGCAAGTAATGGGCATTAACAAAATTGGAAATATACCTAGAGTAGTGGATACATTTTTTAATTTAAAGGATCCTGAAGAATACACGGGGCACTGATTTTGCCGTTCTTCTGCTACTGTATTAGTAGGTGCAGGAGGAGATCTAACTTCTCTGAAGAGACATGGGGTATGGAAATCGTCCAAAGTCGCAGGAGAATATACTGACGATTCTGCTACTAACAGGTTAAATATTGCCATTACAATTATGGGTGCCATCAGCAGTACTTCGAAAGCCGTCACTCCGCCTCTTCGAGAAACTGCCCAGGTAGCACAGGTTAGTGAAATGACGTCCTAATGACGTCGTTTTAAAGTCCCATTTGGTCCGTAACGTCCTCGACCACAATGAGACCTCAAAATAACGTCTTATATCATGACGTCAAATTGACGTATTTCGTGGAGGTCATTATGACGTCCCTGCGAAGTCAACTATTTGTTATTCGAAAATTGTTGACATGAAGCATCCGTTATTGAGAATTATTCCAGAATTCTTAAGTACAGAAATCCAGACCTCTCCTGTTAGCAATTCCCCAAAAATATTTTAGTGCTGGTTGTATGAAGCATTCTGTTACATTGCGTCTACGTCCCGACTGAAATTTGTATAAATAGTTGTTATATTACAACAATTTTTTATGGTTATTCTGTTTACGTAAGGTTAGTCAGGTTAGGTTGGCTAGTAATTGACGCATTTTCAACGTAGTTTGCATGGCTGTCTTGTCATTTAAACTTCCCGCCATTACAGTGAACAATCGCTGAGTTGCTGCAGTCGGGACGTTGACGATTGTTGAAAACACTCAGGCCGAAAGCCGTGGTAGGGGACAGCGTTGCAAATACTGAAAAGTAATTGTCACAAAATGAAAAAATTCAATATAACTTTCAATTATAGGAACAGAACAAACTGAATGAATTCATGATGGAATATGAAGAAGAAATAGGCTGATGGAGTTCTAGACTAGAATTTCAGAATACCGTCAACAATTAGTACGTAGTGGACGACAAATTCCAATGAGAAGAGTCATGTTTTTCATAATACCCAATGTCAAACAACAAATTGTCATAAATGATGAAATATTTGTGTCTGAAAGTGTAAAAATGTTCTCGAAAATAAAAAAGTTGGGATGGGCTAAAAATACTTATATGTGCTATTGATATCCATTTGTCTCCAAGAACATTTTATTTTTGTTTTGTCACTAGATGGTAGTCAAGTATCTTTTGTTTGATTCTGTCAATTGAATTCTCATTACAAAAAGGCTTTCAATGGGTCAAGTCTCAAAAAGTCATTGATAATCTTAAAATAATTTGATGGAATAAAATAATGGTTTCTTTGACCTGGCAACTCTGTCGCGGCAGCGTGGGTAGTCGGTTGGACTCGGCTGGATTCGGTTCGCTGCGCCGGTCGTCAGCGGTACAGTAGGGTAGCTGCTTTTGGATTGTTCCACCTCGTCGAGTGTCATTGCCTTAAATATTTTTTCTGGATTGCTGCTGTGTTGGTTTGTTTGGTGCTACATATTTGTGTTTCTTGCTGTTACTCTCTCAGACCAATCAACAAATAATGTCCTACGTACTGGTAGAGTGTTCTCAAAGAAGGACAAAAGGTGGCTAAAGCTAAGAAAACGGAAAGCGTTGTGGCCGCCATTGAAAAACCAACGGAGTTTCGATAAATGGATGTAGAGACTGAAGAAGATTGGAAGTGCTAATGAACCAGTCGATGTTTGTATGGAACAGGTTAGTTTTCATGAACAAAAAACAACCAAAAACTGCGATTCAGGTATAAAGCAGAAGCACCCAGGATTTCTGAAGTAATGAAGTCTTTGTGATATTATGAAACCCAAATTTCTACAAGAGAATACAAATTGGTGATTGTTTTTTCACAAAAATAAACTATTTTCTAAGATCTATCATATTTCATGAACTGTTAATTTATATTGAATGTAAGTTCATTACAACATCATGTAATATGTTTTATATTTGAAATTCATTAAATGTAATAATGTGTTTCAGCTTATTTTATTCTATTTCCCTTTAACTATCAATTTTCACCTGAAAACTAGGGACTGTGGAAGTCCATCACAAGACGTCAGTTATTGGTCATTTGACTGACGTCTATTAATGGTCTTGCGTAGGTCTTCAAAATGACGTCATTAATAGTCTTCATTTCAGATGTCAGAATGACATCCTGCTGATGACGCCCTATGGCTGTGACATTTTGACGTCTTTTCAGAGTCTCTGAGACGTCACTTTCTGACGTCAGTTGGTCAATTATTTGACGTCATTTTGACAACACCGTGCTACCTGGGTGACATCGAGTCTACTACTGTACAAAGTGTACAAATAACAGAGAGACTCTAACTCCTCATTTCAAAGTTCATTACAATTAACTAATTGTAATAATAATAATATTACTTTTCATTTTACAGTAATCTTGATCAATTATTACTTTTCTTGTCGCACTCGTGCGACAACATTCTCCCACTCATGTGAAATGGGTTACTTTCCACACTAGTAAAGTATTGTACCATTTCATAACGATACAGATTTTTAATCAATAGAAACCCATAATTTTTCAATCAAGCATGCTGTGCATTTGACCTTTGTCCTAGATTCATTTCTAATTGTTTTATTTTTCAAAATCAGTGGGTACTAAATTTTCGTAGAATATAGCTATACTTCAATAATTATATTATCAAAATGTCTGATATCAGCGATAAGAAGAATTACCATCGACTCCTCCACACATATCGGAGAGAGCAGAAAATACAGTCCAAAATATTTCACCCCAAAAATCTAAGAAAGTTTACAAAAAACGATAATAACGATTTATGGACTGAAGAAATACAAATAATATTTCGACATTCTCCGAAAACGTTTTGATTGCTTATTTTCAAAAATTGATGGAAACTATGAAATCATCTAGTACATGTACACATTATTCAATAATAAAATCGTTGGTAAATATCAACCATAATATAGACATTTCTAAATATAAGAAGCTACAAGTTTTATTGAAGCGAAAGTCCAAAGGATATGTTTGAAAAAAATCAAAAATATTTTCACCTGAACAAATAAATATAATATTCATAGTTCATTATTTATCGGTCGTAGAAAAAATAGCGTATGCAACTCTCATGTAATGGTTATTAATACACTCGCATAAACGATTGTTACGGGTTTATTTTGCACTAGAAAACCCTTTCTGTTTTAATCCAATAACATCAGAAATTCTCTGTCATTGATATACACTTTCCACTCTGTACGTCACTGTATCAAAATGACAACTTGATCGTTGTCATGTATAGCTTGTTTCGAATGTTAGTACTTACCTTTGCCGTACTAGTTCGAGCGGACAAGAACCGGCCTTAAGCTAATGACAGTTATCAGTTGTTCTAATTTGCGGTATGACAGCGTTGTTTTGTAAACATACTTTTGGTTAGTCTATTGTTTTGTGTTATGAACACAAAACTCATTCCTACTCTATCTCTGTCTTGTGTCATTGAGGTACCTACTTCACATTCGAATACTTGACCTTGTTTGTGTTTGGTTCTGAGATTGAGAGGCTGGCGTTTTCGTCTCGGTTCAGTTGGCAACACTGAATCTTAAGGTGTTCTTTTCATAGCCCCAAGTAGCCCGAACACTAACGGACAAGAAAGCGCCTTGTCAGATATTGTCAGTTTTGACTTTAACGTCTGAGACATATCTTCCGGTGTTCGGAATAGTTCGGATTCATTTTTTGATCGTGATGAGTGACTGACCTATTTTGAAGATTTCCAATTGAAGTTTGATCATCGTTGATGAATCTTAGAAAAATTCATATCTGGAGAGTTTCTCATATTGTTTGCGATTTTTGACGCTATATATTTTTGAGAAATCTCCATTCGCTTCGCGGATTTTTGAGGTTAGAAGTCATTTCATCATTGTGTGAAACCACTGGAACGAGAAACTCGCTATCAGACAGCAAACCGGCCATCAAAGCTGTTATCAGAACCCTTCCACTTAATAGAGGTTAGTATTTGCATTTGGGCTCTGCTTATGGCCCATAAAAGTGTAATCGGAAGTCAGACTGGTATTGTTTATTCTAGGGTGCTCCGCTGCGGCTATTGCTTGCCACCACTCTGCTACTGCTCTGCTGCGGCTATTGCTTGCTATCACTGCTACCACTCTGCGGTGGCTACTACACTGCTGGCTACTACTTTGCTACTGTTACTGCTTCGCCGCTGGTAGTGCTCCACTACGGTTTATTGCTACTACTTTGCTACCGTTTATTGGAGTTCCACTAATGTGATTGTTCCACTGTTCCGTTGCTACACGATTGTCTTTCCACTGTTCCACTACTGTGATTGTTCCTGCTCAACTGTAGTTGTCCCGCTGTTTATCTGTTGTTCAGCATTCCTTCGCTGTTCTTCCCCGATTCTTCGTTGATGGTATTCGTCCCCGATGTACTCGTACTTAGATTAATTGAGTCGTACCCACTGTCTAACTGAGGAAACCTACTTTCGATCAGATAAGTTTAGCATAAGAGATTGCCCCTAAGGCATCAGTAATCATAAGTATTCATAATTGTAAGCTATCGTGACGTCACAGGCATAGCCTTCACTGGAGGTTCAATAATTTATTTATTTAAACAGTACACCACTCTCAATCTATTGAATCCATCTTGGTGGTACCATATTTACAGTAATTTCGTTAATTTTTTTTTGTTATTGTGTGCCGAACTGTGCAAATATAGTGTGTAACACAAATCAATATATTTCATTAGTAAGGGACATGACTATTTCTTTTATTCTGGTCCAAGTTATCCAAGCGTAAGGGAAGACAAAACCTCTACATATTTATATATTATTTTTATACCATTTACAGTTATCTATTGTTCAATATTTTAGTAATATTAGTGCAGTGGGTTGTCCCATTCTATCAGGGTGGTTTCGGATTTTTCACTAGCGAAAAATCCGTGGCGCTCCGGAAAATTAACCCCATATTTCAATCTTATCGAAATCAATTTTTATTGTCGAATCCACGCCTACTGAGCTACTGGGATTGTTAGAGGCGTGAAACATCATTGCACATTCACTGCTCTCCTTTCCTAAATTTCGCCCCTAACAAATTGGCGCCCTAACGTTTTTGAATATTTTTCTTGATTTTATAGATTCGGAATAAAATCAGGTAGAGGTATTTGTATTTCCTTCTGTTCGTTATATTGAATACTAATAGAAGTGCACTTGATAAGTATACACTGCTTACTGCTTATATTGAATGCTTTTCATGTATTATTTATTATTCATCGCATCTCCGTCTTCCCATGATTCATCTGGTAGGTTCCAATATTCGGTTTATCACGCACCAGTTATTAAAAGAAGTGTCAGCTTTTTACATACTGATAACCAACCCATCGATATCGGCTAGCCAGTTCATTATTTGTTGCCTTGCCTTCACGTACAGACGTAAATTGAATTGAGAGAATAAATACGCTAAACAATATGCCGAATCAAAAAAGGAAACTGTTACAAGAGTTCAGCGAATTACGAAGGAAAATGTCTCGGCTGGAAAAACGATTGGCTGTTTCGGATTCTCCTGATTGTAAGTACAGAATAATTGTACGAGAAGTAGGTCTCTTGACTTTCAAAATACTCCGCAAACGTTTTGTTTGCTGACACAACAATGGGGTGGGAGTCACTTGAATTCCTCTATACCCTGCAAACCTTTGTTTGCTGATTTATAATCGAAATCACTTGATTTCACCTATAACACCCATGTTATACCGGGTAATTGACAAATTATTTTGTGAAACAATATTCTTTTATTGTTATACAGCGTCCACTGATTCCTCGGGAAACTCGTCCAGTGACAGAGATATGGGGAACAAACAGGATGAATGTGTCAGAGCCGTTGTCGAAAATGTGGCACCTGCAGAAAACGTCCTTGTCGCTTTATTGGGCAACAATCCAGGTCAAATGGAAAACTTAGGCCCCGAACTCCACGATGAGATTGTCATTCGTTGGACACACTATTTGAGAAAAGGGATATCGAAAGAAAACCGTACCGAATTGTTGAAAAAAATACCTAATCGCACAAAATTGTGATTCACTCAAGGCCCCTCAAATAAATGAGGAACTGAAACCCATTTTATCAGATTATGCGCAGAAGGATGATAAATTGCTTACGGTCTTACAAGACCAAATTGGGGCAGGGTTATCTGCTCTGGGTATACCAATTACACAAAAATTGAACGAACCCAACAAGGATATCATTTTCACAGACGATATGCTACAAAAACTGAGTGAAGCTACACAATTACTAGCAAATGCGCATTACATAATTTCGATTCACAGGAGACATAACATTATGTCATTCTTGAATGAAAATTCGAAATCAGCCGCTCAGCACAGTTCAATTGCCAACTTTTTGTTTGGTACCGAATTTATTGGCAACGTTAAGGCCAGTCAATCAATGCAAACGGTAGTGGAAGAACTAAAAAAGCCTACACCAAAAATATGGCAACCAAGGCCAGGTCCTTCGACTGTCACATATTCCAAGACTTCTTTAAACTACAAGGTATCTTTTCAAAAGACAAGAATGAAACGAAGGAAACAGGAAGAACCGATGAAACAGTCTCATCACTGGAAGAAGGACCAGTTGCGGAGAGGGGGGACATCCTACAGTCGAAACCGAGCACGAGAGTACAATAAACGCCGCTAACACACGTCACAAAGGTAATTACCCCGTATGTAGGCAGGTTAAAATTTTTCTTCAATAGATGGGCGAACTTAACCAATAATTCATTTATTTTGGAATGGATTCGAGGTGTTGTTTTACCATTCGATACAAAACCATATCAGCAAAACTTGCCAAAGGTAAACTTGTCTACTTCTCAAAAAGACCTTTGTAAACGAGAACTTGCATTGCTCCTTGAAAAGGGAGTCATAATGGTTCGGTCGAGAGTCAAAGATGAATTTATTTCTTCATACTTTCTGATTCAGAAATCTAATGGTACATATAGATTTATCCTCAATCTAAAAAATCTTAATGTATTAATTATTTTTCATTTTTTTGTATTTATATTTATATTTCTTTACATTTCACCTTTATATAAATATTGATAATCTTAAAATGATAAAATTATTCTGCTATACATTATTTAATACTTTGTATTCTTTGTATTTTCCTACAAGTGGGTTTGAGTACCTGTTGGAAATAAACGGCGTATTATTATTATTATTATTATTATTATTATTATTATTATTATTATTATTATTATTATTATTATTATTATTATTATTATTATTATTATTATTATTATTATTATTATTATTATTATTATTATTATTATTATTATTATTATTATTATTATTATTATTATTATTATTATTATTATTATTATTATTATTATTATAAATGCACCACATTTCAAACTTGAATTTTTTAAGACCGTTATCAGACTCATAGAAAGTAACTACTATTTTACATCTTTCGATTTGAAGGATGCATACTTTTTACTGCCAATAGAAAAAAGCTGCAGAAAATTTTTAAGATTTGAATTTGAAAATATTATTTATGAATTAACTTGCCTTCCGATGGGATTAAATATTTCACCTTATATATTTACAAAGCTCCTTTCCTTTCGTTCTTACGCAGACAGGGATGCATTGTAGTTGTGTACTTAGATGACATACTTGTAATAGGGAAAACTTACCAAGAATGTGAAAAATATATAAACAATTGTAAACAATTGCTATTGGAATTAATAAATTATGAAAAAAGTAGCTTGACCCCTGAAACAAAAATACAGTATTTGGGCTTCATATTTGATTCTTACAACATGACTCTGAGCCTTCCTTCAGAAAAACAAATAGTTTGAAACTTTGAGTGGCAAGCAGTATTGTCGTATAAGATATTTTGCATCCTTGTTTGGTAAATTTGTGTCTGTGAGCCCAACACTCAAATATGGATGGTTACACACAAAACAGTTCGAAATTGAAAAAATTCGAATACTACGAAGGGTGAGAGGAAATTTCAATGGTAAAATGAAAGTTCCTGTCCATCTAAATTCAGAATTTGACTGGTGGATGATAAATATAAATTATGCAAAAAAGTCTTTAAAACAGAAAAAATTTGTTATTGAAATTTTCTCAGACTCGTCCAACATCGGTTGTGGTGGTTTCTGTAATGGCATTGGTACAAGGGGTATTTGGAGTGCAAAACAAAAAGCCAAACATATCAATTGGCTACAGTTAAAAGCTGCATATTATGCCTTGAAAGTGTTTGCTAAGAACATGCGCGATTGCAACATCCTCTTAAGGATTGACAACGTCACGGCCATTGCATGTATCAACAAAATGGGAAGTACTAGGTCTCAGTATCTGAATCACTCAACTAGGAAGTTGTGGGATTGGTGTGAATCCAAAAATATATTTGTTCGTGCGTCCTATATACGCTCTTCTAAAAATGTTAAGGCAGATTCATTATCTCGAAGAAAAAACTTCGATACGGAATACGAACTAAATGATAAATTGTATAAAATCATTATTGGTAAACTGGGGGTTTCTCATGTGGACATTTTTGCATCAAAAGTAAATACAAAATGTAAAACTTACTCCTCTTGGGGTCCTGACCCCGATTCCTTGGCCGCAGATGCCTTCACTGTGAACTGGAAAAGAATAAAATTCTATACATTTCCACCATTTGCAATTAATAGTAGATAGAGTTTTAGAAAAAATTGTAGAAGATGAAGCCACAGGCATCGTTATAGTTCCAAATTGGCCCTCACAGCCCTGGTACCCCCTATTTCAAAGTCTTTTGAGAGAAAAACCAATTAAATTTGGCCCTGATAAGAACTTAATTTTATCCCCTTTCAGAGAGCCACATCCACTCAACAGGACGCTTTCCCTGGTCGTAGGTAAATTATGTGGGACAAATTTTGCACAAAAGTTCCGGAAACAGCGGTACCAGTGATGATGGCGTCATTATCTGACAAAACGTTGTCTCAGTGCTCAAACTGTTACAGAAAATGGTGGAAATTTTGTAAGGAAAAACATCAAAATCCACAGAAGTATAACTTCAACACAATCATGTTTTTGACAGAAATGTTTGAGTCAAAATTGTCTTACTCTATGAATACATGTAGGTCAGCTCTGGCTTTACTCTTTACCTTCAAGCCAGAAGACGAAATAGTGTTGAAACGTTTCTTCAAGGGAATATATAACAAAAGACCTTCCGCACCCAAATACTCAATAACTTGGGACCCATCACTTGTTTTGGACTACCTGCAGACACTGCATCCTCTTGAAAATCTAGATATAAAGCTCTTTCTTTGAAATTAGTATCACTTCTAGCTCTGACTGCTGCTACTAGGGTACAAACTCTATCAAAAATAACAATTGATAATATATCAAAAGTAGACAGCAGAATAGAAATTAGGATTCCTCAAAATATTGAGACATCGGGAAAAAACAGAAATCAACCTATTCTCATTTTTCCCTTCTTTACCGAAAAACCTCAATTATGTGTAGCATCTACTTTAGAATATTATCTAGAAACAACCATGGAATATCGTACCTACACAAGGTGGAAAAGCCCTAATTCTCACCCACAAAAAACCTTTTCAACCAGCATCGTCGCAAACTATTTCTCGATGGATTAAAGAAATTCTTTCGAAAAGCGGGATTGATACATCACGTTTTTCCAGTCACAGTGTTCGACACGCTGCGACATCAGCAGCTTATCAATCAGGTGTCAATATAGAAACAATACGATCCACAGCAGGGTGGACTCAAAAATCAGAGACGTTCAACAAATTCTATAACAAGCCTGTTTCCAAGAATCCCGAAAACTTTGCAAAATCTATTATTTTGTCATCCAAAAATGTATTGTAACAGAATTAATTATATTACTAATTTCTCAATAATATATACTAAGTATGCATTGTGCTATAACTATTATTATTGTATTATGGACTATTATAATTGTCCACATTGTTCAATTAAGTATTTAGATTATATCTTTTGAAATGCACTTTTATTTTCTCTAAACAGCTACCAGATGAATCATGGAAAGACGGAGATGCGATGAATAATTGTAAGATTGATCGACTTACCTGTAAGGATGATCGATCGTAATTATTCGAGCATCGTAGTCTTTCCATGATTCAGCCCACCCTCCACAAAATGTTCTCATTTCTACCCTGCAAATAAAAAGTGCCAAACGTTCAGTCACAAAATGAACTGGCTAGCCGATATCGATGGGTTGGTTATCAGTATGTAAAAAACTGACAGTTCTTTTAAAAACTGGTGCGTGATAAACCGAATTATGGAACCTACCAGATGAATCATGGAAAGACTACGATGCTCCAATAATTACGATCGATCATCCTTACAGGTAAGTCGATCAATCTTACAATTATATTTTATCTAGAATTGAAGCGTAGCAGTTGGTGTACTTATAAAGGTATTTTTCCTTCTTGGTATCTTGGATCGGGATAGAGAATAGTCATTTAGAGAGTTGCATTGTCTCATAATTTGATAACTGAAATTATTTTCTATCTCTCAGTATCGTTTAGAGTTGTTGTCAAGTGGTACAGTGTGAATTATTTGTTTTTTTTTGTCTCAGTCGTCGTGACGCTCACCGTCACTCAGCGTCGGTTATTGGAAAGTTGCTATTTCTGGTATATTTTGTTTTTGTTAGCACTTTCTTATAGATTTAGAGTACCGGCGCTTACCGACGCTTACGGACGCTAGGCGTCGTTTTTCTAAAAGTGTTTATTTCTGGTATATTTTGGTCTGCTTTACACTTTTATAGAATTTTAACGCACCTACGCGCTCTGACGCTTACAGACGTCCTGCGTCGTTTGTCTAAAAGCGTCTATTTCTGGTATAATTTGGTTTTCTTGACACTTTTATAGCTTGCAAACGTCAGGCGTCGCTTTTCTTAGTGACTGATTTGTTGTATTTTTGTTTTCTGTTCCTTTGTGATCTGTTTATAATTTTTTTTAAATTGTTTTGTTGTCTAGGTGTCTTGAACAACTTTTCTTTGCATTAAAAAATAATAATAATTTAAAAAATGGACTCGCCCAGATCAAATTACATTCGGTAATTTCATTTGGGGCCGAAGTTGGCTGTCCCTGGCGTATGCCTAAAGCAACTAGAACTTGGACTTAGTTCCCAACTAGTGAGATTTTGCACCCATAATATCTAGGGAAAAGGGTTGCGATTATAAAATCTCACGACATCAACACTGCTGCATTTATAATTTTTGTTTGGTGTGTTTTTCTATAATTTTGAGG
This sequence comes from Chrysolina oricalcia, assembly GCA_944452925.2. NCBI lineage: Eukaryota > Metazoa > Arthropoda > Insecta > Coleoptera > Chrysomelidae > Chrysolina > Chrysolina oricalcia. The sequence continues at coordinate 27,317,421 of OX101811.2, read as the reverse complement.
CCATTCAAAAATTATTGTCCATAATACTAACACCATTGGAAGTTATGTACTAGTAAATTCTTTATGAATTTAATTTTGTACCATTTAAGATGTTCTTCAGTAGAATTTTTGATTGTTTTGTTCTGGTCTGTTGTAAGTTGACAATAGTGATTGTCCACAGACTAATGATTTGCGTTGTCGGTGATTGATTAACATTTTTTATTATTTGCGTTGTTGATGTTGAATGCGAGCGCTGTCTCGGTGGTTCTGGATAGAAGTTGGATATCCCTAGCTTCAGCTTATAGCTACTTGAACTAGGCTAGTTCCCAACTAGTGATTTTTTTTTTCACTACAGAAAAACCTCTGTTTGACAGTGTCATGCCACACCGACACAAAAATATGTCCTTTTCTAAGGATTGGTATTATTTTAATCTGCTGTCAAGAGATTACTTTATTGTCCGGGTTAGTATTTGTGATTTCGGGATTTGTTTTCTTGCAGCTTATTTCAGTACACTTGTATTTTGGTAACGAGCTTTGCATTGTTGCATATTTGAGCTGTTTTAGTGGCACTCGTACTGAGAGATTTGTTCGATTGAATCTTCACCTTTCTGTAAAAACATATTTTTATTTATATTTCACTGGGTATTACCGGCTTATGTTATTGAGTATTGTAGAACCCTGATTGATAATATTATAAACATTTGACCACTTGACATCAATTTACTCAATCACTGATTGCTTTGTAGATATTGTATTTAATTATTATGATTTCGGTTGTTTAATTGTGTAGATATTATATGTTTCTGTGTTTTTCGCACAGTTGATAGTACCAGGTTGACATATCAACTAACCTTCGACTCTTTTCTAACAGGTATTTATTGAATGAAGTCAACTTTTCTATCTTAATTACATTGAAATGTCAATCTTTTGTCTTGTATGACATGCTCATTTCCATATGCGTTGTTGGTGATTATTACTATTATTATATGCGGAGTCGATATAGTGGTATTGTTCCACGGATGTTATCTTTACATTCTTATGTTATCTTTTATCTACCAGTCTGATTTACACTTCCTTGAATTTCTTATTGTTGGCCAAATAATGTTATTGTTAGCTTCATGGCTAATCGTCATTAAAGTTCTGGGAATTTTAATGCCTCTACGAGTAGAGGGGGGATTTGTTACGGGTTTATTTTGCACTAGAAAACCCTTTCTGTTTTAATACAATAACATCAGAAATTCATTGATATACACTTTCCACTCTGTACTTCACTGTATCAAAATGACAACTTGATCGTTGTCATGTATAGCTTGTTCCGAATGTTAGTACTTACCTTTGCCGTACTAGTTCGAGCAGACAAGAACCGGCCTTAAGCTAATGACAGTTATCACTTGTTCTATTTTGCGGTATGACAGCGTTGTTTTGTAAACATACTTTTGGTAAGTCTATTGTTTTGTGTTACGAACACAAAACTTATTCCTACTCTATCTCTGTCTTGTGTCATTGAGGTATCTACTTCACATTCGAATACTTGACCCAAGGAAATTAAACAATATCTGTATAGGATGGTCCAATCCCTATGCCGCAATGTAATCCTTTCCCCACCTGCTTGAACTGTCAAATGACGTCACCTGATACCTTCTGTCAATATCACTATCTCACTCTGTTTACCTTCCGTTCTTTTCCTTTATCCTCCTACAACTACAATTCGTTTCGTATATCCATTTTGTTGATGTTGATGAAAATTAGGAAAATTGGAAGTGTTGTCATTTCAAAGCGAGAAATCATAGTTTTCAGTCTTTAAGTTAATCTGTGGTTGCGTATAATAGTTTTCTTCCTGTACTTCAGAAAAATACGTGTTTGTGAATTGAAATAATCCGCTCTCCCACTAGGTAAGTTTATAATATATTTCTCTATAATGAAATTCATTTTCATTCAAATTATGCATACCTCCTAACATATTCATTAAACATTTCCGTTGTAACAAAGTTAAAAAAAAAACCGTTTTTGCACTTCAAACTATTAACCTGTTTACCAAACCAAACCCACTTGTCCCTCGGAGTAACATATAGAAAGAGTTTGAGCATGAACAAACTGACTATTAGAAAAATACATGTTGATTATGTAGGAATGTTTTCACCGAAATTGTATCTTGCAAAATAAACATATTTGTACATGAACTTGTGAAATGGTTCATTGGAGATTAAAGGTACATTTCGGAAGATTTCATGACATTTTCCAAATGAAGTTTTATTTAATTTATTGGTGTTCTTTCAGGTGAGAAACTTTCACAATGCCTGGAATGATTTGTGCTGTTTTTGGATGTTCAAACAATTGGCAGTCAGCTAGAGAGAAAAAAATACCTATATTTTTTCATGCATTCTCAAAGAAAAATGATTTCGTTTCAAGAACAGTGCGAGAAGAATGGATTAGGAGGTGCAAGAGAGCTGATTCATGGAATCCTGATAAAAGCAGGATTTGTTCAGCACATTTCTCTGAAAATGATTATGAGAGGGATATGCAAAATGAATTATTAGGTAATTATTAATAATTCCTTGCTCTTTCCTGTTACCAAGTGAATTGCTTTGAGAAATTGAAGTCTTGCAAATTCAGACCTAATATTTAACAATTCATTTTTCAGTTTATGTGCTGTAAAATCATTAACACTTGACATATAATAATTACCCGAAATATTACAGTGAAGAATATTTTTATTAATGCCGATTCAAACTAATCACATGTTTTTTCCAGTAATATTAATTACTATGTTATTTTTTGCAGGTTTACCATTGAGAAGGATATTAAAAAAAACTGCCATTCCAACTCTGAATTTGCCTGGTCCTGAAATGAAGATGCCAAAGATTGTAACGAACGTTATAGATAGTGTGAAGGATACAAACTTGAAGTTTACTGTTGAATCTTCAGATTTACAACTCTCCACTTCAAATAAAATGAGGTGTGGATCAGCATTGGCTTTGGCATTAGACTCGCAAGCTTCTACATCAGACTTGAAAGCTTCTACATCAGACTTGCAAGCTTCTACTTCGACCGACAACATACAAATGAAATATGACAAACTTCTAAGAGAATTCAATACATTGAAACAGGAATATGCCGAACTGCAGAAATCAAGTAAAATGAAAATAAAACTCCTCAATAACAACTTGAACTATTATAAAAAAAAATGTTTGAGGCAAAGAAACCAATCAAATTTCAGTTTATCTGTGAGGGGTATATTGAAGCATGTCTTCACTGACAATCAAATTTCTCTCTTATTGAAAAGAAAAAAACGAGTCAACTGGACTCATGATGAAGTCTCAACAGCATTTACTTTAAGGTACTACAGTAAAAAATGCTACCTATTTATGAGACATCAATTACATTACCCTCTGCCGGGTCTATCATCATTCAGAAGGTGGGCATCAAAAATAAACATGAGAGAAGGACTCTTGAAAAATGTATTGAGTTTTTTTAAATTAGCTGGGGAAGACAAAAGTAATTTTGAGAAGACTGTTGTCATTTCCTATGATGAAGTGAAAGTCAAGTCTCTCCTAGAGTATGATGTTTCTTCAGATGAAATTGTAGGTCCGTATAACCAAATGCAGGTTGTTATGGCTCGTGGCTTGTTTTCTTAGTGGAAACAACCCATATATATTGGATTTGATAGAAAAATGACAAAGGAAATTCTATTAAATTTAATTTCTGAACTGTATCATGTGTCATATAATGTAGTAGCATGTGTCAGTGATTGCGGTGGAGGTAATGTAGGTCTATGGTCAGAATTGGGTGTGGATATTAATAACTCTTTTTTTAAACATCCGAATACTGAAAAACATATTTATGTTTGCTGATGCCCCCCATCTTCTGAAATTGCTAAGAAATTGGTTAATTGACACTGGATTTGACATTGGAAATATTTCTATAAATAAAACACCCATCGAAATTCTATTAGAGAGCACAAATCAAGAGCTTAGTGTGTGCTACAAGGTACATTAGAAACATTTAGAGTGTGAGAAAACGCAAAGACAAAATGTTCGCTTGGCTGCAGAACTAATATCAAATACGGTTGGCGAAGCATTGATCCGTTATAAACCAGGCCCAGACAAGAAGCTTGCTGAAAATGTGGGACTTTTCATATGTGATATGAACAAATGGTTTGACATTTTCAATAGTTACATGAAAGACGGCAAAGTTCCGTTTAAGTGTGCTTATGGGGTACATAGGAAAATGCAAGAAGAACATTTGGACAAAGTACTTCAAATGATCCAAATGATGAGAGCCCATGGTAAGAACTCCTTGCAAACTTTCCAAAAAGGCATGATAATCTCCATAAAATCTCTGAAGCTGCTGTTCTCCGACATGAACACAGAATTTCAAATAGCATACTTGTGTACACACAAGTTGAATCAAGATTGTTTGGAAAATTTCTTTTTCCAATTAAGGAGTAGAGGGCCGAATGATCACCCTAGTCCACTTATTGCTATGCAGCGGATTAGAATGATCATACTCGGAAAGAATCCTGGTTTCCTAGAGGCCCATGTAAATACTGAGGAGCCAGTACTAGAGGAGTATATATCTGCAAGCGTAATGAAGCAAGCAGAAATCAAGATACAAGAAGCAGAGCCTGCTTGTGAAAGTAGCTTTCAGAGTGATTCAATGTCATCATCAGACTCATCGAATAAGAGCAGTGCAATGTGTGAGCAATCCCAGGAAATAAACAGCGATGCACTTGAATACATCGCAGGCTATCTAGCTAAAAAATTCAGAAAAAATATGCCAAACTTGGGACAATACACATACATTATTAAAGTTGAACAAAACTATAACTTGCCTTCATGGGTACAACAGCTATCCTATGGTGGACTAATAAAGCCAGATGGTGCATTTTTCGAGAAAATAAAAAAGTGGAACAGGTATTTTCAAAAGTTTCACGGTGATAGTCATAGAAATGAAACTGGTATTGTAAAAAATCTGGCTGCAAAAATAAAGAAGTGTGATGATTTTCCTATTGATATTATCACTGCCTTCTGCAAGTTGAGGACAACTATTCGGATAAATTACTTAAATGCCAAAAATGAAGAGAAGAAAATTCAGAAGAAAAGAAAAGCTACAGAAACGGATTCGTAAGCACAACGAAGAAAAATCAAGAAAATCAACAAACTAACAAATTAGTGTGATTAAATAATTTACAAAATTATTCCAAATATGTCTATATGCATAATTTATTTTGAAAATTGACAAATTCCTTTCAGCAAGTTCCTCAGACATTTGAATATCAAAAGTAAAGATGGTTTTACTCAAGAACAAATTTTACCCCTAGCCTGCCTCTTCACCTTAGAATATTTTTTTTTATTCATAAGAAATACAAGGAGAACATTAGGCCTCATCAATCGAACCATGAAAACCAACTCATATATTATTATAATATCAGTCTTCCTATTCCGTTAACTTCCCAAATCAAATCCTCTATATTTTATAATGGAAAGAACCTCCTCAACCATCTTCATCTTCCCATCAAAAAAATAACGAATAATTTCCAATTCCGTAAAGAGGTTAAAAAAAACTCCTCCTCCGGGGAGTCTATTATGATGCAGATGAATTCCTCATTGACAGTTTCATAACTTATGAGAACAATTCCTGAAAGGATAGTTACATTGTTGATGTTCAAATTTACTTTTTAAATGTATATTTTATAAAGCTGTCTAATCTTGTGTTATTGTAACTATTCTTTATTTTTTATTTAAACTTATACAGTGTGCTGTTTATTGAAATGTGTTTGTGGTAACTTTTTTATTTTAGATTTAGATAGCTTTGTTGAAAAATGTTTTGTTGTTTAAGTACAATAAAGCATTTTCGATTGTGTATTTTATTTTTCAATCATTAACGACTTTGCAATCAATTCAAGTAGAGCAATTGAGAAATATTTTCCATATCAGTGACGAAATTTCCGATGGGAGAAATTGACATTTTTCGAAACTTTTTGACATTGTCACAATTTAATTATTTATAGAGGAATTCAACAATATAATGATTTTGACTGTAGCAGGCCTGTATGTATATGAGCTGTGTATTTTTGTCTATCAGAACAGAGATAAGTTTGCTCGTAATGGAGAAAATCATCTGCACAAAACAAGATCTAGAAATATGCTTGTTCCAGGCCAACACCGTACAAAAAAGTTTCAGAGAAGCCACCTGTTTCTTGGCTGCAAGGTCTACAATAAATTAGATCAGAATATTAAAAGTGTGATATAATATAAGTTTATTCAAGAAATCATTGAAAACCCATTTAATAAATAAGAATATCTACTCTGTAGACGAATTTCTCTCATAATTCTTATGTAAAATCTTAATAGTTTATTTTCACTTGATCAATGTCTCCACTGGTATTTTTGTTTTAAATTTAATTTACATTTATTCTATATTCTAGACGTTTTCTTTGTTATTGTACAACTGTACCTTTCAACAAACGAAATAAATTATATTATTATTATTATCTGCCAGTGGAAATTACAAACATTGCTTCGAAGACTATATTAAAAAAAAAGTTGAAAAAAATTGTTGCTACACAGATACCTGGTCAACAAGTATGCTGATTCATTAATATTTTCTTCTTTGTTAAAATATTTATTCTTACATTTTATCATTATTTTGTTATAAGACTAACAATAAGAATGTACTGTAGGCCATATCACCAGAACTTATTCTGATTATTGGCCAATTATTTGTTAATAAACAAATAAAAAAATGTGTTCCAGCCTCTTTCTGATATTATTGAGAAAGCATTGTAGACAAAAGTGACATCATAAACAAGGTGATATCATTCAAGTTCGATGGTAAAATTTTCAACTCTGGAAGAATCACAATTATCTTCCGTGCTGCAAATTTGAGTGAACTTATCAGTGGTACATGCAGAGAAAAAACAAAAAAGTATTGGAAGATCTAATGTTAAAGCCAAGCTCATTATATTAGCATCAATAGAATTTGAACAGCTTCAAAATATAATTTGTTGTAATAAGACTGAAATGTGGACATGACTGACAATAATTCATGAGCAGAGGTCTGCAGTATCCAACGTGATGCACAAATAACTATCATTTGTAGGGAACTGAAGCATTGCAACACAGATCAGCAAAATCGAAGCCATGTATCAGGTATTAGCCGGTAATGATGATAAAGTGGCCACAGTTTTGGGGAGATTAGTAAACAAATATAGTTCCTTTCAACTGCCTAGGAGTCATACGAGTCCCAACAAACCTTTGAGAGTCGTGACTGTCAGGTTGCTGAAAGAAGAAATGAGGCTTTCTCAAATCAATGAACTATCATCTGTGTTTGCAGCAGTTAATATGAGATAGCTAACAACACAGGAACTTTCATGTAGAAATTAAAGGCTGGTATATTTTGTTCGTTGGTTTTCCAAGTACTAGTGGTTAACTTTTGTTAATGTAGTGATATGAACGTTGCATGTACCGGCCATGACCAAAAATAGTGATAGTTCATAACAAAATAGTCGAGTTTTTCAAAGAATGTCAATTTCCTTTTGAAGCTGTTCGAAATCTGTTGACATCGATATCATGGGCATGGCTTTAACTTTAGAATATTCAATATTCCCATTCTTTTTAACGATAACTGTGCAACACTTCCTTTTTTTATTTTCAATTTCACATTTATCGATATGATGACAGTTATCAGTTATGAGATACATCAAATCATAATTGACGGAAGGACTCACGTGACGTCACAAACTGTTGACCTTGGGATGATAAAATGAGCCGATTGAACCATCCTATACAGATATTGTTTAATTTCCTTGTACTTGACCTTGTTTGTGTTTGGTTCTGAGATTGAGAGGCTGGCGTTTTCGTCTCGGTTCAGTTGGCAACACTGAATCTCAAGGTGTTCTTTTCATAGCCCCAAGTAGCTCGGGGTAGTTTCTGGACTGATCCCACCGAACACTAACGAACAAGAAAGCGCCTTGTCAGATATTGACAATTTTGACTTTAACGTCTGAGACATATCTTCCGGTGTTCGGAATAGTTCGGATTCATTTTTTGATCATGATGAGTGACTGACCTATTTTGAAGATTTCAAATTGAAGTTTGATCATCGTTGATGAATCTTGGAAAAATTCATATCTGGAGAGTTTCTCATATTGTTTCCGATTTTTGGCGCTATATATTTTTGAGAAATCTCCATTCGCTTTCCGGATTTTTGAGGTAAGAAGTCATTTCATCATTGTGTGAAACCACTGGAATGATAAACTCGCTATCAGACAGCAAACCGACCATCAAAGCTGTTATCAGAACCCTCCCACTTAATAGAGGTTAGTATTTGCATTTGGGCTCTGCTTATGGCCCATAAAAGTGTAATCGGAAGTCAGACTGGTATTGTTTATTCTAGGGTGCTCCGCTGCGGCTATTGCTTGCCACCACTCTGCTACTGCTCTGCTGCGGCTATTGCTTGCTACCACTGCTACCACTCTGCGGTGGCTACTACACTGCTGGCTACTACTTTGCTACTGTTACTGCTTCGCCGCTGGTAGTGCTCTACTACGGTTTATTGCTACTACTTTGCTACCGTTTATTGGAGTTCCACTAATGTGATTGTTCCACTGTTCCGTTGCTACACGATTGTCTTTCCACTGTTCCACTACTGTGATTGTTCCTGCTCAACTGTAGTTGTCCCGCTGTTTATCTGTTGTTCAGCATTCCTTCGCTGTTCTTCCCCGATTCTTCGTTGATGGTATTCGTCCCCGATGTACTCATACTTAGATCAACTGAGCCGTACCCACTGTCTTACTGAGGAAACCTACTTACGATCAGATAAGTTAAGCATAAGAGATTGCCCCTAAGGCATGAGTATTCATAATTGTAAGCTATCGTGACGTCACAGGCATAGCCTTCACTGGAGGTTCAATAATTTTTTATTTAAACAGTACACCACTCTCAATCTATTGAATCTATCTTGGTGGTACCATATTTACAGTATCTCATTCAATCTCATTCATTTTTTTTTGTTATTGTGTGCCGAACAGTGCACATATAGTGTGTGTAACATAAATCAATATATTTCATTAGTAAGGGATATGACTATTTATTTTATTCTGGTCCAAGTTATCCAAGCATAAGGGAAGACAAAACCTCAACATATTTATATATTATTTTAATACAATTAACAGGTATCTATTGTTTAATATTTCAGTAATATTAGTGCAGTGGGTTGTCCCATTCCATCAGGGTGGTTTCGGATTTTTCACTTGCGATAAATCCGTGGCGCTTCGGAAAATTGATCCCATATTTCAATCTTATCGAAATCAATTTTTATTGTCGAATTCACGCCTACTGAGCTACTGGGTATGTTAGAGGCGTGAAACATCATTGCACATTCACTGCTCTCCTTTCCTAAATTTCGCCCCTAATACGATACGAAACTCGCCTTCGGCTCGTTATCCCGGTTAATGCTTGTATATTAAAACCATCATCACATGATCGTTGTAATACTATACTATTATATGAGTAAGGTTTTCTGTGATTTTTTTTTATGCCTACTTTGAACAGAATTGTTTCTTGAAATGATAAACTACTACTACTAATTTTGAGTTAGATCTAGGAATTCCGACTTAGATCTATGAATGCTACGAATCATATTAGTCATATAGGTGAAAGAATATATTCATTGGAGACATGATAGTGACCTTGATGATATGATTGATGAGGTGAAGTCGTGATTCAAACTCGTTTGGATCGTTTCGTTTTAAAATTTCATTAATTACTCTCCTAATGAATCGAATGCACCTTTTAAATACATATCAAATCATCAACCAATGCCATTTCTTTGAAAGAAGTAATAGAGTGTCCTTCAGATACAATGAAGAAGGATAGTGTTGGTGAGTACATAAAAGTGCCAAGCTTATATATTTCCTAGGCGATTATATCTATAAATGCATGTCTTCGAAGGAATTAGATGGGAAAAAATTCTACTGTTTATAGAAATTCCAGAGAGGTGCTAGGGTATATAAAACAATCTTGATATTTTTGAAAACTTCTGGAAAAGTAATAATATATTTATCCTCGGTCACTGTAGAATTTAACAATTCCAAAATCAATTTTGCCATTAGAAAGTTGTCTGAAGACTTCGTTGGCTTGGAATTAATATGGATTCATTGAATTTTCGTTTAAAGCAGTGTTCTTTCGTGTTTGGCATCTTCCACTGGAAATGGTGGTGTTAGGATATCATTTTTGCAAGGTAACAGTTGCTTGCAAATATTTGGAATGGTCTCATAGATGCAATTTGGAAACCTTCTGGTAAACTAGTGGAAGTTCTCAGATAGCACATTATATCGGCTGAATCTTGGTTCAATATTGGGCCAATATAGATATATTGTAAATGAAAAAATAATATTGGTCCAATATGGGTGAACATTCAAAAAACGATATTATATTAAAAATATTGGTGGAATATTGGTTGACCCTGTTCTGAATGTAGATTGTCACATGTAATACTGGGTCAGTATTGGTTGAATAAGTTTTACCAATATCGATAATAAAATATTGTCCACATATTGTTGTCAACATCTAGAATAAATATTGCAATCTCAATATTCCAGTCATATCGATTCTAGGGATAAATAGTATATTACGTTACTAGTGTGGAAAGTGACCCATTTCACATGAGTGGGAGAATTTGAAATGGTACTTTCCACACAAATAATGTAGGTACACTATTTTTGCGACGACCACAGATTAATGCATAATTGCAGAAAAATTAATATATTTTCACTTCATTTTGGGAATTTGAGAATTTTACAAAAAAAAGTAATAATTGAACAAGAATACTGCTTAGAATTGTGGAAATTTAAAGTAATATCATATGATTTAAAGATAATCGAATTTTCTTTTCAACGATGTGACACTTGTACTCCCATGCCATTTAAAAATGTTGAGTTGGTTTGCTTCATGTTTGTACGTTGATCCGTTCAAAAGTAAACAGGGGGGCGACTAAAAAGCCGCGCTGTATATAGTATTATTGATTTGAATGACAGCCGCATTCTCCAAATCTGCAACGTTATTTATACATAACTGGAAGTTCTTGCTTGCGACAGCACCAGATATAAGTACCCATAACCAACACAACCTGAAAAAAAACCACAATTGAATAAATGTATAGAATTTTTTTGAATACCGGTGACTTTCCTTTGTGAGTAAATGCATCTCAACGGAAGCTTTATTCATAACTTACAAATATCTTATTGCGACAAAATTTTAGCTTTTTTCGGTTTATTTCCGTCACTTTTCCTTTTTTTAAATGCCTTAAGTTGACTATATTTGGATATATCTACATTGTGGTAAATGGATAAAGTGGTACGCAACATCCTGCGGACTCGTGGTGTTTTCTAGAAGCAATTCAGTTTCGTTCAGAAATGAATCGACAGACTTATCGCAAAAATTCACTTGTGGTATTACTACTGAAAAGTTCACCCATGTATGCAAGCAAAACGTTTTCAGAAAAGGAGCATGAATGAAATTGATGTTAATCTTATTCGAACCTTTTTTTTTGACTTTTCAGGCAGTAAATTTAGTTACGTTAATTTTGCGGCCTCTTCAATTTCAGGTGGAGTACATTGATCATCACTGTTAATCTCAGCATCCATGTTTTATGGAATTTTCGATACTATTTTCACGGTTTTGTATATGATAAGAATGATGCATATGCAAAATTGACACTTCTAAAGTTTATCTGACGTTTCCGCAATATTAATTTCAAAGAACACTTCAATACCATTATGCAATACATATAACTATAGATACACATATCACTCTAGAGTGTTATTTAATTTTTCATCTCTAGGGTGATATCTGTCATTTTCGAAGAAACTAAATAGTGTGCTATTTGTCATTTTCGCATGTGGTCGTAGGAAAAAACTATATTGTATTTCCAAGTTTGATAGCACATTGGTTCATTATAATTTCAGCTATATTCAGCAAATTATAATAACTCATATTGGGTAAATATTGATAGATAGATTGGTAGATAGTTATTGGGTACAACCCTCAAAATGTTGTGCAACCGTAGACACGTGTTTCGAGCTTAAGCTCTCATCAGTACGGTAAAATCAAGTGCGTAGATGTACAACACTTGGATGTAAAAATAGAAACAAAGAAAGTCAACAACAGGAAGCCAACCACACATTTGTGGCTTCGGTTAGAAGACCTTGCGCTTACAAGGCAACAACCAACGTCACCACGGAGTCAGCCACAGCCACCAACGTGACAATCCTACCCAGGAAAATACAAATAAGGATGAATTTAGCGAGGGATAATATATATGGTTGTTGCCTTGTAAGCGCATGGTCTTCTAACCGAAGCCACAAATGTGTGGTTGGCTTCCTGTTGTTGACTTCCTTTGTTTCTATTTTTTCATCCAAGTGTTGTACATCTACGCACTTGATTTTACCGTACTGATGAGAGCTTAAGCTCGAAATACGTGTCTACGGTTGCACAACATTTTGAAGGTTGTACCCAATAACTTTTCTACTTATATTGTCATATATTGCCCCTCGCTAAATACATCCTTATTTATATTTTCCTGGGTAGGATTGTCACGCTGGTGGCTGAGGCTGCCTCCGTGGCGACGTTGGTTATTGCCTTGTAAGCGCAAGGTCTTCTAACCGAAGCCACAAATGTGTGGTTGGCTTCCTGTTGTTGACTACCTTTGTTTCTATTTTTACATCCAACTGTTGTACATCTACGCACTTAAATTTACCGTACCGTAAGCTCGAAACACGTGTCTACGGTTGCACAACAATTTGAGGACTATACCCAATAACTTTTCTGTTGATAGATAGATAGATACTTCACTCGTCCTTCATTTAAAATATTCACAATGAGAATATAAATAAATAAACACGTCAAATAAAACACAAAGTACAAATACAAAAAATAATATATGTATATATCACAAACATAAAATTTGTTCCATATAGAAACAAATATGATAAATACAGTTGAAAGTTACAATTTCAAATGGCCAATTCGTGAGTAATACCATTTGCTCAATGATATTTACCAATATCGATAGAATAATATTGTGTTCATATTGTTTTCAACATCTAGAATAAATATTGCAATTCCAAAATTCCTCTCATATCGTTTCCAGAAATAAAAACTATATTGCATATCCAAGTGGGATTGCACATTGATTGAATATTATATCGCTAATATTCAACAAATCTTATCAACTTATAGTGGGCCAATATTGGTTCAATAATATATACCAATATCGGTAAAACAATACTGTTACCAACATCTAGAATACGATGAATTTTGAATATTGGCCGAATATTCAATGAACCATATTGAAATTAAATTATGAGACCTGGATAAAAACCGCTAGGTGGCTCTACATATAGTACGTCTTCTAACACCTACGAATATATATTGAATACTTCAAATAACTTGTTTTCAAGGCAGCTCACTCAGTGATTATAGCGAACGAAAGGCAGACTCTGGTGTCACCTTGATCAACTAAAAGACATTTAATAATTCACCAAGGCACAGTCACTTCCACCAGTATATCCAAATAATATTGTACCAATATCGATTGATGTTTTGAGGCCATTACTGCTTCAAGAATATTTCACCAATACTATTTTTGAAATGTTTAAACAATATTTGACCAATATCGCCAAATGTTCACATTTCACTTCTCGACAATATAACTATTGAATATTTTGTCAATATTTTCTGAATATTGTACCAGCGATATTGGTACCAGCGATATTGTACCAATATCGCTGAATATTTTGAGGCTAATACTGCTTCGAGAATATTTCGCCAATATTATTCATGTACTATTGGACCAATATCGCCGAATGTTCACATTTTTTTTCTCGCCAATATTGCATTTCAAATATTTTGAAAATATGTTCACAATATTGAACCAATATTCTACCAATATAGGTGTGCTACTTGGGATTACCGTACTTAGTGGGTACTGCCGTGGATTATGTTATATGAGATCTAAGTTATCCTTTCAACACTTCCCAGATAACACATGGACATCCAATGGATATCTACTGGACATCCGTTATGGATATGATGGATGATGTACTATGGGCGTCCAGGAAATATCCAAAGGATATACTATGGACGTCCAGTGGACGTTCGGAGGGTACCAACCTGTACATCCATAAGATATCCTTCAAGAGTATCCATAAGATATCCCTGACCTATATCCATAGGATATCCATTAAATATATCTTATGGATAATCTCTACGAATGTATTATGGACATCCATGAAGAATATCTCATGGACATCGTGAAAGGATATCCCATAGATGAAGTTCTGGGATATCTCATGGATATCCTTGAAGGATATCTTATGGATGTACAGGTTGGTACCCTCCGAACATCCTTTGGACGTCCATAGTATATCTTTTGGATATTTCTTGGACGTCCATAGTACATCCTGCATATCCATAACGGATTTCCAGTGTACATCAAATAGGGATATGCAAGATATACTAGGGACATTCAGTTTATATCAAAAGGATATACTCTGGACGTCCACTAGGTGTTCGAGAGGTACCAACCTGTACATCCATTAGATAACTGTCGATATCCAAGATATTTCTATTGTACATCCTCAGGATATTCTTGAAGTATATCCATGATATATCCTTTCAAGGTGTTCATCGGATATCCACAAAATACATTTTCGATAAGTCCATGGTATATTCTTCATATGGATATCCATACGATATGATTCAAGGAGATCCATTAGATAATTCTGATATATATATATATATATATATATATATATATATTCATAATATAAACTTCGAAAATCCTCATGAGACATCATTCATGTATATCCATAAAGTACTTTGGAACCTTAATATATCTTTCAAGGATCTCCATAATGCATCCTAACTTAGTTTCGGATATGGTGAACATTTACTACGCTCTCATCTACTCAACGATAAGCTCAAATATTTTAGTATGGGGACGTGCAACTGACTTTTTTAGAGTGTCCGTAATACAAAAACGATTCATCCGCTTGATATTCGATCTTGGTTAGAATGATTCATGCAGAGAAACTTTTGTACGTAATAAAATAATGACATGCACTTGTATTTACCTATACAAATTACTGGCGCACAACTTTCATAACCTTTCCAAATTCAAGAAAAACAAAGATGATCACGATTACCCAACAAGGAAAAAAAATTATATACATTTCCAGAAATCCAATAAAATGCACTTCAGAAAGTCTCCCGTATACGCTGGATCTCTCTTCTTCAAATGGTCATGTTCCGATATTCCCGAACAGCACTGCCCAGTAATTTTGGTCGTTCAGATTTTACTGAAATTGACTGGTACACATTTCGCGCCATTTTTCATGGAACCTTGTTAGAGGCTATACATTTACTGGTTGCTACTGTTACAGAAATGGTCGTGTAGTCCCAGTATCCCCTCCCCGTATTGATAGTAATTTAAGTTATTAGGATATGTAATTTAATATTTATTCATTTTATTGATAGCGTTCTCATTACAATTAGCTCATCTGAAAAGACAGCAGAACAAATGTATCAAGTATTATTAGAAGACTTGCTAATGGAGGTTGATGCCGAAACCAACGCTAATTCACGAGCTTTGTTCTCTCTATCCTCTCTACTCCATGTATATGTATGAAAATAAATATTTCAGATCGAAATCATGTGATATTTGCAGGCCCTTAAAAGACAACTCCGGCAATGAATTCAAAACATCTTATATTCACAGCTCCGCTAAAGCTTGAGGTACTTGAGCTATCCGAATTTGATGATTCAGAATCCATATCACCCGATATTTCCTCTATTATTATATCTACTTGATTAATTGCAACCATCAATCAGTATCACATAATAGTAATGATATAATTTTGAACTAGAAATGTTTCCGCCTTACATTTGACAGTCTGACTTTCCGAATCGTTCCGAAATCAGATGACAGTTTCAGTTACTGTTACTGTTATGCGCTCCGAAATTACCTACAGTTGCCAGTACTGCTCAGTAATATCGGAACATGAGCAATATGATACCGCCACAAATGAAGAATATTTCATGCGAAAGAAAATTCAAAGGTGCGACAAAAAATATCTCCAAGAAAATTCGTTTTATTCGCTAGATGAATTCACTCAGTCTATTGAATCAGTGCGCTGACACGTTCTTGACTCTACTTTAGTTTAGCATTTTTATTTCTACTGTCACTATTTATATATACTTTCTTCGTAGTTTTTGTGTTATACAGGTGGTCCCTCCGGGAACTGCATCGATCAATATATAGAAAACCATAGGTGGGCCGAATTTTTTTAATTTGGGAGTTCACTATTGTTGATAAGTGCTATCCGGCTAAAATGTTTTGAAGAATGTGGCACTTCCGGTTGTAACTTCGTTATTTTAAATACGACACCCTGTAGATTATCAAAGTTTTAGAATTTACGCATGATCCTGAACATGTTTCATGTTTAATGTCCTTTACCCAAGTCTAACCGTTTTCGAAATATTTCAAATTTTAAGTTGAAAATTGCGTTTGCAGACTGAAAAATATTTTTTTTTATTTCTGGACATCATAATTTATTTTCGATTGTGTATCGATTTATTCGTAGGAGGGGATCGAAAATGAAGCTAACTTTGAATAAGGTTATCTATGCCTACTCTCATTATTTTTCGAAATATTGGCGAATTAACATGTCTCAGTTCCAGAAAATCTCGTATTCTTGAGTTAATTTATTCTTAGTTGGCCAAGGAAAAACCTTGAGTGATTCTTTACTGAAAAATTCGTGTTTGAAAACGGTCAATTTTCAATGTTTGGAGAGCCATATCTCGGAAAGTAGTAGAGAGCGCCACGAAATAATTTCAGATTCGTGTTCAGGAGACAAAACTACGTGCAGAAGCCACATAAGCTTACCTTTTCGAAACAAGAATAGTATGAGATGTACTTTTTTTGCAGATGAAGGATATTTGAATATTTTGCATAATTTCGAAAATGAGAACATGGACACTTCACCAATTGCTGATTATAGAAACATATTTTATCAACATGACGGGTCACTTAGTCAATACTCGTTTACAAGAATTGTTTCATGACCAGTGGACAGCCAACAATGGCCCATTTCTTTGGCCGCCTCGCTCTCCAGATTTATCAGTGCTATATCATTTTCGGGTGAACTTCCTGTATAACTCTAATCGAATTGATATCGAAATTCTACTGAGCTGGGTCCTCTCCTACGAATAAATCTATACACAATCGAAATAAATGATCATGTCCAGAAATTAAAATAAAATATTTTTCGTTCTGCAAACGCAAACGCAATTTTCAACTTAAAATTTGAAATATTTCGAAAACGGATAGACTTGGGTATAGGATATTATACATGAAACATGTTTAAAATCATGTGTAAAATCTAAAACTTTGATGATATACAGGGTGTCCCATTCAAAATAACGAAGTTGGGGTCCACTTCCGGTACAACCAGAGGTGCCACAATCTTCAAAATATTTTAGCCAGATGGCACTTATCAACAATAGAAAACTCTCAAATTTTCAAATTCGGCCTACCTATGGTTTTCTATATATTGATCGATGCAGTTCCTGGAGGTTCCCCCTGTATACTTATGTGTAATTTTTATTTATACACCTCTTTGTAATTTCAATCACCACTGTTTTTATGTCTCAGATATCGTCTGATTGTGTGTATGTCCCAATCGTATTATTTAATTAATCGTGTTATTTATTTATCTATGCAGATTTGTATTTATATTTACATCTATATTTATATTGACCTATCCTATGTCATACTAATGATCTCTAAGGATAAATAAACATATGTATCGACTAAATCATAATATCTTTTCAAACTTGAATATTTCCCAATGAGCTGAAAACATCTATCATAACTTCTATACCAAAAGTTGAAAATTCAAATGACGCAATAAGTGTTAAACCAAATAATACTTTACCTGATATTGAAAAAGTTATCATACGAGCAGAAGATGGTAATGGTAATGGGTGGGGGACGCAAGCGTCAGCGACTAGGCCCCAGTGGGCCCTTTTTGCAATCCCCGGCATCTTCATTCATCCCATGTCGGATACCTGCTCGAACCTCTTCGACCTTCTTATGAAAGTCGAAATGTCCTTCCATTGCAACGAGTGCAATTCTTCCTCCTTAATAGTGGCAGCTCCGAAAACGTTTTGTCTGAGCCTGCCATAAATACCATATTCGCACAGGAAGTGAAAGGAGTCCTCCTCTTCCTCACATTCCATGCATAGTGGGTCTGCCTCAACTCTGATGAGAGCCAGGTGTCTTCTGAGGCCGCAGTGGCCGGTTAGAACTCCCACCAACAGACGGAGTTTGTAACGTTTTTATTTTCTCTCACAGCATTTGTATTGAAAACGTTACTGTATGTTATATCCTATATTATAATATCATAAGGGTAGACAGTATAATACATAATTATTTCAAAATCATGAATCAATATAAGTAAGTGGTTGATTCATTTCATGCGAACACTTATAAAGTATTATTGTCTCTCCCTGTATTCAGCGAACCACCTCTAACCTAAACAGTCTGTTGAATAAATATAATTTATGATGTATTTTTGATAAGGTGTTAGACAATTCCCATGAGAATGTATTCCTATATTTAGTATTATAGAAATAGTACTATATTTATTCATTTATAAATTGTTAGGTTGGGATGCTAAATAATCAGGTTCATAATTTCTTCTATATTTCTAATATTCATTGATCAAGTGATATCGTCCATCTCTTTTCAAAGATTCTCTCCGAGATCCCACACAGAATACCTAAAATTCTTTTGTTCTGAGACTTCGTTGCCGTATTTGACAATATCGAGCGATACGTCGATTGGATAAGGGACTTGCGCACTATGGATAAGTCCGACGCACGCACGACCTGTAGACACGACGGGGAACGTCCATTTTGGTCCATTTTTTGGTGACTTTGAAGAAGGGCAAACGATGGGTCGATGAACAAGCTCTGTTGAATCTGCAGACATCACGATTGGTTTATGTGCTTAGTTGCCATTTCGCATTGATTTGGATTTATAACCAAAAGGGTGATGCATTGATGTATTTATCAGATTCGAGATATATGTTTTGAACTAGCAAAACCATTTTTATAGTCATCACATGCTGGTTTGTTAGCTTAGCAACCCTCTCTGTTGATGTGAGGTGAGTAAATCAGATATAATTTTATCTGTTCTAAAGGTTGCATTGCATTCTGGTGATGTCACTGTAATGAACCTTCGTTCATTATTGTAGGGTCCTTTGGAGCGGCTACCTTTCCTAGTGAAGTAACTTTTCCTTTGGAGCGGCTACCTTTCCTAGTGAAGTAACTTTTCCTTTGGAGCGGCTACCTTTCCTAGTGAAGTAACTTTTCCTATGAAGCGGCTACATTTCCTGGTGAAACTACATTATTTTTGGTGAAGCTACGTTGTCTGGCGAGGCTATGTTCTTTTTGGAGAATCTACAATACATTGTTATGTGATCCCCTATGTCCTGTAGGCACGAGGCTTCCAGCATTTTTTTGAGACAAAAATAGTCGATGGGGGATGTCGAATAACGAAGGAGACTTTGCTTTCTCTATGTGATGTCCTGTTCATGTTCCTCCACTTTCCAAATCAGCTGATTCGATATCTGTCCAGTTCAAGAAAACAATAACTATAGGATGACAGGCCAGTTATAAACATAATTTCAATTTTAATTACTATATCGCAATTTACTGAAATATCAAACAACGATTTGAGTTTTATAACAACATAATTATGGTAATGTTCAGACCCTATTTGAAAAGCCATATTTAGATACACTACCACAGGTAAACCGTACCAAAAATTCATGAATTTCTGGGTTTAATCCTCTTAGGTAAGTTTGATTTTCATTTTCGATACTGAAACATATTTGAAAGCAATTTCAAGTGGGTCTATTACGAAATATTTTCAGTTAGAGCATTTTATGTACATTTAATGTGGTATGTATAGTTGAAAGTCATTTATATATTGGTAAAAACGTACTACAATAGATATTCACATTCATATTATTCAAAACGACGATTTGGCTGATTAAAGTTTTAAAAGGGTATAATTTTTTTTAGTTCTTTGTTGTAATCACTCTCCACTTTTCAGGTTCTGATCAAATTTCCCTAGTGAACATCCACTAAAAAAAATCAGTGGCGTCCAATTAAATTTAACATTGTTTATATCAATTTCAAAAATAAAAAAAAAAAATAATAGCAATCACCCTTGAACTAATGCCACCGACGAAGAGCTGCCGTTAGCACCGTTGACGTGGCTTTTACTTAAGTAAAAGGTACGTTATACAAAATAGCGTCCAACGTGCAAGGCTTGATTGCATTTTTTTTGGTCTTCATTAGTTTTTTAGAAATTTTTTAAAAAAGAGTGATTCAGCAAGTGAAATAAAAAGAAATTTTACTGGTCAAGTTGATAATTTTTGTAATTTCAGAGTATAATCAGTACAAATAATATTGGAACGGTGAAACTCATCTAGTTGCTTGAAAGTTTTATGTGTTTTTTTGTTGTGAATTTAAACTTCGCCTATTCTTGAATGGATTTAATGAATGACTTTTTTGTCAACTAAGAAGTTTGAATTGCAGTTGGAATCTACGAAGTAGGTATTCGTTTTTGTTTGGAAAATATTTACAGGGTGAACACTTTTCCTTATAGGTGTCGATCCTGAAATTTGGTTCGTATATTTTTTTAGCAAGGGATTATTTGGATAATATCCTATGGGATGACAATAATTTATGGTTTGAAAATATATTGTCTTTTTTCTGTCCATTATTGCAAGTGAATTTGATTTCTGAGAACTTTTATACTACTGAAATTTCGTAAGTATTTGATTGGTACTGAGACTGACTGTCCCACTATTTTTTTATTATTCCTGAAATACAGGGTGGTACAGAAAGGTAACAGTATAGAGAAACTTGTATTTTTCTAGTGTGGTACAGCCATAATTTTGGCTGGGATTATTTTATTTAGTTTGGTAATATTATAAAGTGACAAAATGAATCCCGAAAAATTTCAAGTAAACCATTTAGTAGACTTTGAACTCGAATATGAAATAGCTATTCGTAGAGTAGTAACAACACGAAATGTTTCTGATAAACGTAAAATGTTACGAAGACTTTTAGAAAAAGAACAGTTCCAGATCGTACTGTCGATTTGATGGCTTATGCTTTTGATAATAAGAAAGAACAGAATGAAATTAATACTACTTCAACCCAAATTGCTGCGAATATTATAGATTTTGCTGATATTGGAGATCCAAGTGATAATCTTTTTCTTAGAACTCAATCTAGAATAAATCATGTGATGAACAGAATTAATAGGTTAGATAATTTTCTACTTATTGAAGGTATCGTGCCACAAGATCAACAAGATAAATTTAAAAATTTCAAGTCAGAAGCCTTCGCTACTGTTTTAACTTTAGAGGCAGATTTGCACAGCAATATCAAGACTAGGAACAATGTATCTATGCCAAATACTAGTACAGCCCCTCCAGTAGTGAATGTGGTTCCTTCGGTAGTGAACTGTTCAAGTATTTCTGCTCCTATTTCAAGTTGGGGTATAAAATATAATGGAGATTCTAGAACCTTGTATGATTTTTTAGAGCGTGTTACAGAGTTGGCACAATCACGTAAGATCTCAAAAATAAATTTATTTGAATCAGCTGTAGAACTTTTTGAAGGCGATGCTTTCGTATGGTTCGTAGTAATAAATCTTCTGTTCAGGACTGGGATTCTCTTGTTACTCTTCTCAAAAGGGACTTTTTGTCTACGAACGCCGATGAAGAAATTTGGGAGAGAGTAAAGAAGAGAAAACAGAAACACAACGAATCAGTTGCTATTTTCATTGCACATATGGAAGCACTTTTCAGTAGATTGTCACATGCACCAGCAGAGGTTACGAAAGTTAAACAAATGAGGCAAAATCTTTTACCTGAATCGGTTAGACAAATAGCTCTTATAGACATCGATAATTTATCAGATTTGTCAAAGTATTGTAGAAAACTGGAAGAATCAAACTATATTTATTGTAAAAATACTTCTAGTCCTCAAGTTTTGGAGTATAGTGAGAATAATAAAACTCATTTCAGTAGGAAATCCAGAAACTTCCAGAACAATAAATTCAAGAAATCGATTAAAAATAATAGCTATAGTCATGATTCTTTTAATAAGCCGTCAACTTCTACTCAAGCAGACAATCAGCCAAGTACTAGTTTTAATCCTAAAACTAGTGGCAAAAATGTAGTTTGCTGGAATTGTGGATTAGCTAATCATTTGTTCCACGACTGCAAAGCTAAAAAGAAAATATTTTGTTTCAAATGTGGCATGGCAAATGTTAAATCAGCTAACTGCTCAAATTGTTCTAACTCAAAAAACTAGTAAAGAGGGACATGCGAAGTGATCCGCAGAGTTCCCTGCCTACTCAGATCATTAGTCAAAATTTCAAGTTTCCGAATTATAAGCACAGTAGAATTAAAATGTCTGTAAGGAGTAATATTTCTTCTACTTCAGTTTCAGAGTCAAATATAATTACTCCAAATAATAATAGTAATAATAATAATTTTCCAGATTCTAATTTTAATGTATCGCCAGTTTTCATAATCAAGCCATTAGATAATCGCCCTTACATAAAACTTAAACTGTTAGATCAGGATATTTGTGTTTTATTTGATAGTGGTGCTAATGCATCTATCGTTGGTTCTGGTGGTTTAGAGACATTGAAAACATTAAAATTAAAGATAAATAATGTTTCAAGGAGACATGTTAGTATAGCAGATGGTACTCAAAAGAATGTTAAAGTTATTGTCGATTTACCCATTTTAGTTGAAAATTCTTTTCAAATAATAAAAGCTCTTGTCGTTCCTTCTGTTTGTCATGCATTTATTTTTGGTATGGATTTCGCTAAGCAATATGACATTAAGATAAATTTCAAAGATAACACTTGGTATGTTCAGTCAGGTCATAATAAAATAAATATAGTAGATGAATCAAATGACTTTTTCAATTATTCCAAATTTAACGTCGTTAGATGACCTTTCAGTTAACGATCTGAAACAAGCACAAGCTGTAATTGAATCATTTCATGAAATTAGTAGTAAAGATAAGTTGGGACGTACCAATAAAATAACTTTAACTATAGATACGGGGGACACACCACCATTTCGTAAAATACCTTTCGTTTTATCTCCGTATATGCAAAACGTCTTGAATGGAGAACTAGACGAAATGTTGAAACTAGGAGTCATTGAGCCATCAAATAGCCCTTATTGTTCGCCAGTACTTTTGGTTAAAAAGAAAAATGGTGAATATCGTTTTTGTTTTGATGGACGTCCTCTTAATGCTATTACTAAGCACGATAGCTATCCATTACCGAATATAGAGAGAATTTTAGTCTCACTTAGGGATGCAAAGTATATTTCTTCCATAGATCTGAGGAAAGCGTTTTGGCAAGTACCCTTGGATCCGAAGTCGAGAGAGAAAACTACTTTCAGTGTAATGGGTAGAGGTCAGTTTCAATTTGTTACTATGCCTTTCGGTCTGTCCAATGCTGTGTAAACTCAGCAGAGATTGGTAGATGCGATTTTTGGGCCTAAGTATGAACCCAAAATATTTTCTTATATAGACGATATTATTGTAACTGGATCGACCTTAGATGAGCATATTACCTTATTGAAAATAGTTAAAGAAAAGTTGTTAGAGGCAGATTTAACCATTAATCTTGAAAAGTGTGAGTTATTTAAAACATCACTTAGATTTCTGGGCTATATAGTTGGTTCAAATTCTCTCCGAACCGATCCAGACAAAGTTGCCAGTATGGTCAACTATCCTCGTCCGAAAACGACAACAGAAGTCAAGAGATTTGTAGGGTTATGTTCGTGGTACCGACGGTTTATTAAAGATTTTTCGACAGTTTTATCTCCCATAAATGACCTTCTGAAAGGGAAAAAGAAAAACAATCCCATAGTCTGGAATGAAGCAGCTGAAGCTTCTTTTGTTAAAATTAAACAACTTTTAGTATCATCACCGATATTATCACAACCAGATTTCACGAAGAAATTTACTGTTCAAAGTGATTCTTCCAATACTGGTCTCGGGGGAATATTAACTCAAGTTATAGGTGACGAAGAAAGGATCATAGCCTATGCTAGTCGTACCTTGTCGAAAGCCGAACGTAACTATTCAACTGTAGAAAAAGAGCTATTAGCCTTGAATTTTGCGTTGACAAGTTCAGACCTTATATAGAGGGCACTAGGTTCACAGCAATCGTCGATCATTATTCCTTGCTCTGGTTGAATAAGTTACAAAACCCTTCAGGTAAACTCCAAAGATGGGCTGTAAAATTACGACAGCATTCTTTTGATTTAATCCATAAGAAAGGATCTCTCAATGTCGTACCCGACGCTTTATCGCGTATTATCCCTGATGACGAACAATGTTTCGAAATTGCGTATTTTGATATTGATACTGATAGAATTGATCCATGGTTCGATAATCTTCGAAAGAAAATTCTAGAGAATCCGGAAGGTTTTCCGCAGTGGAAAGTCGAAGATGATTTGATTTTTAAATACTGTCCAACAAATTTACCTTTAGAATCGAATATTTCCGATTGGAAATATTTAGTACCGAAACCGCAGAGGTACGATGTTATCAAATCGTGTCATGACCCACCACAGTGCGCACACCTTGGTTTTTATAAAACACTAAGTCGAATACAAGAACGTTTCTATTGGCCGAAAATGCGTCATGATGTTTTAAAATATGTTAAGTCATGTAAAGTATGTGGAGCCCAAAAAAAGTGGTAATACAGCTCGTATGGGATTAATGGGTAAAGAAAAGAAAGTAAAGTGGCCTTTTCAGATAATTGGGTTAGATTTAATTGGTCCGCTTCCACCAAGCAAAAAACAAAATAGATGGATTTTAGTTGTTTCAGATTGGTTTTCCAAATTTTCTCTTTTATATCCTTTGAGGACCGCTAAAGCACACTATGTTAATAAAATCCTTGAGAACGAGATATTTTTAAACTTTGGAGTACCCTAGTATATTATTTGCGATAAAGGAGTACAGTTTGTTAGTAAAAGTTTCAAAAAATTATGTGAAAATTATGACGTTAAAATTTGGTATAATGCCGTTTATTCGCCTCAGTGCAATTTTGTGGAGAGAAATAATCGTACTATAGAGACAGAGCTACGTAGCTACATTGGCGAACACCGTGATTGGGATTTAGAAATTTATAAAATTCGTCAGGCTATCAATACCGCTAAACATGAAGTAACCGGTTTCTCTCCAGCGTTTTTAGTATTTGGAAGGCATATACCTATCTCCGGAAAATTTTATGATGTTGGCAATTCTAAGGATGATGTTGAAATTGTTCCAGGAGATCGAGATACCTATGCAGCTAATCTGCAAGGGTCGAATAAAGTTTTTGTAGATACACGTAAAAAACTTCATAAGGCATATGAGAAAAATTGTAGAACGTATAACTTACGTAAGAGATATGCCGAGTTTTTCGTTGGAGATTTGGTTTGGCGACGTAATAGAGTTAAGTCCAACAAGGGTGAACAATTCACAGCCAAACTTGCTCCAAAATTCATCGCTTCGCGTGTTAGAAAGAAATGTTCGCGTTTAGTATATGATTTGGAAGATTTAGAAACAGGTTCCAAGATTGGAAAATGGCACGTAAAGGATTTGAAAGCCTACCATGGATCCCAACGTTCTAATACGGAAGATGACATTTCTTCTTTTTCATATTGATGTTGAAATCATCAATTCTATTAGATATCACTAATGTATTGTATATAGTTTTTTTATATTATATATGTCTCAGACATATTTCCTATGTATATAGTTGTCGTGGCTATTATTCTGTGAAATAGTAGTAGCAATGTGTTCATTAACACTATGAATTCATATTTCAGTTCTTCTCTCAAGTGTACGTACTGTTTGTCAGTTAGCTACCTAGAAGAGTATTTTTGTTTTTTATGGAAATTAGCTTGTATTTATTCCTGGCCAGAATAACTAGTTCCATAATATCAATGTCGATTCATTGACTCATCCAGTCAGTGTATTGCAGTGAATTTTTTATTTGGTGTTGTAGAAGACTTTACCTATTTTGACTTTACCTGGATTTGACTTTAACGACAATGTACCCGTCTGGGCGTATGATACGCGTAGTTATCAACCCACATCACCAAATAAATTCCAAATACTTTCTATAGAAAACGTTTCCTTTGGGAATCGTTTTATTTTTTTTACCATTACAATGAGTCTTAACCTAATGGTTAATCTGACGTCGCCGTCGTTTAGCTGCTGCTAACGATAGTCAGTTGAGGGGACGAAGCATATACTTGCGGTTTGGCTTCGATCCCATTGTTTTTGATTATGCGAGACCTGAGTTCAGGGTTATTTTTGTCTGTAGGGACCAGGAAAAGGTGGATGTTTTGGTTGGGATGGTGGATGTTTTTTTGATGAACGCAAGGCGTCGGAAATACATCTTCAATACCGCTCTGTCAGGCGATCGAGTAGTCTTTGGGACGATCAAACTCCATTTGGAACTGGAACACTCCCGAGTACTTTTTTTTCTTTCTTTTCGGTGATGAGCCGTTTTAGGGTTGTGAGGCCTATATCTCACAAGGATTTTATTGGGAATCCTTGGCTGCGGCCTAAACACAAAATTTATCACTTATAATTTTCGGCATCCAAATACTTTAGTAATAGATACTTTTGATTATTACATTAGTATCGTTTTTTTTATTTCGTTCTTTATCGATGGACTTTGAAATAATGACTTTATTATCTTGATGAAATATGGTTCGAATTTGAACATGAGAACAATACACTTGAAATCCTCTGTGATTTATTTGATGTGAATGCTTGTATGGCATGCTCACAAAAGTCTATTTGAAATAGCCTTTTTCTTCAGGAGGGGGTAGTGTAACGTTTTTATTTTCTCTCACAGCATTTGTATTGAAAACGTTACTGTATGTTACATCCTATACTATAATATCATAAGGGTAGACAGTATAATACATAATTATTTCAAATAATATAAGTAAGTGGTTGATTCATTTCATGCGAACACTTATAAAGTATTATTGTCTCTCCCTGTATTCAGCGAACCACCTCTAACCTAAAGAGTCTGTTGAATAAATGTAATTTATGATGTATTTTTGATAAGGTGTTAGACAATTCCTATGAGAATGTATTCCTATATTTAGTATTATAGAAATAGTACTATATTTATTCATTTATAAATTGTTAGGTTGGGATGCTAAATAATCAGGTTCATAATTTCTTCTATATTTCTAATATTCATTGATCAAGTGATATCGTCCATCTCTTTCCAAAGATTCTCTCCGAGATCCCACACAGAATACCTAAAATTCTTTCGTTCTGAGACTTCGTTGCCGTATTTGACAATATCGAGAGATATGTCGATTGGATAAGGGACTTGCGCACTATGGATAAGTCCGACGCACGCACGACCTGTAGACACGACGGGGAACGTCCATTTTGGTCCATTTTTTGGTGACTTTGAAGAAGGGCAAACGATGGGTCGATGAACAAGCTCTGTTGAATCTGCAGACATCACGATTGGTTTATGTGCTTAGTTGCCATTTCGCATTGATTTGGATTTATAACCAAAAGGGTGATGCATTGATGTATTTATCAGATTCGAAATTTATGTTTTGAACTAGCAAAACCATTTTTATAGTCATCACATGCTGGTTTGTTAGCTTAGCAACCCTCTCTGTTGATGTGAGGTGAGTAAATCAGATTTAATTTTATCTGTTCTAAAGGTTGCATTGCAATCTGGTGATGTCACTGTAATGAACCTTCGTTCATTATTGTAGGGCCCTTTGGAGCGGCTACCTTTCCTAGTGAAGTAACTTTTCCTTTGGAGCGGCTACCTTTCCTAGTGAAGTAACTTTTCCTTTGGAGCGGCTACCTTTCCTAGTGAAGTAACTTTTCCTTTGAAGCGGCTACATTTCCTGGTGAAACTACATTATTTTTGGTGAAGCTACGTTGTCTGGCGAGGCTATGTTCTTTTTGGAGAATCTACAATACATTGTTATGTGATCCCCTATGTCCTGTAGGCACGAGGCTTCCAGCATTTTTTTGAGACAAAAATAGTCGATGGGGGATGTCGAATAACGAAGGAGACTTTGCTTTCTCTATGTGATGTCCTGTCCATGTTCCTCCACGTTCCAAATCAGCTGATTCGATATCTGTCCAGTTCAAGAAAACAATAACTATAGGATGATAGGCCAGTTATAAACATAATTTCAATTTTAATTACTATATCGCAATTTACTGAAATATCAAACAACGATTTGAGTTTTATAACAACATAATTATGGTAATGTTCAGACCCTATTTGAAAAGCCATATTTAGATACACTACCACAGGTAAACCGTACCAAAAATTCATGAATTTCTGGGTTTAATCCTCTTAGGTAAGTTTGATTTTCATTTTCGATACTGAAACATATTTGAAAGCAATTTCAAGTGGGTCTATTACGAAATATTTTCAGTTAGAGCATTTTATGTACATTTAATGTGGTATGTATAGTTGAAAGTCATTTATATATTGGTAAAAACGTACTACAATAGATATTCACATTCATATTATTCAAAACGACGATTTGGCTGATTAAAGTTTTTAAAAGGGTATAATTTTTTTTATTTCTTTGTTGTAATCACTCTCCACTTTTCAGGTTCTGATCAAATTTCCCTAGCGAACATCCACTAAAAAAAATCAGTGGCGTCCAATTCAATTTAACATTGTTTATATCAATTTCAAAAAAAAAAAAAAAAGCAATCTCCCTTGACCTAATGCCACCGACGAAGAGCTGCCGTTAGCACTGTTGACGTGGCTTTCACTTAAGTAAAAGGTACGTTATAAGTTCTTTGCGGCTTATCTTCAGTATCTTGGCCGTCCTTGCCATGTCAGGCCCCGATATCATCTGCTTTGACTGCCTGCATCCGTCTATCCTTCTCCACTCTTTTCCTAATATATCAACGGCCCACTCATTCAGTGCCGTTGTTACTTGTCTCCTTAAGGCGGATTTAGCGGATTCACAATGCATAATTTAGTGCATATGCGTAATTTTAAGGCGACTTTTCCTGATTTAAAATGCGTAATTTTTCTGCATACTCCATAACACTTCAACACAGGGATATCTTTATAAATTGTGAAACGGGTAAATCATTTCAATCGAGTCCCTGTATTGAACTTTGATGGATTAGGTGTGCATTAAAATTACGAATATGCACTAAATTATGCATTGTGAATCCGCTAAATCCGCCTTTACTCCTTGTTATGCCTAGTGCGGGTTCGGGCCCGTAGTAGGGTTGTCCGGCTCCTTGCTTGGCTAGCTGGTCCGCCTGCTCGTTGCCTTCAATCCCTGTATGGCCCGGGACCATCAGCGTTATTTCCTTTTCAGTCGCAAGACTCTTCAGGGTATCTCTGCACTCCTGAACTAGTACTGATCCGGTTCTGGTGGCATTCAGAACGAGCAGAAGATAATCAAATTGTTAAATATACAGTGAGCACATTCGTTAAACGCTTGATACGGCCATTGGGAAAAATAAACTCAGACACGTCGATTTTATTTTTCAGTTGCGCATATTTTGATCTAATCATATTCTTGATGACGTCATCACTGTTCGAGCTGTGACTTAATTATATATATATATATATATATATATATATATATATATATATATATTTTTAAATGGCATTTTGATAATACTTTCAAAACGAACGCATTTTTCTGTGTATGGATGTCACATTTTTTCTTATGTTACATAACTGTATGTTCGAGAAATAAAATATATTTCATTATTCATAGTAATGTAATATTATGTCTGTTGACGTAAACTTTTGACTTAAGGGATCCCTACAATAAAATCAAGTTGGGTTAGATCGTGAGATCTAGCAGGCCATTCTAAAAATCCTCAACTACGATCGAAATCATCTTCATTAAGTTCATGATTCATATGAGGATTTTCTTGAAATGATAGTTTATCTTCCATAACGCCTGGATGACCTTTCGTATTATTGTCACCGACAATGTAAAAATTTCTAAATTTTGCTTCGACTTTACTTGCTGTCGAACGTGAAATAGGTCTATCGGGATATTTATAGTTGAATAAGTCACAAACCTCAGCTTGCGTACTAGTCCCATCCCCATAACCTAAAATCATTGAAATATCTTTGCGTCATTTTTCGCTTTTTGCATGGTGTCCATAACTCAGTTATACCACAATTATTTGATAGCTAACTATTATTTTTAAGCCGAATTTTAGAAACATATTTACCTACAGTCAGTGTCTAGTTGCATTGGAGCAATCAATTAGTCAAACGTCTGTTTCAAAATGACTAAAAAAGAATAAGTGGCACCCATATGAAGTGAAAGTAATTCATGAACTTAATGAAGATTATTTCGATCGCAGACGAGGATTTTTAGAGTTTCCAGCTAGATCTCCTGATCTAACCCCACTAAATTTTTTTTGTGGGGATACCTCAAGTCAAAAGTTCACATTAACAGACCCAATATTACATTATTATGAATAATGTTTTAGACGATGTAGTAACTTGATAACTTATATTTCGGACATCCATCATCTTAATGGTTGAAAGATTTCTATCTCGTTTTTTTTTCACAACGTTTCAATTGCTTGAATCCACAATCGTCTTCTGGTAAATAATGAAAAAATCAGATGCTACTCGACCTTTTATAGGTCTATAATTGAAGTGTAATTACGGTGTAATTACGCGCGGTCTTGTGGCGCGCGTGGTTTCGCGCTTTTTCTCCCTCCAAAACGGTCCATGAGCGGTTTCCATACGGTTTTGATTTCCACGCTTGGTTGACTGAAGGCACTATTGGCTTCTAGGTATATAGGTAGTTTCAATAAATTTCCGTTTGAACCAATGTTCCTCTCTATGAAGAACACCAGCTCCGTCCCAAAGAATTCGGTGGTGTTTTGTCCAGGCGTGGTCAGCAATTCCCGATTTTGATGTTTTTCCTCGTTACACCGTAATTATACTTTAATTATAGACCTATAAAAGGTCGCGTAGCATCTGATTTTGTCATTATTCACCAGAAGACGATTGCGGATTCAAGCAATTGAAAAGTTGTGAAAAATTTGAAAGAGATAGAAATCTTTCAACCATTAAGTTGATGGACGTCCGAAATATAAGTACCTAATCGAGATATCTTTTATTTCTCGAACATGCGGTTATGTAACATAAGAAAAAATATGACATCAATACACAGAAAAATGCGTTCTTTTTGAAGGTATTATCAAAATAGGGTATTGCCATTTGAAGAAAATATAAGTAGGCCCAAAAATGCGCCACCAAAAAATAAAATCGACGTGTCTGAGCTTATTTTCCCTAATGGCCATATCAAGCGTTTAACGTATTTGTTCCAACCTTTACGTGCTCAATGAAATGCAAACAATATATTGGTAGGAAACCAATCAGGCTTTCGTAGTAAACACTCATGCGAAACAGCCTTACAACTTAGTATTACTAGTAGTAGTTCGAAACAACTGAAGGAAAAGGGAAAGTACATTGTTGTATTATTTATTAATTTGAAGCGAGCATTTGAAACGATTGACAGATGTTTATTATTGCAAAAAGAGAAAATCAGGTATCAAATCTACGGCATTGAAATGGTTGGATAGCTACATCAGTGAACGAAAACAAGTTGTGAAAATGAATAATGATTTTTCTGATGTGAAAGGTGTGAATATAGGTGTGCCACAAGGAAGCGTCATTGGTCCACTACTTTTTATACTTTATATGATTGACATCAACTGCAGATGAAACATTGTTGGCAATTAGTGATAAGTCATTGTACTTGGCTATTTAGAAAATTAATAAGGAATTAGAGAAACCATTTGAAAATAAATGGACTAAAGTTGACTGTACAAAAAACACAAGCAATAGTTATTTCTATATTATCCACATATAAAACTAAAAATATATATATAAAAATAACGTAACATTGATTATGGAAAACGAGAAAATTCATTTTGTCGAGGTGTTTGAATACCATGGAGTCGTGTTTTAAAACTGGTCTAAGGGTTAAACTGGAAATTGCAATTTTTTGTACAATTGAAAATTTGCTTTTTTCTCAGGTGATGACTTGAACTTCTCATGGAAATTCTCAGTCGGACTCTTCCAATAAAAACTGATGGCTCGTATCTTGGCATTTCATTCTGTGATTTCTCATATGATAATTATCTGTTTGGTTTTTATGATGATCAGAAAATTTGAAATCGAATTTTTCATCAAGTACCATTTATCCGCAATTTTAATGGTGAGTATAAAAAAGTCACAGTTCATATGGTTTTTTTGTCAACTTTACTTCTTTTTCAATTTGTAATAGGATATATTGGTAATAAGAAAAGTAATTGAATGAAAAACGCAGAGGGTTGAAAACTTTTATACACATGTATTTTGTATTACTATTTTTGAAGACCTCCTAATGTGTATTAGTGAGTTATAACATTATGACCCTCCATTTTGTTTGGGACGAATATTAGTGTCTGAAAATTTGCTGTTGTATAGATGATTGATTGACCATTATTATATTTCAAAAAGATCAAATAAAAACTTAACAAACTTTAATTGACAGGACCGTCAGTACAACACATATTCAATCAAAAGTAAAAGTAATATTATATACAAAGTGTATGAACAAATATCAACAATATAAAAATCCTCTTTTCATTCAAAACATTTTTTCAAAATGGCACCGACCAAGCAATACTCTGGAAATAGAAGTTGTAGTTTTCATTATTGAATAAATCAACATGAATTTCCACAAAATGAATAAATCATCATCAAAAAAATTGATCAATATGTCTTCATCTTGATCCTCAAAATGTATTTCCGAAATGGTATATGACAAAATTCTATTCGCAATGAGCAAGTTGGTTTTCGTAATATCTACATTTTCTATAAGTACCAGAATGGAGTATAGTTCGGATATGTAGTATTGCAGTCAATGAGTTCCATACCACGAAAATTTGATAAAATTGTCTAAAACGGGGTGATTCCTAAGTTGATACTATTTTTTAACTGTGTATAGAACTTGATAAAATAAACAACTTTTTCCAAAAACATGAAAAATAAAACAGTTACATTTTTACAAAATGTGTCCAATAAATAAATAAGGTGTCGAAAGTTGTCACAAACTGAACTTTTCATGACCCCTTACAAAAAAAGTCGCACAGATTCAGGTGAGACGACCTTAGTAGCCATTTCGACCGGTCCACCTATTTGCTTATCTTTCAGTTTCCTGAAAAAAGTTATTTGAAAAAGCTGTTTATTTCAACGAGTTCTACACACAGTTGAAAAAAGTATCAACTTGGGAATTACTCTGTATATGCCTAGATGGTTTCAAGACTCAGTGTACCTATTCCCTTATTTTCTTTCAGGTTGTCATATCCAGCAACACGATTTTCATACACAGAGATTTAATGGGACAAATTTACATTGACATCAAAGAAGCTTCTTGGACTGCAGACATGTTTGGTGACGTGGACGTGAGTGGAAGACGGTTATTGAAAGATGCGAAATCGAAGAAAGTCATTTTCATTGTTATTCGGTGTGCGATAATTGTAGCTTCCATGAATATCATGCGTTGTATGGATATAACGTTATATTTGAAGCCCTTCCTTGGACAAAGTTCTGAGATCCTAACCGTTGTTGAGTTTTTCTATTTTCTCTTGGCTACCATACCAATCTATACTGTACCATACGTGTTAACGTACATAATGTATCACATAATATACCAACACATCTTGTTCAATGAGTGACGTAAGCAAGAATGTGGACAACATGACTTATCAGAATCAAGTCGAGAAAGAGCTTGTTACAATTATTAAAAGACACATACAACTGAGGAGGTAAGTAATTCAAGTCCCCAGTTTACCAGAAGTATTGAGTACATCTTTTGTGAAGTTTAATGGAAATATTATTATACCGGGATGCTACGAAAGTATTGTCTACGGAATATATACGGAAACAACAAAGAAGAGGTGTCATCGACAGAAGCCATCAGCATTTGTGGTTTCGGTCGATTCAGTTCGTGGTCACAAGGCATATTATCATTCTGGAGGCTGCATCCTACTCACCTAATTTTTAACCTTAATTTTTATTTCAGATTAACAAAACGAATTAATCAAGTCTGTGAAAAAACTGGACTCATTAATCTTGGAGGATTTCTGGCTCTTGCAATGTCGGTTATATTAGAAATTGTCAAGGTAAATCACAACATTTTTATATATATATATATATATATATATATATATATATATATATATAAGGATGGATTTAGCGAGGGGCAATATATGAAATTATAAGTAGAAAAGTTATTGGGTATAACCCTCAAAATGTTGTGCAACCGTAGACACGTGTTTCGAGCTTAGTTGTTGCCTTGTAAGCACAAGGTCTTCTGACCGAAGCCACAAATGTGTGGTTGGCTTCCTGTTGTTGACTTCCTTTGTTTCTATTTTTATACATCTAAGTGGTGTACATTTTCGCACTTGATTTTACCGTACTGATGAGAGCTCTAGCTCGAAACACGTGTCTAAGGTTGCACAACATTTTGAGGGTTTTGCCCAATAACTTTTCTACTTATATTTATATATATATATATATATATATATATATATATATATATATATATATATATACATATATATATATATAGAGAGAGAGAGAGACAGAGAGAGAAGGGTAGTCTCTTGACTGGACTAGTTGAAAAAAGCCAGTTAAACTCAGATATTCTTAACCTAGGTGAAAGAATATCCTTGGGGATGCAGTCAGAAAAAAAGGCCTTGGTGGTGGAAAACTCTTTGCTAAATTGTCAAGCTTTCGAAAAACTTTATTTTCATTCTCAAGACATCTGAAAAATTATTAATGATTTACACATAACACTAATAAATGAGAAAAACAACTTACTAACGTGAGGATAGTTTGAAGAAAATAGCTAATGCTTTTTCATCGGTCATTATGTGGATACAAGTTTTTTTAAACAAAGATGACGAAATACGAACCAGCATGTTATCTCGGTAGAGACAACTGCAGTAAAAGATTAAAAAAGTAAACTATTTCTAAGGATTCACTTAGATTAACAATATTCGAAACACATTTTCAGTATTTTATCTACTATTTTTACTGTATTCCCTCTTGTATATAAAAGAAAAATGTTGTTGTGGTGATTGTCAAATGAATGTCTTAGAATTGAAACACGTCATGAAGTCTTTTTATTCAAGAGATTTTTGAATTGTGATGCCATTCACGAGACCGGTGAACATGCTGGAAATTGAACTCTCGACCCTAAAATGGAAGCAAATATTCCACCAATGGAGTTTTTCTATCATTCTGGGACACTCTGATGTATATGAGCGTCCATTTTTCAATAATACTTCGAAGACTTTGAATACTTCCATGTAATTTTTGAAAAAGAAACTAATATTTCGAAGACTTTTTATTGATCTTTGGAATTATTCATTTGCAAACCAGAGTACCAAGTGGTCATTCGCTGATATCGATTTCATTATGATGTTTATTTAATTTCAGGGTGAACAAATTTTTCTTATAACGAGTTTATCTGTGTGTGGAATCTTGATCGGTGCACAACTGTTCTACCCTGGGCAACAATATCTTGATGAGGTACTGGAAAATTTTGGAGAGAGAGAGAGAGAAATATCATTTATATACCTAGAAGCCAAAAACAAGTACAAACTAAAATTTATCCTAATGATGAATTTACAAAAAAAAATTAAGGATTATAATTTGAAACATAACGACCATTCAAAAATTGAAAAAAAGATTAACCATCAAAAATTCTAGAACGTTATTTCTTAAAATATGTACTTAATTTTATAACTTTTCAACCCCCATAAATCAACCCCTATTGTGGCTTAAAAAAAAGATTTACCCTAAAAAATCAAATGCTTACAGAGTTTTTAAATTAAAAATGTTACTGCCTAAAATATTACCAATTTCATAATTTTGCAAAATTTTAACACTTGAAAACCACCCCACAGTTGAATTATTTTAAGAAATTTCGCACTTCAGAATACACTGGCAAGGAATCAACGAGATATACACTCACATACGTAGACACAATATGAGCAGATGTTTCTTCAACTGTATTTTGGAATAATTGTTAGTGTGGATTTTTAAACATCGTTTTTGATCATGGAAAGTTTATCCAAAAATTATATTGTAGGGTTTTTCAAGAGCTACAAGGTTATGTTGATCAAATAGTTTTAAAATGGGGTGAGTTTAAATGGCTCGAAAAAGTTGGTGCTTGCTCGTAAATAGAGGTTTTAAACTGCCATATCTCTCCAAATATTGTACGGAAAATTTACATTTATCGAGCAGAGGTTAAACGAAGGCATGGCATAAGAAATATTCACGAAGAAGCAGACATGATTCTTTGTAAGTTTTCCTAGCTGCTGATGACGGAGCCAAGCAGGTTGTCATCATGTCAGATGGCACATATGTTTTTCTGCTCTTTTTACAACCTTGAGAAGATACCTGTAACAATTTCGATAGAAGCTCCTTTTCAGGGTCGTACACGAATTGACATTAGAGCGTCTGCTATTGAGCATGAGGAAATAAAAACTGATGTGCTAGACTTCATGCTATCATTGTCTGTAAAACTACTGCCATGTGTTATGGCCAGAGCTGTGCCGAGCACTGACAAAAAGTGCTTCGAGTACTAAGCACTAAGCACTCTTGAAAAGTGCTCGGGAGTTTCGAACTCTAAGCACTTTTTTTTTCATGAAGTGCTCGCGATTACTAAGTACATTGTAACGAAGTAACTATTTTTCCTTGTTATAAGAAAGGCGAGAGCAATAAATTCATGTTTAATTTTATACTTGAACATATCTTCGTTATTAATAGGCATAAAAATGTCATTCGTGATTGAATATATTCTGTGATTCATCCCTGTGTATATGAAACCCTCTGTATACACGCGTCCCGGCAAAGTGAATACTATCCCTGGACACCGCCCTACCCAAAGTTCAGTCAGAGCACAACTCCCACTCCGCTATGGCAGGAGTCTTAACACGATTCATAGATGCGAATGCTGGACAACGGAAAATAAGTTGAATTGACCATATTTCCTGAATTTCCTGAAAAAGATGAGGGATTTGTCGTTATGCGGTTGGCACCACTTGCTGTCGATTTCAATTCGAGTCACCTGTCAATGTCGACTATTTGTTATAAATCTGAAAATAAATAAAGTATTTAATCACAATTCACATTCAAGTCATGCTGGATATTTAGAAAGCATTCGACTCTGTTTGGACAGATGGTTTTGTCATGAAGATGCAAATGCCTTTACACATGGTAAAATCACTTGACCTGTACCTGGTCAACAGGGTTTTCAGGGTTAGGGTCAATAGAACCAGCTCCGCAATGAGGCCGGCCGGAGCAGGTGTGCTACAGGGGTCGAGCTTGTCTCCGCTCTTGTATTCGCTATATACGCATGACTTCCCCATGTATGGTGCCACCAACACTACACGGCTGTCTATGTTGATGACACTGCAATCTATGTTCATTCACACTAATTCACACTCCAGCATGGCAGCCGCTCGGTTGGTAAACGTACATCTTGAAAGGCTAGTCGTGCCGTATCGAGCGAATAACAAGGAGTGTTGAATCCTGATAAAACAGAGCTTATACATTTCTCAAAGAAACGTACTAACGTGAATATTGGAGGTCTTAGGGCTTTGCAAAATCGGATAGATGAGTCCGACTCAGTGCGGTACCTGGGAGTACCTGGGCTTACTCTCCATAAACATGCCAGCTTGGCAATTCAGCGAGCTGCAGCAGCGGTAAAAAGGACCAACCCTTTGATAGCAAGGGATTCCAAGCTGCCAATGGAGAGTAAGCTACTCATATATTCACAGGTCAGCAATGACCTATGCCTGTCCAGCGTTCTGCAGCTTCTCCAAAACTCAAATGTAGAGACTGGAGAGGCTGCAAAATGAAGTGCTTCGTATCGTCACAAACAGTGATAGATACATTCGGCTGGACGCATTGCGCGAACTGGCTGATATTAACACCGTAGAAGATCACATAAAAAATTTTGCTGACAAATTCTATCGGTACTTCATTCTTGGAAGTCCTTTGGCCAGGAACATTATGGCAGTAAGTGCCCACCATAACGTACAATGGAAGTATGGTGGGTTCATATTCCAGACATTGGATCTTTTCCATGAAATTTCATAACAACATAAGATGACTCCTTATACCTAAGGACAGTAACACCAAGGCATATTATCTGATCCGGTTTTTTCGCTGCTTTTCAGGGAATCAACTGAAAACTTTGAAAATGAAAATTTTATGTCGTACAGAGAATATATTAAATCCTCCCGTATAACAATGAGGAGACGGGTTAGTCCAACAGCCTACGACTGAAGCCGCCTACTCGCATAAACCTACAAACATTGTAGGGCTGCCCGAGGGCAGTAGTGAGAGGTCTGCCAGACCTTTGGAGATCCCAAACGGTCAGGAATAGATCCCTTCGCCCCCTGCGGTACTGTGATAGTATTAGTCTGTTTTATTTTTTTATATGTAGTAGCGTGTGCTTTCATATTTTTGTGCAAAACATAATTTGATAAATATTTTTTGATTTTTTGACATTCATCAAGTTATTCTTCTTGAATTTGGCTGTTTTGTAGTGAATAATTAGTGCTCCGTTAATTTTTGTTGATTTTGATAGTGTTTGGTTAGTGTTTTGCTACCTGTTTGTGCCAACACCTAACCTAGCTATTTCCCTATTAAGGGACCATTTGGGAAGCATCAATAATTTTATAAACCAATAAAGTTGAAAACCACAAAAAAACAATAAAAGTAACGGAACGATGCTCATAAACTATCAATCAGCTCAAATCTAACAAAGACATATCTTGAAAATTGAGGATTACTCCATTTATTTTCAAATATTTGACAAGTGACATTGACTGGTGACTTGAAATCGACAGCAAGTGGTGCCAAACGCATAACGACAAATCCCTCATTATTTTCAGGTGAGATATGGTCAATAGCAGCCAGCAGGGATAAGACCACGCCCACAGAACTCGTACTTATGTCTTATGACTAGAACGCGTTTTATGTATCCTCAGCTACTCTAACCTTGATTAAATCGTGGGCATCCGAAAAGGGGACAAATTTCACTAAGGAAGCACATACGTTATCTCTTGTACCTTCAAGACCAAATGAGTAGTAAATAAGACGTATGTCTAGTCAGTTTACCAGTTTGTTTGTAAACAGACCAGCGTTGTCAGTTTTGATTCTTTTGGTGTTTTGGGCGATTTATTAAAGAATAAAAAAATTATTTATTGTTTATAATTTAAATTAGCCATTCTATACGATGAGGTATTTTGTTAAGGATTGTGGTAATTCTTGGAGAAGGAAAAAAAAAGGAAAACAGTACATTCCATTAGTAAGTATTTGGAAAATATTTCAAAGTGTCCCTACAATATGAGAACCTTTTCAGATTTCCGAAAGCTAATTTCGGAGAATGATTCCGTGGACCAAGAACTTAAGATGTGATCTACATTTGGAATGGTCTCAACCACATCTATACAAAATCTGTTCGGATCATTTCACAAATGATTGTTTTGTTTGGACAGAATTCCAGCCTACACTCGGATTACCTGAACTCAGTGATGGTGATATGTTCAACCCAGACCAGTCAGGAAGAACTGATTTCACAGTTATGTTATCGTCTCTGAATTCAAAGTGTCCTGTACGAAGAAGTTACAAAGCACCCTTGACAAAAGCCAATCAACACTTTTGGGAATCATTTTCAAAGACAACTGTTGAAAATATGAGGAAGTGCACAAACATTTCTGACATCTATTCCAAGAAAATCCCCTTTTATAGGCTTCAAACTAACGATCTCTACAATGGCAGTTTTTGATGAAAATGCCAAAAGTAATACACTAGAATACCTGTTTAAAATTGAGATTTAAAATTGAACTCCATGTGAAAGATAATGATAGTAATGTATTTTATTGAATCAAATATATATTCAATACGAAGGCTATCGTCCTAAATAAGTCCTGCTTCTAGGTATATTGAATTTACAATAATTGTGGAGACTATCATTTTGTCTCATATTATAGGTATGTTATTGTATTCAACCAAACAAAGTTTGATCATGAGAAAGGACAGGGGATCAGAATCAAGCCATCTTATGTGGCCCTCTGGAGGGTTGATTGTAATATGGTTGAAATGTGAGGTCTATATAAATAGATTACTTTCTGTAACTGAAAATAAAGTACCAAGAGAAATTGAATCAGAGGAAAATAAGAAAAATTACTGATACTATTCAATAATCAATAAAATAAATTCACAGTTATGTTATTTTCATTCATTCCCATTTCCCAGCATGTGCTATTTGATACTCAAATATTCGAAAGTTTATTTATGACAAAAAAAAATTGTAGAATTAAAAACAATTAAATTAGATATTCAATAAACAACTTGACAAGTATTTACATCATAAAATACTAAAAGTAACATGGGTGTGTACAAAAATTAAATACTTTCAGTTTCAAACTTGAAAGAAACACACATTGTTTTTTGGAATTTCTTCGAACGCAGAAGATCAATTAAAACATCAAAAGATGGTTAAAAAAAAAACTGAAGCCGAAAACGCATAATAACAAAGTTGGGATTTAGTTAATTTCAGAGGAAAATCATTTGATTTCTATTGTCATTGTTAAGGTGAGCCTTCAATTTCGTGTATTCCAGATTCATATTGCATTCGGAAACGGTTTCACTTGGAAAACTCAAATTTGGTAAATGAGCCCAGAAAGGATTGGAGTACGGAGTACTTACTGAATATATTGACATTGATTTGATATCGAAAATTGAGATTTTTTTGGTCGGCAATAGGGAATATGCATAATTTTTTTTATTTGTTTAATACATTTTTTACTTCGTTACAACATAGTAAAAAATATAAATACGGTTGAAAGTCTTGGAATTAATTTTTTAAATAATATATAAAATACCGATTGAATTTGACCTATTTGAATGCCTCCATTTTCGCGCGCTGTGGATGACGTCACATGGCGCGATCAGTGTTGTTCTTCTTCAGTGTCGTTCGTTGAGACGTACTCTGATTGCTCTACTTGCTTGAAGTTGATATTTTATAAAAGAGTAAGACAAATGCAGTACAAGCGTCAGAGAGAGATGAACATATGTGAAAGTGATCTCGATCAACCAGAGCAGTCTTCAATGAACAATCCTTTCTATAGTTATTGACAGTAATGAATTAGGTTAGGGATTTGTAGTTTTAATCGCTATTACGATAATGGAAAATGCTAAAAAACCATTTTATAGGTATTGTCTAGTACCGGAATGCCAAAACACAATTATAAGTACACCAAGTAAAGTATTTTTTTCTGTTCGAAAATACGTAAACAATGGTGTAAGGTTATGAGAAGAGGCGAAGTATCTCCAATATCACATTTAAATTGTTGTGAAGATCATTTCAATGTGAGTACATTTTATTTCGATAGTTAACATGAAGTGAATTGATCATAAGTAAGTTTTGTATGCATAAATGTTTTGTATATAACTGCCTCACCTAAGTTATAAAAGAAAAACTATCATTTGATAAACTATTACTACTTATCAGTTCAGGTATTGTCGGATTGTGCTTTGACAAAACCACTTTCAGTCATTGCCTCAGATCAATAAGTAAACAGTCGCACTATGTAATGGAAAACACTACAAATATATAAATAAAAACAAATTTTCTATGAAAGACGACTAGCACAGTATGAATATCAACACAGATAAATTTCACAATGTGCCATGTGACGTCATTCTTCGTTTCGACCAATGATGATGCGCTTCGCAAATTTGAATTCCGCGCGCTTATTAAGTACTTTTTGATTAAAGTTTTATGGAGTTAAATACCAACTAAATGATAAACTAATGGTTTAGGTGTAATTTCAAGACATAAAAGTATATGAGGTAAAAAAATCAAGTAAATTTGAATCACTTGCATATTCCCTATTGAAGGAAATGAGTCAATACTTACTTTTGTTTTATTTCAATAGAAAGACCTATAAAAATAGTGCAACTTCCAACTGCCGTAAGAATGAAATAGGAATGTGATTTTGATAACCATCGGTAGACGCTAGACAGACAGAACTAGTCAGATCGAGAAAATGAAATGTTCGTAAGCGTTAAATTTTTTAAATTTTTTTTTTCTGCTCAACACTGACATAATTTTCAGTGGTTAAAATCTCAGAGAAGAGAAAATGAGTCATCAAAATCTGTCATTATCTGACGGTCTATAACTTGAGAGACTTTTGTGGACCGCGGGCCTCCCAATCGGGGCGAGAGACAGGGGGTTGGCGGATGTCACGTTCAGCGGAGTGAGGCAACTTATATATTCGGTAAACTTTGTTCAAGGTAACAAATCAAATATAAAATCAAAATATAGTAGAACAAAGTAGCTTTTTCCTTGTAACTACTAAACGGCTGAACCGATTTTGATGAATTTTCGGTCGTTAGATTCCTCTTGACACCGCGAGTGACACTTATTATATTTAAATTATGGAAAATCAAAATAGCGGATTTTTTGCGCCAGTTAATGTGCATAATATAAGGACACAATCAGTAGTTCTTATGGATCGTGGTGCCTCTGACCACGTTTCATATTTTCAACAACATCTATAGATCCATAGCTGAGAAATGGCTTAGTGCTTAGTAATCCCGAAAAGTGCTCCCGAGCACTGCGCCTTTTCACTAAGCCTTTTCGTAAAATGCTAGAAGCACTAGGCACTGAATCCAAAAAGTGCTCGGGAGCACAGTGCTTATGAGCACAGTGCTTACGGGCACTAAAATACTTTAAGTACTTTCACGAGCACTAAACAGAGTGCTTTGTGACAGCTCTGGTTATGGCATTGGGAAGATTGAAGCGATCAATGTTTTGAACACTCCTTGTCATTGGTTCGAAATCTACATGT
This sequence comes from Chrysolina oricalcia, assembly GCA_944452925.2. Classification (NCBI taxonomy): domain Eukaryota; kingdom Metazoa; phylum Arthropoda; class Insecta; order Coleoptera; family Chrysomelidae; genus Chrysolina; species Chrysolina oricalcia. Next base: position 27,274,321 of record OX101811.2, on the reverse strand, counting down.
TGATCTGTGTGATATGAAATAGCAAGCACATAAATTCATGACTTAATATTACGGAGCAAATAAATGCAATACAACTTCAGACGCTCGTGTGAAACTGTGGGCAGACGAAGTTGGAAGTGCGACATCATAACTACCGAAACTGTGCTCACTGCCACCAAGGAATTCAGCGTTTCAAAAAAAAAACATTCGGAAAAACTCGATGGAATTAGACCCACCAGATATGGATCCTTTGCTTCACGTCTTCTAAAGATGAAAACTCAAGATGCCTGCTGCCCCAACTTTACCTGAGAGTATTGAAGTTGCTCCTCCAGAAATTCTGAAATTAGTTAATAGCTCTTATGAAAACATATTGACACATAAGAGCAATAGTTGTAGTTGCAGGAGTGCCAGCCTACCATGCACCATATTTTGCTTGCGCAAAAATACTTTCTGTTCCAATGATTTGACGTGATTTGAGGACGGAGAAGTGGAACAGGATGAAGACAATGTTTATGAACCAACAGAAGAAGATTTTTTCGTAGAGAGACTGCACCTGAACCATATGGTAAAAAATGCTGATTTCAATTTAGACATTTCATCAGACTTGATTCATGAATGTCTTCTGTTTGTACCACGAGAAATTACCATATTTGTCATAAATATTTGAAAAATTACAATACTTATGCTTGAGAAATGTTTTTTCGTACGTTAATCTCCTATTACATATTAGATGGTGTTTCTGAAACACGAATTGAAAAAAAAATGTTTTATACACTAAAGTTGCATGAAAAGACCGTTTTCAAATTGAGGTAATTTATAGCCTCCATATTGGCCGCCATACTGAATACATCGAGCTGACCAAGGGTGACAGAATGTCATCGACCATTTTCTTGTAGATCAATGTGTCCTTGTAAATATGCAGAATTTGAAAAAAACTCAATTCAAAATTTTAGAATATTGCTTCTGGCAACCGGACTAAAACTTTCCGAAGGATTCTCGAATCATTCCAAAATCCAAAATAAAAATAGTGCATTGACTGACATAGAAATGTCATAAAATAATCACATTGGCATCGATTTAGGCTGATCGAATCCTTTTTCAGGTGGAAAAAACTTATGAAAAAATGTGCCAAACTATCTGGTATACGTGGAATGCCAAAAATAAGAAGATATATTCAATATATCTTTGTAATTCAATGCAGTCTTATGCGGTGTTGACTTTGACCAACGAAATAGGACTTTCCAATTCATTTCTCTTAAAGGTGAGTATAAGACGTAATTGAGACATCAGCCCAAATTCTGAAAGAATTCTCCGCGAGTCCATGAAGAATTGGAATCCTCCACAATTCAAAAAAATGCAAGTTTGATTTATCTTTATTCAAAATTGTGAAAGCTATCACTTTCTGCGGATAGGCTGCTCATCTTAATTCAGCGAGTGTGAGGTAGTTCAACAAATGATGCTCAATAGTCATGTCAGATCGAACAACTAAAACATGAGTTCACTTGACTAGTTCAGATGAGAGGCCGCCAGGTTGCAAAAGACAAAGCCAAAGGTAAAGAAAAATATAAATTGATTTGTTCTACCTTGAGTGAAAAGGCAGAATAAATAGGCAGAAAACAATTAACAACTTTATTTAAAAAAATGCAAACATAAGGGTGAAGGCCGGAAAATAAATTGCTGGAGGTTACAATTGAAAAATAGAATTAGCTGAAGGCAGTAATTGAATAGAAAATTAGATGAACGCAAGAATTTTAAAACTAATAAATGAGCTGAAGGCAATGAAAGAATAATATAAAATTCAGAACATTTACTAGAATCTGATTAACCCGAAGATGGTCCTGATTGGTCTATACCTGGGGTGGTTGGTTGATTCGTTGCTGGACAACACGAAGCGTTGTGGTTAGATCCCACTTTTGGAGACTTCTGGACACCAGGCAGCTGACAAAGTAGGGCTCACTTGTTGGTGGCTGGTCTCTCTCAAAATTCAGTGGGATGGCAGTTGGCTATGACAGATACTCGTGCCTCTTTGACTCTCTTTTAGATAGCAATGGGACCTCTTTTTGGTACCAGTCCTTCACCCAGTATATGGCCTCCTCGATACCATGCGAAACAGACGAAAGGAAACATAATTGATTGATAATGTATTTTTGGGACGAAGGATATCCTTAGAACCGCAAGATTATATTCTGAATTTTATTACTTAAGAATTTATACACAGAAATCTGGTGAAGCGAAAATACACTCAGATACAAGAAAAGTAATTAGTTTCCAAGAAAAAATAATAGTTATAATAATATTTGACTGGGTAATATTTGACAGATAAAGAAATACTAGTAAACTGGTGAAAATGATATTCTCCAAAGAAAATGATAGAGAAGCTAACATTCTTCAGATAAGAAATAATCGTTGTTATACCACTGTGGATCAATTATTGAACTTCAATTTAATATGTGGAAATATTCAAAAGACACCCACATTCAATACTATTTTCTCTTCGAAAGGTTATCAGGAAGAGTGACATTTGAAAAATAAATTTCATATTCATAGGGAACCCTTGGCCTTCCTCGCAAAGTGGATGAAAAACAACAAAAAATTTGTCCTGGCAAATTGAAAATATTGAGAAAATCATGATTCAGAGAGTCTTGTCGGATTTTCTCAATTTTGGGCGATTTAAAGATCAATAAACAGCCAAGTCACATAGACCATTTGGAAGAAGACATTTCAACAGTAGAAATGATCACTAATATATCTTCGGAATACAAAAAAACACCAGAACAAAAGTTTTTGGAAGATAAGGGTATTTTTTCGAAAAATGTACATAACTCGAAAACCAGTCGTCTCCTGAATTGAGAAAAAATAGAGCTTATTTGAAACCATAAAATATATTTCCTTACAAATTTTCATGTAAATTAATTCATTTATACGCGAGAAAAAATCAGTTTTTCGCAATTTTAACGGTTAATTTGAGGTTATGTCAAGAAGTGTTCATTAAACATTTTTCGCTAAGAGGCCACGTTTCGCTGCAAATCTCAAAAAAACATTTTCAACCCCTAAACTGCATAATCATTTCACCATTTTGTGTGTTTTCGTGTTTAATTATTTTTTCCTTAAAGTAGTAAGCTCATCAACATTTTCCACCTGTTCTCGCCTGTTACTTTTCTTTTTCACAAAAATTATAAGCACCAGTGAAAGAAATGCAGATTGGATGAGTGCACAATAATCAGGCGAAAGTATTTAACACGAAATGGTTCTCTGAATTGAATAGTGGATTATTAGAATGTACATATTTGAATTTTCAAGTTTTACTCATTGTTATTTACATTAATTGATATTCTTCTACGGCAGGTACTTCAAGGCCAATATTTCATGGGAAATGCTATGTACCAGCTCTATCATCGGTCAAATTCTGGTTCCTAGGGGAAGTTCTGTTGTCTTGAGCATACCGTTCACAACATCTATTTGCTGTAATTACACTTATTTCGGAGTAATTATCTTCATCAGTACACATTTGATTTGTCAATAAATTTTATTCAATAATAATATTACAAATACTTTATTTTCCTTTCTGAAATTTTCAAAATTTCATGTTGATTTACGTAAGAAATTCAGTAGTATTCAAATCCAAACTTGAAAATAATCATGAGGGAGAAAACAAGCAAGATGTTCTTCCTTCAATATATTTTTTTTGCTATAGTAATTCTTATAATGATTACGAGGTGATATTCGACTCGAGTTCAAATCAAGATTATTGTAAAAATGTATGTTTTTATGTCAAAATAATAATAATATATAATAATATATTTATCGATTCAACAGTTACATTTTGAAAATAAACAATATAAATATATATATACATATACATACATACATATATATATATATATATATATATATATATATATATATATATATATATATATATATATATATATATATATATATATATATACAGGGTGTTAATTAAGTACGTTGACAAACTTCGGGTGGTGATTTTTTGAAGGTTTTCAGGACGAAATGTTCATATAAACATATGTCCCAAACGGCTTGGTTTTCGAGATACAGGGTGATAAAAATACATTTTTTTCAAGATTTTTTAAAGTCAACTTCGACATTTTCTACAATAATCAGTTCAAATTAGGCAAGTACAATCCATTCAATAGTACGCACGATACAAATTAATGCATTTCTCAAATAATTCACAGGGTCCTCCTTTTTTCAGAGTCAAGCTTTGTTCAACCCTTCAGAATTTTTTTTTCCGCCGCCACTGACATATTATGAGAAAGGAATAATGAATGTTGTTTCATTTAACATCTTTTTGCTCTCTTGATATTTTTCATTTACTTGTACGGTTCAGGAGTTACAATGAAAATATTAACGCAAACATTTTCCAGTAACGCATAACATAAAGAAATTTGAGAAGCAAATAGTCTAACAAACTTGAAGGGTGATTCTTTGAAAGGTTTCAAGATGAAAAGTTCATATAAACATGTCCCAAGCGGCTTGGTTTTTGAAGTACAGGGTGATCAAAATACATTTTTTAGGAGTTTTTGGAGTTTACTTCGAAATTTTCGACAATAATCGATCCAAATTAGTTTCAAGATTTTTCAAGATTTTTTAAGATTTTTTAAAGTCAACTTCGACATTTTCTACAATAATCAGTTCAAATTAGGCAAGTACAATCCATTCAATAGTACGCACGATACAAATTAATGCATTTCTCAAATAATTCACAGGGTCCTCCTTTTTTCAGAGTCAAGCTTTGTTCAACCCTTCAGAATTTTTTTTTCCGCCGCCACTGACATATTATGAGAAAGGAATAATGAATGTTGTTTCATTTAACATCTTTTTGCTCTCTTGATATTTTTCATTTACTTGTACGGTTCAGGAGTTACAATGAAAATATTAACGCAAACATTTTCCAGTAACGCATAACATAAAGAAATTTGAGAAGCAAATAGTCTAACAAACTTGAAGGGTGATTCTTTGAAAGGTTTCAAGATGAAAAGTTCATATAAACATGTCCCAAGCGGCTTGGTTTTTGAAGTACAGGGTGATCAAAATACATTTTTTAGGAGTTTTTGGAGTTTACTTCGAAATTTTCGACAATAATCGATCCAAATTAGTTTCAAGATTTTTCAAGATTTTTTAAGATTTTTTAAAGTCAACTTCGACATTTTCTACAATAATCAGTTCAAATTAGGCAAGTACAATCCATTCAATAGTACGCACGATACAAATTAATGCATTTCTCAAATAATTCACAGGGTCCTCCTTTTTTCAGAGTCAAGCTTTGTTCAACCCTTCAGAATTTTTTTTTCCGCCGCCACTGACATATTATGAGAAAGGAATAATGAATGTTGTTTCATTTAACATCTTTTTGCTCTCTTGATATTTTTCATTTACTTGTACGGTTCAGGAGTTACAATGAAAATATTAACGCAAACATTTTCCAGTAACGCATAACATAAAGAAATTTGAGAAGCAAATAGTCTAACAAACTTGAAGGGTGATTCTTTGAAAGGTTTCAAGATGAAAAGTTCATATAAACATGTCCCAAGCGGCTTGGTTTTTGAAGTACAGGGTGATCAAAATACATTTTTTAGGAGTTTTTGGAGTTTACTTCGAAATTTTCGACAATAATCGATCCAAATTAGTTCAAATTGGACAAGTACAATCCATTCAATAGTGCGCATGATATAAAATAATTCATTTCTCGAAGTGTCATTGCCACTCTCCAAAGATTAGCGCGTGACGCAATACGTCATTTTGTTCTCATTACACAAATAGCTATTTTCTGCTCGTGTAGAGAAAATGTAATGTTATGGAGCTCCCATACATTTTTTACCATAACTCAGGTTGAATATGTATTGCACAAAGTTAATTATGGCAAAATAATTTTGGACATTTTCAATAGTGAATAACTTTATTATCAAATACTAGAGCAAAGTAACATAAATTCCCTAGGAATAAAATTAAGTTCAGAAAAGGACCATTATTGAAATTGATATGTCAGAGCAGCTGCTGAAAATGGCCACCGCCAACTTCAATGCATGCGTTTCTGCGCCTAACCATAGACTGGCGGACACGCTCAAAAATACCAGGAGTGTTTCTTATAATTCCGTATGACTCCTGTATGCGATTCCTCAGGTCTTCTTCACTTTGAACTGGAGTTCGGTACACTAATGATTTAAGGTGCCCCCAGAGGAAAAAATCAAGTGGATTCATATCGGGTGACTTTGGTGGCCAAAGTTGTGGCCCACCACGCCCAATCCAGCGATCAGAATAATTCTCTTCTAAATATTGGCGTGCAACCAATCTGAAGTGTACTGGAGCACCATCATGCATAAACCAAATTCCAATTCTTTCCCTCAGTGGGATCTCTTCTAGGAGTCCAGGTAAGATGAATTCAAGAAAATGTCGATAATGGTCACCATTGAGTCTATGAGGCAGAAAATGTGGCCCGATAAGGAAATTCCCTACAATTCCAACCCAAACATTCACAGAAAACGTCTCTTGAAAATGGTTTTCAATCACGGCGTGTGGGTTTTCATCAGCCCACATATGATTGTTGTGAAAATTAATAATGGCTTTACGGGAAAAGCATGCCCCTTCGGTGAATAACACTTGAGATAAAAACCATGGATTTTCCAACAATTTATTTCGAATCCAAGTGCAAAAAGTTAATCTCTTTGGAAAATCCCTTGGCAGAAGAGCTTGAACACGCTGTATGTGATAGGGATAAAGTTGTTGTTCTTTTAAAATTTGCCATACCAATACATGGGTTACGTTAAACTGTGCCGCAATTTGTCTTGTACTGGTGTCTGGATGCTGCTCAATTTCGTTAAGTACAGCTTCTTCCATCTGAACTGTTCTAACTCTCCTGGGTCTTCCTATAAGAACAGCAGACCTCTTGAAAGTAGCCGTTTCAATAAGAGGGGAGTGAGTATTGATGAACATTTGTGTGCTGGGAATATGACGTTGTGGAAGTCTTTCCTGATACATTCGTCTGGCGGCACCATCAGCCATTCCATACATTAAGTGCATGTCTGCCATTTCTGAATTTGTATATTCAACCATTTTATCCAAAGGAATATTGAATGAATCTGCTTTATAGCTTGCACTAATGAAGAATTAACAATGAGACAGTTTCTCAACTTTCGATAACTGTCAAGTTGTTGATATTTAAATAAATGAATTAATATCAAAGCCCACTTTGCTATTTTTATGAATTCAAATTGATTACAAAATTTCTGCGTTACTGCAGAAAAAACAAACCGAAATTTCTGATAAAATAATGTACTCCGTACGGAAACAAAAATTTGTTTGATTTAGTTTTTCGGAGTTATGACCAGAGATTCATAAATGAAAATCAAATGTGTAATGATCTGCGACTATTAGATAAACCCTATTAACTATCTTCCATTACAGGATTACCTTTCAGAAGTTTTTTTATGTTGAAAAGGAAACGTTCAATTGAAAACTAAAAAATATCTTTTTTAAAATAACAAAAAATTTGTATGAGTTCTCTATCAAGACTGATGGGTAAAAACATTTTTAATCAAATATCTCAATGAAAATGCACATTTTTACCATCAGAATCTTCAGGTTGAAAGTTAAGGTTTTCCCAATATCTGTCAGATCTAGTTTAATATCCAGCGTACCGCAGTGACGGGGAGATAGTAGTTTTCTGTTATATATCACAAAAAGAAATCACATCTTTACAATAACAAGCTTTTATTTAGCTTCACTTGTAACTAACTAACAAACAATTTAATAAAAGTTTAATTTGACCCACTTCTAATACTCCGATTAATTTGAAATTTGGCAGGTTTCCGTAATTCCGGTGACAATGCATTAGAAAAATGTTTGTTAAAAAACAAAATGGCGGCTCCAATATGGCGGACGAGTTTTGTGATTATGATCCGATTCAAAATTGGTATGTGATGGTTTTTGGGTTGGAGATTTTCAGTTCATGCAAGAGAATCACATCTTTCAAAAAGATCTTTCTTAGAAATGGCCTTCATCTCTCAAGAGAATAACTCCATCAATAAACGAACAGATATAAGCCATTTGAGTGAATTTTTTTCTTTTTTACTTTCTCTTGACATTAAATACCATGAAATCAGAGTAACCGAACGCAGAAATTATAACCTACACTGAAGTTTATTTGTTTCGGAACAAAATAATGTCACTTGTCAAATTATTAACTGTCACATTTGAAAATAAACAAATGAAGTATGTCTATATGTACAACTAAATTGTCATTTCGTCCAGTTCTGTATTTTTTAAAAAAAGAACTGAAAATACTGCATATCTGATATGTATAATTAGCTGAAACTTAATCTTTTTAACAAATGTTTCTTATAAATAACTTTTATGAACATATATGTAAGCATCCTCAAATAAGAAGTGAGTACTTATAATTTTGAATTTACAATCTTATATGACATTTCCAATTGTAGTCTCCCTGATGATGGAAAAGATTCCGAAAGCTTGGAAAAACTTAAAAGAGTTTCCTTTTACATCGCTGCAGGCCTTACAATCAGTTTTACTCTTAACTAGTCAGCGACTATCCTTTTTTTCAATTTATAGACATGTGGTTTTACGAATTTATAAGAACTACTTTTGGAATAAGAACCGTCAAGAAATTCAAATCATGCTCGATAACAAAGATGAAGTTAGCTAAGGAATATAACAGAAGAATTTTTCTACTCCAATGCAGACACAGCATTCTCCCTAAACATATCACTTCGACAACAAGATCAGTCCAGCAGTTGCTACTTCGGCTGAATGCGCATACAGACATTCCTGAACGAAATCTCAGGTTAGGAGTACAACTTATTTGTATAGAAATTGCAAAAAACCAAATTTTGATAAAAAAATTAGAAAATTCATTAATAATTTTGAAAAGAGACATTATTTCTTCTACAAATGAATTGATTTTTTAAAATTTTTATAGTAAACAAATCATTCTCTATAATAGATTATTTCATGAATTAAAAACAAAAAACATCAATAATTTTAATGATTTAAGAGTAAATGAAAAAAGAATAAAATCGAAAACAAATCAAAATTGTATAAAAAACTTATCAAATACAGTAATTCCTGAAGAAATTTCACAATTTTCAAAATTGGGACCAAAATTTAGTATTGAACCAGTAATAAAAAAAGACATTCTGTTACGGGTTTATTTTGCACTAGAAAACCCTTTTTGTTTTAATACAATAACATCAGAAATTCTCTGTCATTGATATACACTTTCCACTCTGTACGCCACTGTATCAAAATGACAACATGATCGTTGTCATGTATAGCTTGCTCCGAACGTTAGTACTTACCTTTGCCGTACTAGTTCGAGCGGACATGAACCGGCCTTAAGCTAATGACAGTTATCAGTTGTTCTATTTCTGGTATGACAGCGTTGTTTTGTAAACATACTTATGGTTAGTCTATTGTTTTGTACTTAGAACACAAAACCGTAACATTCCTACTCTATCTCTATCTTGTGTCATTGAGGTTACCTACTTCACATTCGAATACTTGACCTTTTGTTTGTTTGTTTGTTTGTGTTTGGTTCTGAGATTGAGAGGCTGGCGTTTTCGTCTATGTTCAGTTGGCAACACTGAATCTTAAGGTGTTCTTTTCATAGCTCCTAGTAGCTCGAGTTAGTTCCTGGACTGTTCCCACCGAACACTAATGAACAAGAAAGCGCCTTGTCAGATATTGACAGTTTTGACATTGACGTCTGAGAGATACTCTCTTCTTCCTTATTTGATCTTGATGAGTGACTGACCTACTTTGAAGATTTCCAATTAAAGTTTGATCATCGTTGATGGATCTTGGAAAAATTCATATCAGGAGAGTTTCTCATATTGTTTGCGATTTTTGACGCTTTATATTTTTGAGAAATCTCCGTTCGCTTTGCGGATTTTTGAGGTTAGAAGTCATTTTATCATTGTGTGAAACCACTGGAACGAGAAACTCGCTATCAGACAGCAAACAGACCATCAAAGCTGTTATTAGAACCCTCCCACTTAATAGAGGTTAGTATTTGCATTTGGGCTCTACTTATGGCCCCATACAAGTGTAATCAGAAGTCAGACTGGTATTGTATATTCTAGGGTTCTCTGCTGCGGCTACCACTCTGCTACTACTTTGCTCCGCTGTGGATAGTGCTTGTTACCACTCTGCTACTGCTCCTCTGCGACTACCACTTTGCTACTGTTACCTCTTCACCGCTGGTAGTGCTCCACTACGGTTTCTTGCTACTACTCTGCTACCGTTTATTGGAGTTCCACTAATGTGATTGTTCTACTGTTTCGTTGCTATACGATTGTCTTTCCACTGCTGTGATTGTTCCTGCTTGTGGTTGTCCCGCTGTATATCTGTTGTTCAGCATTCCTTCGCTATTCGTCCCAGCTGTACATGTACGTTGATTGATTGTATCGTACCCACTGTGCACCTGTATACACCAAGGCACTGATGAACTACAACCACAATAATTGGTGAACTTGCATGAAATTTCATTTTCTTTTGTATGGTGAGCTGAACTGTGCACATACAGGGTGTGTAACGATCAATATATTTTATTAGTAAGGAACATGACTATTTCTTTTGTTCTGGTCCAAGTTATCTAAGCGTAAGGGAAGACAAAACCTCTACATATTCATATATTATTATTATACCATTTACAGGTATCTATTGTTTAATATTTTAGTAATATTAGTGCAGTGGGTTGTCCCATTCCATCAGGGTGGTTTCGGATTTTTCACTAGCGATAAATCCGTGGCGCTCCGGAAAATTAACCCCATATTTCAATCTTATCGAAATCAATTTTTATTGTCGAATCCACGCCTACTGAGCTGCTGGGTATGTTAGAGGCGTGACACATCATTGCACATTCACTGCTCTCCTTTCCTAAATTTCGCTCCTAACAATTCCTATAAAAAAACATTTTAGCAGGTTTAGATCATATCACTTCCTCTATTAGTGATACCAATGAAAGAAATATCACTATAGCTAGAGCTACTAATGTCATTACCAATTGTGTACTTAATGATGATCCCAAAAAAATTATGTTTTTCGAAAACTTTACAACAAATCAAAAAAGTTCTTGGAAGATGATCCAGATTTGATTCTTATTCAGTCAGATAAAGGTAATGTTACTGTTGTTATGGAAAAACAACAATATCTTGATTTATCTAATGATATCATTAATAATAGTACATCCTATGTAGGGCAGAATAATGATCCAACATCAAAAATACAGAGAAAATATAATAATTTGATAAAATCTCTTAAATAAATCCAAATAGATGACAATGTTAAAAAAAGCTTACTAGTTATGATGGCATTTCTCCAAAATTTTACCCTTTACCAAAAATTCACAAACCAAATTTATCAGTGAGACCGATAATAGCTTGCATAGGTTCTCCAACAGAACAAATTGCTTCTTTTTTAACTAATATTTTGACCAATGCTTATGATTCAGATAACATTTACTCAATCAAAGATTCCTTTGGATTCTCAGAAAAATTCAATAAAATCAAATTACCTGATAACTATGTTCTGGCCAGTTTGGATGTTGTCTCTCTTTTCAGTAATGTTTATCTTGATACTTGCCTCAGAGCGATAGATAAAAATTGGGATCGTATCAACAGTCATTGCACTATTGAAAAAGATTGTTTTTCCAACTTAATAACATTTCTTTTCGAAAATAACTATTTTTCATTTAATGGAAAATATTACAGACAAACTTTTGGAACACCAATGGGATCTTCAATCTCACCAATTCTTGCAGCTTATGTTATGGATGAATTGCTAGACACAGTGTTACCAGTCCTCTCTTTTAACTTATTTTTCATCAAAAAATATGTGGATGATATAATTTTAGCATTACCTAAAAATGATATAACTGAAATTTTGGATACTTTCAATAGTTATGACCCATACATACAATTCACAATCGAAACAGAAGATTTAGATCTGTCAGTACCATTCCTGGATACAAAACTTATACGATCGATTGATAACACAATATTAATTGATTGGTATAGAAAAGCATGCAGTTCAGGAAGGTATTTGAATTTTTTTTCTTATCACAAATTTTCGATGAAAGTGAATTTGTGAATTTCTTCATTTACAAGAATAAAACCCTATACGAAAATAACAATCGCACTGCAAGAAATGCAAATAATCTATCATTAATTATTCCTAAATCCACACTGATCAAAGACTCAATAATTTACAACGGTGTCAAAATGTATAATAAATTACCCGCAGATATAAAGAACTTGGATTCTCTCAAAGCTTTTAGAAAAAAGTTACATGAAAGACTGGTACAAAAAGCGTATTATAACTTGACCGAATATTTTAATGACGGATCGATATGACACTGATATGACACTGATGATGATCATAGTATGTAATATGTATTAATATATAATGTATAGATGCTATTGTTTATATTTAATTATATTATTATGTTTTGTTTTGTTTTCCGTACAATTCTATATTTAGTGTATTTAGTGTATTTAGTGTTATTATTTATGTTTTATTTTTACCAGTGTTTGTCAATAAGATTTTATATCTTGGATAATAAACACATACTCTCTCTCTCTCTCTCTCTCTATTCCATTCGTACCAACTTTTCGGTAGGAAATCTTGCCAAAATCTCTCACGTCGGAAGCTCTTTGATAAAGACATCTGAAAACCCCAATCTTCAAAATATTGTGATACGGTTTTTATTAACAATGTCCTCAGTTCATTTTGATTTTTTAATTTTTTTTATAAAATTCTTCCAGCAATACTCCTTTTGCAGTTTGATTCCTAATATTGGCTAACGCTATTCCTTCAACTTCATCGCGGCTCGTTGATCTACTGTTACGTGAACTAGACTATGAACCAGCAGAAGTCGATGTGACGGAGAGGTAATAAACGGTATTCACTGACATAATGTACCATAATTTTTTCAGTGTATACCCAATTGTTCCAAGATTATCATCCAGAGAGTAATGTCTTCACATTCACACTTCTTTGTCATCACTTCGGATACTATTTTTCCAGAGGGCCCGTCCAATGTTGCAACTCGTGAGTCACTACCGTCAAGAATGCTCACTAACTCCTATGATCCCGAGCCTTTCATTCGTTCATTGTATAGTATGCTCTGTCTCTAATGTCTTTCAATAGGGTCTGCAGTGCGAGTTGTCTTCAATCAGTCCCATATTCAACAGGTATTCCTCTTAAGAGAGTGTGCACATTCAGATACAATAATCTTCAATTGACTCTCACTTTGAGTGCTGAGTGAACAACTGATGAGTTCATTTTTCGCTCTGTTTAGCAATTGAACTATACCGCGCTTTTGTACATTTTCCAGTGTTTCTGTTGCTTCATCTGGAGCCTTGTGATCAATAACCTCCACACTGCAGATTTTGGCCCAGAAATAAGGTAGGTAATTCCCACTCAGCAAGGCAAGGCTTTATTTTTCCCTGGAGTCTATGATCTGGTACCAGGCTAGTGTTACTCTAGTCTGCTCTGATATATTCTTCTGATTTTAAAGGGGTTCCACACTAGTCTGGTAATTTTTTGGCACATCAAAGCCTCCAGTGCCACCTGACTCAGAAATAATATGGTTCTGCTTATTCACAAGAACTATTGGTATACATACATTTTTGTCAGTATTCAGTACCCATTCCTGCATGACTGCCAAACTGTTATTCTCGTGGTGGATACTTGTCCACACATATCTTTTCTAGGACTCTTCTTTTCATTCAAAGGCAAAGCTTTGAAAATAATAGCGTAAGAAGGGTTTTCCAAGGCATACAACCTCTCGAAATTCAAGAAGTACACTTCTACCTATCTTTCGTTGGTTTTTACGATATTTCCTGAAAATTGTATGTTTGTCCAAACTCTAGTGGAAATATACATTTTTATGTTCTGAATTAGTTTTTTTTGCAGCGTCATATTTATTTTTCTCGAACCTCTTTGAAGTACTTGGAAAGGAGGCTGCTCCTAGTTAGCAAAACGGATTTTAAACGCCTATAATAAGTAATAAAGTAACAGGCAACGACCAGGTGGAAAATATTGTAGAGGTTCCAACTTCGACGAAAAAAAATAATTTAACACGAAAACGGTTTTTTCTAAGTGGAAAATGTTCGACTAAAATTTGTGGACAATTAAAAAATCAAGAACTTTTGTATTAAACACTTTTCGATATAACCCCAAATTGACGTCAAAATGGCGAAAAAGAGATTTTTAAAAATTTGAGGTTATGTGGAAAAATCTTAAATACAAAATTTGTAGATCTTTTCATTGTCAACAACAATTTTTCCAAATTTTTTCTTGTAGGACGTTAAATTTTGCTGTAAATCGTAAGAAACCATTTTACCCCCAAAAGTTAACTTTTCACCCTCCTATCATAATTAAATCCTTATGTTTATTCTGTGTACTTATCTAGGTAACATGAAATCAATATTCTCGGAAGGTTTAAACTGTTAATTCCAATAACTTCAATAAACAACTATGAGTATAGAACAACAATTTGAAAAACTGATTTTTGAAAATGTCATTTTCTGCGTTTTTTGTAAAAAAAATCCATAGTAGTGCTACTCTTTTATTACATAATCTGAAAGTAGCCGCTTCAAGAAAAAAAACTGGTGGCTGGCGAGCTTGTAAAGAAGAACTTTTTCGGTGTAATTTTTCAGTTGAAAAATAGGTCGTCTTCGGAATTTGTCGAAAAAAACAGGAAACATCTGTTGTCCGCTACAAAAATATTAGAGCTTACTTGAAACATAATGAGTTATATTTCTCCCAATTTACGTGAAGAAAAATTGATTTTTAAGCGAGAAAAAAATTAATAACTGAAAAATTGGGTTTTCCGAGAAATTTGAGGTTATGTGAAGAAATGTTAAATTCAAAAGTACCAGATCTTTCTATCATCAACAACTTTGACAATTAAGTTTTTTCGATAGGAGGTCAAATTTCGTTGCAATTTTCGAAAACCCCCTAAAAATTCACCCCATTTCACCCTTCCCCATTTTTTTGACACCCATTTATTTTTCCCGTCATTCGAACAATATTTTTCTACACTTCCCCTTCATCAAAGCCTCCAGTGCCACCTGACTCAGAAATAATATGGTTCTGCTTATTCACAAGAACTATTGGTATACATACATTTTTGTCAGTATTCAGTACCCATTCCTGCATGACTGCCAAACTGTTATTCTCGTGGTGGATACTTGTCCACACATATCTTTTCTAGGACTCTTCTTTTCATTCAAAGGCAAAGCTTTGAAAATAATAGCGTAAGAAGAGTTTTCCAAGGCATACAACCTCTCGAAATTCAAGAAGAACACTTCTACCTATCTTTCGTTGGTTTTTACGATATTTCCTGAAAATTGTATGTTTGTCCAAACTCTAGTGGAAATATACATTTTTATGTTCTGAATTAGTTTTTTTTGCAGCGTCATATTTATTTTTCTCGAACCTCTTTGAAGTACTTGGAAAGGAGGCTGCTCCTAGTTAGCAAAACGGATTTTAAACGCCTATAATAAGTAATAAAGTAACAGGCAACGACCAGGTGGAAAATATTGTAGAGGTTCCAACTTCGACGAAAAAAAATAATTTAACACGAAAACGGTTTTTTCTAAGCGGAAAATGTTCGACTAAAATTTGTGGACAATTAAAAAATCAAGAACTTTTGTATTAAACACTTTTCGATATAACCCCAAATTGACGTCAAAATGGCGAAAAAGAGATTTTAAAAAATTTGAGGTTATGTGGAAAAATCTTAAATACAAAATTTGTAGATCTTTTCATTGTCAACAACAATTTTTCCAAATTTTTTCTTGTAGGACGTTAAATTTTGCTGTAAATCGTAAGAAACCATTTTACCCCCAAAAGTTAACTTTTCACCCTCCTATCATAATTAAATCCTTATGTTTATTCTGTGTACTTATCTAGGTAACATGAAATCAATATTCTCGGAAGGTTTAAACTGTTAATTCCAATAACTTCAATAAACAACTATGAGTATAGAACAACAATTTGAAAAACTGATTTTTGAAAATGTCATTTTCTGCGTTTTTTGTAAAAAAAATCCATAGTAGTGCTACTCTTTTATTACATAATCTGAAAGTAGCCGCTTCAAGAAAAAAAACTGGTGGCTGGCGAGCTTGTAAAGAAGAACTTTTTTGGTGTAATTTTTCAGTTGAAAAATAGGTCGTCTTCGGAATTTGTCGAAAAAAACAGGAAACATCTGTTGTCCGCTACAAAAATATTAGAGCTTACTTGAAACATAATGAGTTATATTTCTCCCAATTTACGTGAAGAAAAATTGATTTTTAAGCGAGAAAAAAATTAATAACTGAAAAATTGGGTTTTCCGAGAAATTTGAGGTTATGTGAAGAAATGTTAAATTCAAAAGTACCAGATCTTTCTATCATCAACAACTTTGACAATTAAGTTTTTTCGATAGGAGGTCAAATTTCGTTGCAATTTTCGAAAACCCCCTAAAAATTCACCCCATTTCACCCTTCCCCATTTTTTTGACACCCATTTATTTTTCCCGTCATTCGAACAATATTTTTCTACACTTCCAATAGGTCTCATGCTGTTAATAACTTTTTTATCTCAAAAATGCATCAGCACTGGTCTACCAACACAACGGATAAAATAAAATAAATTATCCAAAGAATAATAACATTTCTCCTTGAAGAAATATTATGAATGAAAAGTTTTTTAAACATTAACACAATAATTACCTAATTAACTCCTGCAGAAGCGCTTGGTAAAATAAGAATTCGACCTCCTGAATGATTTTATTTTATCAGTTGTTTGTCACAGGTAACTTGATTCATTCAAATCTTATTTTAATACCACAAGAAGCTTCATTTTAACGGAGAACTTATGTAGTTTTTTTTGAGTTTTTCAACGGAAGTTTGTGCACTGTGCGTTATCAAATTAATCGTCATAAAATGGTATTTTTTCCTAACCCGACGAGCCACCATTTTGTCATTTGGAAATAATTAGTAATTTCAACTTGAAAATAAAATTTCACATAGCACGTACATTTTGACCGGAATCAGTGGAGTTGTATTGTCCCCATAATTTTAGAGCTGCAATCGGTGGTTTAAAAACCAGTGAAAAATGATACATGGCTGAATTCAGAATGTCATATGGAGACAAAAGAGATGAAAAAATTAGTTTGATGATGTTTGTTCGATAACGAAGCGTCGCAAAGTAAACCTGATATCATCACAAGAAGGCTTATGGAAAGTATTTGTGAAGAAATATTTTTCATTTTGTTCCAGCTCTGTCGGTAACACCACAAAACGAAATTATTAAAAAAAATCAATATTTCATTTATAATTTGAAAATCAAAAATATTTTTGGAAATTTCATATATCCACCTAGATGGCCCTTGTGCTACAAAACTTTCTTCTAATGCAACCGAAACTATATCTATTACCGTTTCAGACATCCCCATTGGGAACATCTTTATCTTGGACTCACTGTATACCTACAACTCCATGAAAGATTTCACCTTTTTCAGAAGCACTCGCCTTTATATCTCCAGTTTTTCAGACTCTTGGCTTGTTCCTATAACGGTTGGTAGGACAGATAAAGTACTGGAAAGATACTCCAAATGTGAAAAAAAAAAAAATATATTAGGTAATCATTTATTAGCCTCCCGAACCTTTTCTCGCTTCCATATTGTAAGAAGAATGGATCCTAGCTCAATAAATTAACATTGATGATACCCCAAAATAAAAAGAGTTGTTCATAATTATACTTTTTTTGAGTTGTTTGCCAACTGAAATGTGCGCATCTTTAGCGTATTCAATGTTTGGAGGCAACTACTTCAGCTGAAGAGCATTTAAAAAATACAAACTGCTAACATCTGATATATCTGCATATGAAAATTGTGTGTATTTCAGGAATTGCATACATCAATTAACCCTAATGTTCCATTCAATTTCACTCGGCTCAATATTCTGATAACTTCAAGTGCGATTTCAGTTTTTGATTGTACCAGCCACAGTAGGAGGGTGCCTTTGATTCCAATTTTTTGTACAGTCTGAAACGCTCAAAAAAATAAAAATATTTTGTTAAATATTATTTACGGTTACTGACAATGTAAATGGCTCAGCTACAATCCATTTGTTACTTTGTTATTGTTTTATTCAATATTTCTATAAAAAATTGTATTCATTGAAAAAGAAAAATAAATACTGTCATTAATATACCTTGGAAAACAACCAAAGTAGGTTGTTACACTCGTACAAGCAACTTAGAATGAAAAAGTCAGAAAGAATAATCATCAGGGTGAGAAAACAAACATCAGTTTGGTCAAATTTCAAGAAATTTCGACCGACAGCGGTAAAACCGAAAAAACTGAATTATGCATGTCGTGAATTAGGCATCACATGATTGACAAAATGTGTTACACATTCTATTCAGAGTTCTCAGGCGCCAGAGCTCAAATATTTTTATTTTCAACTTTTTCGTAAGAATTCACATTATTTTCATTAATTTTGAATTGAAATCACCCGGTTGGGCCCTGTCTCCCCAATGATCACTTCTTAAACTATCGGGTGAGCAGCTATTGGGTCCAGGAATCGTGTGCCCTGAGCAGACGTAATGAACTAAGGATGGCAGCCTTCAGCATTCTTCCGTCTATGATTTCTGACATCTTGCGATATGCCATTATGATTTTTAGGTTCGAGAGTAGTGAATTTATCACACCGCCAAGGGACCCTATTATCAGAGCAACCATTTTTACAGAATGTTCTGGGTAGAGCCTGCGGAGTTCGGAGAGTAAATTTCGATATATTTTGTCCGTTTTTCCACCTCGACGATATTCGTTTTGCCATTCTTGTATTGTTTTTGATCCTTGACATGTGAGCCAACTTTCATATTAATCGGATGAATGGAATTCTCATCATCAATATTGTCATTGAATCAATTTTATGGAATTTTTGTATTGTCGTTGGTCCTTGATATGTATGCCAAGTTTTAGATCATTCGTAAAGTTGTAAGTGGGTGAAAATTGAATTTACAAATTCTAATCATTATTGTTATTATTATTATCATTATTTATCACACTCATGTCATGAAATTCTTCTATTTGAGTTGGTCTTCGATATGTGTGCCAAATTTTAGATTATTCGGAGGATTGGATGAGGGCGAAAATTGAATTTGAAAATTGTCACTATTGCTATTATCATTATTACATTAATATTAGGTAGTACTTGTATTGCCTTTAGTCTTTGATATGTGTGCCGAATTTCAGATTTTTCGGAATATTGAAAGTAGGTGAAAATTGAATGCACAAATTCATATCATTATTATTACATTCTCATTATAAAATTCTTGTATTGTCACAGGTCCTGGATTTGTGTGCCAAATTTCAGATTTTTCGTGATAACAATATATGGACAACTTTGATTTGGAAGCAGTACATTTTTTCAAAGATTCTCCAAAATAATACAAAACACCAAACAAATGAAAATATCATACCTCATTGACAAAGCTTCAAAATCATTCTTGATCTGTTAGTTATTTTGGCGCCAATTGGGCCACACTACGTTGCGATCACCGGCCACTTCAGAAGAACTCGTTAATACTTATCGCAAAATCAAAAATGAACGTGTGCAATGGCTCATTCGTTAATGGCAACATCGCGAGGCTAAACAAAGTTTAATTCTCATATTCATAATATCCAAGGGCTACACGACGTAGTGACAGTATACATGGCTTCACAAAGATATTGTAAACAAAAATATAGTAGGTATAATACGTTTCTCTTCTTGTCCCCTCGTGCTGGGTTCAACAGCGCTCCATCCATACTGCGGGCTACAGAAGGTACCATTTATGTTTCTATTTTGACATCCAAGTGTTGTACATCTTCGCACTTGATTTTACCGTACTGATGAGAGCTCAAGCTCGAAACACGTGTCTACGGTTGTACAACATTTTGAGGGTTATACCCAATTACTTTTCTGCTTATATTTTCATATATTGCCCCTCGTTAAATCCATCCTTATATAAATATATATATATATATATATATATATATATATATATATATATATAAAAATATATACATTTATATATATATATATATATATATATATGAAAGTTATTGGGTATAGCCCTAAAATTGTTGTGCAACCGTAGACACGTGTTTCGAGCTTGAGCTCTCATCAATACGGTGAAAGCAAGTGCGAAGATGTACAACACCGGGATGTGAAAATAGAAACAGAGGAAGTCAACAACAGGAAGCCAACCACACATTTGTGGCTTCGGTTAGAAGACCTTGAGCTTTCAAGGCAACAACTTACGTCGCCACAGAGGCAGCTATAGCTACCAGCGTGATAATCATACCCAGGAAAATATAAATCAGGATGAATTTATCGAGGGGAAATATATAAAAATATGAATAGAAGAGTTATTGTGTATAGCCCTCAAATAGATGTGCAACCGTAGACACGTGTTTCGAGCTTAAGCTCTCATCAGTACGGTTAAAGCAAGGGCGAACATGTACAACACTTGAATGTAAAAATAGAAACAAAGGAAGTCAACAACAGGAAGCCAACCAAACATTTGTGGCCTCGGTTAGAAGGCCTTGAGCTTTCAAGGCAACAACTTACGTCGCCACGGAGGCAGCTATAAATACCAGCGTGACAATCATGAGTTTTGTTGTCTTGAGCACACCGTTCACAACATTTATTTGCTGTAAATACACTTATTTCGAAGTTATTATCTTCATCAGTACACATTTGATTTGTCAATAAATTTTATTCAATAATAACATTAAAAATACTTTAATTTTTTTGTGTTTCCTTTCTGAAATTTTCAAAGTTTTATGTTGATGTAAGTAAGAAATTCAGTAGTATCCAAATCCAAACATGAAAACAATCATGAGGGAGGAAACAAGCATGATGTTCTTCCTTCAATATATTTTATTTGCTATTGTAATTTTTTTAATTGATTACGAGGTGACATTCGACTCGAGTTCAAATCAAGATTATTGTAGAAATGTATGTTCTTATGTCAGAATAATAATAATATATAATAATATATAAGTAGAAAAATTATTGGGTATAACCCTCAAAATGTTGTTCAAACGTAGACACGTGTTTCGAGATTAAGCTCTCATAAGTACGGTAAAATCAAGTGCGAAGATGTACAACACTTGGATGAAAAAATAGAAACAAAAGAAGTCAACAACAGGAAGCCAACCACACATTTGTGGCTTTGGTTAGAAGACCTTGTGCTTACAAGGCAACAACTAACGTCACCACGGAGGCAGCTATAGCTACCATCGTGACAATCCCACCCAGGAAAATATAAATAAGGATGGGTTTAGCGAGGGGCAATATATGAAAACATAAGTAGAAAAGTTATTGGGTATAACCCCTCAAAATGTTGTGCAACCGTAGACACGTGTTTCGAGCTTAAGCTCTCATCAGTACGGTAAAATCAAGTGCGAAGATGTATAACACTTGGATGAAAAAATAGAAACAAAGGAAGTCAACAACAGGAAGCCAACCACACATTTGTGGCTTCGGTTAGAAGACCTTGTGCTTGCAAGGCAACAACTAACGTCGCCACGGAGGCAGCTATAGCTACCAGCGTGACAATCCCACCTAGGAAAATATAAGTAGAAAAGTTATTGGGTATAACCCTCAAAATGTTGTGCAACCGTAGACACGTGTTTCGAGCTTAAGCTCTCATCAGTACGGTAAAGTCAAGTGCGAAGATGTACAACACTTGGATGAAAAAATAGAAACAAAGGAAGTCAACAACAGGAAGCCAACCACACATTTGTGGCTTCGGTTAGAAGACCTTGTGCCTACAAGGCAACAACTAACGTCGCCACGGAGGCAGCTATAGCTACCAGCGTGACAATCCCACCCAGGAAAATATAAATATGGATGGATTTAGCGAGGGGCAATATATGAAAATATAAGTAGAAAAGTTATTGGGATAACTCTCAAAATGTTGTGCAACCGTAGACACGTGTTTCGAGCTCAAGCTCTCATCAGTACGTTAAAATCAAGTGCGAAGATGTGCAACACTTGGATGAAAAAATGGAAACAAAGGAAGTCAACAACAGGAAGCCAACCACACATTTGTGGCCTCGGTTAGAAGACCTTGAGCTTTCAAGGCAACAACTTTCGTCGTCACGGAGGCAGCATGCCTGAATGCTCCAGTCTGATATCAATTTCTTAAACAGATTTTGAAAGTACAAGTCAAGTACCCCAAAACGTATATTCTCATTTTGCGCTAAAATGCTGAGGAGTGGGTGAAAATGGCCGTGCTGGCATGTAGTAGCTTATGGTGGAATGTTTTACAACCATCAATATCGCATAGCTTCTTCTTGGTGCATAATGCTATTCTGTGAGATCCTTTCAGGCAGCAAAAACATAGTATTTTAGTACTGACGAAATTCCATTTTTCATCCAATTGTAGATTAGAAAACTTGTCACATTTTTCTAAACTATGACCTTTCTCGTCGCAAAATATACAGAAATAAGTAGCTCTTTGGGGGAACTCGGTTGTAAAAAATGTGGATTTATATTTTTCTTTGGTTTGCGATTGATATTTAGGTTTTTCATAATTTGTGAATGGTTATTAGAAGTTTGAACGTAACTGGCAGCCTCCGACTTTTTCCAAATCCATTCACTGAAATGTCGCAGATTCATGGGTGATTTACAACTACAAACTTTTTCTCCCCAAAAGAGTTTTATACTATATGGTAACTTATGTAATAACCTATCCAACAGTTGTGGACATTCGATATAATTTGTCATCTCCGTCAACTCCAACATCGCAATGAGATTGGCAATTTTCTCCGCGAAGTGTGTGAAGATTTTAAAATCATTATTTCTGACAAAAGGAAGATGTTCCAATTCAGTGACTAAATGTTTCACAATCAAATCACTACGTCCGAATCGTCTTTTGAGTATATCCATTATTTTGTCTGTCGACGTAGCTGATATGAGCAGACCTTCTACTGCTCTTCTTGCATCACCTGTCAAGCATTTTCTCAAGCGACACATATTATCTTCTTGCGAGAGGTTCAACATTTTTGTGGTGGATTCATATTGCTTGTAGAAAAATGGCCAATCCTTCACCTCACCAGAAAATACGGGCAGTTCTTTGTCCATACACTGTTGCACGTTGCACCTTGAGTTCCTCTGGTTTTTCGTCATCAACGCTTTGAGAAAAGTCTTCGTCCATTTTATCTTTTTCAAATGCTAGTCTGTTATTGATGATTATTCTCCCTTGCTCCAGAATTTTAGCTAATTCTTCATCTGCCCTTACCTGGGCTTCTATTTTCAGTCTAGCGGCTGTACTGGCTTTTGAAGATTTTCCATGTCCGGAGGATTGATTTATTGATTGTTTGCTTGGTATATCAGCATTATTCTTGTGTGAAGAACCTTTCTGTGAGGATGACACCTCTGCTATCTCTTACTGTTTCGTACGAGCAATCATGCTTCTTGTAGTCATTCTTGTACTCTCCATAGTGTCTGATACCGTTGTAAGAACGCTCGAAGGACCAGTATGAATTGGATTACTAAAATCCCTATGATTTCGTCAAGAATTCAATATTAAAATACTTTTTGTCAACTTGTCAAAATTCGAACTTTTTATTTCTTATCAACAACAGGTATATAAAATTCAACTTTTCTACAAAACTAGAAAAACTACAGTATGATCAAATATCAAATCTGAACAATGCTTGTGCTGAAGTTGACTAAATCCAACCTTGTTGTACTTCTCTCCCACGTTACTATGAATTATGAACCTTTTTAATGTTAGTGTAAGATTTATATGTGTTTTTGTGTAGGTCCACTTCACACATTCAAGTATAGATTCAATTCCTTTTTTTTTGGAAACTTCCTAAAACCGTATTCTCTAATTTTTCGTTTGCGAACGATTTAGTTAGTGAACGCAAACGTCCCAACGAAACCTCTGAATTCCGTATTCTGCAAACAACTCGTTCAGTGCTCAACGTATGAAATATTTTTAACGATAGGAGGCGATGTTTTTGACCAGATATTATAATTGGTATGAAGTTTTAGTAAATGAAGTGAGGTTAATGTTAATGTTCAAATAATGCGATTTTTTCCCATTCTTTGATTTGCACGACATGAACTCTGCCTGGATACCTAGGATTCAAATTAAGAATATTCAAATTACAAATCTGGAAAACAGATAATTTCTTCAAATCTAATAGTATTAAGGAATAATTTATAATATTTCCAATTTGACAGTGGATACTGTGCAATTTTTTTCAAATACAGCATAGCTGGTGGTGTGCCTCCAGAAACTGGACTAACAATTGCTATGTGAGTGCCATTGATTGCACCTTATATGCATGGGAATCCAAACTTATCAAAAAATTTAAAAAACATTAATGATGTACGAGAAAACGTTGTTATTAACAGCTACACATTTACCCATTTTCAACATTAGCTACTCCATCAATCGTATGTGGAAACTTGATGAACCTTGCTGAAAAATTACCAACAATTATTGAAGTTACTCGATGTACACATCTGCCCACGGATGACTGACTTGCTGAATGATTCCAGTTTTTACCTATGGATTTCCGTTAAAGTTTAATGCGGTAAAAATCTGAAAATGAATATACGTTTATACAGGGTGTTTCTTAAGTACTTGTAGAAAATTCAGGAGCGTATTGCTGACATCAAAATAAGAAGAAAGGTTCTCATAAACATATGTCCACAAGTTATTCGTTTCTGAGATACAGAGCGTCAAAGTTGAATTCTTATTTTTATTTTTTGTGAATAATTTCAAAATAATTTTGGTATTTGGGTAAAGTTTACTATCAGAGAATATTTAGTTTGTGTAAGAAATATATTCTTGGTAGCAACTGTTTTCGAGTTATTGAGATTTGAAATAATCGATGCAAGTGATTTTGAATGACAAGATTTTTTTATTCAAAATGAATTCAATTAGATATTAGTTTTTTTCATAATCAACACCAATTTTGATTTTGTCATTGAAATATCATCCCAGATACCAAACTTCACTCGAATATCACAAATATTTTGGCATTTATTCACAAAAAAAAACAAATATAAGAATTAAACTTTGACACTCTGTATCTTAGAAACGAATAACTTGTGGACATGTGTTTATGGGAACTTTTTTTCTTATTTCGACGCCAGCAACATGCTCTTGAAGTTTCTAAACGTACTTAAGAAACACCCTGTATATTACAAAAATAGGGATCAACTTTGCTTGAGGAAGTTACTGCTGGTAGCTTTGTGGTTCGGATCCCACCATCAAAAAGAGGGCGAATTTGAAGAATCAAATCGTGTGCCAGATCTCGAGGAAATCTAAACATTTTTCTGAATATTTCATAGGGTGTATTGAAGGGATTACTGGTATCTCATTTGTCATCAATTGCTTATTGATTTTCCTGAATAAAATGAAAATGATAATTTATCACTAGCATATCAAAACAGTTCCTACCTAGAATTTGGAAAATATTATACCTCCTCTGAAGCTCTTCAAGAAAAGCATTGAAACAAGTGATCCATATCATTGTGGAAGTTAATAACTACAAAAACAATACCGATAATCGAACAAATTTCGTTGTTTCAAATGAGGGAAATGTCGAAACGACATCCGATTGAGCTCCCTTTGGCGAACGACATATTCAAACGAAATATTCGTCCAACAACGAATGTCTTTGAGTTACAGAATACCAATTGCTTTTTACAAACGAATCGAATGACAATCGTTCAGTCAACGACGCCGTAGACAGTTACAGAATGAGGGCCTTAGACTCCAATGATGATCTCTAGATTGCAAATCTTTATGCCAAATGGCCGGTAAAGTAAATTGTAACATAAGGCAAACCAACTGATATAGCATTGATTCCCACATCAACTGGACTTACCTTTTCAAACTTCATCAACAAACACTTGTATTTTTGTGTAACTGCTCATCTTTCCCATATACCAAAGTGGCGTAAAAGTGCCACCCTCTCAAGCTGACCGAAAGCAGAACATGTAACCATAGAAATTACCATGTTCCTAGATTCATTCTTGCTTAATTAAATTGATTTGCATTCAAATTGATATTTTTGCTGATATGACAAAAATCGAAAATCTTACATGGACACTATTTATTTTTAACAGAAAAAAATCTTCAAAGTACGTATTCTGATATATAAGAAGTAGGAGTTCCTAGAATATGTATCCAAAATTACCACACATCATTTTTTCGTTTTTTTAAGGGTATTTTCATTCCTCTGGCATCAATATATTTTGTGAATTCAAAATATCGAAGAGTTGATGAACAATTTTTACGAATTTTGCCGTTTGCTGGACATTCTCAAATCCTTCATGACTTGAGTGATGAAAGAAAGCATCAGCTACACTTGAACTGATCTTTTTAGCATGCTGATCACATACTAGGCTCCTTTTTCATGCACATTACATCAAAGCACACAATGAAGTCTTTTTACACCTCTTTTCGAAATCCTGTGATTTGTTTGTGATGGATTCAATACTTTGTTCTGTAAAACCGGGACTGCAGTCAATTTTGGACAATCAGATTTTGGCAGATGCAGGAAGAGCGAGATTGAAAATTTTCCTCACACAGGTATTTGTAAGCTTTGCTACTTTAAAACTGTAATGTCATAGCACAGCTTCAAACTTCAGCTAAGAATTTTTGTTTCCTTCTTCTTTTTCCTCTTGATTGAGAATTTGTGATCATTCTTCTTACGAATGCAGGAATACTGCTGACAGATGCTTCCAGTGGAAGAGTAGCCTCCTTTGATAAAACAAACTTTATATTGATCAGAGTCACTTGGAACAAAGTTTTAAACTTCATCATCCTTCTAGTGATGGTTTTTCTGGAATTTGTCAGCATTTCTGTCAATAGATTTATGCGATTTCTCAGTACCCTCTTTTTTCTTGGTAATGTCATCTTTTGGTAAAATACTGCAATTAAAGAAAGATTATATGCACAGTTCGGAGCTGAATCTTCGTTATATTTCTAGAAGTGAATTTGATATGATACATGCTTATAATAATAGATACATACCTGAGTATAATTAGGTATTGACATTATGATTCGTCTTTCAACAGAGTAATTTCCGGGAGGTTAGGCACTATCAGGAAATTTTCTTTTTTTCACTCCAGTCTCGGAGAATGTTGAACCCGAAGACACAAAATACATTATGAATTTCGGACAATGAATTGGGAATGAATAATAATCGAAATTCGAAAGTGATGGGATTGGCCAAAATTCAACAGAACCAGCAGGGAGATTCTATTTCACGACCTTCGTCTATCGTACGACACGATGATAAACTCGATATAGAATTTATACATTATTCTATTTCACTATCAAATTACGCTTCGGAAATCGTCGGGTTTTGATGGAATGTGATGACATTTTGATTCAATAAAATGGAATCAAGATGAAATCTACTAGTAGACGGTAGTGAATATATAAATAAATAAATTGAATCAAATTATCTATAATATTGTGACTTATTTGTCATGACAATGATAATGAGATGTGCTTATTTTGTGATTTAACTTTTTTTAAATGAGATTGATTCTTATCAAGAATGCATGAGGAATTTTTTAAAAAATTAAGATGAAAAAAATCGAGATTTTTTTTTATTCAAAATAATTCAGTTTTATTAAAAAAATAAGTAATTATAACAGAAAAATAAAAGTAGTCTAACATATATTCAACATACAAACAACAACATGGCTCTCTCCAACTAAAATTGAATATTTTATATTCCTTCAGAATACACGCCCTGTTTATAACATTTCCAAATGGGCATCTTTCAATTTGAAAGCGATGGCCATGTGATGTTTCAATAAAATCGCTTAAAATGTAGCAAAAATAATAAAAAAAAGTTAATTCTGCAATGAATGCACTGAAATATGAAACATCCATCACTTTTCCGCGCTGTACTAGTTATTCTTTCGAAAAACACATCAATAAAATCAAATAAAAGGTTAAAAAAAGGATTAAGTGACAACTCGACTCGTCTTGAGCTATCGAGTATTCTCATCGTGTTTATACGACGTAATCGAAAAACGGAATACCAATAATCGAGTCAAAATGGTGGATTTGACTCGATTCGTGGAATAGAATCCTGCTGCAGCTCTGATATTCAAGTTGTACCAACATAAACTCGGAGATTAATGGCAGCGCCCTATAGGGTTCCATTTTGATCTCATGATGAGATATCTACTTCTTTTATGAGGTCTGTGGAGCCCGCACGGACGCTGTAGCTGACGTGGTCTCACAAGAGTCAATCGCGTCGCAGTAACCTTGAGCGAGAGGTAAAGCCGATATATGGCCTCTCTCTCGCACCTCAAGCTATGCATGGACTTTCTCGATCATCTGGCAGGCAAAAACTTCCATCAAATTAATCTAGCTTTTTGGGATTATTTGTATTTGAGCACCTATATTACTCAAAAACCCAAAGTGCCTCAAGAACACGTCACTCATATGTCTCATATATGCCTCATATGCACGACAC
Organism: Chrysolina oricalcia; assembly: GCA_944452925.2. NCBI lineage: Eukaryota > Metazoa > Arthropoda > Insecta > Coleoptera > Chrysomelidae > Chrysolina > Chrysolina oricalcia. Next base: position 27,245,784 of record OX101811.2, on the reverse strand, counting down.
GACCCTCGTCTGGAACGTGCATAGATCATATCTTCGTAAATCCAAAAAAATAATGAATTCGACACAATACTTTCTGCAACCATTGAAAGTAATATAACTGATCACTCAACAATAATTATTGCAAATCGTTTTTCCAAATAATAATGTAAAAATCGAGAAACATTCTAAAATTTAAAACAAAAAATCAATGAAGCAAGCTGGTCTGACGTACTTACCAACGAAGATCTAGACACAGCAGTATCCAAATCCATTGACATTACACAACATGCCCTCAAATCCTCCAGAAAGACTAAAAAAATAAACAGCAAAAAAATTTGAAAAAAGGAATGGATAAAAAATTTGTTAGTTAAATCCATCATAAAATGTGCAAAAACCTAAAACAATGAAATACTAAAAAATGAATACAACAATTATAAAAGTGAACTCAAAACACAAATAGAAAATGCAAAAATTAATTATTATAAAACCAGATTGATAGAATGTGGAAACTCAAAGGAAATATGGAAAACTATCATCAAACCTACAAGAAGTAATGGCTCCATATCCCAAATGAATGTGGAAGGCAACTTAATTGAAAATCCTGAGAATATTGCAGAACATTTTAATGATATTGGTAAAAAATTGTCGAAAGATATAATTCTAGATAAAAACTATAAAGAAAATCATAAATCCAAATACAATTTTTCTGTTTCCAGCTAAAGAAACAGAAATTATAAACACGATTCTGAGCCTTAAAAACAACAAATCTCCAGGCCCTGGTGGAATAAAGTCAGAATTGATAAAATCTATTATACCACAAATCATAAGACCACTATAATGCATTATAAATAAATCACTGGAAACAGGAAAATTCCCCACACTGTTAAAAAATTCTACGGTTATGCCAATATTTAAGAGTAAAGAAAATGCGAAAAGAACAAATTACCGACCTATTGCATTGATCTCTAGCTTCAGCAGAATTTTGGAAAAAATTATCAAAAATATCAAAACTAACTTTCTGAAGAGGTATGAAATCATCTCAAACTCATAGTTTGGACTTCAAGAAGGAAAATCGACACAAGATGCTATTCTACACCTTACCAAATATATATGTATATAAGGCAGTCGATAATAAAAAATCATGTATTGGAGTATTCCTGGGCTTGAAAAACGCTTTTGATACAGTCAACCACCAGATACTACTAGAAACTCTCTATAGCATAGGTGTAGGAGGTACAGCACAATCACTCTTCAAATCGTACCTAACGAACAGAACTCAACAATTCAAAATACAAAACTCGCATAGCAGCAAAAAAATAGTAGAATGTGGGGTAACACAAGAAACGGTGTTGGGGCCAGTACTGTTCACGATATACATCAATAACTTATTCTTTGTGGAGTCTGAAGGGAATATTATGAGTTTTGCTGATGACACGGTCATCTTATACGAAGAAGAAACATGGTCTAAATTAAGAAAGAACGTAGAATCTGATCTCCCTTTCACCAAAATTGACAATAAATTTTTATCAATTGATTTACAGAAAACATTCTACGTGCCTTTCTGTAGCTATAGTTCGCAATTTCCAATAAAATTAGTTTCCAAGATAATTTACAAATAAATTGTACTAACTCTATGAAATATTTAGGAATAAATATAGACAGTCACCTGAAATGGCATGTCTCAAGAATACTCGAAGAATATCAATTGAAAACGTTATACTATACACTTTTCGAACCCCATTTGAAATATGGAATCATCGGATGGGGAGCTGAAATGAATGTATACCTCAAAAAAATAGAAATCATACAGAAACGAATAATAAAAATAATATATAAAAAACCGCCACGTTATTCTACAGAACCTCTTTATCAAGAAAAAAATAATAATATTGACATAAAACAACTATACTTTTTGAACCTGGTAACACAGCAGTTCGTGAATGAACAAGAATTGATCAGGAAATATCATCAACTAAATACTTGAGGTCACAACCTGTATCAAATTCTGTTTGTGCAGAAATCAATAAGCCAGAGGACTTACAGTTATCTCGAACCAAAGGTTTTTAATGCGTTATCTGAAAATCTGAGAGACGAGAAGCAACTGAAAAAATTTAAAACTCAAATAAAAAATACATTCTCGAAATCCCTAGACAAAAAATTCATGAAATAAGAGAAACATAAAATAACAGAAATATCATATTTCCAAACTTCTATACTGTTTGAATCTTTCAACTTTATATGTCTAAATTTAACGTATACTCATATTTTATCTGTATTGTGTATATTTTAAAACTCTTATTTTATGAATCATATCTACATCCACATTTTTAAATATAAACACTTCAACAAACATCTGGAAATTTTAAAATTTTAACAGTCAAACATTTTAAAATCTTTACAAGGGTATATTTCATTTTATATCCAATATCAGTAGACCCTAAATTTGTACATAAGTAGGTATAGTATAGTATAGTATATAGATTTTTTTCTTTGTTCTACTTGATTGTGATATTATCACATCCTATATTTATTATATATTTATATTTTTATATCCTTACATTGGTTCATCACATATTTTATACATAGTTTACATATGAACCTCTGTTGAATAGGTCCACAAACAAGCAGTATTAACCGCTTCGTGGTATATTCTTTATTCATAACCATAATGTATGCGTTGATGTCAACTCTGTCTTCGCTTTGGTGAATAAATTATAATTATTAGTATTGATTCCGACTTAGATGTATGAATGCTATGAATCATATCAGTCATATAGGTGAAAGAATAGATTCATTGCAATGATTGATGAGGTGAAGTCGTGATTCAAACTCGTTTGAGTCGTTTGGATCGTTTCGTTAAAGTTTTATTAATTACTCTCCTAATGGATCGAATGCACCTTTAAAATACATATCAAATCATCAACCAGTGCCATTTCTTTCAAAGAAGTAATAGTGTCCTTCAAGTACAATGAAGAAGGATAGTGTTGGTGAGTACATAAAAATGCCACGCTTATATATTTTCTAGGCGATTATATCTTTAAATGCATGTCTTCGAAGGAGTGAGATGGGAAAAAATTCCAAAATCAATTTTGCCATTAGAAAGTTGACTGAAGACTTCGTTGGCTTGGATGAATATGGAGTCATTGAATTTTCGTTTAAAGCAATGTTCTTTCGTGTTTAGGACGTTGGCATCTTCCACTGGATATGGTGGTGTTAGGATATCGTTTTTGTAAGGTAACAGTTGCTTGCAAATATTTGGAATGGTCGCACAGATGCAATTTGGAAACCTTACGGCAAATTAGTGGAAGTTACCGTACTTAGTGGGTACTGCCGTGGATTGTGTCACATAAGATCTAAGTTATCCCAAAACCTTCTTGCAATAAAAAGGGCAACACAATTCTTATTGTAATGGTTGTATTTCATATCATATCATGATCAATTGCATTATTTCAGCCTCTCATTGTCCGAGTTTGAGACTCAACTCATATCATATCATATCATATCATATACTGGAGCTTTATCCCAACACCAAACTGATATTGCAACACCTCGACACGTGTTTCAATCACCAAGTGATCATCTTCAAGAGGAAGATTAAACTAAATTTACATACAGGATTGACCTTATTTATACCCATTAGATTAATCTGCTAGATACCTGCGTCTTGTTGGTCTTAATTTCATTTTACAATATAGCCTTATTTCTACTTAGGTGAATGTTGGATTGAATGGATATGCTAATCATTAACACCATGTGATAACAAACAATAATTAGTTTTTCAAGCTATAACTGTATTCGCCAAGTGATCCACAAAAAACTGAATCAAATTGATATTGTTATAACTTTCTTATTTCGTGATCTGTCAGTGGTTGATAGCTATATCCAAGATGGCTAGTCCAACCTTTGAACTTTATTCAGAAGGTATACCTTGTAGCTTTTTGAGAAATATAATAACAGGAAAAAATAAGAACTACAACGTTTTGATTGTTGAACTCGGTCATTTACTTTTTGAATTATCTAACTCTATGATATAAATTTAACTCTACCACCATATTAAAACTATCTAATTCATTACTAACAAAGTTGATACTGATATTTTCAGGGTGGTGGAAGAGAACAAAAAAGTGAAGCACTCATTATCAAAATAATAGTCGAACACTTACAGCTGCTGGAGTTTCGCATCTTGCATCGGACGATTTGAGGCATCGTTAATAACACAGAAGTCAATGGATAATTCACCTTTTGATTATTGAGGCAAATCCTAAATACCACAATATGCTACAAAAATGAGCACATGTTGCTGGTGTTCTTGCCCCTCATCTGCAACAGCAGTAGGATCCTATAATCAATACATCTTCATTATTTTCGTCATGCTGGTTTTCATGCCTTGTGTATTGAATGAATACTTGATATTTTTCTGTCCTTCCGAATCCAAGTCTAATAATTCCAGGTTCATTTATTTGTATTTTCATCATTATTAAACCTTATGAAATTATCACTCTAAGATCAGATAGTGAAGTTATATTATAGAGTTAGATAATTCAAAGAGTGAATGACCGATTTCAACAATCAAAACGTTGTAGTTCTTATTTTTTCCGTTACTGTCTTTCTTAAAAAGCTACGAGATAAGTCCTACATAAAGTTTATAGGTTAGGCCGGCCATCTTGGATATTGTGATGGCGACCACTTTTGTTATGTATACAAAGAAAGCTACATTCATCTATCAAACGAGCTATCACCACTGACATAGATCAAGAAATAAGAAAGTTATAACAAAATCAATTTGATCAATTTTTTGTGGATTAGTTGACAAATACAGTTTAACTAAATACGGTACTGTAGGACAAAATAGTATATTGTACAATGAGCATGAAATGACATACATTTCCCACAAGTAGGTACATGAAATTTTGTAGTACGAGCGTAGCGAGGGAAATTAATAAGTGGAAATTTCCCTCTGGCTTGACAGCTGTCATAAACACAGTGGCGTAAAATATTTTTGATAAATATTTATTCATAACCTAATAATTATAGGTATATGTAATTATTTCTTACAAATTTCAAATGTATTAGAATAGTATATTGTACAATGAGCATGAAATGACATACATTTCCCACGAGTAGTAATACTCGCTACGCTCGTACTACAAAAATTCATACTACGAGTGGGAAATGGGTCATTTCATGCTCATTGTACACTATACTTTTTCTAGGACCATCTGAATCATTAACAAATCTGTAATATTTTTAATAATCCTTTTTATCATAAAGTCTCCTGCCGTCATTTTTACATCGTTTAGATAATTTTTTCTTTCTTCACCCGTTGAATGAAACATCTATTTTTTCTTTTTGTACACGTACGTACGACGTGAAATAAATGACATTCAAAAATTTCAAATTTCAACTTGAAAATAAAAAAACTTTATGCAGAAATAATCAAACACTAATCGATTTCATAAAATGAAAAAAAATGTGGCGGCGTGGATTTGAACCCTCGCTCCCACCATCCAAAGTCCATGTGTCATCTGAATCAACACTCGTCGTTACTAGAGCACATAATAATTTGTTCAAATTAACTGTTATATAGAAAGTATCTGTCAACTATTCAAAAATATAGAATCCGATTGTAATCAATCTTTTTATTGAAATTATTCTGGTTTTATGAAAAGAAAATCATACCTTTTTCAGAAGATAAGCATTATCAGGAGCTTCTGATATAAATTTATTAATTTGATTGTTAAATCATCCTCACTATCGCTAATCATTTTTAATAACTTAATTTTTTTCAATTAAATTTTGTAATTATCTACTGATGTGAAATGTCAAATTATTAGACAGACGTAAACTAACTTGATTCTATGTTATTTATGTTCATAAAATTCGTTAATACCTACCTATAATGACAGTCTACTTAGTAGTTCATGAAAGTCGTAGGATACAGGATACAGCTAGCCCGTGGGAAATGAAAATCGGAGTTACAACGTGGTAGGTTTCTTAATCGAAGACGCAATGAAACGTTCATTTTTCGTAATGGTCGTAGAAAAATTCCTTTTTCACGTATTTTCTTTTTAATGGCGAGTAAGCTAAGGATCCGTTGTTTTCTTCCATTAAATGTCTATGCTTCATGAAATAATAGTAATACTTCGACACCATTTTGTTCTCTTCCACACAGGATTTATGGGTGAAATATGGAATAGTTTCACAAAGAATATTGCTCATGATCTTAAATAGACCTTCTTGTTTAGGTTTTAGACCAGAATTTTTCACCAAATCAGTTAAATACTTTACATTTCCATGATAAAGTGAATATGCTCACATTCTGTACAAAAGGAACAAAGATTGTACGTGTCGCCATTCATTTTATTAATAAATATTTAATTAATTACCTGTATTTTACGACACCCAAGTGTAACAATGCAATTCACTACATATAGCCAACTTTGATTGATTTTATAACTCGTAAGATTATCATTTATTTTGTATGCGTTATTATTTGTAATTCTTTTAATACTTTCCCTTGTTTCTAGTAGGATAAAATTAGGAAAAGTATAAAGACTAATATTTATTTTAGATTATTATTTAAACCTTGTTTTACTAGAGCATAGGGTAATTCATTTGCGTCCGATAGAAGCAGACCTTAATTTTTGTCCCTATTCGCTAGTACTATAAAATTATGTGATTTTGGTAAAATACGACGATATATTGAAATATTCTTAGCCTACTATAGAACCAAACAAAATTTCAATGTCAAAATATTTTATTACTCAACATATTCTCCTCTTAATTGGATACATTTATCACAGCGAACCTGCAACATTTCTAGACCTTTCAAAATAAATTGTCAAAATTAGAAATCAATGAAATAAATGAAAATGGAAGAAGGGTTCTCTATGGCTCTGTCCAACATCAACCAAGGAACGCTAAGAAACCGAGAAAAAGTCTAATGAGAACTTCACCCAATATACCTGCAATCCAGAGTTGGAGGAGGGCATACTGAACCTCAGAGGTGACCCAGTGATATCATCATAGAGAAAGAATTAGTAAATGAATGAAAATTGTTTGACCTAAAATGAATTGATTCGAAAAAGTTATTAAGACAGTATAATTATTATTTTAAACGCCTATGAAGAGGTACACAAGATCTGTTTAAATTGACTTAAAGTGTTTAGACAAAGGTAATTGTTGAGTGCCAGTAAACACTCATGCGAAACAGCCTTACAACTTACTACTACTAGTAGTAGTGCGAAACAACTGAAGAAAAAAGGAGAGTATACTGTGGTAGTATTTATTGATTTGAATCTACTGCATTGAAATGGTTGGATAGCTATATTAGTGAACGAAAACGAGTTGTGAAAATAAATAATAATTCTTCTAATGTGAAACAAGTGAATATAGGTGTGCCACAAGGAGGCGTCATTGGTCCACTACTTTTTATTTTCATGAATGACATCAACTGCAGATGATACATTGTTGGCAATTAGTGATAAGTCATTGAACTTGGCTATTTAGAAAATTAATGAGGAATTGGAGAAACTACAAAACTATTTGAAAATAAAAAGACTAAAGTTGACTGTACAAAAAACACAGGCAATAGTTGTTTCTACATAATCCACATATAAGCCCAAAAACATATATAAAAAAAATATAACATTGATTATGGAAAACGAGAAAATTTATTTTGTCGAGGAGTTTAAATACCATGGAGTCGCGTTTCGAAACTGGTCTAAGGGTTACACTGGAAATTGACATTTTTTTGAAATTGAAAATTTGATTTTTTTTAGGTGATGACTTGGACTTCGCATGGAAATTGTCAGGCGGACTCTACCAAAAAAAACTGACAGCTCGTATAATGGGATTTCATTCTGTGATTTCTCATATGATAATTATTTGTTTGGTTTCTATGATAATTAGAAAATTTGAAATTGAGTTTTTCATCCAGTACCATTTATTATTATCCACAGTTTTAATGGTGAGTATAAAAATGTTATAGTTCATATTGATTTTTCATCAACTTGACTTCTTTTTCAATTTGTAATGGGGTATATTGGCAATACGTGACGAAAAGTAATTGAATGAAAGGGTTGAAATTTTTATACACGTGTATTTTATATAACTTTTTTTATAAACCTACCTAATGTTTGATAGTGAGTTCTAACATTATGACCCTCCATTTTGTTTCGGACGAATATTTGTGTCTGAAATTTGCTGTTGTATAGATAATTGACTGACCATCATATTTCAAAAAGATTAAACATTAAATAAGAACTTAACAAACTTTAATTGACAGGACCGTCGTACAACACATATTCAATGTGCCCTCGATCAAAGGTAAAAGTAATATAGTCCAAGAAACGAGGAAGCGGCCAGATGTTAAATGTGCAAAAATTAATATCCAAAAAATAAAAATATGAGCGTACAGGAAATTTAAATTCAGGATGAGTTTCTATTTCATGCGACTCGATTCTTATTACCGAACATAACCAAAAAAATTGGCAAAGTTGCGAAAAGCGGTTTTTTGTGGATAACTAAAAAACTGCAGCTCAGATCGAAAAAAGTCAAATAAGGTAATGGTTAGTATTGAAGAGATCTACCAATTGAATTACTTATAATTTTTCGATATCATTGATACTTTTCGAGTTATATCGGAAAAACCGTGAAAAATCGGGTTTTCTATAACTCGTTAACTGTAAAGTATTCAACCTTGTTACTTACCGTTATGTATAGCCTATGACAGGCCAAAAAAGTTTTATTTTTTTTTAACTGATAAATGTTGATTATTTTTCAAAATATATGAAGTTTTCTCAAAAAAGATGCTCTCTCAATATGGATACTCTTGCTCGGGGAATGATGCTACAGTAACGATTCAGAGCTTACTTTTTTCTGTAAGAGTTGCACTTTCATATTATTGGATAAGTATATTGATTTTTTTTATTTTAAGTATCAAAAAATTACTCTAAAAAATTGCACAATTTTTTACATGTTTTTTCTTAATAAATTTCTTCATTTTGTTGTTATAGAAATGACTTTCATGAAAATAGATTTCTAGCATGATTTCACGCATCAAAAAAAAATTAATTTCTACGATCACTAGGAGCCGAGATAATTTTTTTATATCAAAAAAATCTGGAAGGCGCAATAATCATCGTACAGCAGTCACCTTCATGGATATTGATATGTTTTCAATAAAAAATACTAGGATATGTCTTGTTCATTTGCAATATTATTAATTGATGACCAAAGTGAGGCGTGCAGGCGCGGAGCGATGCTATTCTAGCGGGTGGCGCAGTGGGGATACAAATTCTGTTGACAAAGACACTTTCGTCCTGACAGTGTTATTGAAAAGTCGTTATTGATTCAATTTCAAGTACTAGCGTACATTGCAAAAAAAACGTACGTGAACAACAAGTTACAAGTTTTTTTATTGCCTCTGGTGAGTACTCATTTTATTAAACATAACGGTTTTCAATTCAATATTACACAATTATTTTAATTTATTTATATTTAGAATTCACATACAATACCAGAGACTAATGAAGAAGTATGCATTTTATGTGATAAAAAAATGGAGATGCAGGATAAAATTCACCTTAGTGAAAAGGCTATAGAATCACTTATGAAAGCAAGTAAAGAGATAGCAGATAAGAAATACTTAAAATTGAAAGATCATCGAAATAGATGAAGAATTGCCCAACTTCATGGATAGTCTGGAATATGGAATATGGAAGAAGGAGGTGAAGAAAAAGAAGAAGAGCCAAATGATGCAGCGGACAATCCTCCAATTAATAAAAGGAAAATTAGTGAATCTGTATAAATATAATATATGAATAGTTTTTCAGTAATAATTTTATGAATGTTTTGTATGTATATGATATTCGTATTTTTCTCGATGACCAACCCCAAATTAAGTACAAAGGGATTTTTGTACGTTGTTCAGAAAACGAGATACTCAATATTTTTCAAGCGCAAGCTACTTTGAACGCACGAAATAAGTTTTCAGTGCTATCCCCACTCCGCCAGCCGCTACAGCTATCGCGATTCGCGCCTGCACGCCTCACCTTATTCATCAATTAATAATACTGCAAATGAACTAGACATATCCTAGTAGAAAATATAGGTATTCAACCTAATATCCATGAAGATGACTGCTGTACAATGATCATTGCGTCTTCCAATGATATCAAAAAATTATATGTCTTTCAATTGATATATCTTTTCAATACTTACAATTACCTAATTTGACTTTTTTCGATCGGAGCTGTAGTTTATTAGTTATCCACAAAAAACAGTTTTTCGCAAATTTGCCAATTTTTTAGGTTATGTTCGGTAATCACGATCGAGTCGCATGAAATAGAAACTCATGCTGAATTTCAATTTCCTATACGCTCATATTTTTATTTTTCGGATGTTAATTTTTGCACGCAGTTTTCTCTATTGCTTGGACTAATATTATATATAAAGTGTATGAACAAATATCAACAATATATAAATCCTCTTTCCATTCAATACTATTTTTCAAAATTGCACTAACCAAGCAATACTCCGGAAATAAACAAAAGTTGTAGTTTTATTTACTGAATAAATCAACAAAAATTTCCACAAAATGAATAAATCATTTTGAAACAATTGATCAATATTTCTTTATCCAAATCCTCAAAATGTATTTCCGAATTCTTATAGTACAAAATTCTATTCGCGATGAGCAAGTTGGATTTCGTTATATCGAGATTTTTTGTAAGTACCAGAATAGAGTATAGTTCGGATATGCTGTATTGCAGTGAATGAGTTCAACACCACGAAAAGGACCACGCACACATCTTATGGGAAAAAGTCTTTTGGTGAAAATGGTTGGATTTTTGATATGTTGTAGCTGGAGCTATTCTGAGTAGAAGTCTTTATTGACCCAACTCAATCGTATGACTAGATTCGGCGCTAGAGGGCGCCAAATCATGAATTTTGTGATTTTTGGAGAAATTCAACTGATCAAAAAAATATCAAATTCTCATTTATATTCAATATTGTGTGCGACTGAGCATTCCTATAATTCACGAAAAATATTTTTTCTACGACCGTGCGTGTTTACCCACTTTCCCGCACTCATTTTAGTTTAGAAAGTGTCACTAGTGCGGGAAAGTAAAATATGTCAATTTATCGTTATTTAATGTACAATTCATTGATTTTACCTGTATATTACTTGTTAAGGTTTCCCTCATCTCTACTTTCTATGTTTGTGCAAGCATCATTTCGTCCCCCTTATCACGTAGGGGCGTATCTGATTTCTGAATATTTCACAGGAGAGAGGAAAAACGAAAATTGATGACAATTTAATCACCCTATAGATACGCTATGAACATAAGTTCTATTTGTGACGGCATTATTAGAGATACAGTTACGCCACTTCGTGAGATAAAAAGTACATTGCAAGAAAGCCTAAATACGGCGTAACTCAATTTTGCACTTTTTTGTCACTTACGCCCCTACGTGATAAGGGGGACGATTTAAATAATTAATTTACTTAATTTTTTTTGTAACTAATATTTGATATATTTCACCTACCCCGTATATGGTCGAAGCAATTCCCCTTAGTTTCCAAATTCACATTAATTTCGCGTTCATGAAAGTAAACTTCCACTATGCGCATGTGCGCGAGAAGAACAGCGAGGACAGATGCGAATGGTGCCTCGAGAGAGATATACGTCTCTGTGGCAATTTTCCAAGTTTTCGGTCAAGTCTATGACAACCCGCATCTTTTTCCACGCAATTTTCACTCGCGAGTGCTTACGACACTTCGCCAATCCTCTGTGTGAGAAGACAGAAGATCGCACCAAAGTTAACAAGGTAGGCGGAAGTTTCTTTCCCGGAGTTCTTTTTTTTATTAATTTTTTTTTGGAATCAACATAATCCTTTTTTTGAACCAGCAATTTTAATATTTTTACTTTAACCGCCACATTTTGGTCCTTCTGAGCCAAGAATCCCCTGGATTATTGGTTATTTCATTTATTCATTTTCATAATAAAAATTGCTTCGACCATCTTTTCGAATATAAATTCAAGGTCACCGGTATTGTAGGTAAAACAACAACTGAGCTCGTACCTTTTTTGCTATAAAAGGTTCAGGTCCGTTCTTGGGTATATTCAAGTTTGTGCATTTTGATTTATCAGTTATTTGTTTTGTTCACAAAATGGCTGATAAAATTAAAAAATATGAAGCTCTACGAAATACTGAAATTAAACGAATGTCAGAATTGAAAGAGGTAGCTGATACAGCTGTTATAAAAAGTCAAGTTCATTCTGAATTTCGACAACGATTTAAAGTTTTAGAAGAAATTTCATCTAATTTCAATGATGATCAATCTAACATTATTAATAACTTGGGTGCTTTAAAAGATACAACCCAAGATATGTTAGATGCTGAAGAATCTGTCCGTACCGCATTTGAAAAGGATTTATTTTCAGTCCAAGCAATTCATGCTGACTTATTTGAAGAGACTCCACAAACTAATATTGCTCAAATAAATACCGCTGCTTCCGCACCTAGAGTGAGGCTTCCCGAGATGAAGTTGCCGACTTTCAATGGTGACATAAAGGCGTTCACTTCATTCATTGATCTTTACAATGTTCTGGTGCATAATAATGTGTCTCTTTCTAACATTGAAAAATTCACCCATTAGCATTCTGCATTGGAGGGCCCGCCAAAAACTTTGATTTCGTGCACACCGCTAACTTCAAGCAATTATTTAGTAGCTTATAATGCAATTATTAAAAGATATTCAAACCCGCGACTCTCAGCAAATGCTCACTGGAGCGAAATTGAGTGCAGTCCGCGCATGGCAGCGGAAAACCCGCATTTGCTTCGAAAAATTATTGATACTTTTTCAGAAAACGTAGCTGCACTCGAAAATTTGTCCTATCCTGTAGGTCAATGGGCTTTCATACTTTGCAACATGCTTCTGAAAAGACTAGATTCCACCACTGTGGCTCGCTATGAATTAGAGCTCAGTTCAAAATCCATTACCAACCCTAGTTTCAAAGACCTGATAGATTATTTAACAAATCAGTGTAATGCATTCGAAACATTTTCTTTAAATTCTGTCCGTATGAAACGAAAAACAAATAGTAATTTTAATGCATCTAACACAATCCGCACGTACCCGAGTTCTTCTAGTCCTCGAAATACTGCTTTATTTGCCGCAAATACGCAGATCCACGCAACTAAAAGAGCATGTCCATTATGTAAATCTGAACATGCTTTATACAAATGTCCTATCTTTCTGGGAATAACTCCCAGAGAAAGATATAATGTTGTAAAATAAAACCGCTGGTGTACAAATTGTTTGAGTCATACTCATTTAAAGTCAAAGTGTTCTTCATCTCATACTTGCAATTATTGCCAGTCTACTTTTCACCACTCAACTTTACATTTTGACAAACCGCAAAGTAGTTCAGCTTCAGCATCAATTCATAACAATGATGCTTCATCTGAATATTGCCTTCGAAATGAAGAAAGGCCGCAGACATCTGTTGCTGAAACCGGCACTGTAGCATTTAGTGCCAATATTTCACAGCCCCACAATGTTTTGCTAGCCACTGCTGAATTACGAATTTTAGATTTTCGTGGAAACTTCCAAGTGGTAAGAGCGTTGGTTGATGGCGGGTCACAGGCGAATTTTATGTCGAAGCGATTCCTACACCGTTTAGGCCTGAAACCTTTCAAATCGGCTGTTGCTGTACACGGACTCGGTAATATGACTACTCAGGCATCGCTTGGCACAGTTAGACTTTAACCTTTGAGGCAATCATTCTTGATAATATTTGTTCAGATAATATGCCCACTTTCATATTTGATCCATATTCTTGGAGTCACATAAAAACTATTATGTTGGCTGATTTGCATTTCTCGGAACCCGCACCAATTGACCTACTTTTAGGCGCTGAAATATTTCAGAGAATTCTCTTGGACGGTCGTATTGTTGGTAGTGAAGCCGGTGCTCTTCGCAGAGCGGAGCTAGTGAAAATCACGCTTGACGATATTCAAGATGAAGGAAACCTAATTATTGTGAAAATTTCCGATTCGAAAAACCATACCTCAAGATCCTTTGTTATATCTGAAGACATAAATAATGGAACCTTTTTGAAGCTCTATAGAAAGTATGCAAATTTACGGCCTCCTACCACCACGCACCGTGGTTTTTTTATCAATTACAAAAAGGGCAAATGTTCTGCTCAGTGCGTAGGCGTAAACACATTTGGTAAAATGCCGGCAGAGATCGCTACCTACTTAGGCATACCTAACCCAGAACGTTACACAGGTCACAGTTTTAGACGATCCTCGGCAACGTTTCTAGCAGATTCAGGCGAAGGGATAACCAACATATAACGTCTTGGAGGCTGGAAGCCAACTGCTGTTGCTGAGAGTTATTTGGAGGACTCCGTAGAACAGAAGAAAACCATCTCGAATAAAATTCTTTCATGTACTGGCAACTTGCAACCGATGTCGTCTCCGTCATCTTCATGTACTTTGCAATCTACGAGTGTTACTCTTAAAAGCCAGTTACCACCAACTAACTACTCTGGACCGGCTATTCTGACTCATTTGCAGAATGCAACAAAGTGTGTTCAACATAAATATTAATAATAATTAGTGGATTTTCATGGAATGTTTTTTATGTTGAAATAAAATATATATTTTCAATGTGCTTTTTGAATCTTTATGCGGTCGTAGAAAAAATAATGTTCCTAATTCACGCCCTTGAGTCCTTGCCCGAACTCCGCGTCGCGTCGTTCGGGTCAACGGCAGTCGCGTGCGGGAAAGTATCACTTTCCGCACTTGTTAGGAAAATAACTATTCCATAATACAGAAAAAAACACTGTTTTTCTACGGGGTATAGTCAACAACATACTCAAGTCTTCAGTGAATAAATTCTCCTACAAGGTTATAAGTTGATTGAGTTTATCATTAAGGATCAATCAGAATGGTTTGTTGATGGACCAAAATATAAAGAAGCTATATACAGAGTGTTTGGAAAATGGAAGGGACCATATTTTATTATTATGAGGTGAATTCAGATAACTGAAAAACATTTACAATTTACTTGTACTCGACATTCAATTGTTGTTCAACTGAGCTTTACTAATAGTCCGGGAGCCAGTGACAGATTTCCATGACCAAGTTCCTCTCAAGCGAAAATTAGTGGAATGCATCAGAGAGTTATATTATAAAGCTTCGTGAACGTCAGCTGCGATTCCGTGGGGGAATGAGCGGTGGTAGCCTCCCACGCACAAAGAAAACGAAATATATTCAATTTTGTTTTTCAACCTGAAAACATGTTAAATTATCGCTGAAGCAATATCTTGAAGAAAGAAAAAATCAGCTGACTATAGCATGGTGTATTATAGGACAGCTAGTTGGTCGAACACAAAAAAAATTGTATCTTCTATGATTTCCTCTCAAATAAAATTTTTCCTTATATTCGGATTGCGTCAATTTAACATTTTCCGGGAAGGAGGACGTAATTGAATATATTTTTTTTCTTCGTGCGTAGGAAGCTACTGTGCTGATCATCCCCCCCCCCCCCCCCATCAACGGAATCGCAGCTGACGTTCACGAAATCTTTATAATACGACTCTCTGATGCATTCCACTAAATATCGCTTGAGAGGAAATGACTGACCAAATTTTTACCGGGCTCCTGGACTATAACATCCGTGATTGATTTGTCTATAAAAAAACGAAACAGTTTTTCTGTATGGAACTTTTTACAATATACTCAATTTTTAGGTGAGAGAATTCGCCTTCAAAACTGTGAGACGATTAATTTTCATTGATGATCGATCAGAACGGAAGTTGACCTCTCAAAATGAAATGCAATTGAAAATCCAGAGTGTTTCACATAATGGAGGCCTCATTTAATTTGAATAGGTCATTACTCTTCTCGAATATTCACCATGACTTCACCCTCAACAAAGAGCTGAAGTCATCTCCTGTTAACCCAACTAGGCCATATTAACTATCGGCGATAGAGGGTACCAAATAATTGATTTTGTGTTTTTGTAGGAAAAAATATGAAAACATTTTGTGAGTTAATCAAAGAAATATATCTGATGTTCAGACGGTAGTTCTGAGGATATTGAGTATACATTCTGATTGATCCTCAATGATAAACTTTATCAACTTATAACCTCGTTATAACCTCACTGAAGAATTGGGTATATTGTTGACAACCCTGTAGAAAAACAGTGGCGTTTTTTTTTGTTCTGAATTATGGAAAAAATATTTCTCGCGAGTGTTAAGAATGCTTAGTCGCACACAATGATGAATTTAAATGAGATATTGATATTTTTATATCAGCTGAATTTCTCAAAAAATCACAAAATTCATGATTTGGTGCCCTCTAGTGCAGAATCTAGTCATACGATCGAGTTCGACCCATGGAGACTTTTACTCAGAATGACTGCAGCTACAACATATAAAAAATCCAGCCATTTTCACCAAAAGTCTTTTTTCTATAAGATGTGTGCGTGGTCCTTTGCATTTGAGAAAATTGCCTAAAACAGGATGATTTCTAAGTTGATACTGTTTTCAACTGTGTATAGAACTCGACAAAATAAATGGCTTCTCCAAATAACTTTTTCAAAAAACATGAAAAATGAAACAGTTACATTTTTACAAAATGTGCCCAATACGGTCTTGTCTAACTTAAATAAGGTGTTAAAAGTTGTCACAAACTGAACTTTTCATAAACTCCCACAAAAAAAAGTCACACGGATTTAGGTCTGGCGACCTTGCATGGTAGCCATTTCGACCGATCCACCTATTCGCTTATTTTTCAGTTTTCTGAAAAAAGTTATTCGAAAGAGCTGTGTTACGCGCTTTGTGATGTCACTAATAATTCGCCAGCTCTAGAAGCGCAACCTAATGCCCAAGCTCAGTTCGGTTGGGGGTGGGTATGCGAAAATGTATGTTTAATTATTAGATGTTGAAATGGGCGTCACCAGCTATATTCTAATGAGCCAGCCCTAACTAGTAGACCGCTAAGATGATCGGGATGGAGCAGACAATATTTAAAAGAGGTGGGTATTTCAAGAGGGAAGAACAAAGAAACGCCCTTGTAACGTAAAAACTGTACCAGTTCACTAGCTGCAAAAAACAACAATATGACTAACGCCAATACAGAGGCTTTCCCCCTTGAGGCAAGGAACTATACAAAAAAAGGAATGCGCTACTGACGTCACGGAGCCGCTTACAAAGCAAAATTCATGAAGAATTCATAACCCCATTTTTATAATTTTCCGAGTGTACCTGAGGTGTACTGCAGGTGACCAGAGGGGTCTACCTCAAATGTAAAATTAACAAAAAAATTAATATCGCAATAGGTAGCTATCGTAGGCGGAGATACTAAACGTTTTCTTGACCCAAGGCTTCGCAGGGATAGTGTCCCCTGACTGAAACCCTATAATGTTTATGAATCATTGAAATGACTTTCCAATCACATCCATAACATTCACGAGGGTGTTTATTCTTTCAAGATCCTTTTCTATAGATCGTATATCCCACATTCAATCTTATTCATACCACAATGGTCGCTAGACAGTGAGTAGAACACCTAATAGAAATATCATAATTCAGATAACAAAAACCTACGCTCAACTTAATTGGATCTACCAACAGAAATGAACGAAGCTAATAGAATTTCCGCCCAAAATTCAATAAGACATATTCCTTCCTCGAAACCACGGGCAACGACTCCTTATCTTGTCTCTCCTGTCGTTCCTCTTTTTTCCAAAGGTTCCCAAAACGAATTGTTGCCAGGGTTCCTTGATAGGGGGGTAGGGGAGTTATGAAATGTCATCGATTTTGTCGGGCATCTTGTTTCGTCATTGGAGGGAAATTAAGGTGGCTATCTTGAAATGGGAGGCGCCAAATTTGAATTACATCAAAGTATCTCATTTTTTGGATTGAATGCACAACCAATCGGTGGGAGTATATTGAAAAACATGCGAGTGATTAATACATGTTTGTTATTGATATATTCCCTAGTTCGCACAAGTATTTCGAAGACTTCTGAGAGTTCCAAAGTTGACGAAAATAGCAAATTTTCAATATTTTTTAATTGGTTCTGAATGTTGGTCGTAGTTGATAATAATTATCAAATTGAATGAACTGATGAGAAAGTAAATTATCTACACAGTAATGAGCTGTTTCAAAAAAAAAAAGAAAAGTTGGAAGAATCAGATAATCTAAAATTTGGAATATATTTCAAAGATTCAAAGACTAATCTTAATATATCTGTTGTAACACTAGTTGAATAAATTGCACCCTTCAAAGAGAAATTCTTTGTCTAATAAAAGAAATCAAAACAACTCTCTGATGTTGACATTGTTCCAGAACCTCAGGTGCAAGAAGAAAGTGTGTTTTGTAATAATTTTGATTTTATCCTAAAATGTGTGAATGTGAAATGGGGTAAATGATTGAAATGATTGATAAATATTTATTCGTCCGTGAAGTTTACTCAAATACATATAAAAACTTATCAGACTAGTCAATGTCATTCACTTTGCCTTGTTCACAAAACTTACATTCCATCGACAATAAATAATTTAAAAGTAGACAAATACTGTTATTTATGATATGGGTCAATGTTTTATTTCATAAATTTCGGTATCATTTATACATTGTTTCATGAGTAGTAAGTTATAATTTCTTTATGTAGAAAAAATTTAGCATTTCTATTTATCTACCTAAACTTCTAATTGAATGATAAGTAGGAAAATTCTGCATATCTAATATTTTAAATAAAGCTGAACATATCATTTGTTTTTGCAACGTTCCATAATAATTTTGATAGGTAATTTTGAGTTTGGATAGTTCTTACACTTGGTAATTGGAACTTTTCTTTCAATTTCATTTCTTCCTTCTGATAATTGTGGTACAAGTGTTATTGCACAGAACTGTTCAATGAGTTTTTCTTGTTCTTTGTAATGTTGTTTTAAACAAGGGGTGGAAGGAGACTGAATCCTTATCTGAAATGGCATAAAGACCTATCAATACCAATCATTTTATAGCACCAGGAATATAATATAATGAACAAACCATTATTTGATGGTAATCGATCAGCCATGGGTACAGATTCTAGCAAGCATTTCTCTATCTCCAATGGAACTACAAGTGCTTCTTGAAATGTAATAGGTGAATTTTCGATGACAGATTGATACGATATCACCGAGGATATCACAGTGGACATACCAGATTTTTATCAACACGTCTTGGTAGGAATAACTAAAAAGGAGGAGTTCTATTTCTCATAAGTACAGTTTGATCCCACCGTTTTTCCTAAGCCTTTGTCTTGACTTCTCATGTAGGAGACATTCTTGAAGATTGGTTTCAAAATATCTTTTAATAAGATGGTCTGAACAAATCCTGGAAAATCACAATATGTTTCGAAATTGATCCATTGCTGCTTACTGAATTATTCTTGGGGAATATCTGGAACGACAATGTATCATCATGGTATGATGTAGGAGTATTGTTACAATATCAAACAAGTAATTAACAACTAGCAATAAAAAATACAAGAATTTAGGCATATGATTTTATTTTGATTCATAAGAGCATGAGCCACGCATATATCTATTAACTACAAATATTGATAACAGGCCATAAGACGTGATGTAGTCAAATTGAAGCCAAAAATATGTATCTTACCTTTTCTCAAACGGACGCTGGGAAACTATTGCGCATCCCGAATTCTGAATCACGAGGTTATGCTTCTTTTGATATTTTTCTAAATTGGCTAACATTTTTCTATAAAGCTGAATTTCCATTGGGCCGTCATCCGATGTCCGATTCGGATATCCTGACATATTTTTTCGGATGAACTAATTTCCAGTTTCCACTCTTCCGAAACCTTTTAAAACGATCTTGTGTTTTAGTGACAGCATTTCAGTGGAATTACACCAACTTTAAGTCGAATGTCAACTTATTTTTTTTTAAATGGCAAAAGTGGAATATGTAGATATTTATTATTTGAATCAGCAGAACGAAATGCATACACATTACTGATGACTACAAACCTCAATGTTAAAGATAGTTTTTCTGCCGGCGCGATGGGTTCTCTTACATGATACATTTTTGTGAGTGATGGTACAATAACGATACTTTCAGCCGTATGCATAGTCAATCGCCAGCGACTCGCCAGAGTTTCGCCGTTCGCTACACAAGGATTATAATGCACAGTCGAGCTCCAAAAAAGTGACAACTACGCGATAAGTCACATTTTGGCGAAACGCTGGCGATGTACCACTTTTTTGGAGCTCAACTGTGCATTATAGTTCTTCCGTAGCGAGCGGCGAAACTCTGGCGAGTCGCTGGAAATGACTATGCATACGGCTGTTAATAATTTGTGTCAAATGATTGATATACTGTTCACTATTTGAAAGTTGCAATTCCTTTACCAGATCGTTGAATATTCCATGTGATTTTATATTCCTATGGATATCTCTGATCCAAAATTTTAGAGGATTTCTTTTTCTCTTTTTTCTCAATTGAATAATCTAATTAAGCAACAAATTTTTTTTGTATTAATTGTTTGCCTTCATTCATTTTAAAATCTGAAATTGTCCGAAACATTCAAAATTGAGGTTGAATATCCGATGACAGCTGAATGATCTCATTTCTCCGACAACGGAAGAAAGTTAAAACATTCGGACAAATATTTGGCGCCCTTTCATTTTCAAATATTTCTACCAATCACAACACTTTCGGATGATCGTATCATCGGATGACGAAACTGTGGAAATTCAGCTTTATGTGGATAAATTAAGAATGAGAATTATGCAAGACAGTCAATTAAACTTCGTGTAATAAAAAAAAAACGATTCATTGATCCATTTGTAACTCTAATAATAAAATGTCTGTTTGTTACCTGCTACAAGAGTTTCATCATTTAATTTTCTGCCAAAAGCGGATAAAAACTCATTAAACTTGAAGAAATATGGATTGGGTATGTGACGGACAATTGTTTGAAAAGGTAAATCTCGTTCCACATCGGCCTCATAACCGCCGAGAAACATAGTTTGCTTGTAGTGATGTATTTTTTGCCTCCTGAACACGAACTCGAAGTAAAACGCGGCGATCTTAAATTATTTCAGGCATGAATATAGAAATTTATAAAATGTGTAATATTTTCAGGAATAAAACCCATATAGTGCCGCCCTCTTATAATTAGCACAATCTACACTTGCTCTATGTAAACTTGTCCATGAGGTTATGTTGGAATTTGCCGAATTAGCACCACATAAGATATGCTTCTCATATCTTCGATAATTGTTGCTGCCGAACCATGCACGCTAGAAAGAGATGAAAAAACAAAATCGTGTCTTTGAATAGCAATCTCTGGCGCAACTGCATAAATTCAGCAGCGTCCAATTCGAAGTCGATGGTCATTTTTTTAGCATCACATAGGCTGTCCTTATTATCCATATTCGTAGTTAATAGATATATGGAGCCACGGGCTTTAGTAACTTTATTTATTCGCAAATTGACGTAAATATAACCAAAGTTACCAAATTCAGGACAGCCGCCCTAATTTCCCTTCAATGACGTATTTTCTCCCTTTCCTCAGTCTTCCACTTGTCTAAATGCTCACTTATTTCATAACCCCTTCCTATGATAAAAACCCTGAGTGTTACTGACTTTTTTCCCATAACAAGAACACGACTCTGTTCGATCTTCTCTCTCTTTCTCAAAAGGTTCTTGGAACCGCTTCCTCACGGCGCTATTACCCAGCTCTCCCATGATCATCACTTCGATCATAAGGACTCAGTCGATTCGAAATCAATACATCATGCTCGAAACCAGTCTACGACTAACGACAGCAACCCAACAACATTCTTCCCTCTCAGCCTCATGGTGCTCGAAAAAGATATAAGAGACCTACGTTATGTGTCGATGGTATCTTTAGACCTCACAACTACGCATATAAAACATAATATAATCACCGACTCCGCATATTTAACCTGAGACTAACATTTATAAAATGAATACACTCAACAAAAATAATAAACGGTACATGACCAAGTACCATATATACACAACAAGAAGGATTCATCCTACCCTGGGGTGAATTGCGAACACTTGATCCGATTCCAGAACTACTCCATTCAGTTATGTCATATCACTTCGGCGTGATGACAGATGACCATGAAACATTTTCCTGACAGCTACCTAACTTCCTTAAAACAAGATAGTAAATATGATTTAATTGACAATTTCCCTCATATTATATAAACCAACCAAATGCCATAATATTTTGCCAGTCGCCAGTCGCTCAAACTGTGTTGCTGTACAAAACACCACTCGAGCAAGTTCTCGTGGTGTTTCTAAGCAACACAGTTTTCGTGACAGCAAGGAGTAGGTATTTTTTGAAAATTCAGCATTTTGTCGGGATATTATTACTGACAATTTCCCTCATATTATATAAACCACCCAAATGCCATAATATTTTGAATTTAAACCAATGAGAAAAAGACTTTTCGAAAACACTGCCTTCAGCAGGTTGTATTTTCAAATCGGTGTTTTGCTCCTCCCTTTTTTATACGTTTCCATACTTACAACAATTTCTGTGAATAGAGAAACGTCAGTTTGGCGGTTCAACTCTTCAACTGACATTAATGACACATGATGAACCGTTTCTGCAATGCGCATTCAGTCCATAATAATTTAATGTATTCGTGAAATTGTCTGATCGAATATCCCTTCAAAATGCAGAATTTTTAAAATACTTTCACCTTGCCAGTCGCTCAAACTGTGTTGCTGTACAAAACACCACTCGAGCAAGTTCTCGTGGTGTTTCTAAGCAACACAGTTTTCGTGACAGCAAGGAGTAGGTATTTTTTGAAAATTCAGCATTTTGTCGGGATATTATTACTGACAATTTCCCTCATATTATATAAACCAACCAAATGCCATAATATTTTGAATTTAAACCAATGAGAAAAATACTTTTCGAAAACACTGCCTTCAGCAGGTTGTATTTTCAAATCGGTGTTTTGCTCCTCCCTTTTTTATACGTTTCCATACTTACAACAATTTCTGTGAATAGAGAAACGTCAGTTTGGCGGTTCAACTCTTCAACTGACATTAATGACACATGATGAACCGTTTCTGCAATGCGCATTCAGTCCATAATAATTTAATGTATTCGTGAAATTGTCTGATCGAATATCCCTTCAAAATGCAGAATTTGTAAAATACTTTCACCTTGCCAGTCGCTCAAACTGTGTTGCTGTACAAAACACCACTCGAGCAAGCTCTCGTGGTGATTCTAAGCAACATAGTTTTCGTGACAGCAAGGTGAAGGCATTTTTTGAAAATTCAGCATTTTGTCGGGATATTACTACTGACAATGAACCTTTACATTTATGAAAAATAAATTGCAAAACTCTTTTAAATCGATAGATTCTAGTCTGAAACGTTCATTTAACAAATAGCTCCACTATATTTTTTTCATTTTGAAAGAATATCTCATTTGAAATTGTGCCGCTGACGTTCATCAGAAACAAACCCCAACATAATCCATGTTTCGAAACATTCAATATCGTTCAAAAATATAGATTCTACCTTGGTATAAGCCATTGAGAAATAATTGAAACTTCGTCACTTGATCAACTCATAGAAAAAAATCCACATATTAGCTACTTTTTATTGAATTTGTAACTTTCAAATTTCCTGAACAGACCATCCTTTTGATGAAGAACGAGCATTGACAACAACGCAAATCATTATGACAGTTCTCATGCAACAAAAGTGATCTCGAGATTTGAGGTTATTGTTTGTTTTTTTTTAGATTCGACATTTAACTGATACATTCATTAATACTGTAGCGAGGTGTTATTATGACCGATCTGGTGTGAATTTATTTGTGTATTAAAATTTAATACACAAATAAATTCACACCATATTTAATATTTAATATGGAAAGGCTTCGTGAAGGAAAGTTTGGATAATTTACCGAGGGTAGATTATGAGATGATTGACTCTTTCTATTTAACAAATATGAATCTATTTTTGCAATGACTAAAATTTTAAATCGTTCCTTGAACGCTGCTTGAATACAGTAATATTCAGTTGGAAATGTTGGAAACATAATTATATTTCCGCTTACTGCACAAGGTTTATTCATTGCTTCGAACCACATTTTACAATGCGCTTCATAGGAGCATAAAAAATATTTACTAGAATATTCACTGGTGTTCAGACAACCAGGTACGAAGCACCTTTTCGACATGTTCACAGTTATTGCTAGATACTGGAATTAAGAAAAAATGTATAGCACAAACATATACATATACATATATATATATATATATATATATATATATATATATATATATATATATATATATATATATATATATATATATATATGCTGCAAACGAACAGGCCCTACTTGATTTCTTTTTTGAGGTTAATGCGGTTTTCAAAGTTTTATAATGTTTTTGTTGTTTGTGCTATAAATTTTTTTCTTAATTCCATTATCTAGCAATAACTGTGAACATGTCGAAAAGGTGCTTCGTACCTGGTATATACCTGGTATATATATATATATATATATATATATATATATATATATATGATGGAACTGCTCTACTTGTATTAAATATTGAAGTAAGCAAACGTCTCTGTTTAGACAAACGATTCGTATTGATGCTCCGTGAAGCAGACAAACGAACCCATCTGGTATCAAATGACAACTGTCCTACGACACATTATATTCAAATGAGAATTTGAGATTCCACGGTGCACAACTTTTACAACGTTGCCAAGTCTAGTTTTGATGAACGTGACGTCACGAAACCACTTTTCTTCTGATTATAGAGAAACTAGCGGTCAGAAAAAATAAATAAAAATAACCGAGTGATATTAGCGTATACACTTTCTAATTACAGTGTTCTCTCCTATGTCGTGGAAAGGCCCATTTCCCTGTTATTATGTAAACCAATCAAATGCCATCATTTTTTGAATTCAAATCAATAAGAAAACGACTTTTCGAAAACTCTGTCTCCAGGACCCCAATTCTCGAGTTCAGGAGATCGGAACGCTTCCATCACTGGATGTGACCGTTCACATCGCCTGCAATGTTCTCGCGCTAGAAATCGGTATTCTCGAACGCATGTGATCACAGCCTCTCGAGAGAACCGTTTTGGTAGAAGCCTTACATTTCCAGTGGTTGAAGGAAGAAGAGTTACAAAATAACCTATTTTGTAAATTAAATCAAATAATTATGTGTGGTGTATTATGTTATTATACACTGAGCTGACCTCTAGCTTCTTGAATAATACTAATTTCATAAAAAACCGTATCTTCATAGGTATCTGCTGCGCAAATGTTCTAACTCTTGAAGATTGTTTGGAAGTTTTACCCAGTTATTTGAAATTCATAGTTGTTTTGCATCTGTCACTTCTAAAATGCAGTGGAAGTGCTTAATTGACTTATACCAGAAATTTTTTTATTCCATTTCTGATAACTTCCTGAAGCATAGGTAAAATCTCAAAGTTACAAGCACCTCCAACAACAAAGTTATTTAAAACTTATTTATATTATCAAGTTTTCGGTGTTTGTAGATATAGAGTAACCATTTCCATCAAGCCAGCGTGGTTTTTAATGAGTTTAAGGGTAAGGATTTAGTCAACTTCAGCACAAGCATTATCATAAACATAACGGTAACATCAAAGGTTTTTAGCATAAAATTAATATTATTGCATAAATGGCGCCATTTGATATTATAACAAATTCAACTTTTGCTTTCAACATATATTTAAGCACAATTTTAAAATGATGTTGACAAATGCACCTTGACATTTTTCAGGGCGGACGCTCTGTTTGCCCCTCTGCGCTTCTGAAACAATATAAGAAACAGAATCGGTTGATAATGTCGGAAATTGTTGAGACTCACAGCGCAAAACAGATTAAAGGCCTTCCGCGCTAATGTTACTTTGTATCGAAATTCTACCTTGGAGATTGTTGAGAACAACTTCAAATACTACCTTCTAAAGGATTCAATAATACCTACACGAAAAACTAGGAGAACTGAACAGTGAACACCAAATGTTGTGTAGGAAATCGGGTCCAAAATGCCAAAAATCAAGGTTAAAAATTAAACGTCAGTTGGTCATTCTCAGGAGAATCAAGCGATCTCCCACAAAATAGCAGGAGAATCACGTTCCCCAGCTTTCACGCAAAGTGAATGATCACATGTGTTCGAGAATACGCTTTGATGAGTTTCAGGAGAACTGTGCCTACTTTTCTCAACAGAACGATGTTCTCCAGTTTCGAGAATAGACCCCCAGCTCGTGGTATTTTCAAATCGGTGTTTCGCCTCTTCCGTATTTATACGTTTCCATAGTTATTCACCGTAAATTCAGAAACGTCAGTTTTACTGTTCAACTGACATTGATGACTCATGATGTACCGTTTCTGCAATACGCATTCAGTCCATAATAATTTACTGTATTCGTGAAATTGTCTGATCGAATATCCCTTCAAAATGCTGAATTTTTTAAAAACTTTCACCTTGCCAGTCGCTCAAAGTTTGTTGCTGTCCAAAACACCACTCAGGCAAGCTCTCATGGTGTTTCTAAGCAACACAGTTTCCGCGACAGCAAGGTGAAAGTATTTGAAAATTCAGTATTCTGTCGGGATATTACTTCTGATCATTTTTCGACATATCTTGCAACCAATAAAAACCATCAATTTAAAGCTATGATGTACTTTCAAACCAATCACAACATTATTATAGTGGGAATTTTCTACTCAGATTATTACCTCGGGAATATTCATGGTATTTTGTTTCTATTCTGTGACAACAACTGATACTTTTGATTTGACGTCTGTCATCAGTTTGCATGCAAATTGAAAAATGAATTTAGATAACCGTAATGAATGAAAATGTTATATAGAGAATGTGTCTATGATTGGGGCATCTATCGAATACCACACGAGAGTTCGATAAACTAGAAAATAATTCTCCACATTTTTTCTCAAACATGTTGCCATTTGGTAATAGCCACTCGAGCCCTTCGGACTCTCGTGTCTATTGCCAGGCAACAAGTTTTCGAAAAATCTGTCGAATTATTTTCACTTTATTGTCACTCTCTTGTGGTATTACAACTGAAAATACAGTACTCAGGCGATGCGCTCTCAAGGTAAGTTATACCACTTGTCGGGGGAAGGTGTAGCGAACAATATTCGTCACACGTTTTCAGCCCTACAAGGTGACATTGTACCCTTTCTTGCCAGGAAGACTGATGTAATGAATGAGGCTGGTTAGAACATTTGCCCCCACTGAAAGAATACTTGACTGACAGTCTAAACAATAACCCCAACGCATAATATCGTACGTGGAAGTGGTGCTGTACTTCTCAACGATATCTGACATCTCAACGACATCATAAGGTGATTATTTCCCCTATCAAATTGAGAGACATTTCTCCTACTAAACATGAGTACGCCTTCGTTGCCAGAACAGCTAACAACTGGCTGGAGGTTCAGAGATACACATGAAGTTATCTTGTGTTCATTCCTTTTCAGACAACTAACTTGATGGGAATACTCTGGTCTTTTCAAATGGACGTAAACGCTTTGATCGATAGGGTACATGAAAAGTACATGTAGAAGTGAAATATCACAATATATATTAACAGACCAGCCTACATGTGAACGTTCATCCAGACGGTATCCTATACAGGGTGGCTCTCTAAATAGTAGTCATAAAGTTTTCTATCAACCGTTGAAATATGATCGAGGTGATCTGATTACAGGTAATGCAAGTGATTTAGAGTATGTTTGAAGTGTTGCGAGATGAGTTGCAAAATCAACCCGTAACAGCTGTTTATTTTAGAGAGTTCTATACACAGTTGAAAAAAAGTATCAACTTAAGAAACTCCCTGTATATGTCCAAATGGTTTCACGACTCAGTGTACCTATTTCTTTATTTTCTTTCAGACTGTCATTTCTAGCAACGCGATGTTCATAACCAAAGATTTAACGAGACAAATTTACATTGACATCAAAGAAGCTTCTTGGACCTCGGACATATTTGGTGACGTGACTAAAAGACGGTTATTGAAAGATGCGAAATCGAAGAAAGTTATTTTTATAGTTATGCAGTGTGCGATTATTGTAGCTTCCATGAATATGATGCGTTGCTTGGATATAAAGTTCTTTTTGAAGCCCTTCCTTGGACAAAGTTCTGAGATCCTAAACGTTGTTGAGTTTTTCTATTTTCTCTTGGCTCCCATACCAATCTATACTGCACCATATTTGATAACGTACATAACGTATCACATGATATACCAACAAATCTTGTTCAATGAGTACGTTCAGATATTTCTTGAAAAGTGTGAAAGGCAGGTAATCAAGAATGTGGACAACATGATATATCAGAATGAAGTCGAGAAAGAGCTTGTTGCAGTTATTAAAAGACACATACAACTAAGGAGGTGAGTAATTCTAGTTCTTAGTTCACCAATATTGAATTCATCTTTTGTGATATTTAATGGAAATAATAATACACCGGGAGGATACGGAAGTATTGTCTACGGAATATCTAAGTTATTGCATGAAGCAGGCTGGTGAAATTTGGAGCATCGATATAATGACATAGTAACTGTAGATGTTACAAGTTACTTTTTGTGGTAGCTGCCACCGTAGCGCCTTAAGTTGTTGCCTTGTGAAGACAGGGTGCTTCTAACATAAGCCACAAAAAATATGCGGTTGGCTTCCCGTTGTTGACTCCGTTCGTTTCAGACTTTGCAATAAAGTGTTGTACATCTTTGTACTTGGATACAGCGTACTGACTATGACCAATTTTCAGAATCGTTTTGCTCTATGATTTGAGCGCTATGCCCAAAGATTCTATCTCCCCAGGTAGCACACCATATCGGCTGAATCTTGGTTCCATATTGGGCCAATATAGATATATTGTAAATGAAAAATCAATATTGGTCCAATATGGATGAATATTCAAAAAACAATATTATATTAATAATATTGGTGGAATATTGGTTGAACTAGTTTTGAATGTAGATTATCGCATGAAATATTGGGTCAATATTGGTTGAATAATTTCCACCAATATCGATAATACAATACTGGTTATATATTGTTTTCCACATCTAGAATAAATATTGCAATCCAAATATTCCAGTCATATCGATTATAGGGGAAAAAAACTATATTGTATTTTCAAGTTTGTTAGAATATTGGTTGATTATCATTTCCACTTTATTTGACAAATTGTAATAACTCATATTGAGTCAATATTGGTTGAACGATATTTACCAATATCAATAAAACAATATTGTCTTCACATCGTTTTTAACATCTAGAAAAAATATCGCAATCCCAATATTCCCCTAATATCGATTCTAG
Source organism: Chrysolina oricalcia (assembly GCA_944452925.2). Taxonomy (NCBI): domain Eukaryota; kingdom Metazoa; phylum Arthropoda; class Insecta; order Coleoptera; family Chrysomelidae; genus Chrysolina; species Chrysolina oricalcia. The sequence continues at coordinate 27,216,382 of OX101811.2, read as the reverse complement.
GAATAAAAACTATATTGTATTTCCAAGTGTGATTACACATTGGTTGAATATCATTTCGCCAATATTAACAAATCTTATTAATTAATATTGGGTCAATATTGGTTCACTAATATTTATCGATATCGTTAAAACAATATTGTCTTTATATTGTTTCCTACATCTAGATTGAGATGAAATTTGAATATTGGCCGAATATTCAATGAAACATATTGAAATTATATCATGATGAAACTTGGATAAAAATCCGCTAGGTGGCTCTACATATAGAACGTCTTCTAAAACCTACGAAAGTATATTAAATACTTCTCCTAACTTGTTTTCAAGACAGCTCACTCAGTGGTTATGGCGATCAAAAGACAGACTCTGGTGTCACCTTCATCAACTAAAGGACATTTAATAATTTACCAAGGTATATTGACATCCACCAATATATCCAAATGATATTGTACCAATATCGATAAATATTTTACCAATATCGATAAATATTCTACCAATATCGATAAATATTGTACCGATATCGATAAATATTTTGAAGCCATTATTGCTTCAAGAATATTCCACCAAAACTATTTCTAAAATATTCAAACAATATTCGACCAATATCGCAAAATGTTCACATTTTACTTCTCGACAATATAACTTTTGAATATTGTGCCAATATTGTCAGAATATTGTATCAGCGATATTGTACCAATATCGCCGAACATTTTGAGGCCAATATTAGTTCAAGAATATTTCGCCAATATTATTCAAGTAATATTGGACCAATATCGCCGAATGTTCACATTTTTTTTCTCGCCAATATTGCATTTCAAATATTTCGCCAATATGTTCACAATATTGTATCAATATTTTACCAATATAGGTGTGCTACTTGGGTCTATTTACATAAATCAAATTCGATGGAATCAATCGTAGGATCTATATTAAAAAAATAACGATCAGTTGGATATAGTTAATGTGCAAGCAAAGTCACTTATTTCGGGCTCATTGACAGTACCGTGTAGCCAAAAGTGAGGATGTTTATCAACTGGTTACACTCAAAACAACGAAGAAGCGGTGTCAACGACAGAAGCATCTGTGGTATCGGTCGATTCACGTCGTGGTCACAAGGCATATCATCATTCTGGAGGCTGCATCCTACTCCCCTACTTTTTAACCTTAATTTTTATTTCAGATTAGCAGAACGAATTAATCAAGTCTCTGAAAAAACTGGATTTTTTATTCTTGGAGGATTTCTGGCTCTTGCAATGTCGGTTACATTAGAAATTATCAAGGTGAATCACAACATTTTTCATATATATATTTTAGATACAACCAGAGATTGGGTACGTACAAAAACAGACATACAAACTTATTTTGAGTTCAGTTCTTATACTTGATTTAAGGCCCCCGTAGACCTCATACATGCTCGTCGAATTTCAATGTCGCTATCGCGAACGTCGAACCGTTCTACGTCTTCATCACGGAAGTAAGGTTCAGTATTTTGTCCTTTTTCAGATTACGCGTGGGTTGCTCACACTGCATGGTTGGTAATACTGTTTATCTTATGAAATATTGTCTCCTTCCGAGCCGTGTGACCTCACAGACAAATCCATCTCCTGCTGAGTCAGGAGAGGGGTGCCATCTCAGAGAGAAACGAGAGAAGATGTTGTTTGGGGAATCTCTGTAGTCCTTGGTGTTCAAGCGGGCCTCTCTACAAATATCATGGCAAGTTTGTTGTGTGGGTGCAATGATGGTTGCATTGAAATGTTTTCAGTGGTTTTTGTTTGAAATTTCCACAAACTTCATTGTGGTTTGTCGAGAGTACATACGGTCATACAAGATTAGTAGTGACAGTGAATTCTTCGAGCTTGAGGAAAAATGAATTCCACACACATCATTCAGTATGCCCTAGTACAATTCCTCTAACATTCAACGGAGAAATATTACCAGCAAAATTTCCAATACGACATCTCATGGTGGTGGTGGGTTGGGGTAGGCCCAAAACTGGCTGAAATCTCCTACTCACATGCCTGCTGTTCGATTGCGGGAAGCACGGAAGCAGTTGGAATAGGGATGTTGAATATTGCACTAGTATCTATTGGATATCGTTAGGGATATCTGCCAGGAAAGTAGCTATCAGATATTTACCTCACTTTCCACCTTGTACAATTATGGGAATTATGGGTTTCAAATTAACGATTATTGTTAAAAGGATGTTGCCCTTTCGTATTCAGATTTTTTTTGTTTGTTTGTTCTTTCTGTCAACCGGCTGCACCATTAGGGCAACCCTCAGTAGTAGCCGAGAGACTTGTGGGAGCAAGGGAAGACGTAACCGGTTGCGAATTTTCTATATTATTTATTATTTTTACTATATCCAAAATTCCCTCGTGTATATGAATGAAAAATTTTGTTGTGGTGATTGTCAAATAAATGTCTTAGAATTGAACACACATCATAAAATCTTCTCATTCAAGTGATTTTTCCATTGAGATCTAATATTTATGGCCTTACCTTCTAACGTGTGATGCCATTCACGAGACCGGTGACCATGCTGGAAATTGAACTCACGACCCTAAAATGGAAGCAAATATTCCACCAACGGAGTTTTTCCATTATTCTGGAACACACTGTATATGAGCGTTAATTTTTCAATAATACTCCGAAGACAGCATCTTTCATGTCATTTGTGAAAAAAAACCTGGTATTTCGAAGACTTTTTCATCATGACTGACGTGTTTGTATTGGGAATCTGTGGAAGTATGTTATTGATCAATTCACTTGATTAACTTGTTATTGATCATTGGAATTATTTATTTGCAAACCAGAGTACCAAGTGGTCATTCGCTGATATGGATTTCATTACGATGTTTATTTAATTTCAGGGTGAACAAATTTTTCTAACAGCGAACTTAGCTGTGAGTGGAACCTTGATTGGAGCACACCTGTTCTACCCTGGACAACAATATCTTGATGAGGTACTGGAAAATTTTGAAAAGAGAGAGAGAGAGAGATATCCTTTATATAGCTGAAAGCCAAAAACTAGTACAAGCTGAAATTTTTTCTAATGCTGAGTTTACAAAAAAAAATTTACTATTATAATTTGAAACAAAACGACCACTCAAAAAACATTTTAGGTTCTTAAAAATATTAAGCGCATTTTATTATTTCTTAATTTCTTTGATGAATTGGATTTTTGTAATCTATACAAGATGGCTCATTTTCACAATTACTTCATAGTCTAGTAAGTGAAGCTCAAAAAATGGCAAAACCTCGCAATTTTTTCGTCCCGCACATTCGACTTCCGGCAATAGTGGAGGACAGACGGCGTCCTTAGTTGGAAGTCAAGTAAATGTGTGTGAATGGCCAAATATGTTGAAAATTAGAAGTATTGTGCATCGTATATAAGTGTTGTCTAATTCCCTAATTTCCTACGTCGGTATCCAGGCCGGATGACAACGGATTTGTCGAAGCTAGGGTCTATACTACTATTTGAAATCTCTTGAAATTATTTCAAATATACCTGATCTGGAGAAATTGATTCCGTATGGAGACAGAAATCCCAAAAGCTAACGATAGAATAGAATAGAATTTCACTTCATAAAGGAACTGCAAAAGTCAGTAAAATTTCTAACATTAAACAATTAACAATAAGCTTAACAATAAGCTTAACAGAATTCACAAGTTTCATATCACATTAGGATCAACATTCACAAAAAACCGTTTGATACATTTTTTGAATATTGTCAATGATGTACTTACTGAATATGTCATATTCATTGAAATATATATTGAAATTTTTAGTCATTCTGCAGATTGGTTATTTGCAGAGTTCGTGTTTTTGAAAGGGATATCAAACAAATTTGGATTTCTTAATGATCGTAATGGCACAGACAAGTTTATTTTATGCAAAATATCGGGGCAATCAATTTTTTCATTCAGAAATTTATGCAGATTCAATAGATCGTTCATAATTCTACAATTTTCTAACGATAATATTTCATACTTGTTACGAATAGTGGTGAGGGATGTAGAAGGAGTGTGTGTTTTGAAAGACAAGTATTTCAGAAACTTATTCTGGACATTCTCGAGTCGTTCAACGTAAATATTATACTGAGTATTCCAAATAGAAGAAGCAAATATGAGGTTACTAAAGACATATGCATAATATAGAGCTAAAATAGCCTGAAGGTTAAATATAAATTTAGTTTGTCTCAGGATATAACCCAACATCCTAGAGAGTTTTTCATTACATTACTGATATGAATATCGAATATAAGTTTGCTATCATACGTGACTCCTAAGTCTCTTATCTGGTTGCATCGCTTCAAGAAAACTCCATTTAGAGTATATTGACCATAAAATACGTTCTTATTTCTTGTAAATGTAATGTAATGACATTTATCAGAATTCAAGAATAAATTGTTTTCCTTACAGTAAGTCTCAAACCTATTCAGATCACTTTGCAATTTGGCGCAATCAGAAATGTTTCTTAGTTCTAGGAATATTTTATAATCATCTGCATATTCTAAATATTTGCAGTACTCAAAGCTAACAGATATGTTATTGATGTAAATTAAAAACATGAGGGGGCCCAAGTGCGATCCTTGTGGCACCCCTGATGTAATGTTTGTGACTTCAGAGGTGTAGCCTTGAAGAGATACGCATTGGGTTCTTCCGGATAAATATGACACGATCCAGGTTAACAGGACACCGTCCACACCCACCTCAGCAAGTCTTCCGTGATCTATTTTATCAAAAGCCTTGCTAAAGTCGGTGTAAATAGCATTCACTTGTATCAGTCGCATTCAATATATAGTCAGAGTAGCATATGAGATTAGATTCGATGGATCTATTTTTGAAAAAACCGTGCTGTTCTGGCATTATCTGCCGCAACACTAACTGGAAGAGTGATTTGTAAACAAATGTTTCGAACAATTTGGCAAAAATGCACAATTTACTAATAGGCCTATAGTTATTCATCAAGTTTTTATGTCCGGACTTGTGGACTGGGATTATACACGCTGATTTCCAAAAATCTGGGATTTTTCCAGTGGCCAGAGATTGATTGTATAATAATGTTAATGGTGTTGTTAGACTGGAACGACAATTTTAAACGAATATTGAGGGTATCTTATCTGAACCTGCTCCTTTATTCGGATCTAAATCGCGCAAACCATCCATTACTTCTCTTTCTGTAAGCTGTAGTTCGCATAAATGCAAGTTGTTTGGGTAGAAAGAATGATGTGGACCATCTAATGTTGGTACAAAAACGCTTGCAAAGTAGGATCCAAACAAGTTGCTGATACTTTGACCATCTGAGGCAACTGTGTCTCCCAACTTCATTTCTGAAGGGATTTAATTGGCATTATTGATTTTAACAAGTTGCCAAAATTTTTAAACATTGGAAGGTATGTTACTTACGATATTTTTAACGTACTTCTGATAGTCTACTCTGATGAGAATTTTTGAATGATTTCTGAGAAGCGAGAAAATCTGATAATCTAAAGGATTTTTATAAGTTTTCCATTTTTTATGGTATTCAAATTTTTCTCTAATTACTTTGATGGTGGAGTTTGAGAAATATTGTGGAAAATTTTTGTATTTTCGTTTGGAAGGAACAAACTCTTCGACTGCATGTTGGATTTTGTTGTAAAAATACTTAATATTTGTATTGATATCGTTACTACGGAAGAGATCTATCCAGGATATGGAGTTGAAGAATTCATTGATATTTTCTTAATTTGCTTTGTAGTTATTCAAATAAAAGGTATCGGAGTCATGCAATGTGTGACATTTTTTAAATTTACAACAAAATGATAAAGTGTGGTGATGTGAGTCCTCCTTTTCAACAATACTATTCTGTCGAGTGATGTTTTCTATAATAGAATCGTTACATGAGGTATAATAGAATCGTTATATGAGGTCTAAAATTCTGTTATTTGCGTTCGTGACACTGTTGAACTGCATTAGTCCACAAAAAGGAAGAGTATCAATGAGTTCTGCTTTTTCGTTGTCTACATAAACAGGTTCCAGGAAATTTGAGTTTCTTACCCATTGCACGTTAGGAGAATTGAAGTCTCCACATATTTAATATTTATTTTTATCGCCTACTTGTGTACTGATCCAGCTCAATTTTGAAAAATGACTTGTTGATGCATTTTTATCACTAGGTAAATAAACACTGCACAGAAACAGCTTGACGTTTTCACTAATTTTAATCACAAACCATATATCTTCAGCATCACTTTGAAACTCAGGTACGAAGGAGGCATTAAGTTCGTTGCGTACACCGATAAGGACACCACCTCCATCTGATTTCTTTGAACAAGTAGAGTCTCTATCTCGGCAAAATATTTGATATTGATTAGTATCCATCACTTCTGAATCATAGATATTTCTATTGAACCAAGTTTTGGTAATACAAAAAATGTCAAAGTTATTGGAAACAATATTTGTTTTAAAGTCTAATAGCTTAGTTCGTAAACCTCGAACATTTTGGTTAACAAATGAAATAAAATACATGTTGAAAGAAAAAAAACAGCTCAAAGAAAAATAGGTTTATTTCTGAATTCCATGTAACCCAATACAAAGTATTAGGAAAACAATTAAAAAATCTTATAAGAAAGGAATATAGAAAATACATAAGAGATGTAGAAAGCAATATGAAAAACGACTTAAATAACTTCTGGAACTATATTTCAAAAAAAAATTCAGCTTGTACTAGGGTTGGGAAACTCACCCACGGCGATCAACCAGTATGTGAGTACGAGGCAGCTCTGAGCTTTGCTGAATTTTTCACATCAACTTTTAGTAAAGAAAAATCATCTTATATTTCAAAATTTGAAGATGAGATTAATGTTACAAATACTAATCTGATCCTCAATGATATAACCGAAAATGAATATAACGAGGCGCTAAAGAAAATGAAACCCAAGAAATCTGCTGGTGTAAACGGCATTCCACAGTATATTCTAAAAAGCTGCGGTGATTTTCTCAAACAGCCATTATTACACATATTTAATTTAATTATTAAGGAATATTGCTTTCCGGATAAATGGAAGAGGTCCATATGTACTCCAATACAGAAACAAGGATCTAAAAATGAAATTGAGAATTATCGGGGTATTTCTATATTGTGTGCGCCATCTAAACTGTTCGAACAAATTCTTTATACTAAACTATACACACATATTGAAAACTCCCTTGCAGATCTACAACACGGATTTGTAGGGAAAAAATCAACTGTAACCAATCTTTTTGAGTTCATCCATGAAGCCAATGAAGGTTTAAGAGAGAAGGCACAAATTGATACAATCTATACAGACCTCAGTAAAGCCTTCGACCGCGTTAATCATGATCTTCTTTTGAAGAAAATGGCTAGTTTTGGATTATTGAATGATCATCTGGAATTATATGGAAGCTATCTACAAAATAACGGACATGTGTCTGAAAAATATTGTGTTAATTCGGGAGTACCACAAGGATCGAACCTGGGCCCGTTACTTTTTGTTATTTTCATCAACGATCTTCCATCAGTGGTTCAAACCTCAAAATGCTCTCCATTCGCAGATGATTTCAAAATGCATAAAAAGATAAATACAGTTAGGTATTGCGTAACACTACAAAGGGATCTGACCAACATATTTTACTGGAGCCAAGAAAATAAACTCTGCTTTAATATAAGAAAATGCTGTGTCATATCCATAACTCGTTCAAAGGACCCTATAATGTTTGATTATATGATGGATACTAACTTTTTGAGTAGACAAAATATTGTTAAAGATCTAGGATTAACTTACAGTGATTATTTCACTTATGCTAAAATAGCGTGTTATGATTGGTTGAAATTTTTGTGTTGATAAATGAAAACATCATGTTTTCGATTTTGTAGTTCGATTCCTGATTGGTTATTATCAAAACAAAAACTTGCCACTAGCAAGCTGCTATAATGACACAACACCAAACTTTGACCAAAACTAAACAAGCACCCACTATTAATCCATATCAACTTCACAATTTTCGAAAAAATTTTGCATACTCGTTGATTAATCAAATCACTAAATCAAAATGTTATCAAAACATAACCTCAGCAGTAGACTAGACATGCATGACGAAACTACGAATGACGCGCTCTGTCATTAATAACTCAAATAGATATCAAGTAAATGTTTTGTTAGTTGCATAATTTCAGAACTAAATGCGGGATTAATGTTCCTAGTTTTCCTAGTTAAATTGAATAGTAAATAAATAAAAATGGTTTCGATTTTATTCATGAAATGATCTTAACAAATAAAACTCGTGTTATCGGCGATTATCGTTAATTCCTTCTCGGTTTCGAATCAAATTATGTTGCTTTAGGCAACCACACTCGCGCAAGCGCTCGTGTGGTTGCCAAGCAACATAATATGATTATCAAATTCAAAGGAATTGCTATTTCGATAATCACCGATACACCTGTGGTATTACATACGATAAGCTATCTTTCAATGAGCACATCGTAAAGGTATCAAAATCGGCAAACCGTATGCTTGGCTTTGTAATAAGACAATCCTCAAATATCACAGATATTGATGCTATAAAAATGTTGTACAATACTTTAGTTCGTCCCAAATCAGAATATGCATTAATTATTTGGCACGGAGAACCGAGGAGCTCTGTGGACACAATTGAAAAAATACAAAACAAATTTTTGAGGTTTATATATTTAAAAAAATATCATATAAACCTGATTTTCTCACTGTGAGATCGAGCGACCTGAGAAACGAATTCTCGCTAACATCGTTAGAGAGCAGAAGAAAGCAAAATATCATGTTATTTCTTTATTGTTATTTCTTTATAAAGTATTGAATAATCAAGTCAATTCCCCGCAAATACTTTCGCTGATACCAGTGAACGTACCTTCGAGGAATACGCGTACACACTTAATGTTTCGTATACCATCTAATCTCAACAAACCACGTCACCCCTTGTTGATAATGCTCAGACTAGCCAAAAGTGCCGGATTGATACTGCAAATTTTAGAAAATCATTTCAGATTACTTCAAACAGATCTCGATTTGATTTTCCGTCAATTACTGTTTGTCATATGACCAACTATTCAATCATGTTGCTTGGAACATAATTTAATTCGTCAAGCTCTGCAATCCTCCTCGTATTTGTGTATTTGTTTTCTCTGTTTCCTTATGCATATGCAACTAGGTATATTTTAGTTATAAGATGATATTCAATATTAGGTCTATATTTCCTATCCATGTTACAAGGCATACTTTGCCTGTTTGGATTTGTAAACGTAAATAAATAAATAAATAATATTTCAAGGTTCATGAGGAATCTGTAGAACATGATATCTTTGAGACTTATTGATTTTAAATTATAGTTTTTCCAAGGAATCTATATCTGTGATTCGTAAAACCCTGGAGCGTTCATCCTTTCTGATGAAGATGCAGCCATTGCGAATCCAGACAAATTTGAAACCTTTTTCGGAAGCAGATTTTCGACCATTCAGATAAATTTTTTTGTTTTCAGGCGTAAGGTGTTCATTGAATAAAAATAATTTCATGATAACCAAATTTCAGAATGGCACCTAGACCTTTAGCTTTGTTGTCGAGGCGTTTTGCTCTAGCTGATGCCAGGAAGTAATCCCTAACAATGCAGGAGTTGAATCGCACTATTATATTTTTTGGTCTTTTTCCATCTTGATTCATATAGTGAGTAACTCTGTAAGCAGATTCCATATTATTTTCACTCCGAATATTACAGGTAACAATGAAATATAGTAATAAAAATATATCAATAATAATAAAAACATTAAAATGATAAAACAAAAATAAATAAATAAAAGTATAAATCAGCGTCTTCTATGAGAACAGCTCATAGAAGAGAACATATGCCCCTTCAGCCAAAAGTGTATTTGGTATGGTAGTTGGTGACACCAGAGAGTCGTTGTTCTCTTGCCAAGTATCCTCTATATGTTGTTCCACTATGATTAGATGAAGCATATAGATTGTAGCGACAAGGTGCTGCGTTTTCCGTTGCGTAGTTGCTCATATCCAATACTAAAGGTATGCTAATAAACATTTTTGTCTTACATTATGGCCAAGAAGACCACCAATATTTTCGACAATTTTGTATAAGTTTTCATTGGCATGTTCAGGGATACCCTGTATTTCAACATTATTGAGTTTAGTCGATTGTTCAAGGTCGTTTACTCTTGAATTTAAATATGACACCTTCTGTCCTCACTTTTGCATGCACCCCCATTGTGGAAATTGCACAAAGGTAATACAGCCAGAAATACTCGTAGAAATAGCATGTTTTAATCTCTTCAAATGATTTGAATTAAATGCAGTTGCGTATTTTGACATGAATCGTTCTAGAAAAAATCCCTCGAACTTTCAAGCATCCAATTTTATAAATCCAATATGAATTGAAATTATTCATGATATTAGCTGAAATAAATTTTAATAGTTTTTGTACTTTAAATTCATTTTCGAATCCATTGCTTCCTTGAAATTTGCACCGACGATTTGAGGTGGTTCCATAGGTTTTTGTTGGTTAACTACAGCTGAAAAGTGAATGTGATACCAAAAATCAGTCGCTTCAGAGCGGTAAATAATAGTAATAACCGTACTTTACTTTATGATGGCCTTTGCTGAATATTCGGGATCATAAATATGTGAAAAAATGTTTTCAAATTGGCTAAATACAAATAACAGGTATAAGCACAATGAGGTTTCAAACCTTATTCTCCGAGATTCAGAATTAACGTTTGTTAATCTTCACAAGTACCATAACATTTTACTAAAATCGGGCCTGTTACAAAAATCACTTATGACGCGCTTGCGCATTGCGGACTAGCCTAAACTTTTTACAACACTTTGGGGATCTGCACCTGCACCATATGGTAAAAATGCTGATTTCAATCTGGACATTTCATAAGACTTGATTCATGAATGTCTTCTGTTTGTACCACGAGAGATTACCATACTTGTCATAAATATTAAAAAAAATTACAATACTTATGCATGAGAAATGTTTTTTCGTACGTTAATCTCCTATTACATAATATTAAATGGTGTTTCTGAATAACGAATTCTAAAAAATAAAATTGTTTTTACACCAAAGTTGCATGAAATGACCGGTTTTAAATTGAAGTAATTTATAGCCGCCATACTAAATACATCGAGCTGACCAAGGGTGACGAGGGGCATCGACCATTTTCTTGTAGATCAATATGTCCTTGTAAATATTCAGAAGTTGAAAAAAACATGATCCGAAATTTTAGGATATTGTTTCCGGCAACCGGACTAAAACTTTCCGAAGGATACTCGAATAATTCCAAAGTCCAAATTAAAAATAGTGCAATTACTGACATAGAAATGTTATAAACTAATCACATTGGCTTCGATTTAGGCTGATCGAATCCTTTTTCAGGTGGAAAAAACTTATGAAAAAATGTGCCAAACTAACTGGTATACGTGGAATGCCAAAAATAAGAAAATATATTCAATATACCTTTATAATTCAATGCAGTATTATGGTGTGTTGAATTTGACCAATGAAATAGGAGTTTCTAATTCATATCTCTTAAAGGTGAGTATAAGACGTAATTGAGACATCAGTCCAATTTCTGAAGGAATTCTCCGCGAGTCCATGAAGAATTATTGTTACCCTCCACAATTTAAAAAATGCAAGTTTGATTTATCTTTATTCAAAATTGTGAAAGCTCTGCTTCATTCAGTGAGTGTGAGTTAGTTCAACAAATGATTGCTCAATAGTCATTTCAGATTAAACAAATAAAACATGCGTTTACTTGACTAGTTCAGATAAGAGGGCGCCAGGTTGCAAAAGACAAAACCAAAGATAAAGATAAATATAAATTGATATGTTCTAGCTTGAGTGGAAATGCAGAATGAATAGGCAAAATACAATTCACAACTTTATTTAAGAAATGCGAACATAAGGCTGAAGGCCGGAAAAGGAATTGTTGAAGGTTACAATTGAAAAATAAGTTTTGCTGAAGGCAGTAATTAAATAGCTGAACGCAAGAATTTTGAATTTAATAATTCAGCTGAAGAATGGCTGAAGGCTATAAAGAATGAAATAAAATTCAGAACATTTACTAGAATCTGATTCAACCGAAGATGGTCCTAGTTGGTCTATATCTGGGGTGGCTGGATGATTCATTGCTGGTCCACACGAAGCGTTGTGGTTAGATCTCACTTTTGGAGACTTATGACCACCTGGTAGCTGACAAGGTGGGGCTGGTCTCTCTCAAAATTCAGTGTGATGGCAGTTGGCTGTGACAGATACTTGTGCCTTTCGGACTGTCTTTTAGATAGCAATGGGACCTTTTTTTGGTACCAGTCCTTCACCCAGTATATGACCTCGATACCATGCGAAGCAGACGAAAGGAATCAGAGTTGATTGATAATACATTTTATGTCATACTAGTTCATTGTTGTGTTTTATTGCTTGGTTACCAACTATCTACTGTCGTACTTTATGCCCGCGCGGGCATAAAGAGAAATAATTTTGTCAGGAATCCCAAAATCTTCGTTCATTTTGACTTCTAACTTTGACACATAAAAATTATTGTGATTTTATTACATTTACGTTTGTCAACATTCACCTAGCAACGATAGTGTCTACTATGATAAAATGGCAATGTTATTAATTCAAACCGGATTTTTTAAAATACTGATTTGTAATGAGATTGGATTGCAATAACGAACTAGTATGACGTAAAGTTATGTATGTACCGCGGGCATAAACAGATGTGTATTCCCTCGGGCGACTCATAAACCCTCAGGCCAGAGGCCATCGGGTTCGTAAAACGTGGCCCTCAGGGCATGAACATCTATTATACCCTTGGTACATAAATAACTATTTGGGATGAAGGATATCCTTGGAACCGCAAGATTATATTCTGAATTTTATTACTTCAGGATATATACACAGAAATCTGGTGAAGCGAAAATACACTCTGATACCAGAAAAGTAATTATTCTTAAAGAAAAGATACCTAATAATTTTAATAATATTTGATAAATGAAGAAATACTAGTAAACTAGAGAAAATGATATTCTTCAAAGGAAATTATAGAGAAACTAACATTCTCCAGAAAATGAAATAATCGATGGTAATACCACGAGTGCTCGCAATACTATCGATAATTTCACTCGCCGTATGAAACCACTCTTTCCTACAATATTAGGACCAATAAGGGACGTATGCCACGATAATACGCAGTTCCTAGCTTTCGAATCGGTAATACCACTTTGTCATGGCAACCACGTATCCAATCAACAACGGAGAGTAAAATATCATCTTGCTACTAAAATGAAAATCAGTCTGACAGACTTCATGTCTATCAGGCTTATCTGTAGCTATTGAAGAATTCACGACAATGGAACTTTTTTTACTTTGTTGCTTCGTGACATCCCAATAAATACTACTCGTGCTCACAATACTATCGATAATTTTGTCAGAAATCAAAGTCGTTAAAGGACTCGTGGTGTTACCAAGCAATTTGATCTCGTTGATTTCTGACAGAATTACGATCGATAGTTAGAGAGTTCAAGTGATTACAGTACGTAAACCTTCACGTAGACGTTAACGTACAAAATATAACGTTTACGGGTTGTTACGATGAGTTGAAGTTGAACGTATGGCAACCGTTTGATTTGTCTTTATTTTGCTTTTATGCTGTTTTCTGTGAACAACTAGATTAGAGTTCATCTTTGCAGATCTTGATAGGGATTTTGATCATATACCTCCCTTGCCAAATGCAAATCAAATTCTCCCGGAATTGGCTTTTCGAAATGTTCATTGTTTTAAATAAAGCGAAATACCGAACAAGATCTTTGAAGAAATGACGATTAATGTAAAATTGTAGATGCTTTGTCACTTTTTGATGTTACGGATTTAAAGTCAAAATTCGGTCGTTCGCAACTCATCGGTGTGATTCGTATATTCTTCGGTTAACATGCATTGATTTTTGAAGTATCCGTGTGAGACCGTTAGGTTACGTATGTCCGTGAACCTATTTTCAACGTTAACATGAATAGCTGACGAATGCGCATGCCTAGATGTCAATTTGTACGTTAACATTTACGTTCATAACAGCACTTCATCTCTCTAATTGCGAGCACTCGTGGTATTACCCCCGATAGAAATTCTGTCAGAAATCAACGAGATCAAATTGCTTGGTAACACCACGAGTTCTTTAGGACGAGTGGTAATACCTCAAAGCAGTTTGATCGGGTTTAAGATTTCTGACAGAATTGTCGATATTATTGTGAGCACGAGTAGTATTTATTGAGATAATTTCACGAACCACCAAGTTAAAAAAGGTTCCATTTTCGTGAAATCTTCAATAGTTATTGATAATGCCTGATAGACATGAAATCTGTCAGACTTTCATTCATATCAGTAACGAGATCAGTAACGAGATGACAAATTCTCCGTTGTTGTTTGGATACGTGGTTGCCATGCCAAAGTGGTATTACCAAAGATAATTTCACTCGCCGTATGAAACCCACCTTTCCTGCAATATTAGGACCAATAAGGGACGTATGCCTCGATTATACGCAGTTCCTAGCTTTCGAGCCGGTAATATCACTTTGTCATGGCAACCACACGGAAAAAATGGTTTCCTGACTTTTATTCGATTGAGGTGAGAAAATTGATACCTATATTAAAAAAATTAACGTTTTGTTTCTAAAAAAATGAGTATTCTGAACGCATGAACTTGTAGCTATAATATTGTTCACATACAGCAAGTGCTTCGAAAATTAGATAATTAACTTTGTATAATGTCAGGTCAACATTTTAGTAGCGCTGGAAAGGTGTATATTCATATTTATCTACTTTGTGTTTCTGAAAAGTTTATCATAACAACAGAGACTCGTGTTACAGGCATAATACAACAGTTTATTTGCAGTAGAGATAGGTGTTCCTACGATAATGAAACTGTTCACCTACTTGTTGATATGCGACCAGTTCGGGATCAATCGGTAGTAACCGTTGCACTGATCATCAACGTTTTCGCAAAACTGGCCTCATTCCAATTCCATCATTACAGTTAGTAGTGTTACATGGTGTGCCGGATTTATACTATTATTACTGTTGTGAGTTGTGTGAATAGTGTTAGTTTGATTTATGTATTTTACTTGTTGTTATGTAGAATGTGGATTTTGATCTGACATTTCTAGAATATTGACATTTTATGTTTAATAGAATCAGGAGAATTTTCCAAAAAACTGAACAACAGTTTGGTTTCAATAAAAATATTGAAGATTTACATATTTTTATTTCATTTCTTCATTATCTTTTATTTTCTATTATCAGAACGTTCTAATTCTACATTATGTTATGCATAACTTGGATTTGTTATGATCATAAATAGCTTGCCTGCTTGTTCGTTCATTCATACTGATAAATAAAAGAATTTTCGAAATTTTTAATCATGAAACAGGTTGTACTGGGCGATGATTTGTTTAAAAGAAACGTCAAAATGTTTTATACTACTTTCCACATCAATATATAAAGCACGAAAAAATATTGTCATAAAACTGCAATTTCTTTCTCCAGTTTTTCTTGATTAGTGTATTTTGCTAGCCTGTATATGCCATGCAAGTACGTTTTCTTATAGTATAAACTGAATCGTTGCTACCTTGGTGCAACCGAACCTTTCATAGCATTTTAAATTCAAGAATTAAATGAATTGTATTGAAAATAAGGCATTATAGAAAACAAATGATTCTTTTTTGAAGAACTAATAACTCTCAACTGAGGGCAAGTAGATATTTCAATTGAGTCCAAAGATGGAACGAAAGCTATTATAGGTAAGACAATAATAAACTACCCAAAAGTGAGTCATTTGATAAGGCCAAGTGAACTAAAATTACTATAATAATCTAAAAATGTTGCTGCAATAGAATACTGTATAGTAGCAACTAATATACTTTTTAGTAGATTTAAGTATATGAGTTATTTGAGAGTAAATCATTCTTCATCAATGGTGAATTTACTTGTCACTAGTAGTTATCAAACTGAGCACCTACCGCGAATAAAACGTAGATTGAGGCTTATGAAATAAAAAGTTTGCTTCCAGTAAAGAGTTTAATATCGTTAGGTTACATTACATCAATAACAGAAAGTGATCAAATTCAGGAATCTAATTTTTCTTGTTGCTAATAAAGCGTGTGCTTGTCCCATATAATATGCAAATATTCACTGGGTAGTATGCAAATTTTACTTGCTACTATTAAATTTTTTTTCCGTGCACTTATCCAAACAACAACGGATAATGTAATATTATCTTGCTACTAATATGAATGTCAGTCTGACGGATTTCATGTCTATTAGGCATTATCTATAACTATTGAAGAATCCACGTCAATGTAACTTTTCTTACTTTGTTATTTCATGAAATTATCTCAATAAATACTACTCGTTCTCACAATACTAACGATAATTCTGTCAGAAATATTAAACTTGATCAAATTGCTTTGAGGTAACACCACTCGTCCTAAAGGACTCGTGGTGTTACCAAGCAATTTTATCTCGTTGATTTCTGACAGAATTACAATCGATAGTATTGCACTCGTGGTATAACCCCCGAGTACACTAACTAACAAGAGGCGAAAGCTTTGTCGGAACCTTTGATGTTGAGTACACAGGATTTTGAGCGGAAATACGTCACAACATTGGAAGATAAACTACCTAATACACTGAGAAAAGTATCACAAGTAGTGATTAAAATTCTTACAAAACCGAACTACACTAAGAAAAATAAAACTGTTAAAAAACATAATTTCTGTGACAAAACATTCAATAGAATTGACGGAATGAGTTTATGACAAACCTTTTCTATTCAATTTCGTAAATGTATAATTGATATCCAAATTTGTTAATATTTTAACAGAAAATATGCACTTTGATATAAAATCGTGATTTTCATTTACATAAAAATTATTTAAAAAAGTATCTAAATGAAATTGATACAGACACGAACATTTGTTTTAAGTTATGAATGTTGTGTTTTCATCAGATTTCCTTAAACCACGTCAAATATGCTAAATTGAAATGGCTACAATTTGGAATATGAGATATATGTAAATTAACAAATATACTTCAATTAACTCAAAAACAATGCTTGATTTTAGTCTTTCGGACAACATATGTATTGTAAGAACTTCAATGAAATTTAACATTTCTTTCATTTTAGGTAGTAAAACTGAAGCAATTCGTCTAGTTTAATAACTATTGCCAAATAGTCTAGAGATGGAATCATCATTAGGTAATTGCCAACTTACACTAAAGAAAGAAGCTGTTAAAATTCTGTTAAATTGTTAGATAATTGAAAAAACAACAACAAAATAAATAAATAAACTTTATTTATTTTCCTTTTGACAATTACATTTCATATTATATACGAATCGTCGATATTGACCTACAAACTGAATGAACATATTCCTCTAGACTATAATGACAATTACATAGGAGGAAGTATTTTAATCTATTCTTAGAAATATCAAATGTTTTACAGTTCTTTCCAGTAACTGGCAGTGAGTTGTACATTCTGGTAGTCATGAGGTTAGGAGAATTGTAGGCCAATGAACCTTTACCAAATGGATAACGTTGAAATGTTATACTTAATGAATGCGTTTCTGCAAGATTCATTCATAGGAATATACAGCATTAGCATAGCTCGTAATGACCTTTTTGAACAATGAAGACTTCTTTCCAGAGAGAAGATAAGCACCATAAACACAGACCATACCTAAGTCTGGAGTTAACCTGAGCATAATACAATGTAATAATAATATTTATTTCTTCCCAAGAAACAACCTGTATCTATAACAGGAAACAAAGAAGTTTTTTCCATTCATATAGTATATATAAGCCAAAGTAATTTGTAATTTTTGTGTAAAGCCTCGATGTTTTTCTTAATAAGATCTAGCCTATTGCAGTTTTTCAACCAAACTTCAGCACTAGAAAAATAAAAATAAATGAGTTTTCATTAAATATCATCAAATTTTCTACATACCTAACACGATCATTTGGTATTGTGAAAAAGCTCAAAACCTCCGCCTGTTCTGGAGTTACAGCCGCGGCATATACAAAAAATCCACCTTTGCGCGAACTTATTGTTATTTAACCACAATTCAAATTATCCAAATACACAAAAGAATGTTTACTGATAAACTTTGAACATCAATAAACTACAAATTCACCATAAATACAATGTCACTATTAATCTGTCTTTGAAAATGTTTATTTTTGTATGAATAGACAGTATTACCTACAGGTCAATATGAAATTACTGGAGAAACTTGGAGTTGATTGTATGCATAATTTTAGGATAGCATTTCCTGCAATATCTGGGATTTTGATGAGTTCACTATATTATATTGGTATGTACCTATAACATTTTCTTTTTTTATTTTAAGGGTCTTAGCTCAGATATTTCCTCTTAGTATAACGGTATATATCAGTAATTATTCAAGAACCGGCAACACTGCGACACAATTATGAGACCGAAAGTGGCTGATTGACACTGACAATTAAACTAATTGAATCGCGCATGCGCTCCCAAATGTGGCATCACGAAAACCGCTTTAATTCGCCTCTTGTTAGTTTGTGTACTCTGTGGTATTACCGTCTCAAAATCTAGGAACTGAGTATTATCGAGGCATACGTTCCTTATTGGTCCTAATATTGCAGGAAAGGAGGCTTTCATACGGCGAGTGAAATTCTCGTTGTTATACCACTATGAATCAATAATTGAACTTTAATTTAATACGTGAAATATTCAAAACATTTTAACCTTTTTTCACTTTTTTCAGGAGGAGTGACACATTCATAGGGAACTTTTGGCCTTCCTCGCAGAGTTGATGAAAAACAGCAAAAAGTTTGTTCTGGCATTTTGACAAATTGAAAGTATTAAGAAAATCATGATTCAGTGAGACTTTTTGTCGGATTTTCTCAATTTTAAGCCTTTAACGACCAATAAACTGCCAAGTCACGTAGACCATTCAGAAGTAGACATTTCAACAATTGAAATGATCACTAACAGACCTTCGAAATATAAATAAACACCAGAACAAATGTTTTTGGAAGATAAGGGTATTTTTTTTTCGAAAAATGTACATAACTTGATAACTGGTCGTCTCCTTAAATGCAAAAAATAGTGCTCAGTTGAAACCAAAAAGATATATGCTTACGAATTTTCATTCAAATTACTTCATTTATACGCAAGAAAAAAAATTAAATACTGAAAAATCAGTTCTTCGCAATTTTGACGGTTAATTTGAGGTTATGTCAAGAAGTGGTTGATGCATAAGATTTAGAATTTTTTATTATCTACAACTTCGCCATCAAACATTTTTTGATAAAAGACCACGTTTTGCTGCAAATCGCAAATCGCAAAAAACCGTTTTCAACCCCTAAACTGCATCCCCATTTCACCATTTTGTGTGGTTTCGTGTTTAATTATATTTTCCTTAAAGTAGGAACATCAACATTTTCCACATGGTTCTTGCCTGTTACTTTTTTTTTCAAAAAATTATAAGCACCAGTCTACTAGTGAAAGAAATGCAGACTGGATGAGTGCACAATAATCAGCGCATATCATTTGGTAAAAAATTAAAGGCGAAAATATTTAACACGAAATAGTGCCCTGAAATGAATAGTGGATTATTAGAATGTACATATTTGTATTTTCAAGTTTTACTCATTGTGATTTACATTAATTGATATTTTTCTACGGTAGGTACTTCAAGGCCAATATTTCATGGGAAATGCTATGTACCAGCTCTATCATCGGTGAAATTCTGGTTCTTAGGGGAAGTTTTGTTGTCTTGAGCATACCGTTCACAACATCAATTTGCTGTATTATTTCGATGTTAATATCTTCATCAGTACACATTTAATTTGTCAATAAATTTTATTCAATAATAATATTACAAATACTTTAATTTTTTGTGTTTCCTTTCTGAAATTTTCAAAATTTTATGTTGATCTTAGTAAGAAATTCAGTAGTATCCAAATCCAAACATGAAAACAATCATGAGGGAGGAAACAAGCATGATGTTCTTCCTTCAATATATTTTTTTTGCTATTGTCATTTTTCAAATGATTACGAGGTGATGTTCGACTCGAGTTCAAATCAAGATTATTGTAGATATGTATGTTTTTATGTCAGAATAATATATAATAATATATTTACCAATTCAACAGTTGCATTTTGAAAGTAAACAATATAATTATATATACATATAATATAGGTAGAAAAGTTATTGGGTATAGCCCTCAAATTGTTGGGCAACCGTAGACACGTGTTTCGAGCTTAAGCTTTATGTGTTTATAATTATATAAATGTCCCTAAAGAAATTCAAGGGAACTCCTCTTTCAGATGTTTTTTCCGGTTCACTTATTACACACACTTACTACATTTGGTATTACAAAAATATTTGTTTTCAAGAGGTAAGTCAAGCAGAAACTATTCTTGGAGATGCATTTTTGTTATCTGAGTTGATCAAGGTATGAACTAGGCGTTTTTCAATTGTTTGGAGCCAGGATTTAATTTTTTGTTGCATATCGAAGAACCTTTGAATTTTTTCATAGAGTCGGGAATCATGTCGAATAGTCTTGGACCAAGATAGGCAAAGTATTTCTGTCCAACTGATTTGTTGGCCCGTGGTAAGTATAATTGTTGGTCTCGTCTCCTGTTGTAGTTATGGCGTGTCGTGTCTAATTTGTTTTTGCTTTCGCTGTAGAATATAATTATATTTTCCGCGTATAATTGTCTGATATCCAAAACACACACATCTTCATAGAGTTATTCACTGGAATATCGAGAAGTTTTTTTGATTATTATTTTCAGTTTTCTCTTTTGTAGAGTCACTAATGGAGAAAGGTTCCATACTGGAGAAGGGATTCAACTAAATCGTGATAAATTATTAATAATTTAGATAAAGGGAGGAAGTTTCTGAATTGATAGAACTTGTAAATCAGTCGTCTTATTTTCTTCACGTGCTCTGCGATATGTATATTTAATTTAAAAAAAAAAACTATCGAAATGTATCCCGAGGTATTATTCAACAGTGTTGACCAAGGCAATATCTTCTTGGTCTATTTTGACGCAGAAATCAGGTAAGTTTGTCTCATATGACGTAAATGGTAAATTTTTTGTTTTACTGATATTGACTGTGAGCAGATTCAATCTAAACCAGACAAATATTTTGATTAAATCCTTCTCAACTTTTTCTTTCACTTCAGACTAAGAACTGCCATCGTAGATGAGTGCCGTGTCGTCGGCGAATGAGAAAATTGTACCAGTGGAGCGAATTTTCTATAGATCATTGATGAATATTAGAAATAAGATTGGACCTAATACAGTGCCCTGTAGCACTCCGAACTGTACTGTTTCTTCTACACTTCGAACTTTACTTATTTCTACTATTTGTTTGCGGTCAGGCAGAGAATTTGGCTGCGAATGCCGAGGCGTTCAAGTTTTTCTAGCAGAAGCATACGATTCACTATATCAAAGGTTTTTGCTAGATCAACAGAAACACTCAGGCAGGCGCGGCGGTTATCCAAAGCAACATATATTTTGGCGGTTAAAAGAGCAATAGCGTCCTGGGTTGAATATTTGTTTCTGAAGCCAAATTGTAAACATGAAATTATTTTGTTTTTGTCAAGGGAGCTTATCAATCGCATTTTCAATATCCTTTCGAACACTTTTGAAGGAACTGATGTTAATGATATCGGACGGTAGTTACTGACGTTCAACTTATCACCACTTTTGTAAATAGGTTTCACTATGGCACATTTGAAGTGAGATGGTACTTTGCCAGTTCGGAAAGAGAGATTTATCAAATAGGTTAGTGGTTCAGCTATGTAATTACATGCTGTTTTTATTATTTCATTCGTTATGGAGTCGGGCCTAGGCGCTTTATGATCTTTCAAATCCTGAATGATTTTGATCACTTCGGTGCAGTTTACTTGCTCTAGAAACATTGATTGGAGCATTTTATTTTTGTCTGTTACTTCATTGGCAGTGGTTTCATCAATTTCATCAAGGTTTATTTGTCCTGCTTCAATATTAGAAGAAAAAAATTATTGAAGATGTTTGCCATGTTTTTGGGGTCCCTTATAATTTCCCCAATCTTTGCTTCAATTTTGTTTATTTCAGACTCTTGGAATGGTTTGTTTTACCAGAGAATTCATTGACAACATCCCACAGATTTTTGGAACTATTTGATCTGAGAAATCGTTTATTTTGGATTTTTTTATTGATTTGGTAAGGAAGTTACGATAGTGTTTGTAATTATATTTGTTGTTTTCCGACGGGTGCCTTAGGTAGTTTAGGTGAAGTTGATCTCTGTATTTTATGGAGTTCATCATGCCAACTGGAATCCAAGGTTTTTTATACGAATCCTATTTCTTCTATTTGTTGAAGTAGAATTGAAGATGTGGCGTTTCAGGGTGGTTTGAAAGTGAGTCGTAGCAGCTTCTATTTCATTACACTGGTAGAGATCGTCCCAAGACTCAGTATTGAGGTATCTTTTCAATTTAAGGTAATCTACTTTTTCGGTGATATGTATTTCACCACGGATAATTTCATTATTGGTAGTACTTAGTTGAAGTCGAATAACTGTGAGTGATATTTGATTTAATTACTCATGAGATCGTATTGTCAAGTTTTTCGTGTTTTATTCTTGCAAATATGTGACCAATGCAAGATTTGTAGTGGGTTGTTATCCGAGTGTATTCATTGATCAAGGACACGAAACCATTTTCATAAAGAATATTCAGATATTCATCTGCGTAATTACAAGAAATTCTCGAGATCGTTGTTTAACTCATCAGGGCATGTAGAAGGTGATCTATATATTGCAAGAATTTCAATATTAGTACCTTTATTATCCAGTTCTATGAAGATATCAGAGCCTTCACCAATTTTGTGGATACTACTAGAAACATTGTATATTTTTTTAATGTATATTATCAAGCCATCAGCTTTATTTATACTCGTTTTGTTATTGTGAACCAAATTATATCCATCTATTGAAACTAAATCTTCGTCTTTAATTTCCCAAGTTTCCGATAAAATAAAACAGTCGATAAATTCGTTGATATCTGAAATACTACATAAAAATTCATCAAAATGTTCATGTACGCTTTGAATATTACTATTATGAATAATTGAAAAATTATTGAACGCGGTTTCCTGTCTAGTATAAACGGATTGAGGTAAGTCGTTAAATGATTTAAGTGTCAGTGTATCGATAGTTCCTGCTTGAAAGTCTCTAATGTGATGGTCCATGTGGAAAGCAAGAAATCAATTATTGGATGTTATTGAAGTGAATTTAGTTTATTCTTAGAAATATCAGCTGTGCGTGTTAATCATATTGTGTTAATTTAATACATATGAATTGCTTATTTACTAGAAGTACCTTCATTCAAAGCTATTTGGTATTGCTCTGTGTTCTCTTCGAAGTTCTTTTCTTGAAATACTCTTCAATTACAGGTTTATTCGTTCTGGTTGAGACACTTTTGGAATGGATTGTTTTGTCCTCCACCTGTGATGGTCCACTGTTGCTGTCTGAATCTTTAGAATGGGATTCTTCCTGATCGGATAAATTTCTTTCTGATTCTCGTACACTTGCGTCACTTTTTGTCAGTTCTGCACAATAAAAGTTATTTCCTATGCATAACTTTCGTCCTCTGATGTGGGCTTCTACTTTATTATTTCTGGCTTCTTGGAGGTGATGTTTCAATATCTTGAGCTCTTCTCTCTCTTGATAATTCAACTCCTCCGCGATGGCAAAGTTCGATCCATTCAATTTTTTGCAAACTCTCAAAACCTCGACTTTTTTGAAGAATGATACAAATTTTAAAACAATAGGCCGTATATTTCCTTTTCCTATCTGGTACACATTATTCACGTCTGTCATTGTTATATTCAGTTCCAGCTTGCCATTCAATGTTTCCAGAGTTTTTTCTATGCCTTCTTTTATGTCTGAACCAAAAATTACATCATTGTTTTTTCTGAGCGACTTTACTGATTTTTCGTACTTATTGCTCAGAATGGTGAATTTTTCTTCAATTTCAGTTCTATTTTTCTTTTCCTCCTCAAGGGCGCAACTAATTTTTGTTATTTGATCTTGAAAGTGTTTTTTGAGGTATTCCGTTGTTTCTATTTGAGTCTTCAATAAATTTCAGTAACCGTTCTTCATTCATCTTCTGTACTAATGTGAATATTTTTTCCTGATGATTTTTATCTTGGGGTATTATTGTTTTTAATTCAGACAATTAGCTCTCGCTGTTTTTACCGTACAGCAGAAAGTTCTGGATCGAATAGTGAATCTATGTAAAATTCAAGCGGATGCACTTTTGTTTCAAGATAACGTAAATTCAAATCATTTTAAAGACTTCGCTATTATTGTTACATACCGTATGTCATTTACTGCTCACTTCAGCTGTTTTTGATGAGGAAATTTCCACGTTTAATAACTAGAAATGATGATATTCTGGAGCTCTACCAAAAACGTGTGTGCACTGCGACAATTTTATAACTAAAAATATATGAGTTCATGTTGAAAATTAAATATGATTTTATGAATGGTTCAAATTTCAAATTGTTTGGGTGATAGTATCCAAGGGGTGGGGGGAGAGGTATTACAGTTGAGGCTATGATAGGAAGATTTTTTGGAATTAAAATCAACGTGTTTTTGCATTTTTTGCAAAACACATGTGTTTTAAAGATATTCGTTCTGTTTCATTTTCGGTGCCCCACCCTGAATATTTTTTTATATGTAATGTTTTCCATCTTGAACAGATCTTTATATATCTACATTTTATATTCCACTACTCACATATTGATCATGTATCTTTCTCTTTCTTTATGTACAAGTATGGTAATTATACTTTGCCGATAGAAAATAAAGCATAATATTATTGATTCCTTTGAATAACCTCCAAACTTATTATGTTACGTAGTTATTTCCAACCGAAAAAATGATTATACACATTATTTGATTATAGTTAGTACTTGCAATAGTGCCCCTACCCAAAAAACGTTGCACAAATTTTTGGCAGATATAACTCTCCTGACCTGAGTTCTCTACAGTAGCGCTAGCGATGTGAATAAAAATCAGGACAGATATCGGTCACAAACATGAACGAACTGTGGCCATATATCCCAGAAGTAGGACATGAAACAGTTCATATGAGCATGCTCACACCTCCTTGCTTCGCTGTGAACTCTTTGTCGTAGATATGCCAGGCTTTGGCGTGGGCTCTCAGTAGATTGTGTGCACACAAAATTCCATCAAATTAATCTGGCTTTTTGGGATTATTTGTCTTTGAGCACCTATATTACTCTCCAAAAACCCAAAGTGCCTCAAGAACACGACACTCATATGTCTCATATATGCCTCATATACACGACACGACCCTCGTCTGGAACGTGCATAGATCATATCTTCGTAAATTCAAAAAAATGATGAATACGACACAATACTTTCTGCAACCAGTGAAAGTAATATAACTGATCACTCAACAATAGTATAGCAAATCGTTTTTCCAAATAATAATGTAAAAATCAACAACATTCTAAAATGATAAAAAAAATCAATGAAGCAAGCTGGTCTGACGTACTTACCAACGAAGATCTAGACACAGTAGTACCTATCCAAATTCATTGACATTATACAACATGCCCTCAAATCCTCCGGAAAGACTAGAAAAATAAACAGCAAAAAAATTAGAAAAAAGTAATGGGTAACAAATTTGTTAGTTAAATCCATCAATATGAAAAATAAAATGTGCAAAAACCTAAAACAACAGCCTAACAATGAAATACTAAAAAATGAATACAATTAGAAAAATAAACCTAAAACACAAATAGAAAATGCAAAAATTAGTTATTATAAAACCAGATTGACAAAAAGGTGGAAACTCAAAGGACATATGGAAAACTATCGATGAAATCCTCAAACCTACAAAAAGTAATGGCTCCATATCCCAAATGAATGTGGAAGGCAACTTAATTGAAAATCCTGAGAATATTGCAGAACATTTCAATGATTTTTTCGTAAATATTGGTAAAAAATTGTCGAATGATATAATTCTAGATAAAAACTAAGAGGATATATTGAAAAATTCTTAACCTACTATAGAACCAAACAAAATTTCAATGTCAAAATATTTTATTTCTCAACATATTCTCCTCTTAATTTGATACATTTATTACAGCGAACCTGCAACGTCTCTAGACCTTTCAAAAAAAATGTTTTTTCTTGCTCTGCAAACCAGACCTCCACAGCTTTTATTACCTCTTCGTTGGAAGAAAATTTACGACCTTCTAAACTTTTTTTCAGTTGAGGAAGGAGATGATAGTCGGACGGAGCCAAATCTGGTGAATAAGGGGGGTGTTCTAGTAATTCAAACCCTAAATCACGAATTTTTTGATTGTCAACATGAGATTTGTGTGCAGAGGCGTTGTCCTGCAAAAATAAAACACCTTTGGATAGCTTTCCGCGTCTTTTCTCTCCAATTTTTTCCCGTAGAGTGGTCAGTAATGTCGAATGGTAATCTCCAGTTATTTTGCTACCCTTATTCAAAAAATCAATCATGATTACTCCATGGCAATCCCATAAAACTGAAGCAAGAACTTTTCCGGCAGATTTTTGGACACGAAACTTCTTAGGACTTGGAGAACCGGAGTGTCGCCATTCTATCGATTGTTGCTGTGTTTCTGGATCGTAGAAATGTACCCAAGTCTCTTCCATAGTAACAATTCGGTTCAAGAAGTCTACATCGTTTTCAAATCGAGCACAGATCGAACGCGATGCTACTACCCTTGCACGCTTTTGGTCAACATTCAAACATTTTGCAGCAATTTTTCTCATGTCCAAATTGACGTGAACTATATGATGAACGCGTTCGTATGAAATATTCAGCGCTTCAGATATCCGTTTAGGCCCAATTCGACGGTCTGTTAAAATCATGTCATGAACTGCATCGATATTTTCGGGGACTGACACGGAAACTGGCCATCCTGATCGGTCATCATCTTCAATGGAAAATTTACCTCTTTTGAAGCATGCAGTCCAATTTTTCACGGTCGCATACGAAGGACGTTGATCACCAAGGGTATTGCATATCTTCGTAAATCTGCTTACCTCTTAACCCTTTTAAATACAGGTACTTGATGATGGCTCGATTTTCGAATTTCACAATTTCGGTGGACATATTTTTTCTTTTAATTTATTGCGTAACTCTGGTTTACTTTTTTGACGTCAAACTTTACACCGAAACTTCTAAGTTATTGTTTGTTGCTATGGTAACGCAATATTTTGTTTATGCAGGGAACTGGTCTAGGCTAACTAGATATCAATACATCCTCGTATAAAGAAAAGAAAATCATAAATCCAAATACAATTTTTCTGTTTCCAGCAGAAGAAACAGAATTTATAAACACGATTCTGAGCCTTCAAAACAACAAATCTCCAGGCCCTGGTGGAATAAAGCCAGAATTGATAAAATCTATTATACCACAAATCAAAAGACCACTATCATACATTATAAATAGATCACTGGAAACAGGAAAATTCCCCACACTGTTCAAAAATTCAACGGTTATACCAATATTTAAGAGTAAAGAAAATAGGAAAAAAACAAATTACCGACCTATTGCATTGATCTCTAGCTTCAGCAAAATTTTAGAAAAAATTATCTAAAATAGGTTAACTAACTTTCTGAAGTGGTATGAAATCATTTCAAACTCATATAGTTTAGATTCCAAGAAGGAAAATCGACACAAGATGCTATTCTACACCTTAACAAAAATATACGTAAGGCAGTCGATAATAAAAAATCATGTATTGGAGTATTCCTGGACTTGACAAAGGCTTTTGATACAGTCAACCACCAGATACTACTAGAAACTATCTAAAGCATAGGTGTAAGAGGTACAGCATAATCACTCTTCAAATCGTACCTAACAAACAGAACTCAACAAGTCAAAATACAATACTTGCACAGCTGCAAAAAACTAGTAGAATATGGGGTACCACAAGGAATGGTGTTGGGGCCAGTCCTGTTCACGATATACATAAATAACTTATACTTGGTGGAGTCTGAAGGGAATATTATGAGTTTTGCTGATGACACGGTCATTTTATACAAAGAAGAAACATGGTCTAAATTAAAAAAGAAAGTAGAATGTGATCCCCCTCTCATCAAAAGATGGTTTGACAATAAATTATTATCAATTAATTTACAGAAAACATTCTACGTGCCTTTCTGTAGCTATAGTTCGCAACTTCCAATGAAATTAATTCCCAAGATAATTTACAGATAAATTGTACTAACTCTATGAAATATTTAGGAATAAAAATAGACAGTCACCTGAAATGGCATGTCTCAAGAATACTCGAAGAACATCAATTGAAAACGTTAAACACTTTTCGAACCCCATTTGAAACATGTTGTCATCGGAAGGGGAGCTGGATTGAATGTACACCTCAAAAAAATAGAAATCATACAGAAACGAATAATAAAAATAATTTATAAAAAACCGCCACGTTATTCTACAGAACTTCTTTATTAAGAAACAAAATTGATGGACATAAAACAACTATACTTTTTGAGCCTAGCAACACATCAGTTTGTGGATAAACAAGAATTGATTAGAAAAAATCACCAACAAAATACCAGAGGTCACAACATTTATCAAATTCCATTTGTTCACAAATCAATAAGCCAGATGACTTACAGTTATCTCGGACCAATGGTTTTTAATGTGTTAACAGAAAATCTGAGAGACGAGAAGCAACTGAAAAAATTTAAAACTCAAATAAAAAATACACCCTCGAAAACCCTAGACAAAAAATTCATGGAATAATAGAATCATATCTACATCTACATCTACATTTTAAATATAAACACTTCAACAAACATCTGAAAATTTTAATATTTTTAAATTTTTTCAAATCTTTAAATTTTATTTCATTTCCAATATCAGTAGACCCTAAATTTGAATATATTTAGGTATAGTATATATATTTTTGTCTTTGTTCTACTTGATTGTGATATTATCACATCCAATATTTATTTTTTATTTATATTTTTATATTCTTATATCGGTTCATCACATATGTTACACATAGTTTACATATGAACCTCTGTTGAATAGGTCCACAAACAAGCAGTATTAACTGCTTCGAGGTATATTCTTTATTCATAACCATAATGAATGCGTTGATGTCAACTCTGTCTTTGCTTTGGTGAATAAATCATTAGTATTATTATTATTGATTCCGACTAAGATGTATGGATGCTACGAATCATATCAGTCATATAGTTGAAAGAATATATTCATTGCAGACTGATAGTGACCTTGATGGTATGATTGATGAGGTGAAGTCGTGATTCAAACTCGTTTGAGTCGTTTGGATCGTTTCGTTAAAGTTTCATTAATTACTCTCCTAATGAATCGAATACACCTTTGAAATACATATCAAATCATCAACCAGTGTCATTTCTATCAAAGAAGTAACAGAGTGTCCTTCAGATAAAATGAAGCAGGATAGTGTTGGTGAGTACGTAAAAATGCCAAGCTTATCTATTTTCTAGGAGATTATATCTATAAATGCATGTCTTCGAAGGAGTCAGATGGAAAAAAATGCTCCTGTTTATTGAAAATCCAAAGAGTTGCTAGGGTATATAAAACATTCTTGACAATCTTGAAGATTTCTGGAAAAGTAATAATAATTTTCTCCACGATCACTGCAGAATTTAACAATTCCAAAATCAATTTTGCCATCAGAAAGTTGACTGAAGACTTCGTTGGCTTTGAATTTTCGTTTGAACCAATGTTCTTCCGTGTTTAGGACGTTGGCATCTTCCACTGAATAAGGTGGTGTTAGGATATTGTTTTTATAAGGTAACAGTTGCTTGCAAATATTTGGAATGGTCGCACAGATGCAATTTGGAAACTTTACGGCAAACTAGTGGAAGTTACCGTATTAAGTGGGTACCGCCGTGGATTGTGTTACATAAGATCTAAGTTATCCTCTCAAAACCTTCTTGCAATAAAAAGGGCAACACAATTCTCATTGTTATGGTTGTATTTGATATCATATCATGATCAATTGCCTTTTTTCAGCCTCTCATTGCCCGAGTTTGAGACTCGGCTCACACTCGACTCGGCTCACACTCGGTAACAACAACAACAATTTCTAAACTTTCAAAGGCATCTAGATGCCATCTAGAAGTAGACTTGTCTAACTAATCTTAATGAACTGAAGTGTATGGAATGGGTTTGTTGCAAAACATGATTGGCGACTGCAGATTTTTCTGTTCTTCCGTTATTAAGATTTGATAAGTGTTCTTTGTACCATACTTCGATAGTTCTTTTAGTTTGTCCATGAAACTTTTTATCGCAGTCCTTACATTTAATACCGTAGAGTCCAGACTCTTCGGAATACTCGCCTTTGTCATTTGAGTTACCTAAAATGCTATGTTGTGTCTGATTTGTTTCATTAAATACCACCCTCATACCTAGTTTCTTAAAAAAAAGTTTTTCGTGTGTAATGGTGGTATGGAAATGAGATATATTTCTCTTGGTTTGTACCATATTTAAAAGTCTTTAGCTAAACTTTTTTTCTTATAATATCATCTTCAATACCCCTCAAGAAACCGTTACTAGCTGCTTTTTCTTTTACTTTCATTTTTTCTTTGTCATACCTCTCCTGTTCAAGAAGATAAGTCAAAAGACGATGTGCTTGAAAATTCAAACCAGCACGTTTGTGTTGTCCACAGTGATGTGAACTGTCAGGTATATACCTGCTAGTACTAGTTTCTTTTCTAAATACATCCTATTCTGGCTTTCCACATTGACTTCTCACTACCAAAACGCCAAGGCAGATGTAAAATTAATTCATGACGAACAAGACGCAGGTATCTAGCAGAGATAGCTAATGGTGCTACATGCTAAACCGATTACCGGTTCTGGTCCAGTGGACGTTGTTTTGGCTCCCCTTTTTGCTAGGGCGTCCGCTATTTTGTTTCCTTCTAGGCCTGTGTGACCTGGTATCCAGAGTAGGGTAACGTTGTTGCGTTGCGCCAGTCGGGTTAAGGTGTCTCTGCAGTTCCATACTGCCCTAGATTTAAAGCAGTTGGATTCAAGTGCTTTCAGTGCTGCTTGACTATCTGTAAATATTTTTATTGTTTTTCGTGTGTGGTGTCGATTTTCCAGCTCCCTGGCACACATTTCAATGGCATATACCTCTGCCTGTAATATCGTAGCCAGTTTACCCATACTGAACGAGCGTTTCACTATTGGGTTCATCCCATATATTCCGGCTCCGACGCCTTCCAGAGTTTTGGAACCATCAGTGAACCAACGTTCATTTGCCCTACATAATCCTGTACCTAAATTTAATTTGATCTTCCTCTTGAAGATGACCACTTTGTGATTGAAAAACGTGTCGAGGAGTTAAAAAAATAGCAGTTGGGTGTTGGGATAAAACTCCAGTATATTCATAACTATACCAAAGGTTCCTGAAGTTTGCTACTTTCCTTTTGTAATTTCTAGGGAAATTGGTGGCTATTTGAGAAATTAAATTTGCTTTACACTAATTTTATGTGTATATTTTTATTTGACGTTTTCAAAGTCACAATTCTTTTTCAACAACGTATCATAGATACCAAACGAAACAAAGATGAAACGGAACAGTTTCAAACAGTGCAGTGCAAGTACATTTAGCTATCACTTTGGCTTTCTCTTTGAGTTTTTTCCATATTTGCAAAAATTGAAAAATATGAATATTCTTTCACACCATTGCCATTCTACAGTTTGTATCAGCCAAATGGAATGAATTCGATAATGAATAAGCGGGGACATGTTCGGAAAATCGCTCAGACTCGTCGATTGGTATCAAACGAAGAACATTTTTTTTACAAGAACTTCATATACAGGGTCTGTCATGTAACAGCGGCTATAACCAACTTTATTATTTCAAATGCACCTTGTATTTGATTCAATTCTTGGATATTTCAGACAATTTTAGACATGTTCCATATGCAATGTTTCATGCTCATTTTTAACTGCTTCGAAAATATTATTTATTTTCATATTTATTGCAAAAATAACACTAAAAATTGAAAATCATTTGATTACAGAAATTCGCTACTACACACTCAAAAGCTAATAAGTACCTAATGGGTACAATTTAATAATCTGGAAGAAAAACAGAGAGTTTGTAATATTTATAGAACATGCAGAAATGGAGTCAATAACAGTCTTAAGTCGGAAATCAAACTGTTATAAAAATGCGATTGTTTTGAATGGTACAAACCCAAAACAAATGTGGAAAACAATGAAACAGCTGAGTAGAAATGATAACTTTGCATTTACAAATCCTTTTATAAAGTTTGAATTTAATAATAGAATGATAGTTGCTAAATCAGAAAAACACATTGCAAACCATTTCAATCAGTTTTTCTAATCAAGTGTAGGAGATATTATCGAATCAATAGAACCTAATGAAGAATGGTCTGCCATTCATGTACCAGAAATCTCAACTACCCTAGGAAATTTTCAATCCATTAGTCTAAATGAATTGGTGAGTATTATTTCTAATCTTACTAATGAGAGTAAAGTGCATGATGTTATGACTGGTCAAATTCCGAAGAATAACATTTATACTTGTATTTACTAAATCAAAATATCTTTTCAAACTTGAATACTTCCCAAATGAGCTGAAAATATCTATCATAACTTCTATACCAAAACTCAGAAATTCAAATGACGCAATAAGTGTTAGACCTATTAATACTTTTCCTGATGTTGAAAAAGTTATCAAACGAGCAGAAGATAACCAAATTGTTGAATATATAAATGCAAAAAATATATTGGCAAGAAACCAATCAGGCTTTCGTAGTAAACACTCATGCGAAACAGCATTACAACTAACTATTACTAGTTGGTGTTCGAAACAACTGATGGAAAAAGGAAAGTATATTGTGGTAGTATTTATTGATTTGAATCTACTGCATTGAAATGGTTGGATAGCTACATTACTGAAAGAAAACAACTTGTGAAAATAAATAATAATTCTTCCAATGTGAAAGAAGTGAATATTGGTGTG
Source organism: Chrysolina oricalcia (assembly GCA_944452925.2). Classification (NCBI taxonomy): domain Eukaryota; kingdom Metazoa; phylum Arthropoda; class Insecta; order Coleoptera; family Chrysomelidae; genus Chrysolina; species Chrysolina oricalcia. Next base: position 27,183,224 of record OX101811.2, on the reverse strand, counting down.
CCACAAGTAAGCATCATTGCTCCACTACTTTTATATTTCACATGAATGATATCAACTGCAGATGATACAATGTTGACAATAAGTGATAAGTCATTGGACTTGGCTATTTAGAAAATTGATAAGGAAGTGGAGAAACTACAAAACTATTTGAAAATAAATAGACTGAAGTTGACTGTATAAAAAACACATGCAATAGTTATTTCTATATAATCAACATAAGTGAAATTTAATAACATCAAAATGTGAAATTGACATTAATAATTCTTTGTAGTTCCCTGAAGATGTAATTAAAATTTACGAAAGCTTGAAATAAACTCTATAAAAGAGTTCACATTTGACTTTGCTACAATCCCCAATATCAACTTGTTTTATTTCTAACTAGTCAGCAACGACTATCCTTTCTCTAATCAACATATATAACCAAAATCATATACAGTGTATCCCACTTTGAGCAGCCACACCCTGATATTTCGTTGAGCATGAAATAATTCGAAATTTTCTTTGACTCAAGTTGTAGTACTCGGAAATACCTACCTTTATGTTTACGTAACCTTTGTATGTCCGTTTTCCACGGCTAACTACGACCAAATGAAAAGTGAAAAATTGGGAAAAACATACTAGGCATTTTTTATTGCAAACATAACACCAGATTCTGTTTCAGAACATCTTAAAACCCCCAAATCTCAATGATTGAATCATTTGAATATACAGGGTATCATTCATTCTGATCAGAGTTATCCTTGGAAAAGTGATATTTGGCTATTTTTCAAAGTATTAATTAAATATTTTTGGGAATTCTGTGACAAGAGAAGACATGGAAATTTTCCAAGCATTATTTATGGATTAGAGTTGATAATGCTACCAGCTACAGATGATACCCTGTATATTCAAATGATTCAAGCATTGAGATTTGGGGGTTTTAAGGTGTTCTGAAACAGAATCTGGTGTTATTTTTGCGATAAAAAAATGCCTAGTATGTTTTTCCCAATTTTTCACTTTTCATTTGGTCGTAGTTAGCCGTGGAAAATGGATATACAAAGGTTACGTAAACATAAAGGTAGGTATTTTCGAGTACTACAACTTGAGTCAAAGAAAATTTCGAATTATTTCATGCTTAACGAAATATGAGGGTGTGGCTGCTCAAAGTGGGACACACTGAATAGAAATAACAACATTGATTATGGAAAACGAGAAAATTAATTTTGTCGAAGATTTTAATAACATAGAGTCGTGTTTTGAAACTGGTCTAAGGGTTAAACTGGAAATTGACATTTTTTGTGAAATTGAAAATTTGATTTTTTTCAGGTGATGACTTGGACTTCACATGGAAATTGTCAGGCGGGCTCTACCAAAAAAACCTGACAGCTCGTATCATGGGATTTCTCATATGATAATTATTTGTTTGGTTTCCATGATGATTAGAAAATTTGAAATTGAGTTTTTCATCCAGTACCATTTATTATTATCCTCAATTTTAATGGTGAGTATAAAAATATCAGAGTTCGTATGGTTTTTTTTATCAACTTGACTTCTTTTTCAATTTGTAATGGGGTATATTGGCAATACGTGACGAAAAGTAATTGAATTCAATGTGCCCTCGATCAAAGGTAAAAGTAATATTATATACAAAGTGTATGAACAAATATGTTTTTCAAAATTTCACCGACCAAGCAATACTCTGGAAATGAAACAAAAGTTGTAGTTTTCTTTACTGAATAAATCAACATGAATTTCCACAAAATGAATAAATCATCATTGAAACAATTGATCAATATTTCTTCATCCAAATCTCCAAAATGCATTTCCGAAATCGTACAGTACAAAATTCAATTCGCAATGTACAAGTTTTCGTAATATCGAGATTTTCTGTAAGTACCAGAATAGAGTATAGTTCGGATATGTTGTATTGCAGTGAATGAGTTCAACACCACGAAAAGGACCACGCACACATCTTATGGGAAAAAGCCTTTCGGTGAAAATGGCTGGATTTTTGATATGTTGTAGCTGGAGCCATTCTGAGTGAAAGTCTCCATTGGCCCAAATCAATCGTATGACTAGATTCGGCGGTTGAGGGCGCCAAATAATGAATTTTGTGATTTTTGGAGAAATTCAACTGATTAAAAAAATATCAAAATCTCATTTATAATCAATATTGTGTGCGACTGAGCATTCCTATAATTCACGAAAAATATTTTCCATAAGACAGAAAAAAAAACACTGTGTTTCTACGGGGTATAGTCAACAACATACTCAAGTCTTCAGTGAATAAATTCGCCTACAAGGTTATAAGTTGATTGAGTTTATCATTAAGGATCAATCAGAATGGTTTGTTGATGGACCAAAATATAAAGAAGCTACTATGGGTACATAGTGTTTGGAAAATGGAAGGGACCATATTTTATTATTATTAGGTGAATTCAGATAACTGAAAAACATTGAATGATTTGTCTATAAAAGAACAAAACTGTTTTTCTGTATGGTACTTTTTACAACATACTCAATTTTTCAAAACTGTAAGACGATTAATTTTCAATGATGATCGATCAGAACGCAAGTTGACCTCTCAAAATAAAATGCAATTGAAAATACAGAGTGTTTCACATAATGGAGGCCTCATTTAATTTGAATAGGTTATTACTCTTCTCGAAGATTCACCATGACTTCATCCTCAACAAGGAGCGGAAGTCATCTCCTAATAACCCAACTAGGTCATATTAACGATCGGCAATAGAGGGTACCGAATAATTGATTTTGTGTTTTTGTAGGAAAAAATATGAATACATTTTGTGAGTTAATCAAGGAAATATATCTGATGTTCAGACGGAAGTTCTGAGGATATTGAGTATATTTTCCTTAACTATATATTTGAGCTGAGTGTACTGGCTAAACCCATTCACATGCTGTATGACGTATGAAAAATATGGTACTATATTTCTGAATGCCATTTCTATAATACCTCACTTACTGGATTACTAGGACTCCACAATCAGAACACAATTTTTCCGAACATTGAAGTGATTGATCTTCAGTGACAATAACAAGTCATTTCCAAACAAAACAGTAGTTGCTATGACGGAAAACAATGGCTAGTGATTCTGGATATGCTAGTTAGAGCTGATGTCAAGAACAGTTCATTGCATCAATTATACGTCGCAATCTTTATCTTCCTTGGATATTATACAATCTTCAATGATGAAGTATCGAACAGGATCCAGCTTGTTGAGGAGTGCATGTTTCGATACACAGCACATGCTATTTGTAATAAATATGTTATTATGGATCGCATTCATTATTGAAATACAGAGGACTGAGAAAGCTAGGAACCATGCAAGCAAGGCTCTAGGACTCTGGGATGACGTGCTCACGAAGATTGTGTGTTGTGGTTCCTCTTATATGCCAAATAAGGGGTGGATATCAGATATGCTAGTTCGCAACTCCTCAATAGGATATATGCCACTTCGAACTCGAACAGATTACAACGCTGAACCCAAATCATGCAATGGATATGTTTGTAGACCAGGCATGGGTAAATATGAATAATTCCAAAATATTTTTTTCCAAACAGCTTATCCTTTTTCTTACAGTAACTACTTCCTTGGAATGAGAATAGTGATGACAGTAATAGTTTCGAATCACCATCTCGACTAGAAAAAATTACTGCCGTAATGTCACCGATTTTGCCAACAAATTATGAACAATATACGTTTCTCTAGGGTTTCAATCAAGAGATAGAGATGCCTATGATTGAATTCTCCGAGAATTGAGATGGATAAACTCAGTTCATTCAGTTCAAATATATAGTCGACGAAAAAATAATCAATATCCACAGAACATCAGATATATTTCCTTGAGTGACTCACTCAAAGATAATATAGACCCTTCCTCATTTCAAACACTCTGTATTCATAGCTTCATTATATTTTGGCCGATCAACAAACTATTCTGATTGATCCTCAATGATGAACACAATCAACTTATAACCTCGATAACCTCACTGAAAAATTGGGTATTTTTTGACAACCCTGTAGAAAAACAATGGCGTTTTTTTCTTCTGAATTATGGAAAAATATTTCTCGCGAGTGTTAGGAATGCTTAGTCGCACACAACAATGGATATAAATGAGATATTGATATTTTTCCATCAGCTGAATTTTTCAAAAAATCACAAAATTCATGATTTGGTGCGCTCTAGCGCTGAATCTAGTCATACGATCGAGTTCGGCCCATGGAGACTTTTACTCAGAATGACGGCAGCTACAACATATTAAAAATCCAGCCATTTTCACCGAAATACTTTTTTCTATAAGATGTCTGCGTGGTCCTTTGCATTTGAGAAAATTGACTAAAACTGGATGATTTCTAAGTTGATACTGTTTTCAACTGTGTATAGATTTCGACAAAATAACAGCTTCTTCAAATAACTTTTTCAAAAAACATGAAAAATTAAACAGTTACATTTTTACAAAATGTGTCCAATACGGTCTTGTCTAACTCAAATAAGGTGTTAAAAGTTGTCACAAACTGAACTTTTCATAAACCCCAACAAAAAAAGTCACACGGATTTAGGTCTGGCGACCTTGCATGGTAGCCATTTCGACCGATTCACCTATTCGCTTATTTTTCAGATTTCTGAAAAAAGATATTCGAAAAAGCTGTGTTACGTGCTTTGTGGTGTCACTGTAACGCTCTTTCGTCGTTACAAGTCACTTTTACACCCGAGTCCAGGTTACGGATTTTCCCGGGCGCCACCTCTGTTTATAGTGGGAATGGCCACTTGCTCCGGGCAGCCTCAGTGGAGAAAATAATACTCCAAGGGTCACTATGGTATTGACCAAAAACTCTGTGGCCAGTAAAGCAGACTTTACTTGCCGTTCCTGGGTTCGATTCCTGGGTACCTGTTGCTCTTAGTTGGAATATTCACAAAGCACTTATTATCTGGGAGGAGAAAGAAATAATCAGTATGAAGGTAATGAAACACTACTGAGAATACCATGCGTTTATTATTACCACTATTATTATCCAAAGCGCAAACGGTTATGGGAATATACAGTCAGCAAACAAAATATCAATTATTCTAAATACTAAAGCGGAAGCAACAACGGGAAAATAAAATAAGCGGTTATTGGCGGAATAAGCGGAAGGCAACGGATCAACGGGGGTGACAGCAAGCGATGCGCATGTTACAACAGGCAAAAAGCTCTAAGTTCGTCGTCAAAGTTCTACAATGGGGCTTGCAATTCTCAGTTCAAGCTATTCACGGTTTAGGCACGGATGACGTAGTCTGATACCTCAATACTCAGAGACCCCACCCTGTATGAATTCCAGGTCGTGACTGCCAGCAAAAGATGTTACAGGCACATTGCTTTCAGTGACAGTGGCTCACCCTGTATAAAAAATGTAGCCTTCGACTATCACTCGAAGATGTTACAGGCACATTGCTTCTACTGACAGGGGCTTACTCGGTATGGGGAATCTAGCTTGCGACTATCAATGAAAGATGTTACAGGCACATTGCATCCATTGACAGTAGCTCACCCGGTATAGAGAATCTAGTTTGCGACTATCAGTGGAAGATGTTACAGGTACATTGCATTCATTGACAGTGGCTCACCCTGTACTCTGAGAACTGCTCACCCTCCATAGCTCACCAATATGTTCCTTCGGCGGCACTCTGCTCGACTCGTTCGCTTCTGGTCACTGACCTCTCGGAATCGGCGTAGTGTCTTCGGTCGCGATGGCTTCACTACTGAATCACAGTATTATGCTCAAAAGAACCAGTAGTTGCAGTCTTGTCGGAACCTTTGATGTTTCTGTCTCACAGTTTCATTTTTTTAGGACCACTGCGCATCATGAATTTACCCGCCACGAGTGGATTTGTCAGCGTTGGACATTTCATACACTGCTCAGCAAGTGGATACTAGATATAAACTGCTCCACAGTAATACGAATCTTATGGGAAACAAAATGGGTTGCTTTACAGTAATATAGAATTATATTAATAATAACATTTTCTAATCAAAGTTACAACGTTTTTACTCACGACTTGTACTGTTTGTCTGTTCGGTACTAATTTTGCAATTGATTTTGAACTAAGTTATCTATGAGCTAGAGAGACTTGAAACTTTAAGCTTAGAACTGGATAACAATACAATATATGTGCATACTATGTTAATAATATAAACATTACGATAGTCGTTGCCAACCGATGTTTCACCTTTTTTTACTCCCTTACACCTACAATATAGGCTGTTATGGCAAATACCTGTCAGAAAACAACTACGCCCCGGACTAGTCTGTAGGTGGTCCCACATAGTCTGAATCAAAGATAAATTCTGCTAGTTGGCAACAAGCTCTTGCGGCATATTATATAGACAGGGGAGTAGTTGTTTTCTGATACGTACTTGCCAAAACAGTCTACATTGTTGGTGTATATGGGAGTAAAAAAAAAGGGTGGAACATCGGTCTACAACGACTATTGTTACTAAACGATCTCCCAAAAAAACTGTGAGCTTTGTGCTCACTGTATGATTATAATATATAACCGTTGATCAATAAAATAATTCTAGAAAATTGGGTTGAGTATGAATTAGGACTCTTCTGAATAGAGATACGGTCACGCACCGAGTGCCCTACGCATTGATTCGATATAATATTGAAATGAAAATCAAACTGAATTAATTTTGCTTGCTTTTTTACTTTTTCAGGAAAATAACAATCAAACAGAAAGATTATTGGTAGGTAGGTATAACAATTTTCTATTTCGGATATGATCAGGTGAAGGTACTTAATGCAAAAATGGTTCATCTGTAACAATTGTATTGCACTGCAAATAATACTAACTGTTGTTTCAGTTTTCTCAATAAAAGCTACTCCCTGCACACCACGTTTGTCGTTTCATAGCTATTGCAATTACTAAGTATCTGTATTGGGTTAGGAATCTGTATGAGACTAGGAGAAAGTATTTTATTCTTTTTAGTGCGTTTTCAAAACGAGGTATATTGATTTAAATTACTTTTCAAATGCCATTCATGACTTATTCAATATTTGACTCTTCACTGAACATACTTGCCAAGTAAAATTTGATGGATGCTTGACAAGCGTCCTCTTGAGAACTCATATCCCGCTACTGCTATTTTGTACTTCTACGATTAGTAGTAGAATTATGTGACAAAGAAGCCAATGAAAACCTTCCTTCAACCTGAGATGGTTTATTTTGATGATCAAGCGGTGCAAGTCCGTTTACTACTATTATATGAAATGCATGAATTTTCAATTTGTTTTTAATAAATCTTTATTGGCTAACAAAGAATTTAATAAAACCAAAAAATAGGCTGATACAGTCTTCTGAAAATCTAATTAATTTTGGAGAAGAGTATTGGCATATTTTTTTTGTGTGATGATGCCCATCCAGAAAACGTGTTAGAAATAACAACACAACAATTTAATTTAAATTATTTATTTATTTGCCTTAAGCACTGGCTTGAAAATGAAGCAGAATAAACTATACAATTGCACCTGCTACAAATACACTTCTGAATACAAGAGGGGGTAACAACTTCTTTCAGTAGGTGTACATCTAAGAATTTTCAGTACTTCAGTAAACTCATTATCAACGCAAGTTCCTTCGTTCCTTTTTTTGAGCTCGGTTATTGTATTCGAATATTACTGAAATGTTCCAATGTTGCCAAGTTTTACTGAAAATATTCTCGTTTTGAATATAATTATTCTGGTGTACGAGATTAAATACGGATACAATATACAGTTCATCAAAACTTGTAATATTTCAGGCGAAGTAGTGATTCTGGACAATATAAAACTTCTTATAGAATTCAACGAACCAAAAGTCTTGATTCTGATAGATCGAAGTGGTAAATTACAAGAAAATTTTTAGACATGGAAACGTTGCCGATTAACGAGGCAATTCACGGCGCATCCAAAAACTTCACGCCACGATTCGATCATGCGCTCTGTGATTTCATACCAAAAAGTGGGGATGCTGACACTACTGGTTCTTTTAAGCATAATACTGTGACTGAATTCTCCAGTCGACTTCTGTCTAGAGCTCACCTAGCCATCCCTTCCATCGGCCCCTTTCAGACTTGCGCGAAACGATTTTGGGACTTAAAATAATATCTACTTACTCTGTGACGTAGGCGGCTGGACTGGCTCTGCACAGCAAGACGATCAGACTGCTGTCAACATATCGACTAACTCTGTCGCTGTGAATTCCGTTCAGGTATCCGTGGAGTCGTGGAGATTCGGATCGTGGCGGAGGGGGCTGATGTCGCGCGTTCAGTGAGCCTCAGGGATGTGACTTACAGAACTGAAGCGCGTATATACTGGGGGGTTCTATTTACACAAGGATAATTCACGGATTTTACTCGAAAATGAATGACATTTTTATGATTACCAATAACGGAGATAGGATTAAAAGATAATTGTTGCTTCTGCCTGTCTTACAAAACTGGGGAATTTAGTAACTTCGTTACATCACTAATAATTGTCTGCTCGCAAGCTCTAGAAGCGCAACCTCATATTCGGTTGGGAGTGTGTATGCCAAAATTTATGTTTAATTATCAGATGTTAAAATGGGCGCCACCAGCTATATTCTGATGAGCCAGCCCTAATTAGTAGATCGCTTAGATGGTCTGGATGGAGCAGACAAAATTTAAAAGAGGTGGGTATTTCAAGTGGGAAGAACAAAGAAACACCCTTGTAACGTAAATACTGTACTAGATCACTAGCTGCAAAAAACAACAATATAACCAAAATAAATACAGAGGCTTTCCCCCTTAAGGCAAGGGACTATACAAAAAAAAGGAATGCTCCGCTGTGACGTCACGGAGCTGCTTACACAGCAAAATTCATAAAAAATTCATAAGCCCATTTTTATAATTTTCCGAGTGTACCTCAGGTGTACTGCTGGTGACCAGAGGGGTCTACCTCAAATGTAAAATTAACAAAAAAATGAATATCGCAATAGGCAGCTATCGTAGGCGGAGAGACTAAACGTTTTCTTGACCCAAGGCTTCGCAGAGATAGTGTCTCCTGACTGGCTGGAATCCTATAATGTTTTTGAATCATTAAAATGACTTACCAATCACATCCATTACATTTACGTTACCTCCTTTCGAGGGTGTTTATTCTTTCAAGATCCTTTTCTATAGATCGTAGATTCCACATTCAATCTTATTTATACCACAATGGTCGCTAGACAGTGAGTAGAACACCTAATAGAAATATCATAAGTCAGATAACGAAAACCTACGCTTGTGGTGGATGGAGCCTTCATATCAACTTACTTGGATCTTCCAACAGAAATAAAAGAAGTTAATGGAATTTCTTAATATTCCGCCCAAAATTCAATAAGATATTTTCCTTCCTCGAAACCACGGGCAACGACTCCTCATCCAAAAACGAAGTGTTACTGACTTTTTTCCCATAACAAGAACACGACTCGGTTCGATTTTCTCTCTCTTTCTCAATAGGTTCTTGGAACCGCTTCCTCACGACGCTATTACCCAGCTCTCCCCTGATCATCACTTCGATTCTAAATCAATATTTCATGCTCGAAACTAGTCTACGACTAACGACAGCAACCCAACAACATTCTTCCCTCTCACCCTCATGGTGCTTGAAACTAGAGAACTACGTTATGTGTCGATGGTATCTTAGACCTTACAACAACGCATATAAAACATAATATAACCACCTTAGACTAACATTTATAAAATGAATACACTAAACAAAAATAATAAACCACGTACCATAAATACACATCAAGAAGGATTCATCCTACCCTGGGGTGAATTGCGAACACTTGATCCGATTCCAGAACTACTCAATTCAGTTTTGTCATATCACTTAGGCAAGATGACATGACCACGAAAAAATTTCCTGACAGCTACCTTACCTCCTTAGAACAATATAGTAAACAATCAAATCTGAGGTTTAGGAAATATAATTCAATTGACAATTTCCCTCATATTATATAAACCAACCAAATGCCATTTTTTGAATTCAAACCAATGAGAAAAGGACTTTTCGAAAACACTGTCTCCAGCCCGTGGTATTTTCAATTCGGTGTTTCGCTTCTTCCTTTTTCATACGTTTCCATAGTTACAACAATTTCTGTGAATAGAGAAACGTCAGTTTGGCGGTTCAACTTTTCAACTGACATTAATGACACTTGATGAACCGTTCCTGCAATACGCATTCAGTCCATAATAATTTAATGTATTCGTGAAATTGTCTGATCGAATATCCCTTCAAAATGCAGAATTTTCAAAATACTTTCACCTTACCAGTCGCTCAAAGTGTGTTGCTGTACAAAACACCACTCGAGCAAGCTCTCGTGGTGTTTCTAAGCAACATAATTTTAGTTACATCAAGGTATTTTTTGAAAATTCACCATTTTGTCAGGATATTACTACTGACAATGGACCTTTACATTTATGAAAAATAAATTGCAAAACTCTTTTAAACCGATAGATTCTAGTCTGAAACATTCATTTAATAAAGATCTCCACTATATTTTTTTCATTTTGAAAGAATATCTCATTTGAAATAGGGTATTAGACAGTATCAATAATATAAGTGATGGTGTTGTAAATATTATAGAATATATTAAAATAGACGTCAAAAATCATGTTGCTGCCATTTTAAGGGTAAATAATGCAATATAATGGAAGTTGAAGTTTGATTATATGGTTACCTGGCTTGGCGCCTTTAAACAGACCCATGATTGGTGTGACGTCACTTGGCAAGGTCTGTTCCGGTGTTAAACGTCAGATAAGCAACGTTCTTTGTCAATCGCAAACGATAAAAAGAAATGACTATATTACATCCAGTAATATCACCGAACACACCATCTACCACATTGTCAACTGTCAATTCGAGTCTTCTAGCTAAATGTCAGTTTCAGTTTGTATTATTTACTTCATTTTTTTACTCAGTAACATTTGAACTTTGTTTTACAACGGAAAATAATTTTATCAAAGCTGATAGCGCTAATTTGCCAATAGTGGATATTCTTATGATTGGGAGATATTTCATATCAAATCCAGACTTCCATTCGGCCGAGTTCAGGAACGTAAAAACTTCTGTGTAAGTATAAGTAATCATTCCAATAAGTTTTGAATATTCCCAACATTGATATTCATTGTAAATTCAGCATGTAATTCAACTGTTCATCCACTAAAAATGGTCTTATAACATTTTTTGTTGTAGGTCTTCGAGACAATCCTATGGTGATGATGCTATTGGATATGTACAGCTGCGAAGAGAAGCAAATTTATGTATTGTTAAGTGTAAGATTTGTCCTGAACACAAAGTGAACGCAAAATCATACAATGTTACAATGATTGTTGAAGAAAAAGACAGCAACGTGATGAGTGTTCAATGTCACGATTGTGCTGCATCAGAAGGGGGCTGCAAGCATGCAGTTGCATTTCTAATGTGGGTCCATCGTAGAAGTGAAGAACCAGCTTGCACTTCAATTGAGTGTTATTGGAGAAAGTCTAAACTGGCTAAAGTGGGGAGTTCTCTGAAAATCATCAAAGCCAAAGACCTATGTAGGAAAAAAGCAGTGCCAGTTGTTGACACAACAGAGGATGATGCGCTGGGGAAGCTCATTTTCAAAGATTTTGTGAAAAATGCAGAGGAAAGAAAAATTGATTGTCAGGTTCTCCGACATCAACCAACTCATGAGATTTCTGATGTTAAAATGATGTCCTTTCATAATTTGATGATGAAATATAGAAATGAGTGTGGCAACGATAGCACCAAATTTTTGGAGTGTCTAAAAAATATGCCAAATGGGTCAGTGTTACAAAAAATCGAAAAGGAGACTAGGGAGCAATATAAAAGTGGTCTTTGGTATGAACTGAGGTATGGCAGAATAACAGCTTCAAAAGCGTTTGAAGTGAGTCGATGCAAAACTGCAACTGACTCATTAGTCGCCACAATTATGGGTGCCAAGATGCCGGACACGCAAGCAATGAAACGTGGAAGGGACCTAGAAGATAGTGTGAGAAAAACTGTTGAGAAAATGTTAAAAAAAAAAATTGAGATGTGTGGTCTCATTATATGTGAAGACATTCCAATTTTAGCAGCGTCACCAGATGGTAGATGTGAAGATTCTATCATAGAAATAAAATGCCCAGCAAAGTTAGATACTCTCAAAAGCTACCTGAAAAATGGACAGATTACAAAGAAATGTTTAGCCCAAGTTCAGCTTCAGATGTTTGTATCAAAGTGGAAAAAATGCTATTTTTGTGTTGCTGATCCTAAGTTCGAACTAAATGATGAAGTACAAATAGTGTTAATAGAATATGATGATATATATATATATATATATATATATATATTAATGATATTGTGAATACCTTGGTTTCTTTTTGGAAAAAAAACATTTATACTCTATTATATAATAGTACAATAATAAGATAAGTTCATATTTTCTTGTGACATTATTTATTTCAGTTGCACCATACAAATATCTTGACATAATAAAATATTTAACAAATATTACATGAATAAAATAAAAAATGTTTTATTTTATAATTGGCCCCTGTAAATTCACAAGTCCACAAGCTATGATAATGATATCATCTGTTATGCTTATCAAATTAGAATTGAGAACTGAATGAGGTTTCAGCATCAAGAATTCTCGAATTCTTCTTATAACACGTTCAATGTGAATCCTAAGGCTGGCAATTTCTTTGGTTTGTCGAACATGTGCTTTTGATAATTTGCTTCCAGTAGCAACACTAGGAGGCCTCAGTAGTCTGAACCCTTGTTGTAGGAGTAATTCTTCTACATGCTTGAATCCTCTATCTGCCAAAATACAAGCACCAGGTGGCAAAGTTTCTAAGAAATTACAATCTTCAACCAAAAGTACATCACTTATTCTTCCCCCATAACCAGGAGAAATATAGTTGATGAGGCCATCAGGAGTACATGAAATCAAATATTTCAATGTATTTGCTTTTTTGTATTCGGACCATGTCAAAGCTTGATGCACAGCTTTTGAAGGTTTTTGTATTTCAATTTCAAGGCAGTCAATAATACAACTCACACTGTTATATTTACACCGGAAAGCAATGGGTAGATTCCATTTAATACTGGAATTGGTCACCTTTGGCATGAAGGATCGTAGAATAGTAGAAAGTCTTGGTATAGTCGTCATAAAAATTTTGCTAGCATACGATGTATACACACCAAAAAGATCACCAAGTTCTGAAAATGTGGTGTTTAATCGTATTTTTCTCAAACATAGCAATATATGTTTTTCAGAAATATTAGAATGTTTCTGTAAAATATTTATAAGAAAATAACACTCTTTAGTTAAACCAATATAAAACCGTGGTTTTTTTCTTATGAGTCTGAGAGTGTTCTCAAGAGATAGTTGAGCAGTTTCTTGTTCTTCGATTATCGATTCAGTTTCTTTGGCACTACAATCAGACGTCATCTCTGACACTTGATATGAGGATGAGTCTCCACTTGTTGCTGGCAGCTGTAACAATGATTCACTGTCTGATTCCGTTTCTTTCTCAAATTCAAATTTTAAATATTTACGAACTCTGCCCTCTATTGACAAGTTTTCTTTGAGCAACTGAACTTTAAATGGAGAGGTTGATATATTTGCAGTTGAAGTAACTTTTATTGGAGATACAGCTGTGCTTTTCAATTTTGTTATGCACTGGGTGCTTTCACTTCTAAAATTTTTCCGAATATTCACTTAAACTGATTTTGAAGTAGAGGGTTCTGTCAACTTCTCTTCGGGGAATACTGAACCTAAAATAAAACCATAAGTAGTATTTCAGATGTTAACAATGATCAAGTTATTTCTTTACAGAAATCTTTTGGACTTAACTTGAATGACAAGGGGAATTGTGCAACCTGAAGAAGTACATTATATGAATGATGAGCTTCTTCTTCAAGTATACTGATAATAATAATAAAATGCCCACCTGTATCTTCTGCATCCTGTGTTTTTACTGATGTACTTGTTTGAGCTGTCTGGTAATCTAAACCTTTCATAGATTCTTCCACTTCTGACAATCTCCTTCGCTTCAAAGATGATGGTGAACATGTGGTTTGGAGCGCCCCTGACATTCAAATTTTGAAGGGAAACATCCATCTTTCATGCGAATTCTTTCCACTGAACCCATAATCTTGTACTGGATATAGTTCTCCATATCACTTGGTAACTATAACGGAAAGTTTCGAGTTATTATAATAACATCTTTTCAACCTAACCTGAACTTTACTACACTACTGCATACATTCATAACTCATGAGATGATATAACTCACATTGAAATGATCCTCACAAATATACAGATGGCTTTTGCTAGAGAATTCTTTCACATCCCTTCCTGAAATCTCCAGCCATTTATTTCGAATTTCTAATTTTGAAGGCACTGAAATAAATAGCTTTTCTGGATTTCTCCGTAAACTGTTGAAACATAGCGGTACCATACAACTATGAAATGTTTTATCCATTCTGATTCCAGAGAAACTCAGTCAACAATACAACAATTCAATAATGCAAATTTAATGCGGTCAAGTCGTGAACAATAAAGAAATGTTTATGTTTTGTTTTGATAGACTTCACACTTCAGCCTTCACTGTCATTTGTCATATGTCACTTGCGGAGTGACGTCACCCATTTATGAATAAGCGTTTTAGCGCCAAATCACTTCTTTGAAAATCAAAGTCTATTTTTCGGCTTATTAAATATTATTTTCACAAAAAAATAGTTTTCGAGAGCATATTGTGTATAAACGTCTACTATGAGACATTTTATCAATTTGAGTCTAATACCCTATTGTGCCGCTGACGTCACGTTCATCGGAAACAACCCCCACCATAATCCATGTTCCGACACATTCAATATCGTTCTAGTCAAAAACATAGATTCTAGCTTGGTATAAGCCATTGAGAAATAATTCAAACTTCGTCGCTTGATCAACTCATAGAAAAAAATCCACATATTAGCTACTTTTTATTGAATTTGTAACTTTCAAATTTCCTGAACGGACCATCCTTTCGGTGAAGAACTAGCATTGACAACACTGCAAATCATTATGACAGATCTCATGCAACAAAAGTGATCTCGAGATTTGAGGTTAACGTTTGTTTTTTTTTACATTCGACATTTAACTGATACATAAGGACTTTTCGGAAACTTACTCAGGGTTACTAACCCGATCCAAAAAATTAACCCGAGTCAGTGATCGGCGTATGAAACACTAAAGTTTCCGAATGCGGGTTGGTAACTCAGGTTAGGGACCTCATCAACCCGAGTAGGTTTCCGAAAAGCCCCATTCATTAGTACTGTAGCGAGGTGTTATTTTGACCGATCTGGTGTGAATTTATTTGTGTATTAAATATGGAAAGGCTTCGAGAAGGGAAGTTCGGATAATTTACCGATGGTAGATTATGAGATGATTGACTCTTTCTATTCAACACATATGAATTTATTTTTGCAATGACTAAAATTTAAAATCATTCCTTGAACGCTGCTTGAATACAGTAATATTCAGTTGGAAATGTTCTTCACAAAAACATAATCATATTTCCGCTTTTTACACAAGGTTTATTTATTGCTTCGAACCACATTTTACAATGCGCTTCATTGGAGCATGAAAAATTGTTTACTAGAATATTCACTGGTGTTCAGACAACCAGGTACTAAGCGCCATTCCGTCATGTTCACAGTTATTGCAGGGATACAGATACAGGAATTAGGTAAAAAAATAGAGCACAAACAACAAAAACATTATAAAACTTTGAAAACCGCATTAACCTCAAAAAAGGAATCAAGTAGGGCCTGTTTGTTTGCAGCATATATATTTGATGGAACTGTACTACTTGTATTAAATATTGAAGTAGGCAAACGAGTTAAACAGAGACAAACGATTCTCTTTGATGCTGCGTGAAACAGACAAACGAACCCATCTGGTATCAAATGACAACTGTCATACGACACATTTTATTCAAATGAGAATTTGAGATTCCACGGTGCACAACTTTTACAACGTTGCCAAGTCTAGTTTTGATGAACGTGACGTCACGAAACCACTTTTCTTCTGATTATAGAAAAACTAGCGGACAGAAAAAATAAATAAAAGTTCCCGAGTGATATTAGCGTATACACATTTTAATTAACGTCAGTTTGACGGTTCAACTGACATTAATGACTCAAGATGCACCGTTTCTGCAATACGCATTCAGTCCATAATAATTTAATGTATTCGTGAAATTGTCTGATCGAATATCCCTTCAAAATGCTAAATTTTCAAAATACTTTCACCTTGCCAGTCGCTCAAACTTTGTTGCTGTACAAAACACCACTCGAGCAAGCTCTCATGGTGTTTCTAAGCAATACAGTTTTCGTGACAGCAAGGTGAAAGTATTTTTTGAAAATTCAGTATTCTGTCAAAATATTACTACTGAAAACACAATTCTCTGGCGATGCACTCTCAAGGTAAGTTATACCACTTGTCGGTGGAAGGTGTAGCGAACAATATTCGTCATTCGTTTTCAGCCCTATAAGGTGACATTGTACCCTTCCTTGCCACGGAAAACTGATGTAATGAATGGGGCTGGTTAGAACATTTTCCCCCACTGAAAGAACACATGACTGACATTTTAAACAATATCCCCAACGTATAAGATCGTACGTGGAAGTGGTGCTATACTTCTCAACGACATCATAAGATGATTATTCCCCTTATCAAATTGAGAGATCTTTCTCCTACTAAACCTGAGTACGCCTTCGTTGCCAGAACAGCTAACGACTGGCTGGATGTTCAGAGATACACATAAAGTTATCGTGTGTTCATTCCTTTTCAGACAACTAGCTTGATGGGAATACTCTGGTCTTTTCAAATGGACGTAAACGCTTTGATCGATAGGGTACATGAAAGGTACCTGTAGAAGCGAAACATCACAATATATATCTACAGACTAGCCTACATGTAAACGTTCATCTAGACGGTATCCTAGACAGTGTGGCTCTCTAAAAAGTAGTCATACAGTTTTCTATCTGACTTTATCAACCGTTGAAATATGATCGAGGTGATCTGATTACAGGTAATGCAAGTGATTTAGAGTATGATTGAAGTGTTGCGAGATGAGTTGCAAAATCAACCCGTAACAGCTGTTTAACGAGTTCTATACACAGTTAAAAAAGTATCAACTTAGGAATCACCCTGTATATGTCCAAATGGTTTCACGACTCAGTGTACCTATTCCTTTATTTTCTTTCAGGTTATCATTTCCAGCAACGCGATGTTCATAACCAAAGATTTAACGAGACAAATTTACATTGACATCAAAGAAGCTTCTTGGACCTCGGGCATATTTGGTGACGTGAGTGGAAGACGGTTATTGAAAGATGCGAAATCGAAGAAAGTTATTTTTATAGTTATGCAGTGTGCGATTATTGTAGCTTCCATGAATATCATGCGTTGCTAGGATATAAAGTCCTTTTTGAAGCCCTTCCTTGGACAAAGTTATGAGATCCTAACTGTTGTTGAGTTTTTCTATTTTCTCTTGGCTATCATACCAATCTATACTGCACCATATCAGATATTTCTTGAAAAGTGTGAAAGGGACGTAAGCAAGAATGTGGACAACATGATTTATCAGAATGAAGTCGAGAAAGAGCTTGTTGCAGTTATTAAAAGACACATACAACTAAGGAGGTGAGTAATTCTAGTTCTCAGTTCACCAGAAGTATTGAATTAATCTTTTGTGAAATTTAATGGAAATAATAATATACCGGGAGGCTACGGAAGTATTGTCTACAGAATATCTAAGTTAAGCATGAAGCAAGCTTGTGAAATTTGGAGCATCGATATAATCACATAGTAACTGTAGATGTTACAAGTCACTTTTTGCAGGTAGCTGCCACTGTAGTGACTTAAGTTATTGCCTTGTAAAGACAGGGTGTTTCTAACATAAGCCACAAAAAATATGCGGTTGGCTTCCCGTTGTTGACTCCGTTTGTTTCAGACTTTGCAATCAAGTGTTGTACATCTTTGCACTTGGATACAAGGTACTGACTATGACCAATTTTCTGAATCAGTGCTCTATGATTTGAGCGCTATGCCCAAAGATGCTATCTCTATTTACATAAATCAAATTTGATGGAATCAATCGAATGATCTATATTAAAAAATAACGATCAGTTGGATACAGTTAATGTGAAAGCAAAGTCACGTATATCGGGCTCATTGACAGTACCGTGTAGCCAAAAGTTAATCAACTGGTTACAGGTGAAACAACAAAGAAGCGGTGTCATCGAGAGAAGCCTTCAGCATTTGTGGTTCCGGTCGATTCACTTCGTGGTCACAAGGCATATTATCATTCTGGAGGTTGCATCCTACTCACCTACTTTTTAACCTTAATTTTTATTTCAGATTAGCAGAACGAATTAATCAAGTCTCTGAAAAAACTGGATTTTTTATTCTTGGAGGATTTCTGGCTCTTGCAATGTCGGTTACATTAGAAATTGTCAAGGTAAATTACAACATTTTTCATATATACAGTGCGGCTTTTTTTAGCCCTTTCCCCCTGTTAACTTTTGAACGGTTCAACGTACAAACATGAAAAAAAAAGTATTTGGAGGGTTTCACCAATGATACTTTTTTAAACAAAAAATATGGTGATTGCCTTTCGAAATTTTCGAATAGATGTGCCCCCAGCGCCATCTGTCGAGTATTTGCAATGTTTCTTCTCTTTAAGAGTAGTATCGGTAATACCCTTCGAAATGTTTTTGGTTTCATTATTCCACAACAAACCGTTCAAATTTATCGAGGTATGAGTAATTTTCAGAACCGCTTTTATATTTTATATTTCGAATTTTAATTGCAAAAAAAAATATTGACGAATTTAAAAAAAAATTAGATGGTTGTGAAGAGAATTTCAACGATGTGACACTTGACCCCCATGCCATTTAAAAATTTTGAGTTGATGTGCCCCCCCGCGCCCCCTGTCGAGCAATCACCATATTTTTTATATCAAAAAGTAGTATCAGCGAAACCCTCCGAACGGTTTTTTTTTCAAATCTGGACGTCGAACCGTTCAAAAGGTAACAGGAGGGGGGACTAAAAAAAGCTGCTCTGTATATTTTAGAAACCCACCAGAGATTGGGTACGTACAAGAACAGACACACAAACTTATTTTGTGTAGACCTCGTACATGCTTGTCGAATTTCAATGTCGCGATCGCGAATGTCGAACATCTACGTGGAACCGTTCAACTCAGAGACTACGATTTTTTGCGGCAGTCAGCGTTCATGAACATAATGAATAAGGCCCAGCTATTAGCAGTAGCGGCGGCAGTTGCCGTTCTCGCAGAAAAAGAAGTGTGTCTGGTATAGAGACTGGCTCCATAAACAAGTATATTTTCTATACTCTTCCAAAAATTCGGCTACAAATTGTTTATTCATTTCTGAATAAATTAATTTATCGGCTTCACAGATCAACTTCATACGAAATACACACGCCAGTCACAAAAATCCGCCGGCCCCACAAACTACGATTTTGCTCGACGAACCTTCGTTCGTTGTACAGAAAATCAAGCGCAGCCAGATATTTTGTTCGACGTACGTAATTGTCGATTTGTTATCATAGACCTCGTGCATGTTCGATGTTCGCGATCGAGGCGTTGAAATTCGACGAAACTGTTCGAGGTGTATGGGGGCCTTCACTTTAAGTTTTCACCATCATACCTTCACATTTTTGTATATACCATCATGTATTTTAGGACTATGGAAAAGTCTCAAAATTGAGACGAAAGCTCGGTACTAGGTAATAAAGAGTTTGTAACCTTAGACGTTTCTGACAGAAGATCCCCGTTATTCCCCCTGTTTATACCTGTTAAATCTAAAATCAATATCAATGTTTTCCAAGATCGAAACGCCTTCAAAAACTTCAGAGAAGTTAAATGAAGTATACAAAATGCCCTGCACGGTCCTGTGACGTACAATATATTGGACAGACGTCTAGAAATTCATCAGGACGCTTAACGTCGCATAAAATTGATTGTAATTCATATAAATCTGCATGTGCTCTTGCTGAACATGTTACTAAATATCGGCATGTGATGGATTACAGCCTAGTTTAGGTTTTATGTACCGTAGAGTCAGGAGAGAGTTGCCATCTCAGAAAGAAACGAGAGAAAACATTGTATGGTGAATTTTTGTAGTCCGTAGTGTGCAAGCTGGCCTCTCTACAAATATCATGGTGAGTTTGTTGTGTGGGCACAATGAAGGTTGCATTGAATTGTTTTCAGTGGTTTTTGTTTGAAATTTTCGCAAACTTCATTGTGGTTTTTCGAGAGTACATATGGTCACACAAGATTAGTATTGACAATTAATTCTTCGAGTTTGAGGAAAAATTAATGCCATAAACATCATTCAGTATGCCCTAGTACAATTCTCAGAACATTCAACGGAGTGAAAGTACCATCAAAATTTCCAAAACAGCATCTCATGGTGGTCGTGGTATTGGGGTTGGCCCAAAACTGGCTAAAATCTCCTACTCACATGTCTGCTGTTCGATTGCAGGAAGCAGTTGGAATAGGGATGTTGAATATTGCACTAGTATCTGTTGGATATCGGTAGGAATATCTGTCAAGAAAGTAGCTATCAGATATTTACCTCACTTTCTACCTTGTACATTTATGGGAATTATGGGTTTCAAATTAACGATTATTATTAAAAGAGTGTTGCCCTTTCGTATTCAGATTTTTTGGTTTGGTTGTTTTTTCTGTCAACCAGCTGCACCATTAGGGCAACCCTCATGTGTCTCCGAGATACTTGTGGGAGCAAGGGAAGACGAAACCAGTTGCGAATTTTATATATTATTTATTATTTTTATTGTATTCAAAATTCCTTTTTGTATATAAAAGGAAAATGTTGTTATTGTGATTGTCAAACAAATGTCTTAGAATTGAACAGACGTCATAAAATCATCTCATTCAAGTGATTTTTCCATTTAGATCTAATATTTATGGCCTTACATTCTAACGTGTGATGCCATTCACGAGACCGGTGACTATGCTGGAAATTGAACTCACGACCCTAAAATGGAAGCAAATATTCCACCAATGGAGTTTTTCCATTATTTTGGGACACTAGGTATATAAGCGTCCATTTTTCAATAATACTACGAAGACTTTTTGAATACTTCCATGTCATTTGTGAAAAAAAAACTAGCATTTCGAAGACTTTTTCATCATGACTACCGTGTTTGTGTTGAGAATTTGTTGAAGTATGTTATTGATCATCTTACTTGATTAACTTGTTATTGATCCTTGGAATTATTTATTTGCAAACCAGAGTTTCCAAGTGGTCATTCGCTGATATCGATTTCATTACGACGTTTATTTAATTTCAGGGTGAACAAATTTTTCTTCCAGCGAGTTTAGCTGTGAGTGGGATCTTGATCGGAGCACACCTGTTCTACCCTGGACAACAATATCTTGATGAGGTACTGGAAAATTTTGAAGAGAGAGAGAGGGATATCCTTTATATAGCTAATAACCAAAAGCTAGTACGAACTAAAATTTATCCTAAAGCCGAGTTTACAAAAAAAAATTAACAAATATAATTTGAAACAAAAAGACCACTTAAAAAACATTTTAGGTTCTTAAAAATATTAAGCGCATTTCGAAAGAATTGATGGATATCTATATTTCCAATCGTTCAATATTGGCCAATAAAATTATTCCAACAAGAGAAACAATTAGAAGTTCAACTGTAATTGATCTTTTTCTAATTAATTCAAAAAGACGTATAAATGTATTTATCACTAATACTTCACTATGCGACCACAAAATGTATATCACATGTTTTAATACACAACCTACTACAAACAGATTATTTTTCAGTAAAAAAATTTGATCTCGAAAGATTAAAAAAAAGAATTAATTAATTTGAATCATACAATTCAATTTTATAATAATCCCAATGAAGCATATATGAAATTATTGGAATGTTTCGACTCTTGTTCATTCATAAAAAAATATAAGTCTAAAAAAGAATCTAAGCCATGGTTTGATGATCACCTAGCAAACTTGATAAAAGAACGTGACAAATACTTTTACAAGAAAAAAGAGGTCCAGTCATATGGGGTTACTTAGACCAGAGGTCTAACTTGGGACAATTCACCCCAATATCTTAAATAATTTATCGTGGCAACACTGACAACGCTAACACTTGATTTCCCGCGTGAACTAGGTCTCATGCTTGTCCTCAAACATCTAGTGTGTAGTGTGTTAAATGTTTTGCCACGTAAGTTTTTTTTTGATTCCCTTAATTTTATAGAATTTTAACACAAAAAATGTGCATCTGAAATCTTTGTCTGCCCAGCTTGAACACTTTGGTTTAGAGAACAAGACTCATTATACATCCTAACCTCAATGCATCATAATAACACTAGACTAGGTGGAATCGCAGTGTTGCCTTATTTATTAATTTTTTGGTAAACATATAAATCAAAAGTCACCTCACAGTGTAACATAGGACACGTCCCAAGTTACCCCATTTGTTTTTTTTCTATTACAGAAAATCCCAAGGCAATATAAACGGAAGATCGGTTGCAGAAAGTATAGGGATCTTACAGATGAGCAGTTGCAGAAAGCGATAGCTCAAGTTAAAAGAGGTCAATCGATACGAAAGGTTGCAGAGCAATATCAAATTCCAAATTCTACACTCAGTCGACATTTGCGTGGAAACGTCCAAATATGGCAGACCTTGCGTCTTTACAAGTGAGCATGAAAATGCGATTGTAGATTGTATTGTCCTCTGTGGCGAAGGGGGATTTCCCTTAGGGAGCTACGATATACGGCTAATAGTAAAATCATTCCTCGATAGACGTGGTATGACTGAAAAAAGATTCAATAATAACTTACCAGGTCCAGATTGGTATCGTTCCTTCTTCAGCAGACATCATGATAGACTTACCCAACGCTTAAGTCAGAATATAAAACGGGCAAGAGCAGGTGTTGACCGTGATATTATCAATAATTACTTTGAAGAACTTGCTACCACCATTGAAGGTATTAATCCTGAACTGATAATAAATTATGATGAGACTAACATGACTGACGATCCGAAGAGAACAAATGTCATTGTCCGCAGAGGCTGTCGTCACTCGCACAGAATTGTTGACTCTACAAAGAGTAGTACATCTGTAATGTTTTCAACTACTGCATCAGGGCATTTGCTGCCGCCATATATAGTTTATAGATCCGAACACCTATACACTACTTGGACCGAAGGGGGACCAAAACGGACGGCTTACAATAGATCAAAGAATGGATGGTTCAATATGGAGTTATTTGAAGACTGGTTTGAAGTTATCGTATTGCCCTATTTCCGACAGTTTGATAATGATCAACCGAAAATTATGATTGGTGACAATTTGGCAAGCCACGTTTCACCAACAGTGATAGAAAAGTGCCAAGAATACAATATTAGATTTGTTTTGCTGCCATCTAATAGTACAGGGATATGCCAACCACTGGATGTTGCGTATTTCAAGCCACTGAAAAGTAAATGGAGCAAAGTTCTGTCAGACTGGAAAACCAAAAACAGAGGGACTCTTCCCAAAGATATATTTCCACGACTCCTAAACAGATGTTTAACGGAAATGGGTGATGAGAATACAAAAAAAAATGTCTTAGCAGGTTTCAAAGCTTCTGGAATCTATCCATTAGATAAAGAGCAGGTATTGAAGAGATTGCCCACTTCACTTAATATTATCGAACCGAAAAGAACAGGAGAGACGACGGAATTAGTTGAAAGTTTCCAATTATTTTTAGAACGAACGCGAACTGCTGAGACAGTGCCATTGAAAAAAAGGAAAAAAAAAATAGATTTGCCCCCAGGAAAGAGTGTAGTTGAGGGAATGCCTAAACCAGAAGAAGAACCAGGGCCAAGTAAACAGATTAAGAAGAAAACAAAGAAGCAAGGCATATCTGAATTGAATATAGAGAAGAAGAAAAAGAAAAGGAAAACAACGATTGTAACATGGGACGAAGATACTTATTCTGAAAATTACTCACTCCGAGATTCTAGAGAGTCTGAACTTAATTTTTCAGATTTTGAACGAGACTTTGACCAGTTTAAATATAATATTGAAACTGATCCTACAGACGAGGTGAATATTATGGAACATAGAAATAATAAGACTGATATAGAACCTACAAATAATGAGACTGATGTAGAACCATGCAATAATGAGACTGGTGGTGCAGTGTCAAACACGTTCACAAATGCTATTAGCTTAGAAAATATAGAAATTGACCAGTTTGCATTGGTCGAATATATTTATAACCAGAACACCAAAAAAGAGTCAAAAAAAAATTTGTTTGAAAAATTATCTCCATTACGCCTTCTGACAAAGTCACATTGAGATTCTTACGTGAATCCACGAGTTTTCCAAATATTTTCACTTTTCCTCCAGTTAATGACGAAGACGAAGTTGAACTATGTCGAATTATGAAAATTTTGCAACCAAAGAGCATTGTCCGAGGCCGGCATATTTTTATATGAATAGATGAGTTTATATCGAAGTTCATACTGTTACATGTAAAGAACCATTGTTAATTTTGAGTTTTTTTTTTCGAATAAAATTTGTTTTTGTTGAAATTCTCCCTCAGGTATTTTTTAAAAAGTTTGAAAAGTGTCCTATGATGCCCTAGCCATGTTTAAAATATATAACGGTAATAAAAGCGATGGGTTTCATGTTACCCCATCTTGCGGGTAACATGGAACGCCGAAAAAAAAAAATAAAAAAAAATGTTTTTTTTTTATTCGGTGTAATACCATGACAAATGTGTAGTACGAATAGGTACTCGAGTTTTGAAATCAATACATCATTGAAGGGACGTATCGTGTGACACAGGCAATTTGAAGAACTTGAAAATTGTCCCAAGTAGCCCCGTTTGACGGTCCCCTCTCAGGTTACTTTTTTACAAAATATTCTTATTTCAATAAACTTGTTAAAAAAACAAATAGGGAAAAGATATTTGAGTATTATCGAGAACAATTCACCAATTCCACTCCCAAAGTGGTATGGAATGGTATAAATTCCTTACTGCATAATACATCTAATCATAATAAACATAAATATATCAAAAGTTTGGATGCAAATAATTTCAAAATTGAAGATCCGATATAAATTTGTGAGGTATTCAATTTCCACTTTGTTAATATTGGAAATAAATTATCATCTGCTATTTCTAAAACGTTTGAACCACTCAATGAAAAATCAAGTATTTCATCCATGTTCCTAAAACCCATCAACATTTCAATTTCAACATTTCAAAAATGGCTTATGGATAATGATAAAATAATTGTAATAATTGTTAAAGCAGTCAAATACGAAATATCACCAATTTTATTCTTTATCATCTCAAAATCATTCGAAAAAGGTATAGTACCAAATTATTCCAATAATTATAGGCCAATTTCTGTTCTTCCAATTTTTTCGAAAGTTTTAGAAAGACTCATGCATGTAAGGCTTTTTGAATATCTTGAAAAAAATAATGTATTATACGAAGGGTCAATATGGTTTTCGCAAATCCAGGGACACAGAGGTTGCAACGATGGAAGTTATAACAGAAATTCAAATTCAAATTGACAATAATAAAAAATGTAATATGTTATCTTTGGACTTGTATAAAGCTTTTGATACTGTTAATCATGAAATTCTTTTTAAAAAATTATTCAACATTGGGATCAGAGGAAATCTTTTCAATTGGTTCAAAAATTATTTGTGCAATAGAAAACAATTTGTTCAAATCAGAAATCATCAGAGTTCTTTAAAAAGTATAACCTGTGGAGTACCACAAGGCTCCATTCTTGGTCCTGTTCTATTTTTAATATATATATATATATATATATATATATATATATATATATATATATATATATATATATATATATATATATATATATAAACATTCTGTCGACATTGAAATTAGAAGGAACAATTAAATTATTTGCTGATGACACTACAGTAATATACTTCTCAGATGATTATAAAAAAATTCAAAACTCTATTGACCATTAATTTCAATAAATCTTCCTACATGAACATAACTAAAAGAACAATTGACAATTCCACCAGTTCTATTCATTATGAAAAAAATGTCATAAATTATACTGACTCTACAAAATTTTTAGGACTTTATATCGATGAAAAATTACCATGGAATAAGCATATAGAAAAAGTCCGGAAGAAAATATCACCTCTTATAGGTATTCTCTACAGAATAAGAAACTATATACCACTAAAATTTTTGAAAAACGTTTATTATAGTTTAATTTATTCACACTTTCAATATCTAATTTCTGTATGGGGAACAGCAAATAGCTACATTTTAAAGCCATTAAAATCGTTACAAAATAAATCAATTAAATGTATATATAAATTACCACATCTGGAACCAACAATCAATTTGTATAAACCTCATGAATTTAAATTCTCTTTATAAACTCAAAATATGTTGATTCATTCATTCTGTCAAAAATAAAATAAATAAAACATCTAATATAAGTTTTATTGAAATGGACAATATTCATAATTAAGCAACTAGACAAACAAATCATTTATCCATTAATAATGTTAAACCTGAAATTGGAAAGAAATGTATTCATCATAATGGAATAATCATTTACAATTCAATTCCTAATTACTTAAAAAAATCAAATCCATAATGAAATTCAAAATCGAATTAAAATGTACACTTAGTTCAACTGAATAACAAATTTTTAAAATTAAAATATAATATGTATATATCTGTGCATGAGTCAAAATAGAGTATTTTGTGCTGTATATATGTATATATATATATATAGAATTGAAAAAAAGGATAGTCGCTGACTAGTTAAGAGTAAAACTGTTTGTAGGGCCTGCAGCGATGTAAAAGGAAACTCTTTTAAGTTTTTTCCAAGCTTTCGGAATCTTTTATTCCATCATCAGGGAGACTACAATTGGAAATGTCATATAAGATTGTAAATTCAAAATTATAGGTACTCACATCTTATTTGAGGATGCTTACATATATGTTCATAAAAGTTATTTATAAGAACCATTTATGTTTACAAGATTAAGTTTCTGCTAAATAAACATATT
Source organism: Chrysolina oricalcia (assembly GCA_944452925.2). Lineage (NCBI taxonomy): Eukaryota > Metazoa > Arthropoda > Insecta > Coleoptera > Chrysomelidae > Chrysolina > Chrysolina oricalcia. Next base: position 27,156,062 of record OX101811.2, on the reverse strand, counting down.
AGTGATGCAGAATTTTCAGTTCTTTTTTAAAAAATACAAAACTTAGAAAACTGGACGAAATGACAAATTAGTTGTACATTGTTTATTTTCAAATGTGACAGTTATTAATTTGACAAGTGACATTATTTTGTTCTGACAAATAAACTTTAGTGTAGGTTAGAATTTCTGCGTTCGATTACTCTAATATCATGGTGTTTTATGTCAAGAGAAAGTAAAAAAGAATAAATTTCACTCAAATGGCTTATATCTGTTCGTTTATTAAAATGTATTTTTTAAAAAAGAACTGAAAATTCTGCATCACTGATATGTTTATTTAGCAGAAACTTAATCTTGTAAACATAAATGGTTCTTATAAATAACTTTTATGAACATATATGTAAGCATCCTCAAAAAAGATGTGAGTACTTATAATTTTGAATTTACAATCTTATATGACATTTCCAATTGTAGTCTCCCTGATGATGGAATAAAAGATTCCGAAAGCTTGGAAAAAACTTAAAAGAGTTTCCTTTTACATCGCTGCAGGCCCTACAAACAGTTTTACTATTAACTAGTCAGCGACTATCCTTTTTTTCAATTTATAGACATGGGGTTTTACGAATTTATAAGAACTACATTTGGAACAAGAACCGTCAAGAAATTCACAATTTTTATCATTGGGACCAAAATTTAGTATTGAACCAGTAATAAAAAAAGACATTCCTATAAAAAACATTTTAGCAGATTTAGATCATATCACTTCCTCTATTAGTGATACCAATGAAAGAAATATCACTATAGCTAGAGCTACTAATGTCATTACCAATTGTGTACTTAATAATGATCCCAAAAAAAATGATTTTTTTCGAAAGCTTTACAACAAATCAAAAAAGTTTTTGAAAGATAATCCAGATTTGATTCTTATTCAGTCAGATAAAGGTAATGTTACTGTTGTTATGGAAAAACAACAATATCTAGATTTATCTAATGATATCATCAATAATAGTACATCCTATGTAGGGCTGAATAATGATCCAACATCAAAAATACAGAGAAAATATAATAATTTGATAAAATCTCTTAAAATAAAAAACCAAATAGATGACAATGTTAAAAAAAGCTTACTAGTTATGATGGCATTTCTCCAAAATTTTACCCTTTACCAAAAATTCACAAACCAAATTTATCAGTGAGACCGATAATAGCTTGCATAGGTTTTCCAACAGAACAAATTGCTTCTTTTTTAACTAATATTTTGACTAATGCTTATGATTCAGATAACATTTACTCAATCAAAGATTTCTTTGAATTCTCAGAAAAATTCAATAAAATCAAATTACCTGATAACTATGTTCTGGCCAGTTTGGATGTTGTCTCTCTTTTCAGTAATGTTTATCTTGATACTTGCCTTAGAGCGATAGATAAAAATTGGGATCGTATCAGCAGTCATTGCACTATTGAAAAGATTGTTTTTCCAACTTAACATTTCTTTTCGAAAATAACTATTTTTCATTTAATGGAAAATATTACAGACAAACTTTTGGAACTCCAATGGGATCTTCAATCTCACCAATTCTTGCAGCTTATGTTATGGATGAATTGCTGGACACAGTGTTACCAGTTCTCTCTTTTAACTTATTTTTCATCAAAAAATATGTGAATGATATAATTTTAGCATTACCTAAAAATGGTATAACTGAAATTTTGGATACTTTCAATAGTTATGACCCATACATACAATTCACAATCGAAACAGAAGATTCAGCTCTCTCAGTACTTTTCCTTGATACAAAACTTATACGATCGATTGATAACACAATATTAATTGATTGGTATAGAAAACCATGCAGTTCAGGAAGGTATTTGAATTTCTTTTCTTATCACAAATTTTCGATGAAAGTGAATTTGTTGAAACAAATGAAAGACAGAGTACTCAAAATTTCTGATATATCTTTTCACAATAAAAATTTGAAAATACTTCAAGAACTTTTCATACAAAATTCTTATACACCATTTTTAGTTAATAACATCTTGTTCAGCTCATTTTTAACAGAAGTTGACAATAGTGTAAGACAAAATATGAATTCTCATAATGAACAACCAGTTGCAGATTTGAATCAAAATTCAATTTTCTATGCTTCATTACCTTACATCAAGGAAATAACACCCAAACTAACCAGAATTTTACAACCATTTGATAATATCAAAATTGCAAATAGAACAGTTACATCAATAAGACAAGTATATTCAAAAGTAAAGGACAAAAATGATATTTTCTCTCTTTCAAATGTTGTTTATAGTATCCCTTGTCTTGATTGTGAAAAAAATTACATTGGCCAAACTAAAAGATTACTAAATTATAGAATCACTTCTCATAAAAGTGATAGTAGACTACATCCTGAAAGATGTGCTTTAGCAAAACATGTCAATGACCTTGACCACCGAATGAACTACTCTTCAACAAAAGTTCTTGCAAGAGAATCACATCTTTCAAAAAGATCTTTCTTAGAAATGGCCTTTATCTCTCAAGAGAATAACTCCATCAATAAACGAACAGATATAAGCCATTTGAGTGAAATTTATTTTTTTCTACTTTTTCTTGACATAAAACACCATGAAATTAGAGTAACCGAACGCAGAAATTCTAACCTACACTAAAGTTTATTTGTCAGAACAAAATAATGTCACTTGTCAAATTAATAACTGTCACATTTGAAAATAAACAAATGAAGTAGTCTCTATGTACAACTAATTTGCCATTTCGTCCAGTTTTCTAAGTTTTGTATTTTTTAAAAAAGAACTGAAAATTCTGCATCACTGATATGTTTATTTAGCAGAAACTTAATCTTGTAAACATAAATGGTTCTTATAAATAACTTTTATGAACATATATGTAAGCATCCTCAAATAAGATGTGAGTACTTATAATTCTGAATTTACAATCTTATATGACATTTCCAATTGTAGTCTCCCTGATGATGGAATAAAATATTCCGAAAGCTTGGAAAAAACTTAAAAGAGTTTCCTTTTACATCGCTGCAGGCCCTACAGTTTTACTCTTGTATATATATATATATATATATATATATATATATATATATATATATATATATATATATATATAATTCAATATCTGTCGAGGTATTAGCCAGAGAAGTAGTTGTTTTCTGTCGGACATATGCCATACAATCTATACAAAGGTATAGTGAGTTCCTAAAGGATTGTTTTCGACTGTTTTACAGTCACTGGAACATTTATTGCTCCTTGAAACAAGTATTCAGCATATACCATTTCGCATCCGAAATGTCCTTCTGGAGCGCTCTCTAATCTGTTGCCGTGGTGGATCCTGTAAGCGATTGCAGTGTTCATCCCGGCGAACGATGACGGGCACCGGGCCCCCGCGTGTATACAACCGTGATAACCTGGACTGCACTGATGAGGGACTTCATCCCGAAACCGGTCTGCAGTTGGTTCCTTGTTTGGATCAGGCGGTGTCCTGCTGTCTGTCTCTGAGAGCTCTTGCAAAGTTGTTCCTTCAAAGTAAGGATCTTTGCACATATGTCTGACAGATATAATTCAATATCTGTCGAGGTATTAGCCAGAGAAGTAGTTGTTTTCTGTCGGACATATGCCATACAATCTATACAAAGGTATAGTGAGTTCCTAAAGGATTGTTTTCGACTGTTTTACAGTCACTGGAACATTTATTGCTCCTTGAAACAAGTATTCAGCATATATATATATATATATATATATATATATATATATATATACTATATGGTTGAAACTTTTCATATTTCCCTAACTTTAGCTACTGATGAAATTGTTTAATTGTGATTATGGAAATTTGTTAGTTTTTTTTTTCTTATCTGTATATTTGTATTACTGGATTATAGTCCCTAGTCATAAACATGTAATGTTTCTTGGGACAATAAAGTTATTATTATTATAATTTCTTTGATGAAATGGATATTTGTAAACAATACAAAATGGCTCATTCCCACAATTATTTTATAAACCTGTTGTAGAAGTCCATTGTATATCAAAGTGGAGTGGAGTGGTGTGGATTTACGATGCAGAAAAACTCAAAGTCATCTCCACAATTTCAATCTCAACCTTAACCTTAAAATTTTGGAGATGATTTTGAGTTTTTGTGCATCTTAAATTATTTTATAGTCTAGTAAGTTAGGCTCAAAAATGAGGAATCGGAATGAAAAATTAAATTTCTTCAAAATTTGTTGAATTGTACTTTCCAACACGCTGAATCGACCTGTAAAAGCGTTTTTTCGAAAAACGACATTTTCCCGGAGAAAAGCTGTACTATAGTTCATTTACGCACAACTTGTGACGTCACAAGTTGCCATTCATAAAAATTCATATTTTTTTTCGCGGGAAATTCAAGTTGGTTGCACTGGTCGTGCAGAACTTCATGTCAATTGCAAAGTTTTACTGCTGTCAAAAGTGTCAAAGAGGAAATGCTTTTTCAACGGGAATTGATTAACTTAAAATTAATTGGTTTATTTCATATTTTCATAATAGTTTTTGTGTGTGATAGTGAATATTGTGAAACAAATCAATTCATCAGTTCTCAGTGTCTTTATGATGATTGAAGTAATAGATGACAAATTCGCACAAGATCAATCGGATACTTCCAAAATAGACTTGTACTTCAAAAACACTCTGGACTATTATTAAGGACACAAAAAAATACTCATCAGGTAAGTTTCTCTATATATCTGTTGTTTAATATCAAATTCAGCTTAGCTGAGCATTATATAAATAATAAATAATCCAATGCCAATTTATCTATAAATCCCGCCTCAAGATTTAGGCACTAGGTACGTATGACAGAAAGATGATTTCAACTTATTGATAGAGAAATACCTAGCTGTTTATTAAAAGTAAAATATTTAGCTTCAATGGCATTGTTTTACGTACGTCCTAAATAGGTATGAATACGTAGAGTTCAGACTTTGCAAATAAAAATGATAGAGAATGATATTTCAATAACTTTTGTAACTACTAAAACAAGTTAGGATTTCTCTTCCAATGCATACCCCCAATCCCTCGTATCAAACAATAATATGCAACATCCAGAATCTAAAATATTTTTTTGCATTGAAGATTTACCCGCTTCAAATTTGAAATTAAAATATGTCTTCCGATTTCCGACATGAGTGGCGCCGGTGGCCTCGGTGCACTAGAAGAGAAGTCTAGAAATGACAAAATGGCGTATTGTTATTGTTATTGATGTGTTTGAGGCTGTGATCAAGCACAACGTTTTTATTTAAAGTCCTAATTTTCGAATAGACATTTTTGATGTTGTGAAAGTACAATACAAGTGGTTGAGGATATGCAGATTGTGAAAGTCAATCACCAGATACCTATTTTTTGTGAGTGGACGTTTCTAGAGATGAGAGCCGAATGTGATTAAATTCGTGTTCGCCTTGTTCAAGATATCAAACCATGTAAGTAGAATCAAAAGGCGTTTTTCACCAGTTTCCAATATAAGCGGGGAATAACAAATATTATTCCCATTCCTAACAGTTAGAGGCACCTGTTGAATAACTCAATTTCAACAATCCATAACCTAAAACACCTGTGTTAATATTAGAACTTTTTCAAATTTGTTGTTCTCTGAGGCATTTTGAAATTAGTTATCACAAAAGGCAAATCAAAAATGCTTTTTAAACGTCCTAGCATTTCAAAATATTTGAGTTTCCTACCATTTTTCTCACTAAAAAATTTAATTAAAATTCAGAAATAGGTAGGTATTGTGCGAACCAAGAATTGTTGGAAAGGATTGGACTAATTTATATGTTTTGAATTGCAAGCTTTGTGGAATACATGCCAAGATAATAAGTTCCTAAGCTTTGTCCTTCTTGAAATAACTAGTCCTAGAAAAGAAATGTTCAACAAGTCTCCAGGCCATAAGAAAATGAAAGAGTCTCAACTTCTCTGCAGTGTTCTAGGAAAGTAAGCGTGATTGTGAGTGAGGTATTACCGGTGAGATACTTTGCTATTTTCTCAATGGCATTCAATCTAGCACAGGAGCTGAACTCTAAATATGTGAATACCTACCTATATCAAATCGGATTTGTAGCATATAGATTAAAAATCTATATCTCTTGGCACAAAACAGAAAACAGTTTCTAAGTGGCTCTTTTGACAATGTACTCTTGGTGGTTAGTTTTTAGAGTATTGTTGATAGTAATACTGAGCATCAAAACTTTAATGTTACTGGGACAGACATAACTGGGTACTCTCAAATCAGCTTTTTTTTAAATTTAGTTTCTCTAGGTGAATTTTCAGAAAAGTTAATTCCAAACTTTGATCTTTTGTGCGTTACAATCCCTCATTCTTAATAATCAAATTACGCTCATAATTATGTGAAAAAGAATATTTTTTTTTGCAGATAATATGGAATATTCTTGGTGGTAACTGGTCAGAAAAATATGGATATTGCTTTCAATTTATTTTGTAGGAAAATCGTTTGTTTCTATTGAATACCCTAAATAAAAAACCTATGAAATTCCTATAAAATTCTGTACCTAAGCCATCAAACACAAACAGATTCACTCAGAAATATCACACAAACCAATTTTACCAAATTAATTCAAATGTCTATATCTTTCTATCAGTTCAAATGATATATGTGGGCGAGTGTGCTACAAATTTCCTTTCATCTCTTGATTCAAACATCATTTAATTTATTTTCCAGCTCAAGGCAGAAAACTTATGAAGACGTATATTCTATGGGATATCAAAGAAACGTGATGGGGGTTGTTGGTCCAGCCACATATAAAATATTCATCCAGAACAGAGAAATATTACGTAAGTATAAAATTCTGGTTTTTTCTCCTTTTTGGTGGAAAATGATTTTTTGAGTTCCTATTTCCTATAATGGTTAATAGAGGATGATGAATCTCATTGCATAACAACTCAAATAACCTATTGCAAAAATGAACTGAATATTATTTTAATTTCGACTTGTAAGCCACAAAGATTTTTCTGTTATGGACCGTGGTGGTCAGCTGGTAGAGCCGTTTGCCTCTCCAGCGTAGATAGATAGATGGATATGTAGCTTTATTCAAAAAATTGTACTTATACATATGTTACAATGCACAAATTCAATTGGGTGAACCGGCGTCAAAAATTATATGTTCAGTGATCAAAGCACTAACATTTTAGAAATACTTAATATATACTAACACTATTTCAAGTGGACACTTTAAAAATTGTAAATAGACACTTTAGTAATTGAAAACTTATTAAGTAAAGTAAATTAAGTAAAAATTACATAAAAGAGAAAGTTTGTTTGACAATGTCTCAAAATGAGTGGGAATCAAGAAATTCGTCTACAGTGTATGGTTCTATGTTAATCAATAACTTTTGTACTGATTGTTTGAATTTTTTGAGGCAGTGCTCAATTTTCAATTCTGTCGTTAGTCTATTATAAAATTTTATAGCTGAATATAATGTGTTTTTTTCTGTCAAACTTAATCTATGGGCTGGTATATTTAAATTCACTGTTCTTGTCCCATAACCATGCTGTGACTCAAACATTTCGAATTTTTCTCGGTTTTTGAACAGAAATATCAGACACTCCATTATATAAATACCTGGTACAGTTAATATATTAATTTCTCTAAATTTTCCTCTGCATGACTGTCTATAACTGTTTCCCAACAAAATTCGGAGCGCTCTCTTCTGTACAATGAAAGCACGTTGTGCTTCACTGCTCCCTCCCCAGAAAATGACGCCGAAACGCAATAACGAGTGGAAATTCGAAATTCGAAAAGCGTAGGATCGTGGGTTCGAATCCCATGGTCACCCGTCTTGTGCATGGATAAGGGTTGCATGTAGGGATGCAACAGGTTAACGGAAATAACAATAACATCTCTTCAAACTGATTATGGTTTATTCCATAATCTCCAATTGCCAGTGTTTTTCAGGTGAATTCTTTTTCAAAATACTTCCAGATAAGTTTCGTGAAAATCACAATTTGAACTTTTCAATCAATTCACCTTACAGTATCTACAATATTATTTTTGATTTAGTTCAATATTTTAATTATTTATTTTTAATTCCAGTATAATGCGCTGAAAGATTTTGTAGAAAACTTAGTAGGGCAAAACATTTTTAATTCAGATATATTTTCAATTTGTTTCAGAGACATGCCTTTCTCTCTTTGAGTTAAAACTTTTAGTGATTTGTAACTATTATCATGTGTTTTATAGAATTCATGAAATTAGCACAGATTAGAGCTTAATGTGTGAAATTAGTATAAACTACTATAAACTAATATGAAAATACGATATGATCATATATACGCTGAACATTTTTCACACTTTCATATTTGAATTACCTACGAGTTTTCAAATGATTGTTCTGTTCTGAGGTTCACAAGATTCAATTCAATTCTTTCAATTCTCTATTCAAAAATAACAAATGTGATACATTCATGTGTTAACAAGTTTGCCAGTACATTTTTACAGTTATGCACCTAGGTGAATTAACACCTGTGTGTGCAATAATACAAAATAATCTTGTAGTAGTAAGTGCTTGTATTTAGTTATTACTTCAATTTCATTTGGTACGATGTTATAAATTTTTGGTGCAATAGTTCGTACAAACTTTTGGTTTCCATCATATTTTCTAAATGGTATTACGATATGTTTGTTTGTGTACTGTCTAGTTTGGTAGCAATGGTTCACAAAATGTTTATTTGTAGATTTAAAACAGAAGATGCAGTTACTAAGATAGTATAGACATCGGACATTCAGAATCGATTCATTATAGAAACTACTTGTAGAATATAGTCTATTTTTGAACAATATTATTCTTAGTATGTAGTTTTGTACTACATTTAGTTGAGTTACTGCATTGTCATAGAGCCACCCCCCATACTATGATTCCATAATTTAGGAGTGATTCGACTAGGGACTTGTAGATTTGCAAAAGAAGTTTTTTTGTTAAAATTTTGCATATTATATAAAATTTATGAATCAATATTCTAATTTTGTCAGTTAAGTCTTTAATATGAGTTGTCCATTCTAGAGTGATACCTAGATATTTTATGGAATTAGTTTATTTTATTATGAGATCATTCATTATGATAGAATTAAATTGTGATTTCTTTGAATCTGTCATTGAAAAGGCAATAAATGTTCTATTAGAATTTAAAGTTAGTTTATTTCTGTCGAGCCAACATTTTACCAAATCTAATCCATGAGACACCTTATTTTTAACATTTTCTCAGGTTTCTTCTATAAAAAGTAGGACTGTGTCATCTGCATAAGAGATAGAGATGCCACTTATGTTTAGGTTAGAGTTGATGTAAGTGATGAAAAGAAGTGGACCAAGCACTGTTCCCTGAGCGATACATATCTTAGTTTCAAGGGGGATATTAACATAATTCACATATGACACTAATAGTGTGCTTACTCATGAAATGAAGTGATACAAAAAATGCAGTGTTGCTCTTAATTTGACCTTTTTTGTTAACCATCTGAGCCCTTACAAGCAACTAAAAAAAATATACTCATTTAATTTATGTTCATTGGAAACTCATATGACATCTTGTGCAAACGGGGGACATTCAGAACCTACTGCTTTTTTGAGAGTAGATTCCGAACCACTCTTAGCTTGGTGGCAGATGCTGTTTTGATCCTAGGTCGTCTAGGTGAAAGGGCATCACTGTAGCGCGATGGCTACTTAGCTTATAGTATCTTGGAAAGACAAGACCTAGGAAAGACGGGGACCTGTTTTTCAACTTGTGATCCCAGACAAAGTTGAGAACCAATTGATTTTTTTTAGATGTACATTAGTCACCCATTTAAGAGAGTCAGATTGTAGGGGGGTCGTACAGGCTGTGCAGCCTCACAAGCACTTCGACCTATAAGAGAGTCAGCTTTGCTCAACATTTAACATATAACTTTTCAGGTGGCTTCACAGTCATCTAGCTACTTTTATCAAGAATAGAATAGCACTTTATTCACTTATGAGGAGTATACATATATACAAAATTGATTGCACAGCGTACCCTATCAGTTCAGTTAGTCAAAACAATATTAATATTCTAATTAATCCAAGCACAATAAATTGTTAAATTGTTAAAATTGTTATTTCCGTCAACCGATTGCACCCCTACGCGCAACCTCGAAGAAGAATCCATATTTCTCATTTGAGTATAAGAAAATAGAATTTCCAGGTTTTATAAAATATTTATTACCCCTTCATTTATATTTATTTCACTATTTATATTTTAATGTCAGAAGGAAATGAAATACGATATCATATTCTGAAAAGTTATCTCATCAGAGATATTTTAATTTTCCTCATTGCTTCATCCTCTTATGGTGGATTTATGCAGCAGTCATAAGTCATAAACTTCAAGTTACAAGGAAGAATATTTGTCAGTGATTGGCTGAACCGTTTATTTCAACCAATCATTGACGAACATTCATATGACTTAAAACTGCTGCATAAATCCACCATAAAACAGAAAATGCAACCGAAGAAATCTCAGTATCATTTGGTATATGAGGGAGATGAATAAGTGCACCAAGAGTAAAGTAGGAGCATTAGTTTTCATTAGGAAAAAAAATATTTCAAAAACGTTTTTACAATCAGAACATAATTTAAAATAAATAAAAAGATTTGAGGTTTTTTAGACAAATAAAAACTGGCAATCCAAAGTCGTCAAGATAACATTGCTAATGATTACTAATCCATCACGCTGCAGAAAAAAAACAGGCCCTCTTGGGTCTTTATTTAATAAATTATGGACAAATTAAATTTGCAGCAGAAAAGTTGCTGAATTTTTGTAAATTATGACTTTATCTAGACCAGTTCGGCAACATTTGTTTGTCATAAAAAAGAGTTTGCATAATTGAAAAAGTGATTCTGTTTTTTTTTTGGATCTAGCTGTAAAATTTGAGTTCTAAATAAGAAATATGCTATTATTGTACTGTTTTTATTAGCTCAACTCCATTTGACACTGACACTCAAATATCTCAATACTTTTATCAATCAACTACTGTCAAATCTCATATTTGAATTGCGATATATCAGGAAAATATAGCCCTACTACAACCCAGACAATTTGAGAGATTCTAGATGTTTTCTTGGAATTCTTCCGAAGTCTATCTAATATAATTATTTCGAAGGAGTAAAAGTTTTGTTTTCCATTGTAGTATAATTTTCTGATTTTTATTTTATTGAATATTGTGTATATTGTATGTATTTTACATTAAGATTATTGAAATGTTTTGATTTTTGTATGTATGTAATATATTCAACATTTGCGTTTATATTGATATTGCACCTTGAAATGACTTTGTCAACAAGTTATTTTCTCAGACCGTAAGTACATTTTGAATTGAGTAATCTCCACACAATTTATAATTGCTATAAAAGACTGTAACCACAAATATGATCTTAGGTAAATATTGATTTTAATTTGTACTGTAAATGTAGTCAGTGGCCTAGTGCCTTTCTGTAGAATTTTGTAATAAATACATAGGTATACATAATACATAGACCACATAGGTGGGCTCTTTGAAGTGGATGATTGGTTTTCAATTATTGTTTCCTGGATTTCAAAGTACACAGAGAAACCTTGATCTTTTTTTTTACATAAAGACCTGTTTTTTTAATGGAGAGTAAAATGTGCTCGTATTGCTTTCGATAAATGTTTCTTTATTTCAACTCTCTGTCCATTCAGAAAACTGGGTTTTATGGAACTGTTTACAAATTATTCATTGGTCTAGCAACCTTGTGATGCAGAGTATAAATTTGTAATCTCTGTGATGTTAAACACTGGACAAACTCAAAATAAAAGCTAGCATTGTATAAAAAATCAAAATGCATGGAAACTTTCAACAGGTTGGTAGTGGAACTTGAACGTTATGTCTAAATGTTGAATAATATTCACTTAGACATTTGACTCGTACTTTATAAAAAATGTACTCTAGTGTTTATATTCAATTTATTGTTGTAAGATGATTTCTATTTGTGAACCATTTTTTTACAAGATAAATCAGATTTATTCATGTTGGGGTTTTTATTTGGAATGATTGAATGGAGGTATTCATTGATCTCAATAAGTACTTATATTTACTTCAGAGTTGAGATTAAAACCGCAAAATGTAATGCAAGTGTTTTTGTATTATCGAGATTTGCTTTTGATCCTAAAATGTTAATATTTTAAAAAGTTCAGATTGGTAATGATACTGGTAAATTTCTTGATAGGATTCTTGTCATATTAATTTCCATTTATTCTATTGTTCAAGTGAAAGTAGCATTTTGATAATTTTTTGAAAACATTCAAATCGTGAAAATTTGTCTCTTATTTGTAAACAATTTCATAATTGTCTTTCCCTACAATTCACGAAAATGGGTTGTAGAACCTAAAAAAAATTATTGACTGAGAGTTTTATTTTGTGGAGGAATTCTTTTCTTGATAAATTTCGAAAATGAATAAATGTAAGATTAAGAAAATCTATACAAGTGGAGGCATATCAATTAGTCTTGATAAGTTACAGCATTTATAGGACTTGTTTCGAAGAAATTATACTCTGACTCTGAAGAAATTATTTAGTTTTGTCAATAAATTATCATACTCTGACTTTGCATATCTTATTCTTCATTTGCCCTTCTATTCTATAATAGTTTTTTTTTTTAATTTCCTTTTTTTTCATCTTAAGACAGGAAGCTTAAAATCCTAAAAATAGGATGTTGAAAATCTCTTCTCATGTAATTGCTGTTCATTCAAGCTTCTCACAAAATCAGAATATCCCTCTTAAATTGGAATATATATATATATATATATATATATATATATATATATATATATATATATATATATATATATATATATATATATATATATATATATATATATATATATATATATATATATATATTTTGTCAAAAGATTTGATTATTAAATCATTTCTTAACAATTGACATTCTTTTTAGAAAATAATTATTCTATTCCAATGTAAAATGAAAAATAGTGATTCCAAACATTGAACTTAGTTAAAATTTATCTAAAAAACTTTTAACCTCTGCCTCTTGAAACTACAAACCTCTCAGAAATCTCCCAGCCATGTTTGAAAGCATTTTGAATAAGTAAAATGTACACAAACTCAGAAAAATATTTTTTATTTCAGGTATTATACATTTTCCACTCCCATCTATAATATTTGATTTCTTTCTTACAGTAGATTTGAAGAAAAAAACCCTTTTGTGAAGTGGTGACACTTTTTCATATAATAATAATTTGCCAATCCGTGGAAATTCTCATCAACCTGAAACAGAACATCTATGCATTTTGGGAAATAAAAATTGAAAAATATACAAAATGCTTTGGGAGCTAGATACAATTTTTGAAGAATCTCGAGTATTTCTTGTCAGTTTTAATATTTTAAAAGGAATATAACAAGTTTAATGAGTGAAACATTTATTTAAAATTGAACATTCCATGTTTGTATTTTAATTATATCACTGCTCAAAGATTTTGAAAGGAAATCTGGTACATTTACCTACTAATTGCTATTTATTTGACTGGTGAAACGTTATGAAGAAATTCGAACACACAAATGTCTCAAAACTCGACAAAAGAGAACTATAGCTCCCAATCATATATTTAAACTAATGGCAAATTTGAGATAGAACACAAATAGCCTTGCTTTCCTGTTCTCAGTAATTTTTCTATATTTGTTAGGTAGTGTTAATTTGGAATGCAACTTACATCAGCAACAGTTTCGCACTATTCCAGTTTCCTTTTTTCTATCCTGATCAGAACCTGAACAAATATTCATCATTTCGACTTCTCATAGATTTTACCCAACTTTTGACTGAAATGAAAAATCATTTTATTGAAACAGAAGGTCCAGTAAAATCTATTAGTAAATAAACAATAAAATTGACCAATGTTGGTTGTATTTAGGTACACATGGCAATTCATTGTCCCAATAAAACTGGTGTTGGTTTTTCTCAGAAATAAATACCAACATAATGATATGTGAAATGACCAGAACTATGCAATATCTTATCAAATACAATAATACATTCTGAAATATTGTTTGAATTGTACTGGGGTTTCATGAACTAATGATAAGCTTCCTTTTTGTTTGTTTTTTGTGCATCCAGGGTTTATCCACCATCTCCCAGATTTTATTCTCTTGAGTTTTGCAATGCATATTAATGTGAATGTGACTCAGTGTAAATTATTGACTATTCTTCGTGAAATAATAATTTACCCTCTGTGAATCGGTAAGTAATAGTCTCAAAAATCTAAATTTATGTTTTGTATTAAATTATACAATGAATATATAGTTATCTTAACACTCATAACAGCCGAAAATTACAGAAACTGTTTAAGGTCACAAAATTGATGAAGTTGTCGAACTGTATAATTTCGAACTAAAACAAGAGGTTATGTCCACTACCAGTATAATTTCATTAAATCTTAAAAGCAGTAATGGGCTTGAACATTCCTTAAACTATTCTAAATGGTTTTTATCCTAATTTTCCATTGTACCTAATAAGAAACTATGCTAAGTAAAATATTCTAAGCATTCTGAATGATGTTTTTCAAACTGTTTCTTCCCTCCAATTTTAATCTAATGGCTTTAATATAGTTTCATCTTCATGTTACCTTATAATTATGTAAAGAAAAGCATTTTATTTATGAATCAATTTGCAAAATGATCTATCGGGATGTTAAGTTTAACCTTGCTTTTTTATATGCTGCATTCAAATCAGGGATGACAAAGAAATGTAATAATCCGCTTGACTAACTAGCTACATGAAGTAATATTGTTAATTCAATTGAAATACTTACATGAAATGATCACTGCATATAGATTATGAGTTTTTATTTGAAATGCCCCTGCACGTATTATTTACACACACACAAACTTCTGAATACTTCATGATTTCTCTCGAAATAATCGAAACAATATTCATCTGAACGTTCAACACGGTTTTCAAGTCAAATTCCACGAAATACACATCATTTTCAATTAATAAATAATCCAAACATTTTGAAACTGTCAAAAATCGAAAAACATTCTGTACATGTCAACAATCCATTTATTCAAGGAATTTTGTTGCCAACCTTTAAAAAGTTGGAGTTGGCGTAGCTATATTCACTTTGCCATTTTTAGGAATGAACTGTGTTTCCCGCGCAAAATCAGATTTTATTTTTTTACGGCTCTGATTCAAAAAGATATATAAGTGTTATATATATTCGGAACCAGGGCGTTGAGCTCTATCCACTGTGAAATTATGAATTTTTTTTTTTTTGGATTCCGATTCCTCATTGATAAAAACCTCGCAAATTATACAGGATGTTTCTTAAGTACGTGTAGAAAATTCGGGAGCGTATTACTGACATCAAAATAAGAAGAAATGTTCCTATAAACATATGTCCACAAGTTATTCGTTTCTGAGATACAGAGTGTCAAATTTGAATTCTTATTTTTATTTTTTGTGAATAATTTCAAAATAGTTTTGATATTTGGGTAAAGTTTGGTATCTGGGAATATTAGGTTTTCACAATTGTCACAAAATTTGATTTTGTCATTGAAAAATCATCCCAGAAACCAAACTTTACTCGAATATCACAAATATTTTTGCATTTATTCATAAAAAAACCAATATAATAATTAAACTTTGACACTCTGTATCTTAGAAAAGAATAACTTGCGGACATGTGTTTATGGTAACTTTTTTTCTTATTTGGACGTCAGCAACATGCTCTTGAAGTTTCTACACGTACTTAAGAAACACCCTGTATATTATGCCGATGGGCGCTGTTTATTTTTCATGGGTGAAACCACCCCTAATTGTCAAAACTCATGAAATTACATTTTAAAGCTTGAGATGGGCAAAGTTTAGTTCAGATTAGTTGAAAAATTATTGTTTCATGCTTTGGAATAAAATTTCAAAATATTTCACCCCTTAAAAATCCACTCTTAAGCTAAATGTAAAAAATATTTACCCTTCAAATATGATTAATTCATCACATTGCTTCAATTTAAGAATTCTGTTGTACCAAGTTCATTTTGCAACTCTTCAACCATCAAAATCAACCCCTTTATTGGATTAATTAAAAAAAAAATGTACCTTCAAAAAAATGTCAATATTTATCACAGTGTTTCAATTCAAGAACATTGTTGCGTAAAATATGCACTAACTTGATTTCTTAAATTTTCAATTCTCATGAATCATCCCCTATTGTGGCTTAAAAAAAAGATTTACCAAGAATAAAATTATTTTTTAATCAAAAATGTTACTGCCAATTAAATAATTCTAAGAAATCACTTGAGAATACACTGGCGAGGAATCAATGAGATATACACTCACATACGAAGACAGATGAGCAGATGTTTCTTCAACTTTATTTTGGAATAATTGTGAGTGTGGTATTTCAAACATAGTTCCTTCGTTTGTAATGATAGAAAGTTCATCAAAATTATTTCGTAGGGTTTTTCAAGAGCTACAAGGCTATGTGAATTAAGTTATATCAAATCCCTTAGTTTTGAAATGGGGTGAGTTTAAATGGCTCGAAAAAGGTGGTGCTCGCTCGTAAATAAAGGTTGTAAATGGCATATCTCGCCAAATATTTAGGTATCGTTCGAATTTACATTTATCGTGCAGAGTTCAAACGAAGGCATGACATAAGAATTACCCACGCAGAAGCAGATATGATTCTTGCACAGCAAGCATATATGTTTTTCTGCTCCTTTTGTACTTTTACAACATTGAGAAGATACCTGCAACAATTTTGATAGAATCCCCTGTTCAGGGTCGTACACGAATTGGAATTAGAGCATCTGCTATTGAGCATGAGAAAATAAAATTGGCTGTAAAACTACTGACATGTGTTATGGCATTGGGAAGATTAAAGCTATTAATGTTTTGAAGAGAGGACACTCCTTATCATTGGTTCGAAATCTACATGTTGGTCTGTGTGATATGAAATGGCAAGCACATAAATTAATGAGTGCGTGTTACGCAGCAAATAAATGCAATACAACTTCAGACTTGTGCGGAACTATGTGCAAACGGAGTTGGAAGTGCGACATCACAACTACCGAAACTGTGCTCACTGCCACCAACAAATTCAGCGTTTGAAAAAAAGCATTTGGAAAAACTTGATGGAATGAGACCCACCAGATATGGATCCATTGCTTCACGTCTTCTATAACAATGATAACTCAAGATGCCTGCTGCCTACAACTTTAGCTGCGAATATTGAAGTTGCACCGCCAGAAATTCAGAAATTAATTAAGTGCTCTTGTGAAAACGTATTGACACATGAGAGCAATAGATGTAGTTTCAGGAGTACCAGCCTACCATGCAACATGTTTTGCTTGTACAAAAATACGTGGTGTTCCATTGACGTGATTTGAGGACGGATAAGTGGAACAAGATGAAGACAATGTTTATGAACTGACTGAAGACAATTCCTTCGAAGAGACTGCACTTGCACCATATGGTAAAAAATGCTGATTTCAATCAGACTTGATTCACGAATGTCTTGTGATTTTACCACGAGAGATTACCATATTTGTCATAAATAATAAAAAAGACGAATTCCTAAAAAAAAAATGTTTTGTACAACAAAGTTGCATGAAAAGACCGTTTTCAAACTGAAGTATTTCGAAGCTGCCATATTGGCCGCCATACTAAATTCATCGAGTTGTCCAAGGGTGACAGAATGTCTTCGACCATTTTATTGTAGATCAATATGTCTTTGTGAATATTCAGACTTGATCCAAATTTTAGGATATTGCTTTTGGTAACCGGACTAAAACTTTCCGAAGGATTCTCGAATCATTCCAATATCCAAAATAAGAATAGTGCAGTGACTGACATACAAATCTCATAAACTAATCAGATTGGCATCGATTTAGGCTGATCGAATCCTTTTTCAGGTGGTAAAAACTTATGAAAAAATGTGCCAAACTATCTGGTATACGTGGAATGCCAAAAATAAGAAAATGTATTCAATATACCTTTATAATTCGATGCAGTATTATGGTGTGTTGACTTTGACCAATGAAATAAAAGTTTCCAATTCATACCTCTTAAAGGTGAGTATGAGACGTAATTGAGACATCAGTCCAAATTCTGAAGGAATTCTCCGCGAGTCCATGAGGAATTGTTACCCTCCACAATTTAAAATATGCAAGTTTGATTTACCTTCATTCAAAATTGTGAAAACTATCACTTTTTGCTGATAGGTTGCTCAGCTTAATTCAGTGAGTGTGAGTTAGTTCAACAAATGATTGCTCAATAGTCATGTCAGATTGAACAAATAAAACATGAGTTTACCTGACTAGTTCAGATAAGAGAGCGCCAGGTTGCAAAAGAAATCCAAAGATAAAGATAAATATAAATTGATTTGTTCTAGCTTGAGTGGAAAGGCAGAATAAATAGGCAAAAAACAATTTACGACTTTATTTAAAAGGTGCGAACATAAGGCTGAAGGCCGGAAATGAAATCGCTGAAGGTTACAATTGAAAAATAGAATTAGCTGAAGGCAGTAACTCAATTAGCTGAACGCAAGAATTTTGAATTCAATTAATCAGCTGAAGGTTATAAAGAATGATATAAAGTTCTGAACATCTGATTCAACCGAAGATGGTCCTAGTTGGTCTAAACCTGGGGTGGCTGGATGATTCATTACTAGTCCACACGAAGCGTTGTGGTTAGATCTCACTTTTGGAGACTTATGACCACCTGGTAGCTGACAAGGTGGGGCTGGTCTCTCTCAAAATTCAGTGTGATAGCAGTTTGCTGTGACAGATACTTGTGCCTCTTTGACTCTCTTTTAGATAGCAATGGGACCTCTTTTTGGTACCAGTTCTTCACCCAGTATATGACTTCGATACCATGCGAAGCAGACGAAAGGAATCAGAATTAATTGATAATATATTTTTGGGACGAAGAATATCCTTGGAACTGCAAGATTATATTCTGAATTTCATTACTCAAGGATTTATACACAGAAATCTGTTGAAGCGAAAATACACTCTGATAACAGAAAATTATTTATTCTCAAAGAAATGATACCTAATAGTTTAATTAATATTTGAAATACCATGCACGAGGGCTCGAAATACTATCGATAGTAATTCTGTATGAAATCAACGGGATCAAATTGCTTAGTGACACCACGAGTCCTTTAGGACGAGTGGTGTTACCTCAAAGCAATTTGATCGAGTTTAAGATTTCTGACAGAATTATCGATAGTATTGTGAGCACGAGTAGTATTTATTGAGAATATTTCCATCGTATGTTGAAAATCCCATATGAAGCGGGACATTTTCGATCAATTACAGCGAAAAATCCCCGTCGGGACATTTTCAGGCTGAAAATTACCCGGTAGGTATCGAAAATTACCCGCTCGGTCCGTGTATCTATAGTAACGATTGTTAAAATGTACATCTGTCATCTTGACAGGCATAAATACTGAATTTTAACTCCGGAAATATTCTACCGAATTACACTCGTGCATCAAAATAAACCTGATGATTTTCCATTCAAGCATGTTGTCAGTAAAAAAACTGCATTCGGTTATTTTGATATTTTGCTAAAAGAGCCCTCCTCCTTCGGAGTCGGGCTCTTTCGACAGAATATGAAAATAAACTCATGCAGTTTTTAGACATGCTTTCATGGAAAATTATCGGTAATTTTGAAGCACTTGTGTAATTACGAATAATTTCACGAACCACCAAGGTGAAAAAGGTTCTATTGTCGTGAAATCTTCAATAGTTATTCATAATGCCTGGTAGACATGAAGTCTGTCACACTGACATTCATATTATAGTAACAAGGTGACATATTCTCCGTTGTTGTTTGGATACGTGGTTGCCATGCCAAGGTGGTATTACCGGCTCAAAAGCTAGGAACAGCGTATTATCGAGGCATACGTGCCTTATTGGTCCTAACACTGCAGGAAAGGAGGGTTTCATACGGCGAGTGAAATCATGAATCAATAATTGGACTTTAATGTAATACGTGGAAATATTCAAAAGAACACACATTCAAAACCTTTTTCACTTTTTTCATGAGGAGTGACATTCGAAAAATAAACTTTATGATCATAGGGATCTCTTGGCCTTCCTCGATGAAAAACATCAAAAAGTTTGTCCTGGCATTTTGACAAATTGAAAGTATTGAGAAAATCATGATTCAGAGAGACTTGTTATCGGATTTTTTCAATTTAAAGCGCTTTAACGACCAATAAACCGCTAAGTCACACAGACTGTTTGGAAGTAGACATTTAAAAAATTGGAATGATCACTAACAGACGTTCGAAATACAGAAAAAAAACACCAGAACAAATGTTTTTGGAAGATAAGGGTATTTTTTTTCGAAAAATGTACATAACTCGAAAACTGGTCGTCTCCTAAATTGCAAAAAAATAGTGCTCATTTGAAACCAAAAAAAGATATATGCTCACAGATTTTCATGTAAATTAATTCATTTATAAGCGAGAAAAAAATTAAATACTGAAAAAATCGGTTTTTCGCAATTTTGACGGTTAATTTTGAATTTTTTATTATCTTGCTTTTTAACATTTTACGCTAAGAGGCCACGTTTCGCTGCAAATCGCAAAAAATCGTTTTCAACCCCTAAACTGTATCCCCATTTTACCATTTCATTGTGGTTTCATGTTTAATTATTTTTTCTTTACAGTAGGAACCTCATCAACATTCACCACCTGATGGTTCTTGCCTGTTACTTTTTCTTCTCACAGAAATTATAAGCACCAGTCTACAGGGGCGTTTTAAGGGTTACAGGCGTCTGAGGCTAAAAATTAATTGGCGCCTGTAGCAGTGAAATTTTTGTCTGACAAAATAGTCGTGTTCAATCCTTGTTCGAAAATCTGTCAGTTGAAATTGAAAAAATATCAAATATAAGTAAAAAGGCTTGAAAGATTACTAGGTTAATACAAGAAAATGCAATGATAGGTATATCTTATTGATACTTATGAATAGAAACCCAGAAAAAATATGTTCATAGGTAATATAATACAGAATTAATATCAAAGACATATAACATGATCCCAAACAAAACAATAATAATTCACATAAACACATATCCTTGAGTTGGCGAAAATAAACATACATAACATATACACAGGTACACACAGAACAGAAAAAAATATTAAAATGAATTAACAAATCCTTTGGTTAGTAGCATTTTGGCTAGTTGATTAATTGAACTCAAAATATGTTTTTTATTAACTAGCATCTAACTCCACCATTATACCACAAACATACAACATAATCTGAAACAAAACAATACAGGTATAAAAAGGTACATGCAGAACGGAAATAAAATAACAAAGGAAATCAAAAAAATTCTTTGGTTAGTAGCACTCGATAGGTATTTATCATCATTGAATTCAAAAAGATATTTTTTTTTACTTTTTTGAAAAATTGATTTTATCTAAATTCTCGAGTCATTTGAGAACAGACAGAAATTGCTATTATGATTTAAAAAAATTCACCTCCATTTCCCTCTCAAAAGCTATAAAGAGAACTCAAATGAATTCGGAAAATGTTCCATCAGGGGCTCGCCCACTTTCTTGACACGAAAAAAAATTGAAAAATTCGGGAAATAGAAATCGAAAAATCCATAAAAATGGTGAACATTATCTGAACATTAAATAATACGGTTTCAATAAAATTTACTCATCTCCCTCCCTCGTAAGCTAAATAGAGAACGCGTAGAAATTCGAAAAAAATTCCAATGGATTCATACATGGAAAATTACGACAAAAAAATATGTCTGCAGGTGGGCTCGATCCGGAAAAATTCGTAAAAAATCTATAATAGTTTTGAAAAATTTTACCCTCCTATCTAGATTGAGAATGCGTAAAAAATTGGAAAATTTCCTGATTGTTTCGGACGATAAAAAATTATATTATGCTGGGCTCGCACAGTACACAAAATGCAGGGTAGAACTGTTGACTTTGCCGTTGTCTATCTAGGCCCGAAGCTCTTCGCTGCTGACCAAGCAGTAAGTAGGGTCAAGTCACTGGAAGGTTTCATTGCAAGACTAGATTGTGGTAAATTAACAGGCAAGAGACCGTGCAACAATGATACATTATTTGAAATGAACAGACTAAGAAACATATCCAAAGAAAACTAAAAAAGAAATAAATAAATAAACCTTTAAAAAAATGAGAAAATAAATAAATAAAATCTTAAGGCAATTTTAAATTTAATTTACAATAAGAAATACATAGACACTTCTCGCGACAAGCTTTTATATCATTTATAAAATAACAAAATGATGTTTAATTCACTTCAAAATTTATTTTGTTCTTTTTAGTGCATTTGAATCAAAGCTTTTCTAAAAAATGTTTTTAAAGTTTATTTATTTCAGTCGAAAACGACCTTTCGCCTGAACAATTCGCTGCAGGAATACATTAACAAGTTTTTAAAGCCACATTAATATTTGGAAAAGTTGATGTGATTTTTGCTCTCTCATGAATCTCAGTAATTGCTAAGTAAACGAATACGACTGGTTGAATCCTCCGATTTCATTTCAAGCGCTGCCAACTTTTAGCTTTTTCCTAGGATTTGCCGGCGCCCCTAAAATCTGCGGTGCCTGAGGCTTTAGCCTAATCAGCCTTATGGATAAAACGCCCCTGCCAGTCTACTAGTAAAAGAAATGCAGACTGGATGTGTGCACAATAATCAGCGCATATCATTTGGTGAAAAATTAGAGGCGAAAGTATTTAACACGAAATGGTGGTCTGAAATGAATAGTGAATTATTAGAATGTACATATTTCTGTATTCAAGTTTTGCTCATTATGATTTACATTAATTGATATTTTTCTACGACAGGTACTTCAATGCCAATATATCATCGGTCAAATTCTGGTTCTTAGGAGAAGTTTTGTAGTCTTGAGCCCACCGTTCACAACATCTATTTGCTGTAATTACACTTATTTCGAAGTAATTATCTTCATCAGTACACATTTGATGAGTCAATATATTGTATTCAATAATAATAATAGAATTCCTTTATGGAGTTTTTATGTTGACCTAACGGGAGGAAACAAGTATGGTTTTTTTTCAATGTGTTTTTTTTTGCTATTGTACTTTTTCAAATGATTACGAGTTCAAATCTAGATTATGGTAGAAATGTATGTTTCTATGCCAGAATAAATAAGATTATGTTGAAAATTAAATATCAAAGGAATAGTCTGGTATTTTCATTTTGAACGATAGAAACATAGAAAAACAAATAATAAAGGGAAATTTCTGAGGAACTCTTCCCCGATTATCTGAGTTTGTTACTAACAAATTAAAAAACCAACAATACATTAAATTTTACCCATTTTAGCCCATAACAAAAATAAGTATATTTCATAACAGAAATATCACAAAAAAAACAAACAAAAAATACAATTTTATTAGTACAAAAAGACCTTATCATTAAATGTTATGCCACCCAACGTGAAAACCAATTGGAGTATTTTTTTATTACATTTTAAGAAGTAAAAAATATTCAGTTGTAATGCTAAATCCATGATTATTTGGCGTATAACATGAAGGATATGAAAGAGCTTAAGAAAATAGTTATAAAAAAATATCAACAACTTTTTGTGAAATTTAAGTAATTAAACTCAATCAATATCGCAGATTCTTAGATGATACTTCTTGAGATCAGATACGAAACCAGCAGTAGAAGTTGAATTTATATCATCAGGCAGTTCATTGAATGATATCAAACCCTATTTAAAAACAAAATTCATACGACATGTTTTATATCTTTTGACCAGTCACTATGTACTTTTCTATCTTTCCTATATTTCATCTCTCCTATTATTCTCCTGTTATTTTCCAATTATCCGTTTATCGTGATAATATCTCTATATTTACTCAAGACCACGTTAATAGGTGGTAAGAACATTTTGACAGATAATTTACAGCTTTTTTGATATTTTGTAGTTGGCATGATCTTTGAATAACAACCGTCTGTCTATAATGACCTCCAATATTCGCAGCATATTCAATATATCCAAACGACAATTTTGTCGTATTTTCAGGAGATTGTCACAGGTATATTGATAAATATTACGGTATCGTCAGCAATTCAAGTCAATTAGATTTTATGAGTGATTTCTTCAAATTGACAATATTTCAAATTGGCATCCTCGGGAGAGATTTTTGACCATAACATTTTTCAAATTATCCATTTTTTAATAATTATTCCTTATGAATTTCATTTATAACAAGTGTATTTTCGCTCTAATTCGATTTTCACAATGTAAATTCCAATGCAATTATGTTTTATGTCCTACTATTACCATCAATAACATTCACATATTGAACAACACCAACCTCCTATCGAGGCTACACTGATTTTACTTATTCAACACAATTATCCGCTAAACATCTTGTATGGCAGACATCCCTGTAGAATTGGGTGGAACGTTTTGGTATCCTGGTGCGGTTAGGGCTATTCTGATCGACTTGGTACATTCCATACCGCACACTGTAAAACATAGGTGAGTTTTCGTAAAAATAGAGATATAGTTCGAGAGCCACGGGTTCTGAGACGCGATGACACACATACCTTTGGTGGGTAAAAGTCCAACCCCTCGAAAACCCAGAAAACCTGTTTTCCAAAGAGAAGACTTTTTGGCCAACATTTCCCCCTTTCCCACCTACGAAAAAGATTACCTGGAATAAGCAGAGAAAATAGAGGGAATTCAAGGGGTGGAAAGAGGTAAAAAGATGGCCAAAAAGTATTCCCCTTGGAAATTGGGTTTTCTGGCCTTTGGAGAAGCTCCATGCAAAACTCAGAAGCATAAGATTCAACCCAAGTGCCGTTTTCGATTTTTCATCTTAGCCGCTTCCGCGACCCAAGTAGCACACCTATAGCGGAAGGTCGGGTAGCACCGGAAACTTGAATGAGGCATGAATAAAAATAAAATCAGCAAATTTTTACGTGTATTTATTACTTCAAAGTGAACATATGGACTTCTGTTATTATGACATTTAGTTTATTATAATCACAAGATATAAAAATCTTATGCCTTTCATTTTTTGTAACTCTAAAATCTTTGGGTATCCCCGGACATAACATTCTACGAAAACGTGAACGTTTTTTAGCCTTGCATATATCACATTCGTAGAATTCGTTTGAAACATCAATATCAGCGCAAGCTTAGTGAGACCAATCTTCACATTCACGGCACTGGATCCACTCTCTTTGAAATATTACACCAAATAAAATACATTCTGTGTCTTGACCACGATCTTCTTGGTGGAGATTTTGGATGTCTTTGTTCGCTTTTTCTTTGTCACATTTTTTATCCTCCTGCATTTTTTCTTCCAAAGCTTTTCTTCCTCCAAAGCTGTTTTGTCTTCACGAGACCGTGTCACGAGGTGTTTCCTAGTTGCATCTGGAGAAGGTGACAGTTGCTTGAATAAATCTACTGTTCTGATCGAAGTTGACGATTTGAGAGCAGGCACAGATGCATGCCTGGTGGAGGGCACTGGGAGTACTTTCAGTGGATGCTGGTTTAGATGCAAGCTGAGCTGCACGACTGGTGCATATCAAAGTGAGTCTGATTGAAGGTGCTGTTCAGTAGACGCTGGTTTAGAGGCAGATTGAGCTTCACTACTCGTGGATGACATATCAGATTCAGTATGATTGAAGGTGCTTTTCTGGGTGCTAGTTTGGAGACTGGTTCAGGGGTAGGCTGTCAAAATCAGCCTGTTCGTAAATAGTTTGAGTTGATGCTGGTATATTATGTCTTTCTGCTGTCTGTCTTATGGAAACCTTGCCTTCTCTTATACTGAATAGCTCCTTTCATAATATTTTCGTCCCTTTTGCCTCTGTCAGTTGTTCTTTCCTTGAACTTCGGCATTTTCAACTATTTCTGTAACATTAGTTACATTAATTAGTTGAATAAAGGACTTCAAAAAGTGTCCGGGGATTCCCGACATTCATGTGTCCGAGGCTACCCGATTGGGTATCATACAATATCCGTAGCAATAGCATTCAAGCTATGCTAAGAATGAAATAAATAATTCACCTTAGCGGAGTTGAATGAATTTACTATAGATCAATATCACAATCAAGTTGATTTACTAACATTTTGGTTTTTATATCATTCATTGATGTTACACAAGATCGTACTGAGAACGTTACGCGGGGACAAAACGCACTGTCACGTCTAACAAGTTCAGCGCTTCCACCTCAACCTACTGGTATTGTTTGTACACTGTGTTTATATGCTTAGAAGCGATGTTACGTTTCTGAAGATTACTTGATTTGTTCGTAATATGAATGTCTGGGACTACCAGCCGTCCGGAGCTACTCGACCTTACCCTATTGGTAGAATATTGGTACAATATTGTGAACATATTTGCAAAATATTTGAATACTTGAATAATATTGTCGAAATATTCTCGAAGCAATATTGGCCTCAAAATATTCAGCGATATCGGTACAATATCACTAGTACAATATACTGAAAATATTGGCAAAATATTCAAAGGTTATACAGGGCAATTCAAATTCGACCCCCTCCATTGGGATCTCCTAAACTACAGGAGATACGTCGAAGCTTAAATTGGGGCAAAGTTGCGTATTCTGGTGCTTAACAAAATACTGTTTTGAAACTTGGAAAAATCCGAGTATTTCCGGAAATATCGGGAAAAAACTGAAAATCGGAATTTTCGTTTTTATTTTTTTCTATCGTTATTTGACAACATAGCTCAAAACCAAAAGTACATTTCCATTGATACTTTTTTTCAGCTACACGTTTTCATGTTCAGATTTACTATCCGACGTTTCGTCTTCTGGCATTCATCATCAACTTTTTTTTCTGTTAAGGGCGCCATATTGTTTTTTCATACAGAAAAGTAGTGATTCTCATTCTGATTTCATTGATGTATAATTTGTTATGATTTGCACTTCTGAAACCACAGATATTAAAAAAAAAACTTCATCTGAGATGGTCATGACTCCATCGAAAAATTTTGTTTAATAAACACTAGTTGTCAGAACTCATTAAACATCATAAGTTTGCACAAATACTTCAATCGAAATGTTCTCATTCTCAAATGAAGAAAAACGAGATATGTCGAAACTTTATTATAAATTTGATAGGAATAGTACGAAAACAACACAAATTTATTTTGAATTATAGCCGGAAAAACCAAGAATGAAATCATGAGCTTGTAAAAAATGCACAAAAAGTATTACAACAAGTGTTCGAAATGATGGCCTTCTTCTTGAATACATAACCGAGCTCGTCGTCTCAAATTAAGAACAGCCCTAACAATATCCCTTCTTCTGATAGACCTGAATTGCGTGATGATATTGTCTCTAAGTTCATCTACTGTGTCATATTCTTGCTCTCCATAGATTCTGTTCTTCAAAGTGCCCCACAAGAAAGTATCCAAAACTGTGAGGTCAGGTGACCTTGCCGGCCACCTTACTGGTCCAGAATTTCCTAACCACCTATTAGGAAATCTTTGGTGTAAATATTCGCAAACTGCTCTTTTATTGTGTGGAGGAGCCCCGTCATGCTGAAACCAGCAGCTGTTATAATTAACAAGGGGAAACGTATCCATATATTCTTCGAATTCGTTTCTTAAGAACCGAAAATAGGTTTCCCCGTTCAAAGTATTAGCGAAGAAATGAGGTCCAAGTATTCGGTCGTCATAAATTCCAGCCCATACATTCAAACGAAACCGAATTTGTGGTCTGACTTCTCTGAAGTGTCGTGTCTTATTTTCACTCCAAATGTGCTTATTATTTCTATTAAAAACACCACAGTTCGAAAAAGTACTTTCGTCGGTCCAAATAATGTTTTTCAAGTAGTTTGTAGGGTCTACCCTATTCAAGAGCCAGCTATTAAATTCTATCCTTCTCTCAGAATCACCTGGATGTAATTTTTGTGAAATATGTATCTTATAACATTTCAAACCACTTTTTTTGAATTCCCTCCAAACGCTCGTCTGTGGCACATCCATTTCTGCTGAGACTTGATGTGTTAATTTGGTAGGATCTGCATTTATCTAAGAAAGTACCAAAAATAATTATACTTCTTCGAATATGGAATGAACAATTATTTGACCTCGGCTAATAAGTTACGTCTAATATTTTGATCCATTCTGCTTTCATATTTCATTCTTGGTTTTTGAAACGCACCGTACTCATAGGCCAATCAACAGGGCTATCAACCTCAACTTAAATTGCTCCGCCAATAATTTTTTTTTAAATTGTAGAAGACAGTGTGCACATTACGTCTCTGAAAAATTATCACCTCCAGGGTAATTTCGAAATTTCTCAAAAAATTTACTTTAAATTGAAAAAATAGCTTGATATTCAGAAAGAGCACGAATTTTTCCAAAAAAACTGTCCTTACCAAAATTTTTAGAAATCGCACGGTAATCTTGAAAAAAATTGTTGAAGTTGTATGCTTTCGCAATGGGGCAGGTGTTGCGCCGGCTCCCGCCAACGTGCATTTTTTCAACCAGCGCGTGAAGTAAAGTTCTATAACTCCTCACGTAAATGTTCAATTCAGGTAAATTTTACGTCATTTTGAAGATAAAGATTGCAGCTGTGTATTCTGATGTTATTTATATTCATACGCGCAGTTGCCAGCTGCAAAATTGCAATTGAAAATCTTATAATATTAAAGTTCCTGACTTCGTGAAATAATGCTTGTGATAACTGAAATAATGTATTATCACTTGTAGTAAGCAAATTGAACAGTTGAGGAATACTTCATTGTCAAATTGCATAACGTTTAACCTGTCCAAATATTGTTGGTTTTAAATACGAGTGTTTTCAATTCTTCGCATATTTTAGGTTACAAAATCTTGAGGGAGTTTATAAATGCAAATGCTGATAACTCAGAGATAAAAGCACGTATCAATAGTAATGAAAAGCCAGTTTGCAGAAAAAACCCTGCTCTTATTGAAAATATTCATACAAATTTGGTTACTTGTACAAATTTTAAATGCAGTATACAGTATACAGCGGCGCGGTTCTGTCGGTGCGCAGTGGGTAGCAGTCAACGTTGCTCTATGTAAACGTCAGATGATATAAGAGTTCATGTGCAGAAAACACTGTATACTGGGATAACATCGATAGTCGGAGACGAGGAAACATCTCTTAGTGCTTTGTCACTGTTATTAATTGAAAATGGCGAGTTTATTTTTGAAATATTTGTTTCATGTTCAAATCAGCTGTTTCAAAATATCGAAATGTCAGATATGACTTACATTTCCAAAATTCCAAAGGTCCACCTAGGAATTCAGGAGAAAATGCCAGTTTGTTATTAACATTTTATTGAATGGAACTTGCTTAAAATGCATAAATGCTTAGGATTTTATACGCTCATTCAAAAATTTACCTGCAGAATATAAATGTTTGTCTAGTTGACCGAGTTTTTTCTATACACTGGAAAGTGCCCAGTGTAAGTGTTGTTTCAGAACTTGGCCATGATGTTACTCAAAATTTCCAAATTTTTAAAGGAATTTAGGGGAAACTACCAATTTGATATTGACATTTTTGTGAATCAAACTTGCTCAACACTCCCATAAGTGTACCCGCTTTGATTTTTATGAGCTATATCACAAAATTCACCAAAATGTTTCCGCGATGCATGGGATGTGCCCCGAATGAGGGAAAATCGTTTCTAATAATTTATACCTATTATTTTTACAAATTTTCGCTCAGTTTCATTACTCAGAACTGACAATATTACAAATACTCAAAAAACACGATTTCAGGAAGGGGTTGATGCCCCGGGAAGGGGTTTAATTGTTGAAAATAATTCGCCCATTATTAATATCGATTTTCACTCATATTTATTGCACAGAGCTAAAATGTCAAGAAAATACCTTCCAGAAAAAAGTTTTTAAAATTTTGGGGGGGTTACACCCCCCCAGGGGGTGATAAATTTATTGCTAATTATTGAACCCTCCGTGACGACCGAATTGCAAAAAGAAATCGGCGGAGCAATTTAAGTTGAACTTTTATGAGAAAAATTGCTCTGTTTATTGGCCTATCAGCCAAGTGTTTGTCCATAATTCCGAATAATGTTCTATCCAGCTGTTGTCTTTCCAGATATAATTCAAAATAAATTTGTGCTGTTTTCGTACTATTCCTATCAAATTTATAATAAAGTTTCAACATCTCGTTTTTCTTCATTTGAGAATGAGGACATTTCGACTGAAGTATTTGTGCAAACTTATGATGTTTAATGAGTTCTGACAATTAAACAATTAAACAAAATTATTCGATGGAGTCATGACCATCTCAGATGAAGTTGTTTTTTTTCTTAATATCTGTGATTGCAGAAGTGCAAATCATAACAAATTATACATCAATGAAATCAGAATGAGGAATCACTATTTTTCTGTAGGTATAAAAAAACAATATGGAGCCCATAACAGAAAAAAAAAAAAGTTGATGATGAATGCCAGAAGACAAAACGTCGGTTAGTAAATCTGAACATGAAAACGTGTAGCTGAAAAAAATTATCAATGAAAATGTACTTTTGGTTTTGAACTATGTTGTCAAATAACGATAGAAAAAAATAAAAACGAAAATTCCGATTTTCAGTTTTTTCCCGATATTTCCGGAAATACTCGGAATTTTCCAAGTTTCGTAACAGTATTTTGTTAAGCACCAGAATACGCAACTTTGCCTAATTTAAGCTTCGACATATCTCCTGTAGTTTAGGATATCCCAATGGTGGGGGTCGAATTTGAATTGCCCTGCATTGTCGAGAAATAAAATGTGAACATTCTGCGATATTGGTCAAATATTGTATAAACATTTCAAAAATAGTTTTAGTAAAATAATATTGAAGCAATATTGGTTTCAGAATATTCATTGATATTGGTACAATATCATTTGGATATATTGGAGGAAATGAATATGCATTAGTGAATCATTGAATGTCTTTTAGTTTATCAAGGTGACACCAGAGTCTGCCTTTGAATCGCCATAACCACTGAGTAAGCTGCCTTGCAAACAAGTTATTTGAAGTATTTAATATATATGCGTAGGTATTAGAAGACGTTTTATATGTAGAGTCACCTAGCAGATTTTTATACAGGTTTGATCATAATATAATTTTATTATGGTTATTGAATATTCGGACAATATTTAAAATTCATCGTATTCTAGATGTTGGAAAAAATGTGGAGACAATATTATTTTATCGATATCATAAAATATTATTGGCTCAATATGTTATCATACTGATGTTCATCAAACTATTATGCAAAGTTGTTATAATTGTTATATTTAATTGATTTTAAAATTATTGACACTTGTAATTATATATAATGTATTATTATCTTCCTTACACCAGAACTTGTTCTGTTTGGAAGATGTATTTTTCAATAAAAAGAAAATAATAAAAGTTAATAAAATTTGTTGAATATTGGCAAAATAATATTCAACCAATGTGCAATCACGCTTGGATATACAATATAGTTTTCATTTCTAGAAACGATATAAGAGGAATATTGGGATTGCAATATTTATTCTAGATGTTGAAAACATCATGGAGACAATATTATTTTATCGATATTGTAAATATCACTGAACCAATATTGACCCAATATGAGTTATTATAATTTGTTAAATATAGTTGAAAGGATATTCAAACAATATACAGTCAAACTTGGAAATACAATAAAAAAATTATCCCTAGAATCTATATTACTGCAATATTGGGATTGCAATATTTACTCTAGATGGTGAAAACAATATGTAGACAATATTGTATTATCGATACTGGTAAGAATTATTCAACCAATATTACAATGTGATAATCTATATTCAGAACAGGTTCAACCGATATTCCACCAATATTATTTTTCCATTTACATTGGCTCAATATGAAACCAGTATTCAGCCGAAATGATGTGCTACCTGGGTAGTCCTTGAATTTTTTCATTTACCTTAGACCGGGTCCCAAAATTGTGCGCCTCAACCAAATCGTGTTCCGCTTTGTCATATGACTACTAGTCACTGTCTAAACAAAATCATAATAACGGAAGCCATATATAAATCATCGAAAAAATCTATACACAATTTTTTTTCCTACTAGAGTTGGCCCTGCCCAATTTCAAAAATATTTGGAATTTGAGGTTTTCGAGCGATGGACTTTCATCTCACCAAGGGCAAGACGTATAAGTATCTTCTCATCGCGGTTTTAGACCCGCGGCTCTCTAACTAATAGGAATCAGAGGAGAAAAAATACTAACGAATATCCGTTCTGCCATTCAAAGCTTTCCAAGAGAGACCATACGGTGTATCCAAAAATTTTGACATCGTCCTCTAGCATTGCGTCTCGGATGTGACTCAAGTATTCCTAGAAAATAACATTTTGAGAATGCAATTGATATAACTCAGTCTGATTATTTGGACTTTATAGTTCTATTATAACAAATTGAGGTACAAAAACAGATGCTCTATTGATGCATGAGTTTTAAGATCGAGCAATTTCAGAATTGCAAACATTGTGCAAATGGTAGATACATCCACGAACTACTTTACTACATCCCTTTTGGAATTTGCACCCGCATGGCTCATGACTCCGTTACCCCTAAAATGACTTGAATTTGCGAACTCGTCATGTGGAAAATCCAAAAACCATGGATAACGTTACAACCAGTCTCATCAGGGGCACCGTTTTAAGGGTCCCAAAATTACAAACAATATTTTCGTGTTCTTCAAACTATGATGTTATAATTTTAAATCGCCAATTGAGTTTGCACCCTTGTCAGTATCCCGGAAGATGGCAGCAATGAACATTATTATCAGAGGCCATTTTTGCAAATGCTACGAAATTACAAACTTTGTGCATTTTTTCTTCAAATTTCTGCTATGGTGAACAAGTCTATGTTGACAGACGTCGACAGATCGCTTCATAAGGTGGAGTTCTGCTTCCAAATTGGTCTTATTCACATTGGTCCTCCTCATCTCCAACGATTCCAACATTTTGGCATCTTTCACAGCTTCGCCAAAACTCATGGTAACTTCATTCATGAAAAGTTTCTCTTTGATGTTTACATTATTAAATCCAGTTATGAATTTATCCCTTAGTAACATTAGAAGAACTTCTGGTCCGATATAATACTTGCAGTGTATAGCTAGTCGGTGAAGTCTTGCGGCCCAGTCACTTGCGTTTTCGTTGGGATCCTTTTTAGCACCCATAAGTGCCTCTCCACCCGGAAAAACGGCATGTTGCGTCTCAAAATGATAATTGGATTGTTCAACGAGCATTTCATAATCAGTTTCTTCTGGTTTTCCCGGTACACACAGATCCAACAGCAAAGAAAATGCAGTGTCTGACAAGGATTGAATAAGAATTGCCCTCTTCTTACTACTGTCCAATACTGCCTCATTTTTCTCAGGTAAAACTCTCAGTTATGAATTTCTGAATCCAATATTCCCAATTTCACATGCACAATAGCATCTGCATATATGGAATTGAAGTTTGGCCATCATTTTCATTTGTGTTTTGCATTGTACCTCTGAACAATAATTTATTTTGCTCTTTCCGCTATCTCGTCGCCAATAATATGTATTGAATAGGTTATTTTGAGAACAGATTTGGAACTTTTTGTAAAACTTTTATTTTCCTAAACAATACATTTTACAGTCAATAAATAATATCTATAGCAACTCCGTTTCTAACATCATTGATATTATAGTATAATATGATTAGACCGGGATCCCACGTCTATTTTCAAAAATGATTAATAACAGGCAGAATCTTCCTGAGTAGCTTCATTTTGCCGAGACGCCCAACTTTTTCCTCTACGAAAATTCTCGGTAGTGGTAGCTAATAAAATGCGCAGGCGTTAATCATGTCGATTTGGTGAGTGCAAAAAATTCATTAATAACAGTTAGTTTTTCAGTTGAACCTCAAGATAATTCGATAAAGTACTCGAAAAAACTTTTGTCCTACAAAATGGATGGTAGGACTGAAGAGTCCCCCACTCCCAACATGTACTGATGACGTGGTCATAAAAATTCATTAATAACCAGCGGATTTTTTTACCCTTGCTTGGTTAATATTTGTATAATTGAATGGTCATATTGTCCTACAAATTGAATGGTAGGTGTTCCCAGTCCTTCGCTCCGAAATTGTCAATTTCATGGTAAAAAAAATTATTTATAACAGGCTGAATATTCCGGAGTAGCTTCATTTTGCCGAGACGCCCAACTTTTTCCTCAACGAAAATTCTTGATAGTGGTAGCTAATAAAATGCGCAGGCGTCAATCATGTCGATTTGGTGAGTGCAAAAAATTAATTAATAACAGTTAGTTTTTCCATGGACCTATTAAGTATTGTACTGGACCAAGCTGTTTACATCCTGGTTTGAAGTCGTGTTTTCCACAATCTGTAATCGTGATATTGAGTTGGGCGTTGTCACTTCGCGTAGGTAATAAGTTTTTATCATAGACAAAATTGGGTCACTATACGTATTTCATTCGATTACTATCGAAGAATGAAGAATGGTGATGGTGACATTATCACGCAACTCAAGCCAGTATTACTTACAAGTTTAAAAATCCAAAATATCGAAAAAAATCATTACTTGCGTCTTCAAATTATCAGAAATTATTGTGTATCAGGACGTTTGTCAACGCTGTCGAAAATCAATGTTTATGTTTTCCATAAAGTAAACTTCTGACAGTTCTGTCATGTTCTGTCATTGATTTTTTGTGGGATTATTGCTGAAATAGTGGCTTTTGAACTCATTCGTGATATACAGGGTGGGTCACGGTCGATGGTACCTTAGACGTTTACGAGGAACGGGACATAGGATCATTCTGAAAATTTGGATTCTAAAGTAGTTGCTCTTGGTTTATCGATCTAAAATATTTTCAGCAATGCAGCGTTGCCGCTTATACCGGAAAGTAGCAGCATCTTTGTTATTTCAAATAGGTCACCCTGTATATTACCGCATTTTTGAACTTGTCATTCATTTCTGATTATTTTTGCCTCATACTCCCCTATACCTATCTCTAATGGTTTTTGAGATATTGGTTATTTTCCATATTATTTATCCAAAACATAGCTCGAATTGAATGTTTATTTCTGCGTTATTTGGATTCTTAGGAAGTTGCAATTTTGTGTTTAGTTCATCAAGATCATGTACATTGATTCTGTATAGAGAAGTTCGTTCTGCGTTATACAGGGTCGTTCAAAATTCATGATCTTACTGCTAGATACAAAAAAGGTTGAAAGTGCGTTTTTTTAAATGGAACATCCTGTATATTATGAAATATCCTGAAAGATGACTAAATTCTCTTCGAATTGATATGGTATATTCCTATACCTAAATAGCCAGAATTCCGAGATAATAGCAATTTTTACTTGTAATCTCCCAAGTGCTTGAATTATTGCCGGAAAGTTTTCGAGTACATGAACGAGATAAATTTGCGGCAATTAATTCAAGCACGAGGGGGATTCAGTAAAAAAATATTTCAGTGGTTATAAATTGTTCAGGTGAAACCATCGTTAGTTATTTCTTATAAATTGTTGGATGATTTTCATTTCTCGGTGTGAAATTTTTTTACCGAATCCCCCTCGTGCTTGAATTAATTGCCGTAAATTTATCTCGTACATGAATTTTCAAAGAAAATTCAAAAGAAAATTCGTGTACTCGAAAAATTTCCGGCAATAATTCAAGCACTTGGGAGATTACAAGTCAAAATTGCTATTATCTCGGAATTCTGGCTATTTAGGTATAGGAACATGATTTATCAATTCGAAGGGAATTTAGTCATCTTTCAGGATATTTCATAATATACAGGATGTTCCATTTAAAAAAACGCACTTTCAACCCTTTTCGTATCTAGCAGTAAGATCATGAATTTTGAACGACCCTGTATAACGCAGAACAAATTTCTCTATACAGAATCAATGTACATGATCCTGATGAACTAAACACAATATTGCAACTTCCTAAGAATTCAAATACCGCAGAAATAAACATTCAATTCGTGCTATGTTTTGGATAAAAAATATGGAAAATAACCAATATCTCAAAAACCGTTAGAGATAGGTATAGGGGAGTATGGGGCAGAAATAATCAGAAAGGAAAGTTCAAAAATGCGGTAATATACAGGGTGACCCATTTGAAATAACAAAGATGCTGCTACTTTCTGGTATAAGCGGTAACGCTGCATTGCTGAAAATATTTTAGATCGATAGACCAAGAGCAACTACTTGAGAAAACAAATTTTCAGAATGATCCTATGTCCCGTTCTCCGTAAACGTCTAAGGTACCATCGACCGTGACCCACCCTGTATAGTGGCAGTACAATAGTAAGAGAATCATAATGGTGCAATCTTGCTGGGTTTGCAAACAAACCATGTGTTCGAACCCGAATATCAGGTTCCATTCGTAAGTACCATAGGCGTTACAGTGGGTATCAATAAAATGAAATTAATACGTGAATTCAAACCTTTACATGTGGAGATAATGAAATAAATACCTCACAAAACATTTAACTTCATTAGTTTTTTGGATGATGCATTAATACAAAAAGGTTGCCGAAAAGTCCAAGAAATGTCTATTAAAATTTTGATTTATCCTTAGGTTTCCAGCTGATGTCACAGTAAAAGCGGCTTGGTTTAAAGAGTTGGGGATGAAATGTTCAACTGAATGTGTTCCAAAGTCTGTTAGGATTTGTTCTATTTATTTCAAAGACGCAGAATTCGAGATTAACCCAAGTGGAAGAATATTTTTGAAGAACAGGGTTCTTCCTTTATTATAATATATGATGAATGATATATCCCAAGAAATTCAGCTGCTTCAACTACAGGGTCATTATTATCAGCCGTCAGAATTGTTATTTTCTATGAGTTATTTTAAATAATAACAGAGATTTGTATATAAAAAACAATATATTACTTATTTTCAGATTGAACGATTTCATCAAGAAAAAATCGTCAACTGAAACACCACTGAAACACCGCCAGGTATAGATTCTGAAGAAATTGTTGATAACTCAAGTCCCCCACTGAAGAGGTGAGGACAAATTGAGCATAGTAAAAATTGTTAACTCAAATTTCGCAACTCAGTTTTCATCCACTTCAGGTTGATTGGCTTTGAAATACTGACGATCTGACAGATAATATTATTTAGGTCAATTTCATATTTTCTGGTTTGAAAAACAGGACAGAATCCCGTGATTTTTCTGAAGAAAAAGTTAGTAGTATTAGTTGGTAGCAGTATCAAATCTATGTAATATCTTTAAAAGCAATTCTTGTATATTGATATATTTATTTTGGCTATCTCGGAAACAGCATTAAAGATTTGGATCAAAATTTTTATTCAGATAAGGTTTTAGTTTTTAAGTTCCTCCATACAGACGATTTTCTTGAAGAAACTCGATTCCACTGATAATAATAATGATGTGAATTTTTATATTCTATTTCCACCCACTTCCAATTATCATAATCTGAAATTTGGCCACATATCAAGGACCGACGAAAATACAAGAATTTCCTACTATTAATATAGTAAAAATAATGATAATAATAATTGGAATTTCAAATTCAACTTTCACCCTTTATTAATCCTCCAAATTATCTAAAATTTTTCAAAAATTTTCCAG
Organism: Chrysolina oricalcia; assembly: GCA_944452925.2. NCBI lineage: Eukaryota > Metazoa > Arthropoda > Insecta > Coleoptera > Chrysomelidae > Chrysolina > Chrysolina oricalcia. The sequence continues at coordinate 27,118,407 of OX101811.2, read as the reverse complement.
AACCAATGACAATACAAGAATTTTATGATAATAACGCACCTAATAATAATAATGATGATGAGAATTTTCCAATTTGATTTCAATCGTCCGTATGATCTGAAGTTGGGCACACATAAACCGATTGCAATACAAGGACTTAATTGCAAGGGCTCTAAACGATTTCGAAGGGCACACACAATATGTCTGAAATGGTCGCAGTGTAAAGGCTTTTAGCGCGGAAGCCAAAAATGAATCTAAGCTAATCTAATCTAGTCTAGTAATCTAAGATATTTTCAAGCAAAGTTTGAAGGAACACAACTTGGTGCCATGCAGGGCAGCAACAAGGCCTTCACTGACTGCAGAACATTGCAGATCACGGCTTGATTTTTTTCGAACACACCCTCAATGCCGGGAAGCTGAATGATGTCGAGTGCTCTTCACTGATGAGTCAATAATCTGTTCCATAACCAATAACATACGAATGCGGGTCTAAAGACGTTTAGTAGAACGCTACAATCAATGTAACACTCTGTAAATCATTGCTTTTGGCGGAGGATCGGTAATGATTTGCAGTTGTATGAATTTGGAGGCACGTATGAAACTGGTAGTCATTTATGAAGCGAATTTGACAACAGTACGTATCCGAAATTCCTAAACCTCATGTTGTCTGTTCTTTTGCTCCATTCATTGGTGAAGAATTCATATGATTGCACGACCATACGAGACCACACGGCCCGCCAGTATTTTCAGGCGATCTTGCCCTCGAGAAGTCCTGATACGAACCCCATCGAACATATATATGATATTCTTGGGAGATGAATTAGAGCCCTGCAGCAGCCCAAAGTTACTTTGAATGAGGTGAGGGACAGTTTAGTGAATTTTGGAGACATACTTGAATAAGGAGTCTGATATTGAGTATAACAGGCGGTTATCATTGCTCGAGGAGGGAACTCAAGAAATTAGCAAATTATTTCAGAATAGAAAACAAATTCTTCATTTTTATTTTATTGTTGTTTTTGTGAAACTCTGTACGTACTTGATTTTTGATATCTTCTAGGAAAAAATGTTAGTTTGATTGTCTGTATTGTGAATTTTGTTTGTATATTGTCGTAAATACATTAAATTTTCGTATTTCTGAATTTGAATAATATGCGCTGAAAATTTCTTTGGAATATTTATTCTTCACAATATTCATTTATTTTAATATGTATAAGAACATGTATTTATTGAATATATAAATTACCATTTTCTAGTAAATGCATTTTTATTCTTTTTTTTCAGTCGACTGTCACCAGCTTTTCATCAATTGAAAGTCTTTTTTTTTTTTGAAAAATGTGTGAACCTAATTTTCTAAGGATCGATACTAACCGAGTCAATTAAGTTTTTCACGACATCGGGCATGTCAAATGAGTTTTTCTATCTCACGGAGTCCTTGATATTTTCAACATTATTTCAAATTCAGCATTTTTTTCTTGTAATTGAACCCTATCTTCAGCAAATGCGTGCGCTCCTGTCTGTTGTGGGAAGGTCAAATCGCTACCTTCTCTCTTCAAATCAGTCCTTGTCGTAGGTATGGCAATGCTGAGTCCATCTGATTTATACGATATTATACGTCCATGAGTTTTTCAGTGGAACCTTGAGATAATTCGATGAAGTACTCGAAAAAACGTTTGTCCTACAAAATTGATGGTAGGACTGAAGAGTCCCCCACTCCCAACATGTACCAATGACGTGGTCATAAAAATTCATTAATAACCAGCGGATTTTTTTACCGTTGCTTGGTTGACATTTGTATATTTGAAAGTTCATATTGTCCTACAAATTGAATGGTAGGTGTTCCCAGTCCTACGCTCCGAAATTGTCATTTCAACGAAAATTCTTGATATTAGTAGCTAATGAACTGCGTAGGCAAAAGTAAATTTGATTTGGTGAGCGCAAAAATTGTATGGCTAACTGTTAGTTTTACCCAAATCTGAAGCTCATGGCTCATGGTGAAACAAACCAATTGAATTAACTTCATTTCAAGGCAGTAAAATCAATCTATTTGACCGTTAGCCACGGGATTAACTAGCCTACAGATATTTCGATCATACCTTCTGAAATAAAAAATGATCAAAATATTTTGTAATTGGGCACATTTATCCTCATTTTTGCTATGATATTTTCTTGATCCTGCCATCCTCATTACGTTGTTCAGTTCACAGATCGATCCTATGGCCAGTTTTCGAGCTACTGGGTGTCGAAAATTCCATTACTGCTGTTTTGCGAATTAAGAATCGATTTGATTTTTTTGCTTTAATTCGAAATCGATTTTTTTCAGAAATAAAAACATTAAATCTGATTTGTAGCTCCATTCGAATAAGAAATTATATTTCACAGAGGGTGTTGCATTACATAGCATGACAAGACAGTGTTCAAAGAAATAGATGAATATCAATACCAATATCATTTTTATTTTACAAATTCTTTGAAAAAGAATGGGTCTTTATCAATTACATGAGGATTCATATTATGATTGCTAGTTCAACAGTTTTCCATGTACACAGTGACAATTTGAATGCTTAAAAAGGCTATATATCAGGAACAAAATGAAATAATTATTACGAATTATCCATATCTGTTACTAGGATATGAGAATTGGCCACTTGACCCCCGTAAAATATAATATCTCTTTCGAACTGGACTTTTTGAGGCCTCTGGAGATAACATACATCCTATTCTACCGTAGAGCAGAATTTCACAATTCGTCTGACCTCTTTGAAAGTTTTCAGTTATAAATTTCAGCTGTTCAGACGACGATGTGGTGTTGCAGATTTTTCCGGGTTTCCCTGCATCTGTTGAAGCGCATGCGACATCATTTAAGCCGCCCTGGAGGGCAGATTGGATATTTCAATGTTTTTACTTTGTTATTGTTGTTTTCAATATGTTCATAAAAATTATGAAAGCTTAACAAAATTTCCCACATATTTCATAAACTTTTCACGTAAATTATGATATTTTTGAATTGAACAAACAATTATACATTGAAAGAAACATTACCTCACGAATAAAAGTATTTTAAATTAGCTGAACCACAATTTCAAAATAATTCTTTATTTTGAATAATTTTTGTAGGACTAGCGATACATACCCGTTTTTTATAGGACACTGTATTATTTAGGTGAAAAATACACTAACCTTTCATGTGTTATCATTGTCCTACAGTTATTAATAATTTTTTTTTTTACCATGGAATTTGACAATTTCGGAGCGTAGGACTGGGAACACCTACCATTCAATTTGTAGGACAATATGACCTTTCAATTATACAAATATTAACCAAGCAACGCTAAAAAAATCCGCTGGTTATTAATGAATTTTTATGACCACGTCATTGGTACATGTTGGGAGTGGGGGACTCTTCAGTCCTACCATCCATTTTGTAGGACAAAAGTTTTTTCGATTACTTCATCGAATTATCTCGAGGTTCAATTATAAAACTAAGTATTATTAATGAATTTTTTGCACTCATCAAATCGACATGATTGACGCCTGCGCATTTTATTAGCTACCACTATCGAGAATTTTCGTAGAGGAAAAAGTTGGGCGTCTCGGCAAAATGAAGCTACTCAGGAAGATTCAGCCTGTTATTAATCATTTTTGAAAATAGGCGTGGGATTCCAGTCTAGATTTCCTAATAAATATATCAGACATCATTAAAATTTCTTTCAAAACTAATTACAATTCGAGTAGATATTTAGTAAGTACAAAAGACAAAATTGATAAACTTTCAAAAAGTGGTGTTTTTGAGTTGAATTGTGAAGATTGTGTTGCAGCTTACATTGGCGGAACATGTGGACATTTGAAAGTTCGTATAAAACAACATCAAAACCCAAACAAAGTTTCAGCTTCTGGTGAACATTCACCAACCAAAATTTTATCCCAAACAGAAACTCACAAATTTTACAGGGGGTTAGGTCCAGAATTTACAGTAGATTCGATTTTCTTGAAGACTCACATATAAGTAATGAATTACTCTACAATGACTTTTGTCTCATCACGCAAGTCAATTTATTTATTTATTTATTCATTTGTAATCTACAGTAGATACAATATCAATAAGTGATTACAATTAATACAGCTTGACTAAACACGTTTAAAGTTATTCTCAACTATTCGTACATTATAGATCAGTACAAGTCCCAATCTTAAGTAAACAAAGAACAAGAGCAAACAATTAAATTAAGATAAATTGTTGATTTGTGTATTGCATTAACCAAATATAATTAGAGGAATTCCCTGTATAAGTAATAGTTACATTTTTGATAATTTAGAGTTGTGTTTTTTTTGTGGTTTTCAACAGTGAATATGTAGTTCATAATTATTCCTAGGTGAATGTAAGTAAATTTAAATCATAAACAAAGTCATAACTGGATTGATCAGATGTTTACATATATATATAATGAATAAATGTGGGTTTATTGAATTTAAATTAATATTCAGGAAGCGAATCAATTTGTCTTTTGAATTGCTGATATGTCGAAGAAAATAAATCAGATTCTTTTATGAGGTTGGCGAGTGATGCCATTCTGTATAGGGGTGAATTTTGTCCCAAATTTGTATGGGGTGTTGGTATAAAAAAGAGAGAGGTATTCCTTCTATTACGATATGGTGTAGCTAAAAAATTAAGCTTACTCAACAGAAATGGTGCATCGATATGGTTATTGATGATTTTATAGGTGAATAATTGACAAATGTATTTTCTTCGCATTTCTAATTCATTACATTTGAATTCGGCCAACAAGTTTACATATAGAATATCAAAGTAATAAACACCAACTTTTTTGTAATACATGTTTGTCAAAAAACGTTTTTGAACTTTTTCTATATTTTCTTGTGTGAAGAATAAGCAGTCGACCAAATAAGCGAAGCGTATTCCAAAGTACTGCGGACATAGACATTATAGAGCAAATTAATGGTTTTTTCATTGTTGAAATTTCTTGTGTTTCTGATTACAAATCCCAATAGTTTGAAGGCTTTATTTGCTACATAGTTTATGTGATGATTAAAACTCAGTTTTTCATCAAATATCACACCTAAGTCCTTGGTTTTATCTTTTTAGTCGGTAATTCATTATTTAGGTTATAGTCGAATGCAACAGCTTGTTTTTTCCTTGAGAATGACATGCAGAAACATTTCTTTATATTGAATGACGAATGATTTTCATTTGTCCACATATAAACAGTGTTTAAATCGGATTGTAGTAGTTCACAATCTTTTTGACTTTGTATTTCTCTGTAAATTTTAAAGTCATCAGCAAACAGCTCAGTTCGCTAACTATATCATTTATCATGCATAGAAAGAATGAAGGTCCCAAATTGGACCCTTGAGGTCCGCCAGAGGTTGCGAAGAAGTCACATGATTCTTTTCCCTTGTAAACCACATACTGTTTCCTGTTTTTTGAATAGGATGCACATAACCTCATCAATGGATCGGAAAAACCGAAAGAATTCAATTTTTTAAGTAGAATGTCATGGTCCACTTTATCAAAAGCTTTTGCGAAATCTGTAAAGACAACGTCCATTTGACTATGGCTATCAACAACTTCATTAACTCTTTGAGAAAAACCAGTTAAGTTTGTCACTGTTGACTTTTTGCTCATGAAACCATGTGGATTATCACTGATGCATACTGATATATGATTATAAAGTTTTTCATACAAAATCGATTCGAATGTTTTACTTGGAGCACATATTAGAACAATCGGCCGATAATTTTCAATTTCATTTTTGTTTCCACTCTTGAATATTGGGCATATTTTAGATCTCTTCCATGAATCCGCGTAAACATTTGTTGCTAGTATTAAATTAAATATACGTTTTAGAGGCCTTAGTAGAAGCTCACCACAACCTTTCAGTATGTATAGTGGTATTTTTTCAGGGCCAGTTGATCTTTTTGGTTTAATTTTTTTTATAGCCTTGCGAATGTCGTCTTCATTTACCGATTTCACTAAAAGCACTGAATTACTTAAAAGAGTGTTATCATCAAACTCTGTTTTGTATTCGGCTGATTCTTTACAATATACACTTTCAAAATATTTCGCAAATGCATTTGTGATATCATCGTTACTGCTAAGTTGATTCCCCCTGTAATACATTGAGCCAGATGTGTTGGAGTTCGACTTAATCGTAGCTACGTACTTCCAGAAATTACTTGTATCTTCACTAATACTCTGTTCTATTCCTCTCAAATAGTTTCTATTTGCAATTTTTGAGTCATTTTTTATTTTACTACGAATATACATGAAGTTTTGTTTGTCATATTCATTTCCTGTCATTTTATATTTTTTTCGAAATGCATCCTTCTTTTTTATATCCGATATTATTTGTCTGTTGAATCAAGGAGGATACAATCTCCTGGACTTTGAAGCAAGGGGAACACATTCATCCAACACCCCATACAAAATATTAACAGATCGTATATACTTCTTCTTTGACGTCTGAAATAATAATAATAATACTGTTTTCCCTGACTTTTGTGCTTCTCAAATTGCCTATTCTTGGATCAAGAAAATTCTCATTAGACTTTTCCTATGTCTGGTGGATAAAATTTTGATGGAGTTTTCTTTGGAACACTTCGACACATTATTTCTGTAAATTTAAGGTTCTCATTAGACTAATTCTTTTCGGATCCATGTACGTTTACCATTTTTACTTATGTCCTGATTATTTATATTTCTATTACAGTTCTATAAACTTTCGATTCTATGTCACATAAGTCAATTGTCGTTTCCACTTGTCAATTTTGTCATTGTCACACATTGTCGAATTTAATTTCCACTTCATTATTTAATCTGATTTTATGTATTATCCCATATCGTAATCCAGAATAACCCTGACACAGAATGAAAATTCAATTTTAAACAAATAATAAACAAGTTTTATTATGTAAAATTTCAACTTGGTCAATGGACATGATATTTTTATGAGGCTTATTGTACACCTGACGAGTGCGTAACCTCACCTTTCCAAATTTTCTCAACTTCAAATTTTCAATATTTCACTTTATCAAATTCACTTTCTATCATTACTTAGTTACAGGTACGCACTGATGATGACTCAACAGTCAAAAGCACTTTGCTATGATTTCTAAAATAAAAATATATATGTTTTTTTTTAATCTACCAATATTATTATTTATTTATCAAACACAATAACACAATAATATAAAATTTTACAATAGAAATAGAACTAAATATGATCTCAAAGGTGCGATTTAGCGCCTTCTTGTTCATAAAACAGAACATAAGCCTCTCCGCTCACGAGGGATCTGGATGAAATAGGGGACACGCAAGAATCATTATATTCATGCCACGTGCCCGCGTGCGGATGCCTACAGTAGGCAGTGTAGTGCCCGCTGTAGGTAGTCCCACTATGATTTGAAAATGCGTACAGACTGTAGTGGAAAGGGGCTACATTGCCTGCCGCATAATTACTCATATTCAAACCCTCTAACGGAAAATTGATGGTTACATTCACTTTTCCTCTGAAACGTTCCATCGGAGAAAACATTTTAAATGTATCATTAAAATTTTGGGGAACTTGTAAATTGATAGGGATTTGGTACACTTCCTTCTCTCTTTGCATTTACCACATATCAGCTTCTCGTCGCCATCCAACATTTCTTCCCTCGTAAAAGAATCTAAACACTGTGATAATCTCAGTTGGCCTGTTCATTGCGGTATTGGAAGTGATATGTCCCAGAACGGATCGGAGGTTACAGAACAGTGCCCGCAATACGTACATTTCAATGTGGACTTTAGCTGGCCATCGAAATTATCAACGATTTTGGAATTGTTCATTCCTAAGTACCTCGACCAAGATTCTTGCGCCTTCTCACCGTCACTTAACATTTCGTCTATCTCTGTCAGAATGGGTTTTGGCTTCGCCGTTATTCTGTTCACATCTTCGTGAAGACCCTCCAGAAGGTATCGCAAGAACTCCTGGGCATCTTTCCGGGAGTAACCAATGAAACGAGGTGCGAATCTTTGTATTTGACTCTTTAAAGAGACTGTATCAACCACTCGATCAGAAGAATCTTCTGACCATAGCTCCTTTATCACGTCTGCGAAGGCTTTGAATAAGGCTCCCTTCATACTAGAGATACTAGTGTTTATGTCTCTTGTATAGGCATCCTTCCTCAAATACTATAATACCCATCTCGTGTTTGATAAACATTGGATAACACTTTTCATAAAACAGGTGTTTCCAATATTTTTCAACCCATTGAGGCCTAGTGTTTTAACAGTACCGTGTACCACAGGCCTGATGGTGTTGTAGCTGTTTGAGCTGCGTTCGCCACTGCTATCGTCTTCTGAGTAGTCTCTAACAGGTCTATTCACTATCTTTTAACGATATCGTTAGCAGTCGTAACCAAGCGATAAGCCGTTAAATAACGATAAAATTACAGAATCGTATTCAATATCTGTTTCTTCATCGTTATTTAACGATATATCGTTGCCAAAACATCGCTGAGCAGACGACACCTATTTGGCTGTCATAACTGCCAACGACAATAGACGTGTTCAGTAAAAAGATTATTTTCACTCGTCCTTTGCAAAATTTAAATAGTAATCCAATAGAAATGGATCAGTTCGAGCGGGACGTATTGGTTGTAATCCTAGAAGAACTGTGAAGAAGGTGTTATGATGATTTATGAAGGTAAATCGGATCACGTATCTCTTGTTCCGTAGAGAGTTGAATCGGAGATTCAATAGATAGCTGAGGAATATCAGCAACCCTCTCGATACTCCTGAAGAAAATTTTCGGAAAGGTTTCAAATTAAATAGAGAACTGGCGTGGGAGTTATTTAACGAAATGAGCGATCACTCTGCAATGTCCTTCAGGAATACGAGGATACCTTCAGTTATTCAAGTGAACAAAAAATAGTAAATTTTCATTCAAAAACCAATTACACAGTTTTCTTGTAGTATTGCATTTTTTTGCTCATGGCAATTACCAGAAGTCTATGGCAAAAGATAAATCGTGTGTCATGTCCCAGTCTTCTGTAGGCAGCAGGTGTATTCACGAAGTATCAGAAATATTGGTAGCTTATTTGGCCCCTTTATTTATATAAAATTCCCAACATAGCTGTTCAGTTAGGCTATTAAGAGGTGCCAAGTTTCTTTGAGAATTTCTGGTTTACTTGGTTCATACTTATTTGTACGAAACCACTAATTTGTTTTTCAATTTATCCAAATATACGGAAAATTGTTGCCTTTATAATAGTTTCACTACTTTTTTTTCACAATTCCGTAATATTCACCAATTTCCATAATTGATTCAAGTTTCCTTAAAATAGTCAAATACTGCAACAGGCAGTTTCAAAATTTTGTTTTCATCCATCATTCAATCACAAAACATGAATGTATATGTACTACCCGTCTCGAAAATTCAGGTTGGTCGTTATTCATTCGGTAACGATTAAAGCCGTAACGACATTGTTTACAGAATACGAATTTCCGAATTGTTGTTTAGATTGACGTAATCGTAAATTGAACTACAATCGTTAATCGTTAAATAACGACTTTTTAGAGAATATACCTGTAATACGGTCTGTCACTGGAGCGGCGAGGTAAGGAACTTGAGTTAAGACTGCTGGAAAGTGAGTTGGATGAAGATATGCCGGATCTATTCAATTTTAGAGAAGTCGATACATTTTCTTCAACAGATGACAAATAATTTGGCTGTGAACTTATTTCCTTATTTGAAACTGAAAACGTATTTGTTTTGTTGGAAAATTTAGATGTATGGAAAGAATTATGTGGTCGAATGAAAATTTCATCTAGATTTTGGAATGAGGGGATAGTGCCAAGAATTGATGCAGCATTTCCTCTTTGAATAGCAATGCTTATTCTTTGTATCATGAAAGATCTTGCTCTGGCGTCACCTGTCACTGTAATCAGCTTTTGACCTATACCATTAAAGAAATCAGAGGCTGAGGAGCCAAAGGTACCAAACGTTTCAACAGCGATTGGATAGAATATGTACTGATTATTCAAATTGGAATATTTTCTACGTTTCATCTTCTCTGCATATTCCGCAGCACCACCAGCAGTTCGTGAAATCGAGTCGAGATGAGAAAAAGCCAGAGTATCAACACATGTGAAGTCCCAAATCAAGGATTTTCCGTGACTCCAAGGAATTAGAGTAATTCCATCAGGACGTTTTCCATCATTTCGGCATATTCCTAAAGGTTCTAGCATAGAAGGAATATTTGCAGTTGATAGAGCTTGTTTTATCAATTCGTTAACAGCATAATGTCGGGAGAAGCGTCCAGAACTAAATTTACAGCTTAGACCGTGGGTGCCTTTTTCATCAACAACGAATCCGCATCGGCATTTATGGCTGTCACAGAGCGAGCAACCTAGGCGAATCCCAACAGATATTCTAAAACATTGGTCATCTAGCAAGGTTCCCATAGATGCAACAGGAACACTGCTTTTAGACGAGCCTGTTCTATTAAGGAGTCTTTAGCTGCATCAATAAGTTGCTCAGATAGTTTTTGCATCAAAGGAAGATCCCAGGATCTCTGATTGCTCTTTCTATCAGGTATCGATAAATTTGATTTCTCAGTCCAAAGTCTTTCATCTTCCGAATAGAATGAATCATTGATGTCAGAGAAGGAATTGTGTAAAACATAATCAATTAATTGCCGAACACTATTGAAGGAAGAAAGGAAGGCTGGCAAAGCAATAAAAGCTGCATGTCGAATACCAAGGCCTCCCATATTTATCGGAAGCGAAGCTTGCATCCATGAATCTTCTTCAAAATTATTGTTGGTGATTTGTTCCAGAATTTCACGAAGTACTAAATCAAAGTGAACTAATTCGGTTTGACAATGCCATGTAGGGTATACATTAATTTGGGAATTGCCAGAGAGTTCTTCAATAAAAAAATGTCCAATATGAGAAAGAAGACATTTTATTCCGTGAAAATGGCTGGATTTTCCATATGTTGTAGTTGGAACCATTCTGAGTAAAAGTCTCATCTGGCCCAACTCGATCGTATGACTAGATTCGGCGCTAGAGGGCGCTAAATCAGGAATTTTGTGGTTTCTAAATAATTCAGCTGAATGAAAAAATATCAATATCTCATTTCTGTTCAATATTGTGTGCAACTGAGCATTCCTTAAATTCACGAGAAATATTTTTTCCTAATACAGAACAAAAAAACGCCACTGTTTTCTACAGGGTTGTCAACAATACACTCAATTCTTCAGTCGATGAATTCGCCTATGAGGTTATAAGTTGATTGATTTTATCATTGAGGATCAATATAGACGAAAATATAATGAAGCTATGATTACAGAGTGTTTGGAATAAGGAAAGGGTCCTTATTATATGTACATGTAATTACTCCAAACCACGAATTTTATTAATTTTGTGTGATTCAGGTAAATGAAGAACATTTACATATTATTTGTAATCGATAGTCAACTATTGTTCAACTAAGCGTTACGAAAATCCTGAATGATTCTTCTATAAAATAAAAAAGATTTTCTACATGGTAGTTTCCAAAATAATCAATGTTAAGGTAAAAGAATTCGCCTTCGAGACTATGAGTTGACCAAGTTAATTATTGATTATCGATCAGAATGGAAGTTCATCTCTCAAACCCAAATGCAAATAAAAATACATAGTGTTTCACACAAGGAAAGGCTCAATTCAATTTGGCTACGTAATTACTCTTTCCGAGGATTCAATAAGCTCAATAGAGAGCTGAAATCATCTCCTACTAACCTAACCACGTCGTAATACCTAAAGGTTCGGCGATAGAGGGCGCCAATGCTAAATTATTAATTGTGTGTTTTTGTATGATTTATCAAGCTATAAAATATGAATATATTTTGTGAGTCACTCAAAGAAATATAGCTGATGTTCTGAGGATTTCCGTCTACTATATACTGGGTATTTCATAATAAATGCGCAGGACTTCAGGATGTGATGGCTGGTCCAAAAATATGAAAAAAAGTTTCCTATAACTTACCCTCTAAAATGCACCATTTTCGAGATACAGGGTGTTGAAATTTAAAAAAAAAATAATCATTTTTTGCGAATATCTCTGGAACCGTTTATCGCACAAAAAACAGAGTTCGTAGGCATTTTCTACTAATAATAAGCTATGTTTTGTGCTGATTTTTTATTTTTTCAAATTAATAATTGGTGAAAATTTTGAAGGGGTAGTGGGTGTTTTTTTCTCCAACTTCTACGTCACAGGAAAAAGTACAGTGTTGAGCCTCCTTTATGAACCGCTAATGTTTTCTCCACAAAAAAATGTATTCTTGGTCATAAGCTCTAAACTTGACCGTTTTCAAGAAAAATCAACTTCCATGTTGTTTAAATAATGTTTTTTCCTCGAAAAATTGCTGCGTGCATTGAAGCTAACGGCGGACATTTCCAACAATTCAACTGAGTATGATTGTTACTATTTTTTTTTTATTTTGCAATTAAAAAGTCAACATTTGGTTTTGTTACTTGTTTTAACGTTTAAATAAATTTTGTATAATTAGGAAAAAAATTATTTAAAAAAATTTATTATATTTTTCAACATGAAAGTTGATTTTTCTTGAAAACGGTCAACTTTAGAGCTTATGACCAAAAGTACCTTTTTTGTGTAGAAAACATTGGCGGTCCAAGTAGGCGGCTCAAAATTATACATTTTTCAGTGGCGTAGAAGTTGGAGAAAAAAACACCCACTACCCCTTCAAAAGCTTCACCAATTATGAATTAAAAAAAATCAATTATGAGTAGAAAATGCCTTCAAAATCTGTTTTCTGTGCGATAAACGGTTCTAGAGATATTCGCAAAAGACTATAATTTTTTTTTTATTTCATCTCGAAAATGTTGAATTTTAGAGGGTAAGTTAATAGAGACTTTTTTTTATATTTTTGAACGAGCTATCACATCCGGAAGTCCTGCGCATTTATTATAAAACACCCTGTATTTGAACTGAATGAACTTAATGTAGCCATCTGAATTCAAGGAGAATTCAATCATAGGCACGGAGTTATTAAACCAGCCCTTGAATAACAAACCAAGGGGAACCAATATTGTTCACAATTTGTGCATGAAACAAATACTTTTTGCTTAAATTCTATTCATAAAATATTTATGATGGTAATTGTGATATGTCTGTTTTTCCGAAAACTTTCTTTCTTTCACAAATAACTTGACAACGCCGCGAAATTTGCAAAGAAAGGAATATCTCCGTATGTAAAATGATTAGCTCAGTTCAATGGTGAGGAAATTTACAGGGTGGTCCATTCAAAAAATTGATGCTTTGTGTTGCTTTGCTTTAAAGTAACACTCTGTATATTTCGAAATGTTTTTTATAACAAGCAACAAAGTAAACCGTATAACTTTTAACTCAAACATTTTTTCATGGTCCTCACGATAGGCGAGATACTATACTTCCTCACACTAATGGGCCACCCTGTATATAATATGGACCCTTTCTTATTTCAAACACTCTGTATTCTGCTTTACCATATTTTGGGCAATCAACAAACAAATCTGATTGATCTTCAATGACAAACTCAATCAACTTATAACCTCGTAGGCGAATTCATTCACTGAAGAGTTTTGAGTATGTTGTTGACTATAAGTACTCTGGTAGAAAAACAGTGGTGTTTTTTTTTATTTATTATGAAAAATTATTTCTCACGAATTTTAGGAATGTCCAGTCGTACATAATATTGAATATAAATGAGATATTGATATTTTTTTAATCAGCTGAATTTCTCAAAAAATCACAAAATCAATGATTTGGCGCCCTCTAGCGCCGAATCTGGTCATATAATCGAGTTGGGCCAAAAGAGACTTCAATGGTGGATTTATGCAGCAGTCACAAGTCATAAGTTTTAAGTCATAAGGAAGAGTATTCGTCAATGATTGGTTAGAGTAAACGGATCAACCAATCATTGACGAATATTCTTCCTTATGACTTGAAACTTATGACTTATGACTGCTGCATAAATCCACCATTACTCAGGATGGCTCCAGGTACAACATATCAAATATCCAGCCATTTTCACTTAAAGACTTTTTTCCATAAGATGTGTGCGTGGTCCATTGTAACCCTATAAAATTCGGAAGAGCCAGGCAAAATAATATTATCAATTGAGTCGGTATTCTCGGATGACACAAAACTCCAAACTTTGTGCAATTTTTTCTCAAAGTTCTGGAATGGCAAATAAGTCTATCTATAAATTTGAAACCTGATAATACGTCGGGAAAACATGTCTATAGAATATTATCAATTGATATGCTTTTCTCTGAATCATCTCACTGTAATACTTCGTATCTTAATGAATGTAATTGGTTTCGTGCCCATATGATAGATGGTTATTCAGGTGAGGTAGGTGGTACAACAACCTCACTCTTCTGTTTTGTTTGCTTTAGTAAACAGAATTTTTTCGGAGTTTTTACTGTGTTTTCAAAGCATTCCAAAGCATTCAATTTTTTCCCGATTATCCTGATAAGTTAAGAATTACATAACATGTTTTGAGAATCACCCCAACTACCTATTATAGAATCATCCCATACATAAAAAACAGTATATATCTATTTTGTTGATAAAAAGTCATAATAACATTATAACTATTCTGTCTATCAGTAAAAATATTTTCAACCAAGTATTTGTCTATTTATTCTCCACATTCATCATTTGGATACCGTGACAGTACACATGATGGGAAAGTGTGTAATCTGTAGAAGATATAATACTATACCAGTTCAGACTCCTATAGCACCTCTACCTCTAGACAGAATAACTTGTAATTGAAAATGATCCGGAAGAGAAGCAGATGGAGAAAGGAGATGGAGAAACAGAATTAAAATCAGATGTGACAATTACTAGATTGTTAATATTTTGCTTGGTTTTGTTTGTAATTTTGTATATTTAATAAAGTAATAAAACAAAACATTTACATTTTTTTTCATTACTTGTCAACTGTCTTCATTCTTAATTGACGTCTCAGTGATACCAATATTGATAACAAAATTGTAGAGTCATTATTACCAACATACATTTTAGCATTCAACATTTCCCCTTAATGGCAATACAATTTTGATAACATTTGCACAACAATGTTACAAAAAAGTTTTTGACATAAAAATTCATAAAATTAAAAATTATAAAATGTTACCAATAACACTCTATACAGATCAGTCTGTATTAGATTTGAGAATGATTGAACATGATTGAATTTTTGAAATAATCAAATTTGATGTTTGACTGATCTTCTGAATTGCAATATTTCAAATCGAACCAGTCTTCTTTAAATTGTTCACTGATGAAATGATAGCGGACATCAATGTTCTTGTTATTTCGGCTCATCTGTCCTGATTTAATTAATTTGATAGCACTTTGATTGTCTACATGCATAATGACTTTGATTTCAGTCTCTGTCAATTCCTGAAACACAGTTTTCAGGTACTTCACTTTTTTGCAGCATTCAGCTGCAGCAATGTACTCTGCTTCGGTTGTCGACAGAGCAACAATGCTTTGCTTTCGGGAACACCATGATATAGGTCCACCTGCCAGCATGATGATGAATCCTGTTGTACTTTTCCTTTCTTATTTATCGCTTGCATAATCAGCATCGCAGTATACATGCATCGTCATGTTTTCTTCCATTTTCTGTGATGTGTAGAAGATAGATGTGTTTGTTGTTCCTCTCAAATATCTCAGAGTTCTCTTTATGTTCTCATAATTTTCTTTCTTGGGATATTGGGGGAATCGACTTTCGTAGTTAACTGCGAATGTCATATCCGGTCTGGTTTTACATGAGAGATACATAAGACTTCCCACTGTTTTATCGTTTTTGTCTTTTGTAGTCTCATTTTCTTGCAGTACAATTGGAGTTTTCATTGGTTTACATTCTTCCATGTTGTATTTTTTCAGAACTTTTTCTGCATAGGTTTTTTGACTCGGGTATATTCCATATTCTTTCTTGATGATTTCCATGCCCAAATAATTTTTGAGATTTGTAACAGATATTTGGAATTCATCTCCAAGCTTTTTCAGAAGGGACTCAATTTCTTTAATATTTTCTCCTACAATGATTCTGTCATCCACATGAATTCCTAAATTATGTTTGTTGGCCTTTTTCTTGAAAATGCATTGATCTGATTTCAGTTGCAGCATATCTTCTTTTAGTAGGAACGTTGAACCTTTTTTCCACTGCTGTGGTGCTTGTTTAAAGCCATAAAGTGCCTTTTTGAGAATACACACTTTTCCAGGCATATTATATCCTTCTGGCACTTTCATAAAAATTTCTTCATTTAAATTTCCGCTGAAAAAGGCAGATTTTACATCAAAAGTTTGTATATGCAGATTTTGTTGAGAGGTTATTGCAAGTAGAAGTCTGAGAGAACTGGTTTCTACCACTGGACTAAATATGTCTTTGAAGTCCATGTCTGACTTTTGCTGACAGCCTCTCACTACCAATCTTGCCTTGTTTCTACCATCATCTTTTACTTTGGATATCCATCGACTATCCAATATTTCTTTTCCTCTAGCTTTTTCAATGTCCACAAAATTCTAGGTTTTATTTTGATCCAACGCTTCTTTTTCTTCTTCGATGGCAGCCAACCATTTATCTTTAGCTTCATCGTTCAAACAGTCTTGGTATGTTAGGGGATTTTGGTACACTAGTAAAGTTTCTTCTTCATCTTCAGAATGCACTATATAGTCATCATATTTATTTGGTTTATTAATATTTCTTCTGTTTCTCAGCCCATACCTTTGGTCTTGATGATTTTCTTCTCCTTGAACATGTTTGTCATTTTCTTTTGGAATTTCATTTTCTTCTTCGTAGTATTCTTGATGCTGATTTTCTCTTTTGTGTTGATTCATGTTTGGTTTTGGATCAGGATCTTGATCTTCCTCTGTTTTATTTCTTGCCATGTTTATTTCTTCTTGATCTATGTTTTGACATTGTTTTTCTTTGAGTAGGCCAAAAACAACTTCTCGGTGTACAGTGATTTCCCTTTCTTCTTCGTTCCATAGTCTATACCCGTTTTCAGCATATCCAACAAATCTATACTTCTTGCTTCTCGAATCCAGTTTTTTCAGATATCCAAGTTGCTTGTCATATGCTGTGCAACCAAATGTTTGAAGTCTTGAAAAATCTTGTTTCTTTTTGAACCATTTTTCAGCAGGTAGTGCATCTGTGGTAACAATGGGGCTTCTATTTGTTAGATGTGCTGCGGTAAGCACAGCTTCTCCCCACATTTCTTTTTCCATATCAGATTCAAAAACCATTGCTCTTGCTTCTATCATGAGAGTCAGATGCATTCTTTCTGCTGTACCGTTGTGTTGTGAGGTATGAGGAATGGTATGATTTATTTCAACACCTCTTTTCCAGCACCAGGATCTGAAGGTATTGCTTCTGAATTCCCCTCCTCGGTCACATCTCAATTTTGACACTTTTAAATTGAAGTGAGCCTCTGATGCATTTATGTAGGTTTTCAATATTTCTTCTGCTTCAGATTTGTATTTTAACAGAAACACTTTGGTAAAATGGGTGAAGTCATCAACAACTGTCATAAAATAGATTTTTCCATCATATGTGCGTGGGTCAATATCTCCACATAGATCAGCATGTATGATTTCCAGTGGTCTTTCTGCCCTTGTTCTTTTTTCATTGAAAGGCAGTCTGATGACAAGCAAACTTCACAAACTTCTTTGATCATTTTTAGGTTTGGTATTTCGTCAGCCATATTGCTCAACTTTGCCATGTTTTCAAAACATAGATGTCCTAACCTGCGGTGCCATTCCATTGTTTCATTTGTTTCTGCTAGAAGGGCTGTTTTTCTTCTATTGAGGCTTATTTGATAAAGCCCATTTTCTGACTTCAGACCTTCTATAATGACATTTTCATTGTAAAAAATTTTGACTGAGTTTTTTGTGAATAGCACTTCTCCATTTTTTTCAGTTACGGCATTAACTGACATCAGGTTTCTGCTAAGTTCAGGCACAACTGATACATTGGTCAAGTCAACATTGTTTGATTCATAGTCACCTACAGCTACTGTTTTCATAACAACTCCTTTTTTAGCACTTTTAACGCTATTTTGTTCTTCTCGAGTGTTGCTCAGCATAGATCTCTTTGTAACCATATGACTATTGCATCCGCTGTCTAAAATGAATATATCTTCTTCCTCCCCTTCAGTGAGCAGACTTTCTTCAACATTGATGATTTTTTCAACTTCAGTAAGAAAACTAACTTTTTCGTTTTTCTTTTTAGAAAAGCAATGATTTTCATCATGTCCATCCTTCTTACAGATAGAGCAGTTGGGTCTTGAATTTGAGTGCTGTTCCATCTTTTCTGGCTTGAACCAGTAGTCATCTTCTTTGTGGTTTTATTTTTTGCAAATGGTACATTTTTCATTCCTAGACTTTCGGCATTTGTCAACGGTGTGTCCAAATCTGTCACAGTTGAAATATCTTCCTTTAAATTTATTGTTCTTTTTAATTGTGGTTTTGAAGGCTACACTTTCATTCAGATTAGTACCTTTTTTCAACTTATCTTCTTCTGCACTCAGTCTTGCACACAAGTTTTCTTGTGCCTTTTCCCTTTCAGCAACAGAGTCCCAAGCACTGCTGAAGTGCTTGTACTCCTCTGGTAAACCCGATAGAATTTTGGCAATTATCATGGAGTCTTTAACTTTTTCATTTAAAGTCTTGAGTTTGTGTGTGATACTTAGAAGTACACTTATGTTTGTTGGCACATCATTGTTGGACTCAAATTTGAAAGTGTGGAATTTTTGCAGGAGTGTACATTTTTGCTGGGAAGTGTCTTTCTTGTATATTTTCACAAGCATTGAAAACATACCCTTTGATGACTCACAAGCGATCAGGTGAATTTTAGCACTTTTATCCACTGTTCTACGGATGTAACTTTTGGCTTGGGCATCCCTTTGTTTCCACTTTTTAGATTGTGCTTGATTTTCAGATCCAGTTGGTAGTTCTTCATCTCCGCATACAATATCCAACAGGTTTTTTGCTTCGAACAGAATCTTTAGCTCAAATTCCCACATCGGGAAAGTGGCGGCTTTCTTCAGTTTCGAAATACTTTGGATCTCCTCCATTTCTTCTTTAGTGGCGATTGTTTTTTTTTTACTTTCAAAGGAAACTCCTAGATTTTTTAATTTTATTTTAGCTTGCTGGGCCCATAACCTGTTAATATTTTGCTTGGTTTTGTTTGTAATTTTGTATGTTTAATAAAGTAATAAAACAACACATTTACATTTTTTTCATTACTTGTCAACTGTCTTTATTCTTAATTGACGTCTCAGTGATACCAACATTGATAACAAAATTGTAGAGTCATTATTACCAACATACATTTTAGCATTCAACATAGATCGGGACGTTTGGTGAAGTGTCCGAAACGTTTTCAAAGTCACTCATGATTTGAATTTATTTAATTTAAACTTCAATTTTGAATTTATGTTTTCAATTTTATTTGTTGTATGAATTTTTCTATATTATTTGAAATTGAAAAGGGGAGAGAATGTTAGAATTACATATCATGTTTTGAGAATCACCCTAACTACCTGTTATAGAATCATCCTATACATAAAAAACTGTATATATCAATTTTGTTTATAAAAAGTCATAATAACATTATAACGATTCTGTCTGTCAGTAAAAATATTTTCAACCAAATATTTGTCAATTTATTCTCCACATTCAACACTTATGAATTTCTTTATTTTTTAAAAGTGCATTTAGTCAACATAAACGTAACTTTAGCACAAGCTCTGACATAAACATAACCTCAAAACTAATTTTGTATGAGACCTAATATAATCCAAGTTTTAGATTTAGGCATAAATTTAAGAATGACCGATACATTTTTTGACTTGAAACTTTAGGGACACGTGAATTATGGACAACATTTTTATCGTAAAAGATTCTTATAAAGTTGGGATATTCAAGGTAATATGTTTTTAGCATAAACTTAATATTGTTCTATAAATGTTGCCATTTGATGTAACAGATTCAACTTTTTTTTTACCATATACAGGGTGGGGCACCAAAAACGAAACAGATCGAATATCTTCAAAACGCATGTGTTGTGAATAAAATGCAAAAACACGTCGATTTTTAATACAAGGGGGACATCTTTCTATTATAACCCCAACTGACATACCTCTCCCCCACCCCTTGGGCACTATCACCCAAACAATTTGAATAGGGAAAGTAGTAAGTGTAACACATCGCTAAAAAGGAAATTTCATAAAGAATTCAGCAATGTCAATTTTTGCCACCTAACTTTTTATTTTGGCGCCCTCTTGCGGGAAAAACAACTGTTCCGAATTCCAAATTATGATACTGCATTTGCAAGCTATTTTGACATAAATTCGGTGACAATGCATTATTGAAATTTTCTTAAGAGAAAAAACAAAATGGCGGATCCAAAATGGCGGACATGATTTGCAATAATGGTCTGATTCGATTCAAAATTGATATGTGGTGGTTTTCAAGGTCGGAAATTATGATTTGTTTGTCAATGCAAAAAAACAAGATGGTGGCTCCAAGATAGCGGACGTAATTTGTAATTCTGGTCCGATTCAAATCACAATCAGTATGTGCGGATTTTTAGGGTAAAATTTTTTGATGTTTTGGTCAATGCAAAAACCAACATAGGGGACGAAATTTGTAATTGTGGTTCGATTCGATTTAAAATTGGCATATGTGGGTTTCACAAGTTTTCAGTATGACTAAACTGATTTAATTGAATTGATATAAAAAGTTTTTATACAAATGCGCTAAAAAGAAAATAATATATTTTAGGTGTGTGACGTAGGTTATTCTATGCGTAACAGAATCAAAATTTCACCTTTTGAATTTGTTACGCACAGAATAACCTACGTCACACATCTAAAAGAAACATTTCCGTTTTAGCGCATTTGTATTAAAGCTTTTTTTATCAATTTAAATCATCCGTTTTAGTTATACTGAAAACTTGTAAAACCCCCAATTTTGAATCGAATCGAACCACAATTTCAAATTTCGTCCACCGTCTGGTTTTTTGTATTGACAGAAATATCATAATTTTTTACCCTGAAAATCCCCACATACTAATTTTGATTCGAATCTGACCAGAATTACAAACTTCATCCGCCATCTTGGAGACGCCATCTTGTTTTTTGCGTTGACAAAGAAATCATAATTTTCGACCTTGAAAACCACCACATATCAATTTTGAATCGAATCACACCATAATTGCATATCATGTCCGCCATTTTGGAGCCGCCGATTTGTTTTTTTCTCTTAGAAAAATTCCATCATGCATTATCATCGAATTACTGTCAAAATAGCTTGCAAATGTAGTATCATAATTTGGAATTCGGAACAGTTGTTTTTCCCGCAAGAGGGCGCCAAAATAAAAAGTCAGATTATCACCGAATTTATGTCAAAATAGCTTGCAAATGCAGTATCATAATTTGGAATTCGGCACAGTTGTTTTTCCCGCAAGAGGGCGCCAAAATAAAAAGTTAGGTGGCAAAAATTGACATGGCTGAATTCTTTATGAAATTTCCTTTTTAGCGATGTGTCACACTTACTACTTTCCCTATTCAAATTGTTTGGGTGATAGTGCCCAAGGGGTGGGGGAAGAGGTATGACAGTTGCGATTATGATAGAACGATGTCCCCCTTGTATAAAAAATCGACGTGTTTTTGCATTTTATTCACAACACACGCGTTTTGAAGATATTCGATCTGTTTCGTTTTCGGTGCCCAACCCTGTATTTAATCGCAATTTTAAAATGATCTGAGATTATTCATGATATATAAGCCTCTGAAGAAGCTAGCCACTCGCGCTAGCGAAACGTTAGGAAGAAATTCCAAAAAACGACGACCTTCAAACCCGAGTGAAAATTGTGACACTGAAAACTTTGGTTGGAAAAGCCTTAACCATTTATTCTGAAGTTGTGCCAATTCCCAACCAGAAGATTCTGCAGTTGCAAATGCTTTATAGAGAATGTGATACCCAGACATGGAGTTTCGCATATTGAAAATTCAGAAAAATCCACCAATATTTTTTCGTTTTGTACCTTTTGGGAGGAGGGGGCATACTCATAAAAAACTGCTTCTTCCCTTATTCAGGCATATTTGAACATTCGACGATACATTTAAAGGCACTCGAGAAATATTTTTTTTGCGTTTCGTAATAGGAATTGGGGGGAAGAACGGGTGGTAAGAATTTTTTTTTTAAACAACACATTATTGTGCAACATTTGCAACGATAAAACAAGTGAAAATATTGTTACTGGATTCAAAAATAAATAGTCTTATCTGCGCAAAGGTTGATTTAAACGCCTCCTAACAGCAAAACTGTTCATTTTTTTATGTTGGCGCAATGGTAACATTGGTTGAGAATTACATGGACTACATCATACCAAAAATTCAAAAAAATCCACCTGGACCCAAAGTCCATAAGGAGTTTGCGGGGTCCAGCACATTGAAATTTTGTAATAAGAATATATAACATTTATTGAGTTGAAATAGGAATCCTAATACTCATGGTAAATAATTTAAGATCTAACAACAATTTACTAAACTTGAATCTTACAAACGACATTAAGTACTTACGTATAAAAATTAAAATAATATATAAATATATACACGGACATATACACTAAGGTTAATATAAATTACCACAAATAATGATACATATAAAAAAAATTACATTAAATCAAATCAAGCCCCTTTATGAATATATTTTAGTAATTCTATCCTGAACGTTTCAAATAATGAAATTGGACAAAGCCTTGAAAAAATATAGTGCTTATTGAACTTCTGTAGTTTGTTCGAATTATATGAAGATTGTTACTGTTTCGAATCGAATAATTATGGATATCTTTATTGAAGGTAATTGTAGATTGCAGATATGTTGGGGTCATTGAATGTAGCATTTTCTAAATAAAAATCATAGAACAGTAGTACAAACTTTGAAATACTAAAAGCCTATGTAGAGTGAATAACATTGTAGAAGTAGCTCTAATTACAACGTAATCAAGGTTTATTCGCATATCCGATTGAAAATTGCTTGTGTAAATTGCAAAAGAGATGTAGAATAGGAGTTTTTTAATATACCTACAATTTGCACAATGTTTGCAAATTTGTTCAAGTAGATATTGCTAGACTCCGTAAACATGATACCGTCTCCGACTGCATTTTGTCAATTTAGTATTTTTGAATGATTCACCTGTTCTACATTCATTCATATCTACGTTGTGTTCTCATATCACTACTTTATGTTATCACTATGTTCATTTTTTTTCATACTATCGTTAATGCCATTCGGATTGCGAGTGTGATTATTAATACATATCTTGTTTGTTCTTAGATTAATATTGATGAAAGTATTTTTTTTTCATATTTCTTTTCAAGGTTGAGTTCGAACATGTGCAAGCTGACACTCTGCCTATGCATCATGGTTATTTTCTTCAACCTACAGCAATTTTCAGCGCGACTCTCGGTCGATGGTAGGTTAAACGTTTCTGGAAAACGCAACTCAGTTTTTTTTTGAAAATTTCGTATTTCACATTTTCTCACATATTCTACCGATATAAAATATTTTCCACATTGCGACGTTGCCTCTTCTATCAAAATGTCCTAGCAACTTTATTATTTTGAATAGAACACTCCGTATATTAACCTGTGGTAGAAGTCCATTGCATCTCGAAGTGGAGTGGTATTGATTCACAATGTGGAAAAACTCGAAGTCATCTCCACAATTTTTAATAACATCTGGTGTAGTGTGATGGCGAAGCCATCAATCAATAAACCAGTTTATCGAACATGTTTCGAACCTATATAGGTTCATCATCAGCGAATTAGACAATTCTACAATAAAGAAGAAAAACATAACTATTGGTAATCCAGTAATGTGTAGTGCTACTTACATGAAGAAGAAAATTTGATATGGATTTATGAAATTGACAGCCGTATGCATAGTCAATCGCCAGCGACTTGCCAGAGGATTATAACGCACAGTCGAGCTCCAAAAGAGTGACAACTACGCGATAAGTCACATTTTGGCGAAACGCTGTCGATGTACCACTTTTTTGGAGCTCGACTGTGCATTATAGTTCTTGTGTAGCGAGCTGCGAAACTCTGGCGAGTCGCTGGAATTGACTATGCATACGGCTGTAAGTGTCCCCACATTTCAACAAAATTAAATGGGGGTGGATAAAATTCAACATTAAAGAAGAAAATTATGACTACAGGTAATCCATTGAGTTCTGGTATTACTTATATGGAGAGGAAAAATACATAATTAGGATTATAATAATAGAAAATAAAATCACTACATTCTACCCAACAGTGGGGAACATGGTGACAGGGTTAAAGGTTGTCCAAGTGACAACAACCCCGGAACAATAAGGGGGTTTGGGGGCCTTAAGCAAAATCAAAATTGGTCGACCACATGAATTAATGATTAAAAACAGGTGAAACTACGAGAGGTTAACTGTCAAGTGCCAAGTTCAAAGTCGAAAGCAGCACAGAGAATGACAGGAGAGCCACAGATACAGAACGCAAAATTGAAGATACAAAATCCTCCACATAGCAAGTAGTGTTCTGAGCAACCAGGACTCATGTCATCCGTCAAAGCCAGTAACGTACAGTAATTTTGCACCGGGTGGGCTGGTTTTTTATTTACGCACACTGTTTCATATTAAGTATTATTGTACGTTACTGGCTTAGACGGATGACATGAGACCTGGTTGCTCAGAACACGACTTGCTATGTGGAGGATTTTGTATCTTCAATTTTGCGTTCTGTGTCTGTGGCTCTCCTGTCATTATCTGTGCTGCTTTCGACTTTGAACTTGGAACTTGACAGTTAACCTCTCGTAGTTTCACCTGTTTTTTAATCATTAATCCATGTGGTCGACCAATTTTGATTTTGATGAAGGGCTCAATAAAACTATTTTTGAAAACATTTCCAATGACGAAAATAGGCGTGTTCCGTTTCATGCATTGAGGACATAATGCGCATATGACCGTTCCGTTTCTTACATTGGGAGCGCATTGACACGCCCACTTTTATATTTCCCTCTTTGGCCTTGAGACATCGAAAGTGCATGAACTACTGCCCGTTCGTCTAGCAGCGATTAATGCGATCCAAGTTATATCTGTAAAACTCAAAAGTCAAAACAAAGAGTTTTTTGTCTGTGGTTTCACGTTCAAACAGAAACGTCAGAAACCGAATTCAAAGTTTAAATTTGATATTTGATGAAGTGTCAAGTATCGTGCATTATCACATTTACCTGATTTATCGTACAATGGAAGACAAAATCGTCAAGTCATTCAACATCATTGTCGGTCTCATGCCAAAACCACGAAAGTTTGATTTGTCATTTCGAATGACAAGAGTTTTAAGAATATTCGTGCTTCTTGCTTTGAAATCCTAGGTAAGTTTCCACATTCTCGAATTCACTCTCGTTCACAGTAGACAACTTGACAGCACTTTCGTGAGTTTGGCATTGAAAATGTTGGTAGAAAATTAGTATTTTACATATTGAAGTCAGAACCCTGGATAGCATATTCGTGGTTTTGGCGTGGGACAGACGATATTATCCTCATAACTATCACTTGTATCAGAATCTGAGCTACTCTCATTTCCACAATGCTCGCTTTCTACTTGCCATTAATACTTTCGTTTTACCCATATTAATTTATTTACCAGATTAACAGATTTGTTTTTGTTACATAAGAGTTTGGTTAACTGATAAAGTGATGAATGTCAACATCTACGGGAAACGGCATGCACCACCTAAGCAAAAATCGTTCCGATTCAACCCACCAACGTCAGTGTTAGTTGAAACGGAATGCTTGATTAGGTCTGCAACAGTGATGCGATGAATGCATGAAACGGAACACGCCTAATGACAAAAAATTGACTTTTGACATGTGTCACTAGTTCAAACATCGGACCTAATTTTCGTGGTGTTTTTGAAACATTGGAACTATTTAGACTCCACCCATTGGCCATAGCCGTAAGAAGGCCAAAGCCATCTAGGATTCTAAAAATCTGTAGGAGCGACACCTATCGTCGTATCTCAAGGCATCGCGATTCATCGAGAGCGGCTCACAACAGACACAGCTTCATAAACACATTAAGCTGTGCTACAGATATAAATATATCGCGAGAACAGCGAACAGAGTTAGACAGTAGAAATTTTTGTGTTGATAATTGAAAACATCATGTTTCTATTTTGTAGTTCGGCTCTTGATTGACTACTGGATATGTATATGATGTGTTTTCGATTTTGTAGTTCGATTCCTAATTGGTTTTTTCAAAAAACAAACTTACCACTTGCAAGCTGCTGTAATGACACAATACCAAACTTTGACCAAATCCAAGGAAAAACTTGCGAATGTGGACATGTGTCCGATTTTCATGAAACTTGCACAGATTGTGTAAAACATGATAAAATTACTTTACCAATCGAATTTTTTCCGCGGAAATGTCTGTGAGAATCTTTTTTTGGCGAAAATCCTTCATAGTGGTCACTTCACAAATACTCCCCAGTTCAAGACAATTCACGTAATTTCCAATCCAAATAACTGGTCATTGACTATAAACATCAACTCTCAGAAGTATAAAGGAGATTAATCGACTGAATGAAGCTCAAGAAATTACGGAGTTAAAATTTTACACTCGATTTTCAAAAATATTTGACAAATTCAATGACAGCTCTCATGAACATGATCGGATCTGGCGGATCGGGTGTATACATTTACATACAACGTTGCCAACTTTCACTTCCACAGCGTGCGTCCACGTCCTAAAGGCTCGTTCATATCCTTGCGAATTTTCGCAATTTTCTTCCGATTCGACTTACACGGCAAAAAAATTGTGTTGAATGATGAATGATGACATGCAATTCTTCAGTCTGGAGTAAGATGTTACTACATAACAATTATATTTTTTCGCCGTATGAGTCGAATTAAGATTAGGTGATTTTCCGTTCTTTTGCGTTAAAAGATTGAATCTGTGAGCAGTTATCGAGGCAGAATAGAAGTGAGCAAAGCGAGCATAATGACGGCGAGCGCAGCGAGCATCTATTTTTATTTACGGTTTCAACGCTAAAAAGTGATCGGATCGTAAGCAAGTTCTGTAACAAAAGTGCCAAAGTCAGGTTAGGTAGTTTACCCTTCTTTAACGTTAGGAAATGGAATCTGTGTGCAGTTGTCGGGGCGGAGCAGGGGCGAGCGAAGCGAGCATAATGACGGCGAGCGCAGCAAGCAAATATTTTTATTTACGTTTTCAACGCTGAAAAGTGATCGAATAATCAGCAACTTCCGTAACAAAAATGCCAAATTTGGGTAGAAGGTTTTCCTTTCTTTTCACGTAAGAAAATTGAAGATGTGTGCAGTTGTCGGGGCGGAATAGGGGCGAGCGAAGCGAGCATAATATGACGACGAGCGCAGCGAGCAACTATTTTTGTTAACGTTTTCAACGCTAAAAAGTGATCGGATCGTAAGCAACTTCTGTAACAAAAATGCAAAAGGTAGGTTAGGTGGTTTTCCCTTCTTTTACGTAAAAGGATTGAAACTGCAGTTGTCGGGGCGGAATAAGGGCGAGCGAACCGAGCATAATGACGGCGAGCGCAGCGAGCAATTATTTCAACGGTTTCAAAGCTAAAGAGTGAACAGATCGAAAGCAACGTCTGTAACAAAAGTGCCAAAGTTAGGTTAAGTTGTTTTCCCTTCTTTTACGTTAGAAGTATAGTTCTGTCTACAGTGAGGTCGGGACGTAATAGGGGCTAGCGAAGCGAGCATAGTGACGTTTTAAACGCTTAAAATTGATAGAATCGGAAGTAACTTTCTCCAACACCACCTTCTTTCAATTCAAAAGATTAGATCTGAGTGCAAAGAAAATAAAAACTGATGTTTCCGCATCCGTTCTCACGCCAAACGCTCAAGATTCCTCATTCACCTCATCAACACAAAATACAGCCTCAAATTCAACAATTCTTCAGATATTTTCAACATATTTTCAAAAAGAATAACATGCAACCTGATCCCGGTATGCAGGAATTGAAAGAAAACTGGAAACGTCGCTTTGTTCCCTTTTTAGTCTTTTCGCTTGTTTGTCATTTGACTCTTGCATCAATATTACTGTTATGAATTTCAATTTGAATTGAATTGACACTAATGATAATTTGAAACCGTTCCCTAAATAAATGGTTTCTTGTATGGCTTGGAATGAACATTTTAAAGTTATTGGCATTTGTTGGAAGTGAATAAACTGCACAGAAGCAGTCAGTTGGTTCAATTTAAACTGGTTATAATTTATATATATATATATATATGTATATATATTTGTAGGGTATGTACTGCCACACATTTCATCGAAAACATCCAAAAAAACATGATTTCCGCAAAAAAAATTATCTCGGCATAAATTATTCGCTGTTTTAAGGCATCTGTGAGAATTTCGTTAAAATCGGCCAAATGTCCATATTCGCAAGTTTTTCCAAAACCAAATTAGCACTCACTAATAACTCATGTCAACTTCACAATTTTCAACCAATTTTGCATACTCGTTGATAAGTCAAATCACCAAACCAAAATGATTTCAAAACATAACCTCAAGCAGTAGAAATGCAACGACCGATGAAACTACGAATGACGCGCTCTGTGATTGGTAACTGAAATAGCTGGATGTTTGAAATATCAAATAAATCACTGTTTTGTTAGTTGCATAGTTTCAGAATTAAATGCGGGATTAATTTTCCAAGCTAAATGTAAATAAATCCACAACGCAGACGGTTGTATCTACTAGTACAAAAATGGACGAACTGGATATGCTTGATGTTAAAATATACAACAGCACGAACTGTACATTTGATGTTAATATTTATAATAATAAATAAAAATGGTTTCGATTTTATTCATGATATAATCTTAATAAATACAACTCGTGTTATTGGCGATTATCGTAAATTCCTTCTCGTTTTCGAAACAAATTATGTTGCTTCAGGCAACCACACTCGCGCAAACACTCGTGTGGTTGCCAAGCAACATAATTTGTTTCTCAAAATCGAAGGAATTTTTTATCGATAATCACCGACACACTTGTTGTATTACCTACAAAAATTATTACTGAAAATACGGACTTGTAAACAATCGTAGTAAAATACTCACTCTGATGTACGCAATTCTTTGATCATCTTCTAAGCCACCATAGTCAGGAAAGCCATTTTCTGTTATGATAATATCTGTGTCATTGTAATGATCTTTCACCCATTTCAGCAGATACCTGACTGTCCAAGGTACATTCTGAAAAGTAATCAAATAATGCATCTGGTAAAGTTCTGATTTGTCTTTGAATCAATAATAAGAATTAGACAAATATATTTGTTTGGAGGTAAATGTGACGTGGTGTTTTCGGGCTCCCAAAGTCTGATAAACTAAACTTTTTATCACGACGTGGACATTTCAATTGACTGCATGAGCATAAAAACAGGGAAATAAATCTATAACCATTACAATAAACAACAAAATTTTGAGTTGAAGATGATTGCAACAGTTTAAGAAAAAACATCATTGTAATATGTATTTCTTCAAATGTAATTTGATACAATTTTATTACATGTTATTTTGTTTAACTTTTGAGTAGACATTTTTTTCTTTAGTGTTTTGGCATCGACCGCTATGGTCATTAGCCATGTGTTCTGGATAGACCTTGTTACTCACTCCATACGCCACCTTAGCAGCAGCACTGTTAATTTATAACGCAACAATGAATCCTGGAGGATTATTCCCAGCAGACACTAGCCTCAATTAGATTTTCACATCTGAATATGAAAAAAGCCAGCACCGGCTCGGGCCCGATCCTGGAACCACTCGTTTACCAGGCGGACGCATAACCACTACGCTAATTTCCGCCCTTTTTGGGTATATTATTGAACATCAAAATTCCATTGTATAAAATTGATTTTTCGACTGTAGATTTTAACAGTTGAAACGTCGTGATTAAAAATTGCAGAGAATTGAATTTTTCTTTGTTCTTTTTTAGACAATGAAAGTCCAGAATAACCTTACTAAAAAGAATTTCTATCAACTTACCCTCTAAAATGCACCATTTTCGAGATACAGGGTGTTGAAATTTGAAAAAAATAATCGTTTTTTGCGAATATCTCTGGAACCGTT
This sequence comes from Chrysolina oricalcia, assembly GCA_944452925.2. Lineage (NCBI taxonomy): Eukaryota > Metazoa > Arthropoda > Insecta > Coleoptera > Chrysomelidae > Chrysolina > Chrysolina oricalcia. The sequence continues at coordinate 27,088,203 of OX101811.2, read as the reverse complement.
TATCGCACAGAAAATAGATCTCGTAGGCATTTTTTACTCGTAATAAGCTATGTTTTGTGTGGATTTTTTATTTTTTCAAATTCACAATTGGTGAAAATTTTGAATGGGTACCGGTTGTTTTTTTCTCCAACTTCTACGTCATTGGAAAAAGTACACTTTTGAGCTTCCTATATAAACCGCCAATGTTTTCTACACAAGAAAGGCATTCCTGGTCATAAGCTTTAAAGTTAACCGTTTTCAAGAAAAATCAACTTACATGTTGTTTAAATAATGTTTTTTTCTCGAAAAATTGCTGCGTGCTTTGAAGCTAACGGCGGACATTTCCAACAATTCAACTGAGTATGATTATTATTGTTTTTTTCTTTTTAGTTTGCAATTAATAAGTCAACGTTTGGTTTTGATACTTATTCTAACATTTAAATAAATTTTGTATAATTAGGAAAAAAATTATTTAAAAAAATTTACTATGTTTTTCAACATGAAAATTGATTTTTCTTAAAAACAGTCAACTTTAGAGCTTTTGACCAAGACTACCTTTTTTGTGTAGAAAACATTGGCTGTTCAAGAAGGCTGCTCAAAATTATACTTTTTACAGTGGCGTAGAAGTTGGAGAAAAAAACACCCACTACCCCTTCAAAATCTTCACCAATTATGAATTTTAAAAAATAAAAAATCTGCACAAAACAGCTTATTATGAGTAGAGAATGCATTCAGAATCTGTTTTTTTTTGCGATAAACGGTTCCAGAGATATTCGCAAAAAACTATAATTTTTTTTTTTAATTTCAACACCCTGTATCTCGAAAATGTTGAATTTTAGAGGGTAAGTTAACAGAAACTTCTTTCAGATTTTTGAACGAGCTATCACATCCCGAAGTCCTGCGCATTTATTATGAAACACCCTGTATTTATAGGATAATTGCAATGAGCTATCCTGTCAGGAATTTTTGTCTCTTATTTATTATTATGCTCATTGCGAACGAATTACAGATTCTTTCATTTGTTATTTGGGTCTTGACGACCACTATCTGGGTATTACTGGTTGGAGGGCTGAGGTTGAGATGGCGCTCGTAATTTAGATTTATCTACTTTACAGACGCTGTTTAGGCTTTTGCTTTGAAATAAGGATGTCATCGAATCATTTGTTGCAGACAATAGGTGGTCCAAATGTTTTGATGAAAATTTCCAAGCAAAAATCAATTTCAGAGAAAGCTTTGTAGGAATTCTGCACGGAAATTCATCAGATGTAATTCAACGATCGTCGTGGTAATAGCCAGGAATGAAGTTGTCTTCTGATGGATTTTCGACCCAAATATTCTTATTCTATAGAATAATTGCAATGAGTTTTCCTGTCAGGACTTTTGTCTCTTACTGTTATTTAATTTCTTAATAGATTCATTCATATCTTTTTGAACAGAACTTATAGCGTCCCACCATGATAGACTTTTTGGATTCGCTGGAGAATTATGAGAAGAGGAAACCAAAAATCTGTGAAAACATGGTAGACAACCTATTTGTGATTTCTAATAAATATCTCAACATTTTTCATTTCAACAAAAGAAGCATGAGGAGATATTTCGATGAACCTACTCTATATTGAAAAGTTCCAACAAAACAACATTGATATACTTGTACTATGTGAAACATGGGTTTTGGATAATTTCGAAGCTTTCACTGTTCCACTATTCCACCATTCAATATACAGCGTTGGTCAAATGTATGGAGCCGCCCATTTTTCTTAGTTACTGTGAGTGCTATCGAATGATAGTTGAAGGGTTTTTTACTCTGCACCTCTCTGTGAATTCAAATAGATTTTAGATATGCTATTAGAGAAGTGACGTCATCGTTTTTTTTTTAAATGGAACTATTTGAAATGATTAGTATTGCAGGAAACCTTGTTTAATTTTCATTTCAGCAGTACTAATATTATTCCACCTCTCTCGATAGGTACAGTATGTTTCGTATTTATGTGTCCAGCTCTGTAATTCAGTTACCTAGTGCGTAAGTTGTTTAAATTCATTTTCAATCGGGAAATATAGCCGTTTGATATTTTAAGCTATATGGTGATTTGATTCAGACAGTGATGTATGTAAGTTGTTATTAAAAAATATTTTTATTTGCTACAGTGACAGCTGTTTCATTAGAAAATTCATCATTTCATCAATGGAATAATTTCAGTTTTAAAGACTTAAAATTATCCCAAACATATGAAGTGAAATTTTTTAATGAAACAACTGTCGATGTAGCACATAAAAAATGTTTTTATAAAAACTTACGTACGCCACTGTCTGAATCAAATTGCCATGTCGCTTGAAATATCCAACTGGCTACGTTTCCTGCTTGAGAAAAATTTTGAACAAATTGAGCAATAGGTAAGTGAATTACAGAGGTGGACACAAAAATACAAAACACACCGTACCATTCGAGAGAGTTGAAATAATATTAGTACTGCTGAAATGAGAAGAAAAACAAGCTTTCCAACGATACTAAACATGACGTATTGTTTCTTTAAAAAAAAAATGCCGATGACAACACTTCTCCACCAATGACAAATCTAAAAAATATTCGAATTCATAAAAAGATGCAAAGTGGAATACCCTTGAACTTCTATTGGAACTTTCTTTCTATAACCCCCATATCAACTGAGAAAAATGGGCGGGTCTATATATTTGACTGACTCTGTATATTATAATGATTCACAATTGTATGATGTTATGCAATAATGTATCAAACCACAGTAAGCTAGTGTAGTGAAAAATATCAAAATAGTTTAGCAGATCATGGAATGATAGAATGTGGATAGAATGTGGTACTATCGTCAGTGGATGGAGCCCCTTATAATTGAGGTTTGAATAATTTTTGCTTATTGTAGTATAACAATTTTGGCGATTCCAGTGACGGTGATAACTCAATTATTAAAAAATATGAACTTTGAAAAAATATAAATGAAATAACAAGTGAAAAACGGCAAAACACCTCGGACTTCATCATCATTGATGAGGAAATCAAAAAAATTACGAAATCTGAAACGAATTGGTCATATCAAAAAAACTTTTCCCTATATCATTCGTTTACTAATTCATCTTGACAACGGAATGTGAATAGTGAATTTGACAGGTAATACCTTCAGCTTCAATTATAACAATTTTTAGGTTATGAGACTTTTTGCATATTATTGTCTGTTTATTCGGTAACTTAGTTACGCGCACAATCAACTTAGAATGAAATAGCGGAATGAATAATCATGAAGGAAGGGTAAGAAAACAAACTTCAATCCAGGCAACTTTTGAGAAATGTCAACAAGCAGCGGGAAAAACGTAACAAGTAACACGGAATGTATCGATTGTTAACATCCTCGGTAAGCGACAAGGCTCGTACTCGCTCACCTCGAATGTGAACACGTCTTTACATTCCTTGTTACTTAAAAACTATTATTTCATTAAAACAATATTGAATATTGTACTTATTGAAAGAAATTCCGAAGTGTATTTCACCACTCAGACCAATCTTCGGTAGTGATGGAGTTTTCCTTGAGAAAAGTATTTTTCCTTGTGAATTTCACAACAATAACATTATTCAGAATGTCTATCATAAATAAGGAGGATTGGTCGATCCCTACCAATATTTGGAATTAGCTTAAAATAATTTTCGAAAACCTCAATATCCATTCATCCCTTCTTTATAGCTGCGTACGCTGTACCTGGTTAATCTAATCCTTCCGATCCTACCCATTCATCCCATATGGTCTTTCACTAAATTGCTTAGGAGACACGGGGACAAGTTGCCTCAGTTTTAGAGAACGCACTTGCCCCTCGGAGCTTTTTTTGTGGAGCAAGAGCAACCCCCACACTAACAAAAATTTCAAGAGAAATCTCAAAATACCAAAATTCTGTGAAAGATTTATTATACAAGGCGTGTTCCGTTTCATGCATTGAGGACATAATGCGCATATGATCGTTCCGTTTCCTACATTGGGAGCGCATTGACACGCCCACTTTTATATTCCCCTCCTTGGCCTTGAGACATCGAAAGTGCATGAACTACTGCCCGTTCGTCTAGCAGCGATCAATGCGATCCAAGTTAGATCTGTCAAACTCAAAAGTCAAAACAAAGAGTTTCTTGTCTGTGGGTTCACGTTCAAACAGAAACGTCAGAAATCGAATTTAAAGTTTAAATTTGATATTTGATGAAGTGTCAAGTATCGTGCATTATCACATTTACCTGATTTACCGTTCAATGGAAGAAAAAATCGTCAATTCATTCAACATCATATCGTCGGTCTCATTCCAAAACCACGAATGTGCAATTTGTCATTTCGAATGAAAGGAGTTTTAAGAATATTTGTGCTTCTTGCTTTGAAAACCTAGGTAAGTTTTCACATTCGCGAATTCACTCTCATTCACAGTAGATAACTTTGGTGAGTTTGACATTGAAAACTTTGGTCGAAAATTAGTATTTTACATATTGAAGTTAGAACCCTGGAATTATCATATTCGCGGTTTTGGCGTGGGACAGACGATATTATCCTCATAACTATCACTTCTACCAGAATCTGAGCTACTCTCATTTTCACAAAGCTCGCTTCCCACTCTTGCCATTAACACTTTCGTTCTACCCATATTAATTTATTTACTAGATTAACAAATTTGTTTTTATTTCATAAGAATTTGGTTAAGTGATAAATGTCAACATCTGCGGGAAACGGCATGATGCACCACGCAAGCAATTCGTTCCGATTCAACCCTCCAACGTCAATGTGTCTGCAACAGTGATGCGATGAATGCATGAAACGGAACACGCTTACAGAAACGAAAGAAATTTACCGGCATATACGATTCTCAATTCATTTGATTGAAACTTCATGTATCCAGTCGACTATTACAAAATATAAAAAATACGCACGCGATAGAGATTCAATTATTCAAATGGACCACTCTACAATGGTTTGTTTGTCCCTACTTCTACCTACAGCGGCTTACTAAAGTAGTACTCACTGTACTTATCAGAATAAAAACTATTGTCACCTTTACGTATGGTGCAGAGGTATTTTTCCAGCTGTCAGGTTGACTTTCCAGAACTCCCTGATCTGAGAAGCTGGTGGGAGGAATGAAAACAGGTAGAGGACCCAGATGATGCACTATGCTACCAGTGTAGACGTTGAGGCCGAAGTAGTCATGGGTACCCTTTATCCAAGCCTTCTCTTCTTCAGTAAACTCTGGAAGACGGGATTTTTTCAGGCCTTCGGCACGGCTGTTGGCAGCTATACGGATTTTCATAATCTCCGGGTAGTCTCCGTGGAAGATAGGATTTGCGTATTGACCCAACTGAAAAAAAAAAGAGAATAATCATCATGGGACAATGGAAACAGACAACATTAGTGATATTAAAATACTATTTTGAGAAAATACCATTTAATAACGAATAGTCGTTGCCGACCGATGATAAACCCGTTTCTCCCATATACACCTACTACGTAGGCTCATCATGGCAAGTACCTGTCAGAAAACAACTACTCTCCTGGCTAAGACCACGACGGGTATTGAATTAAATCTAACAGATACTTGTGCAACGTTACTCAAAGCATCAGAGGACGCAATTGCAAGTTCCCCCTGTGACCAAACAGTAGAATTATGAGTAAGGTTATTCTGGACTTTCATTGTCTAAAAACAGAAGAAAAATTCAATTCTCCGCAATTTTTAATCACGACGTTTCAACTGTCAAAATCTACAGTCGTTATCAAGTGTATAATGCGGAAATCTCAAGGATACTTCTTATATATGCTGTGGATAATTTTGTGACATTAGCCTAGGGGTAATTTGGCGGTATCAAGGTAAGCTTGTTAATTACAGTGCCAGGCCCCTCCGGTACAGCATTGTTAATTCTTATCGCAATTGCAATTGATCCATGCTACTAATTAAGGGTTTCCACACATTACGGATTTCTATGCTAGCTTGACTGAAGACTTAGTTGTTCATAATGTATGCACTCTCTTCAAACTTCCTTCTATACCAGCCCTCTTCTTTATGGATGACTTCGGCTTCAGTCCATTTTATGTTGTGTTGGGTCGTCCAGACATGATCCGCTATCCCTGACTCTGATGTTTCTCCTCGTTGAGTGTTTCTCTTGTGTTCAGCGAGTCTAACGCTAAGTGGTCTCTTAGTTTCTCCAAGATAAGCTTCGCCGCATTCACAAGGGATGCGGTAGATGCAGTTTTTGGAGTCAATGTCAGCGTTACGTGGTCTCGTCTTTGTGAGATGGCTGCGAATAGTGTTACCTGACTTGAAACTTGTCCGTATTTTGTATTTCGACCCAATTCGCTTTATTCTTTCCGATAGACCTCTAACATACGGAACGCACAGGGTGGCTTTCTTGTTCTTATCCCCCCTGCGGGCTAGAACCTCTTATATATGTTTTTTGGGGTACCCATTTCGTCGCCGCAAATCTTTCTTGATATTGTCCAATTCGATGGTAAGACTTTTATCTGTGTTACATAGGTTGTAGGCACGGTCCACCAGCGATCGAACAAACCCTCTCTTTGTAGCACCATGATGGTTCGATTCGAAGTTCAGGTATTGTCCGGTATGAGTCGATATACTGATGTTTGGCACTTGTCATTGTTCTTTTGAACTTTCACGTCTAGAAAAGGTAAACCGTCTTGGGTCTCATTCTCCATCGTGAAGTTCATAGACTTTCTGATGTTATTCAGATGTTCCAAAAAGACGTCAAGGTCCTCGTCTCCGTGGTTCCATATGACAAACGAGTCGTCAACATATCTCAACCACATCTGAGGTTTCTTATGGGCTGTCTCTGTAGCAAAAGTTTCAAACCATTCCATATAAATGTTTGCTACCAAGTGCGATAATGGGGATCCCATCGGTAGTCCGTCTTCCTGGGACAAAAAGCGGTCTTTTTCTTGAAAGTAACAATTTCGCAGGCAACATTCTAGCAGGTCCATAATGCCACGTACTGGTAGGTTCGTCCTGTTCTTCAGCTCTGTATCTTCTTGTAGATTTTTCCGAATAATTTGCAAGGCCTCTTCTACCGGGACGTTGGTGTAGAGACTTTCCACGTCACCAACGTCCCGGTAGAATTGGATTTTTCTATGTTCTTTTTTAGACAATGAAAGTCCAGAATAACCTTACTCAAAGTGAAACATTGTCAACCACTTTCAAACAAAAGCAGAATTATGTTTGTGATTTGGACAGGGTAACCACCTGCAGACTAGTTTCGAGGTTGTTGCCTCTCATCAGTGCAAGGGTGGCTCAACACAGACAGCACTGGATCCATCTGTTCCACGTCCAAACCATTACACATTCTGCTGCTTGGTCACCTCTGGTTCACACGATGAAGCGAATTCTAGGCCGCTCCATCTAGCGAGCAGAGAGAGAACACTGCGAATATTCGGGTTGTGAGATTCATGTGAAAAGAGAGTTCTTTCTGGAGATCGTTTCGTAACGAACAGTCGTTGCCTACCGATGATAAACCCTTTACTCACATATACACCTACTCAGTAGGCTTATTATGGCAAGTACCTGTCATAAAACAACTACTCCCCTGGCTCAGACCACGACGGGTATTGAATTCAATCGAACAGATACTTGTGCAACGTTCCTCAAAGCATCAGAGGACGCAATTGCAAGTGCCCTCTGTGACCAAACAGCAGAATTATGCTTTTGAATCGGACAGGGTGACCACCTGCAGATTAGTTTCGAGGTTGTTTTCTCTCATCGGTGCAAGGGTAGGTCAACACAGACAGCACTGGAACCATCTGTTACCAATTCAAACCATTATACACTCCGCTGCTTGTTCACCTCTGGTTCTCGCGATGAAGCGGTTTCTAGGCCGCTCCACCTACTAAGTAGAGGGAGAACACTCCGAATCTCCGGGTTCAGAGATTTATGTGAAAACAGAGTTTTTTTGGGAGATCGTTTAGTAACGAACAATCGTTGCCGACCGATGATGAACCCTTCACTCCCATATACACCTACTACGTAGGCTTATTGCCGCAATAAGCTTAACAATAACAAATTTTCACTTTGTGTTCGGCCTCGAGTCAAAGACATCAACTGTAAGACTGGTTGCATAAAAAAGCTATGTGAAACTCCAAATTCCGGTATTAAATTTTTCTCGCCACTAGGAGCAGTATCCTAGCACAAATCAGATGTTTGCCTTATAAGGAAATAACGGGATTGGAAGTAGTCATTAGCAGGAAATGGAAACCCCAGTGTTTGGGGAAAGCTACTGGTAATTTTTCTCCACATAATAGGTTATGATTACTGATGATGGAGCTCCCTAGAGTAGAATACGAATTCCATTCATGATTACGACTCAAAGGTGGTGTTTGCCTTTTATTTAAGACTAACATTTCATGTCAACGCGAAGAGAGGATGGGGCCAATAGACTTTGATCTGATGTTGTTCAAGGTAACTAATGCAATATAGAACCAATTCCTCTACTGCCTCCATTTATCTCCTAATGAACCATTTCTCGAGTATTTATCACTCAAAATAGACTATATTCAGCAAAACCATCCGATAGCTGAAGTGATCTCAAGTGTGATTCCAATGTGCATAACTCTTCCTGGCCAAAATTTTCCAACAGACGAGACACGTTCGCTATCAGATATGATCTGAAACAACTGGTCAAGCTTCCCACTCGCATTTCTAATGTCACCAACCAGCATGCCAATTCACTTGATCTATTTTGTACTACCAATCCTGATTCAAACAGTATAGAAATTTGGGCTCCACTTGGAAACTCCGACAACAACCTCATCTCCGCTTTTGTTTTTTTTTCTGCACCATCGAGCAGAACAACGTTACAACGTATTTCTCAGTTTTTCCATGGGAAAGGGTGTGTTTCTCTTTTGGAGATCCAGCACAATGCGTCTGGACAATATCTGCGATCATAATGCTGCGGATGCAAACATGGTGAAAAAATCTGATTCCTAAGGCCAGATCAGAATTTGTTAGAGATACAAATATGTGCAAGGAGACAATTGAATCATCAAAAGAGACTTACAGTGCTAAGAAAACTTTTGGAGTATCCTAACGGGTTCTGCTCATTTTTCTCTTGCTGCTGCAGATTCCGTCATGGATTTATTAGGAAAACAACCTCAGCACATTGCTCCCATGATATTATATTTTGACCAAGAACCATTAGACTCATTTTGCTGTTATCTGCTATTTGTTATCTGGAAGGTCATGAAAAAAGCCATGAACATTGGAATCATGAAATTACTGAAACGCACCCGAATTGTGAATGATCAGAGACCAAATGGTGACCTGTCTGCTTATATCTCACATATGTACATAGCAGCTATCTATTGAATGAAATGGTGAATATCTAGCTGTGGCATTACAAATATTCAAAGCATTCGAGACCAGGGACTCCTCACCAAGCTTCCATCTTATGGCTTGCCACCTAGTTATGTTTCTTGCTAGCTTACTTTCTCACAGGCAGCCTGCACGTAGACGTTGATGGAGTTTTATCCGACACTCTAGCATCAACACTGTTTCTTCTTCACATCGAGGATATGTTGGGAGATATCTCGTACCTAGTGCACAGCTTTGCGGACGACAGAAAAGTTGTTGCTCCTTTTCTGTTTCATAGATATTTTCATGGAATGCTCTTCTGTAACATCAGTCGTCCCACCGTTAGCGGTAGGTACCATTCAGACTAACCCGTCGAACTCAGTACTCGATTCAAATTTTTCATCACTTTGGAGCCATGCCAAACATCTCTTTTTCAGAGGTTCTTTCTTACAATGTACAGTAAAGCTTTGGAACTCAATTCATTAGAGGGCTCTTAGGCATAAATTGAAGATTATCACCAATTCCTACCTATGATCTCTCGGCTCTCACTTTACAGGATTCGGTTCTTCGTGCGAACCATAATTGAAGAAAAAACGTTTGTCATATTACACAAGAGAAGAGAAAGTGATAAAGAAGTCAAAACCTATTATTCCTTAAAATATTTTCGGGTATTTTGAGGAATAAACGTTCCTAGAAAGTTTATAAAAATAAAAATCTGGAGAAATGGTGAATACATCTCACATTCTAATAAGATGAAATTTCAATGAAAGTGAAACTCACCACAAAATGGTACTTGGTATCTGTAGCAATTACATCTGCGGTATCATTAGTCGCAGGCACAGAAGCAACCGCATCAAGAGAGACACCAACCCTACCTGAAAACGAAACTATCATGTTGAAAAGGAAAATCTGGAAATGGAAAAAACCTACTATGAACATGGAGTTATTTTTTGTAATATCTAATTAGGCTGGTGCCAAAACGAATTTTAAAAGCTTACAATAGGAAAAAAAATAACGGGCAAGGACCAGTTGGAAAATATTGTGAGGTTCCGAGTTCAAAGAAACAAAAAATTTAAACACGAAAACATTTAAAATGGTAAAATGGCAGTATTTTATTTTTTCTCGCTTATAAAAGATTTAATTCAGATAAAAATTTGTGAGCGTATGCGCGGGTGTCGAATAAGCATGATTTTTGAAATTTAGAAGACCTCTAGTATTCGAGTTAGTGACATTTTTCAAACAAATATACCCTTATCTTCCTCGAACAATTGTTCTTTTTTTATATTTCAAAGGTTTATAAGTGATCATTTCAAGTGTTGAAATGTCTACTTTCAAATGGTTTAAGTAACTTGGTGGTTTAGTTAAACCACTTAAAATTGAGAAAAATAAGTCTCTCTGAATCATAATTATCACAATATTTTCAATGATTTTCAGTAGTTATAAGAAATAATAAATAAGACATTAATAAATCAATTTTGAAGTGTAATTATGTATTCGAATATTTTATCATGAAAAATTCAATACAAACTAAGATATGTAAATGAAATAATGAAGAAAGTCGAAAATCATTGAAAATATTGAGAAAATCATGATTCTGAGAGATTTTAGCGGTTTAACAATCAATAAACAACCTAGTCACATACACAATTTTTAAGTAGATATTTCAACAATTAAAATGATCACTTATAGACCTTCGAAATACAAAAAAACACCGGAACAATTGTTCGCGGAAGATAAGGGTATTTTTTTCGAAGAATGTACATATTTAGAAAAGTGTTCTTCTGATATGCAAAACAAAGCATGCCCATTCGTCACCAATCAAGACATAATTATCCACACAAAAAAATCTAGGGTGGTTAGATCAGGAGATCTAGCTGGCCACTCTAAAAATTCTCGTCTGCGATCGAAATCGTCTTCATTGAGTTCATGAATAACTTTCACTTCATATGGGTGCAACTTATTCTTTTTTAGATAATTCAAAGCAGACATTTCACACATTGATTGCTCACTATCAAGGTGAATGCAAATCACAAGACTCATTTTCTTTAACGAGCTGCAAATTCTCAAAAATACACAAACTTCATAACTTTGTGTACTTCAGCACTAAATTTAGTCATACAATCGAGTTGGGCCAATGAAAACTACCGCTCGGCAGCTAAAAGATTCAAAAAATTAATAGGCCATTTTCAGCGAAAGCCTTTTTTCAATAAGATGTGTGGGTGACATCTTATTTGCATGAGTTGAGTTTCACTTGTAATATGGCTTACCTTTCTGGTACTTCAACAACCATCCATTAACCATTGTTCAATTTTTGTAATGCAAAAAGGAGTAATACGCTATGTATGCAGAGTTATAAACTCCGATCACTGCAAACCTCTTTTCGAACTCAACAAAATATTACCATTATGTTTCATCTTCATACCTGAATCCGCATGTTTGATGGTAGAGAAATATATGGATCACGACAAGTCTTAGAGCATACGAAACAAGACAAAATGATAACTTACCTGTGTCAATTCCAAAGGCTTCCTTGACAAAAAATTCATTGATATTTGAAATTTAAAAAAATCATTTGTCAATTACTTTTGATATTAACAAAATAGTTAAAGATGAATTGTGTACAAAATCCCACTTTCTCCGATTATAGTGACAAATTGTGATATACCAGGTGTCCAAGAAAAGTGGCTCGCCCTATAACTACATCTTTTGACAAGTAACTCAGCTTCATGCAACTTACGGTTTCACCAGAGCTGACATAAACTTTCGATTTTCAAATGGTACACCGGTATATTTTCACTTAGTTTTTATCCATATGATTTACTGAATACCATGTTATAATTCACTGTCACTTTTTGTAACCGAATTTCATTTTAATTTCCAAATATATTTTTCATTCTAGAGTGCTATGGATTTCTTCAAATCACTAATTTCAGTCCTAAAATTTTGAGAATAATTTAACTTTACTGTTTTTGATCAAAATGTATCTGCTATGCAAAATTTAATTTTAAATTTTTTATTACTAATTGTTTTCAGACCGCTATATGGTGGCTAGTCGGATTGGGAAAAAGAGCATTCCATTACGATCAATTTAATACCTGCACATTATTAGGTTTCAAACAAACTTCTTTCAAAAAATTTAGAAGATCAAATTAGAAATAAGAGATTAAAATAAGATTTGAATGCATCGAACAACCTGTAACCAACACAACTAATAAAACAAAATCAATAATCCAAAAGCTAATAACATAATTATCTTCTTGCATGAATATTATCATGAATATTTCATTTATGTAATAACACAATAAATACCTAATTCAATTGCAGAATCGAATTAAAATAAGAAGTCGATCTCCGTAATGATTTTGTTTTATCAGTTCTGTTTGTCAAAAGATGCTTTATTTTATGAAACATCAAACGTTTTTTGGCGGAATTTTGTACAAAACCTATAAGTGTTCGTTCGGTATCGAATAAATCGTAAAAAAATGGTCTTTTTTCTAACCCGACGAGCCATCATGTTGCCATTTGAAAAAAATTGTAATTTCAATTTTGAACTTAAATTTCACATAGCACATACATTTTGACCGAAAACAGTGGAGTCAGGCCCGGACTGGCACCATTTGGGGCCCTCAGCTGAAACCTGCAAAGGGGGGTCTGGGAGTATGGAATACCCCCCAGCATACGGAGGGTCTGGGGTTGCTCCCATTGAAAATTTTTGAAAATTAGGTGCTTGAAAATGATGAAAACGCATTTTTACGCTATTTTGACAATTATAAAGAAGAAGAAATTCACCTAGGTTTTTATACGAATATTATGATTTTCGACTTTTGTTGACATTATTATTTATTAAAATGAGAAATTCACAATATTTTCTTGATACCACAACACTACAAAACACATGCTGTAGAATTGACAATAATTACAACTGAGTTCAAAATGAAGTGCAATATTTTATCATACCAAAGTAAACGAATTATGTCAAAAATTATTAGTGTAAAAAAAATAATGAAAAATGAGTTCAAAACTCGAGTAAGTTCAAGCAGAACAGAAAAAGCACTTTTCACTTTCAGAGCAGTAACTGTCAGCATTTTTTTCCGCTTCTTTGGTTGGGTTCTAGTTCGAGAGCTGCGGTGAAAATGACTTCCTCATAGTTACCAAAGGTTTGAATTGGCACGTCGGTTCTACTTCAGATTGTAATTTCAATACCGCCCGTCTGCCGGGCGTAAGCGGTCGCGTTATTAGATTTATAAATTGAAAAAAATACTCAGAATTGCTAATAATTACCTCATTATTACCAAAATTGATGTTTTGTGAAAATGGTCTAAGATCTTAACTAAATTGAAATCGTAAGCGTCTACCGTTGGTAATGGTCGCTATTTTGGAGCAGACGCTGTCAAATGTATCAAAAAACGCCATCAACTTCTCACAGGTTACCACCGTTATTTTCTTGCCAAAGTTTCACTAAATATGTTACTAACCAAAATTCAAAAAGAAAACTTTGGCAGATGGTCGCATTGTAACAGTAGACGGGCCTAAATTACTTTGAGTATATGAAAGTACGTGTAATGTAATTATTGAAAACGACCTAGAGAACAGAGTTCCTTAAGCAAAAACTTTATATAGTGTGGCATATTATTATGAAGTTTTGGAGCAGTGGGACACGCAAGTTAATTTAATCACTTTATTCATTAGAAAGTCATGTATAATAGTCAGCAACTATAGACAATAGCGTATTGGGGATTTGTTTACCTTAAAGCAGTAATCGGCAGGTAGAAGTCAATGGGAATTATTTCAATGTCTTCATATTATTTTGCAGTGTTTACTCAGTTTATCAGTATGCCCTACTACTTCATTTCGATTTATATCTAGATAAACTTATTTATTGCTAAGCAAATTTCGATAGACTATCGTTATTTCTCGATAATGAAAAAGTTATAGTCATCACCCAGTAAACATCAAATGTTCATGAAATATATCGAAATCACTATACTTTTGTGCTATATATCAGCACTAATATAATCCAGATCTCTTCAAAGAAATCGTTGTGAGCTCCTGTCTTATTTCCGTATTAACACTTGGTGGAACATTTCTTCAACATCACTACAAAATCCTTAACGCCTCTGTCTGAATTTCCACAATATTTCCACGAGAGATCGTAATGAATCAGCACCTGCTAGTAGAAAGTCATTTAAACTTATACCATGAGATTTTAAACCTGCATCAAATAACAGTCTGATTTTATTTGGCATAAGCGTCACATCAAAAATAATTGAAAAAATCATTAAAAGAAGAATAGTATGCTTTATTGAAAAATACGTGAAACCAGACAAATATCAATATGGATTCCAACCCAAAAGCAATACACAAAGTGCTTCAATAGACCTTGTCAATCACATAACCACAGAACTTGATAGTAAAAAATGTGTTATCACTGTATTTGTGGATCTCCAAAAGGCGTTTGATGTAGTGGACCACAAGGTATTCCTAAATAAGCTTGAATCCATGGGGCTGAGGGGAAGAATTTATAACCTATTACGCAGCTACTTATGGAATAGGAAACAATATGTTAATATTGGATCAGAATCTAGTGAACTGGTTGTAAATAACTGCGGAGTACCCCAAGGTTCCGTTTTAGGGCCTCTATTATATGCACTACATGTATTGAGCTTACGGCTGACAAAACTGCGTGGACGTTACTACACATTTGCCGATGATACAGTGTTAGTATATAGTGGCATAGATAAAAAAACATTAAAGGAAACAATAAACGAGGACTTGAAAACGTATTCATTTTGGCTGCTAGAAAACAAACTCAAAATTAATGTTAAAAAAACAAAGTATATGACATTCCATAAAAAAAAATCACAAATTGGGGAGACAACGATTAAAATTGACAGCGGCGAGATTGACAAAGTCGAAAATATCAAATATCTGGGACTTGTCATTGATGATAAACTTAACTGGCAGAAATATATTGACCATTTGATTTCCAAAACAGTACCTATGATTGGTGCACTCTATAGATGTAGAGAATATTTGGATACAAAGAACCGCTACTTAATATATAATGCGTATTTTCTCTCAAATCTACGGTATTTGGTCACAAATTGGGGAATATGTGGCAAAACAAATTTTAAACATATTCAAGTACTACAAAACAAAATAATAAAAATATTATTCAAATATCAGTACCGGGCACAAACAGAAACAATTTATCGAGAAACAAATATAGTACCAATAAATAGAATTTTGAAAATAGAACAATGTAAGTTCATATACAAAATTATAACAAATCAACAAAAATGTAACACCCCTCTCAACTGTGTAAATAATATACACTCGCATGAAACAAGACAACTGAGTAGTAACAACCTCTATTTACCAAATGTCAGAACAAGTCTAGCCTTAAATAACCCAATAAATAGATGTATGGAAGCATTTAATACAATCCCGAACAATATAAGAAATATAAATAGTTACAGGCAATTTAATATAGAACTTAAAGCACACATAACAAATGAAATATAATTTTAATTAACTAAAAAACGATCCTAATAATCACATCAACCACATAGATAAACGTACTCCGATACCAGCGTCTTTGCTGATTAGGAGTCTTAGTACAAAATCTCATGAGTAAATTTATCATAGCAATTATATGTAATTTTATTTTTTATATGTATGTAGAATTATAAAATTTTGTAAACTATTTGTGTAACCTGAAATATGTTTATATCATGTAATGTACCTATACTGAAAAAAATATTCTGGTTTCCAACAGAGAAATGTAGATGATACCAGATTGTAGCAAATTCTTGTTCAGCTTCTTCGAGTTTTAGTTTCGTGGTGTACCCTTTCTCTTCATAATATTTCGTTTTGGAACAATACGTATTTGCATAATTTTCATTCATTTTGCATTTCTCTTCTACAGATTTCAATCTTTGCATCGCTTTATATGTACTCTCTGGTAGTTGCATACTTTAATTTTTCCACAGAAGTCCTATCTCGTATCTATCTTCCACATAATTCACAGTTTCGTTCATCAATTTAGTAGCAACAGAATTTTCTTGACTAAGTTCATCATGTGGAGTAATCAGTACTCCGAATGACTCTGTATAGAAAGAGTGTGTTACAAGTTGTGAATTTTCGTCTGGGTTACCTGTTTCGCAAATATGTAAAATATGAGCCTTCAAATGTTCCTCATCCTTCGAATGATTTTTTAGACCATGGACTGCCATCCTAATTTACATCTGGTAGCAACCGGTACACTTTCTGAACCACATCTTACCTGTCTATGAATAATTAGGTTTATGTTATCTTGCTCAATTATCATGACTGGTTTTTCGTTTTCGAAACTTTTGATAGGTATTCCCTTCAAATATGGGTATTTCTTCCAGCTTTCCATTATTATTGTCTGCAAAGGCAAAGATAAATTTTCTAGTGTTCTAATGCTTTTCAGAAAAAAAGGCTCTTGGTCTAATTGAGAAATCTTCAGATCAAGCTTTTGGGAGTTATTTTGCGTAGAAACATAATCATTAGTTCATTGAAGACAGAGCGGTTCTTTGGTTCCTTTCAGAGCAAGTTCTTCGGCTACCTTGTTATCCAAAAATATCACCGTTGAGGCTTCATCACACAGAGCATAAAATTTCCAAGATTGCTTCTGGTCCATGCAATCTTATTGGTACCATGTGTAGTAAGACTGATTTCTTGTTTTCCACAATACACAATCTGATAAATCAGGTTTTTCTTTGTGCAAAAAGGGTAGTGTTGTGTTACAGTTAACAGGCTGAAACACCAGATGCTTTCCTACTTCCACATTTGAATTTCTGATGATTCCGTTTGAAACAAGAGAAACAAAGCTTTTTCTCCGTCACTTTTTTCTTCCTTATATCAATATCATCCGATTTCATTTGGGGGCATATAGCATATATCTTCGTGGGAATCCCTTCCATAGCAGTAGCAGCAATTTTTCGTTTTTTCAAAATAACTGAATACTCTTTCCGGTCTTCTTGAGTAGGAATACTTCTGTTTTGCACGGATTCTGCAGTCAGTGATATGCTACCGTCTGCTGTTTGAATGCGACCGTCTGCCAAAGTTTTCTCTTTGAAATTTGGTTAGTAACATATTTAGTGAAACTTTGGAACGAAAATAATGGTGGTAACCTGTGAGGAAGTTGACGGCGTTTTTTTGATACATTAGACAGCGTCTGATTCAAAATAGCGACCATTCCCAACGGCAGATTCTTACGATTTCAATTTAGTTAACATCTTAGACCATTTTCACAAAACACTTGTTTTGGTAATATTTAGGTAATTATTAGTTATTTTAAATTATTTTTTTTAATTATAAATCTAATAAAGCGACTCCTCACGCCCGGCAGACGGGCGGTTTTGAAATTATAATCTAAAGTAGAACCGACGTGCCAATTCAAACCTTTGGTAACTATGAGGAAGTCATTTTCACCGCAGCTCTCGAACTATTCAATTCGTCTTCTTCGTCACTGCATCTGTTCAGAAACACTGAGCAGGGCTTCTTATGAAAAATGTTTCGAGTTTCAAGATAGAGTCAAACTTTTTGGGTTCCAATCAAGAGCAATCCTGTAAAATGTGTTTTTTGCGAAAATTTTTCTTCAATACTCATCCTCGCACTGTCTAAAATATCAAAATATGCAATTTTGTAATTTCGAACTGTTGAAATAAAGTCAGCGTCATCTTTTGATTTTTCACCAGTCATATTTATTTTTCTTTGACGTTCTTTTTCTCTTAAAGTCCAACTCTAACGCGACATTAATGCCATTTTCATGTAGCTTAAGATTAACTGCACTTGAATGGATTTTTGTTTTTGCGTACAATACTTCAAAATGCGTTTCATTCCTTTTGTCCTTAACTTGCTGGATCAGTATTTGTACTAAGTTCCAAGCTAAAGCATAATCAATGGTTTAACTTTGCAAGTACTTAGAAACAGGGAAGTGACCAAAAATGAATCTAGTAAAACAAACGACATAAACAAGTTTTCAAATTTGGACCATTGACCTATCAGGTTTCTTGCTGTGAATCGAGAATTGCTGTCAAAACTTCTATCATAGATTTCTTTAAAAACAGAGATAAAATAAAAAAAAATTACTGATTTTACAGTGTCTTCACTGATTAAGAATTCTTCATCAACAATTGATGAAAGATCTTTGCTCCACCACCTTGTTGCTCGTTGAATGAAGCTTTCGTATAAACGGAGATACATAAACAAATGTTGGACATGTTCTAATTTTGGAATATTTTTTTTTTGGGGAAATGTAATTTGGAAAATGCAAACAAAACATTACCAAGAACAAGAAATAACTTCTAACAAGACAAACACTTTTGTTTTGTACGTTAGGTGGGGGGGGGGGCTTGTTCCGGGGGTCGTCCGCGATCGCGGACCTGCGGACCTGGCCAGTCCGGGTCTGAGTGGAGTTGTATATTTCTCAAAATTTTAGGGCTGTAATTAGTGATTTGAACGTATCCATAAAAACTAAAATTCAAAATTGAAAAAAAAAATTGGTAACAAACGAGACAAAAGATACATGGCTGTATTCGGAATGTCACGTGGAGACAAAAGAGGTGAAAATATACTGGGTGTCCCATTTAAAAATCGAAAGTTTAAGTTACTTCCGGTGAAACCAGTAGTTGCATCAACTTAGTTACAGGCCAAAAAAACGCAGAATTTTGTCTTATACAGATCCCCTGAGCTTCCATTATCTTCAAAAACAAAAAAGTTATTGGGGCGAGCTACCTTCCGCGGACACCCGGTATATCATATTCAGTTGAGAAGTTCATATTATCATAATGTGTTTGTAATATTATATATCATGTTGTTACGTATTCTTTTATATGTAATGTTTTCCCATTTTGAGCCAATCTTTATAATTCCACTACTCACACACTGATCATCTAACTTTCTCTCTCTTTATGTACAAGTATAATAATTATGCTTCGTCAATGAGAATATTTTTCTTTGACAATAAAACATAACATTTTTTATTTATTGAGTAACATGTCATGTAAGGTGGTTATTTCCAACAAAAAGAAAGAGTATCCCCATTAGTTGATTATAGCACTTGCAATAGTGACTCCTCCTCAAAAAACGTTGCACAAATGTATGGTAGATGTAACTCAATCTCCTGAGTTCTCTACAGCGATGTAAATGAAAATCAGAGAGATATCGATAACAAACATGAACGAAACAGTGTTCAAATATCCCAGAAGTAGGACATGGAACAGTTCACATGAGCATGCTCTTACCTCCTTGCTTCGCTCTGAACTCTTTGTCGTAGATATGCCAGGCTTTGGCGTGGGCTCTTAGTAGATTGTGAGCGCATACATATTCCAATACTGCTTCTGACTTTACATAAGGTGCCATAGAAGCTTGACCATATCCACCATTACAAATTTCTCTGGGTTCAATAAACGTGATCCACAGTTTGACATCGTTGCCAAATAGTTTGAAGCAAACTCGAGCATAGTCGGCATACCAGTCGATGATAGATTCGTTGAGGAATCCGCCTTGTTCCAGTAGATTTTGTGGTAGATCCCAGACGTAAATAGCAGCGTGAATTTCTATATTGTTATCATTCAGTTCTTTCAACAATTTCTTATAGTATGCTACTCCAGCCTCATTGATTTTATCGGCAATGCCTGTGAAACAAAAAAAGTTGAATTATACAGGGTGATTCTTAAGATTATACTCCTTTCAATTGTTTATAGAACTCATTGAAACAAACAACTTTTTCAAATTACTTTTTTCAGAAAACTGAAAAATAAGCGAATAGGAGGATCGGTCCAAATGGACCTGTTGCATGGCCACCAAGATCGCCAGACCTGAATCCGTCTGACTTTTTTTGTAGGGGTTTATGAAAAGTTGAATTTGTGACAACTTTGAACAGTTTATTTAACCCTTTATAGGGCAAATTGATACAAAGCGAAAAGAATGCATTTTTATTTTAAATCGCACTGAAGAACTCGATGTAATTTGTTGTTTAATGATACAACAATATGACATCGCTTAGGAGTATTTTTTTCTTGATGGTCGATATTTCGACCAGTGTCCAACACCCAACCATACTGCATTTGGACACTGGAAATATCAAATATAAAAAAATCAAAATTGTTGAAACATTTCGAAGAGTATTTTTAATTATAATAGAAAACAAGAAACAAACACTTGAAACATTTTAAACTACTTCTAGCCACCGTTCTCAGATTCACACGCGGTAATATCACTACAAATTTAGGTTGTGTCAAAAACAAATAGAGAATAGAGAATATCATCCCAGGCGCAAAAGAAGTTGTTTTGCTAATTATTTCGGTATGAAAAGCACTGTATAAAATACGTAACTGCAGTAATGTTATCCAGAATAACTGAACAATAAGTAGAAAAAACACCACAAGCACAATCGGAACCTCCAACTTCGCGTGTGACTAAATGAATTGGGCAGCCAGCCTCAATAATAAGTTTTCTTTGCACGAAACATGGAACTTCAAAATGTTGAAAGGAGTTTCCGAAACCATTGTTATTTGAACTTCAATAATACCTCCTTAAATATTGGAAAAATTCTACCAAAATGAAAAATTAGTAAGTAATCCACTAAAAAATAGCACATGCCTTCAAAGCAGGAGAATTTTGCCTGATAAACACACAAACCACCAACCGAAAAATTTCTAGAAACAGCTGTCTGTGAACAATTACTAAATTATGTTTCCGAAAATGCAATGTTCATGAATAAGCAGTCAATGACCTTCACAACAAAACTCATGTATGATTCCATCAATATCAATGATTTTACTTCTTACATCAATAATGAAAAGTTTCAATTTGTTCATGAAAAAATCAATATTGAGTAGAAAACTGGCGCAGTCGGTAGGATTCTTGCGGTCGTGAAAAAAATTCTAATCGTGTCAGAAGTTTTTCTTTTCGTGACTTTGAAGTTGCAACTTTTTTTGCGAGAACCTGAGACAATCGAGCAAATAGAAACCAGCAATCAGTAAATACTGATGATAAGCGGAGGAACCAGAATCCCTCTGTTCTATGATTATTGGGTATGAAGTTCATTGAGTTAGGTACTGATTTGAACGTACATATTTTTTGGAGCTTCAATTCTTTGTTGTGATGTTCTTTAATGAATTTGGGTAGTTTGCGCTTGAAACTAACATATTGGTGTCATCAGCACAATTAGTGATTTGACATGTATTACATTTTTGATTCAATATATTTATAAAATCATTCATGAAGAATATGAATGAATGTGAAATACCTATATTATTTACTCTTATAACAAATTAGATTAATTGATTGTGATCTAATAGTTTCGTTTGAACTGCATAGTCATTGTTTTCACGAAACTTCCTTTGATATAACAGATTTGAAAAAGAGGTAAAGCTCTTATAGGTTGGTAGTTTTCACAAGATTCACTATCGCCTTGTTTATGAATGGGCTTCTCTAAAGCTATTTTATGAAAATGTTTCAATGTTTTACCGTTAGGTAGTATCCTGGTCCAAGAAAACGAGAATCTGTAATACTTGACGCCTAGTGATTTCAGCATAGCAACATCTTCTTTGTATTTGTGGTACGAGTCACAAGCCACATCGCCATTGGTATGATCATCGATGAGATCTGGTTTTTCATGGAGGATATGGTCCCAGATGCTCGGGGCTTTTCCATCTTCATTCCATGCTCCTGGAAAATAATCTTGAAACTTTTCGGGTTTCTAATGTCATGAACATACCTTCTATCTGATATGCCGAAGAAGCAATTCCAAACTTGAAATTTTCCGGGAATCTTTTGTTATTAATCACATAGTCATCTGCAATGCTAGATTTCGAGATTAGTGGTAAGCCTGTGAAGTGTAATAGTGAACATACCATATGTGTAGAATAACAAAAACATAGATCTTTGTCATTTGGAACATCTTTATGATTGACTTATCGATATGAGATGGGTTATCTTATATACCGAATCATGGTACTCGTTTTATTTTGTTATCATGTGTTTCACGAATAGGAAAATATTTACTTAACATTTCTAATTAATTCGTTGATTTCAGTTTCTTTATCAATTGGCAATATTCCACGGGCTATCGGTGAACGACAGGCTGGTATTAAATTTTGTTTTCAAATGTTTGAAACACGGAATTAATACACTGACATGTGTCAACACTGTCAAGTGTCAAATTCAATATTTGCAAAAAATTGAGACTGTTGTAAATGTTGTATTTCATTTTGATGGAATGTACGAATAGAAAAAAAAACATTTCACAGATTCCCGAAAACTAAAGAACTAGCGCAAAAATGATTGTTCCATTTGAATCTTTCAATCTTCCCATCTTCGAAGTACAATTCTTTTATCCTAAAACAATTTTTCTAGAGCATTTCAAGGAGAGTGAAAGATTGAAGAAGCGGAAGACACCATTTCTGTCAAAACGTGTTGAGTTCCAATCTCGATGTTTAAATTCGAAATTTGAGAAATCACTTATGTTTCCTTTCTAGACCCCATTATCTGAAAATGACACCAATACTTCAACCAAAGAAGGTGAAAGAATAACTGATGATTATGTTTCTTGTAAATGTAACTCTGAAGTTGATAAGATTTACTTTTGTAACTCTGATATTTGAGTCATATTCTGTTAGGAACTGTCAATGAAGAAAGTAACAGCCGTATGCATAGTCAATCGCCAGCGACTCGCCAGAGTTTCGCCTTTCGCTAAACAAGGATTATAATGCACAGTGGAGCTCTATAAAAGTGACAACTACGCGATAAGTCACATTTTGGCGAAACGCTAGCGATGTACCACTTTTTTGGAGCTCGACTGTGCATTATAATCCTTGTGTAGCGAGCGGCGAAACTCTGGCGAGTCGTTGGAATTGACTATGCATACGGCTGTAATACTATTGGTTGTGTAGAAGAAGATAGCCCATATCACACCGAACCCGTGGATGAGTCTGTTGACTTCGTCTTTCTGAACATCCCAGCAAACACAAATACATGTCTGATACGTGAAAAATACATTTTCTTGTTCACATCCGATGTTGCAGACATGTAATTTGTACAGTTAATGTATCTTGCATGTAACGTCAAATATCCCTTACATGTCTGACGTATGTTTAGTGTTTCCAAAGTAACATTGCATCCATGGATCAGACACATTATCAGTAACAAATTTTTCACTGTACATATACTTCAATGAACGTTACAAAGTAATACTTAGGATGAATTTACGATAACATGGTTCATTTCAGAAATTATACTTGTTTGTAGAACGACATTTATTCTTGATTGTTTTGAATGAGTGGGTCAGGTGAAAATAATACTTCACAATTTACACAACACTGATATTTATTGCTAACAATGTTGTTTCGACACACTGTGTCATCTTCTTAGCGAGATATAAACTAAGCGAGTCAGTTTATAACTCGCTTAGAAGATGACACAGTGTGTCGAAACAATTGGTAGCAATAAATGTTAGTGTTGTGTGAATTATGAAATATTATTTTCACTCGACCCATTCATTTAAATTTAAATTACTTTTGCCATATGGCATACATATGTGTTTGCTGGGATGGTTATAATTGTTCTAAGTTATTGTATAGTTGTTCCCTGATGCTGAGTGAAGCACACAACATAGGAAATGAAAAAAAAAAACAGTGTGCTTCTCAAATTTGGAGAAGAAAATAAATGACTAGGATAACATCATACAAATTTAGATCTATAATTGAAGATAAGGCGCCAGTCCATGAACATTTTCTCTATCAAATTTGGCCTAAATGGCAAATAACAGCAGTCATGAAAAATGAGTTGGAGATTCAGGATGCTGCTGCAGCTAAATATGAAGCATAAAATGCTGGTTCCACATATTTCTCATGTGGACTTCTTATTAACCCCCGACAGAGTTGTTTTTGATACCAGTACCAATACCATATGTTGGAATTAAAAACATTTGCATCTAGAGAATTGAAAAAAATTGCAAAACAATGTGTAGAACAGGGGTATTCCTTGACAACAGTAACGGAGTGTTAGCTTTAATAAAAACAAAAATTATTTTCAAATACTAGGGCAATAAGCTCTTAACGGAACTACATTGTTGTGGACTCAGTTTTGGATCCTGTACCAATATTAATTAACAAGATTCTATTTGAATAATTCAAATCCAATTATGAGCTTTCTACAGTCATCGTTCACCGTGGTTTTGGAGTCGATTGTGACCACTACTGACCAAAGACAAAACAGACTTGTAAAAATTCGATGACAGTGCTTGAATAGAACGTTTTCTATCGAATTGGACCTTTTTGAAGCAAACACAAACACCATACATCCTATTTTACCAAAATCAGCTATTTATAATTCAACAGACCTCGTTAGGAGCTTTCATTCAATTAATTCCAACTTTTCAAATGACGTGGTGTTGAAGGTTTTTTCGGGTTCTCTATAGCTGTAAATGTGAATGCGCCACTGAGTAAAGGACCCCGCACATTCAGTACGTAAAATGGCTTTCGGCTAATTTTGCTAATATTTTGATATATTGTAGATCTTGGCATCCTCATTACGAAGTTCAATTTACAGATCGATCCTATAACCCTTTCGCTGCGGAAAGCGCACATGTGCGGCCTAGCGAAGTTGAGCCATATGCGGACGGCGCGCTTGTGCGGCCTCGTTACCTAGTCAAACAATGGTCTTGTGTGAAAGCCGCAGTTACAAAGTCCTCCAAATTTTATCCGCATATAGCTAGACGTGTAATATATAGTGAGGAAACCTTCGTTTCTCGGGTTGGTGTTGCTAGTGGTTCATAGATGGCGACGAGTGTTCGGTGCTTTTATACTTATATTTTCTCTACTTTATGCATCTTGTAATTCAGTGTGACCATATGTGGCAGGTTCCTGCCATTTTGGCAGGATTTGCCTCTTATTTTAGCCTTTGGCATGATCAGTTGACGTTTTATAAAACTTGGCAGTTTTTGGCAGTATTGGGTTATTGAAAATAAATTTCATTATGGCAACACAAAATGCCGGAAATGGCAACCCTGGACACGTCGCGAGCATGTATGCATGTGGAATGTGGGCTTGGCGGCTTGGGGACCTTGGGGTCAGGGTCAAGGATTCCCCTTCCTCCTACTTCTCGTGTTATCGTGTTATGTTTGTATCGCATTCGATCAACAACTTTAATACTTTGTTTATAAGGTTGATAATCATAAAACAACGAGTAGGGGATTCCCTCGTACTTCTCCTGTTATGTTTGTTTTTGGTTTGGCATTCAATTAACAACTTTAATACTTTGTGTATAAGGTTGATAATCATAAAACAACCAAACTATTCATAAACACGAGTTTATACTTTATGGTTAGAATCTGGTGGTAGTAGTAATTCGAATTCTCTTCTAAGTGTTGACAATTTTTGGGGTGCTGTCGGCAAAATGCGTGATTGTAATAGACAATTTAAATATGCAAATATTGCAAATTTCGCAAAGGGACTGCTATGCTTACCAATGTCCAACGCTGCATGCGAAAGAATATTTTCTAAAATTAATTTAATGAAGACTAAAACACGAAACAGATTCATTAACAAACATGTAGATTCTATCTTGCATGTGAAACAAGGTATTGGTGAGCATGGCGATTGCACTGCATTCATACCAACACAAGGCATGTTGAATAGAATGAATAAGTCCATGTACAAAGATGCGGAAAATGAAGAATACGATGCTAATTGCAATATTTGATTTTATTTTAATAAAAATATAGCGTATATATGTATGTGTATTTTTACTTTTGTTGGTTTATAAAAACGGTAAGTAAAGTTGGTTAAGTTGGCAACATTTAGGCATTTTTCACTACAGACGTTGGCAGGATTTGGCAGGTTTTTAACCAAAGTAAGGCAGGATCTGTAATTTAGAGATGGTCACACTTCTTGTTGTGGGTTACTATTCGATATTCATTGCATGATGGCAGATTTATGTGAAGCTGGGCCTTCCAATGTGAAAAAGCGTAAAATTATACCCCTACGAAATCCAAAACAGTTATCCGTGGACGAAATGATGAAGTATTTATACGATTCAGATAGAGAAAGTTTGCTGGATGAAAATAATTCTGATGATGACTGCAAGTTGCATAAATATTTATTATATTCAGAGTAGATTTTGATTTGTAATGGTATTATTATACTTTTAGATCATACGGAATATGGATCTGAGAGTGACAATTATTCTCAAAGTGGAGATGAATATCTACAAGATATGAATGGAGGTGGTATTGCTGAAAATAATGTGGTGTTTGATGAAACTACGGAGTGGCAAGAAACAATTGACGACATGACAAAAATTCCCTGTCTGAAAAGAAATGAATTACTGGTTGAGTCACCGGGCGAGGATCCCTATGATTGGTTTAGATTGTTGATTGATGACAAATTTTTAGAACTGATAGTGAAAGAAACAAATGAGTATGCTGTAGAGGTTTTGTCTATTAGCAGTGGCAAAGACAAATCGAGAATTTCCGCATGGAAGGATATGCCAGTATCAGAATTACGTATTTTTTTAGGACTGACAATACATACTGGAACGATACAACTGACTAATTTGCAGGACTACTGGAAAACACACCGATTATTCTCGACTTGTTTTGGAACATATATGAGATGTTTACATTTCAATGGGAATATAAACAATCATCAGGAAATTACTGATCGACTATATAAAGTAAGGCCAGTTTTGGATTATTTCACTCAAAAGATGAAAAGTATATACTATCCAGGTAAAAATTTGGCATTAAATGAATCTATGGTCCTGTGGAAAGGAAGACTCATTTTTAAACAATACCTTCCTAAAAAACGTCACAAATACGGAATCAAAATTTATATGTTGACCGAATCTGATGACACGGTTTTGGATCTGATCATTTATACCGGCGCAAATGATGTACTAGGGGGTAAAAATCATACGCAGAAAGTAGTCCTTCATCTAATGCGCAATTATTTACATTCCGGGCACTCAATTTATATGGATAATTTTTATAATTCTCATGATCTTGCTAAATCTTTGATTACCCAACGCACTTATTGCACAGGTACGCTGAGAAAAGACAGAAAGGGTTCTCCAGAAGACATCATAAAGGCAAAGTTAAAAAAGGGACAAACGAAGGCCAAATATTTAGATGGGGTAATGATTAGCAAATGGTTTGATAAGAGAGATGTTACATATATATCAACTGAATTTAAAAACGAGATGGAAGTAGTGAAAAATAGAAGAGGGGTGGAAAAAGAAAAACCCCTACCTATTGTCCACTACAATAAAAATATAGGGTAATCGACAGGAGAGACCAACTTATGGCTTATTATCCAGTGGAACGGAAAACACTACGATGGTACAAAAAAATTGGTGTACACATAATTCAGCTATTGCTTATAAATTCACATATTCTCTTCAACAAATTTTCTGGAAAAAAAATGACACTGAAGGCTTTTAGACTCGCAGTTTTGGAAAAACTATTACCAGAAGTGCCATCTCCATTACAAGGTCATGTATCAAAGTTGGAACATAACCCCTCAAAAATTTGTATCACCAATGAAAAGGGCAGAACTTTGAGGAAGAAATGTAGAATTTGTACGTTGAAAAAAGTACGAAAAGATACCGTTTATCATTGCTTAGCATGCAAAGACGAACCAGGACTTTGCTTAGGAGCATGCTTTCAAGAATATCATAAAACATAATATCTTATTATTTTATATTTTATTTTATGCATTTTTGAAGTATGAGTTATTTGATTCAGAGAATAAAGTTTATAAAAAGGTTATTATTTATATTACTTCCATGATGGCGCACAAGTGCGCTCTCCGCATATTTGAATACATTCATTGAAATATGCGGACATGAGCGTCTTACAAAAAATACGGATTTAGACAGCGGATACATTTCACTTGTACAAAAACATATTCAGTACACAAACATAATAACATGTTTAACACACAAACTTTTGCCGCATCCACCGAATCTACTCGTAATATTGTCGCAGCAAAAGGGTTTCCAACTTTTCAAATGACGTGGTGTTGAAGGTTTTTTCGGGTTTTCTATAGCTGTAAATGTGAATGCGCCACTGAGTAAAGGACCCCGCACATTCAGTACGTAAAATGGCTTTCGGCTAATTTTGCTCAAATTTTGATATATTGTAGATCTTGGCATCCTCATTACGAAGTTCAATTTACAGATCGATCCAATAACCAGTTTTCGAGGTATAGGGTATCAAAAATTCGATTTTCACTGTTTTGGGTATTATGCATCGATTTGATTTTTGTGCTCTGATTCGAAATTGAACTGTCTTAGCATCTTCAGTTTCAAAAATTATTAAAATTCTGCAGGACCGCTACCTAGAAAGTGATTTCACCACACTTTCCATTATTTGTGGAGCTTGAAGGGAGAATTGTGTGGGGGTCGTCTCGTGTATTCCCAATGTTCTCGTGTTAGTTTTGGTGGCTTGCTCACTAGATTGATTTGATAATCAGGGCTCTTCACTGGAGTCCATTTTTGTTTCCTTCTCAGAGGGTGGCCTACCTCTGAAGAGGAAGTAGATATCGCAAGGTTAGATCACTTTTTGTTATATTTACACATAGAGATTTCCTATCACTAACACTGTCTATT
This sequence comes from Chrysolina oricalcia, assembly GCA_944452925.2. Lineage (NCBI taxonomy): Eukaryota > Metazoa > Arthropoda > Insecta > Coleoptera > Chrysomelidae > Chrysolina > Chrysolina oricalcia. The sequence continues at coordinate 27,059,247 of OX101811.2, read as the reverse complement.
TCAGGCAAGGGGTTAATATGTTTCCTATCACTGGGGGAGGGATTAGTGTCCATTTCACTTAGGGGCTTGTCCTCAAGGATGACATTTTGTTGGACCTGTATGTTTCTTCGACTGTTTCATTGTTGATTGTTTGGGAGATTTCGGTTTCCTTTTCATCCTTCTTCTGCCATCTGCGTCGCTACCAGACGTGGCGCCTTCCTTGTCGGTACTTCCAGCGGTGGGATAACGAGAGGGTTCTCTCGCCCTTCCTGCAAATGGTGGAGGAGACTTTGACCGTGTGTTGGTGGTCGCTCTTGGAGATTTGACTCATGAGGGAGCTGTGCGAGGTTCCCTTAGCTAAGTTGTCCTCTGTTGGTATACTGGATGAACACTGCACTAAGGTTCAGAATCGCAAATCGCTGTACACGCAATACTTGTCCCCTGCGCTAAGTACAAGAATATAAATTATGTCCTCACCTCATGGCGGTACGGACGATACTAATTTCAAGTTAATCGGACAACTAGAAGTGGGTCAAAATTCAGTTGCAAGATTTGACCCACACACGGAGATTTCTTATCACTAACACTGTCTATTTCAGGTAAGCGTTACTATGTGTCCTATCACTGGGGAAGGGATTAGTGTCCATTTCATTTACATACTAGCAGGGTAAGTTGAATAAAAGCTTGTACAAAGAGGGCAAATATCGTTCTTCATTGTTCTTCATTTTTTTCGGGGATATTAGCATCTGCATTATTCCTATTCCCAGCATCTTCAATAACATTTAATAGGGTGGATGAGGGATATCGTATTTCCAGATACCTCGAGTATCCCATATACCAGATAAAACTAGTCACGTGTGCACAACAACCTAATGTCCGGGCTCCAGATTTACAAGTACAGTAGTAACCTGTGGTAGGATTTTCTCAATGAACATAAATCTGCGAAAAATACCAATAGATCTATAAAGTAAAAACTTTCATTTACTATGTTTTGAAAGTTTATTTTTCAATGTTATTTCAAGTAGATATCTGTGAAAATAAATATTTTTTGTAACTAAATAATTAGAATTTGAAAATACCCATTCAGGTAAATAAAATATTGATGATGCGTTTTTTCATTTCATTTTCATATGAAGAGGTGTTCACAAAAATAATATTTGATTTTTGATTTGATGTTTGATGAAGAGGAAGAAGGAAGTAAGTGGGGAGCATTTTTTACCAGCTATTCAATGAGGTATCACAAGTAGAGATTTCTATTGAAAGTATTGGAATGCAGGTGGCTGTAAATCAAGGGGGTAATGGGGGTTCGCTATAATGGGAGGGGTGATAGGAAGGATTATTTCATGAGTCTGTTTAACTTTCATATCCTAGTAACAGTTATGGACAATTCGTAATGATGTAATTTTATTCATGAGCTGTAGCATTTGAAAGCATTCAAATCGTCACCCTGTCTTGGAAAACTATATACTGTTGGACAAGCAATCATATGCATCCTCATGTAGTTGATCAAGACCCATACTTTATGAAAAAATTGTCAAATTCTAGCAATTTGTTTTCTAATTTTAACGGATTGAGTGAAAATCAAAACGATTATGGTATTGATTTTTATCTATTTCTATAAACATTGTCTTGTCATGCTGTAATGCAACACCCTTTGTTAGATATTATTTTTTATTCGTATGGAGGGACAAATGAGCTATAACTTACATATATTAAGTTCATTTCTAAGACAGTTCAATTTCGAATTAGAGCACAAAAATCAAATCGATGCATAATACCCAAAATAGCGAAAATCGAATTTATGACACCCTGTACCTCGAAAACTGGTCATAGGATCGATCTGTAAATTGTACTACTTAATAAGGATGGCAAGATCTACAATATATCAAAATTTGAGCAGAATTAGCCAAAAGCCATTTTACGTACTAAATGTCCGGGGTCCTTTAAGCCATCCCGGATCTCCGAAACACTTTTTTTCATTACTTCTTTGTTATTTTATTGCTGTTATCAATATTTCAATAAAAGTTCTAATTATCATCATTAAAATTCTTCTTTCTGAAAATTCATGTTTCAAATGTGTTTATAAGTTTTCTGCTATATCGTGAAAAGCCTATTGAAAGAGCAACGACTGATTCATATCAAGATTTATGGTTCATAAAGCATTCATTTATTATGAAACTTTTTTTCTCTATTCCCAAACAAAATTCTTTTTCAACTCCTATAGTAGTTGAATACGAACACAACTTTTTTCTAGTTTTCAATATTTTTCTACTTCATGGATCATGTAATCAATGAGTTAAAAAATGTGGGAACTCAGGGCGACGCATAAATGTACCGATGATTCTCTAAAAACCGAGAAAACTGATTCAATCTATTTTTCATAATATTTCAACTTTCTGATAATATGCCAAGCTAAATATCAAAACAAATAATTCATTGAAGTTGACAGATGACAAATTATGATTTACACCGATTCCGGTAAAGAACATTTAAAAACAAAATTTATTACCAACGTGACAGCAAAAAAAAAACGAACACTGATAACCTGTAGAATATTGTCAATTCATTCATTGACTTCATGAAATATTTTTTTTAATAAGAAAATAGCAAATTGATGAAGTGACTAATATAAGACCTTTTAGGCATGTGTTCATCCTACATCTCTTAAAGCCGTATTACATTCGCAAGTTTTCTTGCAAGTTTCATGATATGCAAGTTCTGTGCAATTGCAATTCAGTCAATGCGCATGCGCCCGTGCAAGTTTGTGGCGAGTTTCATGCCATAAATAAAATTCGAAAAAATTCTATTTTGAGGGCGATTTTCATGCAATTTCGGTTCTTTTTGTGAGGATATTTGTGTCACCAACTGAGGCATAATATGTCTCTAACTGAGACATAATATGTCTCTAATATATTTTAAATCACGTAATTTTATTTTTGTCGCAAAAACCGGTATTTTTCGATATCTATGAAGATGTGTAGGGTCAAGAGATATGGCAAGTAACGAATATGTTTATCAGATGAATGAGATTTTGAACACATACTACTTCCAAAGCTGGAAATTACCCTTCATTCAAACAGAATTGCAACCAACTTGCATCAATGTAAGAGAAGGTGCAAGACGAGAGGCATGCAATTCTCCCTCTTGCACAGAACTTGCATGCCGTGAAACTTGCAAATGTAATACGGCTTTTACGGGCTTGGGAGTGGCTCTTCTCTTCAAACACGTTTCTGGCCTGATGTGTTTTGTGTCTTGATTTGATGTATGATATAGGGAGAGCGTGGTTTTGTGAATCATTATACGCAGGCAGGAGACCATTTTTATGGAAAGATAGAGGACAATTACAAGCACAATATTAGTTTGGGATAAAGACAGTGGCTTATCATTATTTTGTTCAAAAATACTACAGGACACGTTAACTAATGAAAATCAAGAGATCCATTATCATGGAAAGAATGTATTTTTATACATACTTTACATGTATCCAAATTGAATGGAGAAACCAAAGCTGTTTCAGAGATATTTGGGAAGAACTGATTTTTTTGTCAAATTTCAACATCTTGTATCTCAGAATTAAAGTGGTTGGGGACCTATGTTCACATGAAGAATTTCTATTATAATCATCCAGAGATTATCGCCTTTAGAGATAAGCATTCAAAAATGAAACACCCAGTATAGTAACAAGTTGTACATGCATTGGTGAGTTAAATAACTTTTATTAAATTAGTACTCTCATGTCAATATCATGTTGGTGAAAATATAACTTTTTTTAAAATGCTTTTCTTAACTGATTGATGAGCATTATTCGATGTTTTTGTACTCAGCTGATTAAAGATTTAATACTCTGAATACAAATACGAAAAGTAACAATGGGCCAGTCTTTCGTGTTTTTTCAAGATGCCGACCAACGATCACCTCGGAAGATGGGGAAAAATTATGATATCCATACCAGATTGATATATAATGATTTAAACCAATTTTGAGCTTTCCTCCAGCAATTCAGTCGCGAAGAACTCGCATTAATTCATTTATTTTCAACACTGAATTCAATTTAAATTCGGAGAATAATATCGAAAATGGTCGAAATTCCTCACTACTGTCAAGTAGTAAGATTTTTATCATTATCGAAATGATTTCTACTTTGCTCTTGATTATTTATTTTCAGATAGGAATATTTTCAAAAACTGAAAAAAAGTACACTTGAAACTGATTTCAATCATATGTTCATATTGCTCATCTGCAAGATAAAATGATATTACAAAAACATAGAGATGAAATTTACGATAGTCCTTCAGATGTGGCTGAAATATCAAAAAAATATTTCATTGATGTTCCTAAGTCTTTGATACAGAATATTGGATTACATAAAACTGTCTGCAATTAATACTTACATGGGTACCTAATACTGATTCACCTCACCAGTTACTTTTTTCTAAAGTGTTGTAGGTTGAAGGCAGTTTGAATTTTGAAAACGTGTCAGAAGTCGATGAAGTGCCAAGGTATCTGATGAATAAACGTTTACATGACGTGTTGTTGAAGCCCTAATATTTCTGGTGAAAGATGCTGCACATTTTCAGTGTAAAATTACTTTCTGCTTATTTTTTGAAACTCTGGTATGCTGTAGGTCCTGTCCTCCTTAATAAATAGTTCAATTCACAGATCGATTCTATTGCCAGTTTTAGAACTACAGGGTGTCAAAAATTCATTGATATTTGCCATTCAGGGTTTTATGCATCGATTTGATTTTTGGGCTCAAATTCGATTTCAATCTTCTATTGAAATGAATTAATTATATTTCAGTTGTGGCTCATGAATTCCTCCAGTTGAATGAAAACAATATCTCACAAAGGGTGTTACATTATAGCATTGTTCATTTAGATGTAAGATAGTTAGCCAACTTTATGGGATATATATTGGATTCAAATGGATGCGACATGTAGATGGCGACAGTGATCTCGCATCCAAGTCATGTCGTAACTTCAGTGATCTGGCCTCCAAGTCATGTCGTAACTTGATTGAAACAATGGGACAGCATTAAAATCAGGGTTTTTGAAGAAACCTGCATCAAAATGACGACAAATATTCATGTTTGTAACTAATCACGCTAGATGACACTCGCGTTTGGGTCTAATACCTTTTCCACAGACATTGACTAACTACCTTCTATTTAAATAATGATTATAGCATGGCGAGACTATCAATGGACTGTCTTCTATGAGAGAAGGATATAATATTGCTCACAAGGCTTTCTAGGATATGAAGAAATGCTCCTGCAAGTCAATCCCCTAATTAGCTCCGTACAATGTACCGGAATGATGGAAATCAGAGGGGTTGATGAGGGTAGATTATTTGCTTAGTCATTTCAGTTTTTATTCCATGTAATAGAAATTCGTAATAGTAATTTCATTTTGTTTATAAGATATACATCAGTTGTCAGCTTTTCAATTGCCACCCTGTTTATGGAAAACTATATACTATTGGACAGGCAACCATATCAATGACCATGTTGATAATGGAGAATAGTTTTAACGGATTAAGTGAAATTTAATACGGTTACGTGATATTCATCATTTCTTCTTCTCCATTGTCTTTCCTTGTTGTATAATTGAGAGGTTTTTGAACTATAACTAACATGTGATGAGTTCATTTCCGAGAAAGATTATTCTCTTATCAGAATACTGAACTTAAAGCAAAAACGTAGCTTGAAAACTGGTTATAGAGTCGATCTGAAAATAGGACTATATAATAACTATGCCAGAACCAAGAACATCATAACTTCAGAAAAATTTGCAGAAGCCATTTAACATAGAAAATGTGCATGGTCCTTTATTTTTCTCAGATCTATTGAAGAATGGAAAAATCACTCCAATTTATTGTTCTCGTTGGTACACATCTTGTTGTCTTTATTACTTTTCACCAGCTTTCACACTCCAATGCAATTTCATGCGATTTGTTGATTTATTATTGATAGTTGGGAGATTTAATGATTTCTAAATGATTTTCCTTGTGTAAGTATTTGACGTAAAGATAGGAATTGAAATGAAACCCACTGGAAATAGCAATGAAATGAAATTGGTTTTGAGAAAGACATTAAATTTTTATCAATATTTTACGCGTGCGCACTTTATTAGCTATCACTATTGAGATATTTCACAGATAGAAACGTTGAGCGTATCGACGAAACGAAACGTACGTACTGGAAAAGGGGTGGTGGACTGTGTATCACCAAACTTCAGGTCACATCTGAAATTCAATTCTAGATAACCTTGAAATGAGTAGTTTGATGAATGTTTTGAGGTAGGAATTGATGAAGTTTCCTTGTTCAAAATAGCTTTTATCACATAGAAAAATTTTCCATGACATTAGTTATGAGGGAGACATTGCGGTTTATCTAAGTTATAATTATTCACCTCCATTTGATTGGTTTTATATGTGTTTATTTGTTATTTTACTGCTGTCTCCGATCAAACATAGTTTCCTGTTTTTATATTTGCTAATCTTTTAGTTTTGCTTTGATTTTTTTTCACACCATATGCGCCAAACAAATCGTGTTCTATTCCATCTTTTCTTCTTTTGTGCTCCCCCCTTCAATAAAGCTGATGTCAGCCATTCAGTACATTATAAAACAAATTGGGAACCACTCCTTTCCAAATAAATTCAGAGTAATGAAAGTATGTTACCTATATTTGAAAACTCTCTACTATTCTCTTGTTGAAAGTCATCTTCGTTATTCAATAACAGCATGGGATGAGGCATCAAAAGTTCATGTAAACAACAAATACTCGATACTCAACTCATTCTAAAACGCATGTTGTCTCAAGTTGGAATATATTATGTTAATTGCAAATTTATTACCATTTCACTACTTCATCATTTTATGGAATTACGATTTCACCATTTTAGTATTTTATCATTTCACTATTTTACCGTTTCTCAATTTTACCACTAACTAATTTATAACCGATTTTATTATTTGACTATTCTACTATTTTATTATTTACCTAATTCACAAAACACTTAACAGGCCTAACCTTTGGTGGTTACATTGTCTACTCCTGCACCTATTTGATGTACTTATACTTGTAACTGTTATTATTGTAATTATTATATGTGCACAATACTTTTGTTTTATGCCTCTCCACTAGCAAGGGATTGACATGGTAATGGTTTCACTAGAAAATCATTGGAAGAGTACCACGTGACAGGGTTAGGATGTCTCGAAAGAAACCGCTGTGATTGGATATTACATATAGTCTGTAGTGGCAAGGGTCGAAGAATAGCAGCTTATATCAAAACCTTCTAGAGGAAAATCAATGGTGACATCAAACTTTCACCAGAATCTTCGTTGTCCAAATATTGCTGTACAATTATTTGGATTATTTTTGTATTGTATGCTACTGTTATCAATATTGTATGTCTTTGCTGTTGTTACTATCTTGCGAAACAAGAGCCCTGCTTTTATCATCAAACCACTTTGTTCACGTATGGTTATTGATTTGTATTTGTTGTGGTCCAATGTTTATATTTTGAGAATTGAATTATTAATTGTTATTTTCTCTCTGAACTCGAGTGAGGTTCTATTCGCCAGATATTTTACATAGATCTCTATGTAAAAGTTACAATTAGAAAAAAGAAATTTTTTGAGGCTGAAGCGACTGCTTGCCGCATAATGTAAAAGAGTGCTCACTTCTTCATGAATAAAGTAATTTTATCATGTACGAAAAACTGATTATTTTTTTTTGTTCAAATTGTTATTGCCGTCAACCGATTGCACTCTTACGCCTAACCCTCGGAAGTCTTGAAAGGTTTTTATATTTCAAAAGAGATCTATGAGATATAGTGTAAAGCCGGCATGAGAGACTCGTGTAGACCATTGCTTTCATCCCACGGAATAATATCACTAGCTAGCATTTTCATGTTGGAAAACATGTGCTTAGTACAAAGAAAATACAAGGAATTCAGATATGTAACGTCGGCACATAATTAAGGATTAAACGACTTACGTTAAGGAAGTTCAATCCAAATTAAACGAGACTGGTCACATCCAAATAGATCACATTGTAGTATTACTTCTTCTACTGACTATGCGCAAGTTGAAAGAATGATTCACTCTGGTCTCCCCACATCCATCCCGCTCGCTGCTCGAATATGCTTCAATATACTTTGCGATGATGGTTACTTGATCGCCTTTGGGGTAGGGTTAACAAAAATGGATACTTGTCTACGTATACAAAACTATATGCTCTTATATGCATATACACACATAAGTAAGTGTATCCTTGGAAGGGTGTTTCTCTATTCGGATGTCGTTTAATTTGGATTTAACTTCCTTTTAATCCTTAATTATACTTCTAATGGTCACATCCGAATAGATCACATTGCAGAAATTAAAAGAATCTGAAGAAAAGGCGAACCTAAAAATCAACAAAGAAGTTCATCCAAATGTTGTCCCACACTGTTATAATGTCAAACAGTATTGGCTTTGCTAGAGTCAATTTTTGAGATACACAGGGTAATATTAAGGGTATTACTAAATCATTCACATGCTTCTAACTTTCCCCGTTCGGCTTTGAAACATTTATACCAACTAACAGACAATTATTATATAAAATTCTCGAAAAGTTATATACAGAATAAACTTCAGAGGGAAGAAACTAATGTGCTTCAATTTAGTGAAATGGAGGACGCAAGTATTTTAAGGTTTAGAGTATATTTCAGATTCAACTATGAGTGCAAACATATTGTAGGTGACATTTCACGTGCCAGAGACGATATAGAACATGCCGGGGCTAGAACTTTAGGCACATGAGCTCATGTGGCAAGTGAGTTATGGTTTCTAGTATTTGCGCGATACGAAGTAAACGTGAAATATCCATGAATTTACCGATGCTGCTGAGAGATTACCACCAGAAAATATTGATTATGGTCCAGAAATAATAGATTGATAAGTAGGGACCTACCTACTGTGACTTTTTGACTCAACCAGTACAGAATTTTAATTTGTAGATTTTGACATATTCAAACAATGGGCATTTCAGTGTGTTATTTGGTTTGATCACATCTTTATTTTGAAGGGTCGAATAAGAATTTCATTTCAAATGATGCTTGACTCATCCCGTATATATTACAATTTTTTTATCAAAACAAGTCTAAAATTATTGCCTTATGGGATAGGAATATTTGTCGCGCAAAACTCTTTCATTCGAGATGTTCTCCCACGAGCAATGCTACTTCAAAGATATGGCCATTTTCCAACTTCGACACCCTGTATATCAAAAACTAGTCATAGGATTGAGTTGATTGATCAGGAGATCATATTCTACAAAATACTAAAAATTCTGAAAAATTAACCAGTGAAATTTTTCCATAAGGCTGCTGCCTGGTCCTTTGGTTATAAAAGTGAACAGTGACACATATGGTTTATTCAGTATGTTATATGAACACAAAAGTAGTGAAAATATATCTGGAGTCCAGTTTAAAAATCGATCATACCACTTCTGGTTGAACCAGAAGTTGCATGAAGATGAGTTACTTGGCACAAAATGCAGTTTATGTTCCATACATATCCATATCGCATTCCATTATCTTCAAACACAAAATAGTTATAGGGGAGAGCCACTTTACGCGGAAACCGGTATAGTATGTGGGTTCAAACCGATACTCAAGAAAAAAGAGAATAAAATCGACAAAGACGAAGTACCCTTCTCTCCAAATATTTCCACACAGTGTAAAATGAGGCAAATATCTGACAGAAAACAACTTCTTCCCTGCTAATGTCACGACGGATATTGAACTACATCTGACAGACATTTCTTTGTGAAACGTTCTTCCAAGAAGACTCAATTGCAAGTGCTTATTGTAAACAAACAAAAGATTATCCTTAATTTGACTGGGGATGACCACCCGCAGACATTTTTCGAAGTTCTTGCCTCTCATCAGTGCAAGGGTAGGTCCGACAACTTTGAGTTGTCTTGTCCCTGCCAAATGAATTATAATTTATTGTTTATCTAATGATTCCCTACGGATGAAACAGCGACTTACAGTAAAGTCAGTCGCAGCGCCACCTGTCAGTAAAATCTATAATAATCACTCCTCGAGATAGCAGAGACTCCAGGAAGAGTAAATGCGAATAATTCTAACAAGTTCAAAGGTTTTGCCGGAAAGTGCAAATAAATGTGAATAAAATCGACAATTTCGAAATAGAATAAATCTTGATTTATACCGAGGATTCGATCTAATGTCAATATGCTCTCTAAAAAACGATCGTCTGAGACAATGACCACCCAAACACCGGCTATCAAACTCAATTCAACAGACGCGACAACATTTTCTCATGGGTACTTTGCAAATGTTGGCATATAAATAGTTTTCTACAACAAACACGGGTGGTTAATATGAGCATTCCAGAATGCTCAGTATATTTTAATGAAAGTCGGTAATATTTAAAGTTAACGGCCTATTTTACAAGTGTTGATGTGCAATGGGAAGCTGAATTTCTCCCGAAAGCCTCATAACAACACACAGAAGCTCATACTGATCTTCAATGTTTCATGAAAACTGAAATGTGAATGAGTTTGCGAAAGTTGGATATCTATTCAGTATGAGAAAGAGTTTGAAGTTGAAAAGAATTTGATATTATTCGCAAACCGAGTGAATATCAAACAGAAATGTAGCTATAACTGTTTCATAACCAAGAAAAATGTGAAAGAGATTCAAACTTATTTCAATAATTGATTTCATTATACGATTCAAATTGGAATATAGAAATTACATCGTAAAAAATTGAAATACTCTCCCAATTAAATTCTCAATAACTTGGCAACCGATTCACCCAACTTGATAAAAACAGCTCCTATCACCCTTTCAATGTGTACCGATTTCATAGTTCTGTGACAAAACTGAAAAATATGTCCGAAAATGCAACATAACAGAAGATATCTGATTGTGAAAGAAGTTCCGTTAGCGCTTCGAAGGATATCCAGAATTTTCGACGATATTTTTCGAATTTCCAGATGCCATATTGGTGGGCATTTGTGTCAAACAACCTTCCATCTGATGGGATCGTGTACAGTTTGGCAAACATAGCTGAGATTGTGAAATTCCCACTTCTTGCGCGAACAATCACGTGAATATCACTGGATAGTCCGCTGTACGACTAATAATGCGCATCGTGGGCCAGCATATTTTCAAAATTGCAGCTATGTTTGCCAAGCTGTACAGAAATTAGTTTATTCTATAAGTATTATTCAACCATTCAATATTTATGAGGAGTGCACCGTCCTGTTGAAATTAGAAATTTCGCAAAACCAATAGAAGATCGTCAATGATTGGATCGAAATCATCCCGAAGGAACGTTAGGTACCCCGCTCATCGAAAAAAAATGGCACAATGAAGCGGTTTCTAAGTATACCCATCCGAACCTTCCTTTGCTCTGGTATCACTTCATGTTCCCAATACATGGAAAGATGGTCAAATATGCTCTGTCTTCAAGAAAGGTGACAAAAATATGGTTGAGAATTACAGACCGTTTGTTATACTATGTAACCTCAATGAATTGTTTGAAATGGTCTTGTATGATGTTTTATTTGCGCATGTCAATGTCAGATCGTAGAAAATCAGCATGGATTCATTAAGGGTCGATCTACTACAAGTAATTTAACATGCGTCACTTAATTCATTGCAGATGTCTTGGACAAGGCCTCTTAAGTCGATGTCATTCACATTGATTTTTTCAAGGCCTTTGATAGGCTTGATCACGGCAAACTTCTTATAAAGCAAGATTCCAGGGCAGTCAGACGTTACTTATTTTTAAACGAACGAAATATGTACGATCGAGTAGTGTTAGTATGTACTATGTTCGCATGCCTACCTACTAGCTTGACCAGACGACCATTCTTCAGATATCAGGAAATCAAGGTACGTGAAAACACTACTCACTCAGTTGAATTGCCAGTCTACACATATATTTCTGTAAACCATGGTGGGTTAGTGGACAGAGTAACTAGCTACCACCATGGAGCCCCGAGTTCATATCTCGTCTCCAACAATTTTTTTTTACCCAGCAGATGTTTCACCCTGGGGTCAGCCATCTCAGTTGGAAACGGCTTCGACTCTGGGAGGATTTTTGTTCAAAAAGAAATTTAAAACAGAACAGAATTTTGGTAAATAAAAGATTTGGTGAAGATTTCCTTATAAGTAGAATCCCAGGGCCTTCAGACGTGACTTATTTTTGGAAAGATGAAGACTTTTAGGTTCTGAGTGGTGTTTCATGTACTTTTAATACCTGCGTGCTTGTGGAGTTTGCTCTGTGACACCTGGGCAGGTACCAGGTGAGAAAGGTAACTAAAAATAAGAGTTACTTAACTTTAATTTATATGGCTGATTTTTATACGTATTTTGTAGAATATCACTCTGAAGTAATTTCAAGTGTCAGACGCTTTCCATAGACCAGAACTTTTGTCAGATGCATTGAAGCTCCACAAATTACTTCAGAGTGATATTCTACGAAATATACCTACATACAAATCAGCCACACAAATTTAAGTTAGGTAACTCTTATTTTTAGTTACCTTTCTCACCTTGTACCTGTCCAGGTGTCAAAGAGCGAACTCCACAAGCACGCAGGTATAAAAAGTACATGAGACACCACTCAGAAGCAAAGTCTTAATCTTTTCAAGATCAAGTTACGTCTGAAGGCCCTGGGATTTTACTTATAAGGAAATCTTAACAAAATCTTTTATTTACCAAAATTCTGTTTTCTTTTAAATTTCATTTTGAACAAAAATCCTCCCAAAGTCGAAGTCGTTTCCAACCGAGATGGCTGACCCTCGTGTGATGCGTCTACTGGGTTAAAAAAAAAATGTTGGAGAAGAGATTTGAACTCGGAGCTCCGGGATGGTAGCTAGTTACTCGGTCCACTAACCCACCATGGGTTATAGAAAAATATTTGTAGACTGGCAAATCAACTAAGTGAGTAGTGTTTTTACGTTCCTTGATTCCTTAATATCTGAAGAATGGTCATCTGGTCAAGCTTGCAGGTAGGCATGAGAACATAGTACATACTAACACTACTCAATCGTACACATTCCGTTCGTTTAAAAATAAGTAACTTCTGACGGCCCTGGAATCTTGGACTATTATGAAACACTCATCATTTGGCTTGACCAACAACTTCATTCTTCTTCTGGAGACTTATCTGGTCAGATGACTTTTGAGGGGTTCAGTACCATGGCTTCAACTCTGTATTAATGAAGTCATCCTCTGGTACCTCTCAAGGATCTGTACTTGGTCCATTATCACTCAAAATTTTTATAAGTTGTATGGGCATTGAATCGAGAATCCTCCTATTTGCAGATGACTCTAGGCTGTTTCGTCAGATCACCTCTTTGGGTTATAGTTGCTGTCTTCAGAACGGCATAAATATATTAAATGAATGGTGCGAAGTCCATTCATCACCTCTGAACATAACAAAGTGTAATGTCGTCACCTATACTCGTGAAAAATCACCAATTGAATCCACCTACACCGTAAATGGCCATCATCTGCAGAAAGTGGCAGAGTTCAAAGATCTAGGAATAGTCTTCGATGCAAAGATCACATTTTCACATCACGACTGGCCATACTCGGAGTCACTGGTGCTATGTCCAGCTCATCGACAATTAGCCTGGAGGTTAACGACAAAGCGAATTAGGGACTGACAGTATACTCTTTTATTTTAAAATACTCATTCAATTTATAAGAGTTTTATTGTGTAAGTGACACAAATCAATACTTTCTTATTTTCATTTATATTGAATGTCCGATGACGTGTATATTATGTAAATTATGAATTTTCTAATTATTGAAACTGCGATATCTCACGAATGATGAGTCGTAAGAAAAAAAGTGACTCGGCCATTTTTGTAGAAGATTGTATGATCTACAACTTGTTTTAGTTATTTTCACGATAAAACTTACCGTTTCCGAGAAAAATGTAAAAAAATCTTAATTTTGTACGTTTGATCTGGAATACATTTTTTTGGAGAAGTAGGGTCGAAGGGGATTTTTCACATTTTATTCATAATGATATGTTTAACATCTCTGCCAATTTTCAGCTCTATGCGTATTTTGGCTAAGTTATGACTTATTTTGTCTATTTTGACTGGATTATGGATAGTATTCACAGTTAGTTATTACTAATGTCACAACCCAAGTAAAAATTCTAGTCTTATTAGCCCTCAGAAGGTTCTGCAGACCATAACAATTACAGCAAAAATTAAATGGTTTTGCTGTAACATCATCCATAAATCTGCTATAAATCTTCGAGGGCCCACTCCTATGAAGGTTCTCAGGGCTATTTTTGAATGCAAATATGAAACCTTGAATTAAAAAAATCTATTTGGCATCTGTTTGGAATGGAGTTGGGTTGGAATATTTTCCATGAATAACCACAGCCATAACGGACTCAAAATAGTCTAATTGTGCAGGTGAAGGTGACGAATATCAGGGCGACTATTGACTACATGTCAAAAATACAACGATGGCGTCCTGACAGAGATATATGAAGTGGGTAAATGTATCCTTTTAACAACGTAAAATATCGAATATCCTCTGCGAATAAAATTATTTCAACGAAATAATATCGGATAGATGGTTAATCTGCATCGCGCCACAATAACAACGCAAAATTTACAAAATGAACAAAACACCAAATAAAATTGAAAAATCATTATGACACATGTTCTTCTCGAAATGATTTATAATATATCTAAATACAAAAATATATTTCAAAAAATGTGTATTATCCATCATACATAAAATTGCAAGAAATATTAGTTGAAATCAGACTCTCTTCATTTCTTCCTTCTATTCGTGATAAAATATGGCTACCCTATCTTCATTCTAAATATCCTCACACATTGCCGTCATAAAAACCCACTTATCTGAATCAAAAAATCACATAGAACCGATGTCCACAACTTGAATATTGTATTCAAGGGCACTCTTACGCCACCCTTGTTCAAAACGCTCATTCAGCTATCAAATCGCAGCACTATGTAATCTTATTCCTCCACATTTTAAGAAAAATAATGGTACTAGCATTGTTTATATAGAAGATAGTTAGTCGACCTTATGGGATTATAATTGGATCAAAATGGATGCGACATGTAGATGGCGATAGTGAGCTCGCATCCAAGTCATGTCGTAACTTCAGTGATCTGGCCTCCAAGTCATGTCGTTACTTGATTGAAACAATGGGACAGCATTAAAATCAGGGTTTTTTTAAGGAACCTGCATAAAAATGACGTCAAATATTCATGTTTGTAACTAATAACGCTAGATGACACTCGCGTCTGCGTCCAACACCAATTACACAGGCATTGACTAACTATCTTACTTCTTTATAAACAATGGTACTACATTCGAAAGGATACTGAAAAATTATTTATTTCAAACAAAACAATAGATACAGGTTAGTGTGTTCTTTTTTTTGTTGTATTCTTTGTATGTATTTTTGTGTGGATCTTAGTAATTTGCTTTTTTTGATTTATTAATATAAACTGAAATACTATTTTTATTTTATAGTCAGGTTGAAGTCTATTATAAATATGAATGAAATTCTATTAGATATGGAGACATGTTAGGAGTTGAGTGGAACAGAAATTCATTCAGTGAAGTCTTCTCTGTCTGAATTGAACTTCGCCCATTATTTTCATCAGTCTCAAAATATTTTATATTTTTTTGTTGCTCGTTATTGAAAATAAAAAAGGCGTTCATTATTATTATTATAAGTACGGAA
This sequence comes from Chrysolina oricalcia, assembly GCA_944452925.2. NCBI lineage: Eukaryota > Metazoa > Arthropoda > Insecta > Coleoptera > Chrysomelidae > Chrysolina > Chrysolina oricalcia. The sequence continues at coordinate 27,043,490 of OX101811.2, read as the reverse complement.
AGACCCAGATGAAATTGCGAAGTATCACCTGAGGGTGTTTTTCAGCTATAATATTCCAACGACATTGATAAGTAACACAAAATTGTTTTATCACATTTAACGAAAGCACGTTATTTGGTAACAGCCTGACACCGATGGCGGAGGGTTGTTAGCTGAAACAACGTGCTTGAGGAAGTTCTGATAAAATTATGAGTTATTTATCATTTATATTAGGTGAGAAATTTTTTTCTGAATGAACAGTGGTATATAAGAAATACATTAAATTCATGAAATGTCAAAGACTTTAGTACGAAAGCGTAGAAGGAATAAAAAATTTATAATTTTGACTTCATAACTCGGAATTAGCATAATTCCGATTTAACAACTCGGAATTAGTATGATTCCGACTTTACAACTCGGAATTAGTATAATTCCGACTTTATATTTCGAAATTATTATAATTCCGACTTCACAACTCGAAATTAGTATGATTCCGACTTCACAACTCGGAATTAGGGTAATCATTGTGATTCCACGAGTTGGCATTGAAGTTATGTGAAAATGTAAACTTGATGGTTGGCCCTAAGATCTATGAAAAAATACACCAATTTTAGATATGCTGTGTGGTTGAATGCTTGGCTGACCACTGAGATTTTTGGAAATTGTTGATTTTAATCATAGCTTGATGTACCAGTTCACCGGACATACTGCATATTTATTTTCTGACATCATTCACGACACCTAGGAGTCCCCAAAGACATACTGGAGGGAATTCTGTTTTTCTTCGTTCTTCAATTAGGTTCACACAGCACCGAAAATGTTACCAACCTTTTTTAATGGAAACGGGAACGCGAAAAGTTTGTTGCATAAAAAACACAACACGTTTTGATGATGAAAAGTTTCAGATTTATTGTTGAATGGTTGAAAAACATTGAGTTAATTTTTTATTTCTGTATTGTTGGTTTGATGTGGACCCGGCATAAGAATTGGACACGTGTTTTTTTTCAATGGAAACGCATTAACTATTAAAAGAAAAATCTCTCAGATTGGCAGGATGAAATAATGTGATGATCAATAATAAACGTTATGCTAAGTAGAAAACTTGCTAATCATAAAACTAGTACTTTTCTTACGATTTTCTCTAAATGAAGTATGCTCTTTTCCAATAAAAATACTTAACAAGTGCGGAAAGTTATACTTTCCCGCAAGCTACTGCCGATGTGGCGTGCGGGAAAGATACATTCTAATAATATTAAGTATAGAGAGATATTGCAGTACCCAATAACGGCAGGCACTAATAAAGTCGCCATTATTTTGACATGTACGCAGGCGCAGTGTTGATCAGGAATAAGGATTACTTTATTAAAATACTGCCTGCTTTTATTAGAGGGTATTTACAGGCGAGAATTAAAGTTTCTTTATTTCCACTTCGGGCAAGATCACTCATGAATAATAAATATATGAATTTTTCAAGAGTAGTCGATGTAGAAAGCCTATTTGGGCATCCGATTAACAGATTAATTGTATCCGATTCTGAAATAAATAATTGAGAAAGTATAAATCCAAAATACTGAGATTTGCTTCAGGTTATAAATAGCGAACGCCCGTCACGACGACATGTAAATGAGGGACGAATAAACAAAACTGCAATATCTCTGTTTTTGATAACAGAATAGGTAGTGCCGGTCACTATTAAAATTAAGTTGCCTTGAATAGTGCCTGGCGATACTGCAATATGTCTCTATTAACGTTAGGGATCAATTTTTGAACTTTTACTATAATTTCAATGGAATCGCAATGATTACAATAATTCCGAGTAGTAAAGTCGGAATTATACTAATTCCGAGTTGTGAAGTCGTCGGAATTATACTAATTCCGAGTTGTGAAGTCGGAATTAGGCTAATTCCGAGTTGTGAAGTCGAAATTATACTAATTCCGAGTTGCGAAATCGGAATTAGGCTAATTCCGAGTTGTGAAGTCGGAATTATACTAATTTCGTGTTGCAAAGTCAGAATTAGGCTAATTCCGAGTTGTGAAGTAGGAATTATACCAATTCCGAGTTGTAAAGTCGGAATTATAGTAATTCCGAGTTGTAAATTCGGAATTATACTAATTCCGAGTTGTGAAGTCGGAATTATACTAATTTCGAGTTGCGAAGTCGGAATTAAACAAATTAATATTTTTTATTCTTTGTGGCCCTTCTTCGCTTTCGTACTTTAGTGTCAACCTACCCAAGTTACAATTTTAATGTCATTTGGGTTCATCCTAGTTTTATGAAAGTATTATGAAGGTCAGGTGATGGTTAATTTGATTTATGAATGCCATGAATTTTTCCTAACACGCAAATAGAATTGTGAATCGGTTTCAAAACAATCCTGAATGCTATAAGATGAAACCATTTAGCAGTTAAGTATATTTGTTTTTATGAAGATTTTACAATGGCTGTATACTCGTACACAATGAATCTTTCTTGTCTTCAAATAATGCATATAGAAACTTAGATTTCAATCAATCAATCTTATTGACAAAGTCAGGAATCCTAAATTTAAAAAGTTAATAGTGCCTATATACACACATATGTTTATATAGGGGTTTTATCCACTCCTTACTCCTCAAGTCCATACCATAGTTCTTTAATAAAACTCAAAGTGAGGTTTTAACAAGGTTTCAAGATCTACTCGCAAGAACCGCTACAAAATCAAAGCATGAAACTATTTTTAATCAAATGCCAGTAGCTCCATCTAAACAGTAATAAATGAAACAAAATAGTGGCAAAAGTTTTATGAGATCAATAAAATATTCAAACATTTTTTACTATGGCTATCACAAAACTGAAGGGAAGTGATGAAATGTCAAAAGTCAAAATTATAACTGATGGAAAAAGTAAATAGTAATTAAATGTTTCCCCAGGCCAGGTAGCCGAGTGGTTTAAGCGACAATGTTTCAATCACTTTGGCTGCCAGTAGGCGATGGTTCAAACCATGGCGACTGCAGAAAATTTTCAGATGGCATGAGAGAGTGCTAGGAATCGCACGTAAAAGGCAAGACCTCGTGAATCCTTGACTCGCACAATTTTCGACTTCAGAGGGCTGCTGTTCGTAAGGGAACAACAGTTGGTTAACGTAAAAAACAATTTTTTTTCAACAATAGCTTAGACAGTACTGATTACGGGATTATAGACGGGTACTATCCCGGATCACGTCCTTTACGATATGACGAATGTCAGGCAGGATTGACAATATTAACAGGATTCTCAATTTATTTGGAGAATTTCTGGAAATTGGATTAAATTATACTAAACATAGACTTTTAGGAGAATATGATTTTAAAATGGTTTATTTTGAGGTGAAATGATTTTATGACGGCAATGTGTGCGGATATTTAGAATAAAGGTAGGGTAGCCATATTTTATCACGAATAGAGGTAAGAAATGAAGAGAGTCTGATTTCAACTAAAATTTCTTGCAATTTTATGTATGATGGAAAATATACATTTTTTGAAATATATTTTGGTATTTAGATATATTATAAATTATTTCGAGAACAACATGAGTCATAATGATTTTTTAATTTTATTTGGTGTGTTGTTCATTTTGTAAATTTTACGTTGTTATTGGGGCGCGATGCAGATTAACCATCTATCCGATATTATTTCGTTGAAATAATTTTATTCGCAGAGGATATTCGCTATTTTACGTAGTTAAAAAGAAACATTTACCCACTTCATAGATCCCTGTCAGGACGCCATCGTTGTATTTTTGACATGTAGTCAATAGTCGCCCTGATATTCGTGACCTTCAACTGCACAATTATATTATTTTCAGTCCGTTAAGGCTGTGGTTATTCATGGAAAATATTCCAACTCAAATCCATTCCAAACAGATGCCAAATAGATTTTTTAAAATCAAGGTTTCATATTTGCATTCAAAAAACAGCCCTGAGAACCTTCATAGGAGTGGGCCCTCGTAGATTTATAGCAGATTTATGGATGATGTTACAGCTATCGTAAGATTAGAATTTTTACTTGGGTTGTGATATTGGTAATAACTAACTGTGAATACTATCCATAATCCAGTCAAAATAGACAAAATAAGTCATAACTTTGCCAAAATACGCATAGAGCTGAAAATTGACAGAGATGTTATATATATATATATATATATATATATATCATTATAAATAAAATGTGAAAAATCCCCTTCAACCCTACTTCTTCAAAAAAATTAATTCAAGGTCAAACGTACAAAATTAAGGTTTTTTTTTCATTTTCCTCGGAAACGGTGAGTTTTATCGTGAATATAAGTAAAAAAAAAATGTAGATCATACAATCTTCTACAAAAATGGTACTGTCATTTTTTCTCTTACGACTCATCATTCGTGAGATATCGCAGTTTCAATAATTAGAAAATTCATAATTTACATAATATGCACTAAATGGACCAACCTTACATATTTGGTGTTGTACTTTTTCCCACGTTACCATGAATTATGAACGTTTGTAATGTTAGTGTTAGATTTAGATGTGTATATGTGTAGGTCAACTTCACACATTCAAGTATAGATTCTATTCGTTTTTTATGGAAACGTCTTAACTCCAATGATTATCTCTAGTTTGCAAATCGTTATGCCAAAGGGCCGGTAAAGTAAATTGTAACATAAGGCAAACCAACTGTTACAGCATTGATTCCAACATCAACTGGAGTCACCTTTTCAAGCTTTCTTAACAAACAGTTGTATTGTGTAAATGCTCATCTTCCCCATATGCCAAAGTGAAGTAAAAGTGCCAAACTTTCTCAAGCTGACCGCAAGTAGAATATGTAACCATAGAAATTACCATGTTCCTAGATTCATTCTTGCTTAATTAAATTGACTTGCATTCAAATTGATGATTTTGCTGATATGACAAAAATCGAAAATCATACATGGGCACTATTTATTGTTAATAGAATATACAGAAATATGTATCCAAAATTACCACACATCACTGTTTTCTTTTTTTATGGGTATTTTCATTCCTCTGGCATCAATATATTTTGTGAATTCAAAATATCGAAGAGTTGATAAACAATTTTGATGAATTTCAGCATTTGCTGGATATTCTCAAATCCTTCGTGACTAGAGCGATGAAAGAAAGCATCAGCTACACTTGAGCTGATCTTTTTAGCACGCTGATAACATACTAGGTAGCTCCTTTTTTATGCACATTACATCAAAGCACATAATGAAGTCTTATTACACCTCTTTTTGAAATCCTGTGATTTGTTTCTGATGGATTCAATACTTTGTTCTGTAAAACCGGGACTGCAGTCAATTTTGGCCAATCAGATTGTTGCAGATACAGGAAGAGCGAGATTGAAAAGTTTCCTCACACATGTATTTGCAAGCTTTGCTACTTTAAAACTGTAACGTCAGAGCAAAGCTTTAAACTTCAGCTGGGAATTTTTGTTTCCTTCTTTTTTCTTTCCTCTTGATTGAGAATTTGTGATCAATATTCTTACGAATGCAGGAATACCACTTCCAGTGCCAGAGTAGCCTCCTTTGATAAAACAAACTTTCTATTGATCAGAATCACTTGTGACAAAGTTTTAACCTTCACCATCCTTCTAGTAATGGGTTTTCTGGAATTTTTCAGCATTTCTGTCAGTAGATTTATGCGATTTCTCAGTACACTGTTTTTTCTTGGTAATGTCATCTTTCAGTAAGAGACTGCAATTAGAAAAAGATTAGTTCGGAACTGAATCTTCGTAATGTTTCAAGAAGTAAATTTGATATGATACATGCTTATAATAATAGGTACATATACAATAATTATGTATTGACATGATTCGTCTTTCAACAGAGTAATTTCTGGGAGGTTGGGCACTATCAGGAAATTTTCTTCTTTTCACTCCAGTCTCGGATAATGTTGACCCGAAGACACAAAATACAAAATGAATTTTGGATGATGAATTAAGAATGAATAATAATCGAAATTCTAAAATGATGGGATTGGCCAAAATTTAACAGAACCAGGTCTGATATTTTAGTTGTACCAACATAAACTCGGAGATTAATGGCAGCGCCCTATAGGGTGATATCCACTTATTTTATGAGGTCTGTGATCGCCACTCACCAGAATCCTCGAAGATACCCGAGAAACACGAGAGTCATTGTATTCGTGCCATGTGCCGGAGTACGGATGTCTGTAGTAAGAGGTGTAGTGGCCACTGTACATGGTGCCTCTGTGATTGAAGAGCGCATATAGATTGTAGCGACAAGGAGAGACGTTGTCAGCGACGTAGTTGCTCAAATCTAATACCACGAGCGGAAAGTCTATGATGGCGTTGAGTTTGTCTGGGGATCGTCCGGACGACATAAAACGTTTCAGATGAATAATCAACACCTTCGGAAACTTGTGAATTGACAAAGATTTTGTACATTTCCTACGCTTTTTACACTTGGAACAAGTAGGCTTTTCATCTCCGTCCAAAATCTCCTCACACGTGATAGCCTCATATGATCGGTGTTTTGCGTGAAGGGCAACGACAAATCCCAAAAGGAATCGAAGGTGTCCAAGCAATGGCCACAGTAAGTACATTTCAGGGTCGATTTTAACTGACCGACGAAAATATCTACTACTTTCGAATTGTTCCTGAGTAAGTACCTATACCATGATACCTGTGCTCTTTCCTTATGGCTCAGACCTTCAACCATGTCTGTTAAATTAGGTTTCGGCTTCACCAACACTCTATTCACATCTTCATGCAAACCTTCCAGCAAGTACCGTAGGAATTGTTGTGCATCCTGCTGGTCGTAACCCAAGAAACGTGGCTCGAACCGTTGGATTTGGTTCTTTAATGAGACGGCGTCAACGATCCTAGGTGAAGAATCATCGATCCAATGTGGCATCTGAAAATTCGAAAAACATCATCGAAAATTCTGGATATCCTTCTAAGCCCTAACGAAACTTCTTCCACAATCAGACATATCTTCTGTTATGTTGCATATTTGGACATATTTTTCAGTTCTTTCATACAGAACTATAAAATCGGTACACATTGAAAGGGTGAAAAGAGCGTTTTTTTTTCAAGTTTAGTGAACAGCTAGGATGCCAAGTTATTGAGAATCTAACTGGGAGAGTTTTTACATTTTTTACGTTGTAATTTCTATATTCCAATTTCAATCGTATAATGAAATCAATTATTGAAATATGTTTGAATCTCTTTCACATTTTTCTTGATTATGAAACAGTTATAGCTACATTTCTGTTTGATATTCACTCGGTTTGTGAATCATATCAAATTCTATTCAACTTCATACTCCTTCTCGTACTGAATAGGTATCCAACTTTCGCATACTCTTTCACATTTCAGTTTTCATGAAACATTGAAGATCAGTATGAGTTTCTGTGTATTGTTATGAGGCTTTCGGGAGAAATTCAGCTTCCCATTGCACATCAACACTTGTAAAATAGGCCGTTAACTTTAAATATTACCGACTTTCATTAAAATATACTAAGCATTCTAGAAAGCTTATATTAACTACCTGTGTTTGTTCTAGAAAACTATTCATATGCCAACATTTGCAAAGTACCCATGAGAAAATGCTGTCGCGTCTGTTGAATTGAGTTTGATAGCCGGTGATCGGGTGGTCATTGTCTAAGACGATCGTTTTTAGAAAGCATATTGACATTAGATCCAATCCTTTATATAAATCAAGGTTTTTTCTACTTCGACTTTGTCGATTTTATTCACATTTATTTGCACTTTCCGGCAAAACCTTCGAACTTGTTGGAATTATTCGCATTTACTCTTCCTGGAGTCTTTTGCTGTCTCGAGGAGTGCTTATTGATTTTCCTGGCGGATGGCGCTGCAACTGACTTTACTGTAAGTCGCTGCTTCATCCGTAGGGAATCATTAGATAAACAATAAATTATAATTCATTTGGTAGCGACAAGACAACTCAGAGTTGTCGGAACTACCCTTGCACTGATGAGAGGCAAGAACTTCGAAACATGTCTGCGGGTGGTCATCCCCAGCCAAATTAGGGATAATCTTTTGTTTGTTTACAATAAGCACTTGCAATTGAGTCTTCTTGGAAGAACGTTGCACAAAGAAATGTCTGTCAGATGTAGTTCAATATCCGTCGTGGCATTAGCCAGGGAAGTAGTTGTTTTCTGTCAGATTTTTGCCTCATATTTTACACTGTGTGGAAATATTTGGAGAGAAGGGTACTTCGTCTTTGTTGATTTTATTCTCGTTTTTTCTATAGTATCGGTCTGAACCAACATACTCTAACAGGTTTCCGCGTAAAGTGGCTCGCCACTATAACTTTTTTGTGTTCGAAGATAATGGAATGCAATATGGATATGTATGGAACATAAACTGCATTTTGTGCAAAGTTACTCATCTTCATGCAACTTCTGGTTCAACCAGAAGTGGTATGATCGATTTTAAAACTGGACTCCAGATATATTTTCACTTCTTTTGTTTTCATATAACATACTGAATATACCATATGTGTCACTGTTCACTTTTATAACCAAAGGACCAGGCAGCAGCCTTATGGAAAAATTGACACCAGTTAATTTTTCTGAATTTTTGGTATTTTGTAGAATATGATCTTTTGATCAATCAACTCAATCCTATGACTAGTTTTTGATATACAGGGTGTCGAAGTTGGAAAATGGCCATATCTTTGAAGTAGCATCCCAGTCAACACAGAATGGTCTCAGAGATGGTAGTGGGATTCACATTCATGTTTCAGATCACACCAGTGAATCGCAAAGTGACTTCCATTATTATCACATAACAGTTTTGGTAGAAATAATAATTGGGCAATGTTAATAAACACATTTTATTTAAGTATTTAAATAAAAAGAATCAAACAGAACACTACACACTATCAGAAGTACCTATAGAATATTTAAAGGATGGCGTCAACCAAATACAGATTCTACTTGACTCTCGACTCGATAAACAACTGTGGCCATTTTGTGTCATGATGGTGATGTCATGCTCAATTTTGTTACCAACCTAATTCATTCTATACCGATAAAATCGCAATGAAACCAAAATTCATGTTAATGTGCTTTGCAATTTTCTTCACATTTTGTGCTCAAAGCGACACTAACGAGAAGAAAATTGTGAACAATTCATAATATTTGGCATCACTAAGTGGTAACAGTGATGTCTAAATTCAATTCATTTCGTTACCATAATAATCATGAAAGCTACATCTCCTAGATGTTTATGTCAACTGGGATTGCTCGTGGGAGAACATCTCGAATGAAAGAGTTTTGCGCGACAAATATTCCTATCCCATAATGCAATAATTTTAGACTTGTTTTGATAAAAAAATAGTAATATATACGGGATGAGTCAAGCATCATTTGAAATGAAATTCTTAATATCAATATTTTCTGGCGGTAATCTCTCAGCAGCATCGGTAAATTGATGGATATTTCACGTTTTCTTCGTATCGCTCAAATACTAGAAACCATAACTCACTTGCCACATGGGCTCATGTTCTATATCGTCTCTGACACGTGAATATCACCTACAATATGTTTGCACTCATGGTTGAATCTGAAATATACTCTAAACCTTAAAATACTTGTTTCCTCCAGTTCACCAAATTGAAGCACATTAGTTTCTTCCCTCTGAAGTTTATTCTGTATATAACTTTTCGAGAAAATTATATAATAATTGTCTGTTAGTTGGTATAAATAATTCAAATCCAAACGTGGAAAGTTAGAAGCATGTGAATGGTTTAGTAATACCCTTAATATTACCCTGTGTATCTCAAAAATTGGCCCTAGCAAAGCCAATACTGTTTGACATTATAACAGTGTACTCAAACTGAGAGTAATGAAAAAAAATTTGAAAATTTCAAATACGAAATCTTTAAATACATCGTGAATCATGAACTAAAAGCTTTGTCGCAAGTTTTGTCATCACCTAGCGTTCACAGTGTATATCAATTTCGAACAATTAGTATTCTGAATGGTCCATAGTCAAATATCCCTAAAGCTTAAAATATAAAATAAAAATATATCAAACGTCACCAAAAAAACTGTGACTTTTTGACTCACCCAGTACAAAATTTAAATTTGTCTATTTTGACATATTCAAACGATGGGCATTTCAGTGTGTCACTTGGTTTTTCAATTTCGACAAAGTGTATCTCGAAAAATAGTTATAGGATTGAGTTGGGCCCATGAACACTCTTGTTCAGGAGGTCATATTTCACTACATACCAAACATTCAGAAAAATTAAAAAGTGACAATATTTCCATAAGGCTGCTACCTGGTCCTTTATTTTTGATCATGAAATTCAATTTCTATTCTAGAGGGCTATGGATACCTTCAAATCAATAATTTCTGTCCTAAAATGTTGGGGAAAATGCTACTTCACTGTTTGCGGTCAAAATGAAGCTGTGTAAAATTTTATTTTTAAATTTTAATTCCTAATTTTTGTCAAATAGCACCATGGTGGCTTGTCGGGTTAAAAAAAAGCATTTACTACTATTAATTCGATAATGCAGACTATTATGTTCCAAACAAACTTGAATTTTTTTTAAAGTTTACATAACATTCTCAGAATGAAGTATGTTTTGAGATTGAAACAATATTTGAACGTATCGAGTAACCTGTAACTATCACAACTGATAAAAAACTTTTTCCTCCTACCCCTATAGAAAGTACACACTTTCCTCCCTCAAACCAGGGAGGAAACTCATACTTTTCCTCCCCTTCATTTCAAGTAAGTTGTAAACGATGAAACTTGTGAATCTATTATAATCAAATTGTTTCCGTAATTTCTAGAACATCTTATATATCCTGTATTCTGGTAAAAATCAGTCATGAATGTTACTTTTACTCTAGTTCTTTAATAGCTATTTGTGTATTTAGAGCGCAAAGTGATTGATTGTTGCTCGACAAAGAGATTAATCTTTGGAGAACGACAATGACACTTTGTGCTCGAAATACACGCATAATTTTTTCTACAAGCGCAGCTCTTAGAAAAAAAATCATCTACACTTCATTCAAATAGGCACATAACATTACTTATGAGAAAATCACTCAATAGCAATCCGAAATGTATAAGCTATCTAAATGTCCAATAATTCAAATCACTAACAAGAAAAAAGTAAAATAACATTCTTGAAAAAAAAAAAAAAAGTTGTAATTGCCAGGAGATGAACCCGGGACCTTCGGATTACAAGCCCAAGACGCTAGCCATTGCACCACCGCAGATTCTCAGATACACATAACTGTATTGTCTATACTTTCCATCAAGTAAGAATAGGTCTATTTGCAAACAAAGTCACGAAATAGTAATTTACGTAACAAGTACGGAAAATGTTGAAAATGTTTTCGGACGTGTTGCGTACACTATTTTTTTGGCAATCATGTAGAATAACAAATCAATAATACGCATTTAGTCTAAGAGACGAAGAGAGGTCGACTTTCACCCGTCTGTTAACCAGATGAAACGATTCCAAATTTGAATATTTCGAACATTTCAGTTCTTATTTGTATTATATATTGAAATTCGAACAGAAGATAGGTACCAACAGAAACATTCTAATTCTTATTTATATTAATATTTGTATTATAATTCGAGCATTTCCCGGCCTAGTCCGGGAAGTACGTACTTCCCGGACTAGGCCGGGAAGTGCTACTTTCCCAAATAAAAAGTGTCCGGGAAGTGAACACTTCCCGGATGGTTACCGAAAAAGGTTTTATTGAGTGGGTAGGAGAAAAAATCATATGTATTACATGGGAGTAAAGTGCCTTTTCATCCCTTGGATGTTTACTGCCCTCCGCTTCGCGTCGGGCAGTAAACTACATCCTGCGGGAGGTAAAGTGGCACTTTCCTCACTAGTAATACAAATAGCTATTTCCCGCTGCCGACACTGTAAATAGTCCATACATGCTTAGCAACAAAACTGGTAAATGGCCTATATTATTCGTTTACTAATGCATCTTGACAACGGAATGTAAATAGTGTCATTTAAATGCGTAGGGTAATAATGACTTTGACTTTGACAAGTAATACTTTCAGCTTCATTTATATCAATTTTTAGGTATGAGACTTTTTGAATATTATTGTCTGTTAATTCGGTTACTTAGTTACACGCACAAGCAACTTAGACTGAAATAACGAAACAAATAATCATGAAGTAAGGGTGAGAAACCAAACTTCAATCAAGGCAAATTTTGAGAAATGTCAACAAGCAGCGGGAAAAACGTAATAAGTAACACGAAATGTTCGACTGTTGACATCCTCGGCAAGCGACAAGTCTCGGCTTTGCCTCGGCTCGTACTCGCTGACCTCGAATGTTAACACGTCGTTACATTCCTTTTTACTTAAATAACTAATAGTAAATTACCCTGCATAAATATTATCATCGACATCTTTTTAAACAATAACGTAAACAATAATGATCAAATTTACTTTTGCAGATGCGAGGTAAAATGAGATGTCGACTTCCTCAATGATTTTGTTCAGTTGTGTCTGTCACAGGTTACTCGATGCATCCAAATCTTATTTTATTATCGAAACATGCTGTTTTAAGCAAGGTCTAACGTTATTTTTTTGTTTTTTTTTAATGGAAGTTTGTTTTAAACCTATAAGTGTGCGGTAATAAAGCAAAATGATTTATTTACTTTAAAAACGGCATAATCGTAGTGAAAGCATGATATGTTGATGAGGTTCGCAGTCAACGTGTTAAAGGTATAACCTTCAGTGGTTACAGTGTCTATTAGACCGTCAGATAGTGACACATTTAGGTGCCCCATTTTCACATACAAGCCTCGAATAGGGTTGAGAAGTACATCGATGTTGAGTAAAATGGAGGGAAATTTACGAGTGGCTCCTGGGGATAACATATGGAAAATTCGATTTTCCATGGAAAATTCGATTTTCCATATTTTAACGCGAGCCGTGTTCACCTAATCATTAATTAATAGAACCTGGCTTGAGAAGATCAAAGGCTTGAGTGTTGAAGGTGGCTAAAGGGTTAAAATGAGGCTGTAATCTTGTAAAGAAAAATCGAGATTTTAACAGGTTTTCCCACGCAAGCCCATCGAAACTATGAAAACCTACATCGTCACTAGACCGAAAAACATAATGGCTTGAGTGGCGTGAATGGAAAAGTAGATTTTGTCGTCGGAAAATTTAATGGAAATTCTTTTTGATTTTTCCATATGTTTTCCCCACGAGCCACTCGTAAATTGCCCTTCATTTCACTCAACATCGACTTACTTTTCAACCCTATTCGAGGCTTGTATGTGAAAATGGGGCACCTAAATCTGTCACTATCTGACGGTCTATATTCCTGCGCTTATTTGATGTTTATCTGTAACTCTAAGCTGTTGTCAATATTATATGCTGAAGAAATTTTTTATTAGTTTTGGATTGTATGATTCTCTTATCAATATGTGTCTTCGCTGTTGTTACTATCTTGCGGAACAGGAGTTCTGCTCTTATCGCTGAAGCACTTAGTTAATGGTCAGTGTGTATATTTTGAGAATAAAATTATTACTGTCATCTTTTTGAACTCGAATTAGGTTCTATTCGAATTATGACGGTGATACTCAAGACGTTCCCACTCCTCAATCTATAGAAAATGCATGCATACTTTTTTACAATAATCTTGAGTCGTTCGTTAAGTCAGCGGAATGTCATTAAATCGAACATTATTCTCTTTGGATCAAAAATATATCGCCAGAAAGTAAGTGAATCTCTTGAGATGTCTGTTTTGAAGAAAAACTTTGAACTTTTTCTTTTGGAAAGCCAATCTTTACCATCGAGAATCTTTTCACTCTTAAATTGATGTGATCAACCAAAATAAGTCTTGGTCGTGTACGTTTTACAAGTCTTGTGTTGACAGTCTTTAATTTTATTTTTTCATCTATCTTGTCTTAGCTTATAGGTAGAGTTTTTGAGGTTGAGTAAAAGAGCAACTTAATAGCTACCTAACTTGAATTTCGCTTTGTTTTTATTTAATGAAAGTTGCATCAACCGCTCGGGTTATTAGCAACGACACAATACAGTTAGTTCAATCAGATATGTACAAATTGATTTATATATGCTGGAGAAGGTGTACTTCGTTGAGGAATGCCAATAATTGTTCAGTATCAGAATTCTCACTAAGTATGTCTTTCATTGTGTGTGGGATGTGATGAGAAAGTCTATCGTTGTAATATAGAACACACTCATGTAAAATATGTTTAACACTTAGGTCTGCAGCACACACTTCACATCTTGGTTTATCACAACCTGTTATGAGGTATCCATGAGTTAGGCGGGTATGTCCCAGTCGAAATCGTGTTAGGATGACTTGATGTCTTCTACTTCTAGGGAAATGTTTCCATGGATGAACCGATGTTTTCACTTCTGCTAGCTTTGAAGTGGAACTATTCCATTGATATTGCCAGTTGTTGAAGATCGATTGTTTGTAGAAAGATTTCAGATCAGTATGGGATATTTCAGGTTCAGTAGCAGTTAACGGATTTGAGATGGCTGCTTTTGCCAACTGATCTACTCTTTCATTTCCTAGGATGTCTACATGAGATGGAACCCACATGAATCTGATCACAGCGTGGTTTTGGTTTAGTGAAAAAAGCTCTCGTTTGATGAAATTGATAATGGTATTATGGGTGTTCGATTGATTTATTGCCAGAAGAGTACTTGAGGAATCTGTTATAATGAGGCATTTTTCAATTTTTCTTATGTTTATGAACTTCAGCTTTTCATTTCGCGTATGCTTCTCCAGTGAATGCCGTACTTTCTGGTGGTAGTTTAAACGAAGCATCAAATCCTGCAATAGTGAATGCAGATCCTATTCCGTCGATAGATTTGGATGCGTCTGTGTAGAGTAAGTTGAATTCTGCATAGTGTTTCAAGTGGCGATGAAATTCTGCAGTGATTACTTCATGATTCATTTGGGTTTTATCAAATTGTGAGAGGATTTGGTCAATTGTGATTGGGAGTACTCCAAGGTGGAAAGGTTGAGACATTTGAGGAGAGGAATGTTCTTGGTTTTTGGAGGTGTAAACTACATAAATACCGGTTAAGTCTCTCATAGAAGGGGATGTAGGTTCTCTTTTTCTTTTCATAGAGAGTTCGGAATCTATTAGCGATAACATTATGGTTACAGGTTTTTCTGGGGACGATAATATTGAGGAAGCATATGTTAGAGTAAGCAGCTGTCTCCTGGATGATAATGATAGTTCACCTGATTCACAACGGATGCTGATAGTCGGACTCGTGCAGAATACTCCAAGTGCAATTCTAATAGCGTTGTTGCTAATTACGTTGAGATTTTTCAGAACTGATTTCTTCACAGAATTATAAACTATATAACCGTAATCCAATTTTGATCGTATTGAAGATTTATATATTAACATGAGTGTATGTTTCTTTTTTTAAACTTCGATAGCGCAACTAGAGAGAAAATAAAATGGACGTTTTCACTATAGGTGCGTAAAGAATGACATAACCAATGCAATATGATAGATGCGTTAGCGATTCGAAAATGTGACAATCACTGAACAATCTTACCCTCTTTCCGCCGATGCTTCTGCGTCTTCGGGATTTCTGTTCTGGATGTTCACGTGTTAGGGGCGCCCCCAGTTCCAGAACGTCGGGTAGTTGGGCACTCGACTCCAAAGGGCAACACACCAAAATATGCACAAATTATGTATGAAAGCGAAATAGCGAGTATAGTTCAAAAGTAGCGTAGGTGAAAAGGATTTGATCTCTATGGCGATAAATCAAGTACTGCTCGTTTTCGGTGGTCATCCAGCCAATAGGCTTTCTTTCGAGAGAAGCAAAAAAGACCTTTGTGTCGTACTGGGTTCATCTGCTAAAGCGCATCTTACACATTGGAAATCATAAAGTATTTTAACTTACGCGAACCTACAATTTCATATTTTCGAAGTACTCAATATATTCCCCTAATATCATAAGTTGAGATGGGTGTTCTTTAGGTCTTTTGGAAAAGTGTACACATTTTGTTTTTTCGAGTGATATTCGAAGACCTGAAGGAATTCCATTATCCTGAACTTGAGGGCTCTGACACGAAATTTGCGGATTCTCAGGAAGTTAGCAATAAACTCCATGATATTTCCTCCAAATGATCTCTTCCTTAGGGTGTCCAAGATAGAGTAGCGCCATACTGTATCATAAGCTCTTGTGATGTCGAAAAAGACTGCAATGCAGTCTTGATCGTTGGCTAATGATTCATGAATTTCGGAATCAAGATCGACCTGGTTATCTAGTGTGGAGCGATTTTTCCGGAATCCGCTATGTTCGGGAATAATAATATTTCTCTTCTAGCATCCACATTGATCTCCGATTGATTATCTTTTCCAACAATCTGCAAATCGCACAGCCAATAGAAATAGGCCTATACCCTTCTAGGGACGATTTGGATTTACCTGTTTTATAGATGGGTACTATCACTGTCCATCTCTGAGGAAATACGTGTTCATTCCAAATGATATTGTACATTTTCAAAAGAATTTCTGTAGCGTTTTGTGGAAACATACGTATAAATATTATTGGGATGTCATTGGGACCTGGGGAGGAATTCTTAGTGCAACTGAGGCAGTCGAGAAGTTCATCCAATGTAATTGGGCTGTTCAGTCCTTCAACATCTTCCACATGTTCATATGATATAGCTATTTTTTCTTGATTTCTTTTTTTTTTGTAATGAAGGCAAGAGTATAATTATCGTCACTTGAATGTTGTTTACAGGTTGAGGCTAGTGCCTCTACAATGTCTTGTGGAAAAGTTAAATTTGTATTCGCATGTTTTAAGTATATTTTTCCTGAAACCTTTTTAACCATTTTTCACACATCACCTATAGAAGTTGTGCTGTTGATTCCGGATACAAATTTTTTCCATGACTCGCGTCTGCACTTCTTCTTGATATATCTGGGTCTAGCTCTCAGTTTCTTGAATTCTATTTGGTTCTGAGGTGTTCTGTGTCTCTTGTAGGTATTCAATGCTTTCTTAGCCTATTTGACAGCAGAAGGGTGTGGATGATCTATGTTTCGTTTGGTCATTTATTATGATAGGAAAGTGATCTCTACCATACAAATCACTCAGAACGTCCCATTCGAGTGACATAGACAATATTGGCTCCCAAATCGAGATTTCAATGGCTGATGATTCTCCATTGCACATATTAAAGTGAGTATTCCTTCTATCATTCATCAAGTTGAGGTTTAAATTGTTCATCGCGGTTTCAAGTTTCCTACCCTTCGTTGAGGTTTTCTTTGATCCCCAGATATGGTGATGTGAATTGAAGTCTCCAAGTATCAAGCGAGGTAAGGGGATTTGATTGAAGATGTCAGTGAAGGCATCAATGTCTGGATCCTGGTTTGGTGGTATATAGATATTACAGATATGTAGTTTTTCAGGTCCTTCGATTGATATTGCAACTGCCTCAATGTCTGTCGTCAGTGGAATAGCTTGTGCCTCTAAAGAATTTTTCACACATATGGCTACTCCGCCAGTGGCGTTTTGGTTATTAATTCTGTTTTTGTAGAAGCAAATATGATTGGATAATTTGTGTACTGTCTCATTCCAAAAACGCGTTTCTTGTAGACATAATATTGATGGGGTGGGGTGGTATGATTTTTAGCATTTCTATTTGGGTATAATACCCATTAAGGTTCCACTGCATTATTGAATTGAATGTATGTTTTTTGATGTTTGAAAAGTTTCTTGTGATGTGTCGCTGTCGACTATGTCACTGATGAGTTTGAATTGTAATTGTTTCTTCACTTTATTCTGAACTTTGGTGCATCTTGTTTTGATTTTTCGTTCAGTTAAAAGAGGATGAATTTTGTGTAACAAATTCAGGAGTCCGGCAATGTCTAATGTGTATGATTTCGCAACACTCAGTGGCAGAGCCATAGACGTTTTCGAAAGAGTTCTTCAGTTCTTCATAGGACAATCCGTTTTGCTGCGATTGGTCTTCGAACAAAGGTTGTTATAGGTCTTAGCAGTTCTTCCATAGGTTGTTTTTCGGTTGTATTGGTTTTAACTTTTTTGTTTCGTTGTTCTAGCTTGGGTTTAATGAATAACGTGTTCTCATCAGGTGTAATCGGTTCCGGGGTAGTTATATCATGTCTATTTCTCTTTATTGTAGTTGTAGAGGGTTCAATTGTTACTATTTCATTGGATTGTATAACCTCAGCGAGTTCAGTTGTCTGACATGGGAGATTTTCGGTATCAGCTTGTGTAAGGTTTTGTATTATATTCTGGTCTAAACCTGTAGCCATTGGACATTGTGCTGCTAAATGTCTCTCTTGCTTACATTTGAAACATAACTTATCAAGTGATAGATAAATACGGTAGGGGGTTTGGTCGTTTGTGATGACAACGGACTGAGGGATTATGGAGTGATCATTTGGGGAAATATAGGTTTGTCTGCGGAAACTCAATATATGCTTATAGTCAGGATTGGAGGTCCCAATCCTTAGGAAAGTGATAGATGACACTAAAGTCAGTCCTATTTTATTGAGTTCAGTTGGGGAATTGTGGGACAGACATTGTAAATAAATAGTTTTTCATTTGGGGTGATCAATTTTCTATCAGTATGGATTTCGTGGTAGATGGTAATTTTTCCTTCGGCTTCATTCATGAACTTATCTACAATTTCTTCGCTTGACAGGTAAACGCATATTCTGTTATTGGAAATTCTCGAGGAGAATAATATATTTCTTGGATGAACAACATTTCCTAAAGCTACGAGGTAGTCCTCTAGTTTCAGGTTTTCGAAGGCAGTGAACAGAATTCCTTGTTTTTTAGAAGGGTGCTTGGTGTGTGTTTATTTGACTAACTACGGATGCAAATAGTCTGTTTGTATTCGGGGGATTCCTGTAGTCAGAAATCCTCAGATCAGTTTCTTCACTCATGACTACGGAATTATTTCATAGAGCCTTAGTGCGCCCCTGTGCTTCTGCATCAAGAGCACTGATAAGAGGTCGATATTCAGCCTTGAGTACAGCGATGTATTCGTGCTTTACTTATGTTTATAAGATTACTTAAAAGACGTTTGACTAAAGACTCACAGGATTATAAACGGTGTTCTATGTTTGGAATCGCTAGGTGTATCACTCAATTTTTACACTCTAAATTTCAATGTAGAAATAAAAATTTCGTAGACTGATAATAAGTACACTTATTAGCTACTATGTCAGAGCACAACTCCGAATTTTGCCTTTTGTTCTTCAGATAATCTGAGTTCTTAATTGAATAAATCAATGTTAGAATGCAACGTAAAACAGTGAAGACGATTATCATTATTATTAACTTTTTGATAAAGGCAAAAATATAAAATAAAATTCGATTTTTTTCGAGGCAGAAGCGACTGCTTGCCGTATATAGTATATATGAATATTCACTTCACTTTCTCATTGTAAACATGTAAAAAGATGGTATGGGTGTGTATGGGTGTGTTTGTGTGTGTGTGTGGTGTGTGTATTGTGTTGCTCATGTATGCTGAGTTTTCATGAGTAATTATATATGTGTATATTTTAATCTGTTATTTTGAAAATATAAGTGTATTTTTTTGTTGTTTCAGCGTTTTTAGCATTAAGTATTTTGAACAGAAAAGAAAACTGTAGGTCACAATAAGCTTATGACAAGAGGCATAAGATGTCCGGAGGACTGCTCATTGCTAATATCCTATACAATAGGAAAAGTTGGGTCAAAAATCCATCAGAAAACAACTACTTTCCTGGCTAATGCCACGACGAACATTAAATTACATCTGATGAAATTTCCGTGCAGAGTTCCTACAAGGTTATCTCTGCAATTGCTTGGTTGCATGGGAATGTTCATCGAAACATTCGGACCACCTATATATCGATTTCGGAGTGTTGCTTCTCATCAGTATAGGGTAGGTCTAGCAGTCAATAACTAATGACTGCAACGAATGAATCGACGACCAGACCCATTTAAAGACCGAAACTGAGATCGCGCCCGCACAGTGGATTAACTCCAAACTGCGAGCGCTATCTCAGCGCCGGAAGCCCAACACAAGTGATACCCATGACCACGATCGTCAAGACCGTATATAGAACAGAAAAGAAAACTGTAGGTCACAATAAGCCTATGACAAGAGGCATAAGATGTCCGGAGGACTGCTCATTGCTAATATCCTATACAATAGGAAAAGTTGGGTCGAAAATCCATCAGAAAACAACTACTTTCCTGGCTAATGCCACGACGAACATTGAATTACATCTGATGAAATTTCCGCGCAGAGTTCCTACAAGGTTATCTCTGCAATTGCTTGGTTGCATGAGAATGTTCATCGATACATTCGGACCACCTATATATCGATTCCGGAGTGTTGCTCCTCATTAGTATAGGGTAGCTCTAGCAGTCAATAACTAATGACTGCAACGAATGAATCGACGACCAGACCCATTTAAAGACCGAAACTGAGATCGCGCCCGCACAGTGGATTAACTCCAAACTGCGAGCGCCATCTCAGCGCCGGAAGCCCAACACAAGTAATTATTAGCAATGAGCAGTCCTCCGGACATCTTATGCCTCTTGTCATAAGCTTATTGTGACCTACAGTTTTCTTTTCTGTTCTATATACGGTCTTGACGATCGTAGTCATGGGTATTACTTGTGTTGGGCTTTCGGCGCTGAGATGGCGCTCGCAGTTTGGAGTTAATCCACTGTGCGGGCGCGATCTCAGTTTCGGTCTTTAAATGGGTCTGGTCGTCGATTCATTCGTTGCAGTCATTAGTTATTGACTGTTAGACCTACCCTATACTGATGAGGAGCAACACTCCGAAATCGATATATAGGTGGTCCGAATGTTTCGATGAACATTCCCATGCAACCAAGCAATTGCAGAGATAACCTTGTAGGAACTCTGCACGGAAATTTCATCAAATGTTCAATGTTCGTCGTGGCATTAGCCAGGAAAGTAGTTGTTTTCTGGTGGATTTTCGACCCAACTTTTTCTATTGTATAGGATATTAGCAATGAGCAGTCCTCCGGACATCTTAGGCCTCTTAAGTATTTTGCATACTTATTATATGAATATTAGAAATGTATGTAAATTAGGATGTTCCTATTTCAAATAAAGAATGAATGGAGAATTTTTTTCATCTACGAAAAAATTAATGGAAGGATCACGGGTTTGGTACAACAAGTTAGGAAGTAACTCAAGAACAATATTTTCTCTTTTATATTTAATATCGTATTATAATAACTTCACTCCAAAAAACATACAGGAACAACTTATATTTTCCGTGTATTTTCAATTTGATTTCGTCTTCCCATTACTCTGCACACTATATTTTCTGACTTGGGGCAACAGCATTTTTTGAAGCATAATTCCAGGTTCCTCTATTGTTAACGTAAGGAGAATGCCATAGGCTAGGGAACATAACACGTTCATTGAAAATTCTTGAATCTGGAATAAATTAATGCTTGAAATAATACTCATTTGTTTTAAAATTGTATTCACTTATAATGTCAGTAAAATATTATGAAAATATTTAAACGTAGGATTGGCGGGAAAAATGAGATCCCTTCGCCATATTGGTCCAATATAGCTTGGACATTTGAAAAATAATATTGGTGATATATTCTTGAAGCAACAGTGACCTCAAAACATCCCGCGATATTCGTGAAATATCATTTAGATATACTGCTGAGTGTGAACAAATGATACAGAAAAAAAGTTGTGGCTTCCCGGTCTAATATACAGAGTGTCCCATTTTCAGCAGCCACAACCTCATATTTCATTTGGAATATAGTAATTTGAAAAAAAAAAAAAATTCAAATTATAGTACAGTAGTGATACAACGTGTGTTCTAGCGCACGCATGCGCATTGACGAAGCTCGCTGGGTTCACCGCGTGACGTTGGGTGTTGCCGGATTTAAAATTAAGGAGTAGAGTTACGGAGGGTGGGACGTTGCCGGTTTTTAAATTTAATTATGGAAGAAAAAAGATATACAGGGTGTACCATCATAGTATTTAAGAGAAAAAAACATGGTTGCTGCCATACAGGGTGTACCAACACAACATTTAAGAGAAAAAAACATGGCTGCTTGTCAAATGACATGTGACAGAGAAAAAACATGACAGCTGTCAAATTTGGTATACAGGGTGTTTCAAAATACATCGGAAAAATGAATCATCACATCATTGGAGCATCGCATCATTGGGGCATGCAGGGATTCAGAAGTTTTCATTTTACGTATACAGGGTGTGTCAAAATTTGAGGAAAAAAAAATACAGGGTGTCTCATAAACGTGCATCATGATGGGGTTTTTCATTTAAGAAAAAAATATGTACCAGGTGTACCACCGTGCTAGTTGAGACAAAAAATATATACAGGGTGTCTCATAAATGTGCATCGTGACGGGGTCAGTCATTTTTAAAGTGCGATACCAATTCGTTTTCAAGGAATACATCAGAGCCATCTGTCGTTCAATATATACATTAATGATATTTTGGATGTGTACGAATCATCAAAAAATAAACACTTCCGGTTTCAAAAAATTAAGATAGAAGAAAAGCAATAGTAGATTCAGATTACCCACATCGAGGAGAGTCCAAATCTGCAATAAAATGGCTACTTCCGGTCCAAACCGGAAATGGTACTTCCGGTCGTCCGATTTTGATGATTTTGGCATCAATAGATTCGTTTGGATGTCAAGAAACATTTTTAAGCATTTTCCGAGGTCAAAAGGGCATAGGAGGCTATCTTCGTTATTAGTAAAGTTACAGAAACGTGCGGGTACTCTAAGAAGACAACTTTCATGGGAGATCAAGAAAATAATAGAATTTGCGTACGTCAACTGCCATAAGGGCCGTAAACCGCACATATTAATGCGTTATGTACTTATTGCTTAAATCTTAGAAGCTGATTCGTAAGTTTAGTAAAATGGGTGTACCATCTCGACATTTATGAGAAAAAAACATGGCAGCTGTCAAATTTGGTATACCGGATGTCTCAAAATACATCGATTAAGAGAAAAAAACATGGCGGCTGTCAAATTTGGTATACCGGGTGTCTCAAAATACATCGATTAAGAGAAAAAAACATGGCTGATGCCATACAGGATGTACCATCATAGTATTTAATAGAAAAAAACATGGCTGCTACCATACAGGGTGTACCAACTTGGCATTTAAGAGAAAAAAACATGGCTGCTGCCATATAGGGTGAACCATCATAGTATTTAAGAGAAAAAAACATGGCTGCTGCCATACAGGGTGTACCATCATGTTATTCAAGAGGAAAAACATGGCTGCTACCATACAGGGTGAACCAACGTAACATTTAAGAGAAAAAACATGGTTGATTGTCAAATGACATGAGACAGAGAAAAAAAAAATGGCAGCTGTCAAATTTGGTATACAGGATGTCTCAAAATACATCGATTAAGAGAAAAAATACATGGCTGCTGCCATACAGGGTGTACCATCATAGTATTTAAGAGAAAAAACATGGCTGCTACCATACAGGGTGTACCAACTTGGCATTTAAGAGAAAAAAACATGGCAGCTATGAAAATTGGTATACCGGGTGAACCAACGCAATATTTAAAAGAAAAAAACATGGCTGATTGTCAAATGGCATGAGACAAAGAAAAAAAAACATGGCAGCTGTCAAATTTGGTATACAGGATGTCTCAAAATACATCGATTGAGAGAAAAAATACATGGTGGTTAGTTGTCAACGTATATACAGGGTGTCCTACAACGTTTGAGAGAAAAAACATGGTGAATCATTAAGAGAAAAAACATGGCTGCATGAGTGATGGAAGAATGCTTCAATGGACATATGGAGATTCGAAACAACTACTTGCCCATGCAAAGATTGAATTACATCCGACATCTAAATGTATAATAAGAGGACGTTTGGACCGTTCATTTGGGAAAAAAAAACATAGCGGAGTCTGATTGGTCAAAGCTCATTATAGTAGTGCCATTGGGTAGTTGAAATAATCACCAATAGAATGGTATCTGAAGAGTACAGACAGAAGGTTGAGGATTCTTTCGTTCCAAAAAACAACTAAAATAACAAACGCTAAAATGTGTAAAAAATTTGACGAATTCAGTGGTTTTCACGTTCCAAAAAATGATTAAAATTACAAGCGTCAAAAATTTACGTTTACATGTATTTCTTATGGAGATTTGACATTTCAGAATCGTTCAAAATTATCGTTTTTTGCGTCCCAAAAAAACAAGTAAAATTAGAAGCGTTAAAACACGTAAAAAATGCAACGAAAACATGTGTTTTCATGTTCGAAAAAACATATAAAATTTCGAACGCCGAATTACATAAAATATGTAACGAATACATGAGTTTTCGTGTTCCAAAAAACAACTAAAATTACGAACGCCAAAAATTTACGTTTACATGTAATTCTTATGGACAATAGGCATTTCAAAATCGTTTAAAATTATCGTTTTCGCGTCCCAAAAAACAAGTAAAATTTTAAACGCTGAAATACGTAAAAAATGCAACGAAAATAGACGTTTTCGCGTTCCAAAAAACAAGTAAAATTAGGAACGTTAAAGCACGTAAAAAATGCAATGAAACTAGAAGTTTACGCGTCCCAAAAAATGATTAAAATTACAAGCGATAAAAATTTACTTTTACATGTATTTCTTATGGATATTTGGCATTTCAAAATCGTTCAAAATTATTGTTTTCGCGTCCCAAAAAACAAGTAAAATTAGAAGCGTTAAAACACGTAAAAAATGCAACAAAAATAGATGTTTTCGCGCCCCAAAAAACGAGTAAAATTATAAGCTTTAAAACAAGTAAAAAATCCTATCAAAAAGTACCAGTTATCACACTTATATAGTAAATTTTACTCAATTGCACTTAGCTTTAAGTATTTTGGTGGTTATGAGGCTTCAACTACTTGCACTCAGTTCTGGACGTTTTGTAGTTATTATTAAAAATTACTATGTAGTTATCAGTTTGTATAGTAAATTTTCATAAAGTGAGGTTAGAAAAAAAGGATGTTAGGTGTGGGATTCGAACCCACGCTCCCTTTGGGAATCGCAGCTTAACGCCACAACGCCTTAGACCGCTCGGCCAACCTAACTTATAAGTATACATAATAAGATGTTGGTATTGTAGGATAGGGTAAAAATTCAAACATCTTGAATCCAAAATTTATTAAGCATTTTTATTTCGGTAACATATCACATAGCCATTTGTAAAGAATATCTACATTTCGGAGGCTGCAATTGTAGTTGGTGCGGCGATTGCGACGAATGTATGCATACAAGGTGAGATGCCATCATTGTTGCTGAATATGGGAACCATCCAAAACGTATTATCATATTCCTCCAAGTTCACAACTCGTGTAGGTAGGTCCAATTGTTGGAATTTCACAGTAAGATAGTCACGTTTTTAAAGTGGGAAAAATCGACCATTTTTCTTCAATAGTTGATGTGTTGAGTGATCTTTGTATCAAGGTTTTTTGTATACAAATTGATGAGAACGTCAATACACACAAAAAAATGCGACCAAAATAGACGTTCCTCACGCTCCAAAAAAAGAGTAAATTCAAAAAGCGTTTGAACTCGCAAAAATGTGAACAGAACATACGTTTTACGCGTTTCAAAAAAGATAAAAAATACGAACGTCAATTCACGCAAAAATACATACAAAAATAGCCGTTTTCGCATTCATTATTACGACGAAAATTAAGGCATACAAAATACACGTTTACATGTATTTCTTATGTAGATTTGACATTTCTAAATTGTTTAAAATTGACGTTTTTACACGCTACAAATAAGATAAACGTCAATTCACTCAAATAATATGACCAAAATATTCGTTTATTACATTCAAAATTGGAATTTTAAAAGAGCAATTCACGCAAAAATGAGCTTACGTCGTGGACGTAAAAAAGGTAAGAGCTTCGGTCGGTAGCGAATATTTCTATAGAACAATCCATAAAAAAGCATGAGTTTTCGTGATTTCGTGTATGGTGATAGTGGCCACAGAACGGATCTTAGAGGCACAAAGCAAAACTCGATTATTACAACCGACGTACTTTCCGTTGAGTTATTATCGCATTTCCTGTGAGCGAAAACCCAGAAATGAACATGTTATTCATAGTTATTTTGTGACCAGTACCGGCATCATTTTAAGTATGTGTAGTTTGTAATTCAATATAATATGAATTATGTTTGAAAGTACAGATGATTTTGAGGTAAGTGGGTTTCAGTTAATCATGTAGCAACGTAGTCTAAAGATGACAATAATTGATCATTCAGTCGAGAAAACATAATTTCAGCAAATATCGTGTTTTATTATTGGAGTTATCACCATTGTGTGGTTTAGGGCGATAGGCGTTTATATTTCATATCTTGAATTTATCCAGGAAATTATTCATTTTACTTCAGTTAGCATCTACAAAAATTTATTTCGTGTTGTCGATTTTCACAATGTTCATTTTGAATAAAGTCCGTTTTGGATACATAAGTCCATTATGATTTTTTTTTTGAGATAGTCAGTTTCATTAAATATAGGGGTTTTTACAAATTATTAGAGTCCAATTTCAAAATAAGATAACATTTTCGCTATATGTGTTTAATTATCTGAAATGTGATTGAGTGGAATTTTCATAAAAGTTTTAGCTGTGAGGCATGGTGACGTCATTATTGGTTAATTGATTATTTTATCTACAATAATTTTTTATGTAAACATATATTCATAAATGGGAATCACTCTCAAAAGTACAGCTTTCAAATCAGATAATAAACCTTTATCGGGACATGATACAATATTCGTATAAAAAAATCAAATTCGATGATTTGGATCAAACGAAAACAACACAAAATATAATGAAAATAGTGGTAATAATTATAAAAGAAATTAGATGACGTCATATAAAGTATGGACGACTGTACATAAATTATGTTTGCGGCAGATTTCAAGCTTGACGCGTCAGAAGAAATGAAATGAAACGGGATGAATCAACGAAATTATGAAAATAATAATAGTAATAAATATAGAGGTTAGCGCATTGAAATATACGTATGGGAGGGATCAAATTCAACGATTTGGATGAAACGATGAAACGACACAAAAAATCAAGAAAATAATGATGATAATAATAAAAAATGTAGAAGACATCATATTATACAGTATAGAAGGCTGTTAATAAATTATGCTTGCGGCAGATTTCAAGCTCAACGCGTCAGAAGTAACGAAATGAAACGGGATGAATCAAAGAAATTATGAAAATAATAATAATAATAATAGTAATAAATGTAGAGGTTGAAATAAATATGGAAGGTGTCAAATTCGATGATTTGAATGAAACGAAACGACACAAAAAGTTATGAAAATAATGACAATGATAATAAAAATGCGGTCGACGTCATATACCATAGGCGTCCGACGGGTATCAAGCTTGACGCGTTGGAAGGAACAAAACGATATGAAATGAAAGGAAGCAAAAATGAATGAATTAAAGCATAAAAATAATTATGATTATGAGAAATAGAGAAAGCGCATAAATTACGCGTTCGACAGGTTTAGAGATCAATGCATTGAACGAAACGTCGCGTAGTGAAAATAATAATAATACTACGAAATATAGAGAACAACAACTAATAACCTATGTGTCTGACTTGACTTGTTGAATAAAACGAATCGCAATGAAACGAAAAGTTAACGTGAAAAATAAAATGCCAACGAGGTTCAAAATGAAAAATTGAGGTGAAAAAAAGTCATGGAACGATGGGAAAAGATGAATTCAAGGAACAGTTTCATGGACATTTCGTAATCACAGTGTTTCTCGAGAGACAATAACATGTAAAAAATAAATGAGACACCAAAGTTGATATTCATTAGATTTGGTTTCAATTAAATAAGTCTCATGCAGTGTGTTAGCAAGAGAGTTTGTGAGAAATAAATCATAGAGGAGAGAAATTTCAGTAAGCAAGTTTGTTAGAAAGATACCCATCAAAGTCGTTTAATATCCAACAGTTTTCCACTTTGTAAATTCGATAGCTTCAAGGTTTTTTCGAACGTGTTGCAAGAGTATATAATCCTCGTTCCTATATGAAAATGGTGTTTGGTTGCCTATGAGATGATATCTCTAGAGGGACCAAAAAAATCAACGCCCTATAAAATACATCAATTCCGTTGCCATTCTTTATTCACATTATTTCCAATGACATCTTGGGCATTTTTCTATAAATTCCATTTAAGTTCTTGTGGAATTCCTCTGAACGTTTTTGATCTGATTTGAGTATTCCTCAAGGAACCATTACATAATCAGACACCAAATTTAACGTGCGGGTGGAAGGATTCATCAGATTGGTATTCAATTCAACTCAATTCAATTCAGGTGTTGTGTTATGTTCCAATTAAGTAAGCCGGTTTGTGGGCGAGATTTCACTAACAAAGCCATCAACTTTGACACAAGATTAGGAGATTCATCAGATTGGTTTCCATCAAACAGAAAGGTTCGTGTAGTTTGGTACTATAAAAGTATGTGAGAAATACATCACCAACGAAAGGAATTACTTTAAATGTTAAATATTTTCAAGTGAATCGTATGTTATTGCTTCCCAGTGGAAATGAGCCAAAAGACTTGAGGTAATATCGAGAGGAATATTTTCGACTGAACTATGTATCGATTCAGATGTAAAGTTTCACCAAAATGAATAATATATTCAGATCATTTTTGTTGAAATTGCTTATAGCCAAAGCACCATTTACAAACTCACCAAACTCACTCAAATAAATAGTTCCAGATGATTTTTGATGACAAATATCTTGGCTGAAAACACTACTACGCATGCCCCGTGTGAATACATATTTTCCTTCGAATTGACAAAAAAATTAAACAATAGTGATCATCGAAGAAGAAGTTCAGAATTGGTTTTCTCTTTAAAATTATCTATTGCCAAAAAGTCCACTGCTTGAATAGCTGAAGAGGTAATTCCTTCTATCGAAAAAACGGAGTTATACAGCGAATTGGAGTTTTAATAATATTCCTCCAAAAACACTCGAAAACATAGCCTGTGCGGGTGGAAAATGGTTGTAATTATTATTATTTGCCAGGGCGCACCAAGTCGACTTATTCACTTTACAGCTGTAGGAAAACTTGGATAACTTATCCCACCACCATTACAAAAACGAACATGTGAATTACAAGAACAAAATCAAATATATCAAAATATCAATGAGAATTTGAGACTTCAAGCTAAAAGAACCATGTAACAATTTGTTATTCAAGGATTAGCACAACGAAATATCTAAGAAAATTAGGTAGTTCAGACGAAATATACATGAAGTTGATAGTAGAAAAAAGACTTGTTATGAATATGTGCCAAACCGAAATAACTCTTTGAAGGAAATGCGGGATCACATCATACAACAATATCAAGAAATTCCTTTCAAATACACCACTCCGATAATGAGTCTTCAGAACAAAATTCAAGAGTTGCATTATCACCGATGTTACGGCTTTAAGTTTATCAACCGTACAAAGACAGAAATCGAATGTTTGAGTGATGAAGTCTAACGTAAAAAATATTGGAATAATTGTGAATATTTCTTTCAAGTGTCGAAATTTGAAAGTAATCTCGAGATTTCATGGCTGGGAAGATTATTCTGTTTCAACTCAACAAGCATTGTGGTATATGTTTCAGTGGAGTGAGTTGGTGCATGAGCAAGATTTCATCGACGAAGGCACCAAATTTGATGTGTATTAGTAGACAAATTTGTGAGAAATATATCACCGACGAGAGAATCTTCTTCAATGAGTATCAAGATGACTTGAAATATTTCCAAGTGAATTGTAAGAGTTGTCCGTAGGTAGATTTCATGGGCGGAAAGACCATTCGCTTTCAATTCAACATTGTGTTATGGTTGAAATGTACATATCAAAGTCGGAAGTGAGCGTCTGTTGGTGCGCACGCACACCAACAGAATCTCCTGGCGGCTGTCAAATTCGGTATACCGGGTGAACGAACGCAACATTTAAGAGAAAAAAACATGGCTGCCTGTCAAATGTCATGAGACAGAGAAAAAACACAGCTTTTAAGAGGAAAAAAATATGGCTGCTGCTTGTCTCCGTGAAGAATTATACCCCCAATGAAACGTTTTTTCATTGCCTCATTTTCCACCAGACATTTGACAAGCAGCAGCCATATTTTGTGATTACGAAATGTCCATGAAACTGTTCCTTGAATTCATCTTTTCCCATCGTTCCATGACTTTTTTCACCTCAATTTTTCATTTTGAACCTCGTTGGCATTTTATTTTTCACGTTAACTTTTCGTTTCATTGCGATTCGTTTTATTCAACAAGTCAAGTCAGACACATAGGTTATTAGTTGTTGTTCTCTATATTTCGTAGTATTATTATTATTTTCACTACGCGACGTTTCGTTCAATGCATTGATCTCTAAACCTGTCGAACGCGTAATTTATGCGCTTTCTCTATTTCTCATAATCATAATTATTTTTATGCTTTCATTCATTCATTTTTTTTTTCTAACCTCACTTTATGAAAATTTACTATACAAACTGATAACTACATAGTAATTTTTAATAATAACTACAAAACGTCCAGAACTGAGTGCAAGTAGTTGAAGCCTCATAACCACCAAAATACTTAAAGCTAAGTGCAATTGAGTAAAATTTACTATATAAGTGTGATAACTGGTACTTTTTGATAGGATTTTTTACTTGTTTTAAAGCTTATAATTTTACTCGTTTTTTGGGGCGCGAAAACATCTATTTTTGTTGCATTTTTTACGTGTTTTAACGCTTCTAATTTTACTTGTTTTTTGGGACGCGAAAACAATAATTTTGAACGATTTTGAAATGCCAAATATCCATAAGAAATACATGTAAAAGTAAATTTTTATCGCTTGTAATTTTAATCATTTTTTGGGACGCGTAAACTTCTAGTTTCATTGCATTTTTTACGTGCTTTAACGTTCCTAATTTTACTTGTTTTTTGGAACGCGAAAACGTCTATTTTCGTTGCATTTTTTACGTATTTCAGCGTTTAAAATTTTACTTGTTTTTTGGGACGCGAAAACGATAATTTTAAACGATTTTGAAATGCCTATTGTCCATAAGAATTACATGTAAACGTAAATTTTTGGCGTTCGTAATTTTAGTTGTTTTTTGGATTACGAAAACTCATGTATTCGTTACATATTTTATGTAATTCGGCGTTCGAAATTTTATATGTTTTTTCGAACATGAAAACACATGTTTTCGTTGCATTTTTTACGTGTTTTAACGCTTCTAATTTTACTTGTTTTTTTGGGACGCAAAAAACGATAATTTTGAACGATTCTGAAATGTCAAATCTCCATAAGAAATACATGTAAACGTAAATTTTTGACGCTTGTAATTTTAATCATTTTTTGGAACGTGAAAACCACTGAATTCGTCAAATTTTTTACACATTTTAGCGTTTGTTATTTTAGTTGTTTTTTGGAACGAAAGAATCCTCAACCTTCTGTCTGTACTCTTCAGATACCATTCTATTGGTGATTATTTCAACTACCCAATGGCACTACTATAATGAGCTTTGACCAATCAGACTCCGCTATGTTTTTTTTCCCAAATGAACGGTCCAAACGTCCTCTTATTATACATTTAGATGTCGGATGTAATTCAATCTCTGCATGGGCAAGTAGTTGTTTCGAATCTCCATATGTCCATTGAAGCATTCTTCCATCACTCATGCAGCCATATTTTTTCTCTTAATGATTCACCATGTTTTTTCTCTCAAACGTTGTAGGACACCCTGTATATACGTTGACAACCAACCACTATGTATTTTTTCTCTTAATCGATGTATTTTGAGACATCCTGTATACCAAATTTGACAGCTGCCATGTTTTTTTTTCTCTGTCTCATGCCATTTGACAATCAGCCATGTTTTTTTCTTTTAAATATTGCGTTGGTTCACCCGGTATACCAATTTTCATAGCTGCCATGTTTTTTTCTCTTAAATGCCAAGTTGGTACACCCTGTATGGTAGCAGCCATGTTTTTTCTCTTAAATACTATGATGGTACACCCTGTATGGCAGCAGCCATGTATTTTTTCTCTTAATCGATGTATTTTGAGACATCCTGTATACCAAATTTGACAGCTGCCATTTTTTTTTCTCTGTCTCATGTCATTTGACAATCAACCATGTTTTTTCTCTTAAATGTTACGTTGGTTCACCCTGTATGGTAGCAGCCATGTTTTTCCTCTTGAATAACATGATGGTACACCCTGTATGGCAGCAGCCATGTTTTTTTCTCTTAAATACTATGATGGTTCACCCTATATGGCAGCAGCCATGTTTTTTTCTCTTAAATGCCAAGTTGGTACACCCTGTATGGTAGCAGCCATGTTTTTTTCTCTTAAATACTATGATGGTACATCCTGTATGGCATCAGCCATGTTTTTTTCTCTTAATCGAAGTATTTTGAGACATCCGGTATACCAAATTTGACAGCCGCCATGTTTTTTTCTCTTAATCGATGTATTTTGAGACATCCGGTATACCAAATTTGACAGCTGCCATGTTTTTTTCTCATAAATGTCGAGATGGTATACCCATTTTACTAAACTTACGAATCAGCTTCTAAGATTTAAGCAATAAGTACATAACGCATTAATATGTGCGGTTTACGGCCCTTATGGCAGTTGACGTACGCAAATTCTATTATTTTCTTGATCTCCCATGAAAGTTGTCTTCTTAGAGTACCCGCACGTTTCTGTAACTTTACTAATAACGAAGATAGCCTCCTATGCCCTTTTGACCTCGGAAAATGCTTAAAAATGTTTCTTGACATCCAAACGAATCTATTGATGCCAAAATCATCAAAATCGGACGGCCGGAAGTACCATTTCCGGTTTGGACCGGAAGTAGCCATTTTATTGCAGATTTGGACTCTCCTCGATGTGGGTAATCCGAATTTACTATTGCTTTTCTTCTATCTTAATTTTTTGAAACCGGAAGTGTTTATTTTTTGATGATTCGTACACATCCAAAATATCATTAATGTATATATTGAACGACAGATGGCTCTGATGTATTCCTTGAAAACGAATTGGTATCGCACTTTAAAAATGACTGACCCCGTCACGATGCACATTTATGAGACACCCTGTATATATTTTTTGTCTCAACTGGCACGGTGGTACACCTGGTACATATTTTTTTCTTAAATGAAAAACCCCATCATGATGCACGTTTATGAGACACCCTGTATTTTTTTTCCTCAAATTTTGACACACCCTGTATACGTAAAATGAAAACTTCTGAATCCCTGCATGCCCCAATGATGCGATGCTCCAATGATGTGATGATTCATTTTTCCGATGTATTTTGAAACACCCTGTATACCAAATTTGACAGCTGTCATGTTTTTTCTCTGTCTCATGTCATTTGACAAGCAGCCATGTTTTTTTCTCTTAAATGTTGTGTTGGTA
Source organism: Chrysolina oricalcia (assembly GCA_944452925.2). Taxonomy (NCBI): domain Eukaryota; kingdom Metazoa; phylum Arthropoda; class Insecta; order Coleoptera; family Chrysomelidae; genus Chrysolina; species Chrysolina oricalcia. The sequence continues at coordinate 27,010,026 of OX101811.2, read as the reverse complement.
CACCCTGTATGGCAGCAACCATGTTTTTTTCTCTTAAATACTATGATGGTACACCCTGTATATCTTTTTTCTTCCATAATTAAATTTAAAAACCGGCAACGTCCCACCCTCCGTAACTCTACTCCTTAATTTTAAATCCGGCAACACCCAACGTCACGCGGTGAACCCAGCGAGCTTCGTCAATGCGCATGCGTGCGCTAGAACACACGTTGTATCACTACTTAGTACTCAGGAATATCCACCTTTATAATAATGAAAAACACGTATATACATTTTCCACCGCTAACTATGACCAATTGAAAGGTGAAAAAGTGAGGAAAATATATTGGGGATTTTTCACAAAAGTATTATCAAATTTATTTTCAGAATAACCCCAGAACTCAATGCTTGTATAATGCTTGAATCAATTGATTATACAAGGTGTCATTTATAGCTGGCAATATGATTAATTTTTTTCATCAGTAATATTTGCATAATTTTAAAAATTTCTTCACTTTTCACAAAATTCACAAAATTATTGAATTAATACTGCTGAAACTAACCAAATACTACTTTTCCAAAAATGTTTTAAGGATCTTTTATTAAAAAATTAACCCCCAACTCCTGGTTTTGGAATGTCCAAGGACACCAGAACTCAATTCTGAATCATTGAAATATACAGGGAGTCATATGAAGCTGGCAATATCACCAACTCTTATTCATCCATAATGTTCAGCATGATTTCAAAAATGTCTTGTGACGTTGTGCCCAGAAATATTCCAATAATACTGCAGAATGTAAACAAGCATCTAACTATGATCAGCTGATAAGTAAAAAATTGGGGAAAACATATCACTGAACTAACATCAAAATGGGTTCAGAATACTCTACAACTCTTAGATCTTAATGTCCGAGTCATCTGCAGATACTAATATTATAAATTGATGTGAATTTGTAGCTGCGAGAAAGGAATTAATTGATAAGTGCAATAATTTTCAAAACAAGTTAATTTAGGTGTTGCACTTTTTACATATAGGTACAGATGACAACCTTTATATTTCTCAGGAATTGAGATCTGGGGGTTTCAGAGTGTTCTGATCCAGAATATGATGTGAGTTCAGTGATAAAAGAACCCATATTATTGTAAAGGAAAACATTCTCAATTGAAAATTGAACCAATACATGACTCTTCTGGAAATGGAAAATACTACTATAAAATCATAAGTTACTTTTTGTGATATCTAACAGAAAACAACTACTTGCTCGGCTAAAGCCACGCTGGACATTGACCTACATCTGATAGATATTGTGAAAGACCCTATTAACTTGACAGAAAAAATCTGAAAGTGAAAATTTCCATTTTAATTCAGATAGTTGATTATTTCTAAAATGTCCAGTTTCCATTGGAGATTCTTATTTATAAATGAGATAAGGTAAAATATTATTCAGTAAAAGTATTACTCACAGAAAATCGCTCATTTCATTGATGCGTGAATTGCATCTCTTTCGCTAGGCCTCTAATACATTTGGGTCGACAAAAATATATTTTACTTATGAGTCCCTTCCAAGAGAGGTTATCTTGTACGATAGAAAATAACGACTTAAGTTTATCTTTCAGTTGCTGATGATTTTATTTATTTATTTATTTATTTATTTATTTATTTATTTATTTATTTATTTATTTATTTATTTATTTATTTATTTATTTATTTATTTATTTATTTATTTATTTATTTATTTATTTATTTATTTATTTATTTATTTATTTATTTATTTATTTATTTATTTATTTATTTATTTATTTATTTATTTATTTATTTATTTATTTATTTATTTATTTATTTATTTATTTATTTATTTATTCACTTTCAGAAACAGGATGCTAACATACTGTTAAGAAATGTCGTCAATGTAAATAGATCAAAATGTAAAATGTAAAAATAAGAACAGACATATGAAGAACCACTAACAAATGAACAGATATTTAAGTACATGCATAAAATTCCATAACTGTGTAACAATTTGATTCTAACAGAAATACTTTCACTTTTTTCTTGAAACTATTCAAATTTCTACTAATTTTAATACTATCTGGTATCTTATTGTAAAACATACATCCCATGTAAAATAAACCTTTCTGGTACAGAGTAGTATCATGCTTGTTAGGTAAGAGCTGATCTTTTTTTCTTGTATTATATGAGTGCTGAGCTCTTACTTCGTTGAACCTATCCTTATTCTTGAAAACATAACAAACAACTTCATATATATACACAGATACTAAAGTTAAAATTTTAGAGGATTTAAAAATATTTTTGCATGAATCATGGAATCCAAGATTGCCTAAAATTCGTACCGCACGTTTTTGCAATTTAAAAACTCTCTCAGCATCTGAGGCATATCCCCAGTGAACTATAGCATATTTCATACATGAGTGAAAACAGGCGAAGTAAAGTTGTCTAACTATATTCTGACTGCAGTGCTTAGACGTTACTGCTAAGGCATAACAAGTTTTAGACAATTTAACACAAAGCTCATGAATATGATCTGACCATTTGAGGCGATAATCTATCTTTAAACCGAGCATTTTAGTTTTAGTATAGACTACAGTAGTTTTGTCCGACAATACTATTTCGTTGCTGTGCTCTACACGCGACTGCGATCTTTTGAACATGATACAGGTGGTCTTACCATTATTAATACCCAATTTATTTTTTTGAACCCAAAGCGACATATTTCTGAAAATTGATTTTGCTATATTTTCGGACTCATTCACAGTATCACTTTTAATAATAAAGTTTGTATCATCAGCATAAGAGACAATCAATGATGAAGGATGCTGAAGAAATTTCAACATATCATTGATGTATACTATGAAGAGAGTAGGGCCTAGTATCGACCCTTGAGGCACCCCGGAATTTATTTTTTTATACTGGAGGTGGTGTTGTTTGTTGTGACTTGTTGTTATCTATCTGAGAGATAAGAGGTCAACCAGTCTAAAGTAACCCCTCTCACTCCGTACCTCTCCAGTTTCGTTAGCAGAATATTATGATTAACACAATCAAAAGCTTTTGTGAAATCTACAAACAAACCTAGTGCAACCCGAGATTTATCCAGTGTGTATACAATAGCTGTCCATAGACGCAGCGATGTAGTCAGCCGACGGTGTCTACCTACCAGGGGTTCTATTCTCGAGTTTCAACGTATACGAATTCAATGTTGTATCTCTTTCCAACGCGCGGTGTTTGTATCGCTCTGTGTTACTTCAAACGTTTGAAAATGATTCCGCATGAACTCGAGAATAGACCCCCTGATCTGTCACACCACAACCCCGACCTGGTCCGTGAGTGATCTGATGTGTCGTGCCTACACACGACCATACTTAGTCCGCCAGTTATCAAAGGATCGGTTCCAGCACATACGCTGCCCTCAAATTAGTTGGAAGGTATTTGAAAGTTCGACATACTGGGTAGTGCGACTTCGTATTTTAAGCTGGTCCAAAATACCTCTTTAGTCGGTGTAATACGTGTTAACACAAAATGGACAAAAAATTGCTCTCATTGGTTTATGTATTTTAAAAATCATTCGAAAGAAAAAAGACAAGAACAAAGTGGGTCAAAAAATGGCTTTCAGAACGAGGAAAATGTGACTTTGGTACGGGAATTGAGACAAACCGAACAATACGATTTGAAGAATTACTTGAATTAAAAAACATTTAGGATATTCTGTATTTTTGGTTTAACGTCCTTAATAGTTCCATCATTACAATTTTTGCTTTTCAAAAATTGTATCAAATATTCATATGCTTATCTTTTTAAATTCTTATTTATATAATCCGGGTCTTTAATTTTCCACAAACATGGTCGTTCCCCATATAATTCTATAGACTCTGTTAATATTTCTTTTGTCCACTCCATTACACCACAAAATTCAAACCAAGATTAAACCGACGAGGTCAACGACTGTTTCCTTTCGTTAGTTGCAACAAAATTTGACTTGTAGTGACCTGTTTCTTCACCGACGACGTATTTGACAGACGGGGTCCGTCGTTCAGCACGAACGTACGTACCCAATATGCAAAATTAGACAGACACTATCTGTCACATACCATGTCGCGCAAAATATCCCTTCGTGTGTGGGAGCCTAATATCACTCACAAATTTTTCCAACGCAGTATCTAGACTTTTTTGTTTAGTGAAACCGTGCTGGCAATTTATGAGATGAAAGAAATGCCACTAACTGTTTATTAACAGCTGATTCAAAAAGTTTAGAAAAACTAGACAACAAGCTAATCCCACGATAGTTTTCCAATGTATATTTATCGCCTTTTTCATACAGCGGTATCACTTTGGCAGTTTTTAAGATTGATGGAAAAAAACCCTGTTGAAACGATAAATTTAAAATGAAAGTAAGTGGTCTTACGATATAAGGTGCAATACATTTCACTAGAACATTTGAAATGTCGTCAATGCCAACGGAGCATGAGTTCTTCAAGGCAAGGATCAATTCAAAGACATCACTCTCTATTAGCGGTTGGAGAAACATTCAATAACAATTACGCTCAATTGAATTCGAAATGAATTCATAATCGATATCATATGCGAGATTCTTGGTAATAGTATTTGCAGAATTGATGAAAAAGTGGTTAAAGCTCTCTACACATTCTTGTGGGTTTAGTGTACGGCCATAAACTTTGACATTTATTTCGGTATTTAATTTTTTTCTTTCTAAAGTGTTTATTAATTTCCACATTGCTTTATTTTTGTTATCAGTTTTGTACCAATTTATCATTACTAGCTTTATGAGATAAAATGATTTTATACCTATTGTTAGCATCTTTAAAGTGCTTTTTGTATTCTGGGTACATTCTGCTGAGATCTGCCAAGAGGGACACATGCTCCTTTGCCATTCTCACTTCAGCATTATATAAAGTTTTGGTATATTTTTTATCGGACTTGATTTTCATCAGAGGGAAGCTTTCATCAAAATGACGAGTAATATTGTCCATGAAGTGCATGAAGGCTGTATTGCAATCTGTGGTGTTGAATAAGTTATCCCAATTTATTGTCTCTAAAAGATTGATATATCCTGTAATGTTCTCTTCGTTGAAAAAACGTTTTCTTTGAATTTCCTCACCGTCAATTTCAGTTTTTATTACTGCCATCTGTGCGTAGTGGTCTGAAAGTTTGCTATCAGCTTTAATTACAACATTAGTGTTGTTGATTAAAATATTATCAATACTAGAAGTTGTACAAACTCTAGTAGGTTTGTGAATGAGACTATCTATATTATGACAATTCAGAATTAAAGTTAGTTCACGCCGCAGGGGGGAGTCAGCACCGAAATCAATATTGAAATCACCTCCAATGATCAACAGTTTATTCTTATATAAAAGAATGTCTAGAAGTTTGGCGAAATTGTCCAAAAAAACATTAACATCGCTATTTGGAGTACGATAAAGAGCTATGATAATTATATTACTGTTATGTACTTCTATGCCACAACATTCAAAGGTATTCAATACTGATAGTTCATTGCAACATTTGAGTGGATTACATTTAAGAAAATTTTTATGATAAATTGCTACTCCACCATGTCTGCTTTTACCTCGACAGAAGAAAGACCCTAGTGAAAAATTTCTAAAGTTTTTGAGTTGGGGTTAATTTTTGAGTGAAAGATCCTTTCTATATTTTTCCCAATTTTTCACTATTCAAATGATCACAGTTTTCCATGGAAAAGTAGTGTTTGATTATTTTTCGCAGTATTATTTGGATATTTTTGTGAATTTTGGGAGAAGTGAAGAAATTTTCAAAATTAGGCAAATATTACTGACGAAAAAGAGTTACTCCTATTGCCAAATACAAATGACATCCTGTATAATGAATTGATTCAAGCATTGAGATATGGGATTTAAGGGTATTCTGAAAATGAATTTGATGTAAATTTTGTGATAAAAAAATCCCTAATATGTTTTCCCCACTTTTTTACTTTTCAAATGGTCATAGTTAACCGTGGAAAATGGATATACGAATGTTTCATCAACATGAAGGTAGATATTACTAAGTACTATGATACAATTTTTTTAAAATTATTATTGTGTTCTTAATGAAAAATGAGGGTGTGGCTGCTCAAAGTGGGACACACTGTACATATATTAGTACAATATTCAAAGTAAAAATATTATCTTGAAAAAATTGGTGAATTATTTAACATATAAAACATTTAAAAGAGGATCCTTTTAATTAAGGTGTCACCAAAGTCTGCCTTTTGATCACCATTACCACTGAGTGAACAGTATTGCAAACTGAACATTCACAAAATCCTACTTATGTGTTCAAAAAAATCCTCACTTTCCTTACAAACCTGTTTTCATAATTAAATGTATTTTAACACGTATCCAAGTCATTAATATATTTTTAAACGGACGTACGTCCCTCCGGGAAATGCATCGATCAATATGTATATGGAAAACCGTAGGTGGGCCGAATTCGAAAATTTGGGAGTTCTCTATTGTTGATGAGTGCTATCCGGCTAAAATTATTTGAAGATTGTGGCACTTCCGGTTATACCGGAAGTAGACCCCAACTTCGTTATTTTGAATAGTTCACCCTGTATATTATCAGGGTTTTAGATTTTACGCATGATTCTGAACATGTTTGATGGATAATGTCCTCTACCCAAGTCTAACCGTTTTCGATATAGTTCAAATTTTAAGTAGAAAATTGCGTTTGCAGACCGAAAAAGGTATTTTTTTATTTCTGGACATGATCATTTATTTTCGAATGTGTATCGATTTATTCATAGGAGAGGACCCAATTCAGTAGAATTTCGATATCATTTCGATTAGAGTTATACAGGGCGTTCACCAGAAAATGATATTGATCCGGTTGAAAAAATTATTGTAAGTCCATTTTTTCGAATGGAAACCCTTCAATTTTATATTCTCATTCGATTCGGCATCGAAAATGAAGCTAACTTTGAATAATGTTATCTATGCCTACACTCAACAGTTAACGAAATATTGGCGAATTAAAATGTCTCAGTTCTAGAAAATCTCGTATTCTTGAGTTTACTTATTCTTAGTTGGCCATGGCGCCCGTTGCGTTGGAAACAATCAACTGCCACGGAATGTCATTTTAATCAATCATGCCGGCTCGTTTGAATTATTCGAATGAAGATTACCTAAATCTATTCATTATTTATGGCGAATGTAATAGGGTTATCTCATGAACATGTGATATATTTGCTATTCGGTATCCGCAGAAGCAGAAGCCCTCACAAAATACTGTTAAACGAAGAAAACTTCAATAACTTTGAATCCGTCAAAGCAGAGAAACAAGCCAATTGTTGATAATGAATATATTGAAATTGTCATTTTGGGATATTTTGCTGCATATCCAGCGAAATCTTTGAGACTAGTTGCAAGAGAATCAGGATTGTCAAAAACTCAGTACACTGCGCAAACATAAATTTCACCCATATAAGTTCTCTATAGTTCAGCACCTGAAATAAACAGATTATCCATGAAGGGTGAGATTTTGTGAATTTGTTAACTTGGTCGCTTGGGAACGAATTAATTTTGGATTATATTATATGTACAGACGAAGCTAAATTTACAAAGAATGGTGTCTTCAACCGACATTGTCATTATTGGAGTGACTCAAATCAGCAAGTATTCAGGGAACTGAATTTTCAAGTGTATTGGCAGTTCAATGTTTATTGTGCGATAAGAAGTGATAGCGTCGTGGCACTGCATTTTTATCAAGAAAACTCAAATGGTAAGTGAAAAACAGGGTGTAGGTAAGCTTATCGGGCTTCTCTGCGTTTTCAAACACGAATTTTTCTGTCAAAAATCACTCAAAGTATTTCCTTCTTTTGATAGGCCCTTTCTTTACACACTAATCAACCCATATTTCACAATTACAAGCACTAAAAACATTATTTTTTCACAAAAAATCCACCCTTCTTTAGGACAACACATAACCAACAAATCTGGATATTTTAATCATTTTATATGTAGTGGGTTGGTAACTGCGCGAGCTAACTATTCAAATTTAATTCTGGGCAGATAACTTCCCCTTCATTACCATGTTCATTTATTTAAATTTCGCCATTTTGGTGTTTTATTTAACGTAAATATCATAAACTGAAAATGTTAAAATTCTACGAATTTCTAATTTAGGTGAACAATAGATTGGCACTTATTAATTTTTCAATCAAATTGGGGTTGTTTTTGGGTTCAGTGCAAAAGAAATACATCTGGACAAAGATAAATTGTTGTATCGATGTTAATGAATAGTTAGCGCGCGCAGTTACCAACCCACTACATATAAAATGATAATTTAACTCAGATTCGTGTTCAGGAGACAAAACTACGTAAGTAACATCACTTTTTTTTATTTGCGCATAAGCCCGATAAGCGTACCTTTTCCAAAAACATATGTCAATTTCGAAACAAAAATAGGATGAGATGTTCTTTTTTGCAGGTGAAGGATAATTGAATATTTTTCATGATTTCGAAAATGAGTACTTGGACACTTTACCAACTGCTGATTATAGAAACCTATTTTATCAACATGACGGGGCACCTCCGCATAATGGTCACTTAGTCAATACTCGTTTACAAGAATTGTTTCATGACCAGTGGATAGCCAACACTGGACCATTTCTTTGGCCGTCCCGCTCTCCAGATTTATCAGTGCTCGATTTTTTCATTTGTGGTACAATTAAAAATCAAGTCTATGAAACTCAATTGACTACCATGGAAGATTGTATGCAACGAGTGAGGAATTCATTTGAGAATCTCAGACCCGATTCAATACGAAAAACGACACATCAAGAATTATTAGTGAGATGTGAAAAATGTTTGGAAGTTGAAGGGCGCCAATTCGAACATTTACTGACCAAATAATTTTTGTATACCTCTCAATATCTTTAATTGTTCACTTTCATTCGAATTGTTTCAGAATTTCTTTATCTACATTTTTGTATTGGCAGAGATGGAATGTTTTTGGAGTTTTCCATAATTCGTTTAACAGTGTTTTGTGAGGGCTTCTGCTTTTGCGGATACCGAATAGCAAATATGTCACATGTTCTTGAGATAACCCTATTACATTCGCCATAAATAATAAATAGATTTAAGTAATCTTCATTCGAATAATTCAAACGAGCCGGCATGATTGATTAAAATGACATTCCGTGGCAGTTGATTGTTTCCAACGCAACGGGCGCCATGGCCAACTAAGAATAAGTAAACTCCAGAATACGAGATTTTTTGGAACTGAGACATGTTAATTCGCCAATATTTCGAAAACTGTTGAGTGTAGGCATAAATAACCTTATTCAAAGTTAGCTTCATTTTCGATGCCGAATCGAATGAGAATATAAAATTGGGGGATTTCCATTTGAAAAAATTGACTTAAAATAATTTTTTCAACTGGATCAATATCATTTTCTGGTGAACGCCTTGTATAACTCTAATCGAATTGATATCAAAATTCTACTGAACTGGGTCCTCTCCTACAAATACATCGAAACACAATCGGAAATAAATGATCATGTCCAGAAATAAAAAAAATATATTTTTCGTTCTTCAAACGCATTTTTCAACTCAAAATTTGAAATATTTCGAAAACGGTTAGACTTGGGTATAGGACATTTTACATGAAACATGTTCGGAATGCGTAAAATCTAAAAACTTGTTAATATACGGGGTGTCGTATTCAAAATAACTAAGTTGGGTTCCACTTCCGGTACAACCGGATAGCACTTATCAACAATAATGAACTCCCAAATTTTCAAATTCGGCTCACCTATGGTTTTCTATATATTGTTCGATGCAGTTCCTGGAGGGACCCCCTGTATAGCTACTTAACAGGATCACACGAGAAAAGTTTATTATTTCGTTAATTTTAATTTTTTATAGCTAAAGAAGAATCAAATATCCAAAAAATTTTGTTAAATAAATTTTTGTTTTATAACTGCTGTTTTTATACTGGTTACAATTTTTTTACGTTATTTGTTTATAAATTAGTTATAAACAAATAAGCAAATATTATTTCTGAGATAATCATTTATTTCCGTAATGCTGTCTTGGGAAAACAACAATTTAAAGAAATATCAATTTTCCTAAAAATATTTTTTGATTGTTTTTAATAATTTTTTCAATATTTCGATAATTTAAATAAATAGTAAGAAATTATTTCCTTCTTAAAAATCATAACTTGTACTTCAAAGGTGAATAAAAAAAAATTTGTTTCAAATAATTTCATCATTTATAAATTTAACAATTTGTAAACAAATTCTGACAACGGTTTTTTTTCTTGAACTGAAGAAGTTACAAAAATAGCCATATATAACAAAGTAGAGAATTTTTTTTCTGTTTTTTTCATAACACTTTTTAGTATTATTTGTTAAGTTAATAAACAATAATATTATTTATGAAGAATTTTCTTGTTTGTCTGTAGAGAAGAATATATTATGATGTTTAAGAAGGAAATAATTTCCTAATTAATTATTTAAACAATCAAATCAATTATTTAAGAAAAAAATATTTTTAGGCCATTGTTTTTATAGGACAGCTTTATGGAAATGAAAAGTTTTATAAAATATTATACTCGTTTATTTGTTTATAACTAATTTATAGACCAATGACGGCCAAAAATTGTTACCAGTAGGTATTTATTACTGCCATTGTTAGATATAAAATCTGCAATAATAAACATTTGTCAAAAAAAATATTCAACATGTTATGGATATTTAATTTTTTTAGTTATAAAAATATTAATAAACAAACAATAATCTATTATGAACTTTTATCATGTGATCTTGTTGAGTAGGTATATTAGAAGGACTGCAGGATTTTGACAATTTATTGGTCAATTATTTAAAATTTTACGTTGTTAATTATGAAAACGGAGACTGGAAAAAAATAGTTAATCAACAATAGTATAACCATTGTTTATATAGAACATAGTTAGTCAACCTTATGGGATTATAATTGGATCAAAATAGATGCGACATGTAGATGGCGATAGTGAGCTCGCATCCAAGTCATGTCGTAACTTCAGTGATCTGGCCTCCGAGTCATGTCGTAACTTGATTAAAACAATGGAAAAGCATCTAAATCGGGGTTTTTTGAAGAAACCTGCATTAAAATGACGTCAAATATTTATGTTTGTAACTAATCACGCTAGATGACACTCGCGTTTGTGTTCAATACCTTTTCCACAGGCATTGACTAACTATGTTCTATTTAAACAATGGTATAACTTATTGAATAATAGACTTACACATTTTGTTCCGATGGGGATTTATTCCTCCAAGTGTTCACATGGAACCATAATTCATTCAAAATTTCAAATTAACTTTTAATGCTATAAAAAAATAATATTCTGTGATATTACTGTCTTTTGCAGTAGTTCGCCTGTGCTGTATCGCCTTGCGGAGCACTATTTTCAGCGTTAAATTAAAATTGTAAATAATTCAGATAGTGTATTATTCTGTGTTAATATGAATTGCTTTGAAAGTTGTTTCCATGTACAACGGTTCTAGGTGAAATTGTCTGAATTTTTATTATATTGTAGTATTAAATCTACTGATTGAACGAGCATAATCGCAAAATTTGTTGATAGATAGATTTTGAAATAAAATTATTTCGGCATGCAATATACTATTCTTAATCCATCATTAATCACAATTCATACATTTCGTACTGGGTGATTTGAGAAATTGGTGAAGTATACGGCTGGTTCTTTCGTACATATCCTGTATATTCAATAGAATTATTATCCTCCGAAGATAGATGATACCGTATTAACATGATTTCGTTGGGATATATAGGGTGATCATGAAAATTTTCGATGATAAAAAGACAAAATATCAACGTTTTGGAAGTCATCATGTAATTCACGATTAACTTGGTGAAATTCCTTTATTATTATTAAATATATTAATCATTCTCTCCTCAACACTGTCCCAAATATTCAGTTTTCTACTGTGACTAGTTTCATAGTTTTTAATTGAGAAACTTATAACCATTTGCATGACGTGTTGAAGGAACTCGTTCACGCGTACATTTTTCTAGTGGCCAAGATTTTTCACAATTAGTGAAACGTGAGAATGTGGAGATCAAAATAAATGTAAAAGAGTGAAGATTAGAGATCACAATCACATCAGATAAATGAATTTAATGATGTAAGGTACAGATAGTTAAGTGAATTTTGTTGGTTTAAGCTTTGTCGAAATAAAAAAACAAACTATCTGGGAAGAGTGGACATGATTGATAGAACGCTTTTATTTCTAATAGGAGAATTTGAATCTGGGGAGCGACGATTTTTTTCCAATGCGTGTTCCCAGATAGTTTGTTTTTTATTTCGACGTAGCTTAAACCAACAAAATTCACTTAACTATCTTTACTTTACATTATTAAATTCATTTATCTGATGTGACTGTTATATCTAATCTTCACCCTATTTTACATTTAATTTGATCTCCACATTCTCACGTTTCAATATTTGTGAAAAATCTTGGCCACTAGTAAAATGTACGCGTGAACAAGTTCCTTCAACTCGGCTTGCAAATGGTAAAAAGTTTCTCAATTAATAACTATGAAACTAGTCATAGTAGGACTGAATTTTTGGGATAGTGTTGAGGAGAGAATGATGAATAATTATTTTAAATAATAATGAAAGAATTTCACAGGGTAAATCGTGAATTACAGGGTGATTTATAAAACGTTGATATTTTGTCATTTTTATCATCGAAAATTTTCATGATCGATTACCCTATATATTCCAACGAAATCATGTTTATACGGTATCAGCTATCTTCGGTGGATGATAATTCATTGAATATACAGGATTTTTACGAAAGAACCACCAATATAATTCACCAACTTTTTAAATCACCCAGTACGAAATGTATGAATTGTGAATAATGATGGAATAAGAATAGTATATTGCATGCCGAAATTATTTTATCAATAGTTAATTATTACATCGAATTACTAACATGTTTATTTTTCACTCTGTACATAATGATATAATCTGCACCATCTGAATGACATTTAGTAATAGAAGGTACGTTGATGATAGGAACGAAAAAAAGTGCAGTTGGTACTTTCAAATCCCGAGAAAATAATTAAATAAAAATTACTGATTTTCAACTTGATTTCAGAATCTATCCATCAACGAACTTTGCGATTCTGCACATTCAATCAGTATATCTGATACCACAATATACTAAAAATTCAGACAATTTCACCAAGAACCATTTTACCTATAAAAAGTGCGGTATCCTTTGTCAGAGATTACAATACCACAGATATTAAAGATAGAGTTAGGGGTCTCTGGACATATTTAATGAAAATTTTCTCCTATTTCCGGAATTTTTCTCAAAATTTCTAAAATATCAATATTTTTTGAGTTTTCAACAAAAAACTAAACCTTTTTCCATCTTATTTTGTTAATAACAATCGCAATTTTTTACTTGCGGTAAAATCCTCAAAATACATTTTTCTAGAGGTCATTCCAAATCCAATGAGCGATTACTTATATTTTTAAGAGTTTTATCTCTATTTTCACGTTTTTCAACTTGTTAATCAGACTACAATACCATCCGTATCGTCAGGTTAGACAGGTGTACCGTATGTAGGCCCGCATCTGGAGTCAGAAACCTCTATACTCATCACAACACCATAGTAGACCAGGCTGTTTTATACAGCTCACTTGGTCTAACGACAATCATTTGGGTTCTGAAACTGTTTGAGTTTTATGAGCATTTCTCTCCCAGGGCTCGTTCTTTCAAGAACGGTAACGCTTTGGAACTCCCTGCTTTGGGAGATGTTTCCATAGCATTGTTTCACAAAAATTCACAGCGTGGCCATATGCATTGTAAGGCCCTCCACATTAATCTCATTCAGAGTTTTTAGCGTAGGTACAAAGTACAGAAAATTGTCAACAGGTAGTACCTCGTGACGGTTTTCAATTTTATAATATGCTGTTTTAATTTGGTAGTACCTGGTTCCTCCAAAACCTATAAGGTCTATTCCAACAGTTCCAGGTGTTTTATAATTTTTGGTAAACATCTCTGGAATTTAATGTATTCTTTCACCAAAAATTCGAATCCCTAATTCTTCGATTCGAACTAAGTTTTGTATATGACACTAAGGTAAACACGATTAAATTTCCACAGATTTATTGTCTTCGCGACATGTTTCGATACACTGTATCTTTTTCAAGCGAATGTAATACATTCGCTTGAAAAAGATACAGTGTATCGAAACATGTCGCGAAGACAATAAATCTGTGGAAATTTAATCGTGTTTACCTTAGTGTCATATACTATGAATTTCCATCAAGTAAAGGCCACGTCAATCCAAAATAAGTTTTGTATGTGTAAAATCGCGTTTTTTTCGCTATAGAGAAATTTAAAGGGCAAACTCTCATCTAAACACAAAATTTGATCCAAATCATTGGAGCCATTTCTGAGAGACGCAAAATATATGAATGAATATTAAACTATTTCTTATTGGGACTAACGGAAGTGAGTGAAAATTTGAAAATTCTCATCAGTACATCAATAATATTACAGTAATATCGACCCTTAATATGTGTGCCAAATTTTATAAAATTTGGAAGATTGGAAGTGGTTGAGAATTGAATTTAATCAAAAGTTCTCATTATTATTATCATTATTAAAAAATTAATATTCCGAAATTGTTGTTTTGTCATCAGTTTTTGACATCTGTGCCAAAGGACATGGCCTGGATACATGTATTCCTGAGGATTGACAGATTTCCTTTATTTTTGGAAATATCATTCTAGAGGTCAAAAGAAGCAACTTTCTTCATTAGACTATTTTTCTGGCCCTACAGGGTGGGCTAAAAAAAATGGGTTGGATGTCTTATGTTTGGGTTTGGGTTTAATATGCTGTGAAAAATATCAATTGACTTTCCATTTATGTTTTTTACATATTTGCAGCCATATACAGTGTGTCTCACTACTCATGGATACACCCTCGTGTCTTCCGTAATTTTTGACGTAGAACCATGAAATATTTAGGATGGATAGAAACACTAGAAGTGAACTCACTGCACAAAAGGGTGATATAAACTGAACGCCAGCAGCGATAGTACCACCCATTTTTCCAGAAAGTTATAGTAGGCCAGGGTGTGTGGGAGAAAATTCCTTTATTTGAAAATTGTTATTGTTATTATCATTATCATCATCATCATCATTCTTACATCAATATTATGAAATTTTTGTATCATTGTCGGTCCTTGATACGTGTGCAAAATTTCGGATTATTCAGACGATTGAAAGTGGGTGAAAATTTAATCTTAAAAGTTCTCATTATTATTATTATAATTATAACATTATTGTTATGAAATTCTTGTTTTGCCATCAGTTCTTGATATATGTAACAAATTACTATTATTCGAACGATTGAAAATTGAAATTTAACATCTTCGTTATTACTGAAAGAATTGCGGTTTCCCAGTAAAGACGAAATTTCATCCAAATCGATTGAGCCATTTCCGAGATCGAAAATATATACAAGAATTGCTCGTTCAAAGGTGTGACTTAATTAGGAAATACTTCAGTAAAGAAACAGAGTTCGATTTTTAAATTGGAGTGCAATTTTTCATTTTCAATTATAGAGTAATGTAGAGAGTTTATTCATATTTTTTTTTCAGATGTATATGATTAAAGGTAAAAATGGAAATTCTTGTCATATTCTGTGTATGTATGTATGAGCTTGTTTAACTTTTCAAGTCATCCGTGTGTCTTGTCCCCAAGGCCCGATTTTGTGCGTTTGCCATTTCACAGCGTGTCCACCCGGCCCTCGTGTCCATTTGGACACGCAATATACAGGGTGTCCCAACGAAAACTTTCCACCCGGATTCACTGGGAAATGACAAAGTATTTTCGGAAACGCTGAATCACTTCGATTTTAATATCTAGGGGGACACACGTCAGTGATGGATTTAGTCACGCAACGTCATCCCCCTGAAGGGGGCGGCGACCCCCTTGCGAACCATCATAGGGAACATGAGTCGAGTGATACATCACCGTATAGCTCTTCTCATTCTCTATTCAAACGTTTATTTTATTTCAAATTTGAATGACTGGTAATTGAGATTAGTGGTGTAACAGGTTCAAGTCAAATAATCAATATCGTACCTATTCTTATCGAAATTCAATTCATCAATTGCTCGAAGTAAGCTCCTCCTACCTCCATGCAATGATAAAGTCTACTTTCGAAACTATTACGAACGTTTTCCAATACTTCTGGAGTTATTCTGCCGCACTCGGTTACAATTCTACCACGTAGATCTTCTGGTGACTCTGGCGGAGTGGCAAAAACTTTGCTTTTGAGATGTCCTCATAAAAAATAATCCAATTGGTTGAGGTCTGGTGATCTAGTTGGCCACTCAATTGGTCCTCGTCGCCCTATCCAATGATTGGTATATCGTTCATCCAGAAAGTTTCTAAGCGCTACCGCATATTGAGGTGGTGATCCATCTTGTAGAAAGTGGATGTTGTCTTCCGAATAATCTCCATCGTTTTCGAGAATATTCGTTATCATGGGATCGATGACATTCTGAAGAAGATGTAAATACTTTTGTCCATTCAATTAATATCTATTAAAATAATATTTTTGCCAAAAATACCATACCAAACATTCAACTTCTGCGGAGTTTGTGTGTGGACCTCACGTATTAACCTGGGATTGCTATAGCTCTAGTAGCGGCAGTTGTGACGATTTACGTTTCCATTAACAAAAACTGTACTCTCGTCTGAAAAACAAATATTGAGGAGCAAATTGGGATTTCTTCGCAGACGCTCAGACAATTTCCTCACCAAACTGTTGACGTCTGTCAAAATCGTATTCGTTCAGTTCATGTACAAGTTTTATTTTATATGGGTGGAATCGATGTGACTTGAGAATTCTCTGAATACCCGATCGCACTACACCTGAAGCTCTAGCCAAGCTTCGAATACTTTGAGACTGATCCATAGCCACGTGTCCCAAAACCGCTACCTCAATAGCCTCGTTCCGTATCAGACGTTCAGGATGATGTTTCTGGTTGCCCACAGACCCAGTTCGTTCAAATTCATCAATAATTGAAAATTCTAGCTGCAGCTCTTAGACACTCATCATTTTTGTAGTACAGTTTCACTAACTCAATTCGTTCTTCTAACGCGTAAACCATTGTCCGGTGGAAATTTAATCAACAGAATAGGAATTAACTGATAATTTCCATATGAATCATGCGGACTTTAAATTCATTCTGAGAACATACACCAAGACGAACCATAAAAAAGCAGGGTAATAGGTAATACATTTTAGTTCGATAAGAACAGTAAGATAATTGATTATTCACATTGAACCTGCTAACAACACTAATTTCGATTACCATTCATTCGATTTGACAAAATTGTAAACGTTTGGATAGAGCATGAAGAGAGCTTTAAGATGATGTATCCTCGACCCATGTTCCTTATGATGATTCGCGAGAGGGTAGCCGCCCGTGCCAGGGGGATGAAGTTGCTCGACTAAATCCATTACTGACATGTGTCCCCCCAGAAATCAAAATCGGCGTGTTTCAGCGTTTCCGACAATAATTTGTCATTTCCCATTAAATCCGGGTGGAAAGTTTTCGTTGGGACACCCTGTATACCTTAAAAATGCCTTGGGTGTTTCGTTAGGCATGCAACCTGGAGAAAATCAAGAAAAATACCGATTGCTTCGTATTCGCCTTGAGCTCTCACGATGTTACAAGATTTTCCTTTTCGTGGGAACCAGAACATAAGAATATTATAAAAACTCATCACTCTAGTGATTCAACAAATAGGCCAATCAATAGAGCATTTTATACTAACAAAAATACTAGTAGAAAACTGACTGTGCCATCAAATGGATATTCTGTTATGTTTTCTACTCGCAACTGTCATTTATTAATTTCATTTAAATAACAAAAAACGTTTTTTAAAAATTATTTTGCTTATAAAATGAAAACTAATAGAGCAATCTTTTTTAAAAAATTCATATCTCCGCCATTTTTCAAGAAATAGGGTTCATCTTTCTCATGAAAGTATTGAATCATGTTTACTTCATGTGTGCACAAAACAGGCTCTGACGAGTCATTGGTTTTGGCACAATTGCAATTTGAACTTTTTTTGCAGCGTTCCTTGATGCTTTAGTGATAGTCCGATTCCAATTCCTGAAGTACAGTAGGTACCACAAAACATTTATTCCCATATTGCGCTGAAATGCTGCGAAATGGGTGAAAAATTCTTGCAAACATGACTGAAAACGGCCGAGCTGGTGGAAGCGGTCGAGTGGTATGAGAGAGCGGGAGATGAGGGGAAGCGTATTATCACGTAACCCGTTCATTGGAAGAATTCCCCTCATCTCCTACACTCTCCTACCACTCGGCAGCTAACGCGGGCTACGGCCGTTTTCTGTCATGTTTGCATGCATTTTTCACCCATTTCGCAACATTGTAGTTCAAAATGGGAATATACATTTTGTAGTACTATAGTTCTACTTTCATAGTCTGTTAGAGAAATTGAAATCGGACTATCACTAGAGCATCCAGGCACGCTGCAAGATAGTGCAAAAAAAAATTCAAATTGTTCTTGTGCCAAAACCAGCGATCCGACATCGCCTGTTTCGTGCACACATAAAGTACACACAATTCAATACTGTCATGAGGAAGGCCAATCCTACTTCATGAAAAATGGCGGAGTTCCGGTATTTCCGTATATTATTCCATTTTGTTCGTATTTCGATCATCAACAATTATTTCCATTGGAGCAACCAGATTGCTCTATCCGTTTTCATTTAATAAGCAAAACAATTTGAAAAAACACGTTTTTTGTTATTAAAATGTTTATAACAAATTAATAACTAATAGTTGCGAGTCGAAAACAAAACAGACTGTAACTACGGACTGCCTTCCATGAGATGGTATAGTCGGTTTCCTACTAGTATTTTTGTTAAAAACTCACTTATTTTATGCTCTATTGCTTGGTGGATAAGTCAACTACAGAATGAGAACATTTACAACTCAAACGCAAGATGTAAACAACCAGGTCTTGTTCATTCAATATATAATAATAATAATAATAATTTATTCATCATTGATGTAGTACAAATTAGTACAATTAGTAGTATTGTTAACATATAACATATTATGACAAATGACACAAAACATCAATTATAGAGAAAGGGTCATGAGAAAAAAAAGTTCATTGATTTTCATCTATAGAAGATATTTGTATCAACGCGAATAAATTGAATATGCGTCTATGTTCCTCACCATCATTGATATTCCAACTTCAGGGAGCGAGTCTATGGATTTTATGAAACAAACAGATATTTGTCCTACGTAGATACAATAGGTGAAGTTACCCAACAGAACTGCCGGTTTCCATTCGAATATTTTATTCGTGACTCCTGGAAAAAAAAACTTGAATCAATTCAAAGTGCGGTAAGTTATGTTCGTGAAAATGTTGACAATATGCTGAGCGAGAAAGATTGTTTTAGAGCTGTATCAGCATCAAATCGTTCTCGATAAGGCATTTACCCAAGTAGCACACCTATATTGGTAAAATATTGGTACAATATTGTGAACATATTGGCGAAATATTTGAAATGCAATATTGACGAGAAAAAAAAATTTAATATTCGGCGATATTGGTCCAATTTTACTTGAATCATATTGGCGAAATATTCTTGAACTAATACCGGCCTCAAAATGATCGGTATTTTTGGTACAATATCGCTAATACAATATTCTGACAATATTGGCACAATATTCAAAAGTTATATTGTAGAGAAGTAAAATGTGAACATTTTGCGATATTGGTCGAATATTGTTTGAATATTTTAGAAATAGTTTTGGTGAAATATTCTTGAGGCAATAATGGCCTCAAAATATTTATCGATATTGGTACAGTATCATTTGGATATATTGGTTGATGTCAATATACCTTGGTAAATTATTAAATGTCTTTTAGTTAATGAAGACCAGTGTCTGCCTTTTGATCGCCATAACCACTGAGTGAGCTGTCTTGAAAACAAGTTATGGGAAGTATTCAATATACTTTCGTAGGTTTTAGAAGACGTTCCATATGTAGAGCCACCTAGCGGATTTTTATCTAGGTTTGATCATGATATAATTTCAATATGTTTCATTGAATATTCGGCCAATATTAAAATTTCATCTCAATCTAGATGTAGGAAACAATATGAAGACAATATTGTTTTAACGATATCGATAAATATTATTGAACCAATATTGAGCCAATATTAATTAATAAGATTTGTTGAATATTGGCGACACTTGATTCAACTTGGAGATACAGTATAGTTTTTGTTCCTAGAATCGATATTAGGGGAATATTGGGATTGCGATATTCATTCTAGATGTTAAAAACGATGCGAAGACAATATTCTTTTATCGATATTGGTACATATCATTCAACCAATATTGACTCAATATGAGTTATTGCAATTTGTCAAATAAAGTGGAAATGATATTCAACCAATATTCTAACAAACTTGGAAATACAATATAGTTTTTTTCCTCTATAATCGATCTGACTGGAATATTTGGATTGCAATATTTATCCTAGATGTGGAAAACAATATATAACCAATATTGTTTTATCGATATTGGTAGAAATTATTCAGCCAATATTGACCCAATATTTCGTGTGATAATCTATATTCAAAACTAGTTTAACCAATATTCCACCAATATTATTAATATAATATTGCTTTTTGAATATTCACCCATATTGGACCAATATTGATTTTTATTTACAATATATCCATATTGGCCCAATATGGAACCAAGATTTAGCCGTAATGATGTGCTACCTGGGTAACGTCAAATAATCTCCTCCGAAATTTTTTAAATTATTAAAAAAATTAGAAGGTACCTCCTAGTTTTTGAGACATTCCCAAAATTCCAATTCCGAATCCTAGGGAAAACATTGTTTTTACTAAAGGTCCCAAAAGAGCAGCTTCGAACCCTTTGAATTCGAAAGTTGATATTAAAATTGCCATCAAAGGTAACGTTATAAATAAGGGAGTGAATAAATAAGTCCATATCTGAAATCAATACAATACAAATACAATACAAATACATTTATTCAGCTTTGAGACCTTACACATTTACAAATTTAAAAATTCACAAATACATAGGGACTATTAGCCTTGTCAACATTTAGTGTATAGTATAGTGGTAAAATTTGAAATACAATAAGTATAGATAAAAAATAAATAAAATTCAGTAAATAACAATATAGCTCCATTACAGGTCACCGGTATCATCATGAAATTCCTCATAGGAATAATAAGCCTTCAGGGACAGATATGTATGGAGCTTATTTTTGAAAATATTGAAGCTTGCATCATTTCCATTAGTTTTTACATATTTATTAAAACAAGCAATGCCTCTATAAATATGAGAGTTCTGACCAACGGACAGTCTCGAAAATGGTTGACGCAGGTCATTGCAGTTGCGGGTTCCATAGTTGTGTAGTTGGCTATTTGTTACATGGATTTCTTGTCTTTTTATGTTACACATCAATAGATATATATATATATATACAAACATGGGAGTGTCAGTATTTGAAAATCTTTGAAAATGGATTTACAGCTAGTGCTTGATCGAACCCCCGCCATACACCTCAAGATTTTTTTATGAATAATTATTATAGAAATGGCATGAATCGTTATATAGGCTGCTGAATTTCTTTTTGATATTGATCAGTTTTTGAAAGAAAACCGTTTTATCACACAACCTATAAGTATACAGGGTTTTCCAAATTAAGTCGTCACCATTGCCAACTCCGTTATTATTGATGCTACGAATCCGGTTAAATGGGCAAACTAGTAGCATTTTTAATGGCCTTCACGATGCCGAAAACAAAAAAAAATTGACAGTCGCGTTTTCAGAATATTTCATAAAATGATATTTTTTTCAATGGAACAACCTACATTTCTTCATGCATTTTGATTTGTAAAAACATTCTCAACAACAAAATACATCTGACTTTTTTTCGTAAAGTGGAAAATGAGCCACTTTTGTCGAAATATTTATTTCTTTCACTAGTACAAAAAATTTCTTTGTTGTAGTGAATAAAAACTCATGATTGTCCAAACACCCAATTTTGGTACTTATACGAAAGACTATATTTTGTTACTAATAGTACAGTAAAAAAAAAATCGCTGGGATGTGAACTCGTGAAACTCGTGATCATTATGTCGCACCACTCAATTGACACCACTGACCTATTTGGTATTAATGTACAAAACGATAATTTCCATCTTAAAGCCATTCCGCTAGCCGCATTCATTTTGTGAATCAAAATATGTCTGCTGTGATGATAACTTTGAAGCCGTTTTTGTACAGAACAGAAAATACTGGAGGGTCATATGAATGAGGTTGGAAAAAATGTGTTTGATTCGATAAAACATAATCATTATGAGCAATCAAGTTGCCTTGAAACTTTGTTGAAATACTATTTGTCAAATATTCTCAAGTATATCATGACAATGTCATAAATTATTGTAACTGTCAACTACTGTTCGAATATTTTTCGAAATGCCGTTTTCCCACCAAGAAAAATGTGATATGTTAGAATCCTACTTGGTTTGCCAGAAAGATAGTGTTAGAGCACTCCAACACTACAGCAATTTGTTTCCCGATCGTGAATTACCTAATCGGCGTCTTTTGCTGTGCTTCATCGTCGATTCAGGAATATTGAAAAAGTTTTTGAGAAGAGAACTAAAAAACGTTTTGTAATATCTGAAGATACATAAATTGACGTTTTATCCTACTTTGAGGTATTTCCAAATAATTCCATAAGAGATTTATCTAGAGAAATAGCTGTTCCACCACTGTCTGGTATTCAACCAATCCTGAAGAAACATAAGATTTCTCCTCATAAGTTAAGACCAGTGCAAACACTAAAACCTGGTGATCCTTTGAGACGATTGGGGTTTTGTCGGTGGTTTATGAATAAATGCAGACAAGACCCAAACTCCTATAGAAATATTACATGGAGCGATTAGGCTAATTTTTCAAATCTTTGGATGTATAATAGAAAGAATTTTCATAATTGGAGTAGACATAATCCATTTCTAGTCCATCCCCACAATCCGCAAAAACGATTTAGTATTAATGTTTGGTGTGGTTTATTTAGATTCAGAATTATCGGTCCATTTTTCCACCATGGTTCTTTGAACGGACCCCATTACATTAATTTATTAACAAGAGTATTCGAAGAGTTTTTTGGTGATCTTGATCTGGAGGCTCGTCAGATGTTCTATTTTCAGCAGGATGGAGCACCAGCACATAATGTTAGTGGCGTAAAAAGAATGCTGCGAGGCTGTTTTGGAAGCAGATGGATTGCTACAAACGGTCCTGTTAAGTGGCCCCCTCGTTAACCAGACATGACACCTCCAGATTTTTATTTTTGGGGATTTCTGAAAAATGAGGTGTACAAAATAAAACATAATAATGACGATGAACTGAAAAATTATATTGAAACTATAATTAATAGAATTGATGTCCGAACTGTGTTGAATGCCACACGTAGTGTCAATGGAAGGGCCCAAATATGTGTTCGACAAGAAAGTGGTGTTTTTGAACATTTACTCGATATTTTATAGAGCTTTATCAAACCCGTTTGTTATAAATGTTTCCTATTAATAAAACTGTCTTATTAAAAATAGTCAAATGAGATTTGTTGTTGAGAATGGTAGTACGAATCGAAATGCCTGGAAAAATATAGAGTGTTCCATTGAAAAAAATATCAGTTTATGAAATAATCTGAAAACGCGAATGTCAATTTTTTTTTGTTTTCGGCATCGTGAAGGCCATTAAAAATGCTACTAGTTTGCCCATTTAACCGAATTCGTAGCATCAATAACAACGGAGTTGGCCATGGTGCCGACTCAATTTGGAACACCCTGTATACTTGAGTGTGAAGTTCATGAACCGTAATGGTCAGCTGGTAGAGCGTTCGCCTCTAAATCTTTGGGTCGTGGGATCATTCCCAGTGTGGACCGTTCTCGTGCACGGCATTACACGTTGAAAGGTAAGGGCTGCGTCTTCCATAGCTCACACAAGTCTCTCGAAGACCTCTAAGGGTTCTACGTAGAGTTGCAAAAGGTTTCCGGAAATAACAAAACAAAACCCAGACCTGTTCATAACACCCGTTTGCCTGACTTAATTAGCACGAGGAATGCACAATTCATTGCTCTCTGTCTTTCGAAACCAGAAGAAAAGCCATACCGAGGCAAGCCACCGAACAATAAAAGGAACATTGGCGACTCTATGAAGGTCTGCGGAAATATAAGTATCACGCGGACAGTCTGAGCAGAAGAGAGAGGGTACAACTTGCCGTGAACACAGAAGTAAGCCGCGTTGCCTTGTAGTGTGATATGAATTATAAAGTTCTTACGATTATTTAAGACTCATTCGGCAAACTCTTTGATTTTTTATTGGGTAATAAAAAACCACAAAAAAAGCGCTTACTCCACGTGGACTGCAGACAATAGCGCTCTGTGATTGGATATAACGCCATATTATTTATGCTAATGAGACACATTCGGCATTCTTTGAAATTGATATTAAACAGGTTCGTCAGATGTGCTTATAGTCCGGGAGGCGATTCAACAATTTAGATATGAGCGATACTGTGATTTTGTGAATCACACTGATATTTGTCACTGTGATTTTTTAACATTGATTTTTAAACTTGATGTTATCACAGTTTTGAGGTTGCGTCGCGTTTGGTTACTTTGGTCTTGGATGCATGAGGCCGTTCACCGTTTACTGTTATCAGGATAATAAGATAGGTATATCAGTATCAGCTTATACTATTCATCCCCGGGTTTTTTAGAGTCATGTTTTTTAAATCAAATAAAACTAGTTTGTAACGATAATGACATTTAATTTAATTATAAATTCATTATGTATTTTGTTATTATTCGATTCGCACCAAAATCAACGTAACCTTAACTACTACTGTTTACAATACTTGTATTCTTTATGACGTCATCCGCACAAGCGTGACGTCATTTCGGGAAAAAAAATGACATTGGGAAATAAGTCAGGTGGCACCTCGATTGGAAGGTATCTCAATTATGTATCCTATGTTGAATATATTTTTAATTTTTGCCTACCATTAGGGGAGATGAGAATGAGGATTTATATTATGAATATGATTATGCCGCTACGAATTACGGTATGTAATAATATAAACAATATGGAATCAGACTGTAAATGTTTTATTTTTAAGAATAGAAATACAGAAACACAAAAAAATAGTTATTCGCTGGAGGAACTACTATTTAAATCGATTACTATAGGTTTCATGTTTATAAAAGATTTTCTATAGCTGTCTTCTACTTTCAAAACATGCTTTACACATTTACTCCAATGCTGTTCAATTTCAGATTAACTCTCACATATTAATTTGTTTACTGACTCACTGAATTTTGGATGAGTGTTTCTCTTTCTCACATACGTTTTCATTAAACTCCATATTTTTTCGATTGGGCCAAATTCACAATAATATGGTGGTAACCGTAAAACTACATCTCCATGATTCTTAGCCAGTTCATCAATAAAATATTTTTTCTCGAAACGTTGCTCTTTTACCAGTGATAATAAATCATCTTTTTTTCTGCGGGGATCCACCGGAACATTTTTATTTTCTAGGAAAGAGATTATATATGCTTTTCGCCATGACTTATTAGGCAATTTTTCTATTTGCCTGGAATGGTATGAAGCGTTATCTAAAATAATAATGGTATTTGGTACAAGGTTAGGCAACAACGAGTTGGTAAACCACTTTTCAAATAATTCGGCATCCATATCTTTATGGTAGTCCGCACTGCACTTCGAAATATTCTTTGCAGACAGTTTTAAACAGCTTCGAACAAATCTGTTCTCATTGCCAGCGTGGATAATGATTACGCGTTTTCCTCTAGAACTAGGCAACTTTCCTATAGTTCTCAATGTTCCATCTGACCATCCTTTTCTCTTGACATCATGAGTATCGTACCAAGTTTCGTCCAGCTAGACTAGGTTACGATTATCATATCGGAACTTCAAAATTTGCGACAGGTATTCATTACGCATGTCAACGATTCTTCGGGATTTCATTATACACTGACGTCGATTTATTGTTTTGTACCTGTTTCCCATTTTCATTAATGGTTTTCGGAGTGAATCTTTTGATTTATATGGATAGTAAACACCTTCTTTTATAATTTCCCTAAGAATTTCATCGAGCGTAGGATTCAGATTTTTCTCGAAGAATCTATGTACGATTCTCCTAATCGCTTTCTCCGTCAACTTTCATCAAAGATCGTTTCACCTGAACTTTCCGTTTGGTAACTGCGCCCCTGTTGACAATGCGGCTGACACTGGAACGGCTCAGTAGAGTTAGTTCACATATTCTCTTGACGACTCCTATTTTTTTGTTATTATTCTCACTAACTATCTTATTATACATATTGTGAATAATTTGTTGAGTCTCTACAGGTAGTGTATGTCGCCGATCAATAACACGGGATTGTATATTCAATGGCAATGATTCATTTTGTACCTCAAATGGCCTCCAAAGAGGTCTGTTTTCATTGTTACCATTATTTAAATTAATATTATCAAATGGTCTCCAAATAATATTTTGATCACCTTCATCAAACGGTCGCCAAAAAGCCATAGTGGAGCCATTGTTGGAGAGCTGACGAATCAGAAGTGCTCAAGGAACACTTTCTTGATCGTATTTATACCTATTGATTCATTAGGACATAATGGCAAAATGGCTTGGGAGTAGCAAGTATTACCTGATTTTAATGACAGAGCTTACTTTCAGAATATCCAAGAATTCAGATATGCAAATTACTGTCTGATATGGCAGTAATAATAATGTGAACAAGAACATATTCTAATTCCATGCGAGCTCACCTCGCGTTTTTCACGTACGCCGATAGGCACAGGTGTTAACGTCGATGGGCATGCTTTTCTCATGCCGGGTCAAAAATGCAGAATGTGCACGCATGTATCTGAATCGGCCTTAAGACAAACAAGAAATAGTTTCATGACACTACTGATTACAACTCTGTCTGCTGAAAGCATAATATTCTGTAGGCAAATTTTTACTAATTCAACCAAAACTGTATCTATTATAGTTACATATATTCCCATGGTGGACAACCTTATTTTTGACTTACTGTATATAGTGAGTTATTATATTTGCTGTTTTGTTTATAAACATATAAGGAGAATTATATGTATATAATAGATTATCACATCATCGTCTATTTGTTAAATCGCCTCCCGGACTATTATTAGCATTTCAAAGAATGCCGAATGTGTCTTGGAGTGAATGTTAGTGAGAACTTTATGACGTTATATCCAATCACAGTGCAGTTTGTGTAATATTGACCAATGACACGCAGTCCACGTGGAGTAAGCGGCTCATTTGAGGTTTTTTATTACCAAATGAAAAAATCAAAGTTTGCCAAATGACTCTTAAATTTTAGTAAGAATTTTACTTCATGTAGATGTAAAATTAGCAGTTCTGCCCTGATAAGCAAAACCCCCGTATAACCATTTTTGGACGAAAATGGGTTAGAACCTGTTTCATGTAGGTAGTACTGATATCTAACTATTTACTACGCAAAAATACAGTAAAATTAATCAAACTGATATTTATGTATTATTTTTATTACCCGTAGGTACTTGAAAATATCATTGAACAAACTAAGCAAAAACACAGTAAACTGTCGTTGCTTAGCAGAAACATCGTAAAATGAAGAGACTGCGTTTAATTTGCCGTGTTTTCGTTCAGTTCCTTCGATATGCGTGGTTCTTGTTTAGTAAAACTTTCGATCGCGGAATAATAACGTTGTTATTCATTGTTGAGCCGATTAGGTGAGCGCAGTCAGTGTCTCTCCAATATTATTACTGAAATTGGTGTCATTAAATAAAAGTGAGGCCAACATGTCTCTAGGACAATCAAGAGGACAATTAATGGTGCAAATGGCAAAAAATACTGATAAAATCAATAGGAATATCCCATCTGAGATAGCACAATCAGTTGAATCTCACCAAGAAATTGAAATATACAGGGCAATTCAAATTCGACCCCCACCATTGGGATCTCCTAAACTACAGGAGATACGTCGAAGCTTAAATTGGGGCAAAGTTGCGTATTCTGGTGCTCAACAAAATACTGTTTTGAAACTTGGAAAATTCCGAGTATTTCCGGAAATATCAGGAAAAAACTGAAAATTGGAATTTTCGTTTTTATTTTTTTCTATCGTTATTTGACAACATAGCTCAAAACCAAAAGTACCTTTTCATTGATACTTTTTTTCAGCTACACATTTTCATGAAATTCCGATATTCTGAATAGTCATGACCTGGTCTATCACCAGTTCCAATATTGTACAAGGTTTACCGGACACCCTGTATATACTATCTAAAATCCTACCAACAAAATCTTGAAGCAATCTATTTGAGAAGTGTAATTTTTTTCATCTTCTTAAAAAAAAAAGTTTTTGCGGACGAGAATCGAACCCGGGTACTCTTCGTCAGAAGTAACGTCGAGTCCCGCTGCTTACCAACTGAGGTATTGGACACATATTATGACAAGAAAATATATTGTATCAGTGTGTATCTTGATTAGTAATTATTATCAAAAATAAAAGATGTCTAATTATGATTTTGATCTCGTCGGTATTATATCATAAAGAAAATATTTTGTATTTAAATTAATTATTAAAAATAAATGAAGACAGAATGGTTCTCAGTCGGACTATTCATTCGATTTTCTTGGACACATGCAAAGATAAATTATTATGTGGTCGTATGAAAAATTGTGTAAATTACTCGTGCGAAAGTGATTTTTCACACTCGTGCGATTGCCGCACTCGGCTTACGCCTCGTGCTACAAAATTTCCCACTCGTGTGAAAAATGTCACTTTCGGCACTAGTAATGTAATATACTATTACCAAACTTGGTCATGAGGAATGTGAAACATGTGAAGAGTTCGCACTTCATGATGAAAATCATAACAAAGAGAACATTGATGATCAATGTAATAAATGTCAACTTTGGTCTAAGCACATAAATCGTGCAAGAGCAGCTAGAAAAATGTACCGAGCAGATGCTGATTCTCATTATGATAACAAAGTCATATGTGTGTCTGCAGACCTACAAAAAATAATCATGCTACCACGTATATATTGACACTTTCAAGAGGGTGATTTTCATAAAACGGTTGGTTGCATACCATGAGAGCTTCGTAACTGTGGGTGGGAAATAGTTATTTACCTAACAAGTGCGGAAAGTAGTACTTTTCCGCACGCGACGGCAGTTGCACGAACGACGCGGAGCGGAGTTCGGGCAAGTCGTCAAGGGCAGAAAAGACTTTTTCCGCAAGAGTTAGGAACAATGTTTTTCCTACGAGTGTTTTTTTCCATCTTATTTATGAAAAAAAAAAGGTTTTTATAAACAAGATTTTATAATAATGCTACAAAATGACCTCATTTTCAACAATATAAATATCATGCGGAAATGTAACTTTTCAGCACTAGTGCGGAAAAGTAACTTTTTCGCATGACTTTATCTTTTCGCGAGATTTATATTATGAGATCGAATCTAGTCTATTAACGACTGTTTTATAATAACTTTCCGATATTCCGTAATTTTCATAAAATTAATTTAAAAATATAAAGTAATTAAGACATTATCAAAATAAATAGTGATAGTTGAAATTTGACAGGATTTGATATGGTATAATAGCAATTAAATTAATATCTGAAATAGATCAGTTGGCAAAGTAAGGGAGCAGTCGTTCTACGCTGGTTAATGGTTAATGGGGGGGTATAGGTGGTTCGAATTCTGGGAAGTAACTTTTTTTTTGTTTTTGTTATGAAATCGATGAGAGTACTTACTGTTACGTAACTTTTTTTTTGTTTTTGTTATGAAATCGATGAGAGTACTTACTGTTCAATTTTCGTTATATTTTTCAATATTTGTATATTCAATGACGATATGCGTGTTTTTCATAGAATCTGTTATGAATAAAATAATTCGTTCGTACTACAAAATTTCATATACCTACCTACTCGTGGGAAATGTATGTCATTTCATGCTCATTGTACAATATACTAATCTTGAATTAAAATATTGTGCTTTAAAGAGAAAATCTTGCGTAAAAGTAAAAATCGTGCGGAAAAGTAAAAATCATGCGGAAAAGTAAAAATCGTGCGGAAAAGTAGAACTTTCAAAACGAAAAATCGTGCGGAAAAGTTACTTTTCCGTAGGAAAAAATCTAAAGCTGTTCCATATGCTGTTGTTTGGCATGAGGCAATTGCTGGAAGATGCAGAGAAGAGATTACCAGTACCTTTTTTGCATTTCTTACGAGAAACAGGGATGCTGAGAATGTTATCATATGGCTATATAATTGTTCAGCCCAGAACAAGAGCTGGGGGCTATTTAGTTTTTTGATATATATGATAAATTCTGGCAATATTTCGGCACGTACACTGACCTTGAAATATTTTGAAGCAGGTCATACCTTTATGGGTGCTAACCATTTCCATCACCAAGTAGAACTATCTCTGAAACGTCAAGGAAAAACTTAAGATTTCCATGATTTTGTTGATGCCATAAAAGCAGCAAATTCTGGAAATGTTGAAGTCATACACTGATTTTTATGACTGGATGGATTGCAGTTCCATTTATAAAATTATTCACATCAAACCCCGGCCGTACCTATCAGATATAGTGGAGGTTATTGCTGAGAAAGGCAAATTCGCGTTTCAGGTAATTTAATAATGAACTCATCACTTTTTGAACATGCCTATATTTTTGTTTTATAGTACCGGTGCTCATTTGAAAATGAGGAACTGAAGGAACTGGATTTTATCAACAAGAAGACGATAAAAAATGGATTGTCAATACCCAAACAAAAAAATGGTTCATGTGGCGTTCCTGTAGAAAGAAGAGATGAAATTTTACAAAAACTCGGAGGAATTTTGCATGAAAACCGAAAACTATTTTGGAAAGAATTGCCCATTTCTCATGGGACTACGGATTAGTGTATTGAATTTAATATGCTTTCATTGTGATTGAAACATAAATGTTAATATCCACCAATTGTTCGTGAGATTTGGTTTGTTGTAAAAATCGTTATTTTTGGAATTGTTCACAATTTTTGACTTGAACATAAATCATAAATAAAATATTAGAAACACATAACATCTTCTTACCTTCAATTTTGGTATACAAATCCATGTCTACATGATAAGCAGAAACACGGTAGAAGACTTTACTGTGTTCTTGCTTATGAACCTTATATTTTCCAATCAGTCTTAAAACGAGGCAAGAACACAATTATATTTTTTTTTTCATAAAAACAATAGCCTTTATTATTTTCAATTGATTTCATGACAAATGTAATAAAAATAATTACCTGACCCAAGTAGCACACCTATATTGGTAAAATATTGGTACAATATTGTGAACATATTGGTGAAATATTTGAAATGCAATATTGGCGAGAAAAAAAATGTGAACATTCGGCGATATTGGTCCAATATTTCTTGAATAATTTTGGCGAAATTTTCTTGAACTAATATTGGCCTCAAAATGTTCGGCGATATTGGTACAATATCGCTGATACAATATTCTGACAATATTGGCACAAAATTTAAAAGTTATATTGTTGAGAAGTAAAATGTGAACATTTTGGGATATTGGTCAAATATTGTTTGAATATTTTAGAAATAGTTTTGGGAAATATTCTTGGGGCAATAATGGCCTCAAAATATTTATCGATATTGGTACAATATCATTTGGATATATTGGTGGATGTCAATATACCTTGGTAAATTATTTTAGTTGATGAAGGTGACACCAGAGTCTGCCTTTTGATCGCCATAACCACTGAGTGAGCTGTCTTGAAAACCATTTATGGGAAGTATTTAATATACTTTCGTAGGTTTTAGAAGACGTTCTATATGTAGAGCCACCTAGCGGATTCTCATCCAGGTTTGATCATGATAAAATTTCAATATGTTTCATTGAATCTTCCGCCAATATTCAAATTTCATCTCAATCTAGATGTAGGAAACAATACGAAGACAATATTGTTTTAACGATACTGATAAATGTTATTGAACCAATATTGACCCAATATTAATTAATAAGATTTGTTGAATATTGGCGAAATGATATTCAACCAATGTGTAATCACACTTGGAGATACAATATAGTTTTTAATCCTAGAATCGATATTAGGAAAATTGGGATTGCGATATTTATTCTAGATGTTGAAAACGATGTGAAGACAATATTGTTTTATCGATATTGGTATATCATTCAACCAATATTGACTCAATATAAGTTATTACAATTTGTCAAATAAAGTGGAAATGATATTCAACCAAAATTCTAGCAAACTTGGAAATACAATTTAGTTTTTTTCCCTATAATCGACATGACTGGAATATTTGGATTGCAATATTTATTCTAGATGTGGAAAACAATATATAGACAATATTGTATTATCGATATTGGTAGAAATTATTCAACCAATATTGACCCAATATTTCGTGTTATAATCTACATTCAAAACTAGTTCAACCAATATTCCACCAATATTATTAATATAATATTGTTTTTTGAATATTCACCCATATTGGACCAATATTAATTTTTCATTTAAAATATATCTATATTGGCCAAATATGGAACCAAGATTTAGCCGATATGATGTGCTACCTGGGGATACTCACAAAAAAAAGTATTGAACCTGAAAGAACTAGCTGGCAGCAGGTTATGGGAGTTAACCTTGATTCATCTATGTTTAACAGTTTACGGGGGTTTTGCTTATCAGGGCAGAGTTATGCTTCACGTATAAAATCAATTAGCGGATAAGAGCTAAGTGTTTTTATTACAATTGGTGTAGGAGTGAGATAAATGAGTATTCGCGAAGGGCACGGTTTTCGTGTCAAGGGAAATGAACTGATCATGAACTTTTCGCGCATAGTAAACTAATAACCCGCCAAACAAGTATTCGCTAGGTAAATCGTTTTTGGGCTTCAACAAAACTAAGATCTTGAGACATACACTTTTTGTGTAAAATAGACTTGTTTTTCCGTTCAAAGATACTTGAAGACACAATGTTTTCGAAGAAAGTGCGCTTAGTGGACTTTAGAGTCGCGGAACTGCAACAGGAATAGAAGGAAAGGGAACTCGAACTAACTAGTGAGTAGCCCGATGACCTGAAAATACTATCAGAAGGACTGATTCCAGAAGTAGACAGCGATACTCTTTCATTCGATGTTTCCGGCATTGATTTGAGTTTGGTGATGAATACACTCTGTAACAATTGTCAGTAGTAATATCCCGACAAAATGCTGAATTTTCTATAAATACTTTCACCTTGCTGTCACGAAAACTGTGTTGCTTAGAAAAGCTTGCTCGAGTGGTGTTACAACAACACAGTTTGAGCGACTGGCAAGGTAAAAGTATTTTGAAAATTCTGCATTTTGAAGGGATGTTTCATCAGACAATTTCACGAATACATTAAATTATTGTGGACTAAATGCGTATTGCGGGAAAGGTTCATCATGTGTCATTAATGTCAGTTGAAGAGTTGAACCGTCAAACTGACGTTTCTCGATTCACAGAAATTGTTGTAACTATTGAAACGTATAAATAAGGAAGAAGCGAAACATCGATTTGAAAATACCACAGGCTGGAGACAGTGTTTTCGAAAAGTCCTTTTCTCATTGGTTTGAATATAATATGAGGGAAATTGTCATTGTAAGTCAATAATTCATTTCCAGAATTCTATTTTCATTAACGCGTTCAGTGACAAATTCCATATCAAAATTCCACTTCATGTGACACTTCACTGAGAAAACAGGTGGTAAGGAAAGGCAGGACGGGATAATGAGCTGATATATGACACAACGGTATACAGGGGGTTTCAAATTCGATCCTCACCAATGGGACTCGGAAACAATGAGAGATACGAAGATTGTTCAATTGAGGCAAAGTTGCGCATTCACCTGACTAACAATATGCCGTTGAGAAAGTTCTGAAATTCCGAGTATATCCGGAGATATCCGGAAAAAACAGAATTTTCGGAAAATGGTTTTTAGTTTTTTCTGTCTTTATTTTTCGAAGGATTCGAAAATAAATTGCACTTCCACATTACCATTTTTTCACTGCTACATAATGGTATTTTCAGATTTGCTATCTGACGTTTCGTCTTCCGGTCACCATCATCAACTCAATTTTTTCTTATACAATGGATTTTTTTGGTTTTAAATAAAACCAGATCTCACTATTTTTCGAAAAATTGGAGAAATTGAGAAAAAACTATTCTTATCATAATAGGCTTTGTTGATATTTCTAAATTTAACTTTCAATTTGTTACACTCAATGACATTTGGTTATAGTACAAGTCATTGAATTTTTTGCAGAAAATGGCTTTCACGAATGAAGGAAAAAGAGATATGATTCACATTAATTACAATAGAAACAGTGTAAGACATCGGAAATGTATTTAAACTTGTATCACGAAAGACGACAAGCACATTGAACTATTTTCAAGTTATCAGATCAAAATCTCACCGAGTTTGGTTCATTGGAAAAGCCATTGAAAAAATACGGAGACAGAATCAACAATCAAAATTTGATAAATGAAGTGTGTACGAGGTATATTAGACATTGTGTCCTTTTTGAAGAAAATAGAACTTTGAACAAATAACAATAATCAACTAAAATGTAAAGACAAAAGTAAATCACAGCAAATGCTCTTGTTCATGATAACACAACTGTGCCCTTCTTCGAATATTATTCACTGCACGATTAATTTCCCTCCTTCTCAATCTTTCGAACTCTCTACCAATGCTGTAGGAGGTACTCAATATTTTGAAATTCCCTCTGACCATGAACTCTGTTTTTCACTTCACCCCATGAGAATGTATCCATAACATTTAAGTCTGGAGATCTTGCTGGCCATCTCACCGGCCCATTATTCCCTATCCATTTATCACCAAACCATTCAGTCAGGTAATTAGATACTCGTCTGGTAGTGTGCGGTGGAGCACAATCATGTTGAAACCAGAGATGTTGTTGAAGTTAGCCAAAGGTAGATCATTCAAATAGTCTTCGAAAATCGACATTAAAAACTGGTGATAGGTTTCTCCATTCAGAATTCCGTCAAATAAATGAGGACCCAAAATTCTATCTTTGTGAATTCCTGCCCACACGTTGATATACTAAATCGACCTTTAGGTCAAATTTCTCGGGACTACCTGGGCTTGTTTATGCTCCAAATGTGTTCGTTATTTCGGTTGAATATTCCACAATGTAAGTGCTTTCATCTGTCCAAATTAAATTTTTCAGGAAAACAGGAAAATCAGGTCTTTTTATTAGCCAATTCCAAAATTCTAATCGCTTTTCAGGATCACCTGGATACAATTTTTGAGATATGTGTATTTTGTAACATTTTAAACTGCTTTTTTTGAGATGTCTCCAAGCACTCGTATGACAAATACTTATATCGGAGGAAATTTGACGTTTAGATTTCCCCGGGTTCAAGTTTATCTGCAAATTATTAATTTTTATAAGGACACAGTGTCTAATTTAATAGTCCAGTCTGTCTCCGTATTTCTTCCTTGGCTTTCCAAATTAACCAAACTCGGTGAGCTTTTGATCCAATAATTCGAACATAGTTCGATGTGGTTGTCGTCTTTTGGGATACAAGTTTAAATATATTTCCGATGTCCTTACACTGTTTCTATCGTATTTGTAATAAATTTGTATCATATCTCTTTTTTATTCATTTGTGAAAGACATTTTTCGCCAAAAATTCAATGACTTATACAATTACAAAATTTCATTGAGTGTAACAAAATGGAAGTCAAATTTAGAAACATCAAAGTCAAAGCTTATTATGATAAGAATACATTTTTTTCAATATCTCCAATTTTTCGAAAAAGAATATGATACTTATGATATCTACATCATTGAAAAGGTAAAATCTGGTTGTGTTCAAAACAGAAAGAATCCAATGTAGCGCCCATAAGAAAAAATAAAATTGATGATGGTTGCCGGAAGCGGAAACGTCGGATAGCAAATCTGAATACACCAATATGTAACAGGGAAAAAGTGGCAATGGATAAATTTAAGCCAGAAAAAAAAATTTTTCGAAAAATATTTTCGAATCCTTCGAAAAATAAAGACAGAAAAAAATAAAAACCATTTTCCGAAATTTCTGTTTTTTCCGGATATCTCCGAATATACTCGGAATTTCAGAACTTTCTCAACGGCATATTGTTAGTCAGGTGAATGCGCAACTCTGCCCCAATTTAACCATCTTCGTATCTCTCATAGTTTCCGAGATCCCAATGGCGAGGATCAAATTTGAAACACCCTGTATATGCTCTCATGATCCGTGACAGTAGGGAGCCAAATAACAGTAGCTGATATGCTTATTACGACGCCGTCCGGCGTTCTGGCACCAGATGATTTTGAATCTTTGACGCCGTACGGCGTCATGTCACGTACCTAGGATGTCACTGAACATGTTAAGAAAATAAATAAAATTCTGCAGTCATCGCTTGAAATATAATCGTCAGAATTCACGACCTGAAATTTCATTTCCATGCTAGCAAGCAAATATTAAATCCTTGCGTAAAAAAACAATTCGAATTTTGTTATGTCTAGAATCGTGTTTGCTCGAGTTTGAGATCAATTTCATTACGGCTATTATTTTAAATCAATGAATGAAGATAATCGTTGAACGGATGTGGATTGTCGTGACTATTCCTTTTTTCTCAAGATATTCACGTAATCTGACCAATCACAAATCAAAGAGAACTTGTATTATCGCGAAAACACCAGCTGTCTCTCAATTCTGATTTTTCTGTCAGCGTTGGTATTTTCAACGATGTAACCATAGATGACAAAGCAAAATTTGACATTTTGACATATCATAATTGTAGACGAAAATGTCAAAATGAGTCGCATCGTAACTGTATAACAAATTATTGATAGTTATAATACATTTTTTGTCATTATATTTGAGTGATTATGGTTATGATGAATTGATTGTCCATGTTTATAATAATACTTTTAATGCTTCGTGAAATAGTCTAATAAAATTCCACTCGTGATTGAATTGATCTCATAAGTCTGTCTTTTATATCTGAACTCGACTGGTTTTCTCGAAGCAATTCAGTTTCGTTCAGAAACGAATCGACAGACTTATCGCGAAAATTCAATCACTTGTGGTACTACTACTGAGAAGGTGTTGTAACTTATTGCCTTTTGCCTTTTTGTTCAGTTCAGTCAAGGGTAGTATTAGTTTTGAGTTTTGTCAGTTAATGTCAATTAAATAAACGAGATACTGTTTCTCTTTACAAGATATCAAACATTATTCAATTCAATTCAATCCCCTGTCGGCCACAACAGAAGGTACTGAAGACGATTAAAAATACTGACCGTATAAACTTCTAGAAGAGTTTTGGTTTATTCAGTTTGTGGGAAGCTGACTCACCAAAAGGAGCCTGAAAAGCCACAGAATCCCATAGAAAAAAAATAACAGAATTACAAATCCGCTTTATTCATTGGGGGCGATGTGAGCACTATGAAATTGACGCGAGAATCCAATCACGAATTGACGATTGAACTGGGAAATTTCTAGAGAGGGTAGGTCTGAGATCAGACCTGAAGGAAGAAATCGTTTTTCGATTGACGAAAAAACCAAGTTTCGGGAGTTTGGGTCTTGAGGTCAAAGAGGACGGTATCATGGTCTTGCGCTTGGGGTTGGAGGTCGGGCTGTTTTAACTGAGTTTTTTTTTGGTTATTTGAATTTTTATTTTCGAGGTGACATCAAAATATAGAATCCGTATGAAAAATCTATCATTGTGTTTGAATCGGGAAATCGGAGTTGATAGTTGTCGAATGAGTGAAAAATTGGAGTTGAGAGTGATTCACAGATGATAAAAAAGATAAGCTGCTGGGTTCAACCATTTTCTAGAGAGTAAGAAATATATCGAATGTTGTAGCTAACCTATACGCAACCTCTGATTCTTAAACTATTAGTTTTATTGAATATTTATTTCTTACAATTTTGAAACATTCCCAGAACAAAGCACCAAGTGGATATTATTTAGTCCTCAAGTTCAGGGGTTCATGAGGACAAACATTTTTGTTGTAGTCGTATAACGTAAGTTCACCCTTGGGAATTTTCAGAGAAACTGTTTTGTTTTTCTTTTCATTGTTTTAGAAAGTGGTCAAACTGTCGATTTAGTAACTGTTCTTATTTTTATTTGCAAAATTTCCTTATCTACTTAGATATTGTGTTTTGTATCCTCTAAGTTGTTGTTTTATTCCAAGATTTATTACTTTTTATTCAATAGATATAATATTTATCAAACGTCTGTGTTTGATTTGGACATTCCTCTAACATCAAAAACACAAAAAAGCCTCATCAGTTGAATAAATTTAACTTAAGTCTACCCCTTCGTGCAGCCTCATTGGGTTCTATTTGAGGCTCTAGTATGACCAAGAACCAATTTCAGGGACTTCATCCCTTGAAACAGTAGAGTCAATGAGTGTATCCCCCTAGACGAGAAGGCAGAGAGAAAGAAATCAGGTAAAACCGAATATAACATACACTTACATACAGGGGCACTCACTGAGAGTAAAGAGGACAGTTTTTTTCTTGTTGAAAAATAGAATGTTTTTTTTGTGTTGGAATAAATAAATGATAAGAATAAAATCGATAAAGTCGAAGTACCCTTTTCGCCACATATTTTCACAAATTGGAAAATATGAGGCAAAAATCTGACAAAAAACAACTACTTCCCTGGCAAATGCCACGAAGGATATTGAACTACATCTGACAGATATTTGTACAACGTTCTTCAAAGAAGACTCAGTTGCAAGTGCTTATTGTATATAAACAGGAGATTATCCTTAATTTGGTTGGGGATGACCACCTGCAGACATTTATTTGTACTCTCCGGCAAAACATTCGAACTTGTTCGAATTTTCTCATTTACTCTACCTAGAGTCTTTTGCTGTCTCGAGGAGTGCTTATTGATTTTCCGCTGCTTCATCCGTAGGGAATTATTAGATAAACAGTAGGTTGTAATTCATTTGGAAGGAACAAGATAACTCAAAGTTGTCGGACCTACCCGTGCACTGATGAGAGGCAATTACCTCGAAACATGTCTGCAGGTGGTCATCCCCGGCCAAATTAAGGATAATCTTTTGTTTGTCTTCAAGAAGCACTTGCAACTGAGTCTTCTTTGAAGAACGTTGCATAAATATCTGTCAGATGTAGTTCAATATCCGTCGTGGCACTAGCCAGGGAAGTAGTTGTTTTCTGTCAGATTTTTGCCTTATATTTTCCACTTTGTGGAAATATGTGGAGAGAAGGGTACTTCGAATTTGTCGATTTTATTCTTATCATTTATTTGTACTCTCCGGCAATACATTCGAACTTGTTCGAATTTTCGCATTTACTCTACCTGGAGTCTTTTGCTGTCTTGAGGAGTGCTCATTGATTTTTCTGGCTGATGGCGTAGCGACTGACTTACTGTGAGTCGCTGAGTACACCATAGAAACTGCTAACAAAATTTCAATGGTAGACCTGAGTTTGACCTTGAATGAAGTTCAAAGACAGACCAAGTAGTTCAAGGTCGGTAGTTAACCAGGAAGGCTCCCTTTGAATCCACCTCAGTGCGATGGAAAAAAAGAGCTGTAGCATTGACACTGGCACTGCGCGGAGAAGCAACAATTATTGTTCGAGTTGTCGCAGCTCTTCTGTTTGACCGGGTACCACAAGGCATCTCAACTTCATATTTTCGGACGAGGCAAAGAATGTGAAGACCAAGAAATCACTGTTTCAAATCCCGGGTAATGCTCATTTTTTTCAATTCACCTCAGAAATGTTTGAGGATCCTTCTGTTTGTTTGATCTCATGACGAGTGAAACGTGTTTAGAAAGTTTGAGCGACAGACAATTTTTTTGAAGGGTATGAAACTTCCCTGAATGAAGGTAGAATATCATGTATTTTTTGTAATGAATGATGGTAAACTCTGACTTACACTATTCCTTGGAATATTATTTTTGAAATATAGTGCTCCTAGGATCATTCCAATACAGCTGCTTGAGCAAATTGAAAATGTCGATGAATAAAGAACAATAAAGGGGAATGAGGTCAAAACAGTTCCATATTCTACATTTCTGAAAATGAGTAAAAGTAGTTTTTAATTTCCCAATCAGAAAATATGACTCACCTTACAACTGTCTTAAATATTATATCCATATCGTAAATGTATATCATCATTCCATATATTGACAAATATATACCCAGAAGTAATAATAATACTTTGTTCATATTCAAGTTATATTTGAAAACAGCATACAGTATTAATATATTGGCTATGTACATTTGAAAATCAGCCGATAAGTACCATGTAGTGGCAATACACTGAAAATACATACAGATTAGAATTAGCACTTCAATTTGGACAGAAAGAGGAGACACATTTTATAAAAAAAACTCACCATATCCTTCAAATAATAGAAGTTATTGAAAAACAATAGGGTGGCAGGCCAATGCCTTTCGCATGATGAGAAATGCATTTGCATTAAATCGAAATTATCTGGTCCAGACGCAAATGAAGCCCACGTCGAATTCAAAATTGGTATAAGTATGGCTAATGTCACAACAACTCTGGAAAAGTGCAGAAATATTATTTTCACGTCCCCAAATCTACATTTCATTCATCCGGAAAGAATTAGACGATTCCTTGCCAATTAATAATAATAATGCTAGGAATCGCACGTTAAAAGGTAAGACCTCGTTAATCCTTGGCTCGCACAAGTTTCGAATTTTGAGAGATGCCATTCGTTAGGGGACGACAGCTGGTTAACGGGAAAAACAATTTTAAACAATAATAATAATAATAACTTTATTGTCCCAAGAAACATTACATGTTTATGACTAGAGACTATAATCTAGTAATACAAATATACAGATTGGAGAAAAAAACTAATGAATTTCCATAATCACAATTTCATCAGTAGCTAAAGTTAGGAAAATATGAAAAGTTTCAACTATATAATTTTGAGGTGGTGGTGTGGTGGTGGAGGTGATAGTAGTATATATGCTAAGATGTTATCAAATGAACACTTTGACTCATTTTGAGTCTATATATATATTTACAAAAAGTAACTTGTGACATCTATAGTCACTCGTTGAAACTCAATTCGAAACGAACCAAGAAATCCAAAGTTAGATGATTATCTACTCATTGACAGGCAGTCAACAATTTTGTTGTTCTGACCCAAAGAGACTAAACTAACAGGAGGGTTTAATAAGCTCTAGCTGATCAGAATCTTGTAGCATCAACGCATGAATTTGTTTGAAAGTGGTTGACAATGTTTCACTTTGAGTAAGGTTATTCTGGTCTTTCATTGTCTAAAAAAGAACAAAGAAAAATTCAATACTCTGCAATTTTTAATCACGACGTTTCAACTGTTAAAATCTACAGTCGTTTTCAAGTGTATGGAGCTATAATCTCGTATAAAGACACACCGAAGGCGTGTCTCTTTCTTCTGCTAATTTATAACAGCACATTTCATCAAAACAAAAACGGCACCATTAGAATCGGCTGAAAATCTATATTAATACTCTACATTGAAAATTTTCATAAAGCTTCTCTGAATGATTTCCCGCATCTATAACTTGGCAACAGCGCATTTCCGCAAAACAAAGACAGTACCTTTAGAAAAGGTTGAGGGTCTATAATCGAGACGTTCAACTGTTTTTTCGTATCAGATTTCCAGTAATCCGAAGAGGTCAACTTAGCAACTTAGCAAAAAAAATACAATTGGCTGATGGCCCACAATCGCAACGTTCACTTATTTTTTTTCACAGCAGATTCTTAGTAAACCAAATTTTTAATGACTTTGGAACACATTCAGTGAAACATTTCATCC
Source organism: Chrysolina oricalcia (assembly GCA_944452925.2). Classification (NCBI taxonomy): domain Eukaryota; kingdom Metazoa; phylum Arthropoda; class Insecta; order Coleoptera; family Chrysomelidae; genus Chrysolina; species Chrysolina oricalcia. The sequence goes on along the minus strand of OX101811.2, from coordinate 26,967,957 downwards.
CTAACTTTTTCAATAAAGCTGCTTTTTCTGTGACATCAACTGGAAATCTAAAAATAAATCCAAATTTTGATTGACATTTCTTGGAGTTTTTGGCAATTTTTTTTTATTATTTCATTCAAAGACCTACTGATATAGTAAATGTTTCGTAGAGTGTCTATTTCATTATTTCCTCATATAAAGGTTTGAATACACGTTTGTTCGACAAAAACAGATTGATACCCACTGTAAGTTATGAGTCGAATCTGATATTCGGGTTCGAAAACATGGATTGTTTGTTAACCCAACAAGATTGCACTAATTATATGAGTATCTGTTTCTTTGTAGTTCTGAATGTTTCATTTAAAAAAATATGTAAATACAAATACATGATCAGTCTCATACCAGTTTGAAACTGTTTGACTGATCATGCTATTCCATCATAGATTAATAATTGACTAAATACCCTTTCATAATTTTACAGTTGTTTCTTAAAATTAAGAAATGGGTATACCTTTATTTTATACATGTAGCATTGAATTATGAATAAACGTTATTATTATTATTATAATGCCAATATATAACACGAATTAATTTGAAGAACACTATTTCAACAACAATCTCGGGTATGTATCTTGAATCTCACAAAAAAGCAATGACAGACTATGTCAGAACTGTCAGAAGTTTACTTTGTGGAAAACATAAACATTGATATTCAACAGCGTTAACAAACGATCAGACTCAACATACTCTACAAACCCATTTGAAGACGCAAGTAATGAATTTTTTCGATAGTTTAGATTTTGAAACATGTAAGTAATACAGGTTTAAGTTGCATGATAATGTCACCTTTGCCCTCTTTCACTCTTCGATTGTTATCGAATTGAATATGTATAGTGATAGAATTTTGACTATGATAAAGACTTATCACCTACGAGATGTGACAACGCCCAAATCAATATCACGACTACAGATTGTGACCATTTACGACTTCAGACCAGGATGTAAACAGCTGGGTCCAGTACAATACTTTATAGGTCCATGCATAAACGCGTCGTAGTGACGTACTTGGACATGAGTACAGAGTCGAACTCGAACCAAGCAACGAAACTGTTAGCAGTAACTCTCATATACCAAGAGCTAGTCCGTCACTGTCCATAGAGAACGGCGGCCATGACATGTGCAACTACGTCACATTTCGTAACAAATGCTGTTTCATCTCTTTCTATTTGTGTCCCCATTGTCTTGTGGGGATTATACTCTCCTGTTAGACAACGACAGTAAATAACAAAAACTAACTTGTGACATCTATAGTCACTCGTTGAAACTCAATTTGAAACGAACCAAGGAATCCAAAGTTAGATGATTATCTACTCATTGACAGGCAGCCAACAATTTTGTTGTTCTGACCAACCCAAGGTTCAATCAAATTTCTAGTGCGTTATGAGGAACACAAGCAGAATCTAAGTGAAAATAGAGTGATAAGACAAAGTCGAAGTACCCTTCTCCCCAAATATTTCCGCAAAGTGGTAGAGTAAATGTGAAAATTCGAACAAATTCGAATATTTTGCCGGAGAGTACAAATAAATGATAAGAATAAAATCGACGAAGTTGAGGAAATATTTGGAGAGAAGGTACTTCGACTCTGTCGATTTTATTCTTATCATTTATTTGTACTCTCCAGCAAAAAATTCGAATTTGTTCGAATTTTCGCATTTACTTTACCTGGAGTCTTTTGCTGGCTCGAGGAGTGCTTATTGATTTTCCTGGCGGATGGCGCAGCGACTGACTTACTGTAGGTCGCTGCTTCATCCGTAGAGAATTATTAGATAAACAATAGGTTGTAATTCATTTGGCAGGGACAAGACAACTCAAAGTTGTCGGACCGAAACATGTCTGCAGGTGGTCATCCCCAGGGAAGTAGTTGTTTTTTGTCAGATTTTTGCCTCATATTTTCCACTTTGTGGAAATAAATATCATTTATTTGTACTCTCCGGCAAAACATTCGAACTTGTTCACCTTGTGACACCTTCGCAATATTCATATCATTTGGTACTACACCGTTCTCAAATGATTTTGAGATGATAAAGAATAAAATTGGTGATATTTCGTATTCGACTGATTTAACAATTCTCACACTGATTTTATCATATCCATAAGCCTTTTTTGGATCTATATTATCAATGACTTCTTCGATTTCAGAAATGTTGATGGGTTTCAGGAACATCGATGAAATACTTACTAGATTTATCATTAAGTGGTTCAAACGTTTTAGAAATAGCAGATGATAATTTATTTCCAATACTAACAAGGTGAAAATTGAATGCCTCACAAAGGACCAGGCACGTTTCTTATGGAAAATGACTTTCCGTGAATTTGTCCTAATTTTTGGTATGGTGTAGATCTGGATGCACTGGTCAAAAGTGTCCATTGCCAAAAACTCCAAAAATGGACAGTTTTCGAGATATGGCTCTATCAATGTAATTTTTTTGCATTTTTTTGGATTATGACACATAATTAGTTCACTCTCATACTTAGGAAAAACCGAGTTTCAATGATTTCACTGCAGGAATCGATTGAAAAATAATTCTTTCTTCGTTTCAGATACTGCCATTTGAAGAAATTATCATACACTGCTCGTCACTGACGATGTAAATGGACTATTATTTTCAATTTCTATAGTCCAGTTTTTGTAGAAACAAAAACTTCTGAATTGCTCAAGGTATCATAGAGTCACATATATTCAACACCTTTCGATAGGGGCACTAGAAAAATAATATTCGATACACACTATAGGAACTGAATCTGAGATACTTTTTTTAAAAAATAGTTTCCTAGTCGTCAAAGAAGTAGTGGTAAATACAAAATGAGCATCTAGAAAATCGTTCGTAATGTAGGCTGACGACATAAATACTCGTATCGAATGCAGTTTGTTTATACCGAGTGTTAAATATCAATAGGGAATACAGACCCAATAATCATTTCTAATCGAACCGTTAAGGCAAACGGATCCGTGAAAATGTCTGAATATTTGATATGATATGGATTTCGATGCACTGATCAAGTGTCTATTGCTACAGACTACAAAAATGGACAGTTTTCAAGATATGGCCGTATCATTATCTGATTTTTTTCGTTTTCTAGATTGTGGCCCATAATCGCTTAGCTCTTATACCGAACAAAAAACAGTCGTATTTCATTTCAGATACATTAATTTGGAGAAATTAGCATAAACCGCTCGTCACTGGCGATGTAGCTAGGCTATTATTTTCTACTTTTGTATTTCCGTGTTCGTAGAAACAAAAACTCTTGAACTGTTCTAGTTCTAACAAACATACTTATATCCAACACAATTCAATTGTGGCATTTGAAAAAATAATATGCGATACATACTCTAAATATGATTTGATTTTTTTTGAAATATTCTCCTGGCCATCAGGAAAATAGTGAAAAATACAAAATGAGAAACTAGAAAATCGTATTTATAATGTACGCTGACGAGATGAATGCAGTTTGTTTATACCGAGTGTTAAATATCAATAGCACCAAGGAAATACATACCCAAAAATCATTACCACTGTTATTGTTGATTGAACCGTTAAGGCAAACGGATTCGTAAAAATGTCTGAATTTATTATTCGGTATAGGCAATAGCTTTCTCAATCGAAAAATTTATGAGTGGGAGGTCAACAATAGTTGACATTTCATAAGAAAATTATTCAATTTGTTAATGGACAGATTGAACCACAGTTACTTAACCGTGTTCACTTTATCAAACATATTGATTTTTCACAAAAATTATATTGATAGGTACGGTTCTTGGTTATGCATGGTATTTGCAAATGTTCTTATATGTCTCTGGCAATTGACGGCAAATCCAAGTTATGCCATATGATTTTTTAAAATCATTTTTGAATATTTAATTCAGCTGTGAGTCAAACGATGTCTGCAGCCAGAAAGTCACGTTTCGTCCCTCCAAACTTGGATTTGCCGTCAATTACCAGAGACGTATCACAACATTTGTAAATACCATGCATAACCAAGAACCGTACCTATCAATATAATTTTTGTGAATAATCAATATGTTTGATGAAGTGAACACGGTTAAATAACTGTGGTCCAATCTGTCCATTAACCAATTGAATATTTTTCTTATGAAATGTCAACTATTGTTGACCTCCCACTCATAAACTGAAAAAGCTTTTGCCTATACCGAATAAAATATTCAGACATTTTTACGAAGCCGTTTGCCTTAACGGCTCAATCAACAATAACAGTAGTAATGATTTTTGGGTATGTATTTCCTTGGTGCTATTGATATTTAACACTCGGTATAAAAAAACTGTATTCATCTTGTCAGCGAACTTTATAAATACGATTTTCTAGTTTCTCATTTTGCATTTTCCACTATTTTCATGATGGCCTGGAGAATATTTCAATAAAAATTCAAATCATATTTGGAGTGTGTATTGCATATTATTTTTTCGAATACCATAATTGAATTGTGTTGGATATAAGTATGTTTGTTAGAACTAGAACAGTTTAAGAGTTTTTGTTTCTACGAACACGGGAATACAAAAGTTGAAAATAATAGCCGAGCTACATCGCCAGTGACGAGCAGTGTATGCTAATTTCTCCAAATGAATGTATCTGAAATGAAATACAACTGTTTTTCAGTCAATTCCTGCGCAGAAATCGATAGAATTCCGTTTTTGTTGGGTATAAGAGCTGAACGATTATGGGCCACAATCTAGAAAACGAAACAAATCAGATATTGATACGGCCATATCTTGAAAACTGTCCATTTTTGTAGTCTGTAGCAATAGACACTTGATCAGTGCTTCGAAATCCACATCATATCAAATATTCAGACATTTTCACGGATCCGTTTGCCTTAACGGTTCGATTAGCGATTATAATTTATTATTGGGTATGTATTCCCTTGTTTCTGTTGATATTTAACACTCGGTATAAACAAACTGCATTCGATACGAGTATTTATGTCGTCAGCCTACATTATGAACGATTTGCTATATGCTCATTTTTCATTTACCACTATTTCTTTGACGACTAGGAAACTATTTAAAAAAAAAGTATCTGATATTCAGTTCCTTATAGTGTGTATCGAATATTATTTTTCTAGGGCACATATCGAAAGGTGTTGAATATATGTGACTCTGTGATACCTTGAGCAATTCAGAAGTTTTTGTTTCTACAAAAATGGACAGTTAGCCTACATTACGAACGATTTTCTAGATGCTCATTTTATATTTACCACTACTTCTTTGACGACTAGGAAACTATTTAAAAAAAAAAAGTATCTCAGATTCAGTTCCTATAGTGTGTATCGAATATTATTTTTCTAGTACCCATATCGAAAGGTGTTGAATATATGTGACTCTGTGATACCTTGAGCAATTCAGAAGTTTTTGTTTCTACAAAAACTGGACTATAGAAATTGAAAATAATAGTCCATTTATATCGTCAGTGACGAGCAGTGTATACTAATTTTTTCAAATGGCAGTATCTGAAACAAAGAATGAATAATTTTTCAATCGATTCCTGCAGTGAAATCATTGAAACTCGGTTTTTCCTAAGTATGAGAGCGAACTGATTATGTGTCAAAATCCAAAAAATGCAAAAAAAATACATTGATAGAGCCATATCTCGAAAACTGTCCATTTTTGGAGTTTTTGGCAATGGACACTTTTGATCAGTGCATCCAGATCTACACCATACCAAAAATTCGGACAAATTCACGGAATGCCATTTTCCATAAGAAACGTGCGTGGTCCTTTCTATTGGATCTTCAACTTTGAAATCATTTGCATTCAAACTTTTGATACATTTATGTTTATTATGATTAGATGTATCATGCAATAAGGAATTTATACTATTCCATACCTTGGGAGTGGAATTGGTGAATTGTTCTCGATAATACTCAAAGTTCTTTTCCCTAGTTGTTTTTTTAACAAGTTTATTGAATAAGAATATTTTGTAAAAAAGTGATCAGAGAGGGGATCTTTTTTTTTCTTGTAAAATTATTTGTCACGTTCTTTTATCAATTATGCTAGGTGATCATCAAACCACGGCTTAGATTATTTTTTACGCTTAAAATTCTTAAAATTTCATAAATGCTTCATTGGGATTATTATAAAATTGAATTGTATGATTCAAATTTTTAATTCTTTTTTCAATCTTTTGAGATCAAATTTTTTCACTGAAAACTAATCAGTTTTATTTTTTTGTAGTAGGTTGTGTATCAAAACATGTGATATACATTTTGTTGTCGCATAGTGAAGTATTAACCCTTTCGTAGGCGGTGGAAAGCTATTTTCTCACAATCAAAAATCTGTTCTATGGGCAAGGAAACTAAATATTTTTGAACGGTATTGGTGTCCCCATCTGTTTATAACACAAATTATTTTATATCAGAAATAATCGCCTGCGTATAACATGACTCAGTGGATTCTGTATTCTCTTCAGGTGATGACGTTTTGTCATCATTTTGAAAGGCAACGGATTAGGCACAAATATAAGGGGGATTCTAGGAATCGCTAGGATTTGCTGAAATTTCAGTATGTTACAACGGAGGTATATTGGATTAATAATTGCATGATATGTGACCACTATAACGCATTAGTTGGTATAAAGAGTGAAATATAAAATATAATGGGGTTTCTAGGTATCGCTAGAATTTGCTGAAATGTCAGTTTGTTACACTGTAGATATATCAGATGAATAATTGCATGATAGGCGATCACGATAACAATTGCATTAGTTGACATAAAGAGTGTAATAGAAAATAGAAGGGGGTGTCTGAGTATCGAAGGAATTTGCAGAAGTCCTATTATGTTATATCTAAGATAAATGAGATTCTACGCTACCACGATAGCAATTTCATCAGCTCATATACAAAGTGTAAAAGAAAAAATAAGGTGGTTCCTGATAACGATAGAATTTGCTGATTTGAATATGTTACCCATGACGTATATTAGATTTACAATTGCATTCCACTCGAGCACTATGTCAACTGCATTCATCGATATATTGGGTTTGATAGATACTTTTTATTTATTCTCATATAATAACCTATCAAATACATAGATTGTAACATTCTTATCTCTTGCGATTCGACTAGAAATAATATATAAATGAGTTGGATGTACATGGTCCATACTACATGAATATCCGATATAATGATAATGCTATTTTAATTCATGGCATGAAACAGGACCAGGCATATCTGAAACAATGGCAATTTGTCCGTGACACAGAGTTTGATATGAAATTGAAAAGAAGAATGAAGTATGTTAGTGCTGTCACTCTGGCGTATCTTAGCTCAAGGATAGATGTTTTGTTTACAAACGATTAAAATGGAAATTACTATTATGAGATTGTATACTAAAAATGCAATACCTGATCAAAATATAATTTCAATCAGCACGTTATAAGGATGTGACTAGAATCATTAACTCAAGATATAGCTATATCGTCAGCTCACAATAAATATTCTGGGTAAGGTTCTTAAGTTTACTCTATGAGGGCAACTCGGATCGAGAAGCTTGCTGAGAGATGTCTTTTATAATTTCATGAAATGTATTGCAGGTAGAAATAAATGTAAATGTGTCAGTTATGTCCAACAACTACATTGTATTGGATGCAAGTCACCAAGAATGTGCCTCTTGAAGAGAGCAACAGGTTATAAATGACACTTCTGAATTTTATAATGCAATGAATGTATGGAAACCAGATATTCCAAATATGTTATGAAAGGGTCAATCTTTTAACTAGGCTTATCTGTTGTGTCCTGTGGAGGTGCTGTACTTCTGAGGAAGTTCTGGGTACTCTAGTAGTCCTGAGATTCCAATGTTACATTTCACAGTGGCAAATGGAAGCTTCATGCATATGATCATCAGTTAGTAAGCAGCTACTTATAACCTCTGCGGACTCAATCTAAATAAGTGATTGCGGAAGCAAAAATGCAAGTATGGAAGGGTACTTCAACACCCAGGTAAGGTACCGGAGAAAAATGAAAAGCTGAAGATGATGGCGAAGGGGCAAAAGGAAGGTAAAACTGAAACTATAACAGAAATAGGCCTGAAACAAAATGAGGCAGATGAGACTATGTTCAGCTGAATTATATTATTGAATAGAGTATTATTCATGTACAAACCTTTGGTAGAATGTGGCCTTATAGATGACAAAAATAATATCCAACAGGAATGTCGAGAGTTTTATCAGTATCCAAATACCAGGAATAAAACAATTCATCTCTTTGAAGATGCCAATCGTTAGTAGATCCGTGAAACGTGTTGCTAGAGCTAGATCTAAAATCCAACCAGGAATAGCAGAATGGCTAACGAAAGTACCACAAAAAATGGGCAATCCATGTGGGCTTTTGCATAGAACAATGACAGGACCAAAGAGCTTAGCGAGTTTGTAAATAGTACATTTTTGCAGCTCAACTAAATTTGAATATTTTGAATGCGGAAGTTTAGATAATGGTGACAGGGGTTGATGAATGATTTTAATAATGACAAAATGGTCAAGGCTTTCATTACGTCAAGCACTCAAATTTGACAGACGAAGTTTTTATGTTTTACATTTTACCTCGATTTTTTACATTTAATATTTACAATTTGCTTTTTCTTCGTTGATTTTCATTTTTACTATTCAGAAATTATATAAAAAGCATTTTTACAAAAAATTTCGTTAAGTGTCAATTTCAACCTCAAAGAAGAAAGTTATGATTGAAGAACAATATTCAGAAGATGCAATACCTCACCTGGAATTCTTTTGTGAAATATGTAAAAGAAGTTTTAATACCAAAAGAGGTTTGAATATCCACAAAAAGAAAATGCACGTCTCCTATAGTACATGTTCTCTTTCACTCACATCTGAAGGATCCAAGGATTTGAATGGAACTGCCTCAACCGACAAAGTATCATCCTCTTGTATCCTGAATAAACGTTTGGCCCATCTCAAAGCCACTATCTTCATTGCCAAATGGATACCAAAATCGGCTAGAATGAGTGCTGCTGAGGCTTTAAGTAGATCAATTGACAATTGTATCTTGTCAAACTCTATAGAAGCATGGGAAAATCTGTTATGTTTCGCATACAAGTCCTTTTGTCTTCCATCAACCAATTCAAATCGCAAAGAATCTCTAACAACAATTATCAAGAGAAACATCCAAAGCCCGTTCGTGTTTGAAGGTACCACACGCCATGCTAATCCTTCAATGCCGAAAAATAATCTTCCTAAACGTATCGTCAATAAAGTTTCTGATGGTGATCTCACTGCTGCTATCCGTATATTGACGTCGAGTGACACAATAGCCACTTTTGACGATTCTACTCTATCGGAGCTCCTATCAAAACATCCAGCTGACATGGATTTTGCATATACCGGGAGTGAAAACTTTAACCCAATGCAAGTAAACGATACTGATGTCTTGAATGCAGTGAAATCATTTCGTACAGGATCTTCTGGAGGCCTGGATTCTTTGAGACCATCCCATCTTCAAGATTTGCTGTCGAAAAGTTCTGGATCTGTGGGCGATAAACTTCTTCGTTCCTTAACTAATCTCTGCAATTTTATGCTTAACGGTAAAGTTAACGAAAATGTGATCCCAATTCTATATGGAGCTTCACTGATTGCTTTGAGAAAAAAATGTGGTGGTATCAGACCGATAGCCGTCGGTACAACTTTCAGACGTCTTGTATCCAAATTAGCATGTTAACAAATCAAAGAATTATTGGGTAACTCTTTCCGACCCATACAATTTGGTTTTGGAACCCCTGGTGGATGCGAAGCCGTCGCTCATGCAGCTCGTCGATTCTTGAATCAGCATCCAGATTCTTCTTCGGTATTTCTGAAAATAGATTTTGAAAATGCCTTCAATATGGTTCATAGAAATATTCTACTAGAAAGAGTGAAAATTACGATCCCCTTTTTATTTCCTTACATAAGTCAATGTTATCAGAAGCCAACTTTTTTGAATTTTGGAAACAACGTAATTTCATCTTAAAGAGGCGTTCAACAAGGAGATCCATTGGGCCCAGCACTCTTTTGTTTATGTATTGAGAAAATGACAAGATCCATTGAAGCTGAATTCAACTGTTGGTATCTTGATGATGGCGCTATAGGTGGCAATGCAGATGTAGTCCTAGAAGAGTTCAAAAAAATTGTATCATCCTCCAATGAAGTCGGCCTCAGTATAAATTTCAAAAAGTGCGAACTTTTTCTTACGAACGAGCATTCAGAACACATTTCGAAGAGGTTCAACGATTTTGCTCCCGGCATTAAAATAATGGAAAGAACCAATTGGACCCTACTTGGTGCACCTCTTACGGTGGAATCTTTGGCAGAATGCCTTAACCAAAAAACGGATTCCCTTATGTTGATGGCATCGCGCTTGGATACAATTCCTAACCATATTGGATATTTTCTCCTGAAGAATTGTTTGGCTATACCTAAACTGATGTATGTATACTCTGAGATGTTGTGCAACATGGAGCTGTCAAAAGGAACTTAGTCATTTTGATTCAACACTTCGTGCGACTTTGGAGCAGATAACCAATAACAACTTCAACGATTTAACATGGCTTCAAGGGACGCTTCCCGTGAACAAGGGTGGTCTAGGCATTCGTTTAGCATCTTCACTCGCTTTACCAGCTTTTCTTGCCTCTTTCAACAGCACCCGACGTTTGATTGACCACATTTTACCTGACCACTTTTCTAACATACCAGATTCATCGTACATAGAATGTGAATCTATTTGGCTCTCTAAAACAGGATCCGATGCACCTAGCTGTAAATTCTCACAGAAATCTTGGGATCTTCCTCTTATTGAATTGTCATCCACTAAACTCTTTGAGTCAGCTGCTAACTCTCAATTTGATATGGCTCGCCTCAAAGCAGTTTCTACTAAGGAATCTGGTGCTTGGCTTAACGCCCTTCCTGTTGCTTCCCTTGGCACTTTATTGGATAATGATTCCTTTAGGATTTCAGTAGGTCTTCGTTTAGGTTGTTCAATTTGTGTAAGCCATACTTGCAGATGTGGATCCATCGTCAACGAGAAAGGTGTTCATGGTTTGTGTTGTAAATTTAGTTCTGGACGTTTCTCACGACACTCCTCTGTTAACGATCTAATCAAACGTGCTTTATCCACTGCTGACATTCCATCTGTTTTGGAACCTTTAGGAGTTTTTCGTGACGACGGTAAATGTCCAGACGGGATGTCTCTCATCCCTTGGAGTCATGGAAAACCTCTAGTATGGGACTTTACCTGTGCTGACACTGTTGCTCCCTCCCATATTTTTTCAACTTCAAGATTTGTTGGTGGTGCTGCAGATTCTGCTGAAAAATTGAAGATTAAAAAATATTCCAATTTAATTGACCAATATATTTTTTATCCAATAGCCATCGAAACCTATCGCTCTTTTGGTAGTTATGCTTCTGAGTTTTTCAAACTCATTGGTCATAAACTTATAGATAAAACTGATGATCCTAGAGCAAGGACTTTTCTTTTACAAAGAATAAGTATCGCAGTCCAAAGAGGAAACGCCGCATGTTCCATTCCATCCTCTCAAAATCTGAATGAAATTTTTATCCGTCCTCAAACAATGAGATTTCTGAACATGTCATTTCACAGTACAGCATATCCGCTTTCTACTTGCCCACTTCCTCCGCAAGATATGTTCAACAACCTTAACTCAGGTTCGATATCACGCCACTATAATAAAGACATGAACTCAATTACAGACCACTCAGTAAAAGGTGTCAGTGGTGAAAGCAGTAGAAAGCCTGTGATACATAGTTCTGCAAAAACAGTGAATACTCTCGGTCTTAATGGGTTGAAAAATATTGGTAACACTTGCTTCATAAACAGTGTTATCCAGAGTTTGTCGAATACTAAATGGTTGCTGGAGTATTTTAAGAAGGGCGCCTACACAAGAGACATAAACACAAGTATCTCTAGTATGAAGGGAGCCTTAATAAAAGCCTTCGCTGAGGTGATAAAGGAGCTATGGTCAAAAGATTCTTCTGATCGAGTGGTAAATACAGTCTCTTTAAAGAGTCAAATACAAAGATTCGCACCTCGTTTCATTGGTTACTCCCAGCAAGATACCCATGAGTTCTTGCGATACCTTCTGGAGGGTCTTCGCGAAGATGTGAACAGAATAACGGAGAAGCCGAAATCTATTCTGACGGAGATAGACGAAAAGTTAAGTGACGGTGAGAAGGCGCAAGAATCTTGGTCGAGGTACTTAAGAATGGACAATTCCAAAATCGTTGATAATTTCGTTGGCCAGCTAAAGTTCACATTGAAATGTACGTATTGCGGGCACTGTTCTGTCACCTTCGATCCGTTCTGGGACCTATCACTTCCAATACCACAACGAACAGGTCAACTGAGATTATCACAGTGTTTAGATTCGTTTACGAGGGAAGAAATCTTGTATGGCGACGAGAAGCTGACATGTGTTAAATGCAGAGAGAGAAGGAAGTGTACCAAATCCCTATCAATTTACAAGTTTCACAAGATTTTAGTGATACATTCAAACAGGTTTTCTCCGATGGAACGATTCAGAGGAAAATTGAATGTAACCATCAATTTTCCGATAGAGGGTTTGGATATGAGTAATTATGCGGCAGACAATGTAGCCCCTTTCCGCTACAGTCTGTACGCATTGTCAAATCATAGTGGGACTATCTACAACGGACACTACACTGCCTACTGTAGGCATCCGCATGCGGGCACGTAGCACGAATATAATGATTCTCGCGTGTCCCCTATTTCATCCAGATCCCTCGTGAGCGGAGAGGCTTACGTTCTGTTTTATGAACAAGAAGGCACTAAATCGCACCTTTGAGTTCTATTTTTATTATATATTGTTAATTTTACAAAATGTCTAAATAAATAGAAATTATAATCAAATGCTTTGTTTCGACAAAGCTTTGACTGAAAAAAAAAAAAAAGTTTTCAGTGTCACAATTTTCACTCGGGTTTGAAGGCCGTCGTTTTTTGGAATTTCTTCTTAACGTTTCGCTAGCGCGAGTGGCTAGCTTCTTCAGAGGCTTATACATCATGAATAATCTCTGATGACTGGAGATTCCGTCTGCGAAGATTGTATTTATTTTGATATAGGTAGTCTTGTGCGTTAATCACCATATCTGGATTTGACCCCTTCCTACCTGCCGGCTTAATGTCGTTGATATCCTTTGTTATTTCAGAATTGCTTATTACCGTAACTGGGTTAAGCATATTTTCGATAACATCAATTGACACCTTCTTGCCTGCTGTCTCAATGTCGTAGTTTTCACTGGTTATTTTGGAATTTCTAAAAATGGGATTCCATATTCGGTTGAGGTTTACAGCTTCTTCTCTTCTGTTGAAATTCTCCGTGTGTTTGTGGATCTCTATTACCTCCCGTACAAGTCGGCTACGGTATCCCTGGTTGGGGGCAAGAAGTTTTACGGCCTCAAACGAAATCTTGTGGTTTCCTTCACTGAGCGCCTAATCTGCAGTTCCTCTGATGTTTCTTCAGCCTTATTCCCATCGACCTCTTTGTGGTTACGATGTATACCTTTCCGCAAGTGCATGGTTTGCGATATACCCCCGCTGCAGATAGTGGGTCTCTTTTGTCTTTTTAAGGCTTTGTTCTATTTTCTTGGTGGGTTTATAGACCGTTTTTATGTTGTGTTGCCCCAAGAGTTTTCCAATTCTGTCTGTGACTGGAACATATGGAAGATACGCACATTTAACTATCTGAGCCTCCTTTCTACTTTGTCTCGTGGAAGTCCTCGGTTTAATGGCCCTGTTGATTTCGGGTACACTATATCCGTTCGATCTCATGGTTGCTTGGAGATGTTTTAGTTCATCCCGTAGATGTTCAGGTTCACATTTTCTCCGAGCACGTTCTGCTAGTGTAGAGATAATTTCTCGCTTCTAACTAGGATGGTGGTTTGATAAAGCATGCAGATACCTATCCGTGTGCGTAGGTTTTCGGAATACTTTGTGGATCAGTCTTGTGCCACATCTTTCGATGAGTACATCTAGAAACGCTATCCGCTGTTCCTGTTCAGTCTCCATGGTGAACTTGATGCTGGGGTGTTGAGAATTTAGATGTTCTAGGAAACGGTTCAGTGTGTCCCTACCGTGTCTCCAAATAACGAAGGTGTCATCCACGTAACGTATCCACAAGGTCGGTTTTAAAACAAAAGCATCAATTGCTTTCTCTTCAAAATATTCCATAAAGAAGTCAGCTATCACTGGGCTGAGTGGACTTTCCATCGCCACGCCATCTACTTGCTCATAGAAGTTTCCATTCCATTGAAAGTAACTTCCCGTGAGACATGCCTTAAAGAGTCTGACGATGTCATTCGGAAACATGTAAGTTAGCTTCCTCAAAAAGTCTTCAAGTGGGACGTTGGTAAACAAGGACACCACATCGAAGCTGACCAGGATATTGCTCGGCTCCAACGTTATGCATTTAATTTTCCCAACGAAGTCTGTTGAATCCTTGACGTAGGATTTCGTTTTTTCGACATGGCGGAACAGCTTCAGTTCTGAGTATGGTCCTCTGTACGGTTTCCGGCAATGAGGAAGATTTAATAATAATATCTAGTTCTGATGAAAGTATGAAAGATTTGGTTTATTCAAACAATAATTATTTTTATGTTCCAGAAAGAATATTGAGAAGAGAGGAAGAAAATAAAATTTATCAAAACATTGAAGATATTTTGATCAGATAAATAAACAATAACAGAAGGCATCACTCCAAAAGATAGCTTCAAAGGTTCTAAATACTTGGTAAAGTGAAAACAATAGAAATGAGCAAGAAGTGAAGAACAACACAAATTGAAGACAAAACTGCAGACTCTTGGCAAAATAAGAAAAGCGTACAAAAATATATGATAAAATGAACCCGTAACAGTAGGTGGGAAATATACTTTCCACTGCCCATAAAAAAAATCTGCAAATTAGTTGGCAGTCATGTGGGACTTAGGTAACCCTCAGCATCGCTAGAAGGCTCTTGAATACTTCCTCAGTCTTCCAGACTCGGACAAAGAACCACATGATGGAGCAAACGATAAAATGGTCATTCAGCCTCAACTGGAAACATTACTTTACCCATTGGACGCAGAACGACGAGGATTTGCAATATCTACATATAGACTTCTGCAAAATCTAGAAACTATAATTCAAATACCTCAACATGCCGAGTTATTTGATTTTTTAAATCTAGTTGACGCCGAAATAAACCAGTGCTGTTCCTGTCACATAAGCTTGCTGTTCCCGATGAAGTTCGTTTATCTTGCATTCTCCTAATCTTTTTTTTGCAAAGCGTGTTGTTGTAGAAAGGCTCTACTGGATGTTACGCAGGGATGATTCGGCAGTCGTAGGGGAGTATTTTCTGTTCAATTCTTGCCGACAGAACCTCCTATTGTGTAGGAAATTTACAGAAGACTGGATTTTTAAATATCCATTTCCATTGGGTAAATTATCATAATCAAAAAGCAAAATACAGAAGATACATACTCTGCACCACAAAAGCAAATGAGAAAATACCAAGATTTATGTGATCGTCTCGTCAAGTACCATTGTGTGTCTAGCCGTGTAGAAATTTCACGGGAAAAAGAGAAATATTTTCCAAGAAAACCTTGTGTGAAATTGTTTTAATATATTTATTATCTTCATTTGAGTAAAAACAGAGAGGAATAATGAAAATTTTCAATTTTTCTAATGCATTCCTGAAAAATATTGAAATGAATGTGAGCGGTGGAAAAGATAATTCTCACCATGGATAAAAATGAAAGGGATGATTCATGACACAATTTTATGGGTTGTTCTTCAAACAGAATTGGTTGAATGTATATTCCAGAAAAATATTAACATGTCGAAATTATTTTACTCGTGCCCACGAAAGGGTTAAACGAAGAGTTATAATAATTATCTCAAAAAAAACCTTTTATAGAAAAGCTTTTATATAAATTCAATAAAAAGAACAGAGAGAATTTTAAAGTGAATCAAACCCATCATTTATTCGACGGTCAGATATTTTTACTATATTTACGGATTTTTCCGATTTTTATTTCGCGAATTTTTCAAAATTTTTCGAGAAAAGAGGGGCGGCGAGTTCCCTACCTAATTTTTCTTGCTGTAATTTGTGACGTCCAAATCCGCCAAGAAAACTTCCGAAACCCTACTCAAGCTCTATAGCTTTCGGGAAGCAGGGGGGACATTAATGTAATGTCATCGGAACTGAACCAACATGTTAAATTTCAATTCCTTAGGATAAGAGGACGTGATTTTAACTCAGCTTGCAAGATTTGTACCCATCTAACACACACAGGGCGATTTAAATAAAAGCTTTGTTCATTGCCACCATTAAAATTAACTGATATTTTGGTGTTGTTTTATTTCAGTACTGTAGTCTAACATTCACACTGTTAAACTAAATTTTCATATTTTCAATTCTTGCACCTTCTTCTTTGTTGGACGTGTATACCCATCGAATGATGGCTCCAGAAATTTGGAAACGCTAATAAAGTTATTTGTCTTTGCCTCTGGTATTGATAACCGATTTGGTCTCCAAAACGTCAACGTAGTTTTTAAAAAAGAAGTACTTATTATTTGCGTACTTTTTTAGATATGCAAAGTTATGGACAAAATTAGATTAGTTTTTCAAAACAGTAATCTCCTCAACGCAGTAAATTATCGAAAGAAATTGCTGCATTGTATCATCTGCCACGACTCCATGTTCAGACTAGATTCATTTATATGGAAAGGCTTGTTAGTACTTACGAAGCACTTAGCCTTTTTGTTGAACGCTTTGAGGCTTTGAGCACTGATTAGAGAAAGTGCTTGGGAGTATAGTGCTCACGAGCACAATGGTGCTTTGAGTGCTTTCATGAGCACTAAACAGTGTTCTTTGTGACAGCTCTGGTCTCCAACGATGCTCAAAATACTAGTTCATGGGCTGTGGTGATGAAAAAGGCATTAGGGTGAAGTAGGGTAAATGTAACCATGGGGCAAATGTGATCAGGCACTCCCTGATGTTTGTATTATTCGTTATTGATTTTTTTCTATATATCATTTGAAAGTCAACACTTTTTTGCCTTTATCTGAGATTTGTTATACTTTCCAAAGTCCTAATTCAAAATTATTCTCATTAGATTGATCACTTGTATTTTCACTTATGCGAGTATCCATTGTAATTTTCAGTTTTATATTGCTGATACAAATAATTTAATGAGATTTTATTCTTTTGCTTTCTTAGATTATTTTCAACATGGAATCCGATTGAGCTGTCAGATTCTGATTTGGATGCCAACGAAAAGCTAAATAGTGCTTATTACGTTTACCCCTCTGAAATGTATATATGAGGTAAGTGTAATCACAGAGATTGGGGTAAATATAAACACTGATCACATTTGCCCAGTCATCAATTTTTTTTTTCACTTAATATCTTTAACAACCAAAACTTGCAACATTCTATTTTTCATTATCCTGAACGAATTGAGCCTGCATCAGACATCGAGTAAGTTTTAGCAGAACCAAATTTAGGACGAAGATGAAAATTGATTTTCCTTCGCTACATCTAATTCAAAGTAAAAAGAATACCAACCTTGTACTCTATTGTGTTCATATAGTCTATCTAATTAACGTTTCTGAGACAAAGATGAGAATTGTATTCATTCCACAAAGAAGCTTATACCTTCCTTTTAAATTGAGATAATGAGCCCTTTTTTTGAAACTGCATTTTTCATACTTTATTGCATGCATTTGGGCCTTACAAACCCTGATTACATCTGCTCAAAATGCTAGCTGGGTTAAGTGTAATCAGCGAATATAATGCATTATTTTTGTTTATGAAAAATGCACTGTGTACTTACATAGCTTTCATTCAGGGATAAGATAGGTAGTACTATTCTCAAAAATCAAAACGTTATCTCTTTTAGGTCTCTTGATAGTATAATTCAAAGTTTAACTATAATTTTTCTGATTACGCTTACCCCACTTCACCTTACTGCAAAAAGTATTCTATCATAAAAGGGAGCAGAGGCTCACAATGAGCATGTAATTTGCAGTTTTCCGGGATATCTTGCAATATGGATGTGCTAAATCTGTTATTACTCAGTTTCTATCCCATTATAACAAGGAAAAGACCTGCTCCTTGAGGAAAAAATAGTATTTTCCAATGAAACTCCGCTTCGCGTCGTTCGGTCATCTGTCATCTCCGGCAGAAAAGTTGTTACGGGTTTATTTTGCACTACTTAGAAAACTCTTTCTGTTTAAACACAAAAACATCAGAAATTCTCTGTCATTGATATACACTTTCCACTCTGTACGCCACTGTTTCAAAATGACCACTTGATCGTTGTCATGTACAGCTTGTTCCGAATGTGAGTTCTTACCTTTGCCGTACTAGTTCGAGCGGACATGAACTGGCCTTAAGCTAATGACAGTTATCAGTTGTTCTATTTTATGTTATGACAGCGTAATTTCGTAAACGTACTCTTGGTTAGTCTATTGTTTTGTGTTAAGAACTCATTCCTACTCTATCTCTGTCTTGTGTCATTGAGGTAGCTACTTTACTTTCGAATACCTGACCTTGTTGGTGTTTGGTTCTGAGATTAAGAGGCTGGCGTTTTTCTCTTGGTTCAGTTGGCAACACTGAATCTTTAGGTGTTCTTTTCATTTGTCATGACACACTTTTCTCGTCTATTGACCCAAGGAATAGCTCCGAGTAGTTCGAGGTAGTTCCTGGACTGATCCCACCGAACATTAACGAACAAGAAAGCGCCTTGTCAGATAGTGACAGTTTTGACTTTGACGTCTGAGACATATTTTTTTGAGTGACGATTTTCCGGTTCATCATTTGATCTTGATGAGTGATTGACCTATTTTGAAGATTTCCAATTAAAGTTAGATCATCTTTGACGGATCTTGGGAAAATTCATATCTGGAGAGTTTCTCGTATTGTTTGCGAGTTTTGACGCTATATATTTTCGAAATATCTCCGTTCGCTTTGCGGATTTTTGAAGTTAGAAATCATTTCATCATTGTGTAAAACCACTGGAATGAGAAACTAGCTATCAGACAGCAAACAGACCATCAGAGCTGTTATCAGAACTCTCTCACTTAATAGAGGTCAGTATTTGCATTTGGGCTCTACTTATGGCCCCATACAAGTGTAATCAAAAGTCAGACTGGTATTGTTTATTCTAGGGTATTACTGCTTTGCTACTTCTTCGATGCTGCTAGTGCTCCACTACGGTTTTATTGGTCCGCTATTCCTACTGTTTCGTTATTCCACGGTTGTCTATCCACTGTTCCACTGCTGTGATTGTTCCTGCTCAACTGTGGTTGTCCCGCTGTATATCTGTTGCTCTACATTCGTTCGCTGTTCGTCCCCATTGTTGGTATTCTTCGTTGATGGTACTCGTCCCAGCTTTACATGTACTTCGATTGATTGTGTCGTACCCACTGTGCACCTGTATACACCAAGGCACTGACGAACTACAACTACAATAATTGGTGAACTGGCATGTTTGAGAAAATCTACATAGTATCAGATGAGTTTAGAATAAGACTACCCCTAAGACATAAGTATCCATATTTGTAAGCTAACATCGTGAAGTCACAAACATAGCACTCACTGGAGGTTTCATATTGATATATTCAAACGAAACCATACTCTCAATAATAGCATTCACTTGAATTCATCTTGGTGGTACCATATTTACAATAATTTCTTTTACTGTTGTATGGTGTGCCGAACTGTGCACATACAGTGTGTGTAACATGGATCAATATATTTCATTAGTGAGGGACTTGACTATTTCTTTTATTCTGGTCGAAGTTATCCAAGCGTAAGGGAAGACAAAACATCTACATATTTTTATATTATTTTTATACCATTTATAGGTATCTATTGTTTAATATTTTGGTAATATTAGTGCAGTGGGTTGTCCCATTCCATCAGGGTGGTTCCGGATTTTTCACTGGCGATAAATCCGTGGCGCTCCGGAAAATTAACTCCATATTTCAATCTTAACGAAATCAATTTTTATTGTCGAATCCACGCCTACTGAGCTACTGGGTATGGTTGTGGCGTGAAACATCATTGCAAATTCACTGCTCTCCTTTCCTAAATTTTGCCCCTAACAAAGTACCACTTTCCTCACTCGTTAGGTAAATAACTATTCGCGAGAGAACACAAGTGGCTCTTTGGGAACCCGAGATAGTTGATTCTGAAAATTCCAAACTCACCTGAAATATCTGTTGATTATCATAATAAAAACATGCTTCAGGGAGAATTCACCATGAGTTCGGAAAATGTGACATACTTGGATAGTCAGCAACCAGGAAGATATTACGAAAAATATTAGAACCCAGAATACATCCATATTATTCAAGTAGATAAGAAAAGGTTGTCCCATTAACTGGAAAATCGAATGTATTTAATTATAAGAAGAAAGTTGAACATATTAATACCTCTGCTATAGTAGACGGGTTCTTGACATATGCAAATGCGTACCTGAGTTTCGTATGAGTTAGTAATATGAATATTGATGTATAAAACCTCATACCCTGTATAGATCTTAGTTTTTCATTATCCTCATTCTTTGAAGATCGAGTTCTCTGGATCCAGTTGTATCTTAAGGAAAATTTCCCTAATAATCCATTATCTGAAAGATAAAAGACCATTCTACATCTCGCTGGTCGATGAAGGAACTTAAATACCGTTTTCATTATTCTTCTTTCGAAAATCTTGGATTGTGGCGAATGCAATCAGACAACCGTATAATATTATCAACTTCCTGAAACAAATACATCAATTAAAATACTTGCGGTATAGGTTCTGTGAAATAGTAGCAATCTTGTTAATTCTTTGATTTAGTTTTTGCATTCAATTTGTAGCATTCTCAAAAATGCTACATTTTATCGGGTATGGCATGCATTCGAGATACCTAGCGAAGGTACCTTCGAGTCAGGCAATCCAATATACTCGAGAAAATTGAGAGAGGTGGGGAGCTGTGAGAAACGAGGAGTTCGGCAGGAGACGGATAAGCAGACGCGATTGAACAGCGATAAGGAAAGTGTAGTGAAATCAAAAAAGCAATTTTCTGTCCAAGGGATCTGTCTGTTTCTCTTCTCGATTATCTTACTCAAATTCCTACGCCGGCTTTTCCGAATTCCAGCAGCAGCAGCTTTTCTTCTGAAGAAATTTGAAACTGTTCTTCGTTTTAACCGTTGCTGCGTTTTTTACCGATATCAATTTCCTATTTGTTTCATGGCATCCACCCTTACTCAAAAGGTTAGTTTTTTTATTTTTACAAGGAATTTTATTTTTATTAAAATGGGTATTTAGATTACTTCATTCAATTGGAATTTATTCCAGGGTTCGAAGTTGGGGTTATCACACACGTGAGTTCATCTATGCTAGAGTTACGTATGGTTAAAGCTGTGTAGAGAAAAACCCACAAAATTTCTATACTATTGGTTACATGGAATGTGAAGATTTCGATAAATGGTATCGATTCTGGTTTATATGATTATACCGTAAACACTGCTCGCCAATTCCACCACCAGTTCTTGGTCACACCGAAGTTTGCATAAAGGAAGCTTGGAATCTGCAGATGAATAGGCCAGATCTTTTAATTTTTTATTTATTTTTCTGCATTTTATGAATGACTTCTCAATAGCTGACAGATGTGTAGTTACTATTTACTATTATTTACATCTGGATGCCGGAGAGACTTATACTCACCTAGGGGTGGCGCAACGCCGCTCCCAAGAGGTAATAACAGATAAGAACTCTCTCCGCGGCAAGTATCAGCATAAACTCCGACAGATCTGGTCATCAGAACTGTCGGGTAAGAACAAAGTTGCTGCAACTAATATGCTTGCCGTTCCGATATTTATCTACTCCTTCGGAGTGATGAAGTGGACTCAGGAAGAGCTGCGACAACTCGACGTTAAAACTCGCAAAATGATCATCTCAATAGAAGCTTGCATCCTAAATCGTCCGTTCCACGGTTATACTTTCCCAGACAACGGGGAGGCCGTGGACTTTTGAGTTTGGATTGTCTGCATAACAGAATGGTTCTGGATGGGGCCTGTAAAGTCATCAGGAGTTCAGATCCCCTTTTCTGCATGGTCCGCGACCATGAAAAAGCAGGGATTGGAGCATTTCTCTTTGAGGCAGTAACCCGTGCGGCCGATGAACTCGGACTCGTATTCGACACTGAACGGGCTAACCCAAACTCTGTCACCGAGTTGGGACCCGTTCAGCAAAAAGCAAAAAAGCTGCGGAGACAGAGGTCCTGCTACAGCTACATATGGATAAGCCAATGCATGATGTCTTCTTTCACAACATCGAAAACCTTGGCTTATCCAAAAGCTTGACCTTTGCCTTCCTCAGGTCGAGTGAGCTAAAGTCGGAGACCAAGGGATTCATAATGGCCTGCCAGGATGGTGTCTTCAACACCCTTGTCTACCGCAGTCGCGTGATGGGTATAGACGCCCCTGACACCCGATGCAGGGCATGTCGTGGGGCACCTGAGACGTAATGCATTTGCTATAAGCATGCTCATCTTATGCGGTCTCAGCCTATATCCACAGGCATAACGCGGCGCTACGAGTGTTGTACTACCATCTACGACACTCGTACGGTATAGACGAGACACCGGTGTTGCGTTATGTTCCGGGGGATATTGAGTCCTTGGTGGAGAATGAGAGGTGCCGAATCTATTGGAACTACTCATTCCCCACCCTCAGGCAAATACAAGCCAATAAGCCTAATGTTGTCCTCCTCGACCACCAAAGTGAAACGATATTCGTCATGGAGTTTTCCGCTCCAGGCGAAATGACTATCATTCGAAAAGAGGAGGAAAAATGGACTAAAAATCGAGATCTTCTCTTTGAACTTCGCAGGTTGTATCCGGACCATTCTGTCAAAATGGTGGTTCTGATCATAGGAGTCCTTGGTGGAATGATGGACTCACTGCTCTCCAACTTGAAGATAATACCTGCTTGCCGTAATATGGCAGAAATCTTAGCAGCACGAATGTAGAAGGCTGTTATCCTTGGTTCGCTCCGTCTACTCAGGGCACATGATTCTCGGACCCAATAGTCACTCACCCTACGGACGTAGGAAGTGGTTATTGGGGTAAACGACACCAGCGCGCCCTGCGGATGTATCAGAGCACCGGAGACATGGCCTGACTGGTACATTCCTTTCAGGAAAAAAAAATAATAATGATAATAATAGAGTTTAATCAATGTACAATAAATATACATTATATTTAAATATTTATACCGATATGATTATAAAAAAATAATTTAATGACAAAACGAAAAAGGAAAAATACATTGATCTCGCTGAATTGGTCTACATTCACCGTACTACGCTACAAGAGTATAGGAAAGTGTTTTTCAACGTAGCCATTAACAAAAAAAAAGTAATAATACTATGGTAACAAATTTCATTTTTAAAACTAGGAATAAATGTGTATTTAAATTGTATTCAAAGCAACTGCTGACTGAGGATTGAATTCATTTCATATATTAAAATCAATTTGAAGTATATTATGCACAAGCATATGTTTGATTTTTCTCCTAGCAGAATCAACAGGCATATTCTTAATATCA
Organism: Chrysolina oricalcia; assembly: GCA_944452925.2. Classification (NCBI taxonomy): domain Eukaryota; kingdom Metazoa; phylum Arthropoda; class Insecta; order Coleoptera; family Chrysomelidae; genus Chrysolina; species Chrysolina oricalcia. Next base: position 26,944,310 of record OX101811.2, on the reverse strand, counting down.
GGAGGTAACAAATTCAGAACCTTGCAAACGCTATAGGCAAATGATCGTTGGAACAGAGACGTGTTATCGGGGGGAATGGTTAATGCATCTTTCCGTCTGATGTTAAGATTATGAACTTCTGTCCTAAATCTCAATTTGCGATACAGATAAATTGGTAACTTGGTTTTGATTATTTTCAAGAAGAGACAGAATAAATTTATAAATCTTCTTTTCCCAGTTGTGAGCCACTCTGATTTCTTCTATCTGCAACTCTGTCATATTTCCGTTGATTGAACACTAGCCTTATGCACGAGTTTTGTACTCGTTGAAGACGTTTGTTGTCATATTTTGTGATGCATGGGCCATAAACCACATCGCTGTAATTTATATGGGAGAAAACCAGGGACTCACATAGACTAGTTTTTGTTTTCTGGTCTAAGATTGTTCTATTACTATAAATCAACTCCATACTAGAAAAACATTTTCGAATTATTTGATTTATATGTTGCTCGAATCTCAGATCTGTATCAATGTATAAACCCAAATTATTGGTCACATTTGTTGTAGATAAAGTTTTTCCGTCGATATTTGTGTTCACTGATGGTTCTATAATGTCTCTGATTTTTTTATTACCAAGTAGCATGACTTGGGACTTCTCAGGATTGATTTCGAGGCAATACTTTTTAGATAAACTACTGAGAGAACTCAATTCAATGTTGATTATTTGATTACTTTGAACTACATTGTTGCTGCTGAATGAAAATAAATTTGTGTATCGTCTGCATAGAAGTGGCTTTTGCATTATTCCAAGGAGTCTTTGACGGAAGACGTATACATCGAAAAAAAAAGAGAGGTCCAATTATGGAGCCCTGAGACACACCACAAGAGATTTTCAATGCTGTGGAACAATTATCTCTATTGTTATTGTTGTTGTTGTTAAAATTGTTATTTCCGTCAACCGATTGCACCCCTACGCGCAACCCTCGGAAGTCTTCGAAAGACTTGTGTGAGCTAGGGAAGACGCAGCCCTTACCTTTTAACGTGTGATGCCATGCACGAGACCGGTGAATCGGTGGATCGAACCCACGACCCCACGTTTACGAGGCGAACGCTTTACCAGCTGACCACCACGACCTAACAATTTGGTTTCTCTTGTGGAGGTAACTAGCTATGAGATCTACAGCATCACGATGAAATCCAACGTAGTGTAGCATTGCCAACAGCATTTGAAGATTAATTCTATCGAAAGCTTTCGAGTAATCTATGAGGATGAGGGTTGTCAATTTGTTGTCATCAGCTGCCGTTAGAATGTCATTCACAACCGTTAGCAATGCTGTGCTACAACTGTGGTGTCGACGAAAACTAGATTGATTCATCGGTATGAGAGAGTATGTCTCTAAATGATCTTTTTTGTGCAGAATTTTTTCATAGATTATGTAATTCAATTTTCCGCTTTTTCCTATCCAATAGGTATATTCGTCTGAAAGTATCCAACAGAAAACAACTACTGCCCCCTGTGACCGTTGAATTATATCTGTTAGATTATTGGTAAAGTTTTCTACAAGAACTACTTTGCAAATGCTCTCTGAATATTATAGCTGAAATTATTTTTCGATTCAAATGGGGGAACACCTCCGTACCAGTATCATGGTATTTGATGGAAGTTCCTGATATGAACACTGAAGTGTGTATGCCCCAAAAAGTCGAAGGTCGTATTTCAACAAATGAATAAAAAATGCTTTGGTTTTTATTGTATGTATGTGATACCTACTTCACGTATCTTTTTTGTCATACATATTCTAAGGTAATTTTTTACTCATGGATAGGGGGGCCCACAAGCGTGGATTGCTTAGGGCATCAAGTAGTCTTGATCCGGCACTGTATAGGCATGTTTCAAGGTTAATGTCTTTCATAACTGCTAGAATAGGTCAAATCATATTGCAGTCATCTTGTTCAACTCAAAGAATACATTGTACAAATCTTTACCGCCTCCATCGCTGCTGCATTCGTAGGCCTTGTAACATGCATGAATGCAGGTGGTCATTTCAATCAAAAGACGGATATTTTTGACTGTTTATTACAATTAACATCACTTGAAATTCTGTCCTACTTGAGGAACGTTGCACAAAAATGGATGTCAGATACCTATAATTCAATGTCAGTATGGGTAAGTAGTTGTTGTCTGAAATATATTTTCCTCATATTTTCCACTTTGTGGAAATGTGTGGAGAGAAGGGTATTTCGACTTCATCGAAACTATATTTGTTACATAAAAGGAATACTGTTGATTCATTTCAATTAAAAAATCCAAAATATTGAAAAGAAATTCAATATATTGATTGGATTAAATAAACTATATATTGGATTATCTTATTAAAATTATTTCATTTTATTTGTGTGACCGCTAGACGCTTTCGCCCTTTTATATTTCGATTATCTTTATTATTACAACATTATTTGGACTACTCTTGTATACTATATTGTTGATTTTATATAAGTTGCTATAAAAAAATTTGTTTAATTGTTATGGATAATTTTTGGAGGAAAAGAGAATGTTTACTACCACCAATTTCCTATCTTTTGTGACTTGTTAAACGACAAACTCAGGGGAAACAAATTATATTTTAGTTGGATTTATTACTTTTTTACAAGAATTGTATTTGCCTGATACTCACAATATCATGTAATCGAATGACGTTATTGACCTGCTACCATCGGTACAAGCTAAAACATCAACCAAAGAAGATAAATTGCAGTGCTCTAATTCCGTGTTTACCAGAACTTCCGAATATTTCTTGATGGCTTCGTCATGACATGCTGTCTGTTTTGGAATACACATATTTCTGAAGAGCACATCCCGCCTAAATTTATTTTTGTCTTGTATCGAATCCTGGAAACAAAATGAGGAAAAAATTTGGTTTACTGGAAATATCATATTAAAAAAAAAGGAAGATACAGATTTTGTGGCAAGAGCAACTAATGACCGATTTCACCAACTGATTCCTAAAGTTAGGAAATACCTTAATCGAATTTAGGAATGCCCAAGTACAATTTGCGTTTGACCACTCGTTAAGTAATGCTTAAGAGTGATAGGAAATAAGTACGTTAGGTATTTTCTATCACTTCTAAGCATTACTTAACGCTTGGTGAAACGCAAATTGCACTTGGGTATTCCTAAATCCGATTTAGGGAATTTCCTAACTTTAGGAATCAGTTGGTGAAATCGGAAATAAGGTCACAGACACACGAGGCGTTGTTTGACGAGTCGACAGTTAAAGCGACTACCGTGTGAACAAAACACATCGGTATCATTAGTTCCTCCATATTATAATTGGCACTAACCATCTCACATATACAGGGTAATTTAAACTCGACCCCCACCATTCAGATCTCCTAAACTACTGGAGATACACGAACCTCAAATCAAGATAAAATTTCGTATTTTGGTGATCAACAAAATAATGTTTCAAAACTAGGAAAATTCCTAGTATTTCTGGATATGTCCGGAAAAAACTGAAAATCGGAATTTTCGTTTCGATGTTTTGTTCTTGCGTTATCTGTCCCGAAGTGGTTGCCACCATCCCTAACGAATAAACGGTGGGTGATCGCAGAACCGTGGAAGTATTTGCATTTGGGTTTGGCGCGTTAACTTCGAGGGGAGTCGCATTTGCGTTTTGCAGTGTAAGGTCTACAACAAAACTAATACCCACAAAAACAGTTAATCAAGTGAACTTTTGAATTTGAACTACTGTATAATATGAATAAAATTGATTTTTTTTGTAAAATTGTCGTTTTCAACAAAATTTCAATTAATTTCGAAAATAAGTTTATGGCATATCAGACGGGAAAATGAAAATCAGAACTGGGTTAAAAAAATGTGGATCAACCGAGATTCGAACCCGGGTCTCATTGTGTCGGGAAATGTGCGTAGGCCACTATGCTATTGAACCTCATTCAAAAACCGTTGATTTATACTCCTATATGTGATTGACAACAGCTGACACATCAATATGATTTCACTGGGTGCGTATGCGATAATGTTTCATCTTTTCATTCAACCCACATTATAATCTCATATTTTTCCTCATCTGATGCACACAACTTTCTGGACACTGTAAGAAGTTTTGGACTCCACTGATTTGTCGTTGTTCTGTATTTTAATAACATTGTAGCTTTCCCTGATGATGACAATAAACTTTGTCGAAATATTGGAATAAGTGTTATAAAAATTGTTATTGATATTCGTGAATCACTAATGGCAGTTCGTTTCTGCATGGCTGACAACTAAAAAATCCGTTGCGACTTATATCATGTGACCTCAGATATGGCAGGAATTAAGGAAGAATTGTTTGTGGACTCGCAAAATGGGTCAAATTGACAAGATACTTATCAAATAATCTGAATCTCATCATAAAAGTTTGGGTCAAAACTAATAAAATATTTGTGGGATGGACATCTTGCGAGAGATTTATTAATAAAACACGATTTTGTCTTGGCAATAGGTGCAGTCATGCCCTGTATATTTATGCACTTGAGCTTATTTGATATTCTCAACTACTATTTGTAATTAAAACTCAAACAATATTTATCCTAATTGAATTTGTTATTGTTAACGTTGATTTGGAAAAGAAACATCTGAATAAAAAAACAGTGTACGAATTTCTAATATTCTACGTGACCACTTTTGCGCTCCATGCATAGAAAGGATTTGGAAAACATTTCACGGAGAGTATTTTTCAACATGCTCATCACTGCTGCACAATTCCCAGGCCTACACAAGACCATGAGAATAGCCTTGGTCTTGTCTTGGTCTTGCTACAGACCGAGACCGAGATCGAAACCGAGACCAAGACCGAGACCGAGACCGAGACCGAGACCGAGACCGAGACCGAGACCGAGACCGAGACCGAGACCGAGACCGAGACCGAGACCGAGACCGAGACCGAGACCGAGACCGAGACCGAGACCGAGACCGAGACCGAGACCGAGACCGAGACCGAGACCGAGACCGAGACCGAGACCGAGACCGAGACCGAGACCGAGACCGGGACCGAGACCGAGACCGAGACCGAGACCGAGACCGAGACCGAGACCGAGACCGAGACCGAGACCGAGACCGAGACCGAGACCGAGACCGAGACCGAGACCGAGACCGAGACCGAGACCGAGACCGAGACCGAGACCGGGACCGAGACCGAGACCGAGACCGAGACCGAGACCGAGACCGAGACCGAGACCGAGACCGAGACCGAGACCGAGACCGAGACCGAGACCGAGACCGAGACCGAGACCGAGACCAGGACCGGGACCAAGACCAAGACTTGATAATTCTCCTCATGACCAAAACCAAGACTTGATAAATCTCCTCAAGACCAAGACTTGATGAATCTCCTTACGACAAAGACCAAGACTTGACTTTTGAGACCAAGACTCTCTACCAAGAGTCTTGGTCTTGGTCTCGAAAGAATTTATTTCAATTATTTATTTTTCGAATCTAGGAAAAAAGCGCAATTGAAAGAAACGCAAAGGAAATAAACGCTCAGAAAAAAGAGCAATGTTAAATAAGCCCACAAGAAATATCCACTCGTGGAAAATCGCACAAGGCAAAAATCTCTCATGTATAAATGCGCACATAGAAAAAAACACAATGATGTGCGCTTTATTCCGACAATAAAATTAGGTTCTCTCAAAAACCGAAATAAATTGTCAAAACGTATAATATCCCCAGACATTGATAACCTTTTGCAAAATTATCCCGTCCAATTATTATTCTGATCTAATCTAAACGAACTAACCTAGCTAGTGAGTTGGAAGCTTGGAAGTTGAAGAAAAATTCATTTTGAGGGTAGTATATTATTGGTCTGATCTAACCTCAAAGAACTAACGTAGCTTGCAACTCAAAGTAATATAAAAATCTTTACGCGATTGCCAAGTCAGTAGAAAAGTATTATGAAACAGAGAAAAAGTTATCTTATTCAAGAACAATAACTAATCTAATACAGTAGTTTATATTTCTGTTTGAGAGTTTCAGATCTTTCCTTCTTATTCTTTGGAAATTTGGTTTTCTTTAAAAATAAATTTATAAAATGAGTTTGCGATTTTTTTGTGCGCATTCATACATGAGAGGTTTATGCCTTGTGCGATTTAATCCATGTGTGCAATTTTCCAAGTGTGGATATTTCTTGTGTGCATATGTAAAATTGCCCTTTTTTGTGCGTTTATTTCCTTTGCGATTATTTCAATTGTGCTTTTTACCGGTCACGTTATTTATCATATGGTAGGTTTTTTCATTTTTGTTCACTCACGATCGAAAATCCATTTTTGAAATTCAGTATTGCAGTTTTGCAGTTTACAACAAATAGGTGTGTGTTGTAAGGTCGCGATGGTCCATACCTCCTACTATTGCAGATAGAAAAAAAATTTATACAAAAGTCATTTGGTTTGAATTTGAAATTTTTTGAAATATTTTTGATACTGCGTTGTTGTCACTTCCAGCTAAACTTGGCAACGTTTTTTTATTTTGAATATATCATCCTGTATATTGATGCTTATATCTATTTGAATTTTAGTTTGAATATTATATTAATATTATATACTTATCTTCAACTGTTTTTGAAATAGTGACAGGTGAAACGTGAGATTTCTGCAATTTTTTACAGCCTATTACCGCAGCTTCATCAGCTCACCCTGTATACGGGTTATATCTATACCTAAAAATACCAAATAGAAGGTAGATAACATATTTATTGAAAAACATTGAATGATTCAAATTTCTAGACGCATCTTGATCCAAGACCAAGACTATCAAGACCAAGACTGAGCCAGTCTCGTCTTGGTCTTGAAATATCAAGATCAATACCAAGACCAAGGCTACATTTATTTCTCAAAATCAAGACCAAAACTGATCAGTCTTGGTCTTGCGAAGCCCTACGTCAATTCCCCATACAAATTTCTAATTGTTCTACATATCTAAATGGGTTTATGATAATTTCACTCGCGGTATGAAACCCTCCTTTCCTGCAATATTAGGACCAATAAGGGATGTATGCCTCGATAATACGCAGTTCCTTCCTTTCGAGCCAGTAATACCAATTTTTCATGTCAAACCACGTGTTCAAACAACAACAGAGAATATAATATCATCTTGCTTCTAATGTGAATGTCAGTCTGACCTGACAGACTTCATGTCTATCAGGCATTATCTATAACTATTGAAGAATTCACGACAATGGAACTTTTTTCATTTTGTTGGTTCGTGAAATTATCTCAATAAATACTACTCGTGCTTACATTACTACCGAAAATTCTGTCAGAAATCTTGAACTCGATCAAATTGCTTTGCACTCGTCCTAAAGGACTCGTGGTGTTAGTAATTTGATTTTAAATTGAAACTTTATTAGTCCTTGGGTTCGATGATAAAAATATGATCATGATCTTTCCACCATCTACAATTTTCTGAACTGACGATACCATTTGAGGTAAAAGTGGCATCACTATTTTCTCCTAACATTCCCTGGAAACATGCAGAAACATAGAATCAAGCGTCATAATCCCTGTCTCGCAGTAGTTTTACAAATTTTGGTTTGTACGGGTTGAAATGATTTTACTTTGAATTTCCTCTAACAGAGGTTTGAGGTATTTCTGTTTTTTTCATGCAATAGGTAACGTCAACACTTTTCTATTTGTTTCCAACCGAACCAGTTTCCTTAAATTTTTATAAAAGCTTTGCTACCGTAGTAAAATGCAAATTTTTGTATGGATGTCTTCCAATGAAAATGTCAGCTACCTTTCTTGTGCGCTATGATAATATTGACCATATAGCATTAATTTTTCAATTTTGTCATGTATACTCAGTTTTGGAGCCATTTCTATTAATGAATTGACAAACACAAAAAGTAATAAAGAACTACAACAAAATTGTGAACAAGTTATTGTGACATTTGTTAGTGCTATAAATAACGAAAGTAAATCTTTTTTCAAAGCCGCCTTAGCTAAGTATTTAAATAAGGATGGATTTAGCGAGGGGCAATATATGAAAATATAAGTAGAAAAGTTATTGAGTATAACACTCAGAATGTTGTGCAACCGTAGACACGTGTTTCGAGCTTAAGCTCTCATCAGTACGGTAAAATCTGAGGGTTATACCCAATAACTTTTCCACTTATATTTTCATATATTGCCCCTCGCTAAATCTATCCTTATCTGTATTTTCCTGGGTAGGATTGTCACGCTGGTAGCTATAGCTGTCTCCGTGTTAGTTGTTGCCTTGTGAGTACAAGGTCTTCTAACCGATGCCACAAATGTGTGGTTGGATTCCTGTTGTTCACTTCCTTTGTTTCTATTTTAACATCTAAGTATTGTACATCTTCGCACTTGATTTTACCATACTGATGGGAGCTTAAGCTCAAAACACGTGTCTACGGTTGCACAACATTCTGAGGGTTATACCCAATAACTTTTCTACTTATATTTTTAAGTATTTAGTTGAAATTTACTAACCAATAACAAATAAATTTAGTCAGGATAAATGATATATTATTAAGTTTTGATCACAAACTTTGCTTTAAATTTTATTTACGTGTTGAAGATATTAAATAAGCTCATGTGCATCAATGAACATGTTTTTATAATAATTGATACCCGCAAAATGTCAATTTCACAAATATTCGATTAGTTTTGACACAAACTTATGTGATTCAGATAAAACATCAAGAATGTAAAATGTTTCTTTGTTAAGGGTGGATGAATAAAACACATTTTCTCGATTGAAAATTTCCCTATCTTGTCTAAATCTCGACTAGTTTTTTGGCACCAGACCAATTTTTTTTTAAATTCCCTCCAAAACTGATATCACGTGACACAAGTCGTGATGGATCTTTACTTGTCAGACTTGCAGGAAACGAACCGCCGTTCGTGGTTTTCAGAACTATTGATATTTCTGAAAACCACGAATTTTTAATCCACATAACCAATTTCATGGCGGACACTGTATATCTGTGAAGGAATAACCCAGTTAACAAAAACATCTAGGAGATGTTGCTTTCTTGATTATTAAGGTAACAGAATGAGTTGCATTTAATCATCACTGCTACCACTTAGTGGTGCCAAATGTTATGAATTGTTCACAATTTTCTTCTCGTTAGTGTCGCTTCGAAGCACAAAATGTGAAGAAAATTGCAAAGAACATTAAGATGATTTTTGGTTTTATTGCGATTTTGTCGGTATAGAAGGAATTAGGTTGGTAACAAAATTGAGCATGACATCACCATCACGACACAAAATGGCCAGAGTTGTTTGTCGAGTCGAGAGTCAAGTAGAATTTGAATTTGGTTTACGCCATCTTTTAAATATTCTATAGGTACTTCTGATAGTGTGTAGTGTTCTGTTTGATTCTTTATATTTCAATAGTTGAATCAAATGTGTTCATTAACATTGTCCATTGTCCAATTATCATTTCTACCAAGAACTGTATCCCTTCAAGGACCCGAACGGTGAGAAGAAACTTTGGAAAGGTAAATTCAGTGATTTACAGAGTTTGGCATTTTCAGGATAGGTATACTGATTTCGCCGCAAAGAAAATGCTGTCCAGAGGATTTTGGTGTTGAATTATAGAATTTTCTACAATTCTGTATATTGCTTTTCTTCATGATGTATACCGAGTTTGATAATTTTTGTTTGTTTGTGAAAAGTATATAGGGGAGAAGGGGGTAGGTTCGGACACCGTTTTTCAAATAGGTGTTTCACCGTCGCTTGTTAACATTATTAAGATGTTGAAATATCGTCAAATAAAACATTCTTGGTTTATGACTTTTATGTATCATATACATACATATTTCGACTAGTTTTTTGGAAAAAGTGATATTAGTGAATTTGAGGAATTGTCCGGAAGTGCCCCTGAAAAGCGTAGCGCTGCCTCTTGCTGGCGATGCCGTCTTGCTAGTTTCACTCCGGTATGTGATAATTCGGTTTTCATAATATTGAATAAAAGTAAATTTCAATGTAAATACCTTTGAGGTTTCACCATTCTGCTGTTTTTATTGTTAGTACGAAAGATTCAGAAATACATAGTTTTTATACTATTGTTGGTTATTTTGAGGAAAATGGTAAAGAATACGAGGATGACTAGGGAGTGGAGAGAGTTCGTGTTTTCCTTATCCAGAAACCCGAGAATAAAATAACTTTTGTTTTGTAGCCACAAAAATAACACTTTTGCAACGTAAAAGCGAAGATTAATGTCAATATTAACCATTTCATGTTTTTGGAAAAAAAAGAGCGACAATTTTTTTCTGCTCAACTAATTAGCGACAAAAAGGCGGAAAATCAGAACTTTGAAAATATAGAAATTACGGAATTTATTTCGCTTACTCCATAAGAAGTTAGCGAAACATTGCATTTTTTTTTAAAGAGAGACAAATTTTTTTCCTCCGCAACTAATTAGCGACAAAAAGGCGGCAAACTAAGGATACTTCAGAACTATGAAGAAATAGACATTATGGAATTTGTTTCGCTAACTCCATAAGAAGTTAGCGAAACATCGCATATTTTTTTTAGAGAGCGACACATTTTTTTCCTCCGCAACTGATTAGCGACAAAAAGGCGGCAAATTGTGGATACTTAAGAACTGTGAAAAAATAGAAATCACGAAAGTTGTTTCGCTAACTCCATAAGAAGTTAGCGAAACATCGCTTATTTTTTTAGAGAGCGACAAATGTTTTGCCTCCGCAACTAATACGCGACAAAAAGGCGGTAAATTATGGATACTTCAGAACTGTGAAAAAACAGAAATTACGAAAGTTATTTCGCTAACTCCATAAGGAGTTAGAGAAACATCGCATTAATTTTAAAGAGCGACAAATGTTTTGCCTCCGCAACTAATTAGCGACAAAAAGGCGGCAAATTATGGAACTTCAGAAATTTAAAAAAAATTGAAATTGAAGAAGTTGTGTGATAACTTCATATGAAGTTTGCGAAACATCGTATATTTTTTAAAGAAAAACAGCAACAAATTTTTTTTCTCCTCAACTAATTAGCAAAAAAAGGCGGCAAATAATGGAATAATCCGTTATCAACTTTTTCGAAGTTGTCTCGCTAACTTTATAATGGTCACAAAGCAAGTTGAATAAAAGCTTTCTAAAAGCTTTCAATTTTAAAAAGCTTTCAATAATTAAAAAAATTTGAATATCGCACGAGCTCCTATTAGAGCGGGGTGAGTTCCGATAGTTGAACTGCGTTTAGTTTTTCTGTGGATAATCAACTCCAGTCTTATTACGGGTATAAAATCAACCCATTAACGCCCACGGATACCATATGGTATTGCAAATCAACTTCCCCTTCTCCAATGCACCATAATGATTTTGTGCTTTGTAAACAGTTGCTTTTAATATTCTGTAGCTGACATTGTATGTGGAGAAGTCTCCACAGTGGTGTACCAGTGATTTATATTGGGTGATTTTGTTGTGCACAAAACAATGGATATTCGTTGGTCGTAAGTACTTTTTCAACTATTTCTGTTGCATTTTAGTGAACATGTATCACAGTTATTTGTTGCTTATGAATGATACAATATTTCAGTATATAGATAAAAAAAGATACGTATGATACAGGGTGCACTATAATGTTCCCAAAGTCACTGACACCATATGGTATCCGTGGGCGTTTTTGGATAATGATGACTTGTAGCTAATTTGTAGGAAAAAATTAATGTTTGTATCATTTCAGAAGGGTTTTTCGCTTTCGCAAGCTTTATGCTCAATGACGATGAAGACTTGCTCCTGCAAGTTGATGAAATATTTGTAGAACCGCCAGATTCAAATGACGAAACATATGAGGCACCGATGAGCACTGATGGTACCGATGCTAAAAGAGCTACCACAACCAAGTATACCGCATATCACAATTTATTTACAGGCTAGAATTTATTGGCCTATCTTAGATATTCTGGTTATGGGGCAATTGGCACAATTCGAGAAAAAAGAATACCAAGATAGTGTCTAATTACCGGAAGACAACAATTTAAAAATAAAAAATCATGGGAATACGAATATGTTATTGAAAGAAACGATACCATCTCAGTATGGTGGATGGACAATTCGGTTGTTACCATAGCATCTTCAAATACCGGTGGTCAGCCAGAAGAATTGGTCAATAGATACGATAAAAAATTGGTACATGATGGCTCATTGATGTCGCATCACTACAGAAAAATGAAAAAAATATCAGAAAAGAAATCGTTCAAGTATATCTAAAAAAAAATAAAACGCCTGCGAAGGTTTCTGGTCGTCGAATCAGTATCATAAAGAATATACTTCCAGATATACGATTTGATTGGACGAACAATGTGCTAAAAGTGCGGCGTTGGTAGTTATATCAACTGTTTTGTCTCCTATCATACTGACAAGGACACTATTTCTGTATTATAGCATATGTAAACACCTATTTATATTTTTGTCAACTTCGTAATAAAAATATTTTCAAACGCCCACGGATACTATATGGTATCAGTGTTTTTTTTCTACACTAAAATACTGATATCGAAAAAAATACAATTTTTTTGCACTATTCATTATTTTTTCCTCAAAACATTCGAAAATCATAAAAAATACAAAAAAAATTATTTTGGGCTCTAATGGGATAATAAAAAGTAGTACTTACTTCAATATACTTCCAAACTGCACTGTCGTTGACGGAACTCTGAATATTTGCTCTAATTTTGCAGTAAATATTTTTATTTTCCATACAACTATTGTAATCATCCAGTGCATATAGTGGTGGCAACATTTTGACCATACAAAGCTCGAACTGTTGCCGATGTTAGCTGCAAAAAAGTCAACGATTAGCTATTGGATTGGTCCAGTAAGATTATTGGCTGAAAATGGGGGGACCTTGCCAGATTTGATGTATATGGTTACTAAAATATACCTGGTGTCCACGGAAGATGGCTCGCCCCTATTACAATTTTGGTTTCGAGGATGATGAAATGAAATTTCGACGATATGTATGAGACATAAAATTGCATTTTCTGAGATGAATGTCAGCTTCATGCAACTTCTGATGGTTTCACCACAAGTAACATAAACTTTAGAGTTATACCTGGCATATTTTCTGTTCTTTTTCAAATGACATTAATCAATTTTTTAATATGTGGTAATATGGATACGTTTAAATTACTAATTTCAATACCAACGTACAAACGTACACAATAATTAGCAGTCGACTTTTGCACAAACAAGGAACAACAAACAAACAAGATGAAGACAAGTTATTTTTTTTTGAGACAACACAAAGTTTTCGTTTCATCAGTTGTGTTGATTTGAATCGTATCTTCATTTAGAAGATTGTTTTCACTATATTTGAAGTTATTGAGCTTACACATTTTTTCATGAATATGAAAGTACCTATATGATACAGGTTAGTTGTGATTTGGAACTATGAAGTTATGGTTTTATCTTAAAGTGTAGAGAGTTACAAACCAACAAATCTCATTTAGTCTCTCTAGAATAACTAGTTTTGTGGTGTTTCTAGATAAACTATCGTCGTCCGAAAATGTAGGAAACATTTACAGACAACAAGAATCACATTCTGAACTTGTAATACTTTTTTTATCATTTGCTCAAAAAAATTGTAATGAATGGAAAACATCTTGAGAATCAGGGGAAAGTTGGTAGGTGTTTTTTTTTTCTGAATTTTGAAGGTTGCACTACTAAGAGACCGAACTATCAATGTCAAGTTGTGAAAACGTTATTAAAAAAAAGTTTATAATATAATTTCAGTTTTTGAATTATTTTCAATACGTTTTCACAACAGCTACAAATGCAAAATTTGCACCACTTTTGAAATACTTGATTTTTCAAAAAAAAAAACAGATTGGAAAAGGTATGTCCTAAAATGCATCCATCCCCTCAAACTTTTCTAAACTGAATGTTAACATAAAAACCCCGATAATTATTGAACTGAAACCTTACTGAAGTTGTTTTTAATAGGCTTACAAACAGATAACCTAAAAAATTGTAAAATTTTAATTTTCCACCGTTAAGGGTTTGAAGCTACATAAAAATTATTTGTTTCAAATGTTTATACCACCATTGTAAAATTGTTAAAACAAAAAATACACTGTTTATGAACAAATCAAATTTTTTTTGTAATTTATTTTTTAATGAAAATTATGATGATTAAAGAAGGAACGAATACTTAAAAAATTTATTTGATGCTGAAAATTTTTTTTTCACTTTTTTTTATTTTTTTTATATTCAATTGTAGATAAAAAGTCGAAAATCAAAATTTTGTAATTTTTGCAACGGTTATCTGTAAGCCTATTAAGAATAACTTCACAAAATGAAAAAAATCCAATGATTTTAGTTCTATAATTATAGAGATATCTTTGTTAACATTCAGTTTAGAAAAAATTTTTAATTAACAAATGAATTATTTATGGAAAAATTGTGATAAAAATTCTTTAACCGCAGATTATTGTTGATTGATGTATACCAATAGTGCGTGAAATTTTTTGTTCCTTGATATTCATATCTGATAAGCTGAAATATTTTTTGTTGTTGTTGTGTCAGAGTGGCGGAACGCGCGCGGAAGCCAGATTACCCGTTTTTGGCAAAGGACCCCGCGCGGTTCTTGTGGAAAATGGGTCCTAGTCGAATAGGCTGAAAACTCTGTATAATGTAGTTTATGATGTTTATGATGAAATGATAATGGACAGTTTTTGAGATACAGGGTGACAAACATGAAGAGGCTGCGTTGTTACTTGCCTTTAGAAAATGAATAATTTGGCGATTATTTTGTTACAAACATTTAAGAATAATAATTGCAATATCAATATTGTCGATACGAGGTTTAATAATAATTATATAATTTTTATGTAATTCTTTGAACAAAATCAGCTAAACGCAAAAGCTCATAAACCTGCAGAATAAGTATATATCATTTGATTTCGATATTGGGTGATCTGAGGTTACTATTATTTCTTTGATTCAATCGAATGTAGTAACTTATTTTTCTTAATATGGCTAACATTGTATCCATTCCTTCTCTAGTCACATAATTTTCTTCTTTCTCCTTCTGGGAAGAGGAAGGAACAAGGACAGCCAGTTGCATACAGAGCAATGGCTGTTGCCAGCCATTACTCGGTTTCAACGCCAAGTCGATTCCTGGCCCCCCTTGCGGGAGACTCTTCAAACTACCCCCACGGTATTAGTGGGCAGGCCCGCGACTACTCATTTTCTGTAAAGGGTACTTAATTAAGGCTGGACACCGGCGCTACATTGATTCGTTGTAATATACAGGGTGATTCATTAAATGTGACGACCGGCTTTATTATCAGATATAATAAAAGTTATCAAAAAATAGTTAAATCAGGTAATTATAACATACTCACCTCCAAAGTCAAAATATCTAATTTAAATATGTATTCACATTACACATGCAGGCAATAACAAAACAAATAGAATGTATTTATTATAGTACAACTCGCTGTACATTTATGCTGATTTGGAATTTTGGCAATTATCTAAAACAAAATCTTGAAGTTTAAAATAATAATATTGAAACTGTTACATCAGCTAAAAGGCTCGGGATAACAGAATTGGGACAAGTATTGCTATAACAGTAAATGCTGTACAAGATGGAACAAATGCCCAAAATGACTAAAAATTAGTGACTCACACGGTATGTACTGGCGATGAAGATCTTCATTATCTGTCGAATATGGGGCTATATTTCCGAAAGGATTAAATCATGTGCACATCATTTAGATAGACAAGGATATATTTTAGAACCGTCCATTATTAGGTAGTAATCATTGGATAACATAACATTAACCGATCATAAGATGAGAAATCTTGTCATTCTTACGAAGATACAGCAATAAATCTGACGAGAATATACCACAAGGGTAGTTCGAGTAACAAATAATTTGAATGTTTATACCCACACATATTATAAAGGACCCCGCAAACTCCTTATAGAATTTGGGTCCAAGGGGATTTTTTTGAACTTTTGGTATGATGTAGTCTATATAATTCTCAACCAATGTTACCGTTGCGCCGACCCAAAAAAATGAACAGTTTTGCTGCTAGGGGGCATTGAAATCACCTCTTGCGCAGATTGGACTATTTATTTTTGAATCTGGTAACAATATTTTCACTTGTTTCATTTTTGCTGATGTTGCACAATATCGTGCTGTTTTATAAAAAAAAATCTTACCCCCCTTTCTTCCCCCCAACTCCTATTACGAAACGCAATAAAAATTTCTTGAGTGCCTTCAATTGTATCGTCGAATGTAAATATGCCTGAATGAGTGAACTAGCAGTTTTTTATGATTATCCTTCCTCCCCCCAAATGGCACAAAACGAAAAAAATCTGTGGATTTCTCTGAATTTTTAATATGATGCAGCTCAAGTTATTTTGAATAGAAATTAATTGGGTGACAAACCCCTAAAATGAATAGTTGTGATGCTAGGGGGCGTTGAAATCATACCTTGCTCAGAATAGACTATTTATTATTATAGGCGAAAACAATATCTCTACGTATTTTAGTGCAGATTATGCTGAACAATTGTGTAATTTTTTATAAATTGAAAATCTAAAAACTCCCCCTTGCCCCCAACCACTATTTCAACTGAAATTCAAATTGTTGATGTCTAATTTTTATTTATTTTCAAGATATTCGCTCAATTAATTGATATTCAAACAACATGAACTACGCCCTACTAAGAAGTCAGCGAAATCCACCAATATTTTTTTGAAGGGAAGGAAAGGTGAAATTAAACAACTGTACGATTTCCTTAATTTGAGCTGATTAAAACATTTATTTTGATAAAGCATTTACAAGTAGTTAAGAATACATTTTTTTCGTGTTCTTAAATAGGAGTTGTGGGTGAGGGGGAGTTTTTAGAATTCCAATTTATAAAAAATTATGATTAATTTGTATACACATGTTCCTAAAAAAATTAAAAAAATACATCTAAAAAGGAAAATTTTGGGTGACCCTGTATAATAGCCATCTCAGATCACACAATATCAAAATCAAATGATATTTACCTATTTTGCTGGTCTTCGATCTTTTGCGTTTGACTGATTTTGTTCAAAGAATTACATAAACATTATGTAAATATTAATAACCCTGTATACGGAGTCTTAGAACTTTTCGTCATAACTCGTGTCGACAATATCGAGATTGCAATCATTGTCCTCAACTGTTTGTAACAAAATAATCGCTACATTATTGGTTTTCTAAAGGCAAGTAACAACGCTGCCTCTTCAAGTTTGACAGCCTGTATCTCAAAAACTGTCCATTAGATCTCGTTGTGCCCAGGAAGACATTTGATCAGGACAACATAAACTACATTAAACTGAATTTTCAGCAAATTCGACTTGGACCCATTTTCCATAAGAACCGTGCGGGGTCCTTTGCTGATCTCTTCAGATCTTTTTAGCATTAAATCTTCAATATTTTTCGAGATATTCAAAAAAAACTAAGCCCCACTTTTTTCCACTTAATTCTTTATAACTTTTGCTATTTTTTTTTCGGCCCCTTTTGGGACCTCTCGTTACACTTTCTACATGATATTACGAATCGAATGACACCATCATCATAATTTTCGGTAACTTCAAAATTTGAAAAAAAACGGTACATGTTGACTAGACGATGTTCTCTGAATATTACAGAATTTTCCTTTTCGCAGAAAACCAGTATTATCAGTACTACCATCACGAAAAGTAATCAAAACGCTTTGAAATTATTAACAAATATTATCAATAAAACACAAGAACATAATAATACTGTGAAAAGGAAAATAGCAACTACGAACGTAGAGTATTATTCAATTGGGTGATAGTATAAATATACAGGGCAATTCAAATTCGACCCCCACCATTGGGATCTCCTAAACTACAGGAGATACATCGAAGCTTAAATTAGGGCAAAGTTGCGTATTCTGGTGCTTAACAAAATTCTGTTTTGAAACTTGGAAAATTCCGAGTATTTCCGGAAATATCGGGAAAAAACTGAACATCGGAATTTTCGTTTTTATTTTTTTCTATCGTTATTTGACAACATAGCTCAAAACCAAAAGTAAATTTTCATTGATACTTTTTTTCAGCTACACGTTTTCATGTTCAGATTTACTATCCGACGTTTCGTCTTCTGACATTCATCATCAACTTTTTTTCTGTTATGGGCGCCATATTGTTTTTTTATACAGAAAAATAGTGAATCTCATTCTGATTTCATTGATGTATAATTTGTTATGATTTGCACTTCTGAAACCACAGATATTAAAAAAAAAAACTTCATCTGAGATGGTCATGACCCCATCGAAAAGTTTTGTTTAATCACTAGTTGTCAGAACTCATTAAACATCATAAGTTTGCACAAATACTTCAGCCGAAATGTCCTCATTCTCAAATGAAGAAAAACGAGATATGTTGAAACTGTATTATAAATTTGATAGGAATAGTACGAAAACAACACAAATTTTATTTTGAATTATACAGTGTGTCCCACTTACCATGCTCACCATGGGTATCTTTTCAATGGTGAGAGATACGAGGTCGGTTAAATGACACCAAATATGGAGTTTATCAAGGCCAACTATAATGTGAAAAAATATTTTGATAACATCTATTCGTTTTTGTTTTATACGCAAAAAACAGGTTTTGATCATTTCCATGTCTCCTCCGTAACTTATTTATTTTTGAAAATATTAGAATAAGAATTTCACATTCTCATGGCAGTTTTTCAATAAGATTACGAAAAAAATATGAAAATTATATCAACTCTTCTAGAATGAGATATCAGCACCAACTTTTATTTTGTGTAGGTCATAGCTCACTATGACTTAGTTATGAATAATTTATTTTTTCTTACAGATGATATGTCACAGAAATAGTTTTTTGTTGATAACAACGGAGTTATCGCCATTTATACAAAAACAAGAACTATTTTGAAGTCGCCATCACGAACTTATAAATTTTAACAAAAAAATCATGATATCCGACTTCAAAAACCCTCACATACCAATTTTGAATGGAATTGGACCATAATCACAAATCTCGTCCGCCATATTGGAGGAGCCGCCATTTTTCATTTTTTACTTCAATAAAAATTCCATAGTCCATTGTCACCGGAATTATGAACATCTGCCAAATTTCAAGTTATTAGGACCGCCAGAAGTGGGTCAAAATTCACTTGCAAGAGACATGAAAATGATCAAAATCTGTTATTTGCGTATGAAACAAAAACGAATAGATTTCATCAAACTATTATTTCACATTATAGTTGGCCTTGAGAAACTCCACATATGGTGTCATTTAACCGACCTCGTATCTCTTACCATTAAAAAGATACCCATGGTGAGCATGGTAAGTGGGACACACTGTATACGGAAACACAACAGCCGGATAGAACATTATTCGGAATTTTGGGCAAACACTTCTGAATGGCCTCGTCGACTCTTCCAATTTACTCAGCCAGATTAATTTCAATGTCCCTTCATACTTTTCTCGAAATCATGCAACTTTCAAGCTTCCGAGAGCGAGAACAAATATGCAACTGAAATCTCCAATGTACGTAATGTGTAATGAATTTAATATAATTAGCAATCGAACTGATATTCATTCGTGTTCCATCAGGGAACTTGTTTCTTTGGTCAAAAATTAAACAGATTGTAATATTTCATACTTATGTTATCATTCTTCAATCAAGGTATTAACACCACTTCAAGTTTTGTTATTCAGTAATATTATTGTTATAGTTTATATATTATCATTTTTTAATCTAGGTATTAACACCACTTCAAGTTTTGTCATTCAATAATATTGTCCTGTAAATGGGAAACTGTTGGACAATAAAAGCCATTATTATTATTATTATATTCATTTTCTCAAAATTAAACTGTATATTCGTCAGAATATTGCAAACAATTGACGAAGATTTTGGGAATTTTAACCTTCCACAGTCTGAAAATGAAAAATTGTTAATTCAAGGAACGTACGTGTGTTAAAATATCTAAAAACCCATGTCAAGCAATTGCGAACTATATCAAACATTCTGAAGTGCATTCAAACCCGACAAGAAATAATGAAATATATAGTAGAACACACTACTATAATTACTTCAAGAAATCCTCAGAAGGTGCCGTTATTCAACTATACAACATGCTACCCACGGACATCAAATCCATTGAATCTACGAAACACTTCAAAAATAAACTTAAGGCTTGTTTAATAGCGAACTCCTTTCATAACCTCTAGACTCGTGCCTGTAACTTTTGTGAAAAAAAAGTGACAGGCAAGGACCACGTAGAAAATGTCGTTGAGGTTACAACTCAGAGGAAAAGAAGAAATCAAAAACGAAACCACACAAAATGGTGAAATGGAGATGCAGTTTAGGGGTTGAAAACGGTTTTTTGCAATTTGCGGCGAAACGTGACCTCTTAGCAAAAAATGTTTGGAATAGAAGTTGTAGATAAAAGAAAAATAAAAGATTTCTGTCCTGATTACTTTCTGACATAAACTCAAATTAACCGTCAAAAAACCGATTTTTCAGTATTTAATTTTTACCTCGCGTATGAATTATTTAATACAAATGAAAGTTTTTTAGCAGAGACCTATTTCGGTTGGTGGTTTATTTATCGTTGAACCGCTAGAAATTGAGAAAAACCGAAAATAAGTCTCTCTGAATAATGATTTTCTCAATATTTCCATTGATTATTCAATACCTAGTTGTAGGAAATGATAAAAATGATATTATTGAATGAGTTTTGTAGTAAAATTATGAATTTAATAATTTATAATGAATTATTTAATTTAAACCACTTTTTGTTACAAATCATGAAGAAAGTAAAAAATAATTGAAAATATTCAAAAATCATGATTCAGAGAGACTATTTTCTCAATTTTTAGCGGTTTAACGATCAATAAACCATTTAAAAGTAGACATTTCAACAATTAGAATAATCACTTATAGATCTTCGAAATACAAAAAAACACCTGAACAATTCTTCGTGGAAGACCAATAAATTTAAATGGATTAAAGTACCAAAATATTTTTCACATGATTTTGCTTTTTGGCAAATAGTTTTATGCACAATCATTTTGAACCCCTTGACAGCTTCGGGGGTTTTTATTGAATTATTGTGGTACATTTTGGAAAATAGTTTTATGCGCAATAATTTCACAACCTCGACCGCTTCGCGGTCTCGAGTTTTAATTTAATTATTCTACATTCAACTGTTTTCCAAATTCATTCATTTATTGTAATGTTATAGATAAGCGTCGTCAGTACCTAGCTTCACATGATAGTAAAAATCGAATAATTTTGAAACAATACACAAAAGATAAAACATTTTGAAAATGGTTCCTACCACAAAAAAAAAAGAAACTTAATGAGATTTGCAGTAAGTAATGATTTCGTCGAGTAGGCTGTTTCCAAAACGAATTCTAAACGCTTAAAATAAGGAAAAAAAGTAACTGGCAAGGAACAAGTGAAAAATATTGTTGAGGTTCCAACTATGAGGGAAAAAAATTAAACAAAAAAACACTCAAAATGGTGAAATGGGGATGCAGTTCAGGGGTTGAAAACGGTTTTTTGGGATTTGCGGTGACATCTTAGCGGAAAATGTTTGATAAAAATGTTATAGATGAAGTATTCAAAAACTTTTGAATCAAACACTTTTCGTCATAACCCCAAAGGACCCCGCAAACTCCTTATGGAATTTGGGTCCCGTGGATTTTTTTGAATTTTTGGTATGATGTAGTACATGTAATTTTCAACCAATGTTACAATTGCGCCAACACAAAAAAAATAACAGTTTTGCTGCTAGGGGGCGTTGAAATCACCCCTTGCACAGATTAGACTATTTATTTTTGAATCCGGTAACAATATTTTCACTTGCTTCATTGTTGCTAATGTTGCACAATGTTGTGCTGTTTTATTAAAAAAATTCTCACCTTCCTTCTACCCCCCAAATCCTATTACGAAACGCAAAAAAATATTTTTCATGAGTGCCTTATATCGTCGAATGTTTGAATATGCCTGAATAAGAAGAATAGCAGTTTTTTATTATTATCTCCCCTCCCCCCAAATGGTTGCAAAAATTAATAGTTTTTAAGCTAGGGGGCGTTGAAACCATACCTTGCCAGAATAGACTATTCATTATTATGAGCGGAAACAATACTTATAGGTATCTACGTATTTTAGTTTAGATTATGCTCAACAATGGACCTTTCCAAGAGATATGAGGTAACACTGAAATTAAAAAGTAAATACGCTAATATCACTTGGGATTTTTTTTTCTGACCTCTAGTTTATCTATAATTAGAAGAAAAGTGGTTTCGTGACGTCACGTTTATCAAAACTAAACTTGGCAACGTTGTTAAAGTTGTGCACCAAATTCTCATTCAAATATAATGTGTCGTATGACAGTTGTCATTTGATACCAGATAGGTACTTTCGTCTGTTTCACGGTGCGATCAATAAGAATAGTTTGTCTCTGTCTAACTCATTTGCCTACCCATTTGATACAAATGAAGCAGTTCCATCAGATCTAAACTTCATCGTACACTACCTTGATTTATTTTTTGAGGTTAATGCGGTTTTCTAAGTTTTGAGAGCTTTTGTTGTTTGTGTTCTAAAATATGTTATTAATTCCTGTATCTCCAGTACCTGTATCCCTGCAATAACTGAACATATCGAAAAGGTGCTTTGTACCTCGGTAAATTATCCGAACTTCCCTTCACGAAGCCTTGTTCCATATTTTTAATACACAATTACACAAATAAACTTACGCCAAATCGTTTATGATAACACCTCACTACACTATTATCAAATTTATCAGTTGAATGTTGATTGTTGAATGCAAATAAAATAAACATTAAACTCACGTCTCCATATAACTTTTGGCAGTTGAGAACTGTCATTACGATTTGCTGTGTTGTCAATGCTCGTTCTTCATCAAAAGGATGGTCTGTTCAGAAAATTTGAAAGTTACAAATACAAAAAGAAATAGCTAATATGTGGATTTTTATCTATGAGTTGATCAAGTGACAATGTATTGATTATTTCTCAACGGCTTATATCATGCTAGAAGTTATATTTTTAAGGAGAATGGTATTGCCTGTTTCGGAACGTGGATTATGGTGGGAGATATTTACGATGAATGTGACGTCGGCGGCACACTTTCAAAAGTAATATTTTTTTAAATTGAAAGAAAAATAATGGAACTTTTTGTAAAATGGACTTTTCAGACTAACAACCATCGATTTAAACGAGTTTTGTAATTTATTTTCCGTGAATCATAATTCGAAAATCTAAAACATCCCCCTTACCCCAACCCCTATTTTAAAACAAGAAAAAAAAAAAATTCTCGACTACTTGTAAATGCTTTATCAAAATAAATGTTCTAATCAGCTCAAATTAAGGAAATCGTACAATTGTTTGATTTCACCTTTCCTTCTCTTCAAAAAAATATTGGTGGATTTCGCTGACTTCTTTTGCATATCAATTAATTGGGAGAATATCTTGAAAATAAATAAAAATTAGACATTCACAATTTGAATTTGAGGTGGTGCCTGAATAAATTTTTTTCGTGTTATGAAATAGGGGTTGGGGGTCAGGGGAGGTTTTGGATTTTCAATTTATAAAAAAATTACACAATTGTTTAGCATAATCTAAACTAAAATACGTAGAGATATTGTTTCCGCCTATAATGATGAGTGGTCTATTCTGAGCAAGGTATGATTTCAACGCTCCCAAGGATCAAAACTACTCATTTTTGGGGTTTGTCACCCAATTAATTTCTATTCAAAATAACTTGAATTGCATCATATTCAAAACTCAGAAAAATCCTCCGAAATTTTTTAGTTTGGTGCCATTTGGGGGGATAATCATAAAAAACTGCTATTTCCCTTATTCAGGCATATTTAAACATTCGACGATACATTTAAAGGCAATCGAGAAAGAAGGGGGGTAAGATTTTTTTTTAAACTTCACAATATTGTAACAGTAGCAACAATGAAACAAGTGAAAATATTGTTACCGGATTCAAAAATAAATAGTCTAATCTGCGCATGACGTGATTTCAATGCCCCCTAGCAGCAAAACTGTCCATTTTCTTGGGTTGGTGCAACGGTAACTTTGGTTGAGCACTACATGGACTACATCATAGCAAAAATTCAAAAAAATCTACCGGAACCCAAATTCCATAAGGCGTTTGCGGGATCCTCATCCGTCAAAATTGCGAAAAACTGATTTTTCAGGATTTAACATTTTTCTCTCGAGTAAATGATTCAATTTACATGAAAATTTGTATGAATATATCTCTTTTTGTGTCGAATGAGCATGATTCTTTCGAGTTATGTATATTTTTCGAAAATAATTTACTAAAACCCGAGACCGCGAAGCGGTCGAGATTATAAAATTATTGCGCATGAAACTATTTGCCAAAATGTACTACAATAATTCGGGATCCTCATTGCGTCAAAATTGCGAAAAACTGATTTTTCAGGATTTAACATTTTTCTCTCGAGTAAATGATTCAATTTACATGAAAATTTGTATGAATATATCTCTTTTTGTGTCGAATGAGCATGATTCTTTCGAGTTATGTATATTTTTCGAAAATAATTTACTAAAACCCGAGACCGCGAAGCGGTCGAGGTTATAAAATTATTGCGCATGAAACTATTTGCCAAAATGTACTACAATAATTCGATAAAAACCCCCGAAGCGATCGAGGAAACTATTTGCCAAAAAGTAAAAATAATGCATAAAATATTTTGGTAGATTAATCCATTTGAATTTATTGGTAGAGTGGTATATGGCTAGATTACTTTCGACGATACATTTAAAACTAGATGAAAAAAAGTTACTGATAGTAAAATTTGACATTTTATAACAATTTTTTTACAAACAACAGAACCTAAATCTACTCTAATTTGGCCCCCAATAGTATGCATTGAAGTAGCCCATATGGAAAATAGGCCGTCAGTCTGTTGCCAAAATGTGTAGGGATTTTATAACGTATTGCCTTTAGGGTTTTGGTAGTTATAATAACTTTCATATTTTTATGTAAGTACATAACAGAAAGAAGAAGTATTATTTTTTATATAGGTTTTTTCTTTTCATAAATTCTTTTAACAGAACCTGATACTCTGTACGAGTTAGATAATATGATGCAGATCAAAAACCAACTGATATTTCTGTGATATTATCCGCATTGTTCTTCAGTTTTGGTCAGAAAATGACACTTTCCAACTTCCACATCCTGTATCTCGTGAACTGTATTTATACGTTATTCATACCTACAGTTACATTTGTTCAGTAGGCCGAGTTAAACAATACAGGGTGTCCGGTAAACCTTGTACAATATTGAAACTGGTGATCGACCAGGTCATGACTGTTCAGAATATCGGAGTTTTACCTCAGTAAAAATCTCACCGTTTTCGAGATAATGAGCATTTTTTTAATTTCTGGGAAATCACCACCTCACCTTAGATTTCTGAGTGCCATTTCTACAAATTGAGACCAATTTAAATATATTTGCTGCTGAAGATTACCGATGAGTGATGCTTTCAGAGGTATGAAACAGTTTTTCAGAAAACGATAAAAAACTAAGAAATAAGGGTAAAATATCAGATTTGAGTTTCACCAATTTTTTTAACAACAGTTTGACATTATTTTTTGAAAAAAACATAACCAAGTGGAATTGGATATTCATTAGAAAAGAATGCCCGTTTTGTCCAGACTCTACCATGGTATAAAACAAAAGTTAATTATTGTTGGACGGAGTAGAATTTCGATTATATCAGAGTGTGATGTTATTCTGAGCTAAAATCAACTCAATTAGACTTTGTCAGTAATGTCTTTTATTTTCATCCTGTCAAGATGAAATGATTAAATAATCATGAGTAATAACAAATCAACTGCTTAGAAGCATTCAATGAGATGTAAAGAAGTAAATACTAATTCAACGTTGTTTTGAATCAACATTCAATATACACTATAAACCACAATAACGATTATTCAACATCGCACTGAATAATATTACAAAAATGTTATTTTCCATCCACTCGTACGCAGAGACGACATATTTTCAAGAAGAACCTTTTCAAATGCGTTATAGGTTATAGCCCCCAAATCAGCGATTCTATGAGCGGCATTGTGCAATCGGATATCGTTCTGCTGAAAGCGCTGCTGCAGCAGTAGCACTACCTCCACATTCACCATAAATGTAGTGCATATGCACATATTGTCGGGGAGTATAACGTGTGTACGGCATGAGAAAGAAATAAATTCCACTGAATGAAACAAGCGGAATAATTTTTAAAAACTACGACAAAAGTCACAAATGTTTCAAAGAAAATGTGATAGCCACTTACCAGATTTTTTCAATTCTATTTACAGAAGATCCGTTCATGCACAATGCTGTATTTTATTGTTCCATTAGGAAACTATTGCTTCTACGGACACAACACAGGAGTTAGAAAAGTTTTTAATTTTCACCTCCTAAAAAATTTTGCATTTATTTGGTTATTGGGTTATTGGGTATATCTGTCGGTCTCTGAAACTTCGTTGGAATCTGGATGTTGGACAATTGCGAGATTTATCACAAGAATTCGTATTAATCGGTGCCATGTCGGATAATCAACATTTCATTTCGATAATTTTATTAGGCTTAAATACATGAATATTTAATTTTATTGACATACTGTTCAATGCTATTTCTTCATTATTAATAATCATTTCCACATTTCACCTTGATAAAATCAAAATAAAATAATTTTCGGGAGTAAGTATAAAAGTTGACGGGAGCCTAGAATAAACCACGCCTAATTCAATGGAATTCATTTCCTCCAAAAATAATTATAGTTTGTTTAATACCATGGCAGAGTTTGTAGACATGGTAGTAGAACAAAATGAGCATTATTTTGAAATGAATGTCCACTTTCAATTGGTTATGTTTCTTCCAGACAATAATGTCAAACTTAAAAAAAATTGATGATACTCAAATTTGTCATTTTACCCTCATTTCTTGAAATTTATTTTTACTTTCTGAAAAACTGTTCTGTACGTCTGAAAGCATTACTCATGAGTAATCTTCAGCAGCAAAGATATTTGAATTTGTCTCAATTTGTATACATGGGACTCAAAAATCCAAGGGAGGTAGCGATTTTCCAGAAATTCTTACAGCCGTATGCATAGTCAATCGCCAGCGGCTCGTCAGAGTTTCGCCACTCGCTACACAAGGAATATGATGCACTGTCGAGCTCCAGAAATGTCATAACTACGCGGTAAGTTACATTTTGGTGTAACGCTGGCGATGTACTACTTTTTTGGAGCTCGACTGTGCATTATAGTTCTTGTGTAGCGAGCGGCGAAACTCTGGCGAGTCGCTGGAATTGACTATGCATACGGCTGTTAATATGCCCATTATCTCGAAAACGGTGATATTTTTACTGAGGTGAAATTCCGATATTCTGAACAGTCATGACCTGGTCTATCACCAGTTTCAATATTCTACAAGGTTTATCGGACACCCTGTATATTCATAAACTATTTTCAGATTATAGGAAAGTAAACCTAAAAAAACAGTTTAACTGAGAAATGCCTACCTTTAATGTCACTCACTTTGTTACTGTACCATTCATACTGAACTGACCAACCGCATTTATTGTTCGCAGATCAACTCGATGGTGAATAATTCTTGTTCTTTATAAAAACAAAGTCAATTGCATGTACCTGCAGAAAATTGCAAGGTTACATGGGTAAGATATAGTGCATATTATTAATTTACATTCATTTGCTCGAACAACAACCAAGAAAGTCAACCTTGAACTTTGTTTATTCTGAAGAAACCCAACATTATTTTTGTGCAAGATGAAATGAAATGAGGCGTACTCACCAATACCAGATTCATCCTTAAGGTTATACTGAAAATGGTCCAAACCTAAAACAGTGAAAACCACATAGAAACACAATGTTCTCATTGTAGGCCTATCAATAGAGCGTTTTTTTCCTAACAAAAATACTAGTAGAAAACCGTAGTTATATATTAATAATAATAATAATGTTTATTTGCAGGATCATACATGATACATAATGCTTTAAAATGATAATAAGAAATATTTATTGGATCATGCCGCAAAATGGAGATGACGTGCAGTGAAACTGATGAGAGTGTCATCCCGTTTGACATAATCCCATTAAACTTGGTATCTCTGGATTTGTAATGACGATCCCTAACCAAATATGGACAAATATAATGGGTGTCCCATTCAAAAATATCACCAAAGTCGCTTTTCCTCAAATGCGGATAACCCTATATATTTTGGGTGAGGTTCAAAAATTGGCCCATCGGAAAAGAAAATCGACCTGTCCGAGGATTTTTCCGATATATCTTTATATTCAGAAATAATGAATTTGTTCCATAATTTAGCGTCGACTGATATACATAAGACAGGATTTTTGTACCCGATAAATTTCTGTAGTATCCAGGCAGGGACCGTAAATCGCGTCACAATAGTTAAAATGAGACAGTACTAAGGAATTAGTGAGCAGAATATTTGTTGATTTTTCCAAAACGTGATGATGGGGATATAATATTTTCAAGTTGGCAAAAGCTCGTTATTCACGCATTTACTAACATGGTACTTGAATCGCAAGTCTGTATCTAACTCCAAACCCAAATTTCTAGCGACTCTGACACAAGTTATACTATTACCAGCAATCTCATTATCAATATCATTTTGAATTTGTGTTTTATTTTTGCCGAATATTATAATTTGGCCTTAAGAAGGATTGACCTGAAGCTGACGTTGTTCTGAAAAGGATACGAGCTTGGATAGCTCTTCATAAATTACGATATTTATTGAATCAATATCAGCTACTAATAGGGTAAATTCAATTTCAGTATCACCAGTGCACATGAAAGGTTTACATCCACTAAAACAACTAGTTATATTAAATGTGTATTTAGGAAATAGTATAGGGCCTAAAATGGAATCTGGAGGCACTCCGCAAAAAATATGGGTAATGTCTGATTTTCCTAGACTGGTTTTAACAAATTGTACGCGATCTGTGAGGTAGCTTTTAAAAAAAATTAAAAGTATATATAAATAAATAAGTCGGACAAAAGCCTATGTAGTGTAGAATTGCAAGAAGTAAACTGTGATTTATGGTATCGAAAGCTGTCGAATAATCTAACAGAATCAAGGCTACATAATTCCCTCTATCAATATTGTGTGAATCACACACTTGATAACAGCAATTGAAATGACCACATATAGACCTTACGAAATACGAAAAAACATCATGACGATTGTTTGTGGAACATAAAGGTATTTTTTTCGAAAAATTTACATAACTCGAAAACTAGTCATCTTCTGTATTGAAGTACAATCATGCTCAGTCAAAACTAAGAAAAGAACCATATTTACAAATTTTCATGTAAATTGAATTATTCATACGCGAGAAAAAAATTAAATACTAAAAAATCGAGTTATCGTCATATTGACGGTTGATCTGACGTTGAGTCAAAAAGTGTTTGGGAGAGAAGTTTTTGATTTTTTTATTATCTACAACTTTTCTCTGAAATATTTTATGCTAGGAGGTCAAATTTCTCCGGAAATTGCAAAAAACCGTCTTCAACCCCCAAACTGCATCCCTATTTCACCATTTTGAATGTTTTCGTGTTTATTTTTTTCCTTGCCGATTTCTTTTTTTCTTATTTTTGGCGTTCAACATTCAATTAATATTTTTTTGATATCTTATAGAAATAGATGAAAGTATAAATGTTTCTATTTTGATTTATTTTTGATAACTTATGAAATAAAATAAGTGAGTGTTTTAGCTCCTTGTTATTTCATTCAAAAGCAGACAATTTCCATTCTGGATTTCCATACTATAATGCCCGAAGAAGTCACATGGAAGTCTTTGGTACAACTTCGTGCTGTTAGGGTTGAAATTACTCCATAGAAATAAAACACAAATGTAACGATATTATCGTTACAACTGTATTGAATTCCTTCGAAATTATGCCATCACATTTCCTGGAGTTTGTGCTACTAAATTATTGAAAAACTGACTTGGTCAGCCCATGTAGATCAACTATGTAATAGAGTATCGAGTTCACTATATTTGTTAAACAACTAACAACTATGTCTTAACACAGTTCGAACATGTTATTTCTCATTTTTCCATGTTCACATAAATTATAACATTATCTTATGGGGGAATTCTTGTCACGCCGTTAGGGTTTTCAAAATCAGAAGAAAGCTGTTAGAATTTTGATGCTGGTTATAGGGATCACTGTCAAAAAATATTCAATAATATGCCTGTTCCATCATTATTTATTTATAATACGGTATTCGAAGTATATAAAACAAGAAATCAATTTTGACCAACGCTGATTTTCATGATTACCAATCTCGCGGTGCAACCGATTTGAGACCTCCTTTCTACAGACTCAATAAAACACAAATTAATTCACTGGATGTCAGACTCTATAACTTTTTGCCTGATGAGTTCAAGATTTTGACTTGGAACTGTCTTAGATCGAAACTGAATCCTCAATCACTGTTTTTACTCCATTGACGAATATTTGAGTATGCTGCTATGTCTCAGCAGTATCTAGATCTCCCAAATGATGGAACACTGTTTTATTAGATTGTTTTTGTATGTTCAGTAGTTTTAAAATTTTTTTTTACCTATGACTATTTTACCCAAACTATTTTAATGTCGAATTTAATCATTTTCAAACTAGTACTACTGACTTGCCAAAAACATAATTGTAACTTGGTCAAATGAATCTCTATTATATTCTATCAAGAAAAAAAATCCGTCGCCACTGTTTCATCAAAGATATGCCGACACCAAATGGAATTTCAGTTTTTCTGCTGTCCCAACTGACTTCGTATAAACTATAAATACATACCTAAAAGGCAGGCTGCTAATTCCAGAGGAGTTCTATGAGAATCAGGAACCACGGCACTTTTAACTCGGTGAACGTCAATCTCAAACCGAAATTTATTGCAGTATGACTTCAGACTTCAGACTTCAGAAAAACAAGAAACCCAGTTGTTTTTTACAACACAAACACAGGTAAAATTCGAATTCGAAATAAATGACGCATACATTCCTTGATGCTTCATAAACAAATAATGGTGGTATTATACAGGGTGGCGAACTGGCTCGCTACAGAGACATGGAAAATTACAACAAAAACTCATTGTGGGGGCTCGGAAACATTCTTCTATAATAAAATTGTGAAGATAATCATATAAAATAGCTCTTGCCCCCTCCCCTCCGAAGGCTAGTAATTGTTACAAATTTACGCCAGTTTTGGACACAGAAAATAACGCCGATAAAACATGTCGGACGTAACTTCTTTTCGAAAGAAATTGCGAAAAATCTT
This sequence comes from Chrysolina oricalcia, assembly GCA_944452925.2. NCBI lineage: Eukaryota > Metazoa > Arthropoda > Insecta > Coleoptera > Chrysomelidae > Chrysolina > Chrysolina oricalcia. Next base: position 26,912,913 of record OX101811.2, on the reverse strand, counting down.
GAACATTAATTCAAAAAATCAATTAATAAAATAGCCAGAAAAATAGTTTTCCCTACTGAAGGCTGATGTAAGACGCGTAGGAATTCCTGAAACTTTTTTACGGTTTTGGGCGTGGAAAATTATGGGAAAAAAAACTTCCGCGATCGACGTTTTCTCGAAAAAAATTGCATAATCTCTCGAATATAAGATTGGAAAAATTCGTAGAATCGAACCTTGAAAACCGATGAGAGTTCAATAATTACAAAAATGGTAATTTGGTTGGTTGATTGAATTATCTTTCCAACGCAAATTTCAAACTGAGATATTTCGAAATAGGTTAGACTTGGGTATATAGTTGAAGAGCAGCCTATATGATTTACTGACAGGTAAGGAAACCGTCTGCAGGGCATGAAATAGCATTCTTGGTGTTGCCCAAAGTCGCTTGGATGTAGTTTTGGAAAGTCTCCAGGTCAAGGTCAAGGAGAGGGGGGTAGTTTGAAAACCAGTCAGATTGTGAACGTCTGCTGTTGTTACATTTTAGTAGATAAGGTTCTAAATATACCCTCTGCCAAGTTTGACCCGTGTACGGGGTCAAGATCCAGAGTTAGGCAGAAAAACCGTGATTATAGAAAATCGCGGATTTTTCGGCATAACTCTGTAGCTTCACCTCGTTTGCTGGTCAAACTCAGTAGTAGGTATGTTCAGCACCATATCTACCAAAATGTGAAACCAGCAAATGCCCCCCCCCTCCTTTACCTCGACTTGGAGACTTTCTTAAACTACATCCAGGCGACTTGGGGCAACACCAAGTATGCTATATCATGCCCAGCAGACGGTTTCCTGACCTGTCAGTAAATTATATAGGCATCTCTTTAACTAATAGGATATTATGCATAAAATATGATCAGAATTTCGCTTAGAATCTAAAAATGTAATAATAAATGGCGAATCCTATTCAAATAAGGCAGTTAGGGTCCACTTCTAGTACAGCCGGAAGTTCCACATTCTTGAAAATATTTTAGCGGGATAGTCTCCATCAGCAATAGTAGACTATCACTTTTTGAAGTTGTGTCCACTCATTTCCCGAAGGAATGGGTATGTAATATTGATTCTAGATGATGGAGACTCAGCCCGGCGATTGGGTCATTTGACATACGGGTCAACGACATACCCCATACTTGGTGGGGTATACCGTGTCAAATTCTTCGATCGAGAAATGAGCGTTTGCATGTCACCTTCAACGTGAAATTTGGCAGTTTTCAAACAGGCGTACCACAAGCCACCGAAGTATGGAAATTGTACGGTTACAAAATGCCAGTATATTCCCTTACCAATCAGTTCACTGTTAATCGGATTGCTACCTACTGCATCCGTAAATAACGAGGAAAGATTTTATTTTGTTTTCCAACGAGCTTGGCTGAGAGGTTTGGGTTGAATGAATACATCTACCGTAGTAGTTAGGGAGGTGGCAAGCAAGATTTCGATATATTTGGCACACGTGGCAAACGTTATTAATAGCGAAACATCAAAGATTGCGTCTGCCACTGCGGTGGCGCTGCGTTATCTATTGACAGCGTTTCAAAAATGTTTTTTAGGAAGGTGTGCTAAATTATGCGCACATGTCTGCCTCTGGGGCTGATGGTCACAATCATCCTTTAAACACAGAAAATCGAAGAGGCAGACATCTAGGGCTCTGACTGGTGTGATATTTGATTTTTAAGCTATTTGTATGAGTTAAAAAACTGTATATTAAGTGCAAACTTGGCAGACCTGAATTGAGAATTGAGAAGGACCATAGAAAAATAGTCTGCCAGCATGTTGCCTCTGCGTTGTCTATTGAAAGCGCCTAAAAAATCTGAAAAATAGGTATGTTATATTGAGCGCACATGTCTGCCTCTTGAACTGATGTTTAGGTTTCTCATAAAAACCAAGAAAATCGGTGAGGCAGACCTCCAGGCCTATGATATCCCAAAAGCAGACTATCTAAATTTTTTTTCAACCCGATGCTCGCGCCAAGTTACGAGTACCAAATTCTATATTTTTGAAAATTGCACTCCTTTTTATTTTCGACCAATTAAAGGTCTGTTATCATTACCACAGCAACTGATAAAATGTTCGGAAATTTTTGTCTCCTCCTTGGGGTAAGGAGCATGAAATTACACTGGAAATTTTTTGACGTTTATAGTTGAAATGACATTTGAAGAGTGAGTTCAAATACCACTGCTGGAACTTTAAAAAAAAAAAAAATCCTCTTCAAGCATTCAGTTATTCATGTATAATTGTTATTCTACCTACTATTACTTTCGAATCCGTGAAATTCAAACAATTGTACAGCTAAAAATCAGTGATCAAAGTATTTGCCTAATGTTTTCACGTAACCAGGAAGTCATAATGAATCGAATGGGCGCAATGAGAATGTCTGCCTCTTCGATTTTCGTCGTTTCCAGGATGATTTTGACCATGAACTTCAGAGGCAGACATGTGCAAATGATTTATTAATACTTCCCCTTTTTGAACAATTTCAACCAGCGGAAACGCAGCGGCATAGGACCTCAATTGACTGGACCAAATCAATTCGTAGTGATCTGAACTGCAATCCACCTCGATGTGAAACTTGTGCTAACCATATACCAAAATGCTCGCCACCGCCCTAACTATAGAAAGAGGTTTATTTGTGATCGACAAACGCTGGATAAACTCTGTCGTAGCCCTGTATCGACGGCTTCAACGGCTGACGGCCAAAGGCAAATTGAAGAAGAAGAAATGTATGTCAAGGATTCATGTAGCAGAGACAAATGACCAGTAAAATTTGATGAATTAGTGAAAAAAAGATAATGTGGAATGATCAAATTCTATCATTATAAGCCATAACGTGCATCGGTCTTTCCCGATACTATTAATAAACAACCAATGCCCCCTGATATGATCATACGAGAGTTTACAACATGATAGTAATATCTATTTCTCTATGATAAATCGATTGCAACTTAGATATTGCTCTCTTAAGGCCAAGACACACTTATCAGACCAGACCCCCTTCCGATCCGACTCCGGTCATACAGTGGGACGGGTGTTTGAGAGGGAAATAAAAGCTGAACTTCTCTCTTGCACATGTCGCACCCCACTACGATCCGTCTCCGATTTCTCATCCGACTAAGCTCTGATGGCGCAGTATATTTGTTTTCAGCGTGCAGGACGAGTGTTGAATGACATCAACATTCTAAAATATAGATGAAACTTGGTTTAATCTTCCATGAGACGAAGCAAAAGTGTGAAAAACTCTCCTTCTCCAAATCTTCTCTTCTTAGCAGCGTGTACCCACAGTCTTTTCATGTTCCTCTGTTTTTTCTCCATTTCAGATCTCCGAGTTTCCTCATCTTTTTCTCCTAGAGCAATTGTCATCTTTGCTATACCGCAGTTATTGAAATTCGCACACATTTTGCCGAATGCGAAAAACCAAGATGATTTTATTGAAAATATGAACATAATTTCCCAAGAAATACATTGGATGGTGGATGGCTTTGATGTGAAGAATGCCGAATTCTGCAAAGGAAATTTACTGGAAAGATCATGCTCAGACCTGGGCAAAGTCTGTGTTTCTCTGAAAACTCCAAGTTCTGAGGATATCCACAAAATACAGTTCAAATCTCAAATATCAAGTAAAAGATAGAAATATACTACCAAATCCACTTCCTCCTAATAATTCTTCCCTGTGAAGATTCTAACATTGACATTGAGAATGGACAACCTCCATACCTACCTATATTTCAGGAATATGTCTGGATAGAGGGAATGAAAGTATATTCTATAGTCAACATTATGTACCTGGGGTGATTATATACAGAAAGATCAAAAAAGTCATAATTCTAGTGGTTGTCTAGCATCCATGGCCGGTTTTGAGTTATTCTGGACACCTAAGCAGTTCCCACTAATCACAATTGTTCCTTCCTTTCTTATGAAGCGAAATAGTAGGCAGAGTTCTTGGAATTATTTTGAACCGTAACAGGATGTTTTGTAACAACTGATTATAAAATTTGAAAGAATCATGTATTTTTTGACAAAGTGTATATTACTACTTTCAATACATACATTACATACAGAAAAAGTGTCCATCATAATTAGTCGAATTAGTTTTCATGAATAATTCGATTTTGTACCTGAAAATAGTATTGCTAATTTTGCTTTAATGGAAAAAAAACATAATATCTTGGGTAAAGAAAAGCACCGTCAATAACGATAAGAATACTCAGACTTCATAAAGAAATACGTCTACATCCCCACTGACTTCATGGTGATGGCGTTTGTCAGGTAGGGGAATCCCCCTTCTGTCGTTGTATCATCATTATGAAACCAAATTTGTCAATGATGATAAATATTTTTGATTCATCAAATGTTAGTAGGGTATAACAAGTATTTCACTGTAAAATGTTGTTCGCAGCGAGTACATAAACTAAAACCAGTTATTTACATAAAAAATTATTATATCGGCGAGTACATATTATGCACTGATAAAGTCACGAAAATGTGATTCAATATAAATTGGTTGTTTATTACCTATAATACAATTGCTCCTATAATTAAACTGCCACCAGTTCAATGCACTACAAGGATTCATCTTGAGTTTGATCATACTGCAACGTCATTGTCAATGCCATAATATCTGCTTTATTGAATGATTCATTGGCATATGCGATATGTTTATTGTCACCGTTCCAAAGCACTTCAGCAATGGTAATTTATGAATAGAAAGTTTTTAGAATGAAAGTGTTTCCATCTTAAGAATCTTGGTGCCGTAAAATTGAGGTGATATTATCCTTGATTTTGAAATTTCAAATGTTTCTTGACATTCATTTGTCCAGAAGAAGTTTTCGTTTGTCCTAGAAAGTTTTTTCAGAACAAAACTTCGAACGAATGGCCTGTAGCAATTAGCAAAAGCTATAAATCATTTCGTGTTCTGTGAGTCATATAACATACTGAATATTGAGGATATTGTAATGTAACTATTTTGACGGGTCGGGAGACACTCCATCCAATGAAATTTTGTGACCTTGATAATGAATGTTTGTTTGGGTTTTGAACTCCGAGCAATAAAAGATATAGAGGTGCCATTTCTATATGCACAACACACATTTTTGTTTGCATAATTAGTCACAGGCGGTGCGGAGAAATTTGTTCTCACATGTATAGATTTCAATAGAGGACCACATGCCTGGTGGAAAAGGACGTGTGTTGTCAAGATGTCAATCGTGACGTCTAATGCTTGGAATGCGCACCAAGCACTGGCGGAAGTGCTGTGGGTTTCCCTACAGTTGAAAAGTGATATGGCATAGTTAAAACACAATGAAACTAAACCTTGTGATAAGAATATATTTCTTTGTATACAATAAACGTAATTCAATTGAATTGAATTGAAAATAATTTAATTAACTAAAGAAATTCAATGAGGCATCTCCCGAAATTACGAGTATGATCTCCCTCAAAAGATTCAAAATAATATTCAACCCACTGATTACATTTTAAACTTGCGATGATTTTCAGTGTTCCATTTACAGTCAAGAAGTTCATGTCCACATCCGGTTCATCCGGAAGCGATACGCCTCTGACAATATTCCAGATCGATTATTCACATTGACATATGTTTACAAAATTTAATTAAAATGGAAACATCGAAAACTTCTGATAAACGGATTACCTACGTAACAATCCCTGTATATGAACTAAACATTCCAATACCCATTTAGTTTTCTCCTATATATTGATAGATATTCGTTTTTAAAGTCGACTCACATAGTAACAACATTTTTTACAGCTATTACTACAAATAGTGTATTTTTGTCTCAAAATCGGGATAAAAATTATTATTTTTGTCTCAAAATCGGGATAAAAATCATTACCATGCCGCGACGCCCATGGTTTGATTTGACAAGACAATAAATGAGTCGTAAACGGGCGTAAAGGCATTGGCACACAGAAAGCGAACTCTCCGCGCAAACTGGTTCGCTCAGCAGTGCGAACTTTGTACCCTGTACCATGTACACAACTGGTACGCCGCGGTGGTTCACCTTCTGTTTTGCTGGGATGATGCAACATCACATTTTACAAGTTGTGTACCATGGTACAGGGTACAAAGTTCGCTCTTCCGAGCGAACCAAGGCCTTCAACAAACATGATCGCCAAGTTAAGAGTGAATATAATGCGAAATTCCAACCTGATTACCAAGTGAGAACGGATTTATCCGACAATGCTGTTTTTCATCATGATTCGGGCTGTGATGTTTGTAAACAACGTCGGGTATGTTGCTTTCAACAAAGAGACAGAAAAGCCCTCTCTATATCTTTTACTGCTCGGAGGTTTTGAATTTACCCTTCGTAACCAGTGCCATTAGATTTCTATTATTATTATTATTATTATATTATCCGAACTAGTGAGATTGTCTGAATGAGCAAAATACCATTCAAAATTTAAACCTGTCATAGCTATAGTAATGCCCTTGAGAATACACCTGGACCTACTTCCGCACCCATTGGCAATCTGGTTATTTGATATCGCACCGTATTTGTGGTCAATGCTGATGAAATTGTTTACTTTCTACAAACTGGGTCTTTTTTAATTTTGTAATACCCCTGTGCTCTAGGTCAACACGAAAAATACTTATTTCACCAGAAAGTGAATCTGTAATTTTAGTAATATTTGCTATTGGACACATTTTGCCCATCAAACATTAATTCAGTATTTTCGTCTGTCTTTTTAGGTATTATGAGTAGCGGTAATGAGCATGGGGATTCTGTCGTTTGACATTTTGTCAAACTGTTTTTTGATTTCATGTTTCTGTGATTTAAGTAGTCTGAACGGTGGCTGTTTTCTTCGAGCTGAATTTATTGTTAATAAATGTAAGTGACTGAAAGTTTGTCAATGGGCAAATGAAAAACGTTCGCTAATTTTGCATAGATATGGTCGATTGTTCGTTTTTTTTCTACATTGTCTGAACAAAGGACCACGCACACATTTTATGGAAAAAAGTCTTTCCAGCCATCCTGAGTAAAAGTCTCCATTGGCCCAACTCGATTGTATGACCAGATTCGGCGCTAGAGGGCGCATTAATTTTGTGATTTTTGGAGAAATTCAGCTGAATAAAAAAATATCAATATCTCATTTATATTCAATATTGGACATTCGTAAAATTCCTGAGAAACACTTTCCATCAATACAGAAAAAAAAGCCACTGTTTCTCTACAGGGTCTGGCCAACAACATACTCAATTCTTCTACGAGGTTATAAGTTGATTGAGTTTATCATTGATGATCAATGAGAATGGTTTGTTGATCGACGAAAATATAATGAAGCTATGAATACAGAGTGTTTCAGATAAGGATGGGTCCATATTATATACAGGGTTAACCATTTGTTTGAGGAAGTACAGTATCTCGCCTATCATGAGGAGCATGAAAATATGTTCCAGATTAAAGTTATACGGTTCACTTTGTTACCTGTTATCAAAATAATTCGAAATATACAGAGTGTTTCTTTAAACGGGACAACACAAAGCATCAATTTTTCAAATGAACCACCCTGTAAATTTTCTCACCATTGAACTGACCGAAACGTTTTACATACGGAGGTATTTTCTTATTTCGAAAATTTTGCGGAGTCAAGTTATTGCTGAAAGAAATAAAATCTTCGGTAAAACAGACCATCACAAATACCATCATATATACGTTATGAATAGAATTTGAGCAAAAATATTTGTGTCATGCACAAATTATGAACAATATACGTTTCTCTAGGTTTTTCAGTCAAGGGCTAGTTCAATAACTTCGTGCCTATGATTGAATTCTCCTTGAATTTAGATGGGTAAACTCAGTTCATTCAGTTCAAATATATAGTCGACGAATATATACTCATTATCCTCGGAACATCAGATTTATTTCTATGAGTGACTCACTGAATATATTCATATTTTATAGCTTGCTAAATCCTAAAAATACACAAAATTAATTATTTGACACCCTCTATCGCCGACCGAAGTGATGATTGAATTCTCGACAAGAGTAACTTTATTGAAATTGAAAATGAGTGTAAAACACTATATATTTTCATTTTCATTTCGTTTTGAGAGATCAACTTCCATTCTGATCGATCATCAATAATAATTAACCTAATCAACTCATAGTCTCGCATTCTTTCACCTAAAAATTGATTATATTGGATACTGCCTGCAGAAAATCTTTTTTCTGTTTCATAGAAAAATCATTCTCGATCTTAGTAACAATAATTTGAACAACAGTTAACTATCGATTACAAATGATATGTAAATGTTTTTCATTTATATGAATTCACTCAAAATAATAAAATTCGTGAATTGGAGTAATTACATGTATACCTATATAATATAGACTTTTCCTTATTCCAAACAATCTGTATTCATAGCTTCTTCAAAGTTTGGTCGATCAACAAACCATTCTTATTGATACTCAATGATAAACTCAATCTACTTATAACCTCGCAGGCGAATTAATTGACTGAAGAATTGAGTATAATGTTGACAACTCTGTAAAAAAAACATTAGTCTTTTTTATTCTGTATTATAGAAAAACATCTTTCGCAAATTTCAGGAATGCCCAGTCGCACACATAATATTGAATATAAATGAGATGTTGATATTTTTTTTTCGACTCAATTTCTCCAAAAATCATAATATTCCTGATTTGGCGCACTCTAGCGCCGAATCTAGTCATACGATCGAGTTGGGCCAATGGAGACTATTACTTAGAATGGCTGCAGCTACAACATATTGAAAATCAATTTTCACCAAAAGACTTTTTCCTATAAGACGTGTGCGTGGTCCTTTATTTTAAAACTCCTTTTCCTCGTTGAACAGATGATATATTCATTCAAGAAATAACTTCGAACAATTTGCCGTTAGCAAATTTCAAAATTCTTGGTTCCCCTCCGGGTATTCAAAAAAATTTACTGGGTTTCTTCGAACTTCACTCTGTGATTGTTATTGTTAAGCGCATGTTCTGCGACAGTGGATTTTTCTGAGTGTCCTAACCGGCAATTGGCCTTGTGTTCCTCCGGTGAGGACACTCAGATAAATCCGCTATCGCAGAACATGCGCTTAACAATAACAATCTCAGAGTGAAGTTCGAAGAAACCCAAGTAATTGCCACAACACATGCATATTATCCAAGACTCTTCCGAGAAGCATTCGAAATCAAAAAACATCCCAACAATTTCAACAGAACTGAAGAAGGGTTACAATTGAACAAAGCATGGCTACCTGTTCTCAAGAAAACGGTAATAACACCATACCGGGTAATTAATGAATCCGAGGGGGTACCCGACGCAGGGACGATGGCACGGGACTAAGATGTCTAAAAACCATGGTGTGTCGACTCATTTCTGAAAAACTGTGGGATAAAACGGGAGACAATCCGCCAGCTTGATTCAGAGAAAACAAATGAAATCGTGACCTGTTTCCCAAATATTCCGCATTTGCGTGTACCGCCACGGTCGGTTTTTCTGTTAGGGTAAATTTACAAGCACAGAACTTCTCAAGTATTGTCGACGGATAAACTGAATAAAGAAACCTAATTATTGAAATTTACAGAATCACTATCAACAATAAGTTTTATTTGTTACATTTTCGACTTATTTTTATAATTTTTTACTGAAATGCAATTAACTACAATAATAACCACGCATTTCATTTGGAAGTATCGAAATTAAGCTTCATGAAAATCCACCATCAGAACCTGACAATCTTGTGCTACTATAATCAGGAATGGCGGGATTCCGTGAAATATATTCGTGCCATTATTTTCATTAAAATGTTTTCCAATAATACAAGATGTAAAAATCTTCATAATATGGTAGTACTCACTTTCGGTACTGGATATAGATGAATTATTTTGTTCGTCTCTCTGGATTGCCCACAAATGATACAAAAACGGAACATGATCAAATTATTATTGTACAGACTACACAGAAAATGATTAGATATTCACAAATTTTATTCAATTAGACATGTTTCGCCAGCACAGTCTGATTGAATAAAGTTTGTGGAGATCGAATCGTTTTCTGTGTATTTTATACAATTACTATGGATCTTAATCAAGTAACGGCCGAGTCAATCAGACAAATTGAATTATTATTGAATGAATGACAAATTTCTAAGAAAATATACAGCAAAATGGACAAACACATTAATAATAGTCATCAATACACTATGAAATTTAGATTCCGTCACAACTATTCATTTTTAAACAGTATTTGAAGTTTGGTAAAATTCCATAAAATTGACAACAGTCGTCAATCACCATATCCCTGGAATATTGACTGGACTAAAATTATATAAAGGCGCCATCTCTGGGACCGACTGAAGAAGCAGACCACTAATTCATTTGTTTATTTGTCTACTGAAAAATCAAAACAAAATCGAATCACTCGACTCACCAGGGTTTTTAGATATCTTACACGGGACGCAGGTACGAGTACGTCGACCCATAAATACTGGGTGAGACAACGCATACCAAACAAGTAGTGTTCAGTGATCGAAGCTGTAAACATTTCTCTTGAAAATGCCAACCACTCGTGTTAGGGAAACGTCGAGATTTTCTCTAGATAAACTTCGACCTGAAGACCCGGAAAACCATCATTCATTCATCGATGGCCGCAAAAGCCTTTCACAATTTGAGTTTCTATCTATTTATAATGTGTCTAAGTAGTCTATAATTTATAATAGTATGTTTACTCGTTCGTGGAAAACAACTCTAAATGATGCATCAAAGTAGGTAAATACATTTTCTGATAATTGTAAGTAATTAAATCTAATATAATTCAAACCGTTTAGACCAAAAATAGGATTTTTCGTAATATTGGTTTCAAAATAATGTTCGTTCCTGAGAACTGTTTTTACATTGATATATTGAACTGATTTTTAGGATACTTAATTTTTGTTTGAATTAGGTTTCCTTATTTGTTAATTCGATTTTGTCTTCACACTGCTCTGTCGTCCATATTTGTTGACCTGAGGCAGTAACTTTTCTTGGAGCATTATTCCGGGATCTTCCACAGAAAGAGTAAGAACAATGCCAACAATTATACTGAGCAATGCATCTCTCGTATACTCTTGTATCTGAAAATCATTCACATTGTTATTTTTTTTTTGAGTCCTTTGCAAGAATCACACTCCTTACAGCCGTATGCATAGTCAATCGCCAGCGACTCGCCAGAGTTTCGCCGTTCGCTACACAAGGATTATAATGCACAGTCGAGCTCCACAAAAGTGACAACTACGCGATAAGTCACATTTTGGCGAAACGCTGACGATGTACCACTTTTTTGGAGCTCGACTGTGCATTATAGTTCTTGTGTAGCAAGCGACGAAACTCTGGCGAGTCGCTGGAATTGACTATGCATACGGCTGTTGTGTCTCGAAACAAATATGTCCAAAGTCTCACTGAATGCATGGCAACTGTATTTGAATTCGAAACCAGAAAGGGTAGGATATGAAATGATTACCCCTACTAGATTTGAATAAACATTTTTATGGAAAGTTCCTTTGAAAATTTTTTCACATGTAATTTGAACATATCATATCTACCTATTTGTGACCAGAATCAGCCAACCAGGCAAATATTCAACTGATAAGTGCCCTGGTGAATTATCACTATTAATCACGGTAAAAAAATATTGATCGTACCAACCGTGTGAAGCACAATCCAATTTTCAAAAAACTGAGCAAGTAGTTAATGGCTCATTCAGAATAATGATGACACGTGAGTCCTGTCAGAATATTTTTAAAAATTTTCACAAAACGTAGCACAAATATAGTGACACGCAGATTTTTTGATATCTTACTGCAATTAAAGAAATACTTAAGGTAAAAATATCATGAATTTGTGAACAAAATCTTCTGCTAGGACTATTGGTTTGGATATAAACAATAAAAAAATCTCCAACCATCCAAATAGGTGACACCGTTGACAAAAAATGAGTTGAAAGAACAGTAGATTCTAAAAATTACAGGATTCAGTAATGCAAATTCAAATAAACCCTATGTGAATATCGACAAAGAGCACAATGGAAAGATCATAGATAATATGGGTGGAAACACTTTATCTACTCCTTCATAAATCGTTAAAAACAATTTCAGTAATTGTTCTTTCCATAATTGAGTTTTCAATAAATTAATATGTTATAGGCTTTCAATTCTCGGGAAAAAATGTCTCACGGAATATCCCTCGACTATTCATAACGTTCTCATAATTTTTCCCAACTTTCCTCAAGCGAGTTGCTTTCGAGTAACAGCCCTCCGCCTTTGGCATCGGGCTGTTACCAAGCAACTTGCTATTTATTTATTACATTGGTTACCCAACAGTGTATTGAAACTCCAATTATAGGGTTACACATTTTAAGGTAAGGACAAATTAAGTCGAAATCATCAATAGCTATATCATAAGATATAATGACCTTTCGTTTTCCCCATTATCATTTCTTGCAGGATTTCAACGTTTGTTCCGTGAGTGTTCTTCAGTGGAGTTGAAAAAATATATAAAACCAAAGAATTCAACGGTGCGGTCACTATCCAGGACAAAGAGTTGTTGTTGTAGGCGGTATCGGGGCATAAACATGATAGTAGAGTTCAAATGCCCGATAAAAGCGAGAATTGGTCGTAAACTGTTTCCCATCATACCAGGATATGACGTTAAGCGATCGTCAAAGAGTCGTCTTCCCAAGGGGTGGTTAAAGGGGTGAAAGGAAATGCTACTCTATTTTTTTCTCTAGAGATTATACAATTGTTCCATCCAAACCGGAATGCTCTACAACATATGTTTTTTATTAAAAAAATTATCAAAATTTCTGGAAAACACGATATCATATGGAGCCTTTGAACGGTCAAACGCAATTTTCACGTAATTTAGAATACTTTTTATGTCGTTTCCATCGCGACAACAGGTTAGTTTTAAATTTTTTCGCAAAAACGCTTGCTATAAACCATGTACGTTGTGCATCTTAACTGCTGTTTCAGTTCTTCTGTACGATTCTTAGTATCGCAAATTTATACAGGGTGATTTACCACCACTTACACAAAATTTGTTAGTGTGCTCTCCCTATTAAAAATACGACCGAAACGGACTCTCAATTCCTCAACTTAATGACTTAATGATTTAATGGCATTTACACCTGAAAGGAAAAAATGCCTTCAGAAAAGCGCCGCTGACAGTTAGAATACGGAATACAAAACCCATCACAGAACCAATCCCTGAGCAATATAGATAAGTCAAAAAATGAGGGGAGTTAAAAGGGATGTTAAAGTGTTTGCACTATTCGCATTTCCTCATCTTGGGTCCCATACTTTTAGTGTTGCAGACGCTCTAGTCGAAGATCTTGTTGCATTTCCGTGTTCCCCAACTTGGTATATTTCATGGATTTCATTGAGCGCTTCACAGAACACGAGGTTGAAGAGTTGTTCTAAATTGATTTTCAATTGCTCCTGGAAATAGCTCTTTGACTAACTGTGGTACAGTTGGTAGAATTATTCTGAACTTCCATTGTCCAAAAACAAAGAAAATAAGTTCTTGAGTCACGACGTTTCAACAGTTAACATCTATTGTCGTTATCAAGTGTGTGAATGCTACAAGATATTTCGGATACTTATAACATAGTCTGATCCATTAGCATGCAACTAATGTACCTGCTATGAAGGTAATTCTGATCTTCGTGGGGTCTCTAAGGCCATCAGTGTTGATTGATGTGATTATGTGCTCGTTCCGAACTAACAAAAATTCATTTCGGAATTTTTGAGGTAACCCGACCTTAATTTGGTTTTCTGGCGAGTGATATTATTGATGACCGGTCTTGATACATCTTGACTCAGTTTTATTGAAATTTCAATCTATCGAGTTTAGTGATAAGTGTCTTCTACACATTCCGAATCGCTATGCTCGGTTGACGAACACGTCATTATTCAGAAAATATGCCGAATCTATAAATTTTCTACAATACCAATGTTGTTTTTCGTGGATAACTTTGGCTTTCGACCATGCGATGCTATGCTGATCACTCCATATGTGATATGTTATTCTCGACTTCGATGTTTCTCCTCGCTTAGTATTTGTCTTGTTTTCACCGATTCTCATATCTAGTGGCATCTTAGTTTTTTCAACATATTCCATCCCACATTCACACGGAACACGGTAAATGCAGTTTTTGGAGTCACCATTCTCGTTGGGTGGTATTGTTTTCGTGAGTTCACTACGAATGGTATTACTTGATCTGAAGCATGTTCGGATGTTGTACCACGATCCAATTCGCTGATAAACCTCTCATATAGGAAAGACATAGGGTAGGCGGTGTTGGTTCATGTGATTTCTTGGTGTTGCCTCTTGTGCGGTTAAAGACTTTTTTCAAATATTGTTGTCCACGTCTTAGGGCCATGGTGAAGCTGAAGACTGTCTTCAATGCTTGGCATCATGAATTTGGAAACAACGAGCTGGTCATAGAATATAAAAGTTGTTTACTGAAAGATAAGTGCTCCAAGACTTTAACTCGTATAGATCTCAATCATGTCAATGGAAAGGGCTTCTTGCTCAGTGTTGAGGTGTACGCGTGGGGTTCTTGTCTGTGCGGACTTTTTTTTTTTAATCTCACCATGATCTTTCTCAGACGTTTGCAGAATGTCTCGTTCACCTCTCTTGCTACTCATTTGTTCATCCTGTGGAGTTAATTATTGAAGATTTATACTAACCTCCTGAACTCTATCGCCGAGTTTTTAGATTATTTTTCTGATATCACAAACTTCTACATCTCTCAGGATTTCATTTTTATTCAAATATTTTTTTCTACACAGGTTTCCACAGGAATTCCTCCAGGAGCTCCTGAGAGCTTGTGCGAGCAAGGGAACTCTAGGTTCGGCGACCAGTGGTGGGGGCTTGGATTCTAACCTACGTTGTTTGAGTGAGAATCCAATGCTTTTCAACAACATCCTCCATAGCCATTTCCTGAGAACTTTTCCTTTCGAAATATTTCTCCGTCTACCTGGAATTTTCTGTTGATTTTCTTGATTACTTTTCCGGTTTTTGTGTTCTCAATTTTCCCATTGATCGAATGAAATAATAACCACAATCAATTAGGAAATCTGAAATTCCTGGTGGAATCAACGATTTGATCTAGTCTTGATTTTTACGGATAACAGCTGTAAGATTAAGCCTTAGTTATAAACAAGTTGGCGCTCAGATCGTTGATCAAAAACAGTTAGGCAGCATACACATAGCAGCGTATTGCATCCACGACAAATACAATCATTCTCTTAGTTGAGTTTCCATTGAAATTTCATCGATAAAACCTCACAATGAAGCAAATCGGTAAAATATAAACAAACCTCATAACCACGTCTGGTCAGATTTCTATAGATGAGAAATGAGCAAGAAAATATGAGCACATTGAATATCAACATGACTTTCACTGTGTATTGAGTTCCAAATTAAAACTTTATGATACAAAAATGGAGCGGAATCAATTCAGTTTGATTGCTCAGCTTTGCAGGTATGAGTGACAATAACAGGGTTTGCATGTAACAACATTTACATATGACCAAATGTAAACATTGAAAGATTCCCCAACGACTCAATACTTCGGAATATTAGAAAATTGATTTAACAGACGTATGCATCGTCAATCGACCAATGATATCATGGATTTGATCCAGTTTCGGGACAGATTACATCAGGGCTTCGTTGTTACCAGCGTAAATATTGAATAATTCTCGTATCTTAATATGTTGATGATATTTTCAAGAAAATGCTCAGAAAAGTTATACTTTTTATTCTTTGGCGCACTGGTCTGAACCTGGCAGATATTTTCGAAACAGTTGAACAAATTGAGAAAATAGATTTTTTGCATTACTCACCAATTTCGAAAACCCAAATGTTGAATGAGAATCTGAGGGTTTCATGAAACAAATCACCATTTGGCATAAGTAAGTGCAGTAACTGAAGTTACTTAGCAGAATCACTGGTTTCCATTCGAATATTTTTTTGATGATACCTAAAAGGATAATATATAATATACAGTGCGTTCATAAAGTGTAGAAACGCTCTATTATCTTACGAGTTGATTATTTTCGGAGGACAGGTCGATTTTGTATTTTAGTTTTCCATCTTTTTTTAGAAAAAAAATGTTTCTCTCCTACCACCTTTCAAGATATGACGTCATCGATATTTTTTTTAAATTGAAAGGGTATATTTTTATGTCAAAAATTGAATGCCCAAATTTTTCTGAGTTCAACCATACCACATACGTCATATCTTACAGTTCGAATCACAGTATACTGAGTATAAAGAAAACCAGTGTGACAAATGCAATGGTAACTAAGAACTTATTGTCTGGTTGCTAAGGGCTTTCATATGTTTGCTTAGCCTACTATTCAAGTGTAGCAATATACTCGTACTAACTAGTGAGTAGTTCTTAGGTTTACGTTGCAAAATGAATAATGAAATGAATGTTGAGTAATATGAACACTGGTTTCCTTTATACTCAGAATACTGTAATTCGAAGTGTAAGATATGACGTATGTGGTATAGTTGAACTCAGAAAAATATGGGCATTCAATTTTTGACATAAAATTATACACTTTCAATTTTTAAAAAAATCGATGACGTCATATCTTGAAAGGTGGTAGGGGAAAAAAATATTTTTTTCTAAAAAAAGTTGGAAAACTAAAATACAAAATCGACCTGTCGGAGCTTTTCCTCCGAAAATAATCAACTCGTAAGATAATAGAGCGTTTCCACACTTTATGAAGGCACTGTATTACTGATTGATTGTGGGAATTAAAGAAATATTTGGAGTAAGTTGAATACTGAACCGAGTGTCCGCGGAGGGTAGCTCGATCCAAAAACTTCTTCATTCTTGAAGAAGATGAAATGAAATTTGGAGAATGTACATACGACATTTTTGACATGTTACTGAAGTTCATGCACCTTCCGGTTTCATCAGAAGTGAGACAAACTTTCGATTTTTAACGAGACACCCACTATATTTTCGCTTCTTTTGACTCCATATGGCATTTTGAATACAAACATGTATCAATTGACACTATTTGGAATAATTTTTTTAAATCGAAATCCATTCTTCAACCTACTTCGCTATGCTGCCGTCCTAAGCCCAAAGGGCATATCTCAATTTTTTACGAATTTTAGATTTTACTTGCTAAGACTCCTCTATAACCCACTTATTAATTTTATTAAGAAATTTGGCCGGATCTCATCGTGCTAACCCTTCAAAAACATTAGTAAAAATAGACGTATATCCAAAATCACCGAAAATCCCAAGCTATTTAGACGTAACTCATTCGTGGTAAGCGAAATGGGCGCATCTCTGATATACGTCTTATTTGCGTAGGATATTTTACTGGTTGCATAAACATCCGGAGTACCTACATGGCGGTGAATGTTAGCCGTTAGTCTTTCTGTTTACAAGTTTGCAGTAAAGTTTTGTTCCTGTAGACGAATAACATTAAGTGGGTTTTAGTGTGATATAATTAGGTAAGTGTTTACAGATCTCACTATATTATAATAAGTGGTACTTTCTTGATGCAATTTTAATGATTTGTAAATTTTAGTAAATTTGTTATTTTGTGCAACTAAGACATAACCTAAAAATAAATTTGCTTACTTTTGTCTAGTAACAGGTCCGCACTTAGGTAGCAAATACGCCTCTAAAATATTATGTAGACCACTTACACTAGTATTATTAGTGTTGTACCATTTTCCACTATCTATATCAAATTTGAGCAATGGAGGAATCCCGAGGAAAGAAAATGTTGATGTTAGCTTTAAACCAGCAAACAAAGGAACGTTTTAAAACAATTAAAGACAAAGTACCCAATACATCTTCTTCGAATAATGATCCAGATTACATTCCAAGTGATGATAGTGATAGCGAGCGAGCCATAACCAAGAGGTATCAGACGAAGAAATTTCAACCTTGCCAGTGCGGGAGTATCCTCAACTATGAAAGAAAGTAATAGTAATACAAATCAGTGCGCTAATATAATTGCAGAGGTAGCTGTAAGTTCAGATAATTCTATAAATAATAATATATCTGTAACTAATGAAAATGAACTAACGAAAAAAGAGACAATTCGGAAAAGGAAGCGGTACGCCTTATCTGTGAAAGAAAGGAAGAAACAAAAATCTGCTGCACTAGCCAAACTTTATGGTGTTTTGAAAGAATCGTGCAAAGAAAATTGTAAAAAGGGGTGTGAGAAAGTAATATCAGAACAGCAACAAATAATTATCAATTCTGAATATCGGGGAATGCCAAAAAAAGAACAAAAATCATTCATATTTCATCATACATCAACCTTACCAGAAAAGCAACGAAAAACGGCAAACATCGAAAATCACCGAAGACAAAAATGATTTAGATATTCGTTAAAAGATGACAATGGCACTTTACAAAAAGTGTGTAAAGTTGTTTTTTTTTAACTACCTTAGGGTTAAAAAAAAATAACGATATGGTATAACGTAATGTAATGCAACGTTCTAAGAACCACATGGTAGCTTTTGAAGATGGAAGAAATAGAGGTCAGCCATATAATAAAATGGACGACAAAGTGATACGTACCCATATATTATCGTTAAACCCGTCTCACTATCGTCGAGAACATGCGCCCAACCGTATGTATCTTCTTACTTAAACTTTACAACCATGTTTGCAGATTTTGTGGCAAAAAATTCAAATTTTAAATGCTCTTATGAAAAATATAGACAGTCGCCAAAGAACTTCATATTTTCAATTGTTAAATTAGGTCACGAGGAGTGTGAGTTATGCGAGGAGCTCACGATACATGACTCAAATCACACAAAAGAAAATCTGAATCCAGACTGTGATATTTGCAGTAAGTGGAAGGTACACATTGACAAAGCCACGAAAGCCCGAGGAGAATACAGAGAGATGCGGAGAAAACTGAAATGTTGGTAAAGTATTTTACTACGCCGATCTTGGAAAGGTAATAATGTTACCAAGATTGGAGACGTTCAAAAGTGCCGTTTTTACCAACAGAATTACAGTGTATAATGAGAGCTTTGTACCAATTGGTAGAAAGCAACGCAACTCCAATGTATTTGCTGCCCTCTGGCATGAAGCTTTATTTGGGCGAAACAAAGAGGAGCTAATAAGCACCTTTATAATTTTTTTTTAACTAAGAGGGATGTGTCTCAGATAACGTTATGGTTAGACAACTGCACCGCCCAAAATAAAAATTGGGCGTTGTTTTCCTTTTTAATTTATATTATTAATTCCAATGATATAAATGCTGATGTGATTGAACGAAAATATTTTGAGCCGGGCCATACATTTATGGCAGCTGATTTGTTTCACCATTAGGTTGAATTATCCATGAAACGAATGGGAAATAAGCTTTATGACTTTCCAGATTTTACACTTGCTGTGAAAGGGACATCGAAACATACTGACATTTTGAGTATGGATCTGTCAAACTTTCAAAAATGAGTTGATTATTCATCTCAGTACAAATTGAACAAGCTAGTACCACGGCCATGTATAAATGATATGGTTCATATTAAATTTGAACGAAATTCATTAAATATGAAATACAAGACATATTTTGATGGGAAAGTTTTTGATATAAACTTCCTGAGAGCATCCGTAACAAAAATATGAGGTTAGATCCACCAGAACGCTGTAATCGGGTGGTTGGTATATCTTTTCAAAAGAAAATTTCGATATTGAATAATTTAGGTAGCCTCATACCAAAAAATCGCCTACAATTTTGGGAAAATCTTCCAGTATCAGATGGGTAACATTTATGTTTGGATAACTTATTTTTTTTTATAGTAGAAAACTGTTGGACTTTTACTAAGGAAAATTGTATGGTTTTGTTGTTTTATTATTTTTAGGGTAGAAAACTGTTTGCTCTTGTCGATATTTTTTATGTATTACAATATATTTGATGTGCATTATGTAACTTGCGAATTCATGATTTTGTTCGAGTCGTTAGTGTCCGTGACTTGGATAATGTATTTTTTTTATTTTCACTAATGAAAATTGTATGGTTTTATTTTTTTTATGTATTGTATAAATATTTTACTAATGTGCTTTATGCAAAATTGAGAAATAAATATTAATTCCACTCTTTGTTACTGTTCATTTGTCGGCGTATCAGTTGAATAAAAATCCTTAGCAAAATAGACGTATCTCAGTTTTTCAACTTAATATCAAAATATTTATTACATCTATTAAACTTCAAATATCTTTACCCTATGAACACTTAAATGCCAAAAAAATTATTATTTTGGGGTAAAATGTGTGCTGATTTAATTATTACAAAATGCTGAATATCTCAAAACTACTCAATATTGACTTACGCCCTTTGGGCTTAGGACGGCAGTAATGGATACGTTCATATCATTGATTTCAGCCCTAAAATTTTGCGGAAAATATAACTTCACAGTTCTATCTGTTATGTACCATGTAAAATTCAATTTTTGATTCAAAATCACTTGTTGTTTTTTTATCGAATTATGGTGGCTCGCCGTGCCAGGAAAAAATGCCATGAAATCACTAATAATTTGTTACCACACACTAATAGGTTTTAAATAATAAACTTTCGTTGAAAATTTATGCAGATCTTTCTCAAAGTGAAGCATTTCTTGGTGATGTTACTACGGTTTGAATGCATCGACTAACCTGTGATCAACACAACTGATGAAACGAAATCGATTTACTACAGAAATAGTTATATATGATACAAGTTCGTGAAGTAGTACGAGTTCAACAAAATGCAAGTACAAAAAACTCTCAACTGAAATGCATCAGATGAAGTTTTTTCTACGATAGTTTGAGAGTAACTTTCTCAAAGAAAAGAATAATTCTGTATTTGGTAAAAGGATAGAAAATGTTAGAAACACAGGGATATTGAAATTGTTAAACGATTTTCAGTACGTTTTGGTGCAAAATTTTTCAATTACAAACCAGTTTAAAATTTTTAATGATTATTTGATCGTGATTATCGACTATTCTAATTGTCAAAATCAGCAATTTCGAAAATAGATGGAATTGTTCACTACAACAACATACAGATCTCCCTTATTGTTGAGTTCACGATACAATATGGAAAATTGCACAATTTATGTAAAATAGGTTTTTACTCTGATGGAAACTTTTACTGCCTCTATGTGCCTCTATGTATCAAATTTCACAATTAATGTATGGTTGTTTTTACATATTTGTAACTATACACTTATAATCAACTTCACAATTTGTAAATGATAGATGTTACTTTAATAATTTTTTATAATAACAATATTTATCAATAAAATTTTATGCTCACCAACTTCCTGAGTATTTTAGAATTATTCATGTCATTATGACATATTTTAAGGCCTACAATACGAAAATTCTAATGATGATAAGAATAATATAAATGTTTGATAAACGTTACCCATTTTGTATTGCTGTCACATATAGAACCAGAAGTTTTTGTAAAACTAACCATATTTTTCGTAATATTCACCTTACGTTTTTCTCACTGTATTGAAGAATATTACATTTCTGAAATATGCTTCTAGGCGATACAGATAAATTGTGCAGTGAACATTAACATTTGCTTTATTTTTATTGTGTGAAATCATCCTCAAAACGAAAATCAAGTAATGAAATGGGAAATTTTCATGACTGAGAACACTTTCGTGAAACTATTGACAAAAGCAACAAATTTACGACAAAAAATTGAATTTGTGAGATGAGAATGTGCTGGTATCAAATAAGTTTTGTCGCGGTTCATTTCGACTCGTTTTTTATTAGTGTAATAGTAAAAACTGAATTATAGTCCAATGAGGAACGGCTCAGGTGTTTGTTTACTAAATATCTTTATCTGATATAGAAAGCAAAATGATTAATTTTATGACCATTGCTAGGTATTCAATGAATGTAAACCAATAGTTATGAACCACTATAGTGATAAGAATAAAATCGACAAAGTAGAAGTACCCTTCTCTCCACATATTTCCACAAAAGTGGAAAATTTTAGGCAAAAATCTGAGAGAAAACAAGTACTTCCCTGGCTATTGCCACGACGGATATTGAACTATATCTGACAGATATTTGTGCAATGTTCTTCAAAGAAGACTCAGTTGCAAGTGCTTATTGTAGACAAACAAAAGATTATCCTTAATTTGGTTGGGGATGACCACCTGCAGACATGTTTCGAGGTTGTTGCCTCTCATCAGTGCAATGGTACGTCAGACAACTTTGAGTTGTCTTGTCCCTGCCAAATGAATAACAACCTACTGTTTATCTAATAATTCCCTACGGATGAAGCATCGACTTACAGTAAGTCAGTCCTTTGTGGAAATATGTGGAGAGAAGGGTACTTCGACTTTGTCGATTTCATTCTTATCATTTATTTGTACTCTCCGGCAAAACATTCGAACTTTTTGGAATTTTTGCAACTATTATAGTATTTGTTTTCTATGGAAACCTTCCAATGAAATGCAGTTTATGTAGGACATGGTGTAATTTCATATTAATCTGCCAAAAAAAAAATTTTTATGGCATTTCTGCCATAATCGACATTTGCTTGCAATACTGAAAAAACTTGGCGTTCGATTAGGTCTTACTTGAGGCATTCCATTCAATCTACTTGCCAGTCAATGTATTTAATTTTTGTATGCATTTTTTGAATCGTCAACATATGACTTTCGAAAACTGCAAGAATATTGAGTACCTTTAAAAGTCTAAGTGAAAGTGAAGTTTTTGGTAAACAATAAAAAATACCTCCAATATTCTGGGTCATTCCCAATATTCCCATTCCAATTCCTCCGGTGAACATTAATTTAACTAGATTTCCTAGCAGAGCAGCTTCAATCCCTTTGAAGTCAAACGAGGCAATTAAAGTAGCAACCAGAGGAAACGTGAAAAAAATAGGAATGTACAAATGCTTCAAAATCTGAAATAGAGAATGGTCATCGTCAAACTGAATACATGACTTATTCATCAAAATATGGTTCAAACAAATTAGAAAAGCACGCTTTCACATTAATATGAAATAAAAAGTAAAAAATTATATTTAAAAATGATTTTTCAATATTAAGATTGAGACAGTAAGTATTTCTGCAACCTTGCCCCAATTTAACCGTCATCTTGTTTCTTACCGTTTCCAATATCCCCATGACCTGATGATGTCGAATGACATGTGAAATACTTTCAGGATTGCTATTAAAATATTTAGATAAATATTCCATTGCGGAATGAGGACTTTATTTCTAAATCAACTACTCATTTTCTTCAAAGGCATACTCACGTTATGAGGTTGAATACTTTTATTGCCAATCCTAAAATATATCGTTCCTAGAATCATACCAATGCAACTGCTTGACCAAACTGCACATGGCGATGTGTACCAATAAAAAAATTCTGGCGTGTTGGCAAAATTCCCATGTTCAATATTCCTGAAACACAAGGGTAAGGTAATCTCTCAACTGATAGATAGGGAGGAAATTGAAACATTCAATTTACACAAAAAATAATATACAGGGTGTTCCCTAAAGACATGCTAATATTTGAGAAGGTGATTCTTTGACTTATTTTTAGGAAAAAACTTTCCATAAATGTATGTCCTAAAAGTCCTAACTTTTGAGATACAGGGTGATAAAGTTTTAAAAAAAAATCAGTTTTTCAATAATAACTGAGATAATATTGTAGACGTTTTTATAAAATTTGGTACATGTCTTCTATGCATCAAGGTGCATTTTGTAATGCACAAACATTTTCATTCTCTCAACCAGTGGCGTCCGTACGGGTTTTGCATTGAATATTTTTTGAGAAAAAAATACTACGCCACTGCTTTCTCATAAAAAAATTTGGAGATCCCCATTAATTTTTGAGCAAATTTGATAAAAATGTTTCATTTCAGGATCAATTCTTCAAAAATCTGATGCGGTGTGGAAATGTTTGTGCATCGACTGAAAGCAATTTGAGGGATCAGATTTGTTCCAAAATGAATGAGAATCCAAAAAAATGTGTAATTCTTGTCAGATGCTCGATTCTTGATTAAAATAATTGAATTGAATTAAATTGAAATTGCTTCATATCGCAGTACCTAACATTTTGTTGACAATAAATCGTCCGATAGTAATTTCGCTACCTGTTTATAATTGATATTTCTTTTCACCACTTCTTAATCTATTCATAATAAATGCATGTATGTCGACAATACCTGAATGGATTTCCGATATCAATTCAGCTACCTGTCTGTAATTATTAGTATATTTTGTTCTTCAAATCACTATAAATATTGTTTTCACTGGTTATGAATACCATTTTGTGTTTGAAACTGCTATAGGAATAGCGAAGCGCACTATTATTCACTTGATTGAAGTTATTTTGGTTGTCCGCTGTTTTTCTGAATATCGGTAAATATGGTGATTTACACGAATGCAGAAATGGCGGCAAGGCATTACGTATATGGCCTCGCTGATGGTAATGCAACAGAAGCCAGACCCATTTATCAGGAAAGATATCCTAATCGTGTCTTACCAGATAACCGTACCTTTTCAAATATTCATCGCCGACTTAGGGAAACTGGTAGTTTCAAGAAAGGTACTTCGGAACGTAGACCTCTAAACGTCAGAACTCTTGAAATTGAGGACGCAAGAAATCGAAGAACATCCTGAGACGAGTACGCGGAAGATTACTAGAACTCTGAATATTTGTCATCAAATTGTTTGGCGTATTTTGGTTGATTTTTTGTTATACCCATACCATATTTTACGAGTACAGGCATTACTCCCGAGAGATTTTCCACAGCGTGTGAATTTCTGTCAGTGGTATCTTCAGAGTATTGCACTAAATCCGCAGTTTGAGTCAGAAATTTTGTTCACAGACAAAGCAAATTTTTTTGGAATGCTATTCAAAATTTCCATAACAATCATATGCGGGCGGAAGAAATCTCATACCATAACCGAAACCCATTTTCAACACCAATTTTTGGTTAATGTATGGGCAGGAATTATTGGTTATTATCCAATACATCCATTTTTTCTACCAAGACGCCTTGATGGTGAAAGCGGACGAAATCTGTAATTATGGTACGATGCGAATCATAATTATTATGTGTGGATTTTCAGGGTCGGAAATTATGATTTCTTGTGGATGCTAAATACATGGCGGGCGGGCGAAATTTGTCTGACGTTTTTGGGCAATTTATACAAAGTTGTCCAATTTGTGAGTTCATGTAATGTTAATTTTTTCAATATTTTTATGTTTTCGTGAATTGTTCACATTAGCTTTCAAATAAAATATCATAAGTTGAAGCAGTTGTTTTTCTCGCAACAGGGCGCCAAAATGAGAAGTTAGGTAGCGAACATTCACATGTCTGAATTCCTTATGGAGTTATCTTTTCAATGCTGTGTCACACTTAGTACTTTTCCCATTCAAATCGTATGAGTGACCAAGGGGTGGGGGGAGTGGTATGACAGTTGAGGTAATGATAGGAAGATGTCCCCATTGGATTGAAAATCAACATGTTTCTGCATTTTTTCACAACACATGCGTTTTGAAGATATTCAATCTGTTTCGTTTTCGGTGCCCCACCCAATATATGTATGCACTTGTATGTATAAAGTTAATACGTTATTATCAATCGATATTCTTTTTCTCATTGAGAGCTATTATTTATCATGCTGTGTATGTAATTGTGTGTTAGATGGGTGCAAATCTTGCAAGCTGAATTAGAATCACTTTCTCTAATCCTATGGATTTGAAATTTTACATGTTCAGTTCCGATGACAATACATTAATGTCTAAGAAACTGTCCCCCCATTCCCCCCGGAATCAAGATAGAGAACGCGTAGGGTTCGGAAGTTTTCTTGACGGATTTGGACGTCAAAAATTACAGCGAAAAATAATTGGGTAGTTGTGCTCGCTCCCACCCTTTTCTCGAAAAAAGTTGGGAAACTCGAAAAATTAAAATCGGAAAAATCCATAAAAATAGTGAAAAAAATCTGAACGTCGAATATTATGGTTCAAAAAAAGGAATTGTCCCCCCCCCCCTCCCCTCGAAGGCTAGATAAAGAACGCGTAAGGTTTCTGAAGATTTCTTGACGGTTTTGAACGTCAAAACTTACCGCAAAAAAAATTAGGTGGAGACTGCTCGCTTCCCCCCTTTTCTCGAAGAAGATTGGAAAACTCGTGAAATTAAAATCGGAAATATCCGTAAAAGTAGTAAAAAATATCTAACTGTCGAATATTATTATTTTAAAAAATAATTGTTCCGCCGGCCCCCCGAAAGCTAGAAAGGGAACTCGTAGGGTTTCGGAAGTTTTCTTGACGGATTTGGACGTCAAAAATTACAGCGCGTAAAAGAATAGGATCGAAAATAGTTGTGATAATCACGAAATTAAATTCGGAAAAATCTGTTAAAATAGTGAAAAATATCTGACGGTCGAATATCATGGTTTGAAACAAGAAAAACAAGAAAAACAGAACGCTAGATAAAGAAAGCGTAGTGTTTCTTAAGTTTTCTTGACGGATTTAGACGTCAAAAATTACAGCAATAAACGAAATTACTTAGAAGGGGCTCCCCCTTCCTCTTCTCGAAAAATATTGGAAAACTCGCGGAATTAAAATTGTAAAAATTCGTAAAAATAGTGAAAAATATCTGACCGTCGAATATCATGGTTTAGAATAATTTCATTCTCCTTTCTCTCCTCGAAAGCTAGATAGAATCTGGGTAGAAGATAGGTAGAAAAAATCGATCAGGGGCTCACTTCCCTTTCCTGTTACGAAAAAAATTGGGAACACTCGCGAAAAAGCATTCGAAAAAATCCGTTAAAATAGTGAAAATTATCTGACCACTGAATAATACGGTTTCAAAAAAATGTATCCCTTCTTCCACATCGAATACTAGATAGAGAACGCGTAGAAATTCGAATAAAATTCCAAAAATGACGCATTTATTGAAATGAACAGACTAAGAAACATATACGAAAAAAACTCAGAAAAAAATTAATCGATAAACTTAAAAAAAAAACTTTTTAGAGAAAAGCTTTCATTTAAATAAACTAAAAAGAATGAAATAAATTCTGAAGTGAATAAAACCCATCATTTTGTTACATTAAAGAACTTAAAATGACATAAAAGCTTGTCGCTAGCATAAATCTTGAAGTAATTTTAAATTTAATTCACAATAAGAAATATATAGATACTTCTCGCAAAAAGCTCTTATATTATTTAAAATTTTATAATATAACAAAATGATGGGATTAATTCACTTTAAAATTAATTTTCTTCTTTTTAGTGCATTTAAATAAAAGCTTTTCTCTAGAAAGTTTTCTTTAAAGTTTATTTATCAACATACAAAATGGCTACAAAAAATAATATTTTACGGGACTCGTAGGATTCAAGGACTCGCCTACGGTTCGTCTTGGAAAGTTCCTACTCATCCCGTGAAATATCAGTTTCGGAACTTGTTATATAAATTACTATTAATGATTTAAAATGATCAACAATGAGCACCTACCTGATGATAGTCTTGTATATCAAATCCAAATCATGAATGTACACGGCCAACCCGTATATTGAGGAATTTATAAGTAGAAGCGTTGAAAACGTATAGATCTGATTCCACTTACATTTCAATATAACATACAGTACCAACGTGTTGGCTACGAACAGCTGGAAATCTGCCGAAAGGTACCAAGAAACAATAATACACTGAAAAAAAGTATTATAATTCAACTACCACAAAAAATCACGTTCAGCATGGAAATGAATAAAATTTTCTCATTTTATGAGAGTACTTACTATATCCGCCCCACAAATGAAGTTATTGAAAAATAATAATGTGGCATACCAAGTCCTTTCGCAGCTTCGTGATTGATGTGAAATATAATCGAAGTTATTTGGGCCGCTAAAAACTGATATCCAAGAAGTACTAATTAGTAACGTCATTGCAGCCAACACCACAACTAATCTGAAAAAGGTAATGAAAATATTTTCTGTTTGTATCTACACTGTGGAAATTTAAACTGACACAATTTTCGTAACGGTCATTGCTCCTCTGCAAATTCAACTTTTAATTATGACATTCAGTATTTTTTTTAAATTCGTAAATATTGGTGGTAAAAGGTTACTCATTAAAATTTAACCACCTCTCACCGTTATCATCGCCAATAGAAAAAAAAAGTTGTCTGCTTATGACAAAATTTTGTTGAAATGCTATGAAAAATACAGTATCATATAGCGAAGTGGTCGTGGTGTAAGGTAGTTTGACTACCACCAAGGCGGGGTTTGATCCCACCCCTGTCACACAGCTGAAGTGGTTCGGATTACACTTTTATTTGAACTGTAGCTCCCGGATCTCCCTTGCTCATACAAGGTCTGCTTTTGAGGGGTATCCTCCGAAACCTAGGAGTTTCGTAAAAGCAAGTTTTACAAAAAAAATATTTCAGGAGATGCAATTTTTTTTGCGATATCCTGTATATTACTGAATTTTTAGAATGACCTTTTCTTCCAGATAACAAAAATGTATCTTATGTTATCCCTATGTTATGCCGTTTTTGAGTTATTAAACTTCGAATAAACCATCATAATGAAATATAACACTTAACAAGTAAGCAATGAAAATGACAATTATATACCATCTTGACAACAATAAAAGTCAATTTCCAGCCCATCAATAAAACACAATACACCAAGCAATAGACCATAAAATGGGTGAGTTTTCAACAAAAGTGCTAGTAGGAAACCGACTATGCCATCACATGAAAGACAGTTCGCTGTTTTCAATGACAAAATCAAATTTTATGTTAATTGTTAAAAAACTAATTTCTAATTGAATTTATTTTAAATTTAAAAATCTTGTCATTCAAAATCACTTGCATCGGTTATTTCAAATCTCAGTAACTCGAAAACAGTTGCTCGCAGTGACCTCTACCAAGAATATATTTTTTACACCAAGTCAAAAACGAATATTCCCAGATACCAAACATTACCCAAATATCAAAATTATTTTGAAATTGTTCACAAAAATTAAAAAAAGAATTCAACTTTGACACTCTGTATCTCAGAAACGAATAACTTGCGAACATATGTTTATGGAAACTTTTCTACTTATTTTGATGTCAGCAACACACTCCTAAATTTTCTACACGCACTTAAGAAACACCCTGTATAAGCAAAACAATGAGAAAAATCACATTTTTTGATATTCAAATGTTTATAACAAATTGATAAATGACAGTTGCGATTCGAAAACAAAACAGAATATAACTACGGGCTGTCTTTCCTGTAACAGCACAGTCGGTTTTCTACTTGTATTTTTGTTAGAAAAAAATGCTCTATTAATTTTCCTACAAAACAAAAAACACACCACACACATACGTTCGTCAAAAAATCAATTTCACAAAAGTCCTTAACAAATATTGCACCTAATGTACAATACTATCCCAGAGAACATAAAATTGAAAACAAACACTATAGAATTAAAAAGCATATGAAAGAATTTGTTCTGCAAAATGGTAGACAATTTTTTATCATTGATTCTTGAAAACCTTTTAATTTAATTTATTGTACTTACTAATTTATCAAACTTATTCATTCACTTCTCATAAGTCGGTACCATGCCAAAACCACGAATGTGCTAATTTGTCATTTCGAATGAAAAGTTTCAAGAACATTCCTGCTTCTTGCTCTGAAAACCTTGGTAGGTTTTCACATTCGCGAATTCACTCTCGTTCACAGTATTCAACTTAATAGCATATTTGTGAGTTTGGCATTGAAAATTTTGATAGGAAATTAGTATTTTCACCATGAAAGTCAAATCCCTGAAATTTGCACATTCGCAGTTATGGCGTGGTACAGACGATATGAAGTACGTTGTCCATTATCATTAATATATTCAGTGAATTTTTATACCATTATCAGCCTCTCAGACAATTTTTAATGAAATATTTTACTTCTTATATTAAGCATATTATTATTAGTTATAGTTATCATTATATTTTATTTGAATTTTGTATATACCGTTGATGTCTTTTTGATTTAAACAAGTGTTTTTTGCACTTATCGATATCTCAACTTCATATACAGGGCATTATTTTTGTGTACTATTTTATGTTCTGAATAAAGTTTATATTATTATTATTGTATTAGGTTTCTTCAATGACATTTCTACAATGGAATAATCAAAATCGTTTAGAGTAGCGAGGTAGGAAAAGTTCAAATATATATACAAAAATAGATAACAAAGATTTATTTAGGAAATTTATAACTTTATAACTCAGGATATGTTCGATGTATCCGCTGTTATCATCAATACATAATTATTGATAACGTCTTCTTATTCAATTTCATTAAAAATTGCTGCATTATCAATATTCCGATTCTCTAATTCAAGTCAAACCGTGTCCTCAACGAATTAAGTATTAATATTACTCATTTTGAATTAAAATTCTCTAGTCTGGCCCTGTCTCCGAACCTCCGACACATTCGAAGGGCGCGCTGGCCTCATCATCACCCCAATAATCTCTACCCAAAAAATGGGGTAAGCGGCTATTGGGTATGGGAATCGTGTGCCCTGAGCAGACGTGATAAACCAAGGATGACACCATTTGCATATGCCGGACATGCTGACAGCAAATGCATAACGGTTTAAGGCGCCTCACGGCAGGCCCTGTATCTTGATTAGATACCTATCACGCGCCTACTGTAAACCAAGGTGTCAAAGACACCATCCTGGCAGGCCATTATGGATCCATTGGTCTCCGACTCCTGCCCACTTAACCTAAGAAAGGCTTCGGTCAAGTTTTCGGATAAGCCTAGGTCTTCGACGTTCTTGAAGAAGAACCCATGCATAGGCTTATCCCTGCGCAGCTGCAGCGGAACGGGTTCCAACTCAGTGACAGAATTCGGATCACGCCGTAAGGTGGCCAAAATGAGACCAAGGTCATCAGCCGCACGGGCTGATCCCTTCAAAAAAAAAACTCTCCAATCTCTGCGTTTTCGTGCTCACGGACCAAACTCCTGATGACTTCGCAAGCTCCATCTGATAACACTTTGTTGTGAAGACACCAAAGTCAAAAATCCTTGGCCTTCTTGTTATCGGGAGAGATGTAAGTGAGGAACAGATGATTTAGAATGCAAACCCCTGGATAGGTGCATCATCTTGGTCGTCTTTATGTTGAGCTGTTGCAGCTTCTCCTGAGTCAACTTCATCATTCCAAAGGATCGGCAAACATATTTGTGGGAGCAATTTTTTTCTTTTCCGACACTCCTGATGACTACATCTGTCGCAGTTTATGCTGAAAGTTGCCAAGGTTAGAGTTTTTGATAGTCATCACTTCTTGAGAGTGGTGTTGATCCACTTCCAAGTAGAGATACGTTCCTCCGGCATCCAATTAACGTAGAATGCTTCCGTAATGAGCTGGACGTCTACTCTGTAATCCTCGAATGGTCCTCTTTTGAGATAAACCGTTGCACATTTGTCGATCCCATAATTGTCGTTGTTATTATGATTATTGTTGTATTTTAGAAAAACACAGAGAAATTATTCAATAGGGGTTAAGTCCGGAATGTTACGTGTCCATTTAATACTTCCATCAATTACTATTCATATTAGGAATACATTATACGAATGTTTTTAAAACAGTAAGACATTATGCCCCAATTTCACATCCAAATTATAGATACGGTTTAGCTTGGATTCCAGAAAATTCTACATAAGAATATTTTTTACTTCTGTCTGCAAATGAGATAATTTTTTTGTAAATGCTCTATTGTTGAGCCACTACCAGAAAAACTTGTGAGGTTTTTTAATCTTCATTTGACAAACCTATGAATTCAGTTTCATAAAAAACTAATTCAATAGGGTCTCGTCTTCTTGATACTCTATTGATCATCGGATATGATGAGAAATGCCAAACACAGAGAGAGGATATTTGAAAATTCAGCAAATAGAATGAGTGCAGTTGTAGCAAAGTACCAAACAAAGACTTTGCACATCCTCCACAATTAGGTACCACTAAGAAGAATATGTTCCTTCCATGTGAGCCAATATCAGTTGATTCAAAGAGTGATAAGTCTTTTTTTGAGAGATACTAACTTGTCCAATTACCTTTTTTACAGTGTACATAATTGGACGAACTTGAATAGAGATTGGTAGCCTCTTTGGACATCTGGAGCTCAGGTGAAGTTTTTCTCAAGAAAAGAATACTTCTCACTCAGGAATAATATAGATAGTGTTAGTATGTCAAAATATGCAATGAATAACTGTGTAACACAACCAACTATTGTCAATTTTAACCCATCTTTCGTTTCACACGCTTCACTTTATCATTCTGTTGCGCTCCCTAATCCAGCTATCGGTAGCCAACACCGCAAAACATTTTGTTTAGCAAAAACAACTTTTCGTGTTTATATCCGGAGAAACGCTATGAATTTATTTGCTCTTCTTGGTTCTTCTTCTCGGAAGTGCGTCCTCATTGTGTTCCAGTTCTGATTTCACTTTACCTTGGTTCAGCCTGGTCTCTTGTAGTGCCACCACGTCTACTGAGATTCTGGAGATAAGTTCCAGTAGTTCATCTTTTCGCTGGATTGCGCCATTTATGTTCCGTGAACAAATCTGCAGGATCTTCGGTATTCGTGCTGGCATTACTGGCACGACGGTTTCACTAAGGCGTTTATTACAGCCATGATTTTGTCGAGTACCACTGGGGTAACCTGCGACAAAGTCTGCAACAGTTGCTTCTGCTTGCTTGTGCCCTGAGCACTAGAGGATTTGTTCGAAGGGCCCCATTTAGGAGGTGCGGTTTTGGGCTATGTTTGTGGACCAGTTCGGGGGTCTGGTCTCCGCCTTTGTGTTGTTGACTCTTGCCGTGGGAGTGGAGGCCCCTGCTTGGTAGATAGTCTTGTCGCCAACCTTGGTTTGGGAAACTTTGGGAATCCCTTGTAATTTGCTATGTGGTTTCCACCACAGTTAGCGCATTTGGAGGGTTATTTCCTTGCCTTCTTACACAACATGCTGTGAAGTGGCAGCACTTCTGTGCATGTCCGAACCACTGGCAGTTATGGCATTGAGACACTATGCCTCTTTGGGGTCGCTGTCCCTCCACGGTGACTTTCAAGTCGACCACTTCAGTTAGTTTGAAGATGTCCCTGTATTCTCTCGGAACTTTTACCAGGAACAGTGGTAGGGGCGCTCTTGTCCAACTCGATATCATCCTGTGACATTCTAGGACCTTGAAGTTTCTCTCGACGAAGTCCTGTTGGACGGCTTCCGCCGATATTGATTCTGGGATACCCCTGATGACCACATGCAGGGGTATGTTTTGTTTGAGTTGATAGGTGAAAAACTCCACCTTATCAGACTCAAAGAATCTGGTAGCGTTTCTCCAATCCGCTTCCGTGTTCGTATGGAGATAAATCCCATCTTGCCGCGATTGGGCTTTCGAGAATCCAATCCGCTTATCTCTTAGGGCTGTCGAGGTCATCAGCCACTTGCTCTTCTCCCGGATTATTATCACGGGGGGTTTTTTGGGGTCCTTCGTTTCATCCTCAGTGCCGCTGGGCAGAAACACTCCTGAGCTTGATGTGGACGATTCTGCTGTTGGCGTAACAGTAATCTTAGGAGTATTCTCATCTGCTCTTGTTGGTAGTGCAGTTGTTGACTTGTTCGAGCGAACGGCCTTCTTCCTGTGTCTGCCCACCACTCGGAATCCGGCCTCGTCTTCTTCAGTTTTTCGGTTGGGGGGTTGGGGGTAATCTTTATCTCCATATCCGTTGGTTTTGGGGGGGGGGGGTCGGGCCACATGCACTGGTGGCGTGCTTTCGTTTGCCTCCTTCTTTTCAGAAGAGGCAAGTTTTGTCAGAAGGATGCTCAACCGCTTTTCCATGGCAGTGAGCCTTTCTTCTGTCTTTTTTCTTTAGGACTTGGCCTTGGTTGCCCAATCCAGTGCATTTCGAAGTTGCTGCTTCAGCTGTCTCCTAGATTCCTCTTTCTTGTTTAAATCCTCGTCATCGTTGTTTGTCGTCGAAGATTTTCGAAAATTCTCTCTGTCGAGAGAGCTCGAGCTTCTTGACGATTCATCGCCTGATTTTTTGGATTTACCCATTTTTCACTTTGCTTTCAGATAGACCAGAGCACATCCATAAAATTTTACTCTGTGGAAACTGCTTCTGCAATTATTTCAAATGGATAGTGGTATTTTCTCTATGTTCATTTAATATCCAATGTGCTACTATTTGTAGCATATCGGCGTTTTGTACTTCTCCATTATTTGAATTCAATAAATATTTCAGACTGGTTTTACTACCATAAAACCACCCTGAGAGAAAACTGTTTTATCACAACTGACAACCTACTTTTCATTTGCACATGCGTAAATATTTTTGTTCTTGAAAAAAAGGGTCATTTGTTCCTCAGGTGAACTTTGATTAAGAATAACTTTTGAAAAAAGGAATTAGCTACAATCTCCTTAATAGTGGCTATATTAATTTGCTATAATTTGAAGACATGTAAGTGTCTGGCATAAAACATCAAAAATCAATAATTGATGAGTAGAGAGAAACTATGCTCGTTTCCATGTTACAAAAAAGGTTATTCTGCTTGAAGATGTGCTTACTAATTTATCGAAAATGTTGTCAAATTGATATAATTAAGTCTTCCCAACAAATTCCTTTGTAGCAGCGTAATTGATCCTTGTTTGCTAGGTCATTATTTAGAATTTCCAAAATGTGTGAACAGTCACTCACTGATACTTGGTTCAAATGGATGGTTACTATAGATAACTGTGTGTGTAAGCTTAATGGTATTATATTGTTATCACTCTACGACTTGTTGCAAATGATTTCATGTTCGTAATCAAATCAATTATTGCCGTCTTGTGCTGTCTTTTTAATGTTATCTGAGATTTTTCTCTTGTGGAAATTTGGATAAAAACCCAACTGCCAAACTCACCTGAAATATCTGTTGATAACAAGTAGTACAACATCTTTTAAATTTATTTTGCCTTGTACTTGGTTAATGTGATACATTTGAATAGTCATCACCCAGGAAGACATCATGAAGAATACGAGCACCAAAAACGATTCCATAGTATGAAGGGGTAGAAGAACGGGTAGTGATTGCCAATGAAAATCGCAATTCAACAGTTTTCGTTGAACAGTTAGATTGGATAAACATTGCCATACCTCTTCAAAGTCACTTGGGTTATCAATGAATGAAAATGCATACCAGTATTCTGTATGCGACAGTAAGGCAAGCATCATTGTGAAGAACCGTACACCCTGCATAGATCTCAGTTTCTTGTATTCCATATTATTTGAAATGTGAGTCCTCCGTTTCCAATTATAGTGTAAGGAGAATTTCCGTAAGAGACTGTCATCTGAAAAGTTTTCAATATGTGATATTTACATCACTTTACAGCTATTTGCACCGGTTATCCTTAATAACAAACTTAGCCAAGTGGAGGATTAGCTTAAGGTACACCTCAAGGTAAATTTGGTTTGCACCGTTGACTCCTCGCCTGAACCTTAGATGAGTATTAGAAATGTTTGGCAACAGCGCAAAGATGATCACGTAACCAACGACGAGACGGTAAACAGCGTAAAGTTTTCAGTTCTGTCTAATTTGACAGGTTGGAGGGAGGATGGCATGTGATTTGGAAAATTTGTCTCTACCGGAAAACTAGCCACAA
Source organism: Chrysolina oricalcia (assembly GCA_944452925.2). Classification (NCBI taxonomy): domain Eukaryota; kingdom Metazoa; phylum Arthropoda; class Insecta; order Coleoptera; family Chrysomelidae; genus Chrysolina; species Chrysolina oricalcia. The sequence continues at coordinate 26,877,211 of OX101811.2, read as the reverse complement.
TACCGCCCAGAGAGCTGCGTGCACATTATTTAAAGTGTATAGTTTATTAGCCTGCCTAACCTGATCTACCTTGGGTAAAGCATGGTATCGATCCAAAATGTTCACGGCATGAAGATGGACGAAAAAGAAAAATTGAAGATACTCGCCATTTCATTCCTCGAGTGCAAAGAAATGGATTATTTTCAAGTTCGTAAGTAATATAAATTGATAATATACCAATACACATTTTGTATTAAGATATAGGTACAGTGTTGAATCTGAATATTATTTTTATACTTTCACATCATAGGGATAAATTCAATTTCAGCCCCAATCAGGTTTAGTATACAGGGTGTTTCATAATAAATGCGCAGAACTTCCGGATCCAGATACAGGGTGTTGAAATTTAAAAAAATATAGTTTTTTACGAATATCTCTGGAACCCTTTATCGCACAAAAAACAGATTTTGAGTGCATTTTCTACTCATAATAAGCTATGTTTTGTGCAGATTTTTTATTTTTTTAAATTCATAATTGGTGAAGATTTTGAAGGGGTAGTGAGTGTTTTTTTCTCCAACTTCTACGCCACTGAAAAAAGTATAATTTTGAGCCACTCACTGGAACCAACAATAATTTCTACACAAAAAAGTAACTCTTGGTTATAAGCTCAAAAATTGACGGTTTTCAATAAAAATCAACTTTCATGTTGAAAAACATGGTAAATTTTTTTTCCTAATCATACAAAAGTTATTTAAACGTTATAACGAGTAACAAAACCAAATATTGACTTCTTAATTGCAAAATAAAAAAAAAACAATAACAATCATACTCAGTTGAATTGTTGGAAATGTCCGCCGTTAGCTTCAATGCACGCAGCAATTTTTCGAGGAAAAAACATTATTTAAACAACATGAAAGTTGATTTTTCTTGAAAACGGTCAACTTTAGAGCTTATGACCAAGAATACCTTTTTTGTGTAGAAAACATCGGTGGTTCATATAGAAGGCTCAAAACTGTATTTTTCCAGTGGTATAGAAGTTGGAGAAAAAAACACCCACCACACCTTCAAAATTTTCAACAATTATGAATTTGAAAAAATAAAAAATACTCACAAAACATAGCTTATTATGGGTAGAAAATGCCTACGAAATCTGTTTTCTGTGCGATAAACGGTTCCAGAGATATTCGCATAAAACGGTTATTTTTTTTTAAATTTCAATACCCTGTACCTCAAAAATGGTGCATTTTATAATAAAAACTTTTTCATATTTTTGGACGAGCTATCACATTCTGAAGTCCTGCGCATTTATTATGAAACACCCTGTATAATGAGCTGTAGGTTTGGTCGCACTGGTACGATCAGATACCCAAAAAAATACATCATATCAGCAAAATCTAGAAAAAGTGCTCAAAAAACTTCAAACATAAAGGAAATAGGAAAGTATTTCGTGTTAAAAAAGTGAAGTTACAGGATCCACCGTGGTGGATCCTGTAAGCGATTGCAGTGCGAACGATGACGGGCACCGGGCCCCCACGTATATACAATCATGATAACCTGGACTGCACTGATGAGGGACTACATCCCGAAACCGGTCTGCAGTTGGTTCCTTGTTTGAATCAGGCCGTGTCCTGCTGTCTGTCTCTGAGAGCTCTTGCAAAGATGTTCCTTCAAAGTAAGGATCTATATATATATATATATATATATATATATATATATATATATAATACATATACAGTGTGACACACTTAAGACGAAGACACCCCCGTACTTTAGTAATTTTTGAAAGCAGATATTTGATTTTTGGTACAGCCATAGACCTTCATGGGCCGCACTTTTCGCAATACTCAGCCCGAGTGACAGCCTTAACCCAGCCTACTGCGATCCCGCGAAAAGTGCAAATTCTCGATATTTTGCGTCGCGTTGGAGATACCGAAAAAAAGTTATTCGAAAAAGTTGCTTAGAAATCGATTTTGACCCTACACACCGAATTTCAACGCAAAATTCGAATTTTGAATTTTTTTGTAATTTTCATATTAAAGTCCGATTTTCAGTTAATGGTTCTGAATAAGAAGCTACGAAAACAATAAATTCGTCATAATGTAGGAATAAGAATGAAAAACCTAATATTCATTATGAAAAAATTCAATTTTTGTTTATTAGTTGTTACTAAAAAGCAACAGAGACGATAAAATCGGTCAAAATTAAATGACAATTAATGAAAAACTATTTATTGAACCGAATTCGAACAGGAAATGAAATGAACACTAATATTGGAAGTCAGTTCTAAATATTGTCTCTCTCAACTGGCCTGCCCTCAATTCTGATACATTTTCAATTCTTTTTCTATTATTATTTATTTCATGGCAGGCTTGCCTTATTCTCTCACAAAGTTATTGCCGATTTAGTGGCCTAGACTTGTAAACCTTATTCTTGACGGTTCCCCAGAAGTAATAATCCATTGGTGTTATGTCAGGAGAGCGAGGAGGCCATTGTTCATATGGGCTATTTCTACCAATCCAACGTAATGGAAAATGTTCGTTTAACCACTCTCGAACCATACAAGAATTATGAACGGAAGCTCCGTCTAGCTGAACGTACATATCTTGTCGAACATTGAGGGAAAGATTTTCAATGATTTCCCATAATTCATTATAAAAAAAATTCAATAGTCGTTCAGCGTTAATGGTATTATTGAAGAAAAACGGTCCAATTATTCTGTCGCCTAAAATACCACACCATACATTAACTTTTTGATAGTATGGGTCCTTACAGTTTATAACCCATTGGGGATTTTCGGTAGACCAGTATCTGCAATTTTGAGCAGATACTATTCCATTGGTAGTGAACATATCCTCATCAGTGAACAAAATTTTTCGTAGGAAATCTCTATCATTTAAAAAAATTCCTTGGGCCCAATAGCATTAATCTAATCGTTTATATTCGTCACCTTCTTTCAATGTGTGCAAGAACTTTGGTTTAAAAGGTTTGATTTTATGACGAACGAGACATCTTCTGATTTTCTCTCTACTCAAATTTAATAGCTCAGACCTTTCACGCTAAATAATTTTGGGATTGGCACGAACTGAAGCTAAGATATTATCATCATCATGGTACCTTCGATTTCGATGTGGATTGTCAATAGCTTGACGATACTTTAATACACTTCCGGTTTGAGTAAAAAGTTTATTGACGGAGGCTGCCGTTCCATGTCGAATACGATTTCGTTGCGGATGTCTTCTGTTGAATTCATGAGCAACTTGTCTGCTACTTCGAGCACCATCACCAAATAACCTTAATATTTAAAAATTTTCTCGTAAATTAAGACGTTCAATGGTCATTTTGTTTCTGTTTTGACGCATTTACTTTCAAACTGACATTTGGTATAACTAGTTCATTTGTTTTCATGACGCTCTAGCCCAAATTGAAAACTGTTGAAACACAAAATATGAGACTTCTTTGAAACATTGAAGATGACGATTTTCCTTCCAAAATTAGGCAAATGGTATTATTCGCAACCAATCATATTCAACAGAAAATTGAAAAATTCCTCAAAATTAGAGACAGGCTAGTAAAGAAGACTAAATTCGATTAACTTACATTTGATAAAATAATAATTTTCAATTTTATTTATTTCAATACGTCAATTTCATTGATTTTGACTATTTTATCATTTCTGTAGCTTCTTATTCAGAATCATTAATTGAAAATCGGACTTTAATATGAAAATTACAAAAAAATTCAAAATTCGAATTTTGCTAAGCAACTTTTTCGAATAACTTTTTTCGGTATCTCCAACGCAACGCAAAATATCGAGAATTTGCCCTTTTCGCGGGATCGCAGTAGGCTGGGTTTAAGGCTATCACTCAGGCTGAGTATTGCGAAAAGTGCGGCCCATGAAGGTATACGTCTGTACCGAAAATCAAATCTCTGCTTTAAATAATTACTAAAATACAGGGGTGTCTTAATCTCAAGTGTGTCACGCTGTATATCTAAACGATTAAATAACAAGACAGAAGAATCTTAAAAATAAAATAAAATATTGAATATGAACACCATTGAAATACAAATATTTTCTAATTTTGTTAAAATATAAAAATAACTAAATATAACCATTATTAAGATTAAAAGTTTAAAATTCAAACTAAAGGACTGAACAATTAAAAATTAAATAATAGGTATTGTTAAAATTTTATATAAAAGCTTAGACAACACAATTCTAAAATATTAAATTTTATATCAGATTGAGGAAATATTTTGGCACTAAAGTCGGCATTGGAATAATAACATCTACAGGCATGAGCAACACCTCATGCAAGTCTATAACATACTCTGCTTGTAGCTATAAAGCTTTCTAGTGTTTCCAACGGAATACCGAATAGCCAAGTTCTGACCTTTTTCTTAAACATTTCGTATGAGTTGATCGTTTTGAGTTCGGGCGGTAGCTCATTGAAAAGTTTTGGTCCCAAGAAAGTGTAACATTTTTGTCCTATCGTTTTTTCAGTTCTTGGTATCACAGCGTTACTCTTATGTCTTGTGTTGTAAGGGTGCTGAATAGGTACCAACGATGATTTATGTCGAAACTGCCTCAAGAGGATCGCAAAAACAAATATCTGACTTACATTCATTATCATTGTTTCTTGATATAAGCTACAGGATGGATATTCTCGCGGTTTTTTATACATCATTTTAAGAATGCACTACAATGAATTACATCCAATCAATTTCCTGAATAAATGTCTGCAGAGACCTACCCTATACTGATGAGGGGCAGCAGCCTGAAATTGATCTATAGGTGGCCCCAATGATTCAATTAACATTTCCATGCAACTAGCAATTGCAGAGATAGCCTTTTAGTAACTCTGCACGGAAATTCATTGGATGTAATTCAATGTTTTCATATGGATTTACGGCCCAATTATTCCTATTGTATAGGATTATGGCAATGAGAACCGTCCTGGTAAGGCAGAACACCTTGTGTCTTTCTAAACATCATAAGTGTTCTTCTGTCCACAGTTTATCATTTCTGAAGAGCTTGTGAGTGAAAGAGTATATTCGTAATCACGTTTGGCATAATATTCTATCATGATGGTGAAGCGTACGCCACTCTGTCAAAGGGTCGTGGGCTCGGTTCCCAGCATGATCACTGGTCTCGTATATGGCATTTCAAGTTCAAAGTTACCGGCCACTTCTTCCCTAGCTTGCATAAGTCTGTCGAATACCGCTGATGGTTGCTCTTAGGGGTGCAGCCGGTTGAGGGAAATAACAAAAAACAAACAAAAAAAATGAAAAAAAAAATGTTTGTACCTGTTTCTTTTGTGGTTCCTCGTATATCTTGAAACGTTGCAAATGCTATCAGGCAGCTATATAAAAACATCATGATCCTGAAATTAGTCCAAGCATATTTCATCACGAATAAATTAACGTTTACATAATTATTTTGTGAAAAACTACACTATTACTACACAATTATTTATTTGGCTGCACTGGATATACAGAGTTAGTCAAATGTATGGAACCACCCATTTTATGAGGCAAGTGTTAATTGTAAACATGGAATTTTTTAATGAAACATCTATCAATGTAGCACATAATTTTTTTTTATAAAAACTTACGTACACTCAAAATATCTACTTGGTTACGTTCCATAATTAAGAATGTTTTTTAACAAATTAAGCAATAGGTAAGTGAATTACAGAGGTAGACACAAAACTACGAAACTCACTGTACCTACCGAGAGAGTTGAGATGATATCAGTACTACTGAAACGAGAAAATAACAACCTTTCTAACGATACTAAACATGACGTATGGTTCCATTTAAAAAATGTCGATGACGTCACTACTCCACCAATGGCACATCTAAAAAATATTTGAATTCATGGAAAGGTGCAAGGTGAAATACCCTTCAACTTTTATCCAAACTTTTTTTCGATAACCATATTAAGTGCGAAAAATGGGTGGGTCCAAACATTTGACTAACTCTGTATAGAAAAACATTATCAGATGTATACTTGGCGTTCTTTCTGAATAATATTACATTGAAAGTGGCATTCGATACAAAATTTTTGGTTATAATTGCCCAAGCACATAAAAATCACAGATGATTTTGCAAGAAAGCGTGTAACCTAAAAGTTGTATGAGTTTATTTTCATGTTTTGGTGGAAGCGCCTGAGTCCGAAGGAGATCGGCTCTTTTACTAAATATAAAAATAACCGAGTACAATTTTTTTAAAACGCTTGTATGTAAATCATTGGAATATTTTACTACCGGAGAAATTTGATTTTTTTTCTGAGAAATATTATTGTACCGACAAAGACTATACATGAAATTGTGGTATCATGGCGACGAGATGTTTTCGTAGTGTAATTATTGCTCCGCAGTGCGATCACCTCTGTAATTTTTCGATGAATACATTCCTCTCATGAGAAATTTCATACATAAGGGAAGTATTCCAGGAAAATCGACACAACACTGTTTTCGATTTTGCTCAAAGCTCTAGGCAAATGCATTTTTCAAGAGTAGGTACTATGCTTTTGAAGGTTACTAATTCGCTGAATTCACACGCTTATTCCAATCAAGCACCTAACATTATTCTCACATGTGTGGATACCAATTTTCCGTAGTTCTATATGTCATCAGGACCTACACTGGGTGTACCAGAATAAATTTCTTATGAAAAATACTCTTCCATCATAAAAGCCAGAGATATTTGAATCTGTATGGATATTTTTGGTTGTTTTATTATAAATAGTTATACTGTCACATTATTGGGGAAAATCAATAAAACTCATATTTACTTTCATTTGGGAAAAACACATTCAAATTCACTTTAAATAAAATTATTTATTTCTCTCGAATCCGAGGCATATCAGGAAGTATCCAATTCACATCGTGTTGAGTAGTATTGACAAGAATTGCTGAGACTGCTATTTCGGCATAATTGTGATTATTGACCTTTTACGATGGGAATGGGAATACGCTGATGAAGGATTTATCACCTTTGATTTGGAGAGAGAGTTTTTTTCGAAGGGACAGTTGCTAGCTGGTCTCCTCAAGGTGTGACACGCCACCGATTCTGAAATGACTGAATTATTTTTGTAAGTACAATTTCTAGTGTTTCTATTGAAAGGATTTAATTAGATGTGTTGAATTTATCCAACTGTTTTAATTATTCACCACCTTACCTAAATGAACTGGGCTTATAATAATTTTGAGTGAAACCCCAATATAGGGAAGTTGGTAATTGGTTACCAAAACCCTAATTCTAGAGCCCCATGGCCTGGGGCGTGACATTTTGGTGGAGGCTGTCGTGCTAAACTCCCATGATTTCATTCTTCATAATGAAATCAGTGCTTTTATATTTTAATTTTTTTTACAAAACGAATAATATATTTAATAAGCTCAGTTCATGGTAAACATTATTAATTTTTCTCTAATATGAATTCCTAAAAATTATGCAATAATGTTGGATGAATTCAAGAATATCTAAATATTTGTTTTTTTATTTTTCTGTCATATTGTGATCATTTCAATTTCTCCTTGTACTCAAATAGTGGTCTCTTTTGCAAATCATAGTGAACTGGAGTGGCATTTTCATTTTATCCTAGTGTGAGGTGTTTTCAGTTAGAAACTAAAATTATTAAAAAAAATTGCTGATAATATATAGCGTGTTCATCACATATATCATTGTCAGGAATGTTTGGTAATTTTGTTCTGCAAAACTGGTTTTTTTGTTTCTATAAAAGGGGTAAATTTTATGGTTAGAGACAAAATCATTAAAATACTTCTTGTCATTAATGTGGCGTGTTCATCACATATGTTAATGACAGGATAATTTTTCTGATTATGAAAGAACTTCAATAGTGGGTTTGTGCTTTTTGATTGAAAAATTTATATGATTCTCCTTGTTGTTTGAGCAGCGTGTTCACCACATGTAAGAATAGCAGGAGTTTCATAAGATTTGAGGCACAACTCAGTATTAAGTACCTAGTGGGATAAAAAGGGGGGACACAGTATCTCATTTACTCATTGACAGAGCGTCCGTTCTCAGATGGGTCGTAAGAGACCCACCAAATCTCAAAGAGATGAACAAAAATTGAAAAGAGCCAAAGAATGCAACTGTAGCCCTATCAGGGAACAGCAACCCCCTGAGAGACCACTAACTCCGCGTAATATTGGCCCTGCAAGTCCGTTTACCGCACAGCTCGTGTACCATTGAATGTTGCTTAGAACTTAAAAATCTTAAATGAATAGTTATGGGGTAAACTCTGTTAATATTTCCTTGTAGGTAAATTCTTTTTGGATATTTTTTTTTTTTTTTAATAAGTTTACCTAATGAAATGTCAGACTTTATCATCCTGTTATGATTTCTGCCCAAGTTCTTTAGTATACTGCTTGTCTTATTATTACGTGTTCCGTCCTTTTTTTATGGGGTATAAGCAACATTTTCATAAAAATATTTTTTAATGAAAAATAACTGGCTATTTAACAAAATAATAATAATAATAATGTGTGAAAATATCTGGGTACGGTGGTTGTTGAAACCAAACATCCACAGAAAATTTCAGAAAATAAAATTATATTTGGTAAAAAATAACCTGAGAATAGATTTCTTTTGTGTCACATTACAAAATGAAGTATAATTTTGAAATGCATAGCCTTTAGTAAGTATAGTAAGTAGTACATGACAAATATTTGTTACATTTCTCGTAATTCAAGTAAGTGTCGTTTAAACATTATTTAGAAATCGCATTCACATAAACATGATAATTTACTTCGAGGCGAAGCCACAGGGTTCTTACCCAAACTCTTTTGAACGTGAGTTTAACATACTTAAGTGCAATTTTTGTGTAATTTGTTATAAGTAGGCATAATAATAACTTTTCCCATACAATTTTTGATGTAATATGAAAAGTGATTGCGCGAAAGATGCTGGTAACAAGGAAAAATCCGTATCATTTCTTGAATCTACTGGTTACTTAATTTTTTCGTCATATTGTTATGCTATCCAATTTAGACTGAATAATGAAAAGTCAATGAAGCATGAATTGTGGCCTTTACCTTCATTGCACTTTATCTACTCATGTCTATTTCTATTTTGAGAAACAATAAATTTTTTTTTGAAAACTGTCACTATTTTTTTAAAATGATTTGCAATTTCTTGGTATGTCCAAAAAACTTGTTGGAAGAAATTGAGTTAGAAAATATATTAATTAGTTTCTGTGTTAATCAAGCCGTTTGGTTGGGAGGTATTTATGAATTCTTTATTATTTGAAAATTTGAAAGAAATGTTGATCACAGTTTTTGAAAAAAAATTTTGTTGAAAAAAATTGCGTTGATAAAATGTAAAAACGAAAGTCTAATTGATTATTATTTTTTTCGTAAAAAAAAAAAACATGTTCTGATTTGCAAACACTTAGAATTTTGATCATTGCCCATCGACTTGTTTGGTGAAACTGTGTGTTGAAGTGTACAATTAACTTTTTATACGATTTATGATGACTTTATGAAATATAGTGATATGATATGAGAATAATTATTGGGTAATAAGGTTACCTTCGTCTTGAGGGGATTATGGAAGAATATCCTAAGAGGATTGAATAATTGCCTGAGGAAGTTTTCGTATTTGGTTTTGCAGGGGGGACGTGGAAGAATATCCTTAGAGTTGGGATTGAACGTCTACCTGTGGTATTTTACTCTTGAGGTGCTACCAAGAGACTTGAGATGTGTTTAATGAAATATGATGATATATATGCTCTTGATGTATTTCCAAGAGAATAATGATGATGATTTTGATGTATGAATATATTTTTTCTCGATGTGTTTCCGAGAAAATGAGTAAAGTAAAAATAACCGTAAAAAGGTTGATGAATACAAGAGATGCAGTTGCACTGGATTGGTAGTTGAGAATGAGTCATGAGCAAATATTTAAAGTTTTATTACAAAAAAAAGGAATACACTTGGATAACATAACAGAACATGTTTGTCAAGGAGGTGATCAACAGGTCTAAGTTTCTAATTATTGATTTCGAACATAATTTAACTAAAGTTTTCTATGGCTGTCCTAACCAAACTGATGACACATTCTGGTACAAAGTCATTGCCAAATTCTTCTCACCCCGCAAAGAACCTGAAACAATAATAAAAAATCCTGTACCAGTTGAAAGAACCAATAAACAAAATGAACAAGGAAATAAATATGTTTTAGAGCTAGCAGAAAACCCATCAACCTTATCAAAAGGAAAAAGTGTGTCATGCACATTGCATCAATATGAGGATTCTGACTCAAATTGAAATAAACACTTTAAAATAAGAATTATCAATAGTTAAAAAAAAAATAATAATAATAGAATAGAATGTCAAATAATGAATAACTTAGACTTATTAGAGAACGCTTTTGAGTCAGAATTCAATGCCCTACAAAGGACCTGGAGCACAAAAATTTTGAGAAACTTCACCACCGAAAAAAACCCATACACTTTTAGAAACAAAAGATCTTTAGATTTTTTAGGTGAAGGACTCTCTTGGTGTTGTGGCGTTGCTACGTAACACAAACTTGATTCACTAATAGTGAACGAAAATGACTTAGCGGACATGATTGAAAAATTGAATAATGGGGTGTCAGAATCGATCAGAACCATTTCAAAAAAAAAATAAATAAATAATAATAATAATAATTATTAGATTTAATACGTATTAATAAATATCACTGATGCCATGCCAAAGTTCACTAGGTAATTTCAATATTAGGTGCGCACTGAATACTTGGAATCACCCTGTAAACAGAGGCTGGGTAATAGTAAAAAATAAGAAGAAAAATGAATTAAAAAAAAATATATATATATATAAATATATATATGAATGGATCCATTCACTCCAAGAATCGACCATATTATTAGGCAGGACGCTGCCAGGTCAATGTACTTGGTCAAGATAAGTGGGAGTACAATACTTAAGCATCTGAGTAAGAAATGTACTCTAATCCAATGCTCATGAGGGCATTACCTCGGGAAGTAGTCATTCTCTGATGAACTCAAATGAAGTAAACACACTACTAACCCCAAACTAGATTGTCAAGTATGCCAAATACACGGTAAATCAAGATGTTCTTGAGAAAAATAACCCCCTATACTAAATAATAATGTTTTAATAGGCTTCATAAACGAAAAGACACTGTTCTCTCAGTCAGAACAGAAAACCGTCCCAAAACTGAAAAGAAGACTATTATTATATGTTTGTAATTAACCTTCATGAAATATACCACAACAAGTTAGCAACCATAATATCAACCAAACCAATTTTTCCTCAAGAATAGAACAATTTCGAGACTTGAACTTTGAAATGTGTTAAGACATTGTACTTGGAATTGTACCTATTCTCCGGAGCAATAATAAAATAAGTAGTATAGTTGATTCAGTATAAAGCCCAGTTACCTGGAAGTTATAGGTTTACTGTAACCTAGTTTTTCTTTTATATTTATATTCGCATTGTAGGAATGAAAAATTCAATTTATAAACATAGTACGATAAGAACTCACCTGCCTTCAATTTTTGTTTCATATGCTACTGACGACCAATACAAAACCACCCTCAACGGCACCCCCCGGACGACACTGGCAGATAACCTATAGTCCATCCCCATGGCGCATGGCTACAGCATCTCAGGGCTCATCCAAGGTGTGCTTAGCTGGGAGCATCCCGCACAGGAAATCATGAGACGAAGGACTCAACCACATTCCGGAATAATTCCCAGGGCCACCAGTAATCCATGTATATGCAGTAACCTGTCCACAATCAGGGCCAAGCAGTATCGACCTATCTCAAATCCGTGTAGCCTTCAATTTCACAGCAATAGTGAAACAAAACTGGCAGAAACAGGGATGTTTTTTTTCTTTTTCTAAAAGACAAACAAAAATCAGAAAATTGCGTCCTTAAACGATACACACCCAGAGAGATAGAAATGCTTACCTGGCGCATTCCCTCCGAAACGAAGTGCTACCGTACATATCACCGATGGGGCCACAAGGAACAAGGGCAATGGCAAGCAAAACAAGTCGAACTTCGAACACGCCAAGAAACACACAATAATTCACAACACAAAGTCGATGATGATGGTCAATTGCTTTGTACACATCCGCCATGATAGCCCTAGTTGCTGTGCTAGTATTCACAAAATTTATCCGAAGTCTGCACCTGCACCTGCTGACTAATGAAGACACCCACGCATATGCCGCTAACCCAGAGATCTACAATACAAATCACATCCTGATCGATGACGCCACCTGTCGTACAATAGACATGATGCTACGCGCCGGACGGCGCCATTAGGAACTACTTCAAATGAACATTCTGTGAAAAAAAAAAAAAAAAACAATGTGTCAGTGCCGGACTAAGAACTCGTAGGTGTATTGGAACGTTTCAATAAATGGACATACATATAATTTTAGTTTAAGTGGAATTAATTAACTTTCTTGGGCGAAACGTGACTTCTTTTTCAAATAAATATTTTTTTTACTTGATTACTGTATAAATGGGAGATAACATTTTTAATTTTTTCAACACATTTATTTTTTATGTAGGAATTGTTTTGTTTGGTGTATACTATTCTGGATAGTTATTTTTCATTCGTTATTAGTGTATTTTTTTTTCGTTTAAGGTATACTATTTATTTTTCCACATTGTTCACTTATATACTATTTCTTTTAAAGGTGGGGTCCACCTTTTTTGCTCGGTGGGCATGTGTCACATTATTGGGGAAAATCAATAAAACTCATATTTACTTTCATTTGGGAAAAACACATTCAAATTCACTTTAAATAAAATTATTTATTTCTCTCGAATCCGAGGCATATCAGGAAGTATCCAATTCACATCGTGTTGAGTAGTATTGACAAGAATTGCTGAGACTGCTATTTCGGCATAATTGTGATTATTGACCTTTTACGATGGGAATGGGAATACGCTGATGAAGGATTTATCACCTTTGATTTGGAGAGAGAGTTTTTTTCGAAGGGACAGTTGCTAGCTGGTCTCCTCAAGGTGTGACACGCCACCGATTCTGAAATGACTGAATTATTTTTGTAAGTACAATTTCTAGTGTTTCTATTGAAAGGATTTAATTAGATGTGTTGAATTTATCCAACTGTTTTAATTATTCACCACCTTACCTAAATGAACTGGGCTTATAATAATTTTGAGTGAAACCCCAATATAGGGAAGTTGGTAATTGGTTACCAAAACCCTAATTCTAGAGCCCCATGGCCTGGGGCGTGACAATACTACACAGTTGTACTGAACATTTGCCAAATTCCAAATTCCGAAAAACCAAGAACAAAAAATATAATGCTTCTTTCGAGGGTGGTACCTACCATATTACAGTATTATTTTTCATTCCTCGGATGAATTGAAAATTCTGTACTTTAATGATTCTTATTTCATTTCAGAGAAACACTCAGGATGGTGAATTGCTATCCATGATGGAAAGGAAAACAGTCTCAATTGAAAACAAACGAGAATTCTATAGAAATGGCAAAGACCTACGATGGAAATGAAGCATAATATATTCCATATCTGATTTTATGAACATTTTGTCATAGTTTCAAAAAAATCAATCTTTTTCTGGAAATTCAACGGGTAGTAGGGCTGTGTCCAGAATCCATTCGATATATTATGAAAATTCCAGATTTTCAAAACGAAGGCCATATCAACTTCTAACAAAACAGTCAACAAAAACTTTTCAATATCACTTACGCATGCACTCATTCAACTTTAGATACCTTGAAAATTGCCAAAAATTTTTATAATGAAATGAACTTTTTTGTACGATAAATATTGAGAATTAAGAGAAAGAACGCAAAATTGATATTAATCCAGTTGCGATTAAGTTGGGGAGGGTCCATGAGCAGTACCTACAAGGATATATTGAAAAATTCTTAGCCTACTATAGAAGCAAACAAAATTTCAATGTCAAAATATTTTATTACTCAACATATTCTCCTCTTAATTGGATACATTTATTACAGCGAACCTGCAACGTCTCAAGACCTTTCAAAGAAAACGTTTCTTCTTGCTCTGCAAACCAGACCTCCACAGCTTTTATTACCTCGTCGTTGGAAGAAAATTTACGACCTTTTAAAGTTTTTCTCAGTTGATGATAGTCGGACGGAGCCAAATCTGGTGAATAAGGGAGGTGTTCTAGTAATTCAAACCCTAAATCACGAATTTTTTGCATGGCAACATGAGATTCGTATGCAGGGGCGTTGTCCTGCAAAAACAAAACGCATCTGGATAGTTTTCCGCGTCTTTTCTCTTTAATTGTTTCCCGTAGATTGGTCAGTAATGTCGAATAGTAATCTCCAGTTATTGTTATACCCTTATCTAAAAAATCAATCATGATTACTCCATGGCAATCCCAAAAAACTGAAGCAAGAACTTTTCTAGCAGATTTTTGGACACGAAACTTCTCAGGTCTTGGAAAACCGGAGTGTCACCATTCCATCGATTGCTGCTTTGTTTCTGGATCGTAGAAATGCACCCAAGTCTCATCCATAGTAACAATTCGGTCATCATCTTCAATGGAAAATTTACCTCTTTTGAAGCTTGCAGTCCAATTTTTCACGGTCGCATACGAAGGACATTGATCACCAAGGGTATTAAGCATATCTTCGTAAATCTGCTTACCTTTTAACCCTTTTAAATACAGGTACTTGGTGATGGCTCGATACTCCAATTTTTCGATTTTCACAATTACGGTGGACACTTTTTTCTTTTAATTCATTGCGTAGCTCTGGTTTACTTTTTTGACGTCAAACTTTACACTGACACTTCTAATAAGTTATTATTCGTTGCTATGGTAACGCAATATTTTGTTTATGCAGGGAACTGGTCTAGGATAACTAGATATCAATACATCCTCGTATGTGCCTAACGCCACTGTTTGAAGTCACCCAATCTTAGTGAGAAAATTTGAACTGTTCGGGAGTTAACGTGTGAGAATTTTTTTTTGCAATTTCAACACCCTCAAACTCATTTAACAGTTATCTTAAGGGATATATTTACTATAGGTACTTTCAACCTCACAATGAAGTAAGGAGTTTGTCTCCTTTATTATTAACCTTTGCCGTTCGTTGGAAAAACGAGTCCTGGGAAGGAAATGCTGTCGTTGTGGAGAACATGTTGATGGTTCGGGGACTTATGGCCTTAGTTGTCTTTTCAGTTCGGGGCGTCTTTCGCGTCATCATGCTCTTAAAGACACAGTCAAGCAGGCTTTGGCATCAGCTAAAATTCCACCTGAAAGAAATCCGAATGGGATCTGTTTTGATGAAGACAGAAAACGTCCAGACGGGATTACTTCTATACCATGGTCGAGAGGACGAGCGATGATATGGGACGTGACATGCTCAGATGTTTACGCAAAATCAAATATCCGGACAGCCAGATATCAATTGTTCGAACATAATTACATTGTATCACCCATGGCATTTGATACGCTAGGTGGTTTTGGACCCAATTGCCTTCAGATCATAAGAGAGATCGGTAAAAAAATTAAAGATATCACGGGAGAAAAGTGGTCGACAAATTTCTTGATGCTGCGTCTTAGTATTGACATTGTTTATATAGAAGTAAGATAGTTAGTCAATGCCTGTGTAATTGGTGTTGGACGCAAACGCGAGTGTCATCTAGCGTGATTAGTCATAAACATGAATATTTGACGTCATTTTAAAGCAGGTTCTTTCAAAAAACCCTGATTTTAATGCTGTCACATTGTTTCAATCAAGTTACGACATGACTTGGAGGCCAGATCACTGAAGTTACGACATGACTTGGATGCGAGCTCACTATCGCCATCTACATGTCGCATCCATTTTGATCCAATTATAATCCCATAAGGTTGACTAACTATATTCTATATAAACAATGGTATTGAGATAGCCCGCGGCAACGCAGCATCTGCAATTGGCTCAATGCCTAATACTGACATCCTAGGAGAAATATACAATTTATGATATCCAATGTTGAATATTTTCGGTGTTCACTTTTTTAATTAATATTATTCATTGTATACTGTATTGTATAGCGAATTGTTGGATCCCAATCACATAATTTTTGATAAATCCATATTTCAATCTTCCACGTTTTACTCTCGCTCTTTTCTGGTTTCACGAATTGATATAAGAGTTTTTCAAGAGGGGGGGTATGTGGGTAACTATCATACGCAAAGCTGTACACTGCAGGGCATGAGGTGGCACCCAACAATTCATTGAAGTGAAGAAAGAACCGTGTTGGTGCATTGATGGATATTTTTGGAACACCAGCATTTATAGAAAATGTCGCATAACCAGTATGTGGAAAGATCTATATTTCTTAGAGAAAGCTAGATAGCCTGAAAAACAACTTGCAAGGAGTTTCTGGTGCCAAACGTGACCAAATGCCTTGAATATATCTGATGCCAGAGTTTCACAAGATTTTTCAATAGATTGCTGCCTACATGTTAGACTTGCGCACGCAGATCACACTTTAATTGACTGTATTGTTACCATATTGTACATCATTAACAATTTCTGAGTGTACTAGATCGAGAGGCTATCTATCACTTTGCTCTCTGAATACAAAAGTACCTATTTGTCATTTCTATCATATCCAAAACCAGTTCTTCAGAAATAGAATACTTACAATATTGTATAATCGTAAAACGTCCTTGATATACTACCATCAGTACAACCTAAAATATCCACCGTAGAACTTAAATTGAGATGGTCAATTGTTTCATCGACTAGTGTTTTTGAGTATAGTGCTATGGATGGGTTATTATACGCTGTGTGTTTTGGTATACAAAAAGTTCTGTAGAGAGCATTTCGTTGGAATCTACGTTTGTCTTCTATTGAATTCTGAAAACGATAGTTTATTAAACATAATAGTAAACAGATTTCGTCCATTCAATAGAATACCATATCTGTAAATCAAAAAATCCATAAGAAGACAAAATTTACAATAATGGGTGTCCTATATTCGATTTTTATTCAACCATGCGGTAACGGTAATTTTTTGAAACACAATGGAAATTATAATAAAAAAAAATCTTCTTTTTAGACTCAATAATACCAAAAAAAATATAAAAATAATAAAATTATTTAAATGAAAAAACTTTGGCTAAGGATTAACATATCTTTTCGATGACATATTATTGAACTCTCGATAAGCACCAACATTTATTCAATTTTCAATGAAACCAGTAATAAAAAAAGTCTTCCATTTGTTGCATAGTTTTTGAGATGTTAAACATTCAACGCTAGCACACCCTGTACAACAATTTCTCTAAACGAATTCTGCTCATTATCACTGAAAAGATTTATAAAGTAAAAAAAATTCAACGACCCATAGGAATGCATGTATCCAGTGTCATAATATGTCCCCAATTTAGTTTTTGAAAATAGATGTATTTATCCGAAATAACAAGTAGTAGTCTCTAACGCGATCATTAGGTACCCGCGATAATGAATATCATTCACAAGCGGAACCTCCTACTCATATAATATTGTCCAAATTTTGGATGAAATAATTTCATTCACAACGATAATATGCCCCATACAGTATCTGTTCACATTCTTCACTAACTTCAATATACTTCCATACTCCACTGTCATTAACGGAACTCTGCAGATTCGCCCTTATCTTGCAATATATATTTTTGTTTTGCATGCAGCTTGGGTAATCATCCATTTCATATAGAGGTGGCAACATCCTGAAGGTAAAAATCCAAAATTTCCCAGAAAGGTTTTAGCTAGAACAAATAAATTACATGTACATTCAGTGAAATACGAAATTATAATTGAAGAAAAAACAGTTTTGTTTTCAAGGTTTCGAATGAGGAACGAGAAAAATTTGAAGCAACTTGAAAAATTCGAAGTGTACTCAAAAAAAGTGTATTAAAAAAGGATGCCACAAAAATATCAATCTGGAGCCAGAAATCTATAATTCCCCGTTTCTCCAAAGTTTTTAAAGTTATATTGAAGCAGAGAATGATGAAATACTTGGAATCTATTGAATTTCTGAACTGCTGTCAATTTGGTTTTAGGAATAAATGCAGCACCACACACATGCTGTTCTCAATTGTGACTGAGATAGTCGAAGGCTTGGAAGAAGGCACGATTACTTCTATTACTCTATATGATCTATCAATACCCTTCTACTGTTTCTCACACCACACATGTAACTAAACAGCGTCAGAGGTGTATCTCCCGATTTGGAACAGTCCTACATGAGTAATAGAGAGCAAGCACTATTTGTGAGAGAGAAATGTTCTGACGTTCAAATTATTTCATATGGGGTACCTCAGGGATCCGTTCTTGGTCCATCACTCTTTATTATCTACGTGAACGATCTGTTTTGCTCTATGTATCCTAATGAAGGCCTTCCATTTGCTGACGACACAACATTAATAAACATTTCTACTCGTAGAGATAGTCTTTTAAACACCATGATACGTTGAATAGAAGAACTGGTTCGGTGCTTACAACCTCAAATCCATCAATAATGAATTTCAGAAAATGGTTCTCACTAATGGAATTGCGGCACTAAAAAGGGTGTCAAGCTTCTAGGAGTAGTTATCGATCTTAGACTTTCATGGTCATCCCGTATGGAGCAGTTATGTCATAAATTATCCAGTTCAATATCTCTCTTGAACAACATGAAAAATCAACTATGCGACAATACTATACGTTCGTGTTATTTTAATTTTCTCCACACACACACATAAATAACGGGGTAACACATGCACACATTAATCACGGAGTAACTCTGATGACTCATGTTATGTCTTTAAAATGTAGAAAAGATCGATAAGAATTATTGCTGGTGCTAGTTACAGGGATCATTGTCAACTAATCTTCAAAAATCCCCCTGTTCATTCTCTATTTATTCATTATGCTCTTTTAGAGATCCGCAGAAAATAAAGTATTTTTTGCGTCAATTCCGATTTCCACGATTATCAAACTCGTGAAGAGAATGACTAAAGGCCTTCCTGATGTGTGCTCCACAAATCTAAGATGAATTAACTAGAATTGTATAGTCCAATATCCATACAATTTGTTGTCTCAAAGTCCAAAATGCTCAATTACAATTGTTTCAAATTGAAACAGAAACGACACATGTTTTTACTCTATCGACGAATATTTGAGAGCGCCCCACTTCTCAATAATGTGTCTTGACTGTGATTTGACAATTTATGTTGAGAACATTTTTTGAGTCTGTTTGTGCATATTTCAGTGAATTTTCATTAATATTTTGACTTAACAAAAACTTGTTGTATTCCATTTTATTCTATTCTTGAATCATAATATACTATTTCTACATTGCCATTGTGGAATGTAACAATTCTAAAATGAATTTTGCCATAATTCTGACTATTGATATGGAAGAAATATTCCAATACATTCGGTTAACCTTGAATGTCAGTGAATTAGGAGCAAACACTGCGCTTACATTTGATATTCATGGATATCTAGACCATAAAAAAAAGAAAAATGATTGTTGAGTGTATTCTTACTGTAATGATTTATTTCATATCTCAAGTAGTTCGTATAGAGAATATATATTCTTCAACGAGCGTATAATGATAGCTATTATTCTTGAGGATGAAAATGCCAAAACGAGCCGAAGGCGAGTTTCGGAATTATCCGAGAAAATAATAGCTATTATACGCGAGTA
Source organism: Chrysolina oricalcia (assembly GCA_944452925.2). Lineage (NCBI taxonomy): Eukaryota > Metazoa > Arthropoda > Insecta > Coleoptera > Chrysomelidae > Chrysolina > Chrysolina oricalcia. The sequence goes on along the minus strand of OX101811.2, from coordinate 26,857,530 downwards.
GACGACTATACTATACTGTCTCTACGACTATACGATAGTTAAAGTTTTAATGAAATCTAAATATTATTTATGAAAATAAGTATATATTATAAAGTAATATAAGGTAGAATAACAATTATACATGAATAGTCGGTGTTCATTCATGAGTGAATAAATGCCTCAATTGAAAATAATTTAAAAAAAATCTTCCAAGAACTCACGCCTATATAACTACCTTCGTTATACATTCACTTCATGTACACGCTTCTACCAACTGAGCTATAACAGGCACTCGAAAATTTGTGAATGAAATACCCACTAGAGAAACTCTGACTAAGAACTGAGAGAGTGTGGAAGATTCAAGTAAAAATTGTTTCACATACCTTTGTTGCAAGATAGATTTCATCTACCTCACTATCACTGCTTTCGCAATCCGCTCTATTCATTTTTATATTAGGTACTTGTCACACAGATCAAAGTTAAAACTAAGAAAATAGTCAATCTGACATTCGGATGCCAAGCTGTGACAAAAGTTCAATCAAGCAAAGCCTTCTTGAGAAATTTGTTTGTTGAACCTCTCAGTTCCCGTGGTTTCTGAAAATTCTGAACCTGTGATTGTCCGAGTGCCGTTGAATAATGAGTTAGGATCCACGGTGTCTTGGAATCATCTTTATTCTTCAATTAAAAATCAATATCTAATGAACATAGAATACAATGGTCGTAGAGAATAGTATACTCTACTACTAAGTTTTGGAACAAAAATTTGATACCATGATTCCTCATGCTCGATTTTTGCTCGCATTCGGAATTTTTCGCTACCATCGAATTTTCATTCTAACTACTGATCCATAATTTTTGTTGATTGAAGTATGAAAGAGAAAAGAAACAACCTATATCTTAATACCTTGATAGCGGTCATATTGACTGCTTTGATGATATCCTATGGTGCCACAGCGGTCATAACGTCCGCTCGAGTTTGAACTTGTCTTGCTGTCGTTTCAAACATTTTTTCTACCAATTAGTTATTGCAATCAACATGAATATTTCAATTCAAGAAAAAGAAACTAACCAAACACCAAAACTACGTCACAATCACACTCGACGCGCGTTTTGCCAACAAAGTTAGCATCTTCAGGAGCTCCAGAAGAGCTAAAAGCTTTTGGCTCCTGAAGATGCTAACTTTGTTGGCGAAACGAGCGTCGAGTTATTGAATCCATTACTGCACCGAATGATATAGAATGAAGGAACTCTCAGATTCATCGATGAACTCGGTCATTTTTTTTATGAGTTATGAATCAGGATATATGAGGATAGACGAATCTCGCCTGATATTGGACGGTTGCCTGATTTTGGTGTACTACTTTATCTCAAAACCTATGACAGTTTTCCATAACCTAAGTCATAGAATGGAAGGTCTCCAACATAAACAGATCCTGTGTTATTCACTTACTAGACTTATTATTTGATGTTTTGTGTGTGTAGGTGTCTGAAATTTTACCACCTGAAAACTGCTTTAAAAAAGTACGTAGATAAGTTAGAAAAGTATAATTTGGCATGAATATCTTGGAATAGTGTAGATTTGAATAGAATATATGAATAGTTCGGGAAATTTATTAAAAAAAACGAAAAATTATGGACTTAATTTTTTTCTAAGAACATCAAAATCTCAAAACCGCCTGCAGATTTTGAATTTTTTTGTAACAACTTCATTTATCGCCTTTTTACAATCTACAAAAAATGTGAATGGATTTTACCGTTATATCAATAGCCTAGAAAATATTTATAAAAAACGAAAAAAATTCTATAATTCTTTTCCAATAGCAGCAAAATCTTAAAAACGGCTGCAGATTTTGAAATTTTTCAGGATAGCTATTTCGATCGCCTCCTAAATATCTACAAAATTTTTTTATGAATTTAGTTCGTAATATCAATAGTCCTAGAAATATTTCAAAAATTAATGAAGATATTTTCAATACGAACTATCAAAATCATCGCCGTACTTGCTACATGATCTTCAAAACCAATGGACTCGATTATTATTATGTATGTTTTTTCCTTCATACTGATGTATACCTAAATACTTTTTTTTCATTTCTTTAGTATTGTTATTCGCATCAAGCAGAATTGAAAAATAGCTATACCAATATTCTGTATTTTGCTCCTCCAATAAATATTTTTATTATTATCATTTTGCGCTCTGTCAGTGAAAAAAATAGAGGAAGAAGTATAATTTTGCACCACTTGAATCAGAATCCAGACACGTAACAGTATATACAATACCTGTCAAGTTCATTTTTAGAACATTCTACATATCCATAGATATGTCTGGATGAATACTTGACTCAGAGTGATAACAAAATATAACTTTTGGAAACAGTTATATGCACTAGTTGACTACTTACATGTCAGAAACAACGGATGATTTATATTTTGTGTTCTCTGCGACATTTTATTATGTGCTTTGCCAATTTATTCCCAATCACCTTACTTTATTGCCCAATATGTATATCAATTTGAGTTTTATGGAAGACCCTATCGACTTTGATGGGAGGCTATCAATTTGAGCTCATTATCTGTAGTTCATAAGTATGGGAAGGCATCGGAGCCGGAATATATGGGATGAACCCAGTAGTGAAACGCTCGTTCATTATGGGTAAACTAGCTACGATATTTCAGGCAGAGGTATATGCCATTGAAATGTGTGCCAGGGAGCTCGAAAATCGACACCACACACAAAAAACAATAAAAATATTTTCAGATAGTCAATCAAGCAGCACTTAAAGCGCTTGAATCCAACTGCTTTAAATCTAGGGCAGTATGAAACTGTAGAGACCTTAAACCGACTGGCGCAACGCAACAACGTTACCCTAGTCTGGATACCAGGTCACACAGGCCTAGAAGGAAACGAAATAGCGGACGCCCTAGCAAAGGGGGGGGGGCGAAACAACGTTCACTGGACCAGAACCGGTAATCGGTTCAGCAAATAGCACTGCAAGGATGTCATAACAGCTTGGGTAGAAAATAAAAGACTTGAGTACTGGCGTAGTCTACCGCGCCTAGCCCATTCCAAAGCATTTATTGCTTGTAAAAAAACAGGACCCTGACAAACTGCTAGGACTCAGTAGAGTGCGTCTCAGAGTTATAGTAGGTTTTCTTACCGGCCACTGCAAACTCAAACATCACATGCATAAAATCGGACTTGCACAAGATGCAGAGTGCCGGCTATGCATGGAGGATGATGAAACGGCTAAACACATTCTGTGTACATGCCCTGCAGCGGCCAGAACCAGATTCTCAATATTTGGCAATATGACAGTAAGGCCAGAAAACCTGGTAAATTGCTCTCCCAATGCATTCCTCAATTTCGTCAAGAGATTGGATATACTGGGAGAAATATAACCATAGGGTGAGCCACAATAGGCCATTCGCCATTGGCCTGATATGGGCCCACTCACGTTTAAACCTAACCTAACCTAAGTATGGGTTTGCAAGTAAGTTTCGATTTTTTTGTTTTTTGTCAACCGGCTGCAATCTTACGAACGGGTGCGTTGCATTGTGCCCACATCTCACTACACCCACATTTAGTTGCACCCACATTTCGTTTCGTCCACATTTCGTTATGCCCACATTGCGTTGTATCCACAGCTTCCGAACAGAGCCGAATCAAGCGCTGTTGCCAAATGCTGACATGCAATTCTCTAAAAAAATTATTGTGGAACTAATGAGATATTTCGTTAAACCCACATTCAATTAAGTTGCTTTTGTCTCAAATTTCATTAGGCTCACATCTCATTACACCCACATTGCGCTGTACCCAAATTTTGTTACGACCACACGTCTCTGAAAAAATTATTGTGGTCCTAACGAGACATAACGTTTCAGATTTTGTTAGGACCACATTTCGTTAGGCCATTACACCCACATCGCCCTGTACTCAAATTTCGTTACGCCTACATGTCGATGTCTCTGTATAACTGTCATCTGTCAATTGGTATACATGGGATATGTTCCGTAAATCAACTTGCTTATAAGGTTATATGGAATAACGATTCAGATCGAAAGTTCTAAACCATGGAACACCACATCGTTAACATTCTTTCGGCTACTTTGTCACCGACTTATTTTCGCGACGGTGAGGAAGGAACATCATTTAAGATACGTATGCCACTCTTAGAAATCCTTTAACACCTACCAGCGCACTGTTAGGCAAGCTGGCAATTTCATTGAATGGACCCACAATTAATTTTTTAGAGAATTGCACGTCAGCATTTGGCAACAGCACTTGATTCGGCTATTTTCGGAAGCTATGGGCATAACGAAATGTGGGTGTAATGGAATTTGGGCACAACAACATGCTCCTGCACGAGTAATCCTCAAAAATCTTCGAGAGACTTGATCAAGCTTAGGAATACGAGACACTTTCCTTCTGAATTGTGATGTCATGTAAGGATAAATACAAAAAAAATACATTTTTGTTACACCAACCTGGGAAAGCAAAATAACGAAGTTGGAATTCAGTTATGGCCAATTAAAATCGAACAAGGTCTGGGTTATGCCGTGGTTCAATTGGGGATATTGTTGTCCAACCCTGAGGTGAGGTAATTTTTGCACATTTCAGAAAAATCATTGCGCTATCACACCAAATAAAGATATAATGTCAAGTGGGGAATAATTCAAAATAAATGCTGAATCACTCAAGATGGACGTGTTGCAACAAGAATCCCCAAGCTATTAATATTGTGCAAGTATGTTTTGAAGGTTTCTTTATTTGAGGAGTCATCACCATCGAAAAGCTACTATATGTCAGAGCTGTGCCGAACACTGACAAAAAGTGCTTCGAGTACTAAGCACTAAGCACTCTTGAGAAGTGCTCGGGAGTCTCGAGCACTAAGCGCTCTTTTTCATGGAGTGCTCGCGATTACTAAGCCCTTTCAAAGAGTAATTTGAGAGGACGAGAGGGCGAGACCGTTAAAGTAGGCGTTCAATTTCGTGTATTCCAAGTTCATATTGCATTTGGAAACGGTTTCACCTGGAAAACTCAAATTTGGTAGGTCAACTCAGAAAGGATTGGAGTACTTATTGAATATATTGACATTGATTTGATATTGAAAATTGACATTTTTTTGGTCAGCAATTGAAGGAAATGAGTCAATACTTGCTTTTGTTTCATTTCAATAGAAAGACCCATAGAAACAATGCAACTTCCAACTGATAGGGAATATCCAGACAATGTCGTTTGGGAGATTAATTGGATTTCCGAAATTCTCACTGATTTCTTAGTTCGGCAGTTTTCGGATAGAAAGCACCATTGTATACTATATTTCATTCATGTCAGAGCATGCTGCCGTAAGAATGAAATAGGAATGTGATTTTGATAACCATCGGTAGACGATAGACGGGCAGAACTAGTCAGATCTTTTAGATTTTTTAAAATTAAATTTTTTCTGCTCAACACTGACAAAATTTTCAGTGGTTAAAATCCCAGAAAAGATGAAATGAGTCTGCAGAATCTGTCATCATCTGACGATCTATAACTTGAGAGTTCTGCGGAGTGAGGCAACTTATATATCTATTCGGTAAACTTTGTTTAAGGTAACAAATTAAATATGAATTCAAAATATTGTAAAAAAAGTCGCTTTTTCTTGTAACTACTGAACAGCTGATTTTGATGAATTTTCGGTTGTTAGATTCTTCTTGATACCGCAAGTGACACATCAATATTATGAAAAATCAAAGTATAGAAATTTTTGCTCCAAATTGGCCGTCTTGATATAATATAATGATTGTGTACTAAAAAGCTGAAAAAAAACTGAAAAACCCGACTGTGGTTTAAAATCAAAAAAGAAGTAATATCTTTTCAAATCTAATAAAAACTGGAAGCAGTCGGAACCTATTTGCTAAAAAAAATCTATTGAAATAGAATGGGTCTCGGCTACTTCCAATTTTTCTTTATGAAAAGATTATTATATTACTTGATTTATGGATTTTCGTTTAAACCGCAGTCGGATTTTTTAGTTTCTTTAATTATTTTTTTATATTGATTAGCTCTAATAAATAATTTGGTTCGAATGAAAAATAATGTTGTTATATTTCTGGTGGATTTATTATTCATTGTATGTGGCACTAAATAATCTAGTGTGGTGAAGCAAAATTAAGTGAATCCATTTGAAAAATTTCAGTTGGTAAAACAAATATCAAATTATTCTTGTTCAAACCTTCACCTTATCACTGTTACAAAAAGAGTAATATTAATAACACATAAAAGATAAAATAGACAAAAATATTTCGCAAACAGAATACAGAAAAACAAAAAATTCCAACTCTGTTACAAACTGCAAGTTATACATTGTTTCAGATTCGGAACTATATCAGTTGATCCAGCTAGATTAGTTTACTACAAATTGCCATTAGCAAACATGATGAAATACGTCGGCCATATACCGCCTTCCTGAATTCTTAAATTTTTTCAACGAAATCATGATGTTCGACCCCAAAAACTCTCACTTGCAATACCTACAATAATTAGAAATGTAGAATGTATAGAATCGAATAGAATTGTCACGCGAATAATAGGTAAACACCCGCCAAATTTTAAGATGACTGAATAATTATTGGAATTGATATAAAATTGATTTGCAAGAAGTCACCTCAACACACAAACACTGCACGTTAAATAATTCCTTTTAAAAATGTTTTGATAAATCTCCCTGTAAAAAAAATTGTTGGGAAACAATTACCAGTAGGTACCTGAAAATATCCAAGTAATCAGTTCATTACGCACAGAGACAGAGAAGTCCGCTAAAGGCATTAGGTAAAACATGATTTAAATCGTTGTCACTTTGACGACTTCTCTGGTCCAGTCTACAACTGTTCTAAAGATTCCTACATAGAATATCATCGTTTGCAATTGCAACCATGAAACATAATTTACTAGAACTTACCTAACTGCGCACTAAATTCACTCCGAACGCTATAAACACTTTTAACTACATTTATGTCAAGACTTAGCCCTCAAACCTAGAATGTGCATGATATAAGGACGCAATCAGTAGTTCATGGGGTTGAAGGTGCCGCTGATCGCGTTTTATATTTTCAACCACATTCATAGATCCATAGCTGAGAAAAGGCTAGTGCACTAAGCCTATTCGTAAAATGCTCGAAGCACTAAGCACTGAATCCAAAAAGTGCTCGGGAGCATAGTGCTTACGAGCACTAAAATGCTTTAAGCACTTTCACCAGCACTAAGCACAGTGCTTTGGGACAGCTCTGCTATATGATTAGGTAATAAAGCTCAATTTTCAAACTCCGCTGCCGTAGCTACCGTTGACGCAGCCAAAGATGAAATATGATCAATAAGTACAACTGTTTATAAACTCCGCAGCGACACGTTGCCGCTGCAGTTGCTGCAGGAAAATAACCAACTTTCATCTTTGACAGCTACGGCGTTTTCTGGTTTTATTTATTAGATTAGTCTAGGCGAATTACATACAACTATGTATGTAGGGTTGTTATTGACTCTTTTGGAATCATTGACTCATATAATTGAAATCTAATTTTAAATTGAATACGCATACGCTGGTGCAGCGGTCGGCTAGTTTATTAATTACCAAAATTTTTCAACAACTGCAACTGCAACGGCTGCGTCAACTGTAGCTACGGCAGCGGAGTTCATAAATTGAGCTTTATGATATGACACATTATTCAGTTCCCCATGAAGTGCTGCGAGTCATAGAACATCAACATGCTATTAGTACCGTGTACATTTTTATTGTGGTGTTATCCTTGGAAAACGATTATATGACGAAATGATGATTTAACTGATTGTTCAGTTCCCTTTAGCCCAGTTCGGAAATTGTAGATAGTAACGGATAGTTTACGGAGTTTCAGCACTCTAAAACCTCCCTTGTGCGGCTCGGTTCGTAAAAATTCCCCGAGAATAATAGCCACCATTACTGACCTGTGATTTGATCCACTATCAAAGGCGTCATCAACTGTTTTGTAAGTTGAATTCCAGAAACATTTTAATAAATCGAAGAATTTATAATTCGCAGGTAAATAATTTCAACAACTATTAGTTTGATCTAGGAGAAAATACGGCAAACAAAATTACCACTCCTCAAAAGACATTCGATATTGGAAAATCAATCTACTCAGTCTACCTAACTCCTACGGATGAAACCGAAATCAAAGGATATATAACAGACTTAAAAAACAACAAAGCACCTGGATTAGATGGCATAACATCGAAAATGCTCAAAACAGCAATACACATTGTAGCTCCTCGACTGACTAGAATAGTGAACAATATTTTTCCTACAAGCGTGCGTGCGTGATTCACCCTCTACCCGCACGCAATTCAGTTTGGAAAGTGTCATTTTCCCACAGTTGTGCGGGAAAAGTTTTCCCACACTAGTGCGGGAAATTTTTTCCCACACTAGTGCGGGATAAACATTTATATGATATCCTCGTAAAATATAAGTGGTGGGTGACAAAATATGAAAGTTCAAGTTTTTTTGTTGCAATACTAAGTGGGTTTGTTCAAAATCATCCATCATTTTGCACTATTTATTGAAAAAATGAACAAATATTGATATGTATTGTTATGAAAATCACCCTATATATAGGCTTTGATTGATCTGATAACGAGTAGGTAACAATTGATGTTGTCATGCCGATCAATACACAAATTTGTTTGTACAGTTGCGGCAAATAAAATATGGGACAACTCTTATAGCTGATTTTGTTTATTCTAGCTGCTTGAATTTGTGTTATGAATATGTCATATGGCAACATTGAATATTTGAGGTCTGTCTAACAATTCCAAATTAGAAAGTAATCAGCCGCATATAAATGCAGTGAAAAAAGGTGTAATAATCACACTAGACAACAACAACTGTCCCATTTTTTTATCTGCAACTGTAATTGTCAGAGTGACAGACAAAGCGTTACTTATATACAATTTTCGATTCAGTGAAATTGCCACATTGGATTATTCATCTGATGAAGAACTTCCACAAGAAATCGTGCAAGCAGCTACAGATGCGAAATTAGAGTTATTGCCAACGAAATCTAAACAAAGGTGTGAGAATCAATACACGAGTTTTATTGAATGGTGCAACAATAAAGGTGTATTTAGTCAACATCATTTTAAAATTGTGCTTAAATATATGTTAAAAACGAAAGTTGAATCTGTTAAATCAAATGGCACCATTTATACAACAATATTAAGTTTATGCTAAAATCATGTCACTTTGAAAATCCCAACTTTACAAGAATCTTACTTTTATGATAAAAAAATTGTCCATAATTCACGTGTACCTAAAGTTTCATGTCATAAAATGTATCTATCATTTTCAAATGTATGCATAAATCTAAAACTCGTATAATATTAGGTCTCGTACAAAATTATTGTCAAGGTTATGTTTATGTTAGTGCTTGTGCTAAAGTTACGTTTATGTTGACTAAATGCACCTTAAGAAAGTGAAAACACCAAATAAAGAAGAAATATTCTTGGCTTATTTTCTAGAAATGTCTAACACATGGAAGCCGAACACTTTATGGGCAAGATATTCAATGTTGAAGAGTGTATTCAAAGTAAAGCAAAATTTGGATATTAGCAAATTTTACAAAATAATTGCAATCATTAAAAGACAGAATGTCGGTTTTCGACCGAAAAAGTCCAAAATCTTCACTCAAGAAGACGTTTCAAAATTTATGACTGAAGCACCCGATGACATATACCTCATGATTAAGTTAGTAGCAATTTTTTGATTAGCTGGTGCTTGCAGACGAGAAGAGCTGACAAAACTCACCATTGACGACATAGACGACAAAGAAAACCTGATAATTGTTAATATCAAGGATTCCAAAAATCATTCCTCTAGATCCTTCGTGATATCTGAAGAAGCAAATGATGGTTAATTTTTGAACGTATACAGAAATTATGTACATTTACGTCCAAAAGAGACTCCTCACCGTCGTTTATTCTTGTATTACAAGAGTGGAAAATGTACTGTGCAATGTGTAGGAATCAATACCATAGGAAAGATACCCTCCGAAATAGCAGTATATCTGCGCCTTCAAAATCCAGAGCTTTACACTGGTCACAGCTTCAGGCGTTCCTCAGCCACTTTACTTGCTGACTGTGGTGTGGGTATAACTAATATCAAACGCCTAGGAGGATGGAAATCGACTTCAGTTGCAGAGGGGTATTTAGAAGACTCCACCAATCGAAAAAAAGAAATGTCCAACAAAATTCTCAATTTGAACACTACATCGTCTTCCGGGTGCATTTTAGAACCATCCACGTCTATATCGATCGTCGACGATTTGATGCCTGTGCCTGCACATTTGATTTCTTTCGATAATGTATTGCCCGAGTTACCTTCTTCTTCAGGAAATCAGCCATCTTCAAAAAATATGCTTTCTTCCGCTATAAATTTACATAATGCATCAAATTGTACATTTACAATAAATATTACGAATAATTAGTGGATAGAAAATGTTACTCTTGTTAGTTGTTTCCATTTGCATGAATAAATAATTGAAAAAATGAATTTGTTTCCTACGCTTGTAGAAAAAGTATTGTTCCTAACTCATGCGGAAAGTGTCTTTCCCGCACTCGACTGCTTACCCGAACTCCGCTCCGCGTCGTTCGGGTTAACGGCAGTCGCGTGCGGGAAAGCATCACTTTCCGCACTTGTTAGGAAAATTCCAAACTGGCATATGCCCGGAAAATTTCAAAATATCAGTAGTAAGCCCTTCTTCAAAAAAGGGGAAACACCGCGTTGAAAATTACCGGCCAGTGTCCCTAGTCTCTACCTTATCAATTAATTTTTTGAAAAAGCGGTCATGTCAAGATTTGTAAATTTCCTTCATAAATATAAATCACTATCCAATAAACAGTACGGATTCAGAGATAAAATGTCCACAAAAGATGTAATAGCCTTGTAACGAATTTTCAGTCATATTACAGTTTTATTTTCAAAATCATAATTTTCGATCGTATTGGTATATTTTTTCTGGTTCACCAGAATAAAATTTTAACAGTGTACTTCTACGTGCGATAGCCGATTGAGAATGCTTTTTATTGCGCTATGGTAAAAACTACGAATGGGTTCTCGTTCTTTTGCGTGACATTCGAAAGAGATTTGTCGAGTTTTGTATACTCGTAGGAATTAAATGTGGAAATAGAATTTTGATTTTTCCATTCGAGACGATCGTATTACGATTTGTAGTTGTATGGTTTCATAATCAATTTCAATCTTTTGGACATATTATGGATATACAGTGTGTCCCACTTACCATGGGTATCTTTTTAATGGTAAGAGATACGAGGTCGGTTGAATGACACCAAATGTGGAGTTTCTCAAGGCCAACTTTAATGTGAAAAAATATTTTGATAAAGTCCATTCGTTTTTGTTTTATACGCAAATAACAGATTTTGATCATTTTCATGTCTATTGCAAGTGAATTTTGACCCACTTCTGGCGGTCCTAATAACTTGAAATTTGGCAGATGTTCATAATTCCGGTGACAATGCACTATGGAATATTTATTGAAGTAAAAAGTGAAAAATGGCGGCTCTTCTAATATGGCGGACGAGATTTGTGATTATGGTCCAATTCCATTCAAAATTCATAAATTCAAGATGGCGACTTCAAAATAGTTCTTGTTTTTGTATAAATGGCGATAACTCCGTTGTTATCAAAAAAAAAACTCTATTACTGTGACATATCATCTGTAAGAGAAAAATAAGTTATTCATAACTAAATCATAGTGAGCTATGACCTACATTTGAAAAATAAAAGTTGGTGATGATATCTCAAATTCTAGAAGAGTTGGTATAACTTTCATATTTTTTTCAAAATCTCATTGAAAAACTGCCATAAGAATGTGAAATTCCTATTCGAATATTTTCATAAATAAAGAAGTTACGGAGGAGAAATGAAAATTATCAAAATCTGTTTTTTGCGTATAAAACAAAAACGAATAGATTTTATCAAAGTATTTTTCAACATTATAGTTGGCCTTGATGTACTCCACATTTGGTGTCATTTAACCGTCCTCGTATCTCTTACCATTGAAAAGATACCCATGGTGAGCATGGTAAGTTGGACACACTGTATATTGGGGATTTTATGAACATTCTGGAACGTTTCTAAATACATTGGGAGTTCTGCTTAAGAGGTGAGTTCTAAGAATACTAAAACGAAATCTAAGGACCTTGTAGTCTTGTTACTATTTCATTTAATTCATATTTTATGTTAGGTTAGGTTGGGTTAGGTTTGAACGTGAGTATGCCAGATTCCATATCTTGAACAACTTGAAAAGACTGATCACCTTTTATCAAGATATCATGGCACATGCTAAGATTTGGCTCACAGCCAATGATATTTTTTTGAATGAAACCAACACCCGTTGTGAAATCTTTAGTGTGAATGGTACAAATAGTTTGGTTGAAAATTAGCACATAAAATTCCTAGGTATAGTTTTAGACCCACAACTGAGGTGGACAGCTCATACAAACAGTCTATGTACCAAGCTGTGGCAAGTGATATTTGCATTGAGAAAAATCCGACATGTCACAAACATGGAAGCAACAGTATCAGCGTATTATGCATTGTGTTATAGTCCCTTGATGTATGGCATACAGTGTTATGGTAATGCAGTATCTACACATATTATGATAATTTTCATATTGAAGAAAGCGGCAATAAGATACATTGGATACCAGTTGTAGAGAACTATTTCCTTCATAGAAAATAATGACCATCTACTCACTGCTCAATTATCAAAGTATAATAACAGTTAAGTCAAAGATAAATGAACATACAACACACTCGTCAATTCACCCCTATGATACCAGACACAAACACGATTTGTTGGTGCCATCATGTCTTCTGCAACGAACGCAAAGAGACGACAAACGGCATTCATCAAACCTTCTTCCCAGAGAGTTTAGGAATAGATTATACAAAAATTCAGCAGCGGGAACAAAAAGTATTGAAGGAGAATTTAAGTAACATTAGGAAGAAGTATCCCTCCATCGTGAGTTATATAAGGAATAATAAGTTATTTATCGATAACAAGCCCTATAGAATAGAAGATTTGCACGAATTTGAAGGAAGGGAAGGTCAGGACGTAGAACTAAAGGAAGAAAGACGTAGAAGCGACCCTGGAACACCAAACTGTAGAAATAATTCATGAAACGCCGAAATCAAATAACCTTAACACAATCATATGGAAAACAAAAAACATTCAACAGTTACGCAATCAACAGATCAATCAAAAACCACAGTCATCCAATGAATCGAAACAACAGCAACCAGAGAAACAGCATCCAGTCCTACGAAATCAACAGCAAAACCCGGTTCGAACCAGACTTCAATCTCAAAACAGTAACTCGAGGAAACAGTCTACAAGTTAAATATTTTATAAATAAATAAAGATATATGGATCCATATTTAAATGATTTCAAAGCAATTGGGATAAATGATAAAATTATTGATAAAAATGATCTGTCAGATATTTGTAATACTAACAAAGCTAATTTTAACATATACCATAACAATATTTGTAGTATTAACAATCATTTCGATGAAACCTTAATTATTCTAGAGCCAATTTTGAGTAACTTGAACTGTATTGTTCTCACCCAGACCTTCAATATACTGAATGAGGATATTTATCAAATAAAAGGCTTCACAACTATATATAACCAAGGAAGACTTAATAGAAATGATGGTATTTTAATATATATCAAAGATAACATAATTTTCACTCATAATACAGTAATGCTTGGGCCAATTACTGCCATACACGTTTTTCTTAAAATTTTGGATAAGAATATTGATTTTATAGCAATATATAGATCTCCGTCCTTACCTCCTACTGATTTTAATCATGACTTATACGCATATCTTCAAACTTGCAAGAGAAAAAGTGACATCAGTTTGATTTTGGGCGATATTAATATCGACTTGATGAAAGATGAGCAAGATAAAGAAGACTATCTCAATACGTTAGCTGAATTTGGATATGTTCCTGGTATCAGCTCACCTACGAGAACCCAAGGTAATCTACATGTTTATATCATATCAACATTAAAACTAATATGCCCCTTGATTCCTTCAATTTTCTTATAGTAGATTATATAATAACTGATCCTAATCCAGTACTTCCACATGCTATTTTCCCCGAAAACAAAGAACAAGATCTAAATAAAGACAAAAAAATTATAAATTACAGTAAACTAAAAGAATGTGTTGAAAGTGAAAATTGGTATGAAATTTACAATACAAATGATTTAGATGAGATAGTGGATATTTTTACTGATAAATTGAAAGTATACTTGAATAATAACACTAAAATAAAAATAATGAAAAGAGATGATGTTAAGAGGAACAGTTGGGTCACAGAAGGCCTAGTAAAGTCTATAAATACAAAGAATAAATTATATAAATGAAACGTGAACCGCAGAACCCAGATATAAAAAATTAATTTAGAGCATTCGATAAGCTTCTGAAAAACTCAATTGTACTGGCTAAGCAAAATTATTATAATCAGGAAATAGAGAAAGAGCAAAATAATCCAAAAAAATTATGGGAAACACTGAGAGAAATTGGCAAACTAAAGACAAACAAAAAGTTAACTAAAATAAGATGCGATCGCCAGGAAATGACGAATCCTGTAGATATTTCAGATAAGTTGGTAGATTTCTTCACTTCGATAGGAGAAACATACGCTGCAAAAATTAAAATACCTAACAAGGTTTTTCCACCAAAAAGTACTATCATGATGTCTCCTACCACTGAAGATGAAGTAAAAAGTGCAATATTGAATTTCAAGAAGAAAAAGGCTCCTGGAATTGATGAAATCACATCGGAAACATTAATCGCTATTGTAGATGGAATCATTGTACCTCTCACATACATACTCAATAAGTGTATCTCTGCGGGATTTTTTCCACTCAAACTTAAGGAGGCTATCGTAATACCAATATATGAAGGAGGTGACAAAGAAAACTGTAGTCAGTACAGACCAATCTCATTAATATCTGCCTTGGCTAAAGTCTTTGAGGGAATAATAAAATCAAGAGTATTGGGATATCTCAATAAGTACGAGATATTATCTAGTAGACAGTTTGGGTTTCGAGAAGCCAGATCAACCCAAGATGCAATTGCATACCTCAGAACTAAAATTTATAGAGCCATAGATGAAGCTAAACCTGCAATTTGCATTTTTGTTGATTTGGCAAAGGCCTTCGATACTGTCAGCCATGAAAAATTACTTATCGCTCTGAATAACATTGGTTTCAGAGGCAGTAGCTTAAGTCTCATGCAAAGTTATCTAGAAAATAAACACCAATGCGTTAAGAATGGTGAAAATTACAGTAATTTAAAAAAAGTCAATTATGGAGTGCCTCAAGGTACTATATTGGGACCTATGCTGTTTACTATATATATCAATGACTTATTCCTCCTACCGATCAAAGGAGATATCATTAGTTTTGCTGATGATACAGCTGTATTCTATGAAGACACAAATTGGGATAATTTGAGAAAGAAAATTGAATGAGATTTTGGAATGGTCACTGATTTTTTTAGTCATAAGCTATTGACGGTAAATGGAGACAAAACTTTTTTCGTTCCCTTCTGTAGCAACTCAAACGGACCCCCAACATACAATCAATTAGAAATCTCTTCTGTGAACTCCCCCATGAAAATACAATGTAGAAAAGATATAAAATACCTCGGAATTTATTTGGATTGCCACTTGAGGTGGGACATCCAAACAAATAACGTAAACAAAATATTAAGATGCCTAATCCCCAAATTTAAGTTATGCAAAACATTTTGTAATATCAAACAACTCAAGTGTCTGTATTATGCACTGGTACAGCCTCATTTAAATTATGGAATCATTGCATGGGGGGGTTCATCAAATTATCTACGAAATAGACTTGAAGTGACTCAGAAGTGGATTCTCAAAATTATATTTGATAAACCTTATCGGTATTCAACCGAATCATTATATAATTTGAGTGGCATACATGACTTGAGGCAAATATATTACAAAACACTGATAACTCAGCAGTATCGAAATAAGAGCCAAACAATAGAACATATATATATATATATATATATATATATATATATATATATATATATATATATATATATATATATATATATATATATATATATATATATATATATATATATATATATATATATATATATATATATATATATATATATATATATATATATATATATATATATATATATAACACAAGATACAAACACTCCTCAATAACATTACCTGTAGTAAATAAAACATTAATCCAAAAGAAGCTTCATTTACATGGGTCCAAAACTTTATAATATGTTGCCATCTGATATCAAGTCGATAAATTCCCACAAGGTGTTTATCTCAAAAATAAAAAAGCATATGTTTCAAAAGTCAAGAACAGATATTCATCGACTTCTAGAAATTATTAATTAACTCTCCTTCGTTTATATTGTTATTTATATTCATACCTATAATCTGATATAACATCTACATCTATATATGTCAGTAAATAAATGTCTGTGTGTGTGAATGTGTGTGAATGTAAGTAGATATCTACATGTATGTCGACCGCGAGCGGATTCTATATCCATGCGGTTTCAATCATTTATTTATTAATGTTTGTAAATGTAAATTTACCTGTATGAAAATGTTATGCTGATACATATATTGATAAATAAATATTACTATTACTATTACTATTACTATTACTATTACTATTACTATTACTATTACTATTACTATTACTATTACTATTACTATTACTATTACTATTACTATTACTATTACTATTACTATTACTATTACTATTACTATTACTATTACTATTACTATTACTATTACTATTACTATTACTATTACTATTACTATTACTATTACTATTACTATTACTATTACTATTACTATTACTATTACTATTACTATTACTATTACTATTACTATTACTATTACTATTACTATTACTATTACTATTACTATTACTATTACTATTACTATTACTATTACTATTACTATTACTACTACTAGAACCGTGAAATAATTCAAGAATCAATTAAAACAGATACTATTCAATAACTGTTTCTATAGTATACTTGAATTCGTAACATTGATCAAGAAAAATAGAAATATCTTCATGACCCACAGAAACCTGTAATTTTACTTATACTGACATCACAGTTATCACTATTTATATTTATACATCATAATGCCACTGTTTTTATGTATTATTCACTCTTTCTATTGCATTGTACCTTCTACTTTTTTTTCATCAACCTATTTTAATGTATGACTTTATATAAAGTTTTCAAATGTATTCTTTATTGACCTGTCTATAGACTTCATGTTTCTTGAGACCAATAAAAATTATTATTATTATAGTATTTGAATATTTGTAAAAAATCACTACAAGCTGCTGCAATCACATCAGCTTTAGTGATTCCTCCGTTTGTTCAATAAGAACATTTTACATTATATTTGATACATATATATTTTGAATCTGAATAAACTTCATTATTATTATTGAGTAAAATCAAAAATTATCTTCTGAAACCATTGGTGAAATTTTACGAGTCCTTCCCTGCATCCTGCTCGGCAGCTCCATTCAAATTCTGGGTTTATTTGAACACTGGCGGTCGGTGCAGGTTTAATAATTTTCCGTTTCGTGAACGTAGTGCAATTCTTTATTGATTGAAAGTAAACCCTATATATTCAATTTTTAATAAGTGTAATTGTGAGAACAGTTGAGAAATGAAGTCAGTGGTTGAGCGGACTCTGATTGACATTATTTACTGCTAAAATGTGTTAAAAGTGATATTACATGTATAAGCTAGTATTTATACGGGTGATTCATTGGGAAATGCACATACAGTCAGGGTAGATGGAAGACACCGAGCTCTTTCTAAATAACCTATATTTTATGGGTCTATCGTTCTTTATAACCAAGATACAGGGTGATTTATTGATTTTTCCCCATTATTTCAATTAATCATAACTTATGAACCACCCTATACATTTTTGTGATATTTGGTTTGTATGTTCTTTGTCCACAGTGCTGTCGATTAACATAATAAGAAAAAGTCTAATTCCAGGTCCGGCCTTGAAAAAATTAATAAGTAGGTTTCGAGTCGAAACAACATTCTGTATATCAATATTTCAAAATTTTATTTACAAATTTGGAAAGAGCAGGAAAAAATAAGTAAGACTAAAAGTATTTGGTGTTTCCGCATACAACTTTTTTACTTATTAACTTGAGTCAAATCTAGATGTTTCGATAATGAGGTGCCATAAAATTTTAAAAAGTTAAATTTCTTCCCCAAATGGCACTTTTCCAGTTTCAATCCATGAAATCATCATCTATTTCTTATTCTCCTGATTCCTGGATCCCAACCTTATTGACAAACGAGAGGACATGTCCGTATTTGGGACAAATTATTATTATCAATGAAGACTTTTCAAACACCCTGTATGGTTAAAAAAATTATCATAACATTTGTTCATTGCGCTACATTTAGAAAAAAATTATGAAAATGAGGAAAAATGCCCATTCCGAAAAAAGCATAACTTTATTTCAAACAAAAATAACGTTGCAAAAAATTGTATTAAGTCAAACGAAAAGAATTAGACAAAAAAATGTGAACAACATAACTTATAACTGTTGTTCAAAGTGGCCTCCTTTTTGCTCAATACATTTTCGTGCTCTTGAAGTAAGAGTTGTAATTGACTTTCTAATCATAGCTTGGTCATTTCTCAGTTCGTCGCAAGCGTCCTCAATTCTCCGTAGAAGGTCCTCTCTAGTGTTTACTTCAGTTGAATAAACTTTTGATTTTAAATAACCCCAAACGTGGTAATCGAGTGGATTAAAATCGGGCCCCCTTGCAGGCCAGTTGTGAGGTCCTCCTCTGCCTATCCAATGATGTGGGAAGTTGTCATTTAAGAACTCTCTCGCCATTACTCTGAAATGAGGTGAAGCCCCATCATGTTGAAAGTACATGCCTCCACCATCAACACCTGCATCATCTAGCAATATGGGTAAAATATTTTGCAGGAACTCCAAATACACTTCACCCGTTAGTAGACGTGGTAGGATATGGGGTCCGATTAATCGGTTGTTAATAACGCCACACCAAACATTAAAGGAGAATCCAATTTGTGAATGTTTTTGTTTCATAGCGAACGGATTTTGTTCGGACAACACATGAGAATTCCTGAAATTATTGATATCGTCTCTGGTAAATTGAGATTCATCGCTAAATAAACATCTGTATGAGATCCTATTATTTTGTAATACCCATCTACTAAAAGCCAATCGAAAAATTTCATCTCCTGCTTGTAGCCTCTGAACTTGCTGTAAATGGTACGGATGTAGACGATTTTTTTTTTATTCTTCGCCGAACAGTAGACTGAGGAACATTAGTGGCTTAACTGATTCTTCTCGAACTAATTGTTGGATCATTTTGTACAAAATTAAGAATATCTGGCTCCAAATAGATATGTCGTCTTTCGTAACTTTCATTTTGTGCTACAGTTGGAAATTTACCGTGTTCTCTAAGGTAACTAAACACATTAGAAAAAGTCTTGTCACTAGGTAACCGCCAGCCAGGAAATCGCCGTGCATATTCTCTTCGGGTAGCTTTTCCATTACCATCACAAAATCCATATACATACAACATGTCTGCATATTCATTATTATTAAATTGTTGTGGCATTTCAAGTAAGAAATAACTGTTATCAACTATCAACAAATAACGTAACAACAAATGTACAAAGTCATCAACTATTGTCAAAATTGTACTCTGACTTGGCAATTAAAACAATTTGGGATATTAAACCTAAAGTGTATTATTTACTAAATCAAATAATACGTACAGACTGCTTGATTTTATTATTCTTATCAAGAATGCATCAGAAGAGTCGAGAAATGATCATGCTCTAGCTAAAAGGTAATTAGACGCGGATAAAGAAAATTCTAGTTTTTTTGATTTTCTGTTATGTTTAACCTTTGAAATGTAGATCTGTTGCAACGTTATTTTTGTTTAAAATAAAGTTATGCTTTTTTTGGAATGGGCATTTTTCCTCATTTTTATAATTTTTTTCTAAATGTAGCGCAATGAACAAATGTTACGATAATTTTTTTAACCATACAGGGTGTTTGAAAGTTCTTCATTGATAATAATAATTTGTCCCAAATACGGACATGTCCTCTCGTTTTTCAATAAGGTTGGGGATCCAGGAATCAGGAGAATAAGAAATAGATGATGATTTCATGGATTGAAGCTGGAAAAGTACCATTTGGGGAAGAAATTTAATTTTTTTAAATTTTGTGGCACCCCATTATCGAAACATCTAGATTTGACTCAAGTTAATAAGTAAAAAAGTTGTATGCGGAAACACCAAATACTTTTAGTCTTACTTATTTTTTCCTGCTCTTTCCAAATTTGTAAATAAAATTTTAAAATATTGATATACAGAATGTATTTTAGACTAGAAACCTACTCATTAATTTTTTTATTGCCGGACCTGGAATAAGACATTTTCTTATTATGTTAATCGACACTACTGTGGACAAAGAACATACAAACCAAATATCACAAAAATGTATAGGGTGGTTCATAAGTTATGATTAATTGAAAAAATGGGGAAAATCAATAAATCACTCTGATTCGTGGTTATAAAGAACGATAGACCCATAAAATATAAGTTATTTAGAAGGACCTCGGTGTCTTCCATCTACCCTAACTGTATGCGCATTTCCCAATGAATCACCCAGTATGAGAATTCTGCATTCCATAATCCGTTTCAATATTATTTTGGATCTAATATACTGGGTGACTTATTGATGTGAGGAAGTACAATATCTTGCCTGCCATAAGGAATAAAAAAAATATTTCAAATAAAACTTATACAGCTTATCTTGTTGCTCATTAGATGCATATTTGAAGGGATACAGTGTATTTCTTTGAACACAAAGCCTAAATTTTGAAAATGAATCTTCATATAAATTGTCCCACAATTGAACTGATCAATACATTTCATATGAAGCAGTTTTTTCTTTTTTCAAAAATGTAACGGTGGTATTGCCGAAATGAGAAAACTCTTCGAAAAAAATATAACATCTTTATGGAATCACATTGAAAACTTTAATAATCGAATATGATGAAAAATATTTCATACAGAGGCATCAACTTGACAAACTTCGAATATCAAAAACTTGACTTCTTTGACTTACCTGTTGAAGTCCCTCCCAATTGAAACTTCGCAACTCACCCTGAAGATCCGGTAATTCTTAAAAAAATTACTTAGTATCTGAGCATGAGTAAGTAGATAGAAAAACTACGTGTTGGTAGTTTTTTGTTCAATACGTTGAAGTTCGTACCATGGCGACATCAGTAGACATACTTCAGTTTTTGAAAGAACAGGAAGCTGAACGGAAACAAAAACAAGAGGAACTGGAACTCAGACAAACACAAAACAAGAGAAAATAGAACTCAGAACAAATCAAGAGAAAAGAGATTTCGATAGGAAGAGAAGAGCTTTTCCAACAATTTGAAATGGGCAGAAAACAAAATCAAGACGAACAAGAAGCCAACGGAAAACAAGAAAAAGAAGAACAAGAAGTCGTAAGAAATGAGAACAAGAAGAACAAGAAGACAGAAGAGAATAAGAAATAGAGGAACAAGAAGCCAAAAGATGACAATAATATGAGGAACGAAAACTCAAGAGAAATCAAGAAGAAATCAAACTTTTACAACAAATACACTAACATGGTGAACTTTTACAACATACCTGTCGAAGCCAAGAGTGCTTCCAGAATGAAAACATAAATAATACAGGAACTCAAAGGAGAGGTCCAGGAGGTAGAAGATAGATGAAGTCCAAGAGGTCAGACGTGAAGTTCAACGACTTAGAGGAGGAGTCCAAGGAGATAGCAAAAGTCAAGTCTAGAGACGTCGAAATTAAATAGATAAAATCAACCTTCGACACAAGCAAAAATCTTCTCTATCAGTGGAACGCCATTTCCACTTACATCAACAAAGCCTGCACAAGTGAAAGTTTTGGAGCCTCCAACATTTGATGGGCAACATTCGTGAACAAACGGCTAGTCCTAGGAGGAAATGACCAGTTCACTAGTCCTGTGTCTACGAGGCAAAGCGTTAAATATTCCAGAATCGTTGAGACTCTGGAAATCAGACATGGAAAAATAATAACTCAAACAAATGTTATTAACAGAATATCTGAGAGAATACAATTCCCCAAGATACCGATCTCGATATTGAAGAGAAACGGACAAAGTCTGCTAGCCCAAGGGTACTTGCAAGATTAAAGATGCTGCGTATTACTATGGAAGATTTTATGTTGGATGCGGATATAAAGGACGAATATACTCATGTTATACACTTAAAACAAAAATAAATTATAGTAAACCCAAGACCGTATCAACTGTTTATCAATATTCAATTCGCGAGAAAATGAATTTCTAGAATTTAACAAGCGAACAAAGGAAATATTGCGAAAGAGCACTTGAAAACATAGTAAATTGTATTAGATACTTCTATAAACTCCAATATTCTCAGAGTAAAACTATATATTTTTCATCGCGTTACCACAAACTGTTATAAAGTTTCAACAACTGTTGTTTAGAGCAAAACATGTCGAGAATGCATTGGAAATATCCCAATTGAAAATATGAACGGTTATAAAGTTTATTTGTCGTTCTCTGCGGTCGCCAAATGTTTTCAATCCAGCAGATATTCTCTGGAGCGGCTTCTGCGTAAAAATTATTACAGAATGATTCAAAACTCCAATGCCAGACTGTTGATTATTTTTGTATGCTCTGAAAATAGTTAATAATTTTTATGTACTTTGTGGACCGTAGAGTCTTGTTGTCAAAATGAAATAATATAATCCAGACAGAATTTTTGATCTCTTTAAAAAAGTGTATTGTCGACAGTGAGTACGAAGATTTATATGATTTCGAAACATGAACTGAGGTGAAAATACGATAGAAATTCAACACTAACGAAAATCGATAATGAAAAGTTCTTCTGAAAAAGTGAGTGATATTCTTGACAAAAAATGATAGAGAAATTAAGAGGGTCTGTAAAAAAATCGAAAAAAATACAATATTTGATTTAAACTTCGAACAGTCAATGAAGGAAAGATCGCTGGTTTCTTCAGGATCATTAGACCAAGCTATAGAGGTTTTTTCCCCCACAAAATTAAAGACGCAAATGGCCTATACTAATTTTTATAAGATAGTTCGAAATATCTCAAAGATTATTCAAGGATTATTCAAGGATGTAAGGTAAGTTGGGGCAAGTGCGACACAAAATTATACTAGTTCAAATTGAGTTATTTGCAAAAAATACTGAACATTTGCTTCTTGAAGCTGTTATTTTTTCTCGGCATATTGGGAATATCCTCTTCACATTCATAGGGAAAATTTACTTATTCTCAGATTCAATACGTTGATGTAATTTTTTTTAATTTTTGAGGAGAGTGTCCGCACTTGCCCCATGTATGTGGGGCAAGTGCGTTAACATGTATTGGAACGGAATCAGTTCGTACCATCAATTGAGTTGGGCAACAGCGAACAACCCGAAGTGAATGCCTTCAATTGCATTTAACAGAAATAATTTATCTCTAATACACGGTGAGCTATGAACTCAAGCATAATCGACACACTTATGACTTAACCTTTATTGAGTAACTTATTGAACATTGAAAGTATCAAATGAAACACTGAATGAAATCTCGCCACGGTGTTCGATTTCCGGAGTCATCAACAGCATAACAATGCCATCTTCAATGACTTCGGATATATCCTCGATAACGGGAAATTTGAAAATTGATTTTTTATTGTAAAAAGTTCCCTTTCTTGCAAACTTTACCAGTCCGCCTTCCTGAATTTGACCAACATAATGTTTGATGGATTTTTTTCCTGGAAACTTCACAAGAGCCCAGTCTCCTGGAGCCATGTCAGAGAGTGGTTTTTCAAACCTACAATCATCTTCTCGGGACTGCTCTTCTCTATCAACTATATCCATTAGTGTTTCGTCATCTTCTTCATCCTGTATTTCTATTTCATCGCAATCATCATCCGAAGATATGACCTCAGTCAATAAACGTTTTTTATTTTGTTTTCTTGTTTCCTTTTTTTCCTTTTCTTTTTCCTTCAGACGTTGCACTTGCCCCTTTCGTTGTTATTTTTGGGGCAAGTGCGACCACCGTTATAAAATCATCAAAAAACACAAATGATACTTTTTATTCATATCCACAGTTTATTTCAATTATATCCTCTAGTGAGTAAGGTTATTCTGGACTTTCATTGTCTAAAAAAGAACAAAGAAAAATTCAATTCTCTGCAATTTTTAATCACGACGTTTCAACTGTTGAAATCTACAGTCGTTATCAAGTGTATAATGCGACAATCTCAAGGATACTTCTTATATATGCTGTGGATAATTTTGTGTCATTAGCCTAGGGGTAATTTGGCGGTATTCAGGTAAGCTTGTTAATTACTGTGCCAGGTCCCTCCGGTACAGCATTGTTAATTCTTATCGCAATTTCAATTGATCCATGCCACTAATTAAGGGTTTCCACACATTACGGATTTCTATGCTGGCCTGACTAAAGACTTTGTTGTTCATAATATATGCACTCTCTTTAAACTTCCTTCTATACCAGCCCTCTTCTTTATGGATGACTTCGGCTTCAGTCCATTTTATGTTGTGTTGGGTCGTCCAGACATGATCCGCTATTCCTGACTTTGATGTTTCTCCTCGTTGAGTGTTTCTCTTGTGTTCAGCGAGTCTAACGCTAAGTGGTCTCTTAGTTTCTCCAAGTTTAAAGAGAGTGCATATATTATGAACAACAAAGTCTTTAGTCAGGCCAGCATAGAAATCCGTAATGTGTGGAAACCCTTAATTAGCGGCATGGATCAATTGAAATTGCGATAAGAATTAACAATGCTGTACCGGAGGGACCTGGCACAGTAATTAACAAGCTTACCTGAATACCGCCAAATTACCCCTAGGCTAATGACACAAAATTAACCACAGCATATATAAGAAGTATCCTTGAGATTGTCGCATTATACACTTGATAACGACAGTAGATTTCAACAGTTGAAACGTCGTGATTAAAAATTGCAGAGAATTGAATTTTTCTTTGTTCTTTTTCAGACAATGAAAGTCCAGAATAAACTTACTCAAAGTGAAACATTGTCAACCACTTTCAAACAAATATATCCTCTAGGTTTCGTGCAAAAAAACTCCAAGATATCGCAAAAATACGTACCTTCTACGATCACAAAATAATCTTGATCAACTCGTTTGGAGGTTAGGAACTCATAATGTTCCATGATATTTCACAAGTGACAGTTATTGAACACAAATGTTGCCATAACAACTTCTAACAATGAAGGAGCGTCTGTAGTGTTCTATGCTTGCTATTCAGAGTAATTCTATCAACCACAGAATGAACAATGAATTGTGGACGCACTTACCCCAACAACGCACTTGCCCCAACTTACCTTATAGATTTATAAAACCCACAAAATGGATTTTGATACGACAAGATCGGTGCATTTTCCACTGAGAAAATACGGTAAAACCTCGAAAAAGAGACCATTTTTCAAAAATTGTGCTGGACAAACAATATTGCTAAAACTGATAGATAATAAATTGTGGTTCAACTATGTGCAAGATGGTTTCTGTCCGAAACAATCATCTTATTCTAATTCTGTAAACGGCATTTGGAAGTAGAGATCAATATCTATAATTTGTATATTTTTTTCCACCTGATGGGTGGAAAATGACAAAAAGTGCTTCGAGTACTAAGCGCTAAGAACTCTTGAAAAGTGCTCGGGAGTCTCGAGCACTAATCACTTTTTTTCATGAAGTTCTCGCGATTACTAAGCACCTTCAAAAAGTAATTCGATTTAGCGAGCAATAAGCACTAAGCACTTTTCAAAAGGGCGAGACCGTTAAGGTGGGCGTTCAATTTTGTGTTTTCCAAGTTCATATTGGATTTGGAAACGGGTTCACTTGGAAAACTCAAATTTGTTAGGTGAACTCAGAAAGGATTGGAGTACTTTTTGAATATATTGACATTGATTTGATATCGAAAATTGAGATTTTTTTGGTCGGCAATTGAATGTATTGAGTCAATACTTGCCTTTGTTTTATTTCAATAGAAATATCCATAAAAACAGTGCAATTTTCAACTGATAGGGAACATCCAGACAATGTCGTTTGGGAGATTAATTTGATTACCGAAATGGGCGACGAATAGTCAAATTGAAATTTAGAGCGGCGAGAAATAGTTCCTACCTTACCAACATTCTCACTGATTTCTTAGTTCGGAAGTTTTCGGATAGAAAGCACCATTGTATAGAATATTTCATACATGTCAGAGTGTGCTGCCGTAAGAATGATATAAGAATGTGATTTTGATAACCATCGGTAGACGCTAGACGGGCAGAACTAGTCAGATCGAGAAAATGAAATGTTCATATTCAGAAGCGTTAGATTTTTAATATTTAATTTTTTTCTGCTCAACACTGACATAATTTTCAGTGGTTAAAATCCCGAAAAGGGGAAATGAGTCAGCAGAATCTGTCATTATCTGACGATCTATAACTTGAGAGTCTTTTGTGGACCCCCAATCGGGGCGAGAGGCAGGGGGAGGCCGATCGTCACGTTCAGCGGAGTGAGGCAACTTATATAATTATTTATTCGGTAAACTTTGTATAAGGTAACAAATGAAATATAAAATCAAAATATTGTAAAACAAATTCGTTTTTTTGTAACTACTAGGCGGCTGAACCGATTTTGATAAATTTTTGGTTGTTGGATTCGTCTGGATATCGCAAGTGACACTTATTATATCAAAATTATGAAAAATGAAAATAGCGGATTTTTTGCACCGAATTGGCCATCTTGATACAATATAATGATTGTTCACTAAAAAGCTGAAAATACAAAAAAGTAAATAAATAAACTAAAAAACCCGACTGTGGTTTGAAATAAAAAAAGAAGTAATATCTTTTCAAATCAAATAAAAACTGGAAGTAGCCGGGACCTATTTACTTAAAAAAATCTATAGAAATAGAATAGGTCTCGGCTACTTCCAATTTTTCTTTATGAAAAGATTATTATATTACTTGATTTTTGCATTTTAGTTTAAACCACAGTCGGATTTTTTAGTTTCTTTAATTAATTTTTTATATTGATTAGCTCTAATAAATAATTTGGTTCAAATGAAAAAGAATGTTGTTATATTTTTTTTTGTTAGATTCGGAGCATACATGATAAAATATGTCGGCCATATACCGCCTTCCTGAATTCTTAGATTTTTTCAACCAAATCATGATGTTCGACCCCAAAAACTCTCACTTGCAATACCTACAATAATTATGAATGTAGAATGTATAGAATCGGACAAATGATCCTAAATGTCGTCCGTGCACTTGCGCCAACGTATTGTTTTTTCCGCTCATCAAAATGTCTTATTGTCACGCGAATAATATGTAAACACTCACCAAATTTTAAGATGACTGAATAATTGGAATTTATTTAAAATTGATTTGCAAGATGTCACCTCAACACACAAACACTGCACGTTAAATAATTCCTTTTAAAAATGTTTCGACAAATCTCCATGTTCAACAAAGAAACGTCAGGAAACAATTTCCCGTAGGTACCTAAAAATATCCCAGTAGTCAGATCAGACGCACAGAGACAGAGGTCCGCAAAGGTATTAGACAAAAAAATAAATAAATCGGTGTCACTTTGACGACTTGTCTGGTCCAGTCCACAACTGTTCTAAAGATTCCTAAATAGAGTATCATCGTTTGCAATTGCAACCATGAAATAATATAATTTACTAGAACCCACCTAACTGCGCACTAAAATCACTCCGAACGCTATAAACACTTTTAACCACATTTATGTCAAGAGGTAGCCCTCGAACCTAGAATGTGATTATATAAGGACGTAATCAGTAGTTCTTGGGGATGGGGGTGCCGCTGACCGCGTATTATATTTTCAACAACATTCATGGATCCATAGCTGAGAAACGGCTTAGTGCTTAGTAATCCCGAAAAGTGCTTCCGAGCACTGCAATGCTCGGGAGCACTTTCCGGGATTAGTCGATAATGTCACGAACCCCATATTTATCACGTTCCATTATTTGAATTTGAAATTTTAAGAGTGGGCCAGGTAGCCGAGTGGTTGAAGTGACATGTTTCAATCACTGTGGCTGCCAGTCGGCGATGGTTCAAACCACGGCGACTGCAGATTTTTTCTGATGGCCCGAGAAAGTGCTAGGAATCGCACGTAAAAAGGTGAGACCTCGTTTATCCTTGGCTCGCACAAGTTTCGACTTCGGAGGGCTGCCGTTCGTAAGGGGACGACAGCTGGTTAACGGAAAAAACAAACAAAAAATAAACGAACCACAATCGCTTCGTTCAGACAAAATTGATGTGAACGGAAGTCTATCGTTTATCATTTTTCCTACGAGCTTCAGATCAGATAGCAACGAATATAAAGAAATTATAACTTATTGAATAATTTTTATTTAAACCTGATAGAAAGAACCATCCAACAAACAATTACATAACAATAAAAAATCAAATTATTTGTTCGTAATATTTACAATGAAAGAACAATTATTGACATTTTGCAAATTTATTGCAGATCCGGTCAGTTCATTCAATGGGTGACTTGTGGTGCGGCTTGATGACCACTGACTTTTAGCGCAGAAGGGCAGTTAATAATATGGCTTGATGAAAGTTGATTTAGCTCAGGACAGTTGTTCCAATAGGTCGATGAAGGTTGACTCAGCTGAGAAGGGCAGCCGTTCATGTGGATCGATATATCGGGAAATACGATTGAACGGTAAAAGGAAATACACTTGCAATGGCTTCTCATATTGCAAAAAATAGTCTACAGCAAATTAAATAAATATAAATGTTCCATACCATTGGGATTTTTGAATAGTTTTACTTTTCCGCATCCAGTGCGGCAAAAAATCTTATTCACACGGGGTGCGGAGAAGTACTACTTTACGTACGCTTGTCAGAAAAAGCTTAATATCAAGTAGCACACCTATATTGGTAAAATATTGGTACAAAATTGTGAACATATTGGCGAAATATTTTAAATGCAATATTGACGAGAAAGAAAAGTGAACATTCGGCGATATTGGTCCAATATTACTTTTATAATATTGGCGAAATATTCACATAGCAATATTGGCCTGAAAATATTCAGCGATATTGGTATTATATGGTCGAGAAACAAAATGTGCACATTTTGCGATATCGGTCGAATATTGTTTAGACATTTCAAAAATAGTATAGGTGCAATATTCTTGAAGCAATAATGGCCTCAATATATTTTTCGATATTGGTACAATATCATTTGGTTTAAAAGAGAAACATTCTCAATTGAAAATTGAATCAATACATGACTCCTCTGGAAATGGAAAAAACCCTACGATAAAATTGAAGTTACTTTTTTGTAATATCTAACAGAAAACAACTACTTCCCCGGCAAAAGCCACGCTGGACATATTAAAAAAAAGTAACTTCAATTTTATCGTAGGATTTATTCCATTTCCAGAGGAGTCATGTATTGATTCAATTTTCAATTGAGAATGTTTCTCTTTAAAACATGAATCCCTTCCAAGAGAGGTTATCTTGTACGATGGAAAACAGCGACTTAATTCCAACTTTCAGTCGCAGATGATTCCACAACTGACTTTATGAACATCCTGTTCATATTTCCAATGAAATCAATCATTTGGTTATATTGATGAAAGTGAAAATATTTTGGTTAATTATTAAATCCTATAAGTTGATCAAGGTGACACCAGAGTCTGCCTCTTGATCGCCATAACCACTGAGTCAGCCGTCTTGAAAACAACTTATAGGAAGTATTTAATACATTTTCGTAGGTTTCAGAAGACGTTCAATATGAAGAGCCTAGCCTAGCGGATTTTTATCCAGGTTTGATCATGATATGATTTTGATATGTTTCATCGAATATTTGGCCAATATTCAAAATTCATCCTATTCTAGATGTAGGAAACAATATGGAGACAACATTGTTTCAACGATATCAGAAAATATTATTGAACTAATATTGACTCAATATTAATTAATAAGATTTGTTGAATATTGGTGAAAAAGTATTCAACCAATGTGTAATCACACTTGGATTTACAATAAAGTTTTTATTCTTAGAATCGATATAAGAGGATTATTGGGAATGCAATATTTATTCTAGATGTTGAAAACAATATGAAGACAATATTGTTTTATCGATATTGGTATAGAATAGAATAGAATATTTTATTTAACTACGTTACACAATATGTTTGTAGCAAGTCATGTTTGATTTACTTCTGAAAGTATCGTAAATGGTGTAAAACTGTAAAAATAACAATAGAAAGACTGTGGAAGACTGACAAATGAACGAATAAACAAACAAACAAACAGCATCAATCACAGACACAAAAAATTGTTTAATTATACAAATACCGGGTGACCCGGAACCAATTTACTTCCCTGTATCTTCGCTGTTATTTTGTATGGATGTTTGAAATTTGGTAACGGAACATTTTCATGAAAGTATGCTGTGGAAGATTGAACAATATCATATAAGTAACAATAATACATAGCCAAACTTTTTACACAATAAGTTTTATGCAGACTAATTATTTTTATAATTTTAGTTTTACTTAATTTTTCAACATCAATACATAGGAATTTTTAATGTTGGTTAGAAACTCAAATACATATTGAAATACAAAAAATGGAGAAAAAAACCTCTACATTTTTGTTTCCTGGAGTTATTTTTGAAACTGTACAATCGTGGGCACAAAATATTTATTTCGATCATTTTTCTACAAAATAGTAGACATTTGGAACATGTGAAGTTTTATAACTCAATTCAAATGAAATTCAACACCTATGACAGACTCATTGACAGACAATTGTTCAAATTGTCGCCCGTTAACGTCAATACATTTTTGTATTTTTTCGGAGCATGACCGCATAACATTCACTAGTTGAGCCGGAGTAATTTCTTTAGTGGCTCTCCTTACCCTATCTTCAAGTTCCTCGCGATTTTGAGGTCTATTATGAGCATAAACTTTATTCTTCAAGTGAGCCCAAACAAAAAAATCCATTGGCGTGAGGTCTGGTGACCTTGGTGGCCAACGAACTGGGCCATGAGTACCAATCCAATTGTCGTTAAAAGTTCTAGTAAGATGTCCTCGGACTACATTCGAATTATGTGGAGGTGCTCCATTTTGTTGGAAATACATAACGCGGCGTGTCGCTAAGGGAATGTCTTCAATAAAATTTTGGTCTTCATCATTTAAGATTTGAAGGTACCGTTCACCTGTTAAAGCTCCATCAAAAATAATTGGTCCCACTATTCTGGTTCCAAATATTCCTAGCCAAAAATTGAATCCAAATCTATCCTGATGTCTTCCTTCTCTGAACACATGCGGATTTTCTTGTGCCCAATAACGTAAATTATTTCTATTGAAATGACCATTGTTTGTAAAGCGTGATTCATCACTGTATAGAATATTGTAGTGGAAATTTGGATTTTCTGTTTCTTTTCGTATAACCCAGTTACAATACGCAATTCTTCTATGCGCATCATTTTCATACAAATATTGATGAATTTGATATTTGGATGAACGATACCGGTGTTTTTTCAAAATTTTTCGTGCTGTTTCTCTAGGTACCCCGGCGCCATATTCGATTTGCCTTAATGATGTATTTGGATCAATTTCAACCGCTGCTAGAACAGTGATCTCCGTATCTTCGATCACAATAACATGTTCCCCATCATGATTATTCCGTTTTTTCCTGAACTGTGACTCCAATATTCCAAAATTGTTTCTACTACCAGGGTTTGGACGGTTAGGATACCTCTCCTGGTACAGACGCAAGGCTAAATAGGAATTTTTCCTTGCTTCTCCATATATCAACAACATATCAACCTTTTCAGTTTGGGTAAATCGGTAGTAGTTGTTCATTTCACAAATGATTTTCTTAGACAATTCAGAACATTCGAAATGTCAACAATTTGGCGTAAACACAACAACAGAACGATTCAACAAATTTAATTCCATAGCCAACTAACATGAAGTTAAATTGTTCAATACAATGTACCAGCATGGAAATTATCTTCATAAAAAATAAGAAACAAAATAGTAGAGGTTTTTTCATTTTTTGTAGGTATGTACTTATTCCTATGTATTGATGTTGAAAAATTAAGTAAAACTAAAATTATAAAAATAATTAGTCTGCATAAAACTTACTGTGTAAAAAGTTTGGCCATGACTTATTGTTACTTATATGATATTGTTCAATCTTCCACAGCATACTTTATTGAAAATGTTCCGTTACGAGGGGAACACAAAAAGTATTTTTTTTATAAAATGTCACTTATATCAGCAGATAGTGAATTGAAAGTATGATTGTGATATATCATTGTAAAGGTAATTCTATACTGAATTGTAATTTTCAAAAAATATATATACTTCCTATTTGAAATATAATAATTGGATGTGCTTCCGGTCAAACCGGAAGCGTCATATTTAGATTGATACTTGCTAAATTGTACATTTATAACATCAAATCTAAGTACTGAATTTGAAACATCCATATAAAATAATAACGAAGATACAGGGGGGTAAATTGGTACCGGGTCACCCGGTATATCAACTTTTTAAATCAAAGAGAAGCAGTGAGATGTTTATTAGTACAAAAATGAATTCTGAATTCATTGACAGAATAGAAGTATTGCCCAAGCAAATATTTTTTCAATTTTTGTTTAGACTGGGATCTTTGAAATCTTGAGGTAGAATATTGAATAGAGAAAAATCTAGGGACTTTTTTTCTGGATAAGTGAAGACGAAATCGTTCGAGACGTATGTGGTAAGAGTTACGTGTATTATGTTCGTGAATATGAGATTGTTCTGTCAAAGTTGATTGCTTTTTATGTATTTCAATCAAAACATAATATAGAAATAGAGTTGGTAGTGGCCTAATTCCAAGTTTTTTGAACTTCTCTTGACAGCAATCCTTGTACCCAATATAAGCCAGAACTCGCACAGTTTTCTTTTGCATCCTAAATATCTGAATGGCGTAACATGAATATCCCCAGGGTTGTACACCATAACTAATATGGGAGTGAAACAGTGAAAAATATGTGGTTCTTAATATATTTGCATTAGTGATGTCTTTCAATTGGCGAAGAGCAACTAGAGAACCCGCGAGTTTTCTCTTCAGTTGGGAAGTATGTGCAGACCAGTTAAGTCTATTGTCTAATGTAATGCCTAGTAATTTAACCTTATTCGTTTCACAATTGGAGATTACTTGATTATTAGCAGAAATCTGGATGTTCTGTGTCTTTTCGACATCAAGTTTTAGCTTATTAGATAAAAACCACTCATTAGCACTGTTAATAATCTTGTCGAGATGAAACTGTAACTTGTCATTATTATATATATATATATATATATATATATATATTATTGTCAGATAGGTTCTTATCAATTGAAGCGGAATAGCTCTAACCCCGTAATAGTTTAATTTTTCCAGCAGAATTTCATGTGAGACGCAGTCGAACGCTTTCGACAGGTCACAAAGCATCAACGCAGTATGATTTCCCTGCTCAAGTTCCTCAACTACACCTGAAACTAGATCAAACACTGCTTGTATTGTTGAATCCATATTGGGAGTTACTGAAAAAGTTATTATTCTCAAAGTAGGCATAAAGCAGTATCTTAATTAGTATACAGGGTGTTTCTTAAGTACGTGTAGAAAATTTAGGAGCATATTCCTGACATCAAAATAAGAAGAAAAGTTCCTATAAACATATGTCCACAAATTATTCGTTTCTGAGATACAGAGTGTCAAAGTTGAATTCTTATTTTTATTTTTTGTGAATAATTTCAAAATAATTTTGATATGTGGGTAAAGTTTGGTAGCTGGGAATATTTATTATTTAGTTTATGTTAAAAATTAATTTTTTTTGGTAGAGGTCACTGTTTTCGAGTTATTGAGATTTGAAATCATCGATGCAAGTGATTTTGAATGACAAGATTTTTTAATTCAAAATAAATTCAATTAGAAATTAGTCTTTTCACAATAATTAACACAAAACTTAATTTTTTCATTGAAAAATCATCCCATATACCAAACTTCACTCGAATATCACAAAAATTTTGGCATTTATTTACAAAAAACAAATATAATAATTAAACTTTGACACTCTGTATCTTAGAAACGAATGACTTGCGGACATGTGTTTATGGGAACTTTTTTCCTATTTTGACGTCAGCAACATGCTCTTGAAGTTTCTACACGTACTTAAGAAACACCCTGTATATTATTGAAGCAATATTGACACAATATGAGTTATTACAATTTGTTGAATACATTTGAAATGATATTCAACCAATGTGCTACCAAACTTGAAAATACATTATTGTTTTTATCCCTAGAATCGATATGACTGGAATATTGAGATTGCAATATTCATTTCAACCAATATTGATCCAATATTACATGTGATAATCTACATTCAAAACAGGTTCAACCAATATTCCACTGATATTATTAAAACAATATTTTTTTGTTGAATATTCACCCATGTTAGACTAATATAATTTTTTCATTTACAATATATTTACAGGGCGATTCAAATTCGACCCCCACCATTAGGATCTCCTAAACTACAGGAGATACGTCGAAGCTTAAATTGGGGCAAAGTTGCGTATTCTGGTGCTTATCAAAATACTATTTTGGAACTTGGAAAATTTGGAGTATTTCCGGAAATATCGGGAAAAAACTGAAAATCGGAATTTTCGTTTTTATTTTTTTCTATCGTTATTTGACAACATAGCTCAAAACCAAAAGTATATTTTCATTGATATTTTTTTTTGGCTACACGTTTCCATGTTCAGATTTACTATCCGGCGTTTCGTCTTCTGGCATTCATCATCAACTTTTTTTTCTGTTATGGGCGCCATATTGTATTTTTCTACAGAAAAATAGTCATTCTCATTCTGATTTCATTGTTGTATAATTTGTTATGATTTGCACTTCTGAAACCACACATATTAAAAAAAAACAACTTCATCTGAGATGATCATGACTCCATCGAAAAATTTTGTTTCATAAACACTAGTTGTCAGAACTCATTGAACATCATAAGTTTGCACAAATACTTCAGTCGAGATGTCCTCATTCTCAAATGAAGAAAAACGAGAAATGCTGAATCTTTATTATAAATTTGATAGGAATAGTACGAAAACAGCACAAATTTATTTTGAATTATATCCGGAAAGACAACAGCCGGATAGAACATAATTCGGAATTTTAGACAAACACTTGGCTGAGTTCGGTGCGTTTCAACAAACAAGAATGAAATAAGGAAGCAGAATGGAACAAAATATTAGACGTAACTTATTAGCCGAGGTAAAATAATTGTTCATTCTATATTCGAAGAAGTATGATTATTTTTGGTACTTTTTAGATAAATGCAGATCCTTCCAAATCAACACATCAAGTCTCGGCAGAAATGGATGTGCCACAGACGAGCGTTTGGAGGGAATTCAAAAAAAGTGGTTTGAAATGTTATAAGATACATATTTCACAAAAATTACATCCAGGTGATCCTGAGAGAAGGATGAAATTTTGTAGCTGGCTCTCGAAAAGTACTTTTTCGAACTGTGGTGATTTTAATAGAAATAATGAGCACATTTGGAGTGAAAATAATCTACGACACTTCAGAGAAGTCAGACCGCAAGTTCGGCTTCGTTTGAATGTGTGAGCTGGAATTTATGACGACCGAATACTTGGACCTCATTTCTTCTCTAATATTTTGAACGGGGAAACCCATCTTCGGTTCTTAAGAAACGAATTCGAAGAATATATGGATACGTTTCCCTTTGTTAATTATAACAGCTGCTGGTTTCAGCATGACGGGGCTCCTCCACACAATACAAGAGTAGTTTGCGAATATTTACACCAAAGATTTCCTAATAGGTGGTTAGGAAATTATTCAGGACCAGCAAGGTCACCTGACCTTACGGTTTTGGATAACTTCTTGTGGGGCACTTTAAAGAACAGAGTCTATGGAGAGCAAGAATATGACACAGATGAACTTAGAGACATCATCACGCAATTCAGGTCTATCAGAAGAAGGGATATTGTTAGGATTATTCTTAATTTGAGACGACGAGCTCGTTTATGTATTCAAGAGGAAGGCCATCATTTCGAACACTTGTTGTAATACTTTTTGTGCATTTTTACAAGCTCATGATTTCATTCTTGTTTTTTGAAACGCACCGTACTCAGCCAAGTGTTTGCCCAACATTCCGAATAATGTTCTATCCGGCTGTTGTCTTTCCGGATATAATTCAAAATAAATTTGTGTTGTTTTCGTACTATTCCTATCAAATTTATAATAAAGTTTCAACATATCTCGTTTTTCTTCATTTGAGAATGAGGACATTTCGACTGAAGTATTTGTGCAAACTTATGATGTTTAATGAGTTCTGACAACTTGTGTTTATCAAACAAAATGTTTCGATGGACTCATGACCATCTCAGATGAAGTTGTTTTTTTTTAATATCTGTGGATTCAGAAGTGCAAATCATAACAAATTATACATCAATGAAATCAGAATGAGTATCACCATTTTTCTGTATAAAAAAACAATTTGGAGCCCGTAACAGAAAAAAAGTTAATGATGAATGCCAGAAGACGAAACGTCGGATAGTAAATCTGATAATGAAAACGTGTAGCTGAAAAAAATATCAATGAAAATATACTTTTGGTTTTGATGTATGTTGTCAAATAACGATAGAAAAAAATAAAAATGAAAATTCCGATTTTCAGTTTTTTCCCGATATTTCCGGAAATACTCGGAATTTTCCAAGTTTCAAAATATTATTTTGTTAGGCACCAGAATACGCAACTTTGCCCTAATTTAAGCTTCCACGTATCTCCTGCAATTTAGGAGTTCCCAATGGTGGGGGTCGAATTTGAATTGCCCTTTATATTGGCCCAATATGAAACAAAGATTCAGCCGATATGAATTGCTACCTAGGATCGATACAGAAATATGACCGTTATTTCTCACTCTTCAAAGTGCACTGCGTTGATAAACATATATTAACATATTTATTATGTTGGCGTATGAGTTGGTATGTTTCTGTGTCATGCGTGAGATTTTCTGAAACAAGCTGAAGTCATGAAATGGATTTGTTTATCGATTCATTCGTTGCAGTCATTAGTTATTGACTGCTAGACCTACCCTATACTGATGAGGGGCAACACCCCGAAATCGATATATAGGTGGTCCGAATGTATCGATGAACATTTCCATGCAACAAGCAATTGCAGAGATAAACTTGTAGGAACTCTGCACGGAAATTTCATCAGATGTAATTCAATGTTCGTCGTGGCATTAGCCATGAAAGTAGTTGTTTTCTGATTGATTTTCGACCTAACTTTTCCTATTGTATGGGATATTAGTAATGAGCAGTCCTCCGGACATCTTATGCCTCAAGTCATTTTATTTACTCAATATCATTATTTTCAGTATTGGTAAAGTCGATAATGTCACGGACCCCATATTAATTACGTTCTTTCATTTATATTTGAAATTTGAAGAGTGTCTTTATAGTAAGCGAACCATAATAGCTCTGTTCAGGCAAAATCAACGTGTAGGGAAGTCTATCATTCATTATCTTTGCCTATGTATATAAAATATAAAATAAAAAAGCTGAATCGGTACAGAAATATGACCGTTATTTTTCACTCTTCAAAGTGCACTGCGCTTCGCGGATTCCCTTTCAGGGAAATGATTTCAGATATTTTATACCGAATTGCGCCTGAATGCCTTACCAAATGAAAAACGTGATGCATACCGTTTCGATTCGGAAATGAATGGGAGTATAACGAAAAAGTTTTTGAAATATTATACCTCTTGAGATCTTGACAACTTCGAAATGTTTGTTCTATTCATGTTTCGGATAGAAAACTACCAGGAATATCCCATTGTTCGAGTCACGGAATAGAAGGAGATATATAGGTGCGGTAAAACATTGCATATTCCCGTTTTTCAGCAGATAAGTTAGTGTAGTATGAACAAAAAAATAAACAACTTCAGTTTTTCCTTGGATGCATAGCGGCTTATTTACTTTTTACGGTTTTTTACTAGTATGTATGATACTTTATTACTATACCCAAAAATGATCATTTTCGTTAAGGAATGCCAGAATAGTTTATCATATTACTTGTGTGGGAAGTGAACCATGTCACTCGAGTGTTAGTTGGCACTTTACACACAAGTGATATGCACTAGTTTTTCTACGACTACAGATCTCAAAAAAAATATCAATTCGTTTTGATTGCTTCAATTTGAGCATTTTTCAAAGAAGACCATTGATTCAACATTCTCAGAATTGTGGAAATTGTGAGTGATATTATTAAATACGACTTATATACTACGATTGATATGAGAACTTATTATATCTTTTTCATCAGTTATATTTGCCTAATTTTAAAAATATTTACTTTGAAACAAAAAATCAGCAATACTCCATTCAAGGAATTAGGATTTCTGTATCTAAGAAATTTCGTTTTCTCCGTTCAACAAATTACGATTTTTCTGTCCAAGAAATTATATTTTCTCTTTCAAAGAGATTACGATATTTCTTTCCAAGAAATTAAGTTTTCTCTATCTAAGAAATTACTTTTTTTCTGTCCAAGAAATAATATTTTCTTTATCTGAGAAATTACGTTTTCTCCGTTCAAGAAATTACGTTTTCTCTGTCCAAGAAATTACATTTTCTCTTTCCAAGAAATAACGATTTCTCTGTACTAGCATTTACTTTTTTCATCAAAGAGATTACGTTTTCTACATTTTCTTGGGTATAGAAAACAAAAGTTCTTGTGCGAAGTAATCGTGTTTACTCTATTGAAACTGTTATTGTTCTTTTTCTGATAATTTACAATTTCTTGAATTTAAAAAATCAAAAGTTTTGAAAGAAGTAATCACGTACTCTTAGTCGAAGATAATAATGCACTCCTAATGAAACATTTCATTCCCCCATAACGAGAAAAATATTTTCTCTGAATAATAAAACAAGTGTTCTCAACAGGAGAAAATTAATTCAAGAAATAGAAAACTACCCAAATCACCAAATTTACAATTTCACTAGACGCGCGTTTCGCCAACAAAGTAAGCATCTTCAAGAGATGAGGCCTTCAGCTCCTGCGAAACGACCGTCGAGTGAAATTGACGTAAATTTGGTGTTTGGGTAGTTTTCTATTTCATGAATAAATTATATTCAGTTGAGATTTTTTTGTAGAGAA
This sequence comes from Chrysolina oricalcia, assembly GCA_944452925.2. Taxonomy (NCBI): domain Eukaryota; kingdom Metazoa; phylum Arthropoda; class Insecta; order Coleoptera; family Chrysomelidae; genus Chrysolina; species Chrysolina oricalcia. The sequence goes on along the minus strand of OX101811.2, from coordinate 26,818,060 downwards.
AAAATATTTTTTGGCTTATGAAAGAATGTTATGTTTTAGATAGCGTGGATCATTATCTTCAAGTGAGGGAACATGGTAACCTAGTTCTTCCAGAACGAATGGTGCGTCCAGTGACATAGAATGGGTTGTTTTTTATTTCTATCATTTTTATCTAAGAAATAGCATTTTTGCAAAATCTGAACTGATGAATTTTTAATGCGGAAAAACTATCAAAGATACCTAGGAAAAATAAGTGTAAATGTATTTGAGGAAGGAAAACGTTCTGCAGAAATATAGCAATATATGATTTTCGATGATGGCTATTAGTGTACTTATTTCTTTGAAGGTGTGAGGCTTGAAGGAAAACGTGAAGTATCAAAGATTATCACACTGAAGCAGTCTTTCTAAGATATCACAAAGTAACCTTATTCTATGAAATATCAAGACAAAAATTAAACATTTAAATCAATAGCTCGTTACTTTCTCAAAAGCAATATGTGAAGGAAATACATTCAATAGAATCCAAAAAAAACATAGTATAATGATAAATAAGAAGAAATACATGGAATTGAGGTATTGAAGGCTTTCAAACATGAATCAAATTGATATATCTAAGAAATATGGCTGTACATCTGTTTTCCTGTATATTATGCTTTCTTGTCTCCACTGCAGTAACATCTCCAGGTTGCTGAAAAATTATAATTATGAAAAATTCCGACGTACACATGAACATGTTGATGACTTTGTTAACATTATTATAATCAGTATTTTTCCTGTTGAATATGAAAAATACTGAGGCTTTAATTTCCTTAGTTTTGGAGTAAAATTTTCAAGAGAGTGAAGATAACCACGCCAAGGAAACAAAAAATGTACTTTTTTGAATAATTTACAGAATCGAAAATAATTCTTGTATGCATAGGGAAATATTACTACTGCAAATCCCTACAAGTCGATAGGTAATAATATTACATTTCGAATAGACTTTAACAGAGAACGCATTAGTGAAAGTCCAAATTTTAAAGTGTTATTTTGGGAGTCATTAAATTGAAGAATCAATGAACTTATTCATGGCGGCTTTTGGAAAAATGCGGTACAAATTATGACATACTCCATACTGGAACTTCAGAAATTTTAATAATAATATAATTACCACAAAGTTCGCAGGGGTTGTACAGGCTATGCGGCCTCACAAGCTCTTCGACCCATTAGATCTTATCCTCATGAATAAAAGAAATACATGACGCATATTTCTTACTGACAACTACTTATCTAAGTATAATACCATGATGGCAATTGAAAATATATATAAGTCAAAATATAAAATTGCAGCTGAAATAATAATTTGAAAATACAGTTAGTATTGGAAAAGAGTGTGGTAATAGTGTTTTCGAATAACAATTTTAATTTGGTTTCAGTTATGTAGCTCGATTGAAATTCATTTAAAAATTCATTGTTCACTGTTTCAATATTTCATAACTGAGGTAACTTGCAAACACATTTTTTATCATCTTTTTTTGCTGAAGAAATTTTCATGGTGTTCAAGAACCATTTTGAACGTAACTTTTGCTTCATTCAACCCTGTTTTGCACCTTCTGCGGTTTTTGAGATAAGGATGTTAACACTGTGAATTTGGAACAAAAAAGTATGTATCAGATCAACAACCTTTCTTGTCAAAACAAGAAAATGCATTTTATTGGTTATTAATATTTTTTTGCTATGAAACGTTATAACTGAATAAATTATATAATTCAGTTTATGTAGACAAAATTTTCAGAAATTTTTTTGTTCAGTATATTTAATTTCAAAAATGGAATTTATTTACGTTCGCTAGATACCATCAAGTTTCACTCTTGTTTCCCATTACATCTGGCTTCTTTATTTTAAATTATATAAAAAAACTAACCTAAAAATACACCGAACAAAACACTGTAAACTCAAACGTGAGGAGCTATCATATATTATTATGAATGTGGTTATACTTGGAAGATACGACTGGTCTCCAACACAACCCTGTTCCGAGTTTGATCACAGCAATTGCAATTTATCCACTAACTGACATACATGGCTTGGTAGGAAATTATCATGAAAAATACCAGAGGCACTAGTGACTCGACTTTCATTACTGTCTGCTAAGTGAAAAACTGGGCTTGTTGTTGAAATACGGTTGTACTGTAAACGATGACTGAATGATTGATGATCTTATTTAGAATTCAAGTAATTATAATAATTTTAACATTTCAAAGCTAGCTTTTATAGGAATATTCTGAATTAAATGAAAACAATAATTGTACTTACCCCTAACATCCACAATACATTCTCCAGGCACTCCCACTATTTTCTGTGTTGTCAATTCATGATCAAAAATAATTTAACCTATTTACCGGTAAACAGCGGCCGGCCGCTGCGTAAGAATTACCACGTTTCAAACACCAAGGTGAAATGGCTGAAAAGGACACACATAGTAGTTCATCGCATCGATGTCTGCCGAAAACGAACGAAAATAATTTCAAAATTGTGTGTTCATTGAATTAAGAAAATATAACAAAATATTTTCTTGAGTTGAGACATTTTTGTGAATAATAATTCAATTTGAGAACTTATCATTTCTTGGTATGAAAAGAACATCCTGAGTTGATGTTAGAGAAAATATTCTTAATATTTCTTGAACCAAGAAAGTTTTGTGAGAAATTTCTCAATTCGATAACCAAACATTTCTTTAAATATGGACAATTCATAAATTGAATAAAATGGATTACTAAAATGATGAATATTATTGACAATAATAGTTACACTTCGTAGTTCCTTGTTTTTGACCTGATTCTCAATGTTATTAGGTGTACCTCCATGTATGGGATTCAAACATGATATCCAGTTTCGAATCTCGTCAACTGTTCCGTTTCAAAATATTCAATTGCTCAGAAACTGATTTTATATATCTCCAGGGAATTGACCACTTTTACTATTATCAACTTTGAAATTTATTGAAAGAAGATCACCTCAAAATTTTTTGCTTTTTTATGTCCAAGAAATTAGGTTTTCTTTATCCAAGAAATTACGTTTTCTCCGTTCAAGAAAATACGTTTTCTCTGTCCAAGAAATTACATTTTCTCTTTCTGAGAAAAAACGTTTTCTCTGACCAAGAAATAACATTTTCTCTGTCCAAGAAATTACATTTTCTCTTTCTAAGAAATTGCGATTTCTCTATCCAAGAAATTACCCACTATTGAGAACTTCAAATTCTCCATTTGAAAGAATAATTTTATCGATTATATATAACAGAATTATATTCTTGGAATAACGAAAGCTGCATTATTTCTAAAACTTGTTCGTGTTCATGTAAATCTGAATCAAAACCTGTTTTTGTACATGTACTGTAATGAATGATTATTTTCATAAGTTTTTGATGATCAATCAATGTCATAATTATTTTAATAAGTGAAAATCTTCGAAAATTCATTCCTTCATTTCGAAATGACAAAGGCAGTTCTGGTCAAGAATAGGTTGCAGTGTTGAGTAATTCATCGAAAATTATCGAAATTTCTTTTACAACAAGATTGAAGAATAGTCGATTACTCCAAATAATATTCCAATTTTCTCAGCCTGCAGATATGTTTATTTCTCTTGAGTATTTGAAAAATTTCAAAATTAAATCATCAGAAATGTTATTTGAAGGAAATATTAGTATAGTTTGAGAATAATATTATCTTGAAAGAAGAAAATTGAATATTTTGTACTGAAACACACAACATTTTTTGACGAATACTTTAGTTCTCTCAATACAAGAATATTTTCTCAGAATTATAAAATTGCTCAAGAATATTAAAGTTTTGAAAGAAAACTTTCGATTTGATCACAATAACCAAATTTTCTTGATTAGAAACGATATTCTATCAATTCAAGACAATTGATTCAATACTTTTGAAATTGTTAAGTTGAGAAGTGATTTTTATGTGTGTGGAAAAAAAATTTGTTAATGATCTTTCGTTGAAAAATTGACCCCAATTCCTGGTTTTGGGATGTCCCAGAACCCCAGAACTCAATACTGAATCACAGGGTGTGATTTGTAGCTAGCAATATCGCCAACTCTTATTCATCCATAATGCTCGGTTGAATTTCAAATATCTTTTTCTGTCACAAAGTGTCCGAAAATGTTCCATCGTTACTGAAAGTAATCAAGAATCACTTTTTCATGGCTAACTATGACGAACTGAAAATTGAAAATTTGGGAAAAACGGATTACGGATTCTTTTATCACTGAAATAACATCAGATTCTGGATCAGAACACTCTGAAACACCCAGATCCCAATTCCTGAGAAATATATAGGATGTCGTCTGTATATGGCAAAAGTTCAACTCCTAAATTGACTCAATTATTTTGAAAATTAATGCACTTATCAATTTATTCCTTTTCCGCAGTTGCAAATTCACATCAATTTATAATATTTGTATTTTCAGATGACTCAGGGATTGAGATCTAAGAGTTTTAGAGTATTCTGAACCCATTTCTGATGTTAGTTCAGTGATATATCTTTCCCAATTTTTCACTTTTTAGCTGATCATAGATAGCTATGGAAAAGTGATGCTTGACATTCTGCAGTATTAATGGAATATTTCTGGTCTCTTTGTCACAACAGAAGACATTTTCGAAATCATCCCGAGCATTATGGATGGATAAGAGTTGGTGATATTTTCAGCTACATATGACACCCTGTATATTTCAATGATTCAGTATTGAGTTCTGTGGTTCTGAGGCATTCCAAAACCAGGAGTTTGGCTTAATTTTCAATATAAGATGCTTAATTAATTTTTTCCCAATATCTCACTATTCAAGTGGCCTCAGTTTGCCATAGAAAAGTGGTACATGGTAATTTTTTGCAGCTTTAATTGAATATTTTGTGAATTTTGTGAAAAGTGAAGAAATTTTGAAAATTAGGCAAATATTACTGATGAAAAAGAATGCAACAAATGACACCCTGTATAATCAATTGATTCAAGTATTGAGATCTGGGGGTTCAACACTTTCGTCGCCGGTAACATTTTCAAGTAATACCTAGATGCCGGTAAGATCTTTGTTAAAATATTCTGACATATTAGATTGATTCATATTAGATTAAGTCTATATAGACAGATTATAAAGAAAAAATATTTTTAAAATAAATACTTAAAAAGAACGCGCCTGGCACGGTGCTGGCACATTGTTTGAAATTTTGTTCCATACGCCTCCAACGCACTCGGTGCGTTGAGAATGAATCGTGATTTCTACATCTATTTATTTATACTGTGGAACCTTAGCGATATTTCTTGCAGAAAACAAAAAACTAAAATACACGAAACTGGTGAGAAGAGCCAAGAAATCAGAAGTAAGCATACGTCCTCATAAAATAGCCTCAAACAGTTCTCTAAACATAGTCAGTTTATAGGTATATAATGACCAACTGAGGGTATTCTCAAACGCGGATCATTGGATATGGTTCTAAAAAGACTTTCAAAAACCTATATACGCAATTATTTTAGGTTTCTCGGATTCACTTTCTCCTCTAGACCTCGGTGCAGTTACTTGATCAGCAAATTCTACAGATGTGCATATGCAAAGGTCAAATGAATCTCCATTAATTTTAGTACGACGTTTTGTGTGTGATCTATTTTCTGTAACTATGAGATCTAGAGAATAATTTCAGTATATTCTATTGAAAACAAAAGGTCTTTCTGTTAAACGGCTGCAACCTTACGGCAACCCTCAGAAGTCTTAAGAAACTTTTGCAAGCTAGGGAAGACGAGGCCTACACCTTTTAACGTGTGATGCACGAGACCAGCGACCGCGCTGGTTGACAAGCGAATGTTCTACTATCACGACCACAATGGCCAATGTTAAAATATAAAACTTCATATCAAAGTCGTGTTGTTTATATTCTGTTCATTGTCTAAATCGAAACCTTCCTTGTCACAAAACAATAGATCCATCAATAGTGACTTCAATTTTTGGATAATAAATGGAGTCCATTCTATCGTTGAAAAAATCAACCGAGGGGGATATTTTATACAGCCTTCTCTGAGCATTCTCCGTATTCACACAAAAAAGGTAAATTAAAGTGAATCTGTTGCGACTCAAAACAATTTCAAAAACTTGCAGGTTGAATAACGAGTTGGTTTTCATACAGTCATCTATGCGACATAACTTTATTAATCCCATTTAGTTTAAAATTTGCCTTCATTTAAATATTTCCAAGAAGCACAATCCTGCTTGTTGCTGATTGGCTTTGTGAAAGTATTTCCAACAGCATATACATTGGAGTTTGAAAAAACTGTTCATAAAAATCTGTATTTGCCTCCAGGTTGAAGTAATCTACAGGACTATTTCCATTTTGATTTATCTTGAAGACCATAAGTAAAGGCATCTGCAATCTTTCTTCAATTTCATTTTGATGTGGACTATAATCACCTTGAGGATTATAATCACTATCATCACTCTCATTTTCCCCCGTCAAAAACATATATGTCATCCATTTCATCATCATCAGATCCTTCTAATACTGCTACCAACTCAGATCTGTTCATTGAAAATTCACAATGATACGTTTCTTTTTTTGAAGTTGAGGGTAATAATTGTCTAATTTTTTTTTAAACTATCGAAACAAATTCAAGCAGGGCGCAAAATTTAATACTATTTACGCAAAAAAAAATCTCTATTTATAATAATCATAAAACTGCCTTGTGAACATTCGTAGGCAGGTAGAGGTAGAGGACGATCATTACTATTATTATTTGCAGTGGCGCACCTGGGAGACTTAGTCATATTACAGTGACGTATATAGTTCAGAGCTGTAGAATACCCCGAAAAACCTACAGCACTACCCTGGATCGTTGCGTATCCCGTGCAAGCAGTAGACGTATTGGAATCTAGAGAACTCACATCACACTTAATTTTCAATAGGGCATGTGGCCGCATATCGATACCAGTACTTGGTTTCAAAGGGATCACATGGACCGCCGAGCCACCGGCCACTCTATATGTTCAAGAATCATAAATCTGACAGTAAAATGATTTATTGTTTTATCATAGCAATAGTCATTTGTTGGTTATTACACATTATGCAATATCATGCAATACAAGAGATCAGTTAGTTGCAACTAGTTGAAACTATAATCAAGGCGTTTTCATACAACTTTCCTGCATGAGTGATATATTAAAACAGACGATTTTTGTGCAGATCTTCTTGCAAATATTAGAATTATGTGATGATTTTCTCCATGTAATCTAAGCAAGTTCTATGCAACAATTGCATTGCAACCTCAACCAAAATAACACCTACATATGATGAACCCCTTGTTGCTATAAATGAATTACAGTTTATTCATTCTATTTGCCAATACAGTCTCAGTACCCAGAATTGAATGATAGCTTTGACTTTGACAAGTTAAAATTTATATTAGTCGACAGAAGCCAAGTGTTCTTGGAAACAACTTACACTTCAATCTATGTGCCAGTACATTTTCAATACTATACGTTATAAGGTAGCATGGGGTTTCGGCGATATAAATATAGAAGTCGGGACCGCGCCAGGCACGTCACTGGCACACGGTAAAATTTGCATCAACGCGCATCGCGCGTTGCCCAAGATGAATGTGTTAAGGGTACTCTGAAACAGAATTTAATGTTAATTTTGTGATGAAAAAAACCCTAATATGTTTTCCCCACTTTTTCACTTTTCAATTGGTCAATAGCAGTCAAAAATGGATATAGGTACGAATGTTTCTTCATTATAAAGATAGGTATTCCTGAGTACTATAATTTGAAAACAAAAAAAAATTCAAATTATTTTATTCCCAATGAAACATGAGGGTGTGGGACAAACTGTATAAATATGTCAAAATTGAACTCATTCTTTTTCAACCGCAAAGGTTGGTAACAATTCATCATCGTAAGTTGTCCCTGAGTTTCTGAAAATTTAGGAAACTCACTCAAAGCTTCTAATCCGTATTCATATCACAGTCTCAAAGCGTGTACACATTTCAAATTATATATTGCGTATTTATGTAACAAGGTCCATACATTCTGCTACAAAAGCACAATCTTCATAACACATGTGAGAGGGATTTCCAGAATGGCCTTTGAAGCGAGTGAATATGGGTATAAGTTTAATTCGAAAAGAGCACGTTGAGGCTTGATATAATTACTCTTAAATGAAGAGGGCGAGAGAAGTGACACTTGGCATAATATTCACAAATCCCGATATTTGCTTTTCACAGTCGTTACAGTATTTTTCGTAATCCCATAGTGTTATTTTGATTTAACAGTATTCAGATGACAATTGAAAAGTTTATGTTGACAGAGGATTTTCCAATATTAAGAATGCTGCAATTTTCTTTGGAACAGCCCCTATAGTATGAACTTGTTTTACACATTTACCATTCCTATAACCAATGAAGAATCGCCGATTTTCCAAATTTGAAGGCTGCAAATCTACGTATTTTTGGTATAAACCGTAGGCATCAAAAGGAAGTCCTTCTTTGGGAATCTGCCACCAACAAAAACTTTGGTAGTTCTTCTTCTTGCAAAATTATTGCTTTCTCTGGTTTGCATCCATCAGACTTTCGTCTGAAGAACAAAAATAATTTTCCAAATCTGAAAATATCATTTCTTTAGGTAATACTCTGAGGGTAGATTTAGTCAACTTTAGCACAAGCATTATTATAAACACAACGGTAGTATCAACGGTTTTTAGCTCAATGTTGTATAAATGGCGACATTTGATATAACAGATTCAACTTTGCACAATTTTAAAATTATGTCGACCAAGGATACGTTCCGTAAATGTCAAAGGTTATTCAGGTAAACAATTTAGCGTACCGTAAACGTCAAAACTCCGAGAAGTGGATGTGAGTTCGGTCATCAGGCTAATATACGGAAGCTATCCTAAATGCGCCTCAAGATACATAGAAACCCTGGTGTGATCTCTTATAGCTGTGAAACCGACATACAAAAGTGTTAAGGTACGGCCTACTTGATTCGTGATATTTTTACTGCGTTGATACCGTTTCACCTCTTTAGCACACAGATGGCGGCAAAATTACAGATTCATGATGACGCTTGGACAAGTGTCATGTTATGTCATTTTCAACATAGAATTTTATTTGTTGTGATATTCATTAACCATAATTTGTAAACATTCAAATTTCAGTCAAATAATCATGACTCAGTACTTCGGAATGTTGGAAACTCGGCTATTTTCGACTTATACGCCATCCATCGACGAATGAAGCCAACGCTATCAGTGCAATTACAGTCTCAACAACTATGTTGAAACAAAAGCGAATCAGTGATAACACCATGGTTTCTATACATCTTGATGCGCCTTGATATGGTGTACGATTTAAAATAACTAACCTTGAAATGTCAGTGTTGTCATTAAACTTTCAAAGCAAGTTTCAACATTGAAATCTTGCTCCGCAGCGAGTAAGGAGAATTAATTTCTGATTTTCCTTTCGTATAGGCTAATAATACATCTTTACATTCTTGCTTTTACGCCACTCTTCATAATTTTCATATTCTTTTTGATATCGCTCTTGACTTATTTTCGGCAGTAAATCAACACTCGATGCACATGATTCACCCAATATTTCTAAAGAAATTTGATTATGTTTCTCAATTTCTTCAATTTCATCCATGGTAGTTGTTAAAGCGAACTCGCAAACACAAAAAATTGATGTTGTTTATGATATTATTAAGCTGTTCCATGATAACACAATGTTGGGAATTTTCTGTAGAATTACGAGGTACGTGGTTTGTTCTTTCCTCGGAATCAAAATGTAATCTTTCAGCAAGATTACGAAAAGTCTTGAAAGACACACGGCCGATACGCAAATAACAGATTTGGTTGTTATAATCCTCGGCTGCGCCTCGGATTACAAAATTCAACCATTTATCCGTTATTTGCTACATATTGGCCTTGTAACGTTAATAACTATAACACGATCATACTATTTCTAGTACTATGACTATGTATAACTAATTTTATTTTCAGATCGTCAGATAATGTCAGATTTTGCTGACTGATTTTCACCTGCCTGGGACTTCAACTACTGGAAATTATGTCAGTGTTGAGCACAAAAAATTAAAATTTAGCGATCGGACGTGTGCTAAGCATATGGAAAATTGTTTTTTTTTCAATTTCTCGTTTATGGCATTTCAACACAAATACATAAATAACATTCTAATAGTCAAAAGCCAAAGTCATGAGATTTGGACGTACTGAAATGGTTGGAATAAGTAAAAATATACTCTGTTGCTGATGAATTTACTCGATTATGGCAGATAATGAAATTTGATATCGTTAGCCCGAATAAAATGCCCATAAGCCGGTTAAAATACCATAAACGAAAAAATCTACCGGAAACAAAAAAAAATCATCCTGCCCGAAAATTTACCCCCACAAAAAAACTTTATTTTCATTCTCAAGACATCTGAAAGTTTTTTGATAGCTTGGCAATTTAGCAAAGAGTATTCTTGCATACAGCCCTTTTTTCCTGACTGCTTCTCCAACGGATATTTCTCTTCTTATAGTTTGAGAATATCTGAGTTCAATTTGGACTTTTCCAACCAGTCCAGTCAAAATGCGAATAAAATTACTATTCCAAATTTATGGTTTAGGCTTTCATATTTAAAAAGTTGTACAAGGCGCCATGGCGGATTGTCACTATTTCCTAATTTTGAGATTGAAAATATTCACCGAATTAATTTTTCGTATTTCTACTGGTAATTCATTGAATAATTTGTGACCTAGACATTTCTGTCCAATTGTTTTAGTAGGATGACAATATTAGAATGATTTTCCTGTCTTCATATTTTTTAATGATTAGTGTTCTGACATATAGCTTATGCAACTTGAATATTCCAGTTTCATCAGCTTTTGTGTTGCGTAAGTTTTTGTTTTTTGTACATAGTTTTCAGTTTTTGTACATAGTTTTCAGAACAGTTTTTGTATTTTTTGAAAGATTTCTATCAGGATATTTGATGTGGCACCCAAGTTATCATACCGGCCATACGTGAGGGAATGCTAGATAAGATAAGAATTTGAAAATCAGATATTGAAGTTTTTTATGAGAAAATCAATCTGGATATCCCATTTCAGGTGAGAATCAATGTAAATTCCTAAACATTAAGTAACATTTCTTGACTTTACTATCTTCTACTAAGCCTCATCATCTCCAGGAGCTAAAAGTTATGGTTTTGGTATTTTAATAGTTTTTGCTCCTTTCATAAAATGTATATCAATCCGTAGAACGCACCACAAACATAAAGATGCCAACGTAGAACCGTGAAATAGTATATTTCATTACGAGTTCAGAAAATAGGCTTTTTCCGTACGTGCGCGACATGTTCCCGTGGGAGACGAAGCCGAACAATATCGCGCCTGGCCGTCATTGTGAAGGATAGACATTTTTTATTACTGTCAAAAAGTACCTTATAACATACCATTTCACCAAAAAAAACTATTGATTTTAGGTAACACTCATAATAGAAAATGGAATTGGTCTTCTCACCCCTCTGACTCAATAATAATAATAATGATAATAATTAACGTCTTTATTACTCACAAACTAAATATATTGTTATGAAATATGATGTTTCTTCAAATGATAATATTCGTAGAAAAATTATACTAAATAAAAAAAAAACGAAATAATGATTACTTGAACAGATTTTCCTGGCTTTAATACCTTTTGTTTTGGATGCCCACCAATTATCTTCAATCTACAGCTCCAGCTCAGTCGGTACGCCTATGAACATGATTGACTCTCTCTTTCAAGGAGGATTTCTTTGGGCTTGTGGAAAGATGTAAATTTTTAAATTTTGTAATTAAAATTATATGTGTGATATGAAATAAATTTTATATGGCAATAAGAAAATAGGATATTTATTACTGAATGTTCAAAAATTCTAATGATGATAGAAATATGATAAGAATAGTCTAACACTAATTAAGAATTACCTAGTCTGCTCCAAATATCTTATATTCTAATTCTTTCCAAACTATGACAATTAATATGGCAATAATATTGGCATTGTCAACAAAAACAATCCATTAGGAAATAATAAAACAGTCAGTTCTGTGCACTTGTTAGAAATGTAAAAGTTTATGGAGGGGATTTTGATTGAAATTTAAACACTTGTTAAAGTTCGTTTGTAATGCAAGTCTCTTTCTGATAGTTTGGCTGGATGAATCTTGATTATTACTCGTGATTTGTATGGAAACTAACCGATGTATCCAAAGGACTCTCTTCAATGAAGATGATGATAAATACCTTGGTAGTATTGTGGCTGCTTTTGTTATAATTTCATATTTATTTTACCAACTGTAGTTTTCAATTTCTCATGAATAATCTTGTATTTTCTCTACACAACTTTTCAAAAAAATTCCCATTTTTTTCTCCTGTTTATCTCCTCACTAAGAAACCAAACTTCTTTTTTCCTACTTCCTGCTGTCTCATTTGACCAATCCTTGCACATCTATTTTACTTTTAATTTTCAACCTTTTTAATTAATTCAGAAATTGTTCTTACTTGACTACACCTGCAGATCCATGTTCAATATAATCTAATATGTACAATTATATATTTTATTCTGAATTTCTTGTGAAATATTTCATATTTTCTATTCCATCATGTCAATTTCCAAACTTCCGTTTCCTGTCACACTTGACAGTTCTCCAAGATGTTCCTATTTCTTATACCATATGTTCACTATTTTAGAATTTACTTTATGCTACAAATTGTAAAATAACGTTTGTTCAAAATAGAACCAATACTCATGAAAAGATATAATAATAGTAATAACCATGCTTACTGACATATCAACTTTACTGATGCAAATATAGCATTGATAAAAGCATCAATTCTGAGCTTCTCCAAAACAACGTAATATATTTTAATCAAACTTTTAACAATCTATGTATTCTATGAACCTATTCCATTCTTCAATTAACATATCATAACAATATATTTATGTAATAAGAGAAGAGTAATAGAAAATCAAGTTTGAAGTAAAAGGCGAAGTTCAATTGCAACCCTCTTTTCTTTAAAGTTAAATAAAAAGGAGCAATGCAGACAGCAGCTCTTAGTCGGTAGGCACTCTGGGTATGTTTATACTTTTGAACAGAATTTTGTCATTGAACAGTAACAGAATGGTCACAAAAATAAGAGGGGGCGCCACAGCAACTTTTAATATGTCTACGTCAAAGAGTACTCACTTGGGAAGTTGAGCAACCGAATAACGACAATTAGATGATATACCCAAAACCATGAGAGACTTTACCATACGATGTTGTCAAGATGAAGAGTGTTAATCAATAAATAAATAAAACATAAATAAACACACGAACATTTAAGATTAATAAATCTTCACTGGACAGAGTAATAGTTTCTCAAAAAAATGAGACTCTGATTCTAATAATATTCAATATCCAATATCTGCTGCATATGAGGTTGAATTCATTACATGTAAGATTTTATTAGGAAATAAATTTTCCCAGCGCATAGTACTATGTGGTGGTTTACAGATAATCGTTGAAATATATATACTTCAACAGGAGAATATCAATATTGAATAAGAATTAATAATTGAAATGAAATAGTGAAGATTTTGGACTGGATCCTAGCCGAACCAGGACTGGGGTGTTGATGGAAGAGAGTCTACAAAGACTATCAATGAAGAAGGCTTCGTCTTATCTGACAGCAAGCGGCATTTTATCAGGCGAAACAAGGCATTCCACACTTCAGCAAATCAGCTATACTAGAGCCATAATTCCATAATTATCTTCAACAGGAAGACGTGGGGCTTAACCAAAGCTTGGGAGATACCCAACCAGGCAAGGGAACCTGAGTTAAATTCCTCTGGGTACAACAACAATGTGATGGGTTTTATATTGTAAAAAAAATGTCGGCGTGGTACAAAGTTTTCAAACGCCAAATTGTCCAAGATAGGCATCTATCAAAAGCCAGGACTTTGTAGTTGATGGTGAGATAAGTAGAATGGAATATCCACAAAGGATCACTTTACAAATTCAGGATTCGTCAGCCGAACAAAACCAGGAACCCTGTATGGCTAGACACCTATAGCTTTCACCAATTCTACTATCTGCCTCCTCGTCTCTCAGTCGGAAACGAAATCCCAAGGAGACTAAAATTTAACAAGGAGTGTTTGATTCCCATAAGACAATGAGGACACTAGTAGAAAGAGATAAAAGAACATTTGTGACGAAATATGACGTTCTCTATAGACAATGACGGACTAGCTTTTGGTATATGAAAGTTACTGCTGACAGTTTTGTTGCTTATTTCGAGTTCGACTTTGTACTCATATCCAACTACGTCACTATGACGCGTTGATGCTAAAAGTTTCTGATTGGCTAGAGCTTATTAAACCCTCCTTATTAAATTTTAGTCTCCTTGACGAAATCCTTCTTGAAGATTTTTTTCCATCCAGGAGGTTATGTTACCAATATTCAGATATTTCGATATTTGCATGTTCCATGCTTAACCGACCAATCCGACCAGCATAAAAATAATGGTGCGATTGGTTTTCTCTGATTAGACACTCCAAAAGCTAAGTTGGCTACACTGATATTTTGAACCTGACACAGTTGACAGCTGACAGTTGAAATATCATCGGTCAACTGACAAATAAAAATAAACGTAAACATGAAACCACAGAACTATATCCAGAGAGAGAATGGCATTAAGATATCAAATCATTAGAAAAAACGTTTATGCAACATGGCGGTATCGGCGTAGTGGGACGCATGCGCTTTGATGGTATCATTTGACATATGACATAGCAGAGAATTCAGTTTGAATTTGTTTGTTCGTTTTATTGGCTTGTTTTTATTTTATTTGGTATTTATTCGATTCAGAGAAGAATATTTGTTTAAAATGTCAAAGACTTGTTGTAGTGATCGGTTATGGAAACCGCGGAAATATCGCTGGTATCACCTATCACAGGTAAGCACACTTCAAACCATCAGAATAGCAGAACCGTATTTGGGAAATATTCAGATTTAAAGTGTTCTCATCTCTTGCAGGTTAGAAAAAAAGTATGCAAGTTGGCTACATGCCATTGCTTTAAAAGAAAATATTGGCCTCGTAATCTGATTTGCTAGAAACATTTCGAAGAAAAAGATTTCAGTATTTTTGCCTAAAAATGCCAATTTTCGTCCACAAAAAAACCCAGGTGAGTCTCTTATCTTGGTGAGTACAAATACTCAATAATAATATTCGTTGTGTGCATTGTTTTGAAAATTTTCCTTTTTAGATACAGTTGTACTGCGTCCTGTGATGGTGACACACTGGAAAATGTTCACGAGAAAAATAAAATTCCTGTTGATTGAATTCTATGGAGGTTATTGAATAAGGCTACAATTTTCTCTTTTATGTTCCAGGGGACTCAGTAGTAGGTACTGAACGTGCAGGATTGAAGGGGTCTTCAAACAAAAATAGGAAGTTGATGAAAAAATTCACACTTATACGTAAGTGTATAAACTTATCAGGGCTTGAAATCAGATCATTGCTTTTTGCCATCGATATCTGAGTTTCCTACTTAAAAGGGCTCACGAAAAGTTGACCCTGAAAAGTAGCTGCGTTTTTTAATACCTAATAATTATCAACAACTTTGTGTTTTTACCAATTTAGCCCATCTTGGAGATAAATAATTTGTATGTGTACTAAATGTCAGTTTCAGCAGTTTTGACCTGAGGACAAAACCAAACAGATTGGAAGAATGCGAAGGAGACTATCGATACATTCTATTCTTCAGGTTTTGAAAACAGAGAGATTCGATCTCCGAATTGTCAACACCAAAAAAAAAGCTTTTATTTCCAACAGGTTTTACACCCAATAACTGGAAATGCTATAAAATAATTATTGAGCTTCCGACAATTAATTGCACTTATCAGAATAACATGAGACAAAGACAAAACAAAAAAAATAAGTTCATTTCAAAATAATAAGTATAAACAAGACGCAGGTGGTACAACTATTACTAGTGAATATAATAACATGAGACTAGAAAGCCAAAAATAACAAAAAAACATAGATTTATATATAAATATAAAAAATACAGAATCGTAACCATAATCAAAAGCATGTTGAATATCATAAAAATTCAGCTCAGAGCTTATTAATTACGTCTATTAGTGCATCGTGATTTATATCACATAGATGAGAAATTTGGTTGAAGTTTTCACACATAATATAAATTGGGGATTTCAGCATCATTCTAGTTTTAGTAGCAACATTGTAGAACATGTTTGATTGTCGACTGTTTGATCTCGGAATGAGAAAATTAATTTGGTTCGACACACTCAAAATTTTTCGACGTCTTTCTAACGAAATCATTCCGAGTCTATCTAGGAGAATTTGATTATCTATTCCTCTAGACGGGTAAGTTCCAGTTTCCTTCATCCACAAATATTTCAAAAATTTTCTTTGAATACTTTCAATCCTGCTTGTATGGTATTGGGTTATAGGGTACCATATAAGTATACTCCAGATAAGCACAGATATAATTTATTTCACTCCAAGATAGGCAAAATCGGTAGATGCGAGAAGTTGATGACATTTATCAAGTATTGAGAAATGCAGCAAACTCTTTGGGGTAAACCTTCAGTTTGCCGTTGATTTCTCTAATAATTTAATTTTTTATCCATGTGAAAAGTTGAAAACCCAGAAATCAATAGCAAATATCACTATTCCTCCACAGAAAATTTTCAAACAATATTCCTTGGCATAATATTGGAGATTTGAATAAAATCGACAGCTGGTCATCCCCAGCCGAATGAAGGATAATTTTGTGTTTAATTACAATAAGCACTTGCGGTCCTTTTGGGGAAACGTTGCACAAATATCTGTCAGATGTAGTTCAATGTCCGTTCTGGTATTAGGATGTAAGGTAGTTGTTTTCCGTCAGATGTTTGCCTCATATTTTCCGCTTGGTGGAAATATTTGAAGAGAAGGGTACTTCGACATTGTCAATTTCATTCTAATCACTTAATTTACTCTACGGCAAAATTTACTAACTTCGTTCGAATTCTCACAATATTAGAGAGTAAATTATTTTTTATCTTTCAGAATAACTACATAATCAAACATTTTTTAAACTTTTTATTTTTCAGGTCCACTCCAGAAAATAAGAAGGCAACCAAGAGAACATTAGGAAAAAGTTAAATCTCTACGATATAAAAACCAGAAAGAGAATCAAAAATTGAAAATGCTTCGAAAAAAGATTGATCAGAGGCATGTTCAGTTCTGGAAAAAAATTTTATCTGCAACTCCTTTAGCTATCATGAAGAGAACGTTGAAGAATTCCAATAGTGGAAAAGTTAGTTGTCAGTTATACACAGTTTTGTTCTTACTCTCCATTTTTATTCGAGCAAAACCTATGAATATGTTCGCAGAACGTTCCAGATATGTTGTTAATATTAATTAGATAAATAATAAAAAGCAATGGACCTAACACACTACCCTGGGGTATGCCAGTCTCAATTATAAATTCATCTGACAATTCTTTTCAAAATTTAGTTTTTTGTCTTTTGTTAAATAAGTAACTTTGAATTCAATCAAGAACAATCCCTGAAATTCCATAATACTTTTATTTTTCAAATATAATGGTTCTTTCAATTGTTTCAAATGCCATTTTAAGGTCGAGAAATATCTAATATCTGATTACTTAGATGGTTAGAAAAGTAAGAGTATTTTTATATTTTCATTATGTTGTAGTTATCCCGTTGGAGTCAATGTAAATTATGCATGATGTATGTAATGAATAAGAGGTTTTTGGATGAATAAATATATTTCTATTTCATTTGTTTGAATTGAGATGTTATTATGTTATTATAATGCACTAAATATTACAATGACAGACATTAAAGCACATAAAAATTCACCCAGTAAATTTTTTGTTGCCATAACTTGTAAATATGTTTGGTGGAAGAATTTAATGAATAATGATTTTAGGTACTAATTTTTGGGTGTAAAATAACGAATAGAGAGATACGTGTTTATTGTATGAAGAAAACGATTACAATTGACGAATTTCCACGTAAGCCAGTTGAAGCAGACTCGTTAAAATATAAAAAAGAAGACAATCTTGAAAAACAATACACACATTTTTAGAACTATAGTAAAATAAATAAAGTGTATAGAGAAATGCTCTTTACAAAATAATGAAAAAAAATCGTGTACAAAATTTATACGATTATTATACAAAAGCATCTCAATGTCGATGGTATCATCCTAATTGAAATGAGAATTCAAAACAGTTTGAAAGTACTTTCCATCATTGTACTGTTAACTTTTCAAGTTCGGTTCGGCATTAAAAAATTTCACTTTTATTTTCAACCATTATATTTTTACAAATTTATCTCCTGCAATTATTATTATTTTGACCACTAATAAGTCATGATCGAATAATTTCCTGTTACTACTTAAAATGTAGATACCATAATAATACTATACCCAATAAATATTTCAGAACATCACAAATAGCACGTCCGACCCTGCTATGATGGTACTACGCATGTGTCCGACTACGCCGAAATTCCTCCTTGTATAAACGCTTTTGCAAAACACAATCTCCATTCTCATGTCAAAACATTTAGTTTATAATCACTTTAAACCCTAAAAATTAAAACAGAGACAATGATTCGAAGACACTCCCTATGAACCTTCTCAATAACCAGAACTCAGACATACATATGAAACACTAGTTCGAAGACAACCTTGTAGTCAAAGTGAGTAGGAGATATTTTCTTTCGAAGAAATTACTTATTCACCTTTAATAATTTTTAGATCAACACTTGCAAAATGTAAAACAGATCACAGTTTTCTAGTAAGCAGAAACACAAGCACTACTTGGAAAGCCAGACAGGAACACAACCTATGTAGTTTCAATGAGAACAAATCGAAAAGTTATGATTCATTTTGATGGTGCATCCAGAACTTAATTATTCTACTTGTAGTGACAACTTGTAAAATATGAATTGATCATTAAATGTGGCTTTGAATGGAAATTACCATGGGAATGTTGATAAGGTTTCTATGAATGACGTTAGACAACCAACTATGAACATATATGTATGTTGTGTTAAATTACATGCTACACAATTTACGAGTTGATAGAACAAATCACCAGTAAATTGTTCTTTCTCTTAACCTTGTACGTCTCTTTGCCTTGATGTAGTAGATTTTATTCTGAATAAGCCTGATATAGTTGTCAAACATATAAGATATAAGATATAAGATGTAAGATATAAGATATGAGATATAAGATATAAGATATAAGATATAAGATATAAGATATAAGATATAAGATATAAGATATAAGATATAAGATATAAGATATAAGATATAAGATATAAGATATAAGATATAAGATATAAGATATAAGATATAAGATATAAGATATAAGATATAAGATATAAGATATAAGATATAGGATATAAGATATAAGATATAAGATATAAGATATAAGATATAAGATATAAGATATAAGATATAAGATATAAGATATAAGATATGAGATATAAGAAATAAGATATAAGATAAAAGATATAAGATATAAGATATAAGATATAAGATATAAGATATAAGATATAAGATATAAGATATAAGATATAAGAATTAAGAAATAAGATATAAGATATAAGATATAAGATATAAGATATAAGATATAAGATATAGGATATAAGATATAAGATATAAGATATAAGATATAAGATATAAGATATAAGATATGAGATATAAGATATAAGATATAAGATATAAGATATAAGATATAAGATATAAGATATAAGATATAAGATATAAGATATAAGATATAAGATATAAGATATAAGATATAAGATATAAGATATAAGATATAAGATATAAGATATAAGATATAAGATATAAGATATAAGATATAAGATATAAGATATAAGATATAAGATATAAGATATAAGATATAAGATATAAGATATAAGATATAAGATATAAGATATAAGATATAAGATATAAGATATAAGATATAAGATATAAGATATAAGATATAAGATATAATAATAAGATATAAGATATAAGATATAAGAATAGATTTCCGCTTGGAAAGGGCCACATAATGTTGGGAGCAAGTGGTGCAAGAGTTTGAAATAGCTAGTGCATTATAGGTAAATTCGCCATGGTTACAAATTTTTTTAATTGCATCAAATTCATTATTGAGAGAGAATTAATTAATTATTTTTGTTTAGATAAACGAGTATACTAGAGATCGATACTAAGTACAAAGATACAATTTAAAGAATATATGGATTCGATTCATCGTTCATTTGAAAGTTATTCAACAAAAAGAATAACAAAGAAAAAATTTAAAGCATTCTCGTATATACAGAGTGTTCATTCAGTACTGCATTCTACACAACTCAACATCTGGATTGTCAGGAATTCAGATGTTTTTGTTCAGATAATTTAAAAATATTCTAGAGCAGAGAATTCTCAAATAAGTGCATATACCAACATGGTCTTCCATGAAAATAATTTCAACTTTTCAATTAATCGCCCTGTGTTTTATTTATATAAACTCTTTGTAATCCTATATTTTCAGATCGGATAGTGCGTTGCCACGTTATCATTATATATATAGATTTTTTTTTGATAAACATTACTTCACTTTGAACTGGAATAATACTTTCGCGGTTGAAGATTTTCTAATAGATGATTTGCAACCTGTGTGAATTTTTCTGACGGAATCTCTCAGTATGGTATGTCAATGATCAATTCTGCTGAAATTCAAAAAATATATTGATCATATGGCTGTTTTGAACGGACTTTTCATCCGACACAATTATATTAAATTTTAGTGCCGAATATGGTTTTCTCGATTTTTATCGGTGATTTATATCAAGTTTTAGTGCAATCATATTTGAAGGGTCCATTGGAAAAACGATGAGGTTCCATTTTTTCCGAAATCGACATTTTAGCGGCATCTGTTAGCTTATAGCTCGAAGTATCAACATACCAAACCTTACTGGGGACAAACAATGACATTCCATAAAAAACTGCGGTCGAAAGTATAAAAACGATGACACACATTAGATCTAGTTTAGTCTCTTTGAACAATCCAGTCTCGTACCCAGCCTGTCATAAAAAAAGAAGAATATTTGATGGTTCGTGTTGTAGTTATAGGTTATTGTTATTTTGAAATTCAAAGATAGGACATTTATCGTGTACCCGGTTACAGTGTTGTGTAAATAATTTAAAACGTTGAACATTGAAACCGCTTCAAGAGTTATTTATTAGTATGTCTCAAAAAGTGGGTTGGGCTAAATACGTTTCAGAAACAGAAAAAGAAATTGCCACTCAGGTTAGTTTCTAAAATATTTATGGGTATTTTATACTTAACTATTACTTTTTTTAGATAGAGGCTGTTGAAATATCAAACAGTGATGAGACCAAGGAGAGGGAATCAACTAAAGAAGATGAAGCTCCTGAACAGTTCAGTCTTGCAGACGCCAGCCTTTTCGCAAAAGTAATTCGTAAGGGACTGATAGAAAGCAAAAACGATATAGAAGTTCAAAGAAAAGATCCGAAATCTCCTTTATACTCGGTTGAGTCATTTGAGGCTCTCAATTTGAACCCTAACCTTCTCAAAGGAGTATATGAAATGGGGTTTAATGCTCCTTCAAAAATTCAAGAAAAGACCACATTAGATTTCGCTTTTCTCAACTTTTTGAAAAGAGGAACCACATCGTTTTTCCACTGGACCCTTCATTTATTTCTTGCATGAAAATGAATGTTCTTTCATATCCTAAAATCAAATTCGGAAATATAATCAATATTGGACACTGGCATTCTGTTTCGTAGAATCATATTTTTATTCATCTGCTCTTGGGTATTTTGTGATCCTCCAGTAATTAAGAGGGGTTTAACCTTATTAGTGACTATTAGTAAAACAAGGAACGGAAGAAAATGAAATACTCGGAGCTCGCTGAATAAACTCGATATTTTTTTTCATCATCCGATTTTCGAATGTTGGATATAGGCATCTCACGAAGTACTTTTTCAAATATAAAAAAGAAAAACGTTGAAAAAATTGGCAGAACATTGACCAGATTCACTAACTTTTATCTCAGGATCTGTTCTTTTTTTCGAAAAAGTACTTCGTGAAATGCCTCACTTATACATTTATTTATGTTCAAAAAAAATTGGAATGATCCATTCAAAATTACATCGTCAAAGCGTTTTCTATTGAACCCCTGCAGACTCAATTTTCGAGCATTTATCTTCACTGATTCGAGCGCCCTCACATAACTATGCTCTTTTACATGGATACTATGGATAACTGAATGAATTGTAGATTCATTCATGAGTAGAGAAATTATTCTAAAGCTATTCCGGAAATTTTAGCTCTGGAGATAAAACAATAGAAGTTGTAAATGGGTTTATTGAAGTTGCAAATATGCCAAATTAGGTAGCCTATATAAGAATAATGAAGTTATATATTATCAAATTGTAATTCTTATATATGTCATAATTCAATTTAACTTGAACATTTGCTTCCTGGAAATGGACAAATAATAATTAAGTAATAAGGAGCAGATACGATTTGTTGATAGATCATGATTACGTTCCAGGTCACTCACACAATTAGTTACTGAGAACTGGATATGTTTGCAATTTGCAAGGGGCTGGCGTGCGACTGGCGGCAAGTCACAAAGGAACCAATTATCCCGAAATGAGTGTCACAGAGAAGGGAGGAGGCTACCGTTAGAGTTTAGTTTGCTCTTGTATTGTGATAGTGACACTTATTGTATTTTTCAATATTTGTTAATCAAGCAACATTATGCCAAATTCGAATTATCGAACTGGTGATAAATACCGTAAATGACTCTTTTTAAGAAAATTATCAGTTGTAATACCACAAGAGAGTGAGAATAAAGTGAAAATAATTAGACAGATTTTTCGAAAACTTGTTGCCAGGCAATAGACACGAGAGCCCGAAGGGCTCGAGTGGCTATTGCCAAATGGCAACAAGTTGTTTTTTATCTATTTGATGTTCCACATTTATTAAAATCAACAAGGAATAACTTTTTCTCTTATAACTTTCATCTCGTTGATGGTGTTACGCATAAATCATATTTAGAAACGATGTATACCCTTGATAAGGCAAAACAGTAGAAGTTGGCGCCTAGACTAAGTGATGAACACCTAAATCCAAACAATTTTTAAAAAATGGAGGTGAAATTAGCTTCTCAAGTATTCAGTCACTCTGTGGCCGTTGCTATGCACACTTATATTGACTTTGAAAAAATACCGGAAGAAGCCAAAATAACTGCTGACTTTAGTGAAGGCATGAACAAATTGTTTGATATATTAAATTCAAGCAACTTGGAAACATGCCACGCTTTAATGGGAACCACAGCACAATTTGAATTTTTAAATAAAATGGACACACTTTTTTCAATATTGAAAGTTTCAGGTAAGGCAGGAAAGAATGTAACAAATTCTCTTAAATTTATTTTCGGTTGGAGGCTTACTATTTCCTCAGTTTTACAATTATGGAAAATTTTGAAAAATAAAAATTATAAATTTTTATTGACCCGTAATTTGAATCAGGATTGTCTTGAGAATTACTTTGGTCAAATCAGAAACGCTTGTGGAAACGCTAGAAATCCCACTGCCATTCAGTTCACTAGAGCATTTAAAAAACTATTTGCTATAGGGTGTTTTCATGAGGCAGAAGGAATTGTATGAAAGATAGTAGCGATATTTTGTTCACTATAACATCGGACTCGTTTAAAAAAATCGAATGTTTTCAGGAAAAAAAATACGAAAATATATCGCCAATCTTGAAATTAGTGTCAACCGATTACAGGAATTTGATATCAGAGGAAGGCAATGGTGTATGTTGGTGGATATTTTTTACATAAATGTCTCTTCACACATTCTTGTGATATTTGTTTACAATATTGTTCAATGTCCCAAAGAGACAAGTCCACGATATTATGTGAGCTAAAAGCTTACAACGCTAGCGGTGAGTTATTTGGTGGCTTAACAGTCCCCACAAATGATTTTTCACAATACCTAATAGGCTTAGAAAATATATTTGTTGCAAATTTCAATATTAATTGTATTCAACATGGTGTAGGACAGATATTTTTAAACAAATATTCTAATGTAAAATTTTCTCACCCATGTAGTAATTTTCCCCATGATTATTTGGTTTCTTTATATACTAGAGTGCGAATATATTACACATTAAAATTCGCGAACAGGCAAATAAGATATCAATGTTCAAATAAAGAAAATCCAAAATTACAAATTTGTCAAAACTTGTAAATATATTTGGAAAATGTAAATATATTTAGGTAAAAAATTTATGTATATTACTGAAAACGTCATTTGTATTTACTCATTTTGTATTTTCTGTGGGACCACTTTTTGAGTATCCCATATTTTTACCTGTCCGCAATTGAAGACATGTAATATCAGATATTTTCTGTTAGTTATTACAAAAAAAGATTTATCAATTTTTCTCAATAGAATTTCATATACAGGGCCCTGCAACTGCGCTCCGGTGGTCCATAGCTTCTATACAGCGCAACTTAAGAATTTCTTTCGAAGGCAAGCATGTTTCATTCCTGAAAGAGTTTCTTTAGAAAATATTCCGAAGTATACAAGGTTACCCTGAAAAGTGCACAACACCAAAGTCATGTTTTTTGTAATGGAACACCCTATATTTCTTCACATGGTTGAATAGAGATTACTTTGGCCATTCAAAAAATATATGGTCATGTATGTTCATCAACGTTATTTCCGGAGATATATCGATATTACTTCAAAAAACATAAGTTTTCCAACACTCTGTAACTCCTCGTGGAAAAATAATTCTAAAAACTTATGGGAGGCAAAATGACTCAAATATGGTCTAGTTTCTGTAACATGACACACAGTTGAAATTTCATTACTTTTTGTGTACCGAATAAATCGAAACGCAAATTGAAAGATATCTTGTTTTTTTTTTCAATTGGAAACCCATTCATTCAAGTTCAGTATTGGGAAGGCTATAAAATTTCCTTTCGAATGATATATCACACTTGGTATTTACTTAACTTTGTAAATAACGTAAATTTCCAATTGAAAAAAAAAAACAAGATATCTTTCAATTTGCGTTTCGATCTATCCGGTAAACAAAAAGAAATGAAATATCAACTGAGTGTCATGTTACAGAAACTAGACTATATTGGAGTCATTTTGCCTCCAATAAGTTTTCAAAGTTATTTTTCTACGAGGAGTTACAGAGTGTTGAATGCCTTACGTTTTTTGAAGTAATATCGATATATCTCCGCTAATAACGTTGATGAACATACATGATTTCATATTTTTTGAATGGTCAAAATACTCTCTATTCAACCATGTTATGAAATATGTTCCATTACAAAAAATATAAGTTTGGTTTGGTGCACTTTTCTGGGTCACCGTGTATACTTCGTAATATTTTTCGAACATACTCTCTCAAGAAGGAAACATGCTTGCATTCGAAAGACATTTTTAAGTTGCGCCGTTTAGAAGCTATGGACCACCGGAGCGCAGTTGCAGGACCCTGTATAATCGTATAAAATCTGACTCATTTCAATTAGAGATCAAAAGCCAATATTTATACAAAAATATAACCATCAAATATAATGGATACTCAACGCCCGACCCTCGTAGACATACTTTCCAGTAAACATATTGTTCACACTGTAGACTGACCCTCGTATCAGAGGTTTCTGCAGGTGTCCGTATGATTTACGACCGTTCACAAAAAGAGCGGCATTTTTCGACCATATCAAAGGAGTTACCAGACTTATTAGTAAATCTATCGACGATGGCCGAGTTGTAAAAATAAAATGTAATACGAGCAGCTTCGTAGGAATATGCGGATGGCGCTTTCAAGGCCAATTTTACTATAACGTAAATGGACAATGAGCTGGAGTGAGAAGCTATTAGATTTCTTTTAATATTGGACTCCGCCTCCCTCACTCGAGATTCCTACTTCCCTCTTTACACCGCAAATTTACTTTGACCTTTTTCAGAAGGTAAACCTCTTCTTAAAGTAAATTCAATATTAATTTTCAACTTTAACGCACTGCATCTCGAAAATGAATTGTTGTCTTTAACATGTTCACCTATAGACGTTATTTTCCTTGCAATGTGCGAAATGAATGAACGGACCGGTCCACCTTAGAGGAATCATTCTGTATAAGCAAATATTGTGCTAGTCCTCACATTTCCTTAAAAAAAATTAAGCGGGTTATCAATCAAAAAGTATATATTTCTACCAAAAATGCTAGTACCACGCCATACACACCTTATATGGTAATCACATGAGAATATTGGCTAAATTTAGTCTGAGTCAATATCAATACTTACATAAGTTTAGGAAATTACCAGGAAATTGATTCCTATTTTATCAATAACCAAACACAGTTTTTTAGACAAAAATTGCAATAAACCAATAAATAAAATTATTTACATCTCTAACTTTATTCAAATTATTCCACATATCGCCCCCACGTAACACTTGGCGCGGAAGATGTAAAGGCCCGCACAGCAATTATGTAGGTATGTTTTTTCCATGCAGGGTCGGGGGTAGTTATAATAGAAATCACAGCTGTATGCGGTACGCGCAGCTATTAGCAAATTAGATTTCGACGGGGCAGTTGTTTACCTAATCTAAGGATATTAATGATTATAAAAATGGATTATTCTGAATACGAAAGTTACAGTGGTTTTGTTAAATTAACTTGATTAATCTGTACCCATGACAATATTTAGTGGCATATGTACTAGTCCGACCCTGGTCGGCGGCATGGGAATCAATTTCGTGCTAATCGACCATTTTTTGCGTCTTTTTTTATTTATCTTATATGTTTGACGACAACTATACATTTAGAAAATTCATATTCCTGTTACGACTTATACCTAGAGAATCAATAAATCATTTGGAGATGAGAAAATAAGAGATAAAGTAGGGAGGGAAAACGTGAATGAGTTTTATCTATTCTATACGCTGTTGATGGAAAATATTTTTTTATTGTACTTGAAATTCGACAAAGTTCCTGCTTTCATCACTTGAGGAATGGAGTTATACACTTCACAGATCTGATAGGAGAATGACCGTTTAAAAATTATAATCTGAAAGAGGGCGGTGTTAAAGTACCTTTATATCTAATATTCAAATTGTGGATATCTGAGCGAAATCTAATTTTCCTATGGAGGTATGGGGGAGTTTTGCTTAAAATAAGTTGGTGGTAGAGGCAAGCACTGTGCATCGATCGTCTATTTTCCATATTCAACCAACCAGCTATTCGTTATTTATATGTGATACTTTGACGTCTACGTATCCCATATATCAATCCCAACTAAGAGTTTTGAACTTGATTGGTTAAATTTGGACCACATAGAGTATCAGCATATTTGAAGTGTGATAACACTAGAGTATCACATATGGTAGATTTGACGTTCACCGGTGGAAGGTGCCTGCTGCCACATATCAATTTCAATATAGAATAAGCTTTTTGAAGCAACTTGTTTACATGCTCTTCAAACCTCAAGTCAGTGTTAATTAAAACACCTAGGTTTTTCAAGGCAATTGGTTTATTGAAATATTAATATCTGGTGTGTTATTTTTACAGACATTTGGGCCAAAAATCATCAGATTATATTTTGAGGCATTGAATAATAAACAATAGTCAGATGCGAGTTCAACAAACGCATTGAGGTCCACATTAATTAATGCACAAGCATTTTCAATTTCATCCACAGGAAATGTGTGATAAATTTGGGTGTCGTCGGCTAATGATGAACAAAACAATTCTTAAGAGATTATAATAGACCAGAAGTATATATTGTGAATAGCCAATCTCTTTTTTGAAGGCTTATTCTATCAACGATATGCAATGCTTCAAAAAGCCTTCTTTATTTCTTTTCACTTCAACCATGGTGTTCTTTGAACAGTAACAAATTTACTTTCTCCTGTGAACCCGGAGATGAAAAAAGTATTCGATAACAATGGAAACAACGAGCTGTGATCTTCTCAAGAAATAATTCCGCATCAGATGAGATGTCTTCTGATACCATTGAAATCAAACATATAAATCTCTATTAGCTATTTATTTGACTAAAATTCGGAGACACACGATATAAACTTAGGCAAACAACGGCATCTATTATCTGGCCTCCTCGATCAATAAGATGCAAACATATATCATATTCTTTATTATACATCTGTATGAAATAAGAACGGGCGAGGGGCTTGGGGGATGACACCCGAAGAGAGCTTTTGGCGCACTCCAACCTTATTTATGACTTCGATGGCAATAACCCTAACGCATGGCCTACTATATTTCTGTTGGCGCGTTGCGGCGGTTCCAAAGACCCGCTTTTCACGTCATAAATTCGAGATTTTCCTCCCTGTAGGAGGGATACTTGGCCAAAATTCAAGGAAACGGCGACATTGACCGTTTTGAACTCCCACGAAAGATAAATTACTTGATGAGTCTTGGTAGTCTCATCAGATGGTGATTTTGAATTTCAGAGTGAAATGTCACTTCAAAGTCGGAGATTTCCTTACTCAGTATGCGACTAAAATTTGAACAAAATTATGTGCAATTGATTTGATTGTGATTAGCTTATGGAAGTGTTTGTGGCAAATAAAAACATATTTGGGAATTTATTGATATCTAGATTTAATTTTTCTGTTAGGAAGCCACGTTTTGGAAAACCTTTCAATTGTAAACACCTTTTCTTCATAACATTTTGCTGAATTGTCTGAAATGAGTGTACCTAACTCTTGTACCAATTCTATATTTTTAACCTATAATTATGATTATCGAACATGCACCAACTTTCGGAATATTTTTATTTTGGTTGTACAAACAACTAAAAAAATGCTCATGAGTTACACATTTGTATGTATATAAATTCCATTCGATGCTCCTGCTCACTAGCAGCGGAAGTCTTGAACCATAATAATTTTCTGGCTACCAATGTTCGCAATCTGCAATTTCCTCTTTAATCATTTATCTCTCTATTCTCTAACCCCGACTCAAACGAAATGCAAGCGGCGTATGCAAATGAAATTGGATTTTTAGGTATCAGAATCTGTAATGGAATGAATGCAATTGAACACTCAGACTGAGAGTCTGTAAACACTATAAAGGCGTTTTTTTTGTAGTGGCATCCGAAGTTTACAATAATCTTATTGTGCCGCAATAAAATTCAAGGGCAACGGGTTAGAGCATTTCAGAAAAGTAAGTTCATGAAACTCTGAATTAGTTACTGAAAAACATTCCAGTGCATTTGTTTTGATGCTTTGTAGTGAAAATGATGATGGATGAACTTTGAATAAAATTTATTGTTAAAATTTGAGTTTGAGTTATTATTCCCGCAGGTTGTTCTTTCAACCGACGAGAGGTGAAAGAAAAACAGTATTTTCATTATACCTATCTGTTTACATGTTTATTTAGCATACTAAAAAGGGGTTTTTTCCGTGCGCCCGCACAGAAACATTTTCCGTGCGCTTGTGTCATTATAGCTGCCTATTTACATGTCAAAATTAAATAATATACAGTTAACAGTTCTCTAGAAATCGCTAATTGTTTTGTATTTTCTTACCAAAACGAGGTAAATAACGCTTGTTTTGTGGCAATTTCTGGATATTTTGATACCACAAATATTTCAATTAAACACATTTTTTTGTTCCTTCATCATTAAAAATAAATGTTTCTTAACAATCTGTTGTTTTCAGGTAGATATAATGAAAAATATCGTGCTTGCACGACTTCCCGTTTTCTGCTTCGTCTCCTACGGGAACATGTCGCGCACGCACGGAAAAAGCCTATTTTCTGAACTCGTAATGAAATATGCTATTTCCTAATAAGAGCGAAAAGTGAAAGTTCCTAGCATGCGACTGCCGTTGTCCAGATCAACGAGGAGCGGAGGCAAACAATCGAGTACTGGAATGGTACATTTTGTCAGGTGTGTCAAAATAAGGATTTTTCTTTTCGCGTGTGATAAATTCATGCAAGTATGGAAAAATCTATTTTTGGACGAGTAAAGAATTTTCTTTTTCAATGCCTTTTTTAAAAAACGAAAAGAAAAGAAAAAACACATAGAGAAAAAATCAGTATTCCCAAGCGAATAAACATTTATGAAGTAAATAATAACCTTTATACTCTATGGGACAGCTTTCCAACTAACCAATTTCATATGAAATGAGGTGGGGCCAGAGTAGGTTGGTTCCTAGCTTACTTTAATGAAACGAAAGAAACACACTTTTTGTCTTATTTCCACTAGTTTTTTTTATATTTTCACGACCGGTTTCGTGTTTTATCCCATTATCAAGTATAAAAACTAACTAATACAATTGAATTCTAAAACCTAGTTATATGAGCCCCTTCCCATTTCAGTTGGCCCAAATAATATTTTTTCAGAAATTTGTCCCAGGGTGACAAAATGAAACTATACCTCGTGAACATTTTTTTTTATTTATCTAAATACATAATTAGACTCTATTTACCAAAATATACACATAAAAACCGATTAATTTATACCAATTGAGAACAAATAGAAAAACGTGAACAAATACAGAACATCAAAAAAAAATCAGTTTTGAAGTTTACCACTGGGAAACATCGCCTTCATTTTTCAAAACTGCAGAAATTCTTTGTCGCATAGTATTCACTAAATTTTCACAAAATTGTGGTGTAAACGAATCCCATATCTCCAGAAGCGTTTACTTTAATTCAGGGATTGTTCTGGCAGGATGTGTGCGCAACACGTTTTTCATCGCATGCCACAATGTTTCGATCGGAGATAAATCGGGACTACTAGAAACCCATTCCAAAAGTGGTATGTTATAGTCTTCCATCCATTTGAGAGCTTTTTTTGAAGTGTGGCATCCGGCTCCATCCTGCTAAAACACAAAATCTTGCCCTGATGTCAAATATTCTTTCATGACTGGCAACAGCGATTCTTCTAATATGTCCAAATATTTTACAGTATTCACAATTCCTTGGATAAAATGGAGTTTTCCTACCCCTTTGGCTGACATGCTGCCCCACACCATGACTGACGCAGGAAATTTGACTTTTTTCTTTAAACAGTCCGCATGGAAGGCTTCATGTTTTTTGCGAATAACTCTACTTCTACTGTCCCCAACACACACTTCAAATCGTGACTCATCGCTCCACTGTACTGCACGCCATTGTTGAGATGTCCAAGATCTATGTTCTTTAGCCCATCTTAACCTTTTTCTTTTGCTGTGGCGTTAACAGTGGCTTTTCTTTGGCCAAAAACAAAATTGTCAATTGTCAACAATTTTGCAGAAAAAATATTTATCCAGTATCAACTTCATTATTTTTTATCATCAAAAATGTTACCTTGTAAGTGCCAAATCCCAGTTTGTGGGCCTCCCTGTGGCATGTGGATCTCGAAATGCGCCTACGATTCTTTTCGATAATTGTTCGTAGCGCTCTTCTATCTGCATCTGTAATATTGCTTTTTCTCACATATTGAGGCTTTGTATTGACTGAAGCGGTAGTTTTGTATCTTTTAACTATATTTCTATTACTATATCGCGGCAAATCTAACAACTGTGCAATTTCCGAGTTTGATTTTCCAGAATGGGCCAATTTAATAATGTTAAACAAATTTTCTCATCAATAATCTTTCCTCTACCCATTTTCACGGTAAGAACTATCCTCAAAATGTATAAAATATATTCTGTCAGTTCGTTAGCACTTTGTCTTTGCTCAAATATTCCAAAGCCATCGTCGATATAATATGTTTATTTTGTAATACAAGTCAAATGGGGTTTATTAAAAACTAATTGAACCTTTCTATTTCGGAACATTTTTAATTTTTTGAAATTCTAAAAGTAACTAATAAAATAGAAGTTTTTCTATTTGATTCTATTAAAGTTATACTATTTTATTACATTATGACCTAAAGTATCATGTATCATTTATTATCATATCATGGTGTTTAAAAAATTAAGATTTCAATAGTTGGGCCAACTGAAATGGGAACGGGCTCGTATAGGGAGTTTACAGGTAAACTGGATGGAGAGGTTATTGAAAGAAATTAAACGAACAGGGGTGAAACGATATAAATGAAATACTGGAGATTATGGAAATTACCTGGATTATGATTTCAATAGCGGAGACCTACATAAATCGAGTTGCTCGTTGAGGGTTCTATATTTTGGGTTTTTAATTGATTTATTGCATTGAACAGAATGCTGCTTAAGTTATTATTTATTATTATTATTAATAATAATAATTCAGGCAGAATTCGGTTCAATTCAAAACCTAAACGTAAAAGAATAAAAAATCAGGGATATTTAATTTAGAATGCAGGATATGCTCTGCAGTATATACAGGCCAAACCGGTAGAAATTTTGACGTAAGGCTCCGTGAACACGTCTGTTTTGACAAAAAATGTACGAACATCTGCAAGAATCCAAACACAAGTGTAACGAAATGTAAAACATTTGGTTACTTTTTATTTTGTTTATTTCATGTTGGTATCACATGTTATTGAGATGTTCCAATTTATTCAATTGTTCAGTTGTTGGTAACACTGAACATAGACAGAGTGAGAGTGAGATCGACTTCCTTCTTTGAAAGATTTCTTCCTTCTTTTCTCCTTTCTGAATTGAGCACTCGAAGAGTCGGTTGCTTTTTGAATTTCCCTTCGGGAAATATAAATTTTCCACACCGAGGAGATGAAAGGTCGTATATATGTTTGCATTATGAACATAATCAATTTCTGATCGATTCTCCTATCGAATCGATATACATATCGGCATTCTTTTGGCATATTTTTCTAAACTTACAAAATGTATTTTTGATCTTCATATTCTTCACGCTTCACGAAAACAAGATGGCCTCATGTGCGTCACTAATAATTATCTGTACCCATAAATTTTGAAAATAAATATAATCTCCATAATTTAATCTATTTGAATAATATTTCGTACCCTCTTTCGACGAGTCGGTCCTGATATGTCATAAATGAATTGTTTCTAACCTCTGAAATTGATGACTCACATGTGTCAATAATTTCTGAAAATTCTACCTTTCAAACGTTAAAATATGAATCAAACATGTTTCTGTTCGTGCTAAATGGTTTTCAGTGATACCAAGTGCCTCCACAAGTTTTCCTGAGTGTCAGAAATTATCAATCTGCTTAGAAGGCAAGTCTAGGTGCGAGCAGCAAACTAGAAGCTAAAGGTACTCCTCCTGAACTTGGATAGTGATCTGCAGGAAAGACTGGTCTTGTAGCAGGACGGACAGGATTCATGGGTGAGTTCAAAGCTTTAAATTTATCTTTTTATTATATCTGTTGAAGCTGAACTCGCTCATGATTCTTTGAACTCTTGGTTCGATCTCTTCCACATCACTGCCCAGGTTTGAATGGAAGGGCCTGGCCAATAGCCAAAAGAAACCCTATATGTTTTGAAACCTCTCTCCATGACAACCTTTCACTTCCAGTGGTTGTGACACAAATCAAGTCGTCTGCTTGCTTTGTGACACCTTATAAAGTCAAGGACTATCTTGATACTTTCTCTCTCTCTATCTATACCGTTGTATCTATTTTTTATGAGAGAGATCAATATTTTCTCATGATTTTTCTTACATGTCAGTTCTCTTGTAAACTGTTATTGAATTTTAAAAAAAATTGTAGAAAGCAATATTTTCATAAAATTTATTTTTCTTGTGCTCGTTTGAGACTGGACTCTTCTCTACCATTGCTTGAGAAGATTCTAAATTTAAGTTTCATCCAAATTTATATTCTTTACCTCAGTTGCATCTTAGAAACATTGTTTAAATCAGCAAACCACCATATTTCTTTGCTAATACACATATGTGTTAGGTTCTTTTTTTTTTTTTGTGGGGTTTAGGAACTTCTTATTGATAATGCAACTTGTTCTGAAAAATTGATTCATTTATTGAAACAATGCTGGCTACGAATTTATTTACACACATATGCATAAATCAGGACATGGTTTCTTCCAGCGGAATGATCAGATATCAATAATCCAAAGAATTATTGGGTAGGCTTCAAAAAGGCTGATATCATGAGCCAAAACACAATGGATTATCTTTAACAATGCTAGAGCTTTTATTTTCAAATCAAGCAAATCTCATTTTCAATAAAATCATAAAAATGAACTGATGAGTCAACACTTTGACTTGCAACTTCTCACACAGGCACGTGCAAGTCAATGTACCTCATCTCAGTACTGTACATATAATAACACCTAACTTCTCACACAGGCACGTTAGTAGTTATTATATTTCCAATACAGCTCACAGACATGTAACTTCTCACACAGGCACGTTACAAGTCCTTCGCTTCTCGAAAATCCAACAAAAGCAGGCAACCCCTCACCAAGCCACGTTGCAAGCCCAAAAACACTCAAATCAGTCTGATAATAGGTAACTTCACACACAGGCACGTTACAATCATCAGGCTGAAATGAATACAACGGTGATATGCAACTTCTCACACAGGCACGTGCAAATCACCGAATGACATGTAACTTCTCACACAGGCACGTTACAATGTCCTTGGTTTTTCGAAAATCCAACAAAAGCAGGCAACTTCTCACAAAGGCACGTTGCAAGCCAATAAACACTCAAATCAGTCTGATAATAGGTAACTTCACCCACAGGCACGTTACAATCACCAGGCTGAAATGAATACAACGGTGATATGCAACTTCTCACACAGGCACGTGCAAATCACCGAATGACATGTAACTTCTCACACAGGCACGCTACAAGTCCTTGGTTTCTCGAAAATCCAACAAAAGCAGGCAACTTCTCAGAAAGGCACGTTGCAAGCCAATAAACACTCAAATCAGTCTGATAATAGGAAACTTCACACACAGGCACGTTACAATCAACAGGCTGAAATGAATACAACGGTGATATGCAACTTCTCACACAGGCACGTGCAAATCACCGAATGACATGTAACTTTTCACACAGGCACGTTACAAGTCCTTGGTTTCTCGAAAATCCAACAAAAGCAGGCAACTTCTCAGAAAGGCACGATGCAAGCCAATAAACACTCTAAATCAGTCTGATAATAGGTAACTTCACACACAGGCACGTTACAATCATCAGGCTGAAATGAATACAACGGTGATATGCAACTTCTCAAACAGGCACGTGCAAATCACCGAATGACATGTAACTTCTCACACAGGCACGTTACAAGTCCTTGAATTTTCGATAGCTAAACAATATATATTCACTCAATTCCAATGTGCTAAGACTCATGTACAACCAATAAATACCCAAATAAAACCTCTTTTCAAAACACTACTTTTGTAAACATCTATACAAATATCAACAAGTATTAAATATTCAGTCAGTATTGAAGAAAAGCTCCGTACCAATGATTGTAAGAGCAAAACACAAATTCTTCAAAATATGTGTTTGCCATGAGTGGAACTTTCCTCAGAATTTATTCTGTTCAATAATCGACAATCAAATGAAAACACATCCAATAAAAATATATTGAAACACACTGATTCGGAGTAACAACGTTTTTCCTCCATTAATGGAAAACTCCAAACTTTATTGCATCAACCAGGTATTAAACCTTTTATTCCAACCATAGGTATCACTTCAACACAAAATGAATATATTTAAACAATCCCCCAAGAACAAATGATTTCAGAAAATCAATACCAACTCTCGAGTCAACACCAACTTACTTCGCATTTCCCATGCTATCTCTCTCGCCTCCCGCCAGCCAAACGTTTTTGTCGCAGATCCCTAAAAACCGGCATATGACGATGCGCGGCACATGACTAATATATACCGGACGTACCATC
Organism: Chrysolina oricalcia; assembly: GCA_944452925.2. Taxonomy (NCBI): domain Eukaryota; kingdom Metazoa; phylum Arthropoda; class Insecta; order Coleoptera; family Chrysomelidae; genus Chrysolina; species Chrysolina oricalcia. Next base: position 26,782,157 of record OX101811.2, on the reverse strand, counting down.
ATAGGCTGGCGTTCGGCAATAGAAAACTCCTAACATATGTCTAAATTGTAAATTTAAATTCTTTATCTACATTGTATCCTTGAAACATTTAACCAGTAAAATTTTATTTTATATCTTTAAGACAAGAGACTAGTCTTGACCTCGATTTCGCCCATATCACGAGTCATGTGACTCAAATCTGTCACAAGATACTGGTTTGTTTACTTTTTCACAGCGTACATCTCAGCGTCCAAGTATCTGAGTCACAGGAAAGATCCCAGACCGACTACATATCCTATCCAACTAGTAGAGTAGCCATTGTCTTGAGACACCCCTAAAGGCACCTACGTTCACCGTCGAAGTAGCGCTCTGGAGTAAGTCTTTCCACTCATCGCAATGACTGATCATAAAATGTAAACGAACCACCTAATCTTTTGTAAGCGAATCGACTCCAATAAAACTAGCTTGTACTTCATTTCCAAAATTGTACGTTATGTACGCAAACTTGTTTCCCCTGTAATGAAAAAAAAATGTAACTTTGTGAATATAGTGTTTTCTGAAATTCTGGCTTTTTACTATTGAGAAGCACAAAGATTATCTTTTGACAAATCCGTGTTTTTGGTATTTTCATTTAATGAAAAAAGAACCTGGTGCCCATGCTTACCTAGTATTTTTTATCTTTGTCTCCATAAATATTTGTCAAAGGATCTATCTTTAATACTGCAGATAACGATACCCACGACCTTCCGTACCAATCTGAGCAGCTCACAGGCACTGCTGTATTAAATGAGCAAGTAAATAAAAATAAAGCTCTTATTTTTAGTTACACAAATTGGCACCCAACGTGCCCAAGTAAAGATAATCTCAAAACCCTACACACATGTAATAAAGGGAAAAAATTATTCTGTTGGAATCCACGGAAATTAATAAATCAATTAGAAATCCGAAATATAGAAACCTGAACGAGCAACTCGATTATTGTTGAATGTTGAATTTATAATTTTGACTACCCAGGTAATTTCCATAACCTCCAGTATTGAATTTATATCGTTTCACCCAAGTTCATCTGATGACATTTAATTACCTCTCCATCCAGTTTACCTGCAAACTCCCTATATAACTAGGTTTTAGAGTGCAATGTATTATTGAATCAAAATATATTGTTTGTTTTGTTCGCATCTCCTTGCTAAAGGAATTCAATATAAAAACTTGGGTATTGTTTTTTTCCCATACTTTTTGCCTCTATACGTCGAATGGATAGATAGATAGTGAGTTAGGAAGTCAGTGTATATTAGATTTTTAAAATATGTAGATGTACTATTTGGATGTTGAATAAAAGGGCTGAAAATATCCACTCGTGCCTAGTTAATTATTATGTCATCCAATGAATAGTATAGAGTATAATTGTATCAGTTAGTTTTTATACTTGATAATTGGATAAAACCCGAAACCGGTCCTGAAAATATAAAAAAATCAGTGGAAATAAGATAGAAGTGTGTTTCTTTCGTTTCATTATAGTGATCATGGATTTTCACAAAATAAACAAGTAATCAATTACAAAAATTCCTAGCTTGCCTTGAATTAATAATTAGCTTATGGTGAGTTAGTAACCCCTTTCGTATAAGTTAGCTAATATGTTGTAGTAATCAAGCAGTTATCGTTTCATGAGTATACAGCTAACTTATTACCAAAGGACAACTCAGTTACTGGTAGTTAACAGTGAGCTCCCAGTTGATTAGCAAATAGTCCCTTGTTAGTGGTCAGGTAGTTGACTGTAGTTAAGGAGATTTTTTATGGAAAAGGATCAGAAATCTTGCAGCAATTAAAAAATATATTTCTGACAAAAAATCAACAATGAAATACATACATCTTATTGAAACCTAATTCCTATGAGAAAGATCTGAAAATATAATTTTTCTACGACAGTGCGTAAAGTAAGGTTTTACGCACTGTTGAAGTACTGGTCGAGAAACAAACTTAAGGCACTATGCCGTCAATTTTTCGCGATACAGGTGAGTGCACAGGTGTAGAGGAACCGGAAGTCAGATTTTTTTATTTGAAATCGGCGATTTCACCCCCCTCCCCAGGGAATCGAATACTTGACGGCGTTGATTCAGTTAACTTTGCCTTTCCTATAAAAAACTATGATGCATCTGTGCCGTCAGAAAAGGGTCGTACGAGAGGTCAGAAATCGCGAATCAAAACCCGATTTTTACCAATTGTGGGGGTGGTCATTCAGAATTTGACGGCACCAATTTCTAACTTTGAGTTAACATTTATTAAGTGTTCCAAACATTGTGCCGTTAAAAAACTATGGTTCATGCAAAAATAAATAACAAATTACAAAAATTTTAGAGCAAAAAATCAATGCTTTCTTAGGACGGTATATGTTTTTTTTTAAGTAGAAACTGATTATTATGGTTTTATAATTATGCCGTCAATAATTCATGGTACCCAATTAAAATACAGAATAAATATAAAAATAAAATAAAAAATTGAAAATTGCCTGCACATTTGAAAGAGTTTATTTTTGAAATATTGTTATGGATAGCACTTCTTTAAACATTAAAAAAACATAGAAAAATCGGTGCTTTGTTATATTTTATGCATTTGACGTGAAATCTCTTACTACTCTTGGCTTACTTTAACTACCATTTTGATCATAATTTTGGTCAAAAATTACAAGACGGCATTAACAATGTAATATTGACCATATTAAATGGTGATTAAAAATTGTGGTGCCGTCAACGTTAAACGAAAACTTTACGTAATATGAGAGTTTAAAAATGTTAACGATTATCTTGGGAATAATCGTTTTCGGTCCAAAAATCGAATAGCCAACTTTCATGCACAGATATGTGATTTATCATCAAAAAGGAAGAATAAATTTGAATTCTTATAAAAATTTTTAATTATTATAAAATAAGGATTTTAATGACAATGTATAAATCATGTAAATTTTATAAAAGATTATAAACTAGATAACTATTATTAATTTTCTTATAAAAGGCATAAGTCTTTCATAAAGTTATAGAAGCTTTAGTCAATATTTATAGTGTTTTTATTGAAAATTCATAATAAATAGATGAAAAAAATGTTGAAAACATGGAATATACTATAATATTCATGATTTTTCACCAGAATTCTCGCTGTATATTCCTGAATCACTTGCAGAATCCATTTCATTAGCTTCCTCTAGATCTAAAATATTAGTACAATATATAATTGAAAAAAATATTACAAGAAATTAATTAATTAATTTTGCAAGAATTGTCGGAATAATTCTCAGTGTATTGTACCGAATAAAATTGACGGCATGGTAAAATATGTTATCTTTGAAGGATATAGCATTGAAACAGCAAAATTTTAGGATGTATAAAATGACCATCCCAACAAGGGGTAAAAATCGGGTTTTGATTCGCGATTTCTGACCCCATGTAAGACCCTTTTCTGACGACATAGATGATTTATAGTTTTTTGAAGAAAGGCAAAGTTAACTGAATCAACGCCGTCAAGTATTCGATCAACTGGGGAGGAGGGGTAAAATCGCAGATTTCCAAAAAAATTTCTGATTTCCGGTACCTCTATTTTTTGACGGCACTGTGTTTTAGAGCATTTTTTTTTCATTGCCTCTTTAATGAGACTAGTACCGTCATGTATAATGTAATCAAAAAGTACCCTCATTTTTACGACATTTCAACTCACCTGTGCACTCACCAGTACCGCGGAAAATTGACTGCATAGTGCTTAAAGTTTGTTTCTCGACCAGTACTTCAACAATGAATATGACTCGTGGTGTATAAAATCACCTCATTAAAATTTGCTTGGGCTTGTGGTCTATAATAACATCAAAATCTATCAAAAAAAATAATCTGAGGATAAAGTCTTGAAAATCAAAACAAAATAACGCCTAAGTAAAAATAATACAACGTCCTGAACCATGCACACTGTGATAATCTATAGCAAATACAAATCTTGGTTGGAGTGAATGAACTCTGATGATAATGATTCTTAATATAAAGTCAATGTTTCGTTTGTTTAACTTGTCGCCTAGCCCTATTGGAATATTCAAGGAAAATATACTGTGGCTTTTCCACATCAAAGGGACATCAAAAGACGCAACCCAAAAAAAAAACCTTCAATTTTCGAATGTAGAACAGAGTTGCCGACATAGGAGTCATGTAATTTTGCGTAAAAATATGCCTCTATATCTACGAAAGTTTTGCTAAATAGCCCTGACGAAGTGGAGAGTGCCTATTCTTCTTGATAAATATAAATGAAAAAGTGTTTCAACACAAGAGTTTATTGAAATGCACTAAAAAAAATTATTTTCTTCAGATCAATCATAAAATGTCATTTCGATTTATTGAGTTTCTAAAACTCATCTCCTATCCCATAAACTTCCTGATGCAAATTTTGAATATAAAATGACCATAAATCATACAATCTGGGCCGCTATCTTGAATTATCCAATTTTGACAAAAAAGTCAAAATCTCTGACCCAAAGAACCCCCTACATTCCAATTTCGAAAGGAATCGGACCATATTAATAAAATTCGTCCACCCTTTTTGAACCTCCGTATCGAATTATCAAATTTACCCAAAAATATGATTTCCGACCACAAAAATACCTATACCTATGCCAACAATACAATCGGAACATAAATCTGTAAACTTTGTCAGCTGTGTTGGAGCCGACACGTAAAATTCTGAAATGTCACAAAATAATCATCCCATCCCAAAAGCTCCTATATGGCAATTCTTATAGGAATCAAATCAAAAATTATGAAACTTGTCCAACATTCTGAAGCCGTCATCTTGTTTTTTCTTGATATAAAAATATGAAATATTGTTACTCGAGTGTTGTTGAAAAACATTGTGAAAATGAATTATTTTAAAGTTTTGTTCAACAAGAAATTACTTTTATCTATTCCCGATCCGACCCAGTGCCAGATTTCACAATCGCTATTTGATAATCTCTCATTTTCTTACCAGCCGTGTGGGAGGAGCAAAACCAAGTTTTTATTAGTTGACTTTGATAATACTGGAAATTTCCCATTTCGAATGGCGAGGAAACGCATTTCGCGAAAACAACACATCCTTGTAAAATCATCCACAAAAAAAGAAAACATCAAGGAGAAAAATGAAAAAGTCGTTTAACTAAGTAATATCCATCAACACCAAAATGACACACCTAAATATTCGTTCGTTTTGATGGTGGAAATGATCAAAAATTCCCACATATGAGGTAAACTAGCCTTTTCATTCAAGATGATTTTACAGGTATTAAATTCCAATACGATTAGAGCAAGCTCCCAGGGCCGTCAGAAGTTACTATTTTTCAAACGAACGAAATGTGTACGATTGAGTAGTGTTAGTTAGTGGTACTTAGTTATACGATTAGAGCAAGATCCCAGGGCCGTCAGACGTTACTTATTTTCAAACGAACGAAATGTGTACGATTGAGTAGTGTTAGTTAGTGGTAGTTAGTTACTCTGTCCACTAACCCACCATGGGTTATAGAAATATATCTGTAGACTGGCAATTCAACTAAGTAAGTAGTGTTTTTACGTACCTTGATTCCCTAATATCTGAAGAATGGTCATCTGGTCAAGCTAGCAGGTAGGCATGCGAACATAGTACATACTAACACTACTCAATCGTACACATTTCGTTCGTTTAAAAATAAGTAACGTCTTATGGCCCTGGGATCTTGGACAGGATGGAAATGACAATGAAAAACACGACATAATTCCTGCCTTAATTGCAGGTTTAGAATTTCAGTATTACTCTGTGGGATCAAAATTGAACTATTTTATCAAGTCATCAATACCAGTGTGTCCAGAATATTGTATCCAATATAATTCTGAGTGGGCATGACTGTTTCAACAAACCAATTTTAATCCCAGGGTTTTATACGATTCGTCGTATATAAACTCCGCAGTCAATTAAATTTTTTCACTTTCCCGGCCGCTTTCGAAGTCGTATTATACGTATCGGCTCAGATTGTTCGATCTAGAGTTATAATGGAGACGAAAATCCGTATTGTCTGTTCTCCATTCTAGAATTGCGACCGATTTGATAACTTTCCCTAATCTGCGTGGTAACAATGGTCAAATAGATTTCCAATGCCATTGAGTTATTGGTTTTGCAACAGTCTGAAACTTTATTCATCAATTATATCAGCGTATCTGCGGTTAGTTCGGATCAGGCAAAGTTACGATAATAGTTTTTGATTTTGTTTCCGTGACTATTGTTGAGGAGTTTCCTGGAATTCGATATTTGCGACATATTATCATATCACACAAATGGTATAATGATTTCTAGGCTACACAATTGGCATTGTTGTCCTAATTTAGGAGTAGTTAAACTTTTTTTGACTAGCTGTATTTCAATTTGTTACTGAAGGATCAAGCTACAAATGAAGTAAACTCAAAATTTATTTAAATTTTCATACATAAACACGAAAATAAAAAATATTTATTTAAAAAAAAACATTGTTCAACGTTTTTAGCAAAACTAATTTTCTTTTGTCATAAACACGATTAAAATATGTCGGATTACAAATAAATGACATAAACAAACTCGGAAAATGAAAAAAAACATTACAAGAATTACCAAAAAAAATCTGACTAGGGCTATTCAGGAATCAATAAGGAATTATGTTGTCGAAAAAGAAACTACCCCAGTGGAAATTGCGATCATATTGAAAGATTGCGCCTTCAATATGAAGATGCAGGATGGCAGTGAACATACAGAAACTGTTCAATTGGAATGTTGTCGTAAAACTGCTCCAAGTCAAGTTCTATAACGATTTAGAATGTGAAAATGAAACCATTTGCTGACATAGAATTTAGATCAGCCCGTGATGCAAGAGATGCGAAGAGAAAATTACTTCAAGGAGATGTCGAAAAGAGGGAAATGAGTTCAACTGCTCTTACAAGTGAAAAAAATATGAGGATACTGAGATATTGGAAAAAAACAATCCGGAGGGACTCATCAAGAAATTTTTGTTCGTTGAAACCAAAGAAATTGCTTGGAGGAGCAATGACGGATGTTACTCGAAAGTTAGTTTTTCATAGTGGAAATAGTAATTTACGTAACTAGTCCAGAAAATACTTGTTTTTTTTTTGGACGAGTATACCAAATTCTGGGACAAAAGTTAGCGAGTCCTGGAAGTCTGCAAGTCCAAAAAAACTATTTCCGGACGTTTTGCGTACACTAATTTTTCGGCAAACATGTAGAATAACAAATCAATGAGACGCATTTAGTCTAAGAGACGAAGAGAGGTCGACCTTCACCCATCTGTAACCAGACCATAATTACAAATTTCATCCGCCATCTTGGAGCCACCATCTTGTTTTTTTGCATCAACAAACAAATCATAATTTCCGACCCTGAAAACCACCATATATCAATTTTGAATCGAATCGGACCATAATTGCCATTTTGTTTTTTCCTTTATAAAAATTCTATAATGCATTGTCACCAAATTTATATCAAATCAGCTTGCAAATGAACTATCATAATTTGTAATCCGGAACAGTTTTTTCCCGCAAGAGGGCGCCAAAATAAGAAGTTAGGTAGGAAAAATTGACATTGTAGAATTCCTTGTGAAATTACCTTTTCAATGATGTGTCACACTTACACTTACAAATTGTTTGGGTGATGTTGATCAAGGGGTGGGGGGATAGGTATGACAGTTGAGGTTATGATAGGAAGATGTCCCCCTTGGATTAAAAATCGATGTGTTTTTGCATTTTCTCCAAAACACATGCGTTTTGAAGATATTCGATCTGTTTCGTTTCCGGTGCCCCACCCTGTATACAGGGTGTTAATTAAGTACGTTGACAAACTCCGGGAGGTGATTCTTTGAAGGTTTTCAGGACGAAATGTTCATATAAACATATGTCCCAAACGGCTTGGTTTTCGAGATACAGGGTGATAAAAATACATTTTTTTCAAGATTTTTTAGAGTTAACTTCGACATTTTCTACAATAATCAGTTCAAATTAGGCAAGTATAATCCATTCAATAGTACGCACGATACAAAATAATGCATTTCTCAAATAATTCACAGGGTCCTCCTTTTTTCAGAGTCAAGCTTTGTTCAACCCTTCAGATTTTTTTTTTCCGCCGCCACTGACATATTATGAGAAAGGAATAATGAATGTTGTTTCATTTAACATCTTTTTGCTCTCTTAATGTTTTTCATTTACTTGTACGGTTCAGGAGTTACAATGAAAATATTAACGCAAACATTTTCCAGTAACGCATAACATAAAGAAATTTGAGAAGCAAATAGTCTAACAAACTTGAAGGGTGATTCTTTGAAAGGTTTCAAGATGAAAAGTTCATATAAACATGTCCCAAGCGGCTTGGTTTTCGAAGTACAGGGTGATCAAAATACATTTTTTAGGAGTTTTTGGAGTTTACTTCGAAATTTTCGACAATAATCGATCCAAATTAGTTCAAATTGGACAAGAACAATCCATTCAATAGTGCGCATGATATAAAATAATTCATTTCTCAAAGTGTCATTGCCACTCTCCAAAGATTAGCGCGTGACGCAATACGTCATTTTGTTCTCATTACACAAATAGCTATTTTCTGCTCGTGTAGAGAAAATGTAATGTTATGGAGCTCCCATACATTTTTTACCATAACTCAGGTTGAATATGTATTGCACAAAGTTAATTATGGCAAAATAATTTTGGACATTTTCAATAGTGAATAACTTTATTATCAAATACTAGAGCAAAGTAACATAAATTCCCTAGGAATACAATTAAGTTCAGAAAAGGACCATTATTGAAATTGATATGTCAGAGCAGCTGCTGGAAATGGCCACCGCCAACTTCAATGCATGCGTTTATGCGCCTAACCATAGACTGGCGGACACGCTCAAAAATAACAGGAGTGTTTCTTATAATTCCGCATGACTCCTGTATGCGATTCCTCAGGTCTTCTTCACTTTGAACTGGAGTTCGGTACACTAATGATTTAAGGTGCCCCCAGAGGAAAAAATCAAGTGGATTCATATCGGATGACCTTGATGGCCAAAGTTGTGGCCCACCACGCCCAATCCAGCGATCAGAATAATTCTCTTCTAAATATTGGCGTGCAACCAATCTGAAGTGTACTGGAGCACCATCATGCATAAACCAAATTCCAATTCTTTCCCTCAGTGGGATCTCTTCTAGGAGTCCAGGTAAGATGAATTCAAGAAAATGTCGATAATGGTCACCATTGAGTCTATGAGGCAGAAAATGTGGCCCGATAAGGAAATTCCCTACAATTCCAACCCACATTCACAGAAAACGTCTCTTGAAAATGGTTTTCAATCACGGCGTGTGGGTTTTCATCAGCCCACATATGATTGTTGTGAAAATTAATAATGGCTTTACGGGAAAAGCATGCCTCATCGGTGAATAACACTTGAGATAAAAACCATGGATTTTCCAACAATTTATTTCGAATCCAAGTGCAAAAAGTTAATCTCTTTGGAAAATCCCTTGGCAGAAGAGCTTGAACACGCTGTATGTGATAGGGATAAAGTTGTTGCTCTTTTAAAATTTGCCATACCAATACATGGGTTACGTTAAACTGTGCCGCAATTTGTCTTGTACTGGTGTCTGGATGCTGCTCAATTTCGTTAAGTACAGCTTCTTCTATCTGAACTGTTCTAACTCTCCTGGGTCTTCCTATGAGAACAGCAGACCTCTTGAAAGTACCCGTTTCACGAAGACGGGAGTGAATATTGATGAACATTTGTGTGCTGGGAATATGACGTTGTGGAAATCTTTCTAGATACATTCGTCTGGCGGCACGAGCGTTACCATCAGCCATTCCATACATTAAGTGCATGTCTGCCATTTCTGAATTTGTATATTCAACCATTTTATCCAAAGGAATATTGGATGAATCTGCTTTATAGCTTGCACTAATGAAGAATTAACAATGAGACAGTTTCTCAACTTTCGATAACTGTCAAGTTGTTGATATTTAAATAAATGAATTAATATCAAAGCCCACTTTGCTATTTTTATGAATTCAAATTGATTACAAAATTTCTGCGTTACTGCAGAAGAAAAAACAAACCGAAATTTCTGATAAAATAATGTACTCCGTACGGAAACAAAAATTTGTTTGATTTACTTTTTCGGAGTTATGACCAGAGATTCATAAATGAAAATCAAATGTGTAATGATCTGCGACTATTAGATAAACCCTATTAACTATCTTCCATTACAGGATTACCTTTCGGAAGTTTTTTATGTTGAAAAGGAAACGTTCAATTGAAAACTAAAAAATATCTTTTTTTAAAATAACAAAAAATTTGTATGAGTTCTCTATCAAGACTGATGGGTAAAAACATTTTTAATCAAATATCTCAATGAAAATGCACATTTTTACCATCAGAATCTTCAGGTTGAAAGTTAAGGTTTTCCCAATATCTGTCAGATCTAGTTCAATATCCAGCGTACCGCAGTGACGGGGAGATAGTAGTTTTCTGTTAGATATCACAAAAAGAAATCACATCTTTACAATAACAAGCTTTTATTTAGCTTCACTTGTAACTAACTAACAAACAATTTAATAAAAGTTGAATTTGACCCACTTCTAATACTCCGATTAATTTGAAATTTGGCAGGTTTCCGTAATTCCGGTGACAATGCATTAAAAAAATGTTTGTTAAAAAACAAAATGGCGGCTCCAATATGGCGGACGAGTTTTGTGATTATGATCCGATTCTGTTCAAAATTGGTATGTGATGGTTTTTGGGTTGGAGATTTTCAGTTTCACATAAAAAATTAACTAAAATGTTAAAAATGAAAATTATAAAAAGAAAACATTTTAAAGTTTTTATACAATACACTGAAAAGGAAAAAATAATTCATTTCATTGTTTGATTTAGGTAATCTTGTACAGAAAGATTTTGATACTCACAGAATAACCTACAAAAAATGAAACAAATTATTTTTTCATTTTCAGTGCATTTGTATAAAAGCTTGTCTTTATATTTTTTATTGTATAATTTTTATTCATCGTAGATTTTTCTAATTCTGAAAAAATATTTCCATCAATTTACAATAATTGAAAATGTTTAATTTTCAAATTTTCTAATGTTATGCCACACTGGAAAATGTTTAAATTAATATTTTCATTATAGCCCCTGAACCGTACAAGTAAATGAAAAAATGCAAGATATCAAAAAGATGTTAAATGAAACAACATTGATTATTCCTTTCTCATAATATGTCAGTGGCGGCGGAAAAAAAAATTTTGAAGGGTTGAACAAAGCTTGACTCTGAAAAAAGGAGGACCCTGTGAATTATTTAAGAAATGCATTATTTTGTATCGTGCGCCCTATTGAATGGATTGTACTCGCCTAATTTGAACTGATTATTGTAGAAAATGTCGAAGTTAACTCTAAAAAATGAAATGAAAAAAATGTATTTTTATCGCCCTGTATCTCGAAAACCAAGCCGTTTGGGACATATGTTTATATGAACTTTTCGTCCTGAAAACCTTCAAAGAATCACCTCCCGAAGTTTGTCAACGTACTTAATTAACACCCTGTATATACATGCTAGGTAGGGTGAGAAAATTATATTGGATATATGAGTCTTTACAATGTGTCCTTGGACCCACACGGGATATAATTCGTATTGCTTGTTTTTGCAGTGTGAAACGGGTTTTCATGTTGGCACTGTGGCCCCAGATCAAAATTCCGTATTGTAGGTGACTATTTATGAACTAGTATCGTTGGGTCAAATTTGACCCGAACGGTGTCTACCAGGCAGAAAGCAAACGGCAACAGACGCGTGAGCACAACACTCGTATGTACGTCAAACCCTCGAGGAATACCTGCAGTCTCAGAAATGTATTGCGATTAGTTACCTAAACATATGCGCCAAGAAACGCTAGGGGTTAAAAGTGACCCAACAATACCAGTTCAGGGATATTCACGCACAACATTCGGAAAATTAAATATTTGGTGGGTGCGCCGTGTATATTTTGGCAGCTCAGAGCAACACTAGGACATCTCAAAAAATTGCGATTTTCGGAAGTTTGCATATAAGCAGGCACAGGAATTGCCTTCAAATAATGCAACACTAAGATATCCTATAAAAATTCATATTAATTTATTATAACACATATCCTAGGGTTACACAGGTTTTAAAGTTCATTGTTCGTTAGTGCAACTGTAGGATAAGATAGCATATCCTACTGTTTCACCGAAGTTTTTTACTTACAAATAAACATAACCTACTGTTACCCTCATAACACTGAATGCTTACAGGTCTTTTCCTGTCAGTTCGTGAGTAGCTGTCGATAAAAATTGATGTGTTTCTGTAGTTTTCGTAGTTTTGAAGCCAATACTGATTATCAAGTTAGTAATGAGCTTGAGTCGCACAAGGAAAATGAACGAATTGACAAGGACCGAACGTATTTTACAAATGGCTAAAAGAGGTTCAGATTCTGACGACAAATCTACGGAGAAAAAATATAGCAGCAATGGTACGTAACCTATAAAATATGTGTGCAGTTATTCCAACACCGAATTACTTGGCTCGCTTCAGTAGAAACGATGGATGCAAATGTTTAATTTTTTATCTGTATATAGGGTGTTAAAATTACCTAACTACTTTTCTTCAAATCTATTTCTAAAATTTAATTTATTTCCAATGGTGTCGGTACTAGCATGTTTATGATTGCCTTTGTCCTGTTATATCAGTTAATTACTATTTTTTTAGACCTGGAATCATTATCAGTTGATCGTGGTGCAGCTCTGGAAAACTATTCTGGAGAAAAAATCTAGTTAACTGCAGAGTGGATTGAAAATCAGAATTTTAGTTTTGGAACGGAAAATGACCCATCATTATATTATTATAGTCCCGCTCCAATTATTGTTCAAAAAGAAATCGAAAATGATTCATTATCAGCTGCAAATATCAACATGAGTCCTCATAAGGAGTTCACGGTTTTAACAAGCGTGCCAGTAAATGAAAAATTCAACTTATGAAAATGACATTGCAAACGATTTTTCACAAGATGATGACTTAATAAACACAGATTATATACCCAAACACAGATTATATACCCAGTGACGGAGGTAATGTAATAGAAAATAATAAAATCATGGAACTAGAACACAAGAGGTAGGGGAAAATTTGGAATATATAGAGGATGAAATGACGCCAAAGCAGAAAAAGGTTAAGAGATGAGACCAAATGGGGAAGAGATAGAAAAATGTTTAAAGTCAACTCGGGTCAAGAATATGTTTCTAGATTAGGAAAAAAACATGGAGCAAAATCTGTTTTACCTGCTTGTGCACAATAATGTACTTTCAAATGTTCCGAAAAAATATGCGAGGATGATAGGGCAGAAATTTTCAAAATTATTACGAGCTAGCCGACAAAACTCGCCAGAGAGAATATTTGTATCGAAACATTGAGATAATATTGCCAAAAGGACAAAACATACAAAAAAAATTCAATTGTGCGTATTTTTTTAACATCAGAGATCAGAAAATCAGAGTTTGTAAATTATTTTTCAAAGCCACATTAAACATATCAAATTGAGCGATAGACACTGTTGTGAAAAAGATAACTGAATATGTTTTTTTAGCTAAAGAACAAAGAGGAACACATGCGAATCGGGCCAATAGAATATGTGATGCTTTAATCCAGGAAGTAATTGATCATATCAATAGATTTCCGAGAACAGAATCTCACTACTGCAGATCATCGACAAAAAAAGAATATCTGAAAGGTTCATTAAACATCAGTATGATGAACAGGTTGTATAAGGAGAAGTGTATAGAAAATAATATGCCGTTTGTGAAACAACATACCTATCAGGAAATTTTCAACACGAAATATAATCTTGGTTTTTTCAAGCCAAAAAAAGATCTCTGTTCGGTGTGTGAAGTATACAAAAATTCAAGTGATGAAGAAAAAGCTGCGAAAAAAGAAGAAATGAAGAAGCACGAGGAAGAAAAGATATTATCGCGCTTAGAAAAGGAAAATGATAAGAAATTAGCTTCAGAAAATGAGAATATTTGGCGGTCTGCATTTGACTTGCAAGCTGTGACCCCGCTGCCTAATGGAAATGTATCCTCTTTTTACTATAAACGTAAATTAAATGTTTTCAACTTTACTGTTTTTAATATTATTGCTAAGACGGGATTTTGCTACATGTGGCATGCAGGAGAAGCAAAAAGGGGAACAAATGAAATAGCAACTTGTGTATTCGATTATACAGGCCGTTTTTTTTAGCTGATCCCACTATTGCTATCTCGGAAACGGAGAGACCTAGAAAGTCGGTTAAATGGGGAAAAAGTTTCCTTTTGGGGAGCAATAATAAGCTTATTTCAGATCTTAAATATCAATGGTTGTTTTTGATATATTCACCAAAAACTAAATTAGTCGAATTTCGTTTTTTGGCACTACCGCCTCCATTTCGAATGATATAAGAAAAAGTCAGGAAAACTTTCAATAATGTTTCATATTTTTTATAATCTGATATGAACCAAGTTTCAATGCGATGTTTCGTTCATTAGATTCCATCATCAACTTTATTTTTGTAAATACGGATCTCTAGTTTTTTTCATCGATTTTTGTAGCCACTTTCATAACAAATTCAGTTATGTATTACAATACATGTGTTTCTCGACGTTTTACTCCGAAAAAACATCATCAATATTTGGTCATAAAATTCCCGTCAGTGTAGTCTCAAAAAAAAGTCATAGGAACTTTCAATACTGTTTCATATTTGTTATAATCTTATATGAACCAATTTCCAATGCGACGTTTCGTTCATTAAATTCTATAGTCAACTTTATTGTTTTAAATATGGGCCTCAAGTTTTTCTGAGAGGCATCAGCCATCCGAAAGATATTTTCAACGCATTGGGAGGAGTTTACGGAATCATGGTTCATTTGAAAATCGAATATCGACTACGTCAATTCGAAAAATTTTAAGAAGAAATAAATTCAGACCATACAAAGTCAGAAAAATCCACCATTTGCATTCATCGGACTATGATAAGAGAAAAATATTTTGTAGATGGCTACTCAGACAACATCGTCGGGATAATGGAATCTGTAATAAAATTTTATGGTGTGATGAGAGTAGATTCACAAATAACGGATGGTTTAACAGAAATATACATGTATTGTATGTATTGTAATACATAGCTGAATTTGTTATGAAAGTGGCTACAAAAATCGATGAAAAAAACTAGAGGTGCGTATTTACAAAAATAAAGTTGATGATGGGATGTAATGAACGAAACGTCGCATTGAAAATTGGTTCATATCAGATTATAAAAAATATGAAACATTATTGAAAGTTCCCCTGACTTTTTCTTATATTATTCGAAATGGAGGCGGTAGAGTCAAAAAACAAAATTCGACTAATTTAGTTTTTGGCGAATATCTCAAAAACAACCATTGATATTTAGGATCTGAAAAAAGCTTATAATTGCTCCCCAAAATTGGAAACTTTTTTCTCTTTTACTTGACCTTGTAGGTCTCTCCGTTTCCGAGATAGCAATAGTGGGATCAGCTAAAAAAAACGGCCTGTATAAAGAAGTATGATATAGGAAAACAGATCAGATTCTATAGTGATAATTGTTCCGCCCAAAACAAAAACCAATTTTTGGTAACTATGTATTTGTACGCAATAGAATGCTTGGATCTCGAACAGATAATTCACAAGTTTTTAATCGTGGGGCATCCTGAGAATGAGGGACTCTATGCGTTCATGTATAGAAAAAGAAAAGAATAGGATTTTGAAAAGCAGACCAATTTACGTTCTGACCGAACTCATAACTATTGTAAAAACTGCCAAGAAAAAAGGCACTCCATACGCTGTCACTGACATGTCCACAGAATATTTTATAGACTGGAAGAAGATAAACACAACAATGAAGAAAAATTTCGAAGTAAATGATAAAGGAGAAAACGTATCTTGGAATGATATCAAAATAATGATAATAATAATAATAATTTATTCACAAAAAATAAGTACAATAGTAATAATAATAAAATATGCTAACATTTTGTATGGCAAATAAACTGAAGAACTCCCCACAGAAGTAAACTTGTGCGTGGGTTGAATTTTTCCATTTATATTGGCATGTTTAGTATTTTTTTTCTACTGCATTGTTTTATAAAATATAAGAGTATATACAATGTAATATAGACTTACTTTAATAATGATTAAAAAGACGGAATCCAACAAGATTTTTTACAAGACATCCTACGGCGATGAAGAATGCAATATTATCGATATAAACAGAAAAAAAAGACGAATAATAAAACCAGCAGAGGTCCCTTTATTTCCGGCCTATACTGCAGCACCAACTATTCCAGTGAATAAAAAGAATGACCTCGTGAGTTTATGCAATGAGAATTTAATTCCTAAAAAACATCACAATTTTTTTTATTTCACTTGAAGCAACTTCCAAACACGGTAGCGATTGTAACGGTGAATTGAATTGAATAATACGGTACTCAATTTTGTTGTTTTTATTTTTGAATAAAGCGATTACATAAATTTCTTCAAATTAGAATTTATTAGTTGTTTTTTCTGTAATATAAATTGCCGACATACACAGGGTAACACTAAGACAAGTTTTAGATATTCTAAAATTTTTCATGAAGTTCAGTGTAACAGTAGGACAAGTACATATTTTTTTTAGTTCTAATTTCCCAATGTAATTAATAGTTCGTAACTTTTATTTGTGAGGGTATATTGCACTCTTAATGAAAAAATTATTCAGATTCTTGTATTACTAGCTGCGCTATTATAGCGTTAAAATACTGAGACATTTTAAATTCAATTTTCTGGCAAACAAAGATTTCACACATATCCTAGTTTTGCTCTGAGGCGACGAATAATTATAAAATTCTTCATTAGGTCGGCACTTTTTCCAGCCCCACTCTATTGAAGTTACGTATTTGGTTCAATAAATAAAGTAATGACATTTTCAATTTATTTATTTATTCATTTATTTACTTATTATTCATACAAACCGGTTTTATTACATGAATAATTATGTAATTAGATACATTATTGTGCACAATACTAAGAATAACATACACATAATTTACAAAGTTTCTAAAAAAAAATTTGTAATTCTATTCGTATAGTTTTTCCTATAATAATAATTGAACTATATGAGGATTGACACAATCTTGAAGAATCTTCATATAGTTATTAAGATTAAGTGCTCCAATATCGTTTTGCGAAGAACTCTGGTAAAAACTGTCCATTCTAAATCCATTAATGTGTTGAACTGATTTGCAAGTTGAAACATATTTATCGTAGGTGATCTTGAGATGTTGAATGATTGGGGAATATTGAACATTGGAACCTGGCGCATTCCTCTGGGTGGTACATTTTCGGGGGGGTTAATTCTATTATTGATAATATTATATAAAAATACCAATACTGACAGTTGTCGACTATTTTTTAGTGATAATATCTTGAATCCATACCTGAGAGTTGTACTTCTCATTATCTGGTAGTCAGGATAGTCATGATGTTTTTTAAAATAGAGTAACCTTGAAAATTTATTTTGAATTTTTTCTAATTTATCTAAGAGGCCATGAGCGCGATCAAATTTGGGGCGATTTCTAGGGAAAAAGAGTCAATTGAAAACTCAAAACCGTTCGATTCTAAGTTCGTGCTATGATGGAGATTGAAATTTCAAAAAACTTTTTCACAAAAAATATCTCAAAAATGTCCCAAAAATGCAGTTAATTTAAAGCAATTTTATGGGTAGATAAACAGATAATTCCAAAAAAAAAATTGCTCGTAAATATATCAACGTTATACCTTTTTTTTGATACCAAATTCATTACGATTGGATATTGCTTCAAATTTCAAAGGAGGAGAAATACCATTGCAGATACCTTGATTATCTGTGAAAAGCATCGTGAGGTGCTGCTGTAGACGTAGGTACATAGAATCGAACGTTCTCCAGAAACCTGTTCCTGTTTGAAATCGATACGAAGAATCGTTTTCGAGTTATCGACTTTTTTACCAGAAAAACCGTCCCAAATATGATCGCGCTCTTGGCCTCTTAAATTACTTTGAGATTCTGTCTTATAATACCCTAAAGTTTAATAGCCAACTTTACTATGTTTTCAATGAACATGGCAAATGAAAATATCCAAAGATAAGTTATGCCTAAATCTTCAATTTCAGTACAGCGTTTCAAGCGTTGACCTCCCACTAAATAATTAAAAACACACGGTTTCTTTTTGTGCGTTATAGGTAAAACAGAACATTTACTTAGATTGAGATATAATTTATTTCTGTGAATCCATTCAATTCCCTTATCAATGTCCCTCTGTAACGTAACACAATCTCCTACTGTTTCTATCCTTGAGGCACTCCAGAATTTGCCCCAAATTTCCCCGATGTGTTTCCGTTGTGTTTAGTAATTATTTGTCTGATTTCTAAATAACTTTTAAATAGACAAAATAGGTTATATGATAATCTATAACTACCCAATTTCTCTAGTAATATGTCGTGATCAACTTTATCGAATCCGTATCAAGATGCTGAAAACAGAACTACACAACAGTGCTAGTCAAAAGTTTCCGTCCCCACTCTAATCTTCTGAATGGTTACTCTTACAATAATGAAATTTGGAGGGTGAAAATAAACGTATGTAGGCTACTCAACAAGTCGTAAACGGTGACGTAATAGTCATAAATGACGCTACATGGCCACTGTGACCAATAATTTCAAATAGGACCCAATAGCAAATGAAATCTCGTTAATTCTCAAGAAAGTTGATGTTTTCTTATTCTCTAGTTGTTTTTACTTTTTAAATTTGTGGTAAAACTCTTTATATCTTGAATATTTCCTTTAAATATTTTCAAACGAGACGTTTAATTCTAGGCAAAATGGTACCTAATGTAGCCAACAAAGTAACAGCTGTCTTAATAATTGGTGAATGTATAGAAACAATTTCTATGCAGCGGAACCTCTAAGTGCTAATTTTGAAACATTGGCGTTTATTGTAAGAGATACAAAGTGGTATAGTGTATTTGAACATACTGATGTTAATGGGGCTGTTAAAATTTTTTTTAAAGTTTCTCATGAGTTGCTTGATGTGAATGTTCCCAAATTTCAATCATATAAGAAAAAAAATAACACTTTTCTAAAGGAACTAGAAAAAAATCAATTGAAAAAACTTAAAAATATCTCAATAGTATATAACTGTCAATATGTCTACTCATGTCAAAGTCTTCTGGAATTTTATTGAGAAAAAGAAATGAAATAGTGACTATCACTGAGAATTTTAATCTCAAACTTACAACAGAACCATGTGAGAGTTTCGCAACTTACTTTGCGTCAATATGTTCTCATTTTAAACCAAACTTCAACGTAAATTTTAACGTAGTCGATCAATTCTCAAATGATTTACTTATTCTAGACCAATCAGATGAATCAATTTGAAAATTGGAGTCAAGGAACTAAAAGTTATGAAATCATCTATAGAGAAATATCAATACTTTCATCTCCTGCTAAGTTTTTCGAAAACATATTATACCATAAAATTCATAAACTTGTGGAAATTAGTATATCACAATAGCAACACGGATTTTTCCACAAAAAATCCATCAACACGAACATGTCTTTACTTACTAGGTATACAAGGCGTTTGAAAATAAAACTCAACTTGACACAGTTTTCACAGATTTCTCACAAGCCTTTGACAAGGTTGACCATGAAACATTACTTTTCAAATTGGGTAAATTTGGTGTCAGACATGGACTTATTGCAAGTTATTTGGATAATAGAAAGTTTTTGGTTGAATTTAATGGAAATTGTTCAAGTACATTCAATATTGATTCTGGAGTACCGCAAAGATCAAATTTCGGTCTGTTATTTCTCGTCCTATTAATTAATGTTTTACTTTTTTTCATTGAATTCTCGAAACGACTTCTATATTTTGAAGACATCTATGGAAAAGTGTAATGGACCAATAAAATGTTGTACTATGTTATGGTAAGTTCAAGATTGAAATTCGGCAATATCATATGGGGCACACAGTCACAGATATTTTTGAGTAGACTGGAAAAAGTTCAGAATAAATTTCTTTGGTAACTTCGATTATGTTTTTGTTCGAAATATTGAACAAATAATTTATTACTCCAATATTTTGAACTTTATAAATTTCAACGTGCCAACCCTTTTCACAAACCAAGTAGCACACCTACATTGGTAAAATATTGATCCAATATTGTGAACATATTGGCGAAATATTTGAAATGCAATATTGGCGAGAAAAAAATGTGAACATTCGGCGATATTGGTCCAATATTACTTGAATAATATTGGCGAAATATCCTTGAACTGATATTGGCCTCAAAATAATCGGCGATATTGGTACAATATCGCTGATACAATATTCTGACAATATTGGCACAATATTCAAAAGTTATATTGTCGAGTAGTAAAATGTGAACATATTGCGATATTGGTCGAATATTGTTTGAATATTTTAGAAATAGTTTTGGTGAAATATTCTTGGAGCTATAATGGCCCCAAAATATTTATCGATATTGGTACAATATTTATCGATATTGGTACAATATCATTTGGATATATTGGTGGATGTCAATATACCTTGGTAAATTATTAAATGTCTTTTAGTTGATGAAGGTGACACCAGAGTCTGCCTTTTCATCGCCATAACCACTAAGTGAGCTGTCTTGAAACAAGTTGTGAAAAGTATTTAAAATACTTTCGTAGGATTTAGAAGACGTTCCATATGTAGAGCCACCTGGCGGATTTTTATCTAGGTTTGATCATGATATAATTTCAATATGTTTCATTGAATATTCGGCCAATATTCAAATTTCATCTCAATCTAGATGTGGGAAACAATATGAAGACAATATTGTTTTAACGATATCGATAAATATTATTGAACCCAATATTGATTAATAAGATTTGTTGAATATTGGCGAAATGATATTCAACCAATGTGTAATCACACTGGGAGATACAATATAGTTTTTATTCCTAGAATCGATATTAGGGGAATATTGGGATTGCGATATTTATTCTAGATGTTAAAAACGATGTGAAGACAATATTGTTCTATCGATATTGGTAAATATCAGTCAACCAATATTGACTCAATATGAGTTATTACATTTTGTCAAATAAAGTGGAAATGATATTCAACCAATATTCTAACAAACTTGGAAATACAATATAGTTTTTTCCCCCTATAATCGATATGACTGGAATATTTGGATTGCAATATTTATTCTAGATGTGGAAAACAATATATAACCAATATTGTATTATCGATATTGGTAGAAATTATTCAACCAATATTGACCCAATAATTCGTGTGATAATCTACATTCAAAACTAGTTCAACCAATATCCCACCAAAATTATTAATATAATATTGTTGTTTGAATATTCATCCATATTGGACCAATATTGATTTTACATTTACAATATATCTATATTGGCCCAATATGGAACCAAGATTCAGCCGATATGATGTGCTACCTGGGAAGGTCTCCCTTACTTTTTGAAATACCTACAGCAAGGACGACTTTTACTTCCGGAACGTCACTCTCAACCATGTTTCGAACCACAAATGAAATTAATGTTTTCGTAAATTTAGATTTCTCCTTACCGTCTAAGAAATATCAATATAATTTTAGTCGATATCCCTGACACTGTTTACTACTATATAAAGGTGTAGTTCATCTAAATTTTCATTGTTATTTGATCATTAATTTTATATATGCTGATAGTTCACTCAGTATATGTAAAACAAGGATTTATGTAACAACGTTAGATAAATAAACAAACTTCAACAGAACGTTCATCCATATCTTTTTACTACATTAAACCCGTTTAGAACATGGTGTCAGAAATAAATCATTACTTTTAATAGTCAGCGAAGTCACGAAAACATATTTTTAATATAAAATATGAAGAATCAGTCCCAAAATGAGGCTACAGTTAGTCAGATGCCACAGCAGAAACCAAGTCTTGGAGGATCCATTGAACATATGGAAATGGAAGGAAATCAGTCAATCAATTGGCATAAATGGTATCAGTGCATTGATCTCTATTTAATTGCTGGAGGCTACAATATGGAAAATGATGAAAGGAAAGTTGCAATGTTATTACATTTCATCGGCCCAGGAGCTTTAGAAGTTTTCAGTAGGTTCAATAAGAAGCATACAGAAATCTCATTTGATGAATTGGTGCAATTATTCGGAGATTATTTTGTTCCAAAAGTAAAAATCACCATGGAATGGCACAAGTTCTTCACTAGAGTCCAAGGTTCAGAAGATTTAACTATATATTCCTTAGATATCAATCTAAGTTATAACTGTGAGAAGATATATGGTAAAATTCCGTTAACCGGGCGCTACAAGCTACATAAAAAAATTCCGCGCGCGCGCGCGCGGATTTGCAAAATGTCGGGCGAGCGCGCTTGCGTTTTTCTGGTCTTGTTCACTAACGAATAAGGGATGAAAATGTCTACTCAAAGTTGTCAGAAATCGATAAAGTAGTGATGGGAATGCGAGCGCTCGCTTCGCTCGCGTCTTTCTCGCAGATATCTTCACCAAGAAGAGATAAGTTACATTAGTTACAAAGGTAGTAATAGGAATGCGCGTACTCGCTTTGCTTGCGTATTTCTTGCTGAATATCTTCACTAAGAATGGTTCACTCTTCGAGTGTTTATTAGGAACTATTATTATTATTATTGTTGATGAAAAAATTGCCATTCTCTAGGGCGCCAATACTTCCGAAAAATATTCACTACAAACATTTCATATTCATGAGTATCTGACAACGTCGCATTGTACTCTTATAAAGTTATTAAGACTCATTGTTGTTGTTGAGTCAGTAAAAGACATTGATACTGGCTACTTTGTTATGAAAGAAGCCATTTCGTTGTCAGATAACTGGATTGAAATAAAAAAAATCTTGGTATTAATATTGTGAATGCACAAAAGAGATTTTTAAATTTTTAGAAGGCATTTTTTGAGAACAAATAATTACCTAAATAAACGTGTCGAATCACAAACATTCATTTTTGGTATATGCGCAAGCGCAAACAGATAGTTAGGACGCAACCCATCCGTATCGTATAGTCGGGTAAGCTCGGTTAGGTTTGCATAAGATCGGGTCTGTCGGGTTGATTTATAGTCATTAAAGTAGGTTATCTTATGTAAAAGGTGTTCTTTATTTTGTGCGCATGTGTATTCATATTTGTTTGCACACATTTCCGTGATCTGTCCCATCCTTTGAATTTTGCTAGTCATTTAGAAACAGTATGTGTACCATTGTTTCAAATGTGCAGTCAGAGTGTTGATCGGAAATTTTTCTGGTTATATCAACTCATTTTTCAAGACTCAATCCCTAAAATATTCCATGTGATACGTGAATTGAATATTTCTGGAATCACATTGGCAATGTCGCAAAATTAGCTTCGCTCTTCCGTCAGTTCCATTATTACCAACCTGACATCTGAAGTGACAGATATTCACTAAACAAAACAGCATGAATTTGTTGATTTTGTATTTGCTAGAATTTGTTGATAAAAAACTGTTTTCAATGAAAAAAAAGTGTAATACTGGTGAATTAAGGTGTGTATATTGTGCTGGTGAAAATAAGGAGGCATTTGAGTGTATTTTTCAAAGAAGAAGCGTGTACCAGAAAATGTCAATTTTCGTTCAAAAAAAGGCCCGTATCTCCGACATTACTTGAGACCGCCAAAAATTTCATTCGGATTTTTTGTTCAGGAGGTCAAACTACGGAAGTCAAAAAAAAATTTCTGTTGCTTGTAGCGCCTGGTTAACGGAATTTTACCAGATATATATATATATATATATATATATATATATACACAATTTGCACAGAAGACATCACGAAATAAAGGAAAAGTTGCTACAGGAACAAAACCTTCCTTTAGAAAAAGCCATAGCTATTGCCAAAATTATGGTAAATTCACGAAGAGATGCGGATAAATTAGAACATTTGGAACAGGAAATTAATGAAGTTCAATCGAAACGGACGTCTATGTCAGGATAGAAGCGGAATAGTCAGGTGAATCCAAATACTACTACTCGAGTCAGTCAAATGAAACAGAACCAACATTTTTCAAGAGGAAGTCGACAACAAGTAGAAGAAACAAGATACAGAAGTCAATCGAGAGGTAGAAATGATAAACTATGTCATAAATATGGTCAGCATCACATATTCAGATGTCCAGCTAGCAATGTAAAATGTGGTAAATATAACAGAATTGTACATTTTGCAAAATTTTGTTTAACTGGAGTTAGAGCGAACAGTGTACAAATTAATTCCTCTAATGAAAGTAATAGTCTTGAAAAAGAACAATCAATTTTCATTGGCAAACTGACCAGCCTGAAAAAGAGGCAGTTTGGGATATAAATATCCAAGTTATTAATATTTTATTGAATTGTTTGCTTGATAGTGAAGCAGCTGTCAATATAATGTCATATGAAACATTCAAATCATTGAAGTTTACGAAAAATTTCATAAAAAGTACGTCAATAAAAATTTATGCATTTGGAGGCATGAATGTAGGTACCTGTGAAAGGTGTTGTTGAACTTAGTGTTACCTATTCTGATCGTAAGTGTTGTAAGATTTCATTTTATATAGCCGATTGTCATTGTTCAACAATAATAGGTTTGACAACATGTCAGGAATTGCATTTATTAGAAAAAGGTAATGCATACAGTGTGAATAGTTTACATGATTCAGAAACTTTACAGAAACTTCTGTCAGACAATCAGGATTCGTTTGAAGATTATTGGTTGTTTACCATATACTTGCAATATTACAGTTCGTCCAGAAATTTTGCCAAAAATTGACCCTCCTAGGAAAGTTCCTCTTTCTTTATTCATCAGATTTTAAGAAGAGTTGGAGAATATGGTGAAGATAAAAGTCATTCAACAATCTGGGTAAATTCAGTTGTCATTGTGGAAAAGTCGACAGGTCAACTTAGAATATGCCTAGATCCAAGAAATTTGAATAAGGCTATTTTGAGATCACATTATCCTTCACCTACATTAGATCAAATACGTCATAAATTGAAAGGTACAAGGGTTTTATCACATTTAGATGCTTTTCAGGTTTTTGAATGATTCCAATGGATAACAAAAGTAGTGACTTATGTACTTTTCAGGGTCCTTTCGGTCGTTACAATGGTCAAGTTGAAAGTTGTGTAAAGATAGTTGAAAATTTCCTAAGAAAAAGTTTGGGAATGATACTGATCTATATATGGCAATGTTGCAGTTCAGGACAACATCAAAAAATAATTTGCCATCTCCTTCTCAACTTCTTATGAGTCGTCAACTCAGATGTAATATTCCCATCATGAATAAGCACTTGAAGCCAAAAAAGGTATCATTTCAACAATACCAGAACAATATTGAAAAAGGACGAGATCTCATGACACAAAACTGGAGAAATTCTAAAGAATTGGGTGTTCTCAAAGTGGGTGATAATATATGGTTTGAAAAGTCACCTATAAGTCCTTGGTTACCAGCAGTAGTTTCTGAAGTATGTAAGAAATATCTAAGATCTAATTTGGTTGCTACACCAGAAGGTACAGTATACAGTATCAAAAATATAAAATGAAACTCATTTCGTAAAAAATAATGGAGTAAAACCGGTTAAAGATTCTAAGGTAACTTTTTCAGATACTTTCGATCAGAATACGTATTTCATTCCAAATTCATATCATAGTGAAATTGATTAAACAGTTGACAATATACCTTCAACAAGTAAATTGAGTTCTGAAGTTAATTCTGAATTCAGAAGTCCTTCCACAAGTTCAGTACAGGGTTATGAATATTTTCGTATAAGAACTCGTTCAGGTAGATTGGTATCTGCTTCAAAAAGGTTCGCATTTTAAGACTTTAGTTGATATATATTTTATAGAGTATACAGTTTTATGATATTGTTAGTTTACTTTAAGAAATAAATAAGAGATGTTATATATGCTGATAGTTCACTCGGTATATATAAAACAATGATTCATGCAACAACGTCAGATAAATGAACAAACTTCAACAGAACGTCCATACATATCTTTTTACTGCATTAAACCCGTTTATAACAATTATATTTCCATGCAATTAAACAAATTGCCTATAAGGAAATAGTAAATGATAAAATGAAAATAATAAATGACATTTCTTCAAATAAATCAAGTCACTTGACAACGATCCTTATCTGTATTCCGCGGTATGGTACCTAATAGCCACTTCGCTACCACGTCAACGTGACTTTGACTAGGAATTCCGACAACATTGCGCGAAACTCTATCGGTTTTCATTTCCTGTGAATTTCATCTCAAAGTAACAGGCGATCTGTCGCGCGTTGACAACGCTTTCTTTTTGGAATTTAGAGCACGTAATAGTTTTGCGAACGCGAATATCCGGCGTGACAGGATATCGTAAGCCAGCATTCGGAAAGTCGACCCCTCTGGCCAATACACGTCGGCTAGTTATCGGAATTTCGTGATCCCGAACGACACTTGTCATTTGTTTGGACTGGAGTCTGGAGTATCGCGCCAGAGGATTAATGATTCTTCAAGTTGCAACCCTTAGCGAATAGGGTAGGTTGCGAAAACATTCTATACGTTATATCGAGCTTTTTGTCAATTCCACTTAGAAATTGTATTGACTGAAGGAGAGCCCAAAATTAGCACACATTTCTACCGAAGCGTTTATAGAAGTGACTCAGGATTTTATAATTCTTATCTCGTATCTCGGAAATCCAACTTATTCGGAATTGTATAACTTGGAGGTACAACTTGGAGAAGAATAAAGGTTTCCCAAAACCAACGCTGGAACGTGGGACGGGAGCGGGAACGGGATGAACGCGAGACTATAGCAGGATATGTAAGTATGCATACCGGTGTCATTATCAGTATTCTGAAATGCAGACAAACAGCGAAATTTGTTTGGTTTGCTCCGAGCATTGTTTTTTTAGCAATTCGCACAGTTCTCATTCTCCGTTCCCGCTCCGGCTCCCGCGTCACGCTTTGGTTTGAGGAAAACTCCTCGTACGTAAATCTTGAACGTTTTTTATTAATTTCTTCACGATAACCTACTTT
Source organism: Chrysolina oricalcia (assembly GCA_944452925.2). Taxonomy (NCBI): domain Eukaryota; kingdom Metazoa; phylum Arthropoda; class Insecta; order Coleoptera; family Chrysomelidae; genus Chrysolina; species Chrysolina oricalcia. The sequence continues at coordinate 26,755,009 of OX101811.2, read as the reverse complement.
GAACTCACAATTTTCTCACACAAAAGCTACTGCTATGTTTTGATGTTCACTGCAGAGGGTCTATTCTCGAGTTCATGCGAAATCATTTTCAAACGTTTGAAGTAACATAGAGCAATACAAACCCCGCGCATTGGAAGGAGATACAACATTGAATTCTTATACGTTGACACTCGAGAATAGACCTCCAGCTAACGAGTTATAATTAAAAAAAAATTGGCAGATATGTCAAAATAAAGGCGACTTAAATAAAAGTTTCTATTCCATTATTTATATTAAATACGGGATGTCTGTATTTTGATAAAAGAAAATTGTAAATGACATTTTGAATATATGTCAAATAAAGGAAAACTTTATTGAAGTATCATCACATTAGAGGTTGCAATAACTCTCTAATATGTTGTTGACAGTTCTCTAGAAATCGCAAATTGTTTGAGTATTTCCTTACTAACAGGGTATATAACGCTTGTTTTGTTGCAATTTCTGGATATTTTTGTATCATAAATATTTCAATCAATAATACATGTTTCTGTTCCTTCATCATTAAAAATGAATGTTTCTTAACAATCTGTGGTATTCAGGTAGATATAAGGAAAATATCGTTCATTACTCGCCCATTAATGCTTTTTCCGTGCTTGTACGACTTCCCGTGTTCCATGTCGCGCACGCACGGAAAAAGCCTATTTCCTTAACTCCCAAATAGTGTGTCCTGTATACGACGGTCCTTAGTATAAGGAACCATGCATTCAATCTATTTTATTTTAACAAATTTTCGTTGCAGTGCTATGGATTTGATGTTGGCAGTTCAAAACTCTCAAATTATCGAGACCAAACATTGTCAAGTTTTGATAGTAATAAATGGTTACTTTGTCTGGAGACACGGACGAAGAAACTGTATTTCCTTATTAAATATACGTTTTGTCTCGAATATGATGGATATGCCTCTTGCAGATTCTTAGTCAATCACGCTGAGACGAAATTATCTCGATCAGTCAATGGGAATTTTGTGGTATTTGGTGACGAGATTCGATATAGTGGAGACGGTGATATCCAAGGCTGGTCTCGGTACCACCCCCTCGAGACGGTGCACCGAACTAGTAAAATAAAAGCTTGGACTGACGAAATGTGTATATCGTTTATAATTTCAATATTTGTTTCAAGCACTTCTTTTGGTGTCGAGTTTTCGCTCAATTTTCTTTGTTATGTGATTTGTTTTGAATTATTATATTATAACAGTTATTACATATTTCTAAAAATTGACCATCCTGCAACTCGACGTGTTAATCAATTTACAGTATATTTCCTTGCGCGAGTAAAAAGCCCTTTGAGATTACTTCCATTTGGTACGCGATCAATAGTGGTCGAACTCATAAAATCTCAACAGGAGAGCTTGACATTCTCCTCGAGCTCATTAGTAATTTTTGTGAACTAACTGTTGTGAATTGTGCATTTTCCATTTCCACTTCTTCCAAAGAAGATCCGGTAGATATCCTTCTACGCAACCCCAGGAGACTGGCCAGAAGGGAACCCCCGAATAAGGATTTTACGGAACGAAGGAAAGATTCTTGAAGGGCTCGCATAAAAAATTCAACTCATTTCAACTACCGTCCATTTTTCTCTCATACAGCTATCGAGGGAAACAAATTATTTTACATTCAAACTTTAACAATTAATAAATAAAAGTAATTGTTTCATTATAAATAAGGGATGGTTCAACCGTTTCACAGTCTGTTGTTTATTATAATACTAAAGACATTTTTATTTGTTTTGTAATAATAATAAGGATGAAATAAGAAAAGGAAGAAAAAATATAACTTTTGTCCAGTTTCCACTAACATTTTACTACTTTATTACGACCGGTTTCGGCTTTTACACCATTTTCAAGTAACTACAGATTTCGTCAAGTTCGTGAATATTTATACATAAGAAAGTAATTAAAGAAAGGTTGGGTTTAAATTACCTAACTGATGTTTCAAAACAAGTTGGGAAAATACCTGGAATCTACCTGATGAGTCAATCTAATTTATCTAATAGGGGTTCATACAATCGGTGGGTCCAACTTTGTAATCAAAAGTCACAAATTCCGAAGTGGAGAGCTACATAGTTCTAACTGGTCATTGAGGTTATCAAAATTGGGGTTTTTATTCAATTTGTTTATTTCCAAGGCTTCCAACAAGTTCATTTCTCTTCCTTTATTGCACGTATGAAGGATTTTCATATTATTTTTATTTATTGTATGATTCGTTAGACGATAGACATGTGCAAGAAACGAATCATACAATAAATAAAAATAATATGAAAATCCTTCATACGTGCAATAAAGGAAGAGAAATGAACTTGTTGGAAGCCTTGGAAATAAACAAATTGAATAAAAACCCCAATTTTGATAACCTCAATGACCAGTTAGAATTATGTAGCTCTCCACTTCGGAATTTGTGACTTTTGATAACAAAGTTGGACCCACCGATTGTATGAACCCCTATTAGATAAATTAGATTGACTCAACAGGTAGATTCCAGGTATTTTCTCAACTTGTTTTGAAACATCAGATAGGTAATTTAAACCCAACATTTCTTTAATTACTTTCTTATGTATAAATATTCACGAACTTGACAAAATCTGTAGTTACCTACTTGAAAATGGAGTAAAAGCCGAAACCGGTCGTAATAAAGTAGTAAAGTGTTAGTGGAAAGTGGACAAAAGTTATATTTTTTCTTCCTTTTCTTATTTCATCACGAACTTCCACAAAATAAATAGATCATCAATCAAACAAGTTAGAAAAGAAATAATAAGGATAATAATTTCGCATGAAACTTAGGGGGTGGTTAGTGTGTTCCAAAGTGAAGATAGCTTGTTTGCATAGGAATGTCGCGAATTCCGTTGCATCACCGAGTGTGTTTTAATGGTGTATCTAGGACTAACAAGAACGAATTTGCGAGTCGAAATTCCAATTGGGAGAGAGATGGACAAAAACAATTGTATCATGTTCGTAAGTTCACAGGTTTTAGAATCAGTCCTAAGCAGTAGAGCAAGTTTCGATTTTCTATTGTAAGACGGTAACCATTCCATTTGGCAAACTGATCAGATTTTTGCGCATTTGTATGAACTCTTTCGATGAAATTTAAATTTATTTCCCTCAACGATTTGAGTTTTTATATTTCACTTGTTCTACACGTTTATGATATTCCTTGTCGGATATATTCCATAATTTATTTTATTCATTGAATCTTTTGATTTGATCCTAGGCTTATTATTCTGATAGTCCAACCACCTTCTAAGATCACTAATACACTGATATTTTAGCCACATCAAGACCGTTTTCCAGTGCAGACGGCCTTTTTGGACAATAAGAATAATAAAAGAGCCAGTTAAGCCTTGAGCAAACCGTATGAAAGAACCACATTGAGGGGTTTAATCTGGCGAAGACTTTTTAGAAATGTACACAAAGCAAGATTTTTAAAATTTGAAGTCAACTTATCCACTTTTAACCATAATGAAATCAAACAGGTCAGCTTTCATTTCTTGAGGACTTTTTCCATAATAGCATAGGATAGTATCATCCGCAAATGATTTTAATTGAACTTTCAAATTCAGGCGAGATATCGAATTTATATAAAAGAAGAACAAAACCCTCCACAAGAAATATCTCCCTTCGAGGAGGTTGTGCCCCCATATAAATAAATCGCTGTCTTATTCTACTGAGTGCAAGCTATTACGGCAAATGCCTGTCCGAAAACAACTTCTCCCTGACTAATAATACCATGATGGGTGTTTTTTTATATGTAACAAATGCTTGTGCAATGTTTCTCATTACAGAAGGTACTATTCAGGGCATGCTCATGACAAATTCGTGAAGAAATCAGGTGCCCCACGAAATTGTTATTATTATCATTATCAATTACAGGTGCTTTGCTTTAATTTATTAGTTGATAGCAACATATTTTCGTGAATTCATATCAGAGTAAACAATTTCGTTAAGAATGCTCGATTTTAGTTAAAAATCAAAGCTATAAACCTGAATATTGCTTTATTGGAGTGGAATCCATACAAGTGCTGGTAGTCTGATCACGTAAAAAATTGCGATTGTTATTGACAAAAAAAAAGTGAAAACTATTTAGTTTTTTGTTAATAACTTAAAAATTATAAATATTAGAAAAAAATTGAAAAAAGCTCCGTAAAGAGGAGAAAATATTCAATAAAAATGTATCGAATCCCGGAACTATATCTGCATTATTTATGATTTTAATTTTACGGGGCCAGGTAGCAGAGTGGTTAAAGCGACATGGTTTAATCACTTTGGATGCCAGTCGGCGATGGTTCAAACCACGGCGACTGCAGACATTTTTCTGATGTCCCGAGAAAGTGCTAGGAATCGCATGTAAAAAGGTAAGACCTCGTTAATCCTTTGGCACAAGTTTCGACTTTTGAGGGCTGCCGTTCGTAAGGAAACGACAGCTGGTTAACAGAAAAAACAATTTTAACAATATAGTGCTCCGCAAGGCCGTTACAGCACGGACGCACCGCTGCAAAGGACAGTATATCACAGAAAATAATTTTTCTATAGCATTAAATGTTAATTTGTAATTTTGAATGAATTATGGTATCATGTGGACACTTGAAAGAATAAATCCCAATTGGAAAAAAATGTATAAGTATATTGTTGTTATTGTTGACTGTGTAGCAAAACCTAAATGGGACTTGGCATATTCCTTCAGATATACTCATCAATCATCAATTATGGCTCACCGGGTATATCTATTTATATCAATACATTTACTATTCTACTGGAATGCATATAATAACCACCCGGCGGTTTTTATTTGCCATTTGAACCTGGGTACATAGCTAAATAGATTTTGTTTGACTTTCCATACGAATACGAATTTGAGTACGCTGATTCCTCTTGTCTCACAGCTAAACAGATTTTGCTTTTGGTTTTGATGGTATTAAATAATACTTATGTTATTGTGGAAACCTGTTCCTGCATATTCACTCTAGGTGGGTAATACGCTCAATTTATCGATATCCCTGTTTGTTATTATAATCATAAGATATTTCATATTTATTCTAGCTGTTTGATTGTTACACAATACTTACATCACTCCATATTGTGCAGCTCGCATATTATTTTCCTGACAACCCACCCACGATAATAAACTGAGAGAAAAAGTGTTTCTCTACAACTGTTATTATTCAAATTACTTTTAATTCTATTGGATAGTTCTATATATTCATTTATTCTACAGGCACTCAGGGTTTAGATTTTATTTTAGCATTAAGCACAATGTAAGCGTGTATCTTGACTTTTCAATCCAATGTTAATTGGAGTCTGATCAATACACTACTAAACTACTATCTATCTATCTATTGGAGGGCTTCCGGACAATTGCCCGAAAACAATTTCCCGAAAGACAATTCACCGAAAACAGTTGCCCGAATGGACAATTTCCCGAAACACAATTGATCGAATGTACAATTGCCCGAATAGACAATTGCCCTAAGAACATTTACCCGAAAGGACAATTGACCGAAAAATGTATTTTAGCGCTACTTTATAAATTTGTAACCAATATTTTTGGAAAATTCTGTATACTATTATTTCTTCTCTGATTTACAATAACACCCTTAATACCTACTATAATAATTAACGTTGCTCATTGAACTTCTCCAGGTACACTAACTAAAAATATTAACTCCAAAACTGTTATAATCCCTCTTAATAAATAATAATTCTGACATTCTAACATCCTAACAACACCCGTAATACCTACTATAATAATCAAGGTTCTGAACAAGAGTTACAACGCAAAATGGCTTTGGAGTTTGTACTTAGTGAAAATGGGAAGAGGAAATTATTGATCGACGGCTATCTTTACCAGAAAGATAAAGAAATTCAAAGTATTTATTGGAAATGTGATTACTACAAGACGTTCAAGTGTAAAGCTCGTGTTATAACCTTAGAAAATGCAGTAGTAAAAAGAAGTGGAACACACAACCATGTAGCGGATGCAAGGCAGGTGGAAAAAACAAAATTTCTCAATGGCATACGTGAAAACGCCACATCATATACTATCAACTGCATCTATTTAGCTTGGTCAAGCTACAGCTGCCACGCTTCCAAAAGTGAGCAGCATTAAAAGAACAATGAGGCGTGTACGAAGTAATCAGCAAGCTCCGGCTTTACCTCTTCACAGACAAGACATTGTTTTTCCAGAAGTGTATAAACTGACAAAAAATGGAGAACAATTTTTATTATTTGATTCAGGCCCACACGATGATCAGTTGTTAATTTTTTCAACCAGACAAAATCTGTTTCTTCTGGCAAGGTCACAACACTGGTTTGCCGACGGAACTTTCAAAACTGTACCTCATCTTTTCTATCAACTATATACAATCCACGGATTGGATAAAAATACTGCGATTCCTTTAGTATATGCACTACTACCTAACAAGGCACAAGAAACTTATGTTCGCTTACTTTCGAAAGTAAAAGAACTTTTGCCTGAAGCTTCGCTTGCAACCATATCAACAGATTTTGGAAAGTGGTATGATAAGTGCTATAAGACAATAATATCCCAACTCAAGACATCGTGGGTGCTTTTTCCATTTCAGTCAATGTCTCTTCAGAAGAATCCAGTCAGACGGTTTGAAAAGAAGGTACGAAACTGATGCAGATTTTGCTTTAAAGCTCCGATTATTGTCGGCCTTAGCATTCGTTCCTACTGCAGACGTAGTGGAGGCATTTGAAACCATTTGCGAGCAAAATGTGTTACCTGCAGAAGCCCAGTAAGTAATTGATTATTTTGAAGATACCTGGATCGGGCGTCCACAGAGAAGAATACAACGTCGTTTGCCCTTATTTTCGCATAATCTGTGGAATAGTTATGATGGGGTGCAAGAAAGTTTGACAAAAACAAACAATTCCATAGAAAGATGGCATCGAGGATTTGAACAACAAATTTCTGCAGATCATCCAAACATTTGGAGATTTATTGAAGGCATTCAGCTGGAGCAAAGCTTACACGAACTTCAAATTGAACAGTATGTAGGAGGCTTGGAAGGCCCTCCTACACGTAAAAATACAGAGATTGTGCTGAGCGGATTGCAAGTCTGGTAAATAATTACGATCCTGCGAACACTTATGAGTTCCTACTGGGAATAGCACATAATATATTGTATTTGTATAAAGATAAATAATAAATAAATTCTCTAAAAAAAAGGCAAATTGAATGTTTTATTCCAAGTTCTAAACACGCCTAGCGATAGACGTGAAAACGTGCTGTGCACTTATCGGATAACGGATTATATTCCGTAATATATCCAGTGATAAGGCACTCAACATGATCGTACGCGCAATTGAAAATCTATTGGTTTCACTATATTTAAATACATTTTTCGGTCAATTGTCCTTTCGGGCAATTGTACATTTGATCAATTGTGTTTCGGGAAATTGTCTATTCGGGCGATTGTCTAATCGGGCAATTGTCCATTCGGGGAATTGTCTTTCAGGAAATTGTTTCCGGGCAATTGTCCTAGATCCCTATTGGAGATAGTGTTCCGGGAGTATGGACATTTTTATTGTAAATTTCCTCCTCTTTACGGAACTCTTTACAAAATTCCTTAAATATAGTTTTTGAGTTATTAACAAAAAACGAAATACCTTTTTTTCATGTTATTTTGTTAATAACAATCGCAATTTTTTTCGTGCGGTAAAGATTTGCGTATCGGAAAATACTATTTGTTTCCATTGAATGACACCACAGGCGTCCAGCATCCCATTTTCTATTCTTTCTGGAATCTTCCAAACAACTTTCTATAATGTAAGTTTACTTATCTCTCTTTCGACCTTCCAAATGAAGTTCCACGAACTATTATTAATCATCGTTGGTAAACCATTTCGATAATATCGTATTCTTATGCGCAGTTATCTTCAAAAGTGAAATTCTTAAAATCGTATTCAATAGTTACATTCCTGCATGATTGACGGGTCAAAACCCCACTCTGTACCAGTACCAATAAAAGGATGATTCCTTTCATCACGAAGTTTCAAGGAACAATTTTCCCCCAATAATAAAGCTCTTGTTCTAATGCCGAACTGTCAGTTCTCGACGAGGATTCTTTACAACATAAAAAGGTATTATTCGAAACACTGATATGTTAACACAAAACACTTGTATCTTGCAGAAACTCGTTTTTCTTCCTATTTTTCGCTACCCAAATCCGTCAAAATAGCTATTTATCAACTCTCTTGTCTGAAACAGTGTTTTTCCCCGTACACTTGACCATTAAATTCAATTTCATGTAAAAACATCATCGATCTAGAATCTTTTTTCATTTTCCTTGGGGAACAATGCAGCTCGGTTAGTATAATGAAAACTCGCACCTGTTATGCTAGGGTTATTGTGGATTTTGTTGAGAAAATTGAGTTTATCTCAGTGGCGGAGCTGAATGTTGGTCAATTATTGTGGAGAGGACATGAGTGGTTTTATTGAATAGAATAATTGAAAACTCTTACTTTGATAGTTTCCAGTTTTCTGTATAGAAAGTCTATGGTGAAGAATGATACTGGCATACAGGGTGGCTACTCTTTCGATGATCACAACTGAGACCTCGTAAACTGCTAGACTCCGAGAGTCGCTTGAATAGGGAAAAAGTTTCGAACACCGCAGTGCACTAAGAAAATTATATCTCAGTTTATGAAAATGTCTTTCCAAACAGAAATAATGCATAAGAAATTACTTTAATTGATACGGAATTATATTTTCAGTTTTCCAATAATGGATGAATCGAAGTCGAAATAAGGGTGTTGATGGAACTGCCTTTCTCGCTAACTTCTTCCAATCAAATGAAAATTTCTATTTGATCATCGAGCAAAGAAAATGAATCTTATCCGCCAGAGTGTATTTTAATGCATGACGTGAAGTGGTGGGAAGTAATGAAAGAGGGAAGAATAAACTGAAAAGAACAAAATTTTTACAACAATACTTTCAATCAAGCATATGGTTAAAATAGACACCAGTGACATCACAGGTCGGTTTTCACATTCGATATGGGTACATTAATTCTTGTTGTGGTAAAGATATGAGTATAATGTTGTGGCAACCTTTGAACATATCTTTAACAGAACCAATGCATGATTATAGGTGGAATAAAACGAGTTTGGTTAGGAAGTCTTAACTATTCTGGCCGAGGTAACCATACCAGATGTGTAACTTGCCAATTAAGCAACATATCCATTTTGGTAAGACTTTCAAGTTGAAACAACCAAACTAGTTTAGTTGAAGGATCTAAATGAATAGTGTTGAGACAACCAAACCTGACTTGATGTACGGTAGTATAATTTTGTTCATGAAGCAACACTTGTCTGACTACAAAATCTAAACTAACATCGTTGATGGAATAAAACTAAAAATGCTTGCACAAAGAGATTAGCTTTGGTGAAGAATTCAAACCGAGATTGTTGGTATAACCAAAACAGTTGTTTTGTATGGAAAAATATCCTGTTCAAATGACTTCTGAATCTAAATGAGTGTTGTTCGAATAATCAAACTAGACATGCCTTCGTAACCAACCGAGTAAGGTTTGATAGTTGAGAACCGTCACACGAAAAATTATATATTACAAAATATTGGCAGTTACCTGATTTTTTTAGGACAGTATCAACTCTTCAGTTGAAATAAATGTATAAAACACATTATTGATGTTATTTGTTCATTTATCAGCATAATTATATAATCGGGACAAACTCTTGGAAGCATATAAAGGAAAACAAATTCAACAACAAACAACAGAAATGTATATTTAAAAAAATATTCAATTGATCAAATTCTATGAAGTGTTTCATACAATTTGAAAAAATAATAACACGTACCCAGTGAGAAGGAATATTCGATGCACTGAAATGATGATGAGATGTGGAGTATGACGATGAAGATGGTAAAGTATTTCCGAAATTTTTTATGGATATTTGTTCGATAATTCCATTTGATTTCTCATTTTCTGCTCTTTGATGAGAGATGGGAGAATTGAAAACGCTAATGTCTAAACCTCATACTGAGAAAAAAAAATTTATGAGATCGGGGAAAGTTCAAGAAGACACTAGTAGTGTGTTTTAAAGGACACAATGATTTCTAAATATACTTCAGTTTATGAATTTTTGGAAAAGTAACAAAACTTTTGTATGTATCATTCCATAGTACCGAAAATTAATAATCATTATTTTATAGTATAGTATTATCTTTAGCAAAAAGTGTGTTTTAGAAAAAGTATAGTGTATAAAACGGGCAGAAATGCAATTTCTCAGTCGTTTGAATTGGAGAACTCGCTTGCGCTCGTACCTCAACTCTTTCAAACTCTTGAGAAATTAGCACTTTTCTGCACTCGTTGCACAATATACTATTTCTAAACACAACGTAAACAAGGTAAAAAACAGCTAACTATTTTTTTATCAAAGAAAGAAATTAAAGCTTTTCCGGCCCGCGTGTTTTTTCATATTCGACGCGAAGCGGAAGGCAGTAATAAGCGAGAAGAACGCGTAGTTTTTTCTCTGTTGTCTATTTTGCTTTTAAATCTAAAATGGTATTCACATTCGAACTCAAATATAGAACGCATGTTGAATATGAAATATATTTGCCTAGCAACCATGCAGACAACCGTCAATACAAGAAAAATAACTAATAAACGGTGAAGTGAAGGAACAGAGAGACTTTGATGTTTTGCATGAGAGGTTCGATATATCGAAGTATGGCAGGCTCATCGCAATTTTGAGAAGAGAAATAAGGCTGAAGAAGTTCGAAACGTTCTGCAGAAATTATATTGATAAATATGGAAATATCGCATTAGATGATTTTACCTTCATGACAATGCATTAATTATAGACTGGCAGATGGAGATAGATTTCAGGTGACGATTATTTCGTTTATGCCTTTGAGACCAGTGGAAGATATGAAAATTCTGACCAAAATGATGACAAATTTGAGCGGTCGGCGCGTGGCCTTCATATAAAAAATTATTCAACCTCACTTCGACATCCGCAAACCTTATGCCACTTTTTTATGGGACATTCATGATGGAAACTTTCAATATTTCAATCGACAGCAATAAGAAAATCGTCTGAATTAAAAAAAAAAATCACAAATTCACGCCATCATTGGTACCATTTGGCCACGTGCAATCCTTATGCCTTGTTCTGCTACTATTGTCTATCTTAACATGCCGTTGGTGTACATGACAGCGGCGATGAAATCGACCCGAAATACATATATTTTTTAATGAAAATCGGCAATATTGTTTGTCCAACATCAGATTTATAAAAATTATGAATTTTTGAAAAATGGTCTCTTCTTCGAGGTTTTCCCGCATTTTCCTAAGGAAAAATGCACCGATGGTCGTATAAAGAACCATTTTGTAAGTTTCATAGTTCTCCACAAAAATTTTATCCAATGTAAAACGATTCCTCCCATTCTTTTTGAGATATTCGCAATAAACAAAAAAGTAGTAATATTTTACACTATTTCTTGTTCAAGAAATTCCACAAAGCGATTTTGCTTGGGCGAAAACTAGGGTTTACATTACGAACTATCTGTTAAAAATTAGTATAGGCCATTTGAGTCTTTTATTTCGTGGGGGAAAAATTAAAAAAAAAATTAAATCTGAAATTTAAAATATAAAATCTGAAATTTGAAATCTGAAATCCGAAATCCGAAACCCGAAATCCGAAATCCGAAACCCGAAATCCGTAACCCGAAATCCGAAATCCGAAATCCGAAATCCGAATTCCGAAACCCGAAATCCGAAATCTGAAATCTGATTTCTGATTTCTGAAATCTGCAATCTGAAATCTGGAATCTAAAATATGAATTCTGAAACTTGACTTAGAACTCGAGAGTGATGATGAATATATGATGGCGGCTCTAGTGGAGTTTCAGGACAATCAGTGTTTGTTCACTATTCCAATGATGTAACTTCAGTAATAGTAGTCTCACAGTAAACTTTGGACGAGTAAACAAACACACTGTGGGATTGAGTGAAACGTATCGATTGCTGGTGGTTTATCGTAGACAAAGTAAATAATTATTTGTCGGGTCATTTACAAATGCAAGTGAAACACGTGAGACACATCCGCAAATAAAAAACGAACTGGACTAGTGTTAACGGAGAATTACAACCATGCAAGTGATTTGAACTGTCGGATAGGGTATACTATTTTTTCATTCTGGTGCAAATCTATTGAAAAATGTATACGGTCAATTTCAAGAACGTTAAAACATTTTTCTCCCCAGTTATGCTGTAATATATTGTTATAATATTATATTTTTTCATATATACTAATTTAAACATATTTTTTTTATTTTTGTTGTGATTGATAAACAGTAATACACAAAAATATATATTTTTCCCTTGAACAAATTTAGTTGGCCTACTGCATTTTCTAATCATAGTGGAACTACCTATTGCGGACACTACACAGCCTACTGTAAACATCCGTATGCGAACACGGCATGAATATAAGGATTCACGTATGACCCCAGTTTCAACTAGATCCCTGGTGAACGGAGATGCCTATGCTCTTTTCTATGAGAAGGAAGGCACTAAATCGCCGCTTTCAGATCATTCATAGTTTTATTTTAGGTGTCATTTTTATTTTCATTGTTTTTATATTGTATTAAAAACTTTATAATTACCAATTTTTTTCTCAGATTGCTCTGGCTAGATACTTACTCTTACTTTTTCACTTATTTCCCTTTGTTTTTTCTGCTCCTCAGCTTCTCAGTTGGTGCGCCAAAACATGAAATTTTTGTGGAGAAAATGAGAAAGTTTTGTCATTATCATTAAAATGCAAATGTTTCAGTATAGTCAAGCTATTCATAAGAAAAAAAATAATATTTTTAAATAGATGGGAAAATATTTTTAAAAAAATGCTATTTTCAATTTTTTTGAATTATCTCTTGAAACTTTGTTTATGTGTATAAAATTGAATTCTAAGTGACTTTTTCAAATAACTTTTTTTGATATCTTGCCATCTTACCCCTTTTTTGCCTTTGCATTACAATTTTTTTCATTTTGCCGCCATTCTAGCGATCACGTGACATGTGTCAAAATATATTTTTAGGTTATCGGACATGCACAAACTTTTCCTCAGAATATTTTTTCCAATACTCCAATAATAAAAAAATTTCCCATATGGAACATACTTTTTGGCGGTCACTGTACATATTTAAAATTTTGCAACATCAAGATAATAAGAAAACTTTATACTGGACTTGAAGTATGAAACATGTAGAATGTGCAGACATAGGGTTGTCTATTATTTACCTGGACGAACTACGGGGTTGCCAGGTGTAAACAGCCATGTCGATACCAGTTACCAGTTACTTTCACTTGATGTGAAAGCGTTGATATAGGGTTGTCTGCGAGAAATTTGGTCCTAATAGAGGTTTGCGAATTTTAAAGATTTAAATTTCAACGCGTGTGGAAATGAGTGACAGAGAGATCCGAGGTAAGTATACCGTGTAATAATAAAGGACCGAACATCGCAGCCGTGTCTGATGGCACCCTGCAAGTAAGAAAGTGCGCATGCTCGGTACGTAAATTATGGAGTGGTACCTCTACTACCCTCCATATTGAAAACAGTACGGCGTTATTTTGGAGTAGCTAATGATTTATAATATTATATTACATCGAAAACACGTGTTATTCTGTATTGTTGTAATAAAAAATGGCTGAAATGTGTTTTTTGTGTGGCTGGGACGATTCCTTAAGTGATTTTACTGATAAAACTTTAAAAAAATGTTTTTCAAAGGTAGCTTTCGTAAAAAAAGAAATTTAAATATCATGAAGCTGAACTAACTGAAGCAGCAACTGATTTTGTTGGTTACCATACCACATGTTACAAAAAAGTTACTGTTTTAGGAAATAAATACAATGAAGAATTCGAAATTTTTCTATAGAGTAGAAGTACATATTATATGATTAATTCAGTTATAATCTAATAGAATTCGAAATAGGACAATATTAACGTTCGTTGAATTTGTTTTTATCAAACAAATAATTTGAAAAATTATTTTTCTAAAGGACCTCTCGCCTGTTTTTTTTTTTATTTTTCAGTTGCTACCTTTCGGTTTTTATCAATTTTTTTTTAATTTTCCTGGAGAAAATAAATTATTGATGTAAATGAAGCTTTTCATAGCAATGAAATTTCAATCATTACCATTAAATATAAAAATATGCTTCTAGGAACATGTCAAAACTACAAATGTCAGTTGCTCCAAAATAACGCGTACTGAATTCAAATGTCAGTTGCTCCAAAATAATGCCATAATGTTTACAATATGGAGGGTAGTAGGGATACCTGTCCTCTACATGATTTATGTACCGAGCATGCGCACTTTCTTACATGCAGAGTCCCATCAGACACGGCTGCGATGTTCGGTCCTATATTATTACACGGTATACTCACCTCGGATCTCTCTGTCACTCATTTCCACACGCGTTGAAATTTAAATCTTTAAAATTCGCAAACCTCTATAAGGACCAAATTTTCGCAGACAACCCTATATCAATGTGTTCACAATTAAACAGCGCTTATGCTGATATAAATTTTTTTCTATTATCACATCAAGTAAAAGTAACTGGTATCAACATACCTGATTATACTTCGCAACCCAGTAGTTCGTCCAGGTAAATAATAGACAACTCATGTCAGCACATTCTACATTTTTAATAAAATAAGTTTGATTCTATTATCAGCTTGGTGTAGGTCGATTTAGGTTCGGATCTCAGACTATTAGATTCAAACATGTGAATTGGTGTGGCCAGATACTTGTTGAGACTATAAAAACAATTGTGTTGTTGAGATATTATTGGTTAATCTCTTGAAACTACATACAGAGTTAGTCAAATGTATATGGACCTCAAATGTATGGACCCTCCTATTTTTCTCAGTTAATATGAGGGTTATCGAAAAAAGTACGGATTAAAGTTGAATGGTATTTCATTCTGCACCTTTCTATTAATTCATATATTTTTAGATGTGCCATTGGTGGAGTAGTGACTTCATTGGATTTTTTTTTAATGGTACTATATGTTATGTTTAGTATCGTTAGAAACCTTGTTTTTTCTCATTCCAGTAGTACTGATATTATTTCAACTCTCTCGATAGGTACAGTGTGTTTCGTATTTTTGTGTCCACCTCTGTAATTCACTTACCTATTGCTTATTTTTTTCAAAATTTGACGCAACCATGGAATGTAGCCATTGTAAGTATTTTGGGTGATATTGCAATTTGATTCAAACGCAAGTTTTTATGAAAAAATATTTTTTATGTTCTACATTGACAGTTGTTTCATCAAAAAATTCCACTTACGATGTTTACAATCAGCATTCGCCCCATAATATGGCAACCTTAGAACAGAGACGTTCATTCCATGCTGTAGCCCAAGTAGCACACCTATATTGGTAAATTATTGGTACAATATTGTGAACATATTGGCGAAATATTTGCAATGCAATATTGGCGAGAAAAAAAATGTGAACATTCGGCGATATGGATCCAATATTACTTGAATAATATTTGCGAAATATTGTCCGAACTAATATTGGCCTCAAAATATTTGGCGATATTGGTACAACATCGCTGATACAATATTCTGACAATATTGGCACAATATTCAAAAGTTATATTGTCGAGAAGTGAAATTTGAACATTTTGCGATATTGGTCGAATATTGTTTAAATATTTCAAAAATAGTTTTGGTGACATATTCTTGAAGCAATAATGGCTTCAAAATATTTATCGATATTGGTACAATATCATTTGGATATATTGGTGAATGTCAATATACCTTGGTAAATTATTAATGTCTTTTAGTTGATGAAGGGGACACCAGAGTCGCCTTTTGATCGCCATAACCACTGAGTGAGCTGTCTTGAAAACAAGTTATTGGAAGTATTTAATATACTTTCGTAGGTTTCAGAAGACGTTCTATATGTAGAGCCACCTAGCGGATTTTTATCCAGGTTTGATCATGATATCATTTTAATATGTTTCATTGAATATTCGGCCAATATTCAAATTTCATCTCAATCTAGATGTAGGAAACAATATGAAGACAATATTGTTTTAACGATATCGATTAATATTATTGAACTAATATTGACCCAATATTAATTATTAAGATTTGTTGAATATTGGCGAAATGATATTCAACCAATGTGTAATCACACTTGGAGATACAATATAGTTTTTATTCCTAGAATCGATATGAGGGTAATATTGGTATTGCAATATTTATTCTAGATGTTGAAAACGATGTGAAGACATTAGTGTTTTATCGATATTGGTGAATATCATTCAACCAATATTGACTGAATATGAGTTATTACAATTTGTCGAATAAAGTGGAAATGATATTCAACCAATATGCTATCAAACTTGGAAATACAATATAGTTTTTTTCCCCTATAATCGATATGACTGGAATATTTGGATTGCAATATTTATTCTAGATGTGGAAAACAATATATAACCAATATTGTGTTATCAATATTGGTAGAAATTATTCAACCAATATTGACCCAATATTACATGTGACAATTTACATTCTGAACAGGTTCAACCAATATTCCACCAATATTATTAATATAATATTGTTTTTTGAATATTCACCCATATTGGACCAATATTGATTTTTAATTTACAATATATCTATATTGGCCCAATATGGAACCACGATTCAGCCGATATCATGTGCTACCTGGGAGTTTTCATTTATTATAATATAATCAATAATATAAAATACAAAGATTCACTTCTAGTCAACATTATAAAAATATTAGTACCTAAAGTTAATTTGAGAATAAATAACAAAAAATTATTTTATACAAATCAATTAGATTGTTCTCCTATGAATGAAATGTTAAGACAGTGTAATATACCTATTTACAGAAAAGTGCATTATTGACTTCCTCAACTGCAATACAAAAAAAAATTATCGGCAGTACTTAGTACCTTTGACTAGTTTTTAAGTTTAGTTTTTGAGTTAGCTCTGAGTCTATCTGTTTTGAAGCACCCTCTCTCTTATATGTAAATAATCCTGGCTGTGTTTGTAAGAGGAAAATCTTGAATAATTAAATAAATATGAATGAGTTAAGGTTAAGGGATATTTTCAAAATTTACCTCAATGGCTCAGCCATTCGAGACATTACATTTTTCATCTCAGATCACGAGTTCAAATGAAAAATTAGTTTTCAGTACTAATGAAAAAGTAAACGAAATAGCCGCTCTACATATGTTGTCCTTCTGGTCATTCAAAAAATAGTAATATTTTGAACTATTGAAACTAATGACTATTTCTGCATTTTTTTCTGACCTATTTAGGAAATATTCATGATTAGGGCACTTCAATTATTCTGGAACAAAATTTTCCATTGACCTTTTCCTATAGAAAAATAACTAGAAATGTTCTTCGAAAAATAAGCATCTGAGAAACTTATACATACGTACGCCACTGTCTGAATCGAATTGTCATATCCAACTGGCTACATTTCCCCATTGAGAAAAATTTCGAACAAATTAGGTAACAGTGGGTGGCAATACATTATGAATATTAACATTGAGTGAATTGATCGAAGATTTGTGTAATTTTAGCCTGGGGTGGTCTTAAAAGATTTGCACCTCTAGTGTCATGTCCATGAACCTTTGAATTGGTCAGATGTTTGTTTTTGTGGTAATTAATTTCCAAAAAAGATTGAAATAGAAAGTACCGTCATTATGTTTAATTTTTTGAAAAGGGATCGACATTTTGTTGTGAGAATATTTTTTCAGCTCTGGGGCTGTTGCCCCAAAGTAAAGTTCCGTAGCTAGCATGAGAATGAAAGAAAGCATAGTATGCTGAAGAAAAAGTGTCCGAACTGAAAAAATTCTTCAATTGCCTGAGTGAAAATAGGTATTGGAAAGTTTCGATCCTAATTCTTCAATGTGATATGACAAATTCAGAGTATCCTAGTGGTTTCACCTTTAGCTATATTATTTTTTGTAGTTTTGATAGTTAGAGTTTTATCTTTATTCAGTTGGTAAGCATTGAACCATTTCTCAGCCTGGTTCACCACAGATTTCATTGTAGCCAGCAGGTTCTCACAGTTTTGGTAAGAACATAGGAGAGTTGAATCATCGGCATAGATCACGCATTTATATGGTAATAAGTGAAAGAACAAGTCGTTTATAGGCACTCCAGACTCGATTGGCAAAAGATTCAAAGATCTATTTACCAAGATCAACGCAATGTTTACGGTTGTTCAAGTAAGAGCTGGAGAGGGAAAGTGCAACTCCTTTGATTCAATATTCATTCAATTTCATTGGTAGATTGTGATGAGAAACACAATTAAACGCCTTTCTCAAATCGCAAATTGTGGCTAAGCTATGCTATTTTTGTTCAAAAGCATCAACTATGTTCCTGACCACACGAACAATCGAACAATATTTTCTCAAACCATATTGATCAGTGTTTTAGCCTTTACATACAAATAATTAAAAAAAAAAAATGCTAAATATGGGGACGTTAGAGATAAGTCGATGATTTTCAAAGAAATTCATATCACCCTTTTTAAAAACTGCTGAAAACCCCCTGTCAGACATACATAAAGTTCAACATAATATAAGTATTCAACGTTATACTATAAAATAAATCAATTCACTTCAAATTATCTATTTCAAGCTGATTCAGAACATATTGATGTGTCTGAAGTATGAGGTCAACATTTTATAATTCGAAATCACCTAAAATAAAAATAACATGTATGAAACGACGAGAAAATTCCAGTCCTAAAGCAATTCGGTTCAGTCTGTCCACACTTTCACTGTCAGCCTAAAGACATGTCAGACATCTTTTGCTCAAGATTATCTCTTTCAACGGAGGACAAAGCTTTGAAACACATTGCCTAGGGAGGTTTTTCCGTGAGACAATCCACAAAATATAAAAAAATAACTTCGTTTTCTATTTTCCTTCCCTTTGTCCCTGAACATCACAGGAAGCCCTTCTCATAAGAATCCAAATCAGAATGTCTATTCAGAAGGTCTGAAAAGCGGTATCAATTTAAACTGGTTATGTATGATGTCCAAGAGTATTTGGAGCCACAATTTACGGTTAGCTTGATAATTAAAATACAGGGTGGCCCATTAGTGTGAGGAAGAACAGTATCTCGCCTTTCATGAGGAGTATGAAAAAATGTTTCAGATCAAAGTTATACGGTTTACTTTGTTGCATGTTATACAAATATACAGACTGTTTCTCTGAACCAGGGCAACACAAAGCATCAATTTTTTTAATGGACCACCCTTTCAAATTTCTCACTATTAAACTGAGCAAAACGTTTTACATACGTAGGTTTTTCCTTTTTTCGAAAATTTTGCGGTGTTGTCCAGTTATTGCGGATAGAAAGAAAATCTTCGGAAAAACAGACCATCATAAAAACTTTATGAATAGAATTTAAGCAAAAATATTTGAGACATATGTACAATATCAAGATTGGGTTAAAATGTAAATATGAACTGGAAGTTACATTACTGAAACAGGAGATTTCATACAGAGGCATTAACTTGACAAACTTCAAATACCAAAAACTTGATTTTTTCAAATGAAACACTCAGTTTGTTATATCACCATTTATTAGAAATATTTCATCCCTACAAATTTGGACAATATGATATAGACTCTAACAGGTCTATTCACTATCTTTCAATGATATCGTTAGCAGTCCAATTTCTCTTTCCTTATATCCATTTGAAAGAAGTGCGCTTTTCAAGTGTTTCAGTTCCGCTTCCAAATATTCGGGGAGCCGGAAGAATATGTGAACCCGAATATTTGGAAGCGGAACTGAAACACTTGAAAAGCGCACTTCTTTCAAATGGATATAAGGACAGCAAAATTGATCGGTGTATAAAACGCAAAAGAAATAACTCTAGCGACAGTGGATCGAATGGCTGCCAGGAACGAAGTAAAGCATTCCTGCCGTATGTTCCTAGGGTTACAGATTGGATTGGCCATATACTACGAAAGTATGATATCAAAATCATCTATAAACCTTAAAAGAAACTGAAGGATCACTTGAGATCGGCGAAGGATAAACGTGATGCACTAAGCTCATCTGGGTTGTACCGCATTCCATGCACCTGTGGCAACGTTTATATCGGAACCACGAAGCGTTCCACAAATACCAGAATAAAGGAACACAATGCCAATTGCCGGTTGAGACCATAGATATATATTATACAGGGTGTCAATTTGAAAACTTCCCACCCTTAATATCTTCCTTCCAGTAAACAATATGAGTAATCGAAAAAACAGGTCAATTTTATTGTCAAGGGGGACACTTTCACGGACTATTTCTAGCCCTCGTGGTTCAACCCCCTAGGAGGGGTAGATGTTACCCTTAGAATTTTAAATGGGAAGGGGGGTCAAGTGGCACATCATTTTGATGAGCGTTCAATTCTTGTTCCAATGGTACCCTGACTTATTATTTTGTGATGAGCATTTTCCGAAAAATTGCGTTCTAAACTAACAGAAGTAATTATTAGAACGCCTATACTGAGATGCATTATTGTATTGACTCCCTTTAATAAAAATGGTTAGAAGAGTAGATGGCACCGCTCCAACCCTTGAATGACAGGAATAAATTTATTACACATGGGATTTTTTATTTGGTGGTTATTTTCCTTCTACACAATAAAATTTAATTTGCGAGAAAGACATTTCCAACATAAAATCTACTTACGCTTATCTTATTAGCTGTTCGAAATGTTGTCCATTTTGCTCTAAACAGTAATACAGTCTGTTTTCGAACTCCCCTCTAACATTACGGAAAACTTCACTAGGAATTGACCGGCATGCTGCTGTAATTCGTCTTTTAAGTTCGTCAATATCAGAAGGTTGTGTTGTATAAACAACGGATTTAAGATGCCCCCAAAGAAAGAAATCTAAGGGTGTTAAATCCGGTGATCTCGGAAGCCATTCAACTGCTCCCCTTCTGCCAATCCATCTACCCGGAAATCTCTCGTTTAACCACTGTCGGACGGGAAGAAAATAATGAGGTGGAGCACCGTCCTGCTGGAAATGTAACAGATCCTCCTGCAAAAGTTCATTACCTTCTGCATCAATTTGAGTTTCTAGCTCGTGAGCTATAAGAGGATCGATAGTCTCTTCAAGCATATCAAGGTACAGATTGCCAGTCAAGTTTTCTTCCAGAAATAATGTACCAAGAATGGCATTTCCAAGAATACCAGCCCAAACATTAACTTTTTGTGGGTGTTGTGTATGCCCTTCCCGAAAAATATGTGGGTTTTCGTCACTCCAATAGCGACAATTTTGTCTATTAACATTGCCATTCAGAAAAAATGAACACTCATCGCTGAAACAGATATTTAACAGAAGATTAGGGATGGTATTGACTCGATGAGACATGATTTCACAAAACTCTATTCTTCTATCATAATCATCCTCGTGGAGCTCTTGAAGAATCTGCATTTTATATGGATGAAATTTATGCATTTTCAATGCTTTTGTTATAGTCTCGCGTGACATTCCCGTCTGTTCTGATACTGATCGTAAGGAGTTCGTGGGCTCTGCAGCAAATATTCCTAAACCATGCATCTCAGTATAGGCGTTCTAATAATTACTTCTGTTAGTTTAGAACGCAATTTTTCGGAAAATGCTCATCAAAAAATAATAAGTCAGGGTACCATTGGAACAAGAATTGAACGCCCATCAAAATGATGTGCCACTTGACCCCCCTTCCCATTAAAAATTCTAAGGGTAACATCTACCCCTCCTAGGGGGTTGAACCACGAGGGCTACAAATAGTCCTTGAAAGTGTCCCCCTTGACAATAAAATTGACCTGTTTTTTCGATTACTCATATTGTTTACTGGAAGGAAGATATTAAGGGTGGGAAGTTTTCAAATTGACACCCTGTATATACTTACTCTACATCGCTAATCCCGTCTACGTTTTGTCTGAAAAGTGTTATAAAAAGTCGAATGATTGCGTCAATGCGCATGCTCATAACCAGCTACAGCAATGACAAATTTCAGCAACTTTTATCTTTGTTGTTGCGATTCGGGCAAAGATGATGTAGCATTACTGCGAAAGTGCGAAGCGTGCTCAAAGTTCCGTCGAATTCTTTAGATCGTTCAACAGCGTTAATAGTTTCCATTGTTCAAAGAGAAGGGATTTGAGTTTGGCAGAGACGGTTTTATTTTATTGTGGTCTTTTTAAATGTGGTTTACATATTAGTACTTTATCAGTAGTGTGTATTGTGTTATTAGTTTTCGAGTTTTTCTGTGGTAAATTACAGCTTTTAATTTTTACTATGATGACGTGCTTGGTGCTGTGGAGTAGAAAAAAAGGAAAAGTTCTTGGAATCCATTATTTTTAGTAAGTAAATGGAATATTATATCGTTGATGAAACTGAGTACCTACTAATACTTATTATTTCTTCATGTCTGACTCATGCACATTATTTCTAGTTTGACGATAGCAAAGAGCAATGCATGCCATTTGGATGAGAGCATTGGGAAGAGATCCTACCGCGGAGCATCTGGGTGAAAAAAATGTTATTTGTAGCAAACATTTTTCTCCAAACGATGTATATATTCAGGGTAGTCGAATGTTGTTGAAACCAAATGCAGTTCCAAGCCTTTTTTACGAAAACATGATGAAGTTTCCACCCAAGAAAGGTGAGTCACATACAAAATCTAACCTAACAACATAGGTACTAGGTAGAAATCCTAAAACTTAAAGTCTCGTTCATACCAGCAATTTTTCTGCGAATAAAATAGCTGCCGACATGGTTCTGCATCAACGATTGGTTCGGCATGACTGGCAGCCATTTTAATTGCAGAAAAATTGCAAAATTCGCGAGGGTATGAACAAGTCTTTAGAATTTGTGCAATTCATTCATGACGTACGATTTATAAAGTTTTGTAGTTTTTAAGGTTCTAGTAGTGACATGTTATTCAATTTAGAAAGTGTTTCTTTTATTTATTCAATGAATATCTCGAATTGTTGCTATGTTGCTGAACTGTTTACCTATGTACATTCAGGATTGTACAATTATTATGTTATATTCTGGAATACTACTGTACACAATATTTTAAGTAAACTATATTTGTAATAATTGATGTTTTGAATTTTGTTACTTTCTTCGGATTTCTTTGTGAAAAATTAATACATAAAGTTACCGGTCAACTCAATAAAATATGTATTATAAACATTTCATTCCTTCATGTAATTCAAAACTAATCAAGCAAAATTCTGAAAATATCTGAAACATTCACTTATTGATGGAATACATTGGAAATAGGAAAGCTATATGAAATATGCTCTCGACTAGTACTATAGATCTCACTATCATCCTCTTTCCACCTCAACGATATAGATTCAGATCAAACGATCCCTTTTTCCTATGAATGAAATTCTATGGAGTTCTATCGGCTATGTAAATTTTTTTGGATTTTATCAGTACGGTGTAGCAAAGTGTGAGGATAAACAATACTTGATTGCATGCAAAAACAGCAAACAAACGGAGTCAGAACCAGAAGCTTCTGTTGAGTGCAACCAAGTATTGCTTATCCTCATACTTGGCTACGCCGTACTGATGAGAGCCAAAAAGCTTGAAACTTGTACCTACGGTCTGCTTGAAAAATAATTTATATACACATACTTATATTCTCATAGCTTGATTAAACCATTAGATTAAAATGTGTATGTATGCTGTATCCTGTTTTAGTCTGGATAGCATTCTGATATTGTTCTTATAGAATCGTGTAAAAAATATCATTATGGCAAATAATTCAATCTTCTGATAATAAAAGTAAAACTTCCTGGACAGTTATCAATAAAATTTAAAATAACAGTAGCACAAAAACACCCACATTAAAAATCTCTCATGAAAATAAAGTTTTCTCCTGTCCAGAGGACATTGCCAATCTCTTCAATAGTTTTTTATAGATGCTCTAAAACAAGTCATAGACGAGATCCCACAAATTGACCACAATAAGTTTGAACATAGCCTCAACTGCATTCTTTCTTCAATGGTTATACTTCCTTTCACTGAGGAAGAAATGCTAACAATTTTCTCAAATCTCAAAAATAAACGTTCCTCTGGGCCTGATGACCTACCCAACAATACTAAGAAAGAATTTAAAAATGAGCTGTTAAAACCCAAAACTAACATAATAAAGTTTCATTAGAAACAGGTACGTTCCCTGATGCTTTCAAAATGGCGAAAGTAATCCCACTTTCCAAAAAGAAGATAAAAATATTATGAACAACTACAGACCCATCTCATTAACATCAGTTTTCTCCAAACTCTTTGAATACTGCATGCTTGAGAGGCTAAACTCCTTCATTGCAAGATTCAAACTTATCCTAGTTGAACAACATGGGTTTAGGAAATCAAAATCTACACCTACAGCAACAATATAATCCTATAATAATATTCTCAATGATTTAGATGCAAAAAAAGTCCTGTCTGCATATACTGTGATTTAAGTAAAGCTTTCGATTGTGTTCCACATGATCGGCTGCTTGATAAGCTTTGGTCATATGGAATTAGAGGTCCTGTGTTAAGCTGGTTCATGTGCTTTTTGACAAATAGAAAGCGATACGTTCAGATATCTTGCAATGAAGAAGGAGGTCAAAACATAGTATCTCGTTCTCGTCTGGCCCATGTGGAAGTTGGAGTCCCTCAGGGAAGTGTGCTTCTAAATTTATGTAGCAGATATCGTAAAATATCTTGCACCTTTCAAATTAACATTATATGCTGATGATCTCTCTATACTGGTATCAAAAGACTCACTCAATCTCCATCAACAAGCATGTAATAACCTCATGGAAAAAATTATTCTATGGATTTCCCAATTTTTGATTTACCACACAAAACAGAGAACAGTCGAAAACATGGAAATACATTCAGGGGAAATAACTATAAACGACACACTTGACTGGGAACCACATATAAGCAATACAAGAAAAACTCTGAACTGTAAGCTGTATCAAATAAGATCCCTTCACAGAGTGCTCAACCTTCATGTTCTAAAAAATTTTTACTTTGCCGAAATACAGTCTCGACTATCGTATGGCATATTATTCTGGGGCATGTCATCTTCAGTACAAAACTATTTGTGCTCCAGAAGAAATGCATACGTGTAATGCTGAAGAAAAATCAAAGAGACATCTCTTCAAAAAATCGAAAATACTTCCATTATGCTGCATATACGTACTGGAAATCTCTTGCTACATACACAAAAGCAGAAATATCATTCCAGGTCATAATGACATACACAATTACCCAACAAGGTTTAGCCGTTATCTGTACGCACCTCAAAATCACTTGAATATATGCCAGAATGGCCCCGTAACAAATACCAGAATAAAGGAACACAAGGCCAATTGCCGGTTAGGACACTCAGAAAAATCCGCTGTCGCAGAACAATAACAATCACAGAGTGAAGTTCGAAGAAACCCAAGTAATTGCCACAACACATGCATATTATCCAAGACTCTTCCGAGAAGCAATCGAAATCAAAAAACATCCCAACAACTTCAACAGAACTGAAAAAGGGTTACAATTGAACAAAGCATGGCTACCTGTTCTCAAGGAATCAGTAATAACACCATACCGGGTAATTAATGAATCCGAGGGGGTACTGGACGCAGGGACGATGGCACCGGACGAAGGTACGAGTACATCGACCCATAAATACTGGCTGAGACAACGCATACCAAACAGGTAGTGTTCAGTGATCGAAGCTGTAAACATTTCTCTTGAAAATGCCTACCAGTCGTGTTGGCGAAACGTCGAGATTTTCTCTAAATAAACGTCGGCCTAAAAACCCGAAAACCATCACTCATCACAAAATCTGTCCATTTCAATTACTTCGACAAAATTTGTAGGAATAAAGTAATTTCTTGCAGCTATCTGAACCATTCAGTAGTTGAAATTTCAAATTATCTATTATTTGATTTCGAGCACTTCCGCATAAATACATATATCCTTCACAAAAACGATGTTGTTTTTCTCCTTTTCCATCACTTCAAACGGCCAGATCTGGAGATATACGAAGCTTGAAAATCAAAACTCTTTTGTCTATTCCATGCAAACAATCGGCTTCAGTTTTAGAAAAGACGTCTGTTTTATGCTTTAGTCTATTTATTTTCATTTTAAATGCGCTGAAAATGTGCCAACTCATAAAAGAAATTAACCAGGAACAATTTCATACAAACATTCTCGACACAGATCAGCAGAATCTTCTCTGAATTGCAGAATTACTTGAAACACGAAACATCTCAACTCACTGACACGGTGTATAGAGCAGTTTGTATCGCAAAATTATGCTACCGGGTGTAGGTACATTTTTCTCGTCTAATTTCGTGGAGTTACAATTAAACCAAAGAGTAGGGGTCATAGACAAGAGAGATCACATGACGTATTTATGAATGAAATAGTAAAATCTTTCTGAAATCCTTGTAACAACTGTCATTTCAATTTCATTCATAAAATTCTGATTGGATTCTGGTGTCACCAATCACGAGCCGGGTTTCAGGTTAGTGAGTCAGAAGACTTTACGAACGAAGAAGGAGAGCAGTAAAGCAGTAAAAATGAGATTGGAGGTTATGTTATATAAACATAACCGCTACTATTTGACAGTACATTTTGATATTAGGAAAGGAATAAAAAATAATTATAATGGTAATGTTTTTTAATTAGATAATGTAATATTATGTAACCGTTCTCTCAGCTGTGGTAAAATTGAAGGTCTTTGTGAAGTCTGGGTACTGGAGAAGTGGTTCATTGGTAAGCAGGTTCTTGCCAAATTTCAGGAACTCTGGTGTGTGTTCTATTTGAACGTCTTTCTTGAGGCAGGAGTATAAAGGTTTGGTTATCTTGGAGAAGTCTTTAATGAACTTCCTGTAGTATCCTAGGAGACCGAGGAATCCTTTAATTTCTTTGACGGTTCGGGGTATACGATAGTCCAAGATTGCTGTGACTTTTGCTGGATTTGGTTTTATTCCATTGGGGGTGACGATATGTCCTAGGAAGTTTACTTCTTTTTTCAGGAATTCGCACTTGTCTACTTGTATTTTGAAACCAAGTTTCTCTTAGGCATTGGAATACTTTTGTAAAGTTAACCATGTGCTCTTGCAGGGATGTCGAGATAATTATATCATCCATATAGACCAAGCAGATATTTCCTTGTAGACCCTTCAGGACGTTGTCCATAACCCTCTGGAATGTCGCTGGATCGTTTTTCAGTCCGAAAGGCATTCTCTGGTACTCGTAGTGCCCATTTTCAACATTGAATGCGGTCTTGGGGATGTCTGCCTCTGCCATTTCTATTTGATGGAATCCGCTTGCCAAATCCAGGGTAGTAAAATATTGACATCTTCCCAACTTGTCGAGGATGTCCGAAATGTTTGGAATTGGGTAACGATCGTCTATTGTCTTCTCGTTAACCTAACAGAAATCCACAACGATACGCCACTTTGCTTTCCGGATGCGTCTGGTTTCTTGGGAACGACCCAAATTTTGGTGAAGACCAGAGAGATTGACTAGGTCTGATGATACCTTGATCCAATAACGAAGATATTTCCATTCTGACTTCTTCTTTATGAACGTATGGATATCGGTAAGACTTGAAGTATACCGGAATTTCGTCCTTAGTTTTTATTTGGTGTTCAACTTGATTGGTGAATGTTAGTGAGGCATCTGGATGGTGGAAAATGTCGGCGTATTTTCTGCATAATCTTGTGATATGCATCTCCTCTTCTGGGTTGAGATGATCTCTTTTTGATTAGATCATCCGTATTGTAGATCGGTTCTGAGTTTCCATATGGGATAATGTCAGCAGAGTAGATGTTCAAGGTTTATCACGTTGCTTTGTACTGGTTCTGCTAAAACGATTTGGAGTTTATCTGGACTGAAGTTGACGATTTCTGTCCAGGCTAGATAATCACAGGCGTCGGTGAGAGCTTTTCGAATGTAAGCGCCTTGTAGTTCTTGTCTTGGTATCATAATGGTTCCATCCTTTTCTTTCACTTGTAGTCGTACTTGCGTCACGCTGTCAGGCTCCAGTTGGATCTAGTAGAATTGTGTCTTATTGGTTTCGTAATACTGGATTGGGAGAGATGAGTATTCAGTGGAGAGGAAAGATTCTGGGAAATTCAGTTCAGCTTTGGGAAATTTCAGGTTATCGAGTCCTATAAGGCCATCGAAAGTTTTGGGGAATTTGAAAATGTAAAATTTGAAAGTACCATTTGAATTGAATTCAGGGAATATGGGAATTTCTGCACTGTAGTCTTGGGAATAGTTTAAAAAAATTGAGGTGACGACAAAGGGGTCCTTTTTGATGTGATCTTTATAAAATTCTAAAGCTAAGTTGGGGTTGAGGAAAGATTTTGTCGATCCGGTGTCAATGAGAAGTTTTAGAGGAGGATTCGAAATGGTTATGTAAGGAAGTTCTCTCTTATCGTCGAAGGTATGGAGTTCTACTACGTTTCTTGACTTTCCTGGGTCCATTGGAAAATTTGCATGTTGTTCCTGTTGGTCTTCTTGTTCCTGAAATTCTTCAGTGGTGTCTGGATTGGAATACGAAAACGTTTTTTCATTATGATAGGGGTTCGATTCGTATCCAAAGTCTTCTTCGTATTGCTCAATATTGAACATGGGTGCTTGATTGAAATTCGGTCTAGGTTGGGGCTGGGTTCTCATGCTTCTAGTTGGTGCTGCATATGTATTTCTGGTACTGATACTCATTGGTGTTGGTTCCTGTCCGTTCAGTTCATTTAGGTTATTCTGTGGCAAACGTTGTGGTTGGTTTTGAGGCCACATTTGTCTTTGTTGTTGCTGCCAATGTGGTCTGAAAGCTGGTTGTTGCGGTTGTGATCTCATTGGTTGATGAGGTTGTTGTTGTCCAGGACGTTGAAAGTGCTGCGTGGGTTGGAACATCCGCTTTGGCATTGGTTGCTGGGCGAATTGGTAATTTACAGCTCTTTGGGGGGTCTGAAGTGGTTTTCTGGGAACTTGTGGAGGTCCGAATGATTTTGGTAGGTAACGGATGTTGTTTTCCTCTTGAATGTATTGCATCGCTATTGCCAAGTCTACTGGTTTCATTGATCTGATGGTGGATCCCATAGGCTCTCATAATCCCGCTAGGAATGTTGTAAGAACTTGTTGTTGAAAGAAGTTCTTCTTACTCGCTTTTATGGTTTCTTCAACATCGTGCAATTCCACGTAATTAGATATAGTGTTCATAAGTCCCATGACTTTTTCGTAGAACTGCTGTGGGGGTTCATTCTGATCTTGTCTTAGGTTGACTAGATCTCTGTCAAGAAATTTTCGTTGCGTTGGTCAGCGAAGTTCTTGATTAAAGTTCCTTTGATGCTGTTCCAGTCTCTACATCCGTAAACTGAGATGACATCTCTGGCTCTGCCTCGTAGTTTATTGAGTCCTTGTATCAGAATGTGATTCTGGAAACAACTGTTATCTTCGGCATTCCAGTACTCGTTCAGTAGCATTGTTGATACGTCAATGAATTGGTATAGTTCATTTGGATTTCCGTCGTATTCGGGCACGATACAGAAATTCTTCAGGTCGAATTGGTTTGCCATGATGAAGGGGGTAAGAGTTTGTTCGGGTATTTGAGGGACAGTGGTTGGAATAGGATTATTAATTGGAGGTGGACTTTGTAAAATTGAGGTAGGAGGACGTAAAATATTATTTGGAACTGGTAAAGTTGGATTCATTTGTGCTTACAGGATGACGATGATGACTAGTTGCATATTCGTTTACCGAAAATGTTCTTGTTGCTCATTTCTAACTGCTAGGCTTGTTGATGGACGGTAGTGAAGATGGATTCTTTTCTACGGCCGGAATTCTTTCTGGAACACTTGATTCTCTCTGGAAACTTGGTTCGGAAATAGTGCATAAACGTTTGAGAACGACGAGGATCTTCTAAGGGCTCTTCCACTATCCTAACGACTGCCAATTATATTTCTCGTTCACACAAAAAGGGTTTTTAAGAACGTTTTATTTGAACAGAATAACTACATAAAAGTATAAAATATGACTACTATTACAATTCAATCATCGTATTTATATATAAATTATTGCTGATGTTTGCAATCAATACGTGCTGTCGTCTTCGGGTCATCGGACAATAACTTGCTGATGCATGGGGTTATCGAACTGTAACTCGTGCCGACCAGTTCATTGGTCCACCTCTTTCAATCCATCTATCAGGAAAATTGATGTTCAGTTGTCTGGAAATGGACGGGTGCACCGTCACATTGGTACCACAATCTGTGACGGACCCTCATTGGTACATCTTCCAATAATTATTGCAGTGTTTAACCTAAAAATGTGGTGTAAATATCCTTATTCAATATTCGAGGAAGTAAATATGGATTCCCTACAATACCAGCCCAAATGATTAGCACAATTTTTTGTTGGTATCCCCAAAAATGAGCACCATATGGATTTTGTTCTTTCCAAATATGGCTATTATGACTGTTAAAACAGCCTTCTCTGGTGAAATGCGCCTCATCAGTAAATGGAAAGTATATAGGAAAATCGTTTCGCTCCTCTACTATTCACAGCGGGGTCTGAAATCATCAGGCCCTAAAGCCATTACTTTTTATTAAACGAAAAGGATATAGCTTTCCTCCTCGAAATACTACACATATGGTCGATATTCAGAATTGTAGCAAGTGTCCTAGTACTGGTTGATGGATTGTCTCTTATTTGATGTAAAACTTCCTCTTCTAAATTATTGTTTCTAACAGTTCTTTTAGCTCGACAATAATTTTTATACGGCTCAAATGTTCCTCTTTCCATTGCTCTTTGAGTAACTGCTGCAAAAGTTTTACTAGTTGGCAGGCGTCTATTCGGAAATTTTTGTGCATATAATCTGGCAGCAGCTATGGAATTTCCTCTTGCTTCTCCGTAGGTGTATACTATATCTGTTCATTCTGCAGCCATATATTTGTTCATGTCGTATACACGTAAAATTAGTGTTTTCACGATAAAATTAATCGATGGATTCAGGCAGTAATGCTTCAACTGAAAACTGTCAATATGTCACAAGAATTTTGTGATTGGAATATACACGAAAGTCCTTTAAATGACCATTCAGCAGTGGAAACCAATGCATAATTGTGAACAAAACCTCCTGCAACCCAAATGTTCTGGAGAAATAAAGAAGATATGGGTTGCTAATCCTTAGTAAGTAGGTAATGCTTCAATTTTTCTCTGCCATCTTCTGAAATTCATCGAAGAATACAACTGTGGGCACAATATATTCAAATTTTTTTGAACGTTTAACAAAATAATCAACAGTGACTTCCCATATATCACGCACTTATTGAACTTAAAAAACCATTGATATTTTTGATAATGAAACCTATCACTTTTTTTGAATAGGAAATATTGGGGATAAAGAAAAAGAAGACAAAATCGACATTAATCTAGTGGCGTGAAAAGTGGGAAGGGGCGATTAGGGGCACCCACCTGCCTTTGTTTAAGTTACAAACTCATGATTTACATCGAAATTTGGAAGGG
The DNA here is from genome assembly GCA_944452925.2 of Chrysolina oricalcia. NCBI lineage: Eukaryota > Metazoa > Arthropoda > Insecta > Coleoptera > Chrysomelidae > Chrysolina > Chrysolina oricalcia. The sequence continues at coordinate 26,723,402 of OX101811.2, read as the reverse complement.
AGCTGGCGAGGAGAGCGGTACACAGGGCATACCGAAATCGCTGTGGTAGCAGAGAAAGAAATCCGATTATCCGCTATCAAAGTGATACAGGCTGAGGATAAAATTAGGTGGAAAAGGACGATCTCGCTAGAGATCCCAGACAAGAGAGAGTGGGAAGAGGAAAGGGTGATATTTCCCCCAGAAAGCCTGGTCTGTTTTACAGACGGGTCCAAACTGGAGGAAGGCAAGCCGGAGCAGGAGTTTACCTGGAAAATGGAGAGAAAAGAGCATATGCGCTAGGTTCTCTGACAACAGTTTTCCAAGCAGAGGTGTATGCCATCCTGGAGGCAACCAGAATGGAAGAGGTGAGGTCCGGCCCAGAGAGACATGTATATGTCTGCTCGGACAGCCAGGCCGCCATCAGAGCTCTGAATGCAACCAGAACCAGATCAGTACTGGTTCAGGAGTGCAGAGATGCCCTGGAGAGTATTGCGACTGAAAAATAAATAACGCTGATGTGGGTCCCGGGCCATGCAGGGATTGAAGGCAACGAGCAGGCGGACCAGCTAGCCAAGCAAGGAGCCGGCAACCCTACTACGGGCCCGAACCCGCACTTGGCATAACAAGGAGACAAGTAACAACGGCACTGAACGAGTGGGCCGTTGATAAATTAGGAAAAGAGTGGAGAAGGATAGACGCAGGCAGGTAGTCGAAGCAGATGATATCGGGGCCGAACATGGCAAGGACGGCCAAGATACTGAAGCTAAGCCACAAAGATCTTCGACTGTTGGTGGGAGTTCTAACCGGCCACTGCGGCCTCAGGAGGCACCTGGTTCTCATCAGAGTTGAGGCAGACCCACTATGCATGGAATGTGGGGAAGAGGAGGACTCCTTCCACTTCCTGTGTGAATGTGGTATTTATGGCAGGCTCAGACAAAACGTCTTCGGAGCTGCACTATTGAGGAGGACGAATTGCACTCGTTGCAATGGAAGGACATTTCGACTTTCATAAGAAGGTCGAAGAGGTTCGAGCAGGTATCCGACATGGGATGAGTGAAGATGCCGGGGATTGCGAAAAGGGCCCACTGGGGCCTAGTCACTGACGCTTGCGTCCCCCACCCATTACCATTACCATTACCATTAAAATTTGGAACTGAATGCTGTCATGTGACATACCAAATTTCATTAAGAAAAGTTGAGGCGTTATGGAGTTATTCTGGAAAACATACATTTTCAACACCATGTAACTCGGTTATTATTCATCTTAGGGTATATGTTCATTGAAACTTATAGCTTTAAAATGAAGTGAAAATTCTACCATCTGAGTTTGTCCCCTTTATTCTATTACACCCTGCATACATGATTGTACAATTCGCCATTTCCTTCTGGAAAGTGATTGATTTCTGAAAGACGCTTACTATAATACGTAGACTAATTTTAGGGAAATTTTACATTGAAACTCATTCTGAATCGGTACTGTAGTTCAGGAATCTGGATGAGATATTTATTTGCTAATGATTGATACTCTTCAATCTTCATTATAATTTTCTTCAGTTATCTAATCATACTTTCTTCGATTTCGAAATTGAATCAGAAGCGAGTTCAAGAATCAATGAAGGTAAAATATATCAAAATAGTTGTCATAGTCACTCCTAACAATCTCTGACTAGGATTCAAAGCATGTTTTCCATTAAAAATCAAAGACACAGTTTTGTATTCAGAAGACCGAAAATCAACCAAACAATATGAAAAAATCGTTAGATGCGTGTTCGAAATATTTGTACTGACTAGACTAAATGTCTTGTTTTGAATATAATGTGATCACGTTCCAGATCTCAAGATAATAAACGCCTACTATTTCCAAAAATGCTATACACGGAGCAAAAAACAAAAATTCATTTTTTTTCAAATGTTTAGTGCACTCAATGATATATTTGCGATTTCTTCAAACCGTTCAATCGGTCTTTGGAACACGCAACTGTATCTTCATTCAACCGTCTCTGTTACTTTCACAGTTTACGAAATCCTAATGGTGAGCATCGAAGAAGTGCCACCCTAAAACTCCAATCCTCTCCCAAGGAACGCAAGGCGCGCTTAGATAATATAGACCAACTATTTCAGCATTTAAAATAATAAATGGATAAAAATAGAAGAACAATGCAAACTTTCACAAAAGTTGTATTTTAGTTGTCAATGAAACCATGAAAATTTGTTCCGTCTTACAGTATCGGCAACATTGTCAAAAATGTAAATTAGTAACATTCCTGTTTATTTTCTAGAGAAAAAATGCAAAACTGAAGCAAAATGACGATAACAAAGAAAATGCCATCCTTCGTCATTCCCCGATTTTGAGACAATTTCGCAGAATGGAATCAGTGTAAACAAATTATTTATTCATACTTTGTTGATAACTCAGCCGTAAAAAACCTAAGAGTGGCAAACGCAAAGAAATGTTTCTCTCGAGGGGGAACCGCTGAGGAAATTGTGTACACTAATTCCCAAAAATGATTACTAATTCCTCTAAAGCCCAAGTAATTCTCGAGTAATACCCTAAACTAATGCAACTACTGTCCAAGTAATTCCTTCAATACCCGAGTAATGAAAGCAATAGAAATATTGAACCATGTACGAATCTTTTGTGTAGTACTGAATACCTTTTTATTCTTTTTTTCAGTCTTCAATGATTGTGATTTCCAACCGGTATTCTATGATTTCCGAATAACTCCTGAAATTCCCTATTCCATGGGTTGAAGAAATTTTTTTGTGTCCTTTTAACGTAATAATTCCTATAATACCTGTGTATTACTCGAGTAATACCTCGAATTCCCGCCTAATGCATATTCATTTTCGACTAATACCCCTCCTTTCCCACTAATACCCAAGGCATGTACACCAAAATTCCCAGCGGTTTCCCCCTCGGTTTCTTTCTATATATCAGAAGTCTCGCCGAAACTTTGCCACTTCTGCCGATGACAGTAACAATTTTTTTTTGTTTATCTCACACTAAAAAAGTTTGTATGCAACCTGAACTTATTACAGAAATAATGCAAAAGTTTTTTGATTTCGTCGGGAACAATGGAAGTAATATCCCAGATAACATATATAATTTGCCCCACCACAGATTTCGGGGAATTTGTCAAAGGACCTTGCACCGTTTTAATGGGAAATTGGCTTTCGGTAAAATTTATCGAATTTTTTTATATATTGTAGAACTCGTTATGCTGATCAATTGTCTCCAATGCGCGAATGCTCTAAATTCATCGGTTTAGATCATACAGGGTGCTGAAGTTGACTTTTCCAAAATTTCAAATGACCATTCTGAATCCATTTCTTCGAATATGTGAACCAACTCAACCATGCATGGATTATTTATATAGCCGATACAAATCCACTATAGAGTATAATAATTCAGCGTCGTAAGTTTTAAAATATATTAACAAAAATAAATTCACCTATTGATGTGTGAATTCCAGCATTGAATATGTTTTGCAAATAGGAAGTTTTGCATATCATTGTTGGGAGACGATTATGGTTCATTCTAAAATTCCACATACATTTATATAGCAAATGAAAATATAGCATCTGATGAAATTCTGTGAGAAATAATGAAATTGGTTGTTGTTACACAATTGTGTCTTTCAATATTTTTATTTTAATTCTTTTTAAATTCTACCTTTATCACTCAAGTTATTCTACGTATCATTTGCAATATTCCTCAGTTAATTGTTTGAAATATGTCGATGACACATGTCGAATAGAACGTGTTTATCGAAATGTACGAATAAAATGAATTTCAGAAACCTATAACTTCTTCAAAGAATTCATGAGCAAAAGCCATTATATTTGAAAGATCCTGTATATTTTGTGCATCTTCCGATTAAACTCTCATCATAAACGATCGAGTTTATTACCAAGTTATTTGGATTTCCAGGCATATGGATATATCAACAAGCAGGGCGGGTGCGGCTTCAAAAGAAATAAAAACCTTGTGTAAAATATTCCAGTCCGATTCAGGAGATGCTAATACCATCAATAGAATTTGTTCTCAGTACCCATCTAAATATCTGGAAATGAATTAAATTCCAGCGCTCAATTTTCACCAAATCACAAAAACAATTGCTAGCCTTGCACTCATCCTGTATATGGTGGGTATGTGCAGGAATTTTTATACTCTATAGTGGATTTTTATCGGCCATATAAATAATCCATGCATGGTTGAATTGGTTCACATATTCGAAGAAATGTCACAATGGTCATTTGAAATTTTGGAAAAGTCAACTTCAACACCCTGTATGATCTAAACCAATGAATTTAGAGCATTCGCGCAATGGAGACAATTGATCAGCATAACGAGTTCTACAATACATAAAAAATTCGAGAAAATTTACCGAAAGCCAATTTCCCATTAAAACGGTGCGGGGTCCTTTGATACAGAGCGATTGTTATACTATGTGACTTCATTAAATTGTTTAAAATGGTTTTATATGATGTCTTATTTGCGCATGTCAGATCGTAGAAAATCAGCATGGATTCATTAAGGCTAGGCGCAAATTGGGACACGTATAGCACGTGTGAGGTGACACAGCACAGCACGTTGTTTTGTAATCTACAGGATTAGCGCAAATTGACGATGCACCGCGACCTGGCATGACACGCGTCATGTCACAGACGTGTCACGCAGTAGTTCAGACACAGTTTGCCGTTGTGTGTACATCAGGTGTTTTCCTTGTTTTTTTTTACGAAAAAATAACGGAAGAAAAGTTAGTAGAGGCTTATGGAAATTTTTTTTGGGGGTTCCTAACGATATTAAATTTCATTCTGTCGATTGTCATAAGCGAGAAAATGAATCAGCAACCAACTATTTTTTTACGAGATCGCTCCCTTATTTCAACCCTTTGAGTACGTGCAAACCTTATTTTGGTTTTTCACTAATAGATTGTTATACCTATTCATGTGTTAGAATGCCATAAACTAGAAAATAAAAAAATTAAACAATTTTATTCTGCAAAAGGAAAATGAATTTTCTATTTATCAGCACACGTCCGATCGCAAAATTTTCATTTCTTGAGCTCAACCCTGACATGATTTTCAGTGGTTAAAATCCCAGAAACTAGAAAATGAGTCAGCAAAATCTGTCGTTATCTGACGGTCTATAAGTTCAATAACAACAATTGTTTCGCTCGTTTGTCAAAAATCTCAGATATTTTTTGATGCCGGGTAGTCGCGAACTGCCAATCAAATCCAAACTCCGCCGTTTCCTATTTGAAACCGCGTGTCTCAATATGCGGATCACCACGCAGCACGTGTAGCATGTACGAGTCGTGTCTCTCGTTTCACACCACCTCAGACGCGCTATACGTGTCCCAATTTGCGCCTTGCCTAAGGGTCGATCAACTACAAGTAATTTAACATGCGACACTCAATTCATAGCAGATGCCTTGGACAAGTCCTGTTAGGTCGATTTACACAAATATTTCCAAGGCCTTTGATAGATAGGCTTGATCACGGTATACTTTTTGGGAAACTCTCATCATTTGTATTGTTCAAACCGGTGTTAAGATGTTTAATCACCTACCAAACCATGTGAGGAATATAAATGATTCCTCTCATTTCAGGAAGGCTACTAGAGACCTTTTAAGTGATAGACCCTATTCAAGTTTTGAAAGAGTTTTAAAAATAAATTGTATTCACAAATTTTGATGGATTGATTTAGATGGATTTTAATAAATAAATTTGATTTTTATAATTTTTATATGTATTTGTGCTCTGTTTATTGATGACTTCATGTTTTTCCTGATCTTTATATATTTATTTAGATTTAGACTTATCTTACTTTGTCAACAAGATTAACTCTTTGGACAATAAAGTATATTTATTATTATTATTACTATTATTGGCTTGACCAACAACTTCATTCTCATTCGTTTGAGGGTTCAGTACTATGGTTTCAGCTCAGGATCTCAGGATCTGTACTCAGTAAATTATTATTGATAGTTTTTATTAATGAAATTTGTATCGGCATTGACTTGGAAATCCTTCTATATGCAGATGACTGTGAGCTGTTTTGTAAGATCATCTATATGTGCCTCGGCTACCTTTACCCAATATTTTTACATTTTACTTTCCCGCTACACTGACGAATGTCCTTCTTTTCTCGTCTCTGTAGTCTGTAGTCTCTGGCGTGATCACTTGTCAATTCAGAGTAATGTGGACATTTTTCATTGTAAGCTAACTGATATCAGGCGGGCTATTCTAACATGATTTTTCATTAAGTGCATTCAATCACTGCTGTAGGGCCGTGTGTGAACTTTTTATCACTGTTATGTTATGTTATATTTCATACTATAGGTATGATTTTCTACTTTTCTATTATCGTATAACATGGCGAAAAGCACAACCCATTAGGTACTAGCGTGCCATATATGACACGACAAAAAAGTAGTTTTTTAAAAATCGGTAGCACGCCCCTGCGTTAAATATTTGCTTGCATATTAACGTTTTTAGGACGGAGAGTACCCAATCTAACCTCAAATGTCAATGAAAGTAATCGCTCACCGGTTTTCTGTTTTATAGTTGAACTTTGAAGTTATTCGTTTTTCAGAAAGGAGAAACAGATGAGTTCTAAGAAACGGTAAGATAATTTTTACATTATTGTTATTAAAATATGCCATTATTCATATAGTTTTCGAATCAAATGTACTCAAGTGAAATATCTATGATTATAAGTTATAGTTACATTCATTGGAGTGTCTCTAAAGGTCACGTGTTGACTGGTGTGTCTTATATGGTACACTAGGCCTTTAGGCTACTAAAATTTCATTGGTTTCAAAATATGTTTTATTATTTTCTAAATAATATTTTTTATTACTAAATCGCTATTATGTTTTATATTGAAAAAATTATTATTTTGTTTCAGGCTCACGGTACAAGAAGTGGCTGATATGTTTGAATCCGAACAGTTTTGGGCGGATTTTGAACACGACGGTATAGAACGGATATATATCGAACCACCCGACAACAAAGAGGAATCGGACGAAGATTCGGGGGATGAATCCGGCGGTTTGTTAGATAACCTGACTGGTCGGCAACTGGCATCGTCTGCAGAAATGGTTTTACAAAGCGGGAGGCGATTTGGTAAAGAGGAAGACGACGAAAATTTTTCCGAAACTGAAAACAATGGTAACCCTTCAGACCAAGACTACGATGAAGAAGATGATCTGCCTCTTGCCAGGTTTGTTATACCTAATGCGAAAGAAATCGGGTGGTGCCAAAATAATGATTTGCCTGTGTCAACACAAAAAATATTTCCCGAGATAGATTCTTCAAAACATAGAAACATGTCGCCACTGGCGATATTTGAACTCTTCATGACTAATGATGTCCTTCAACTGCTCCTAGAAGAAAGCAATAAATACGCACTGTTCGTTAACTGCCCAGATCAAAAGATTGCCATAGAAGAATTGAAATATTTCATAGCAATTCTTATTGTTTCTGGATACGATAACAAACCATCAAAAAAGAGCTATTGGGACTCTGGAGATGATTTGCGAAATATTGCTGTATACAATTCAATGCGTCGCGACCGTTTTATCCAAATAATGAAATTTTTGCATTGTGCGGATAATACCAAATTGAACCCAACCGATAAAATGACCAAGCTTAGACCTCTAATTGACCAAATAAAAAAGTGTTTTCTAAAGAATTATTTACCAGAACAGAATATGGCGTATGACGAAAGTATGATAGAATATTTCGGAAAACATGGATGTAAGCAATATATTAGTGGAAAACCCATATGCTTCGGATATAAAGTATGGTGCTTGAACTCGAAAAGTGGTTACCTAATTAATTTTGAGATTTACCAGGGAAATATACCAAATTCAAACCAAGCTCACCAAAAAAAATTTGGAAAGGCGACAGCTCCTCTTCTACAGCTTTTAGAACAGATGCCTGAAGAAATAAAATGCTTTCCTTATCGAATTTATTTCGACAACCTGTTTACGTCAACGAATATTCTTTACGGTTTGAGACTAAATGGGTACGATGCAACTGGAACCATTCGAGAGAATCGATTATCGAAAAGATGCCCTTTGCGCTCTGTCAAAGAAATGAAGAAAACTGGTCGTGGTACGTATGACTCCGCTTTGAGTAGTGACAAAAAAATAGTCGTAACTCGCTGGATGGACAATTCAGTGGTAACGGTTTTATCAACTATACATGGCATTCATCCCGTATCTAAAGTCAGTCGCTATTCCAGCACCGAAAAAAAGAGAGTTGGGATTCCAAGACCATTCTGCATTGGAAAATATAATGAGGATATGGGAGGCACCGACCAGATGGATGCAAACATAAACGTGTATAGAATCGGAATTAGAGGCAAGAAGTGGTGGTGGCCAATATTTACATGGCTCATTGATTGCTGTATTCAAAATTCTTGGATTCTGTACAGGAAGCATAATCCGTCCGTCACGCAGCTACAATTTCGAAGAGAAATAGCACAAATATATTTAAACAAATTTCAGAACCTTCCAAAATCCGGTGGACGTCCTTGGACATATTCTGTGAATAGTAGAGTCATACCCGATATTAGATACGACCGGATCGACCACATCATCGAATACGTACCTAATAATAAGAGAAGACGTTGTGCCGGAAACCATATGCAATCCAGCGCTGTAAGAACACAATGTCTCAAGTGCAACGTGGGACTCTGTATTAGTTGTTTCGGTGATTACCATAAAAAAAAAACTAGAGTTTGGTTCATTTGTTTTAAAATTTTGAATAAATTGTTTCACTGCAATATAATAGTTTTTTTAGTACCTCAAGGGACTAGCGTGCCATATATGGTACAGGTCATACCAGTTCTGAAGATGCGAATACATTTTTAAAAACCGTATTTTATAATTTTTGAGTCCGCAATTAACTAGAAAAATATTAGTTTTGATCAAAATTTAAGAATTGGAAAACCCAGTCCCTAATGGGTTAATATGTTTTGCCTCGTTCTGTAAAAGACCCTTGCTGTAGAATGATGTACTCAATAAATAAATAAAATAAATGAATAATGAAAATGGTGCATCTTTTTTTACTTGACAAAGTTTCCGAAATCTGTGGTGGTGGTAAATTTTATATATTTTTTATGAAATTACTCCATACGTTCCTGACCAATTCAAAAAACTTTTGCATCATATCCATAATCATTTCAGGTTGCCACTCTTTTAGATTTTTATGACAGACAAACAAAAGCATGAATAAATAATTTATTTTCTCTGATGCCATGCAAACTTGGAAATGGTCGCAGAATTGGGGAACGATAAGAGATGACATTTTCTTTGTTTTCGTCATTTTACAACTTTTTTGCAATTTTTTTCTCTACAAAACAACTAGAATAGTTTGAAATGTACATTTTTATCAATGTTGCCGATCTTGCACTTTTTTGTTTCATTGAGCACTGAAATAATACTTTGCGTTGCTTTGCTATTTTTTCTCATTTTTGCCAAATATTTTGGCCTAATGGCTTCAGAGATGAACAATCGACTTATTATATTTAACCCTTTCAAAATTCACCCATTATAGATTCAGTTTTGCCAAACTTGTTTATACTCAAATCCAAACTGAAACATTATATGAGGATTATGGTAACTAACCGCAGCTTGTCATCCATAATCCAGGTTATAATTCGATATTCTGTGACAAATCGAATGACCAGTCCCTTGATACTAATTGGCAACGGATATTAGTTATAATTGCAATCATTTCGTGGAGATTATTTGATTCATTATTCAGCGAACATTCAACCTGAAACATAACCTGCTGAACCCTCGTACTACCAATTAATCCTTGTGTTCAATCTATCTCAGATACAAGCTGTTCATTTGAATGTTAATTCAACACCAACCTATTTTGGGCTAATATAATATCGGGCATTACCCTAAATAGTCAAAGATCCCAGGGCCGTCAGACGTTACTTATTTTTAAACGAATGAAATTTGTACGATTGAGTAGTGTCATCGTCCATAGAATCTATGGACGATGGTAGTGTTAGTATGTGCTATGTTCGCATGCCTACCTGCTGGCTTGGTCAGATATTAGGGAATCAAGGTACGTAAAAACACTACTCACTTCGTTGAATTGCCAGTATACAGATATTTTTCTGTTAACCATGTTGGGTTCGTAGACAGAGTCACTAGCTACCACCCCGGAGCTCCGAGTTCAAATCTCGTCTCCAACCACTTTTTTTTAACCCAGCAGCATCACACTATGGTCATCTATCTCGGTTGGAAACGGCTTCGACTCTAGGAGAATTTTTGTTCATAAAGAAATTTAAAAGAAAACAGAATTTTGGTAAATAAAAGATTTTGTTAAGATTTCCTTATTAGTAAAATCTCAGTGCCTTCAGACATAACTTATTTTTGAAACGATGAAGACACAGGTTCTGAGTGGTGTCTCATCAATCAATCAATCAAAAATATACTTTATTGTCGAAGATATAATCTTATTGACAAAGCATGCAATAAAAAATATGTACAAATAAATAAATATATAGTCACAAGTGTCACAAACTGTTATAATATAAAATATAATATAATAAAAGATAATAGATGATGAAATACACGAGCTAGAATAAAATTAATAATGAATAAATAAATGAATAAGTTATATGTACACATGTACATGAAGTTATATAGGCATACATACACATCAGTCTTCATACAATATTTCAATATCAGAGTCAATATTTTGAGAAGTAAATTACATAAAATTCGGATACACGAAATCGCATTGTCAGTAATCATAGAAAATTAGAACAATATATAAAAATTACATAAAAATTAAATTAAAATTAAAAGAAGAGTACCTTTATTCATTTTAATCATATATTATCCAAGATCACTTGGAAAAATTTTAAGGCTAGAGTACGTCATTGTAATACTCCTGTAGGTTATAGTAAGCCTTCTGTAGAAGTGCTTCTTTCACATTTTTAAAAAACTTTTTCAGGCATGGTGTATTTCTGTAGACTGCTGGTAGGTAGAGGATTATATATTTTTTTGCCTTCGTATATGATTGAGTTTCTAGTTAGGCTAGAGTTTGTTGTGGGTAAAGGAATACAACTTTTATTTCTTGTCTCATATTTTCTAGTTTCAGTAAGGTTTGAAGTAAATGCGTATTTCTTGTGTATCAGACATACCGTTTCAAGTAGGTAAAGACAAAGTAGAGTTAAAATTTTTTGTTTAATGAATAGTGGTTTGCAGTGGTCACGAAACTGAGCTTTACACAGATATCGAATTGCTCTTTTCTGTAATACAAATACTGATTTAAACAAATAATCACTGCATAATCCCCAAAATGCAATCCCGTAGCTCAAGTGAGATCCAATTAATGAAAAGTATACCAACCTAGCTGAGGCTATGTTAAGTTCCTTCGAGACAACTTTGATTGCAAAGCAGCCCGTAGAAATATTTTTATATAAGCTATAAATATGTTCATTAAATCTCAGTTTACTGTCTACTTGCATCCCTAGAAGCTTACTGTTTGGTTTATTAATGATTGTGTGGTTTTTCAAGAGAAGGTTATCATGTACTTTTAATACCTGCGTGCTTGTGGAGTTTGCTCTGTGACACCTGGGCAGGTACCGGGTGAGAAAGGTAACTAGAAATAAGAGTTACTTAACTTTAATTTTTATGGCTGATTTTCATATGTATTTTGTAGAATATTACTCTGAAGTAATTTCAAAAGTGTCAGACGCTTTCCATAGATCAGAACTTTTGTCATGCGCTTTGAAGCTCCACAAATTACTTCAGAGTGATATTCTATAAAATATACATGAAAATCATCCTCACAAATTTAACTCTCATTTTTAGTTACCTTTCTCACCTGGTACCTTCCCAGATTTCACAGAGCGAACTCCACATAGCACGCAGGTATTAAAAGTACATGAGACACCACTCAGAACCTAAGTCTTCATCTTTTCAAAAATAAGTTATGTCTGAAGGCCCTGGGATTTTACTTATTAGGAAATCTTAGCAAAATCTTTTATTTACCAAAATTCTGTTTTCTTTTAAATTTCTTTTTAAACAAAAATCCTCCCAGAGTCGAAGCCGTTTCCAACCGAGATGGCTAACCCTACAGGGTAGCTAGTGACTCTATCCACGAACCCACCATGGGTTGCAGAAAAATATCTGTAGACTGGCAATTCAACTAATAAGTAGTGTTTTTACGTACCTTGATTCCCTAATATCTTAGGAATGGTCATCTTGTCAAGCTAGCAGGTAGGCATGCGAACATAGTACATAATAACACTAATCAATCGTACACATTGCGTTCGTTTGAAAATAAGTAACGTCTGACGGCCCTGGGATCTTGCTCTAAAAGGAGATATATTAGAAATAAACGTAAGAAAAGCTTTTATTTTAACGCACTAGGCAGAAGAACATGAATTTTGAAGTGAATTAAACCCATCATTCTGTTACAATATAAAATTTTGAATGATATAAAAGCTTGTCGCGAGAAGTGTCTTTCAGTGAATATGAATTAAAGCTTTTCACTGAAAATTGGTATACCCCCAAGCCAATAACACAATCACACACACTTCTGAAAAGTTCTTTTTAAGTTTTTCTTTTCAGATTTCTTTGGAAATGTGTCTCAATCTGTTCATTTCAATTATTGCATCATTGTTGCACTGTCGCTTGTCCGTTGATTCACTTTAATCTAGTTCTTCAATGAGGAGACCTTCCAGTGAAATAGTATTTATCATTGTAATGCATGATTTGATGTTTATCGCAATTATTACTTACGTATTCGAGTTTCGTGAGTTTTCTCTACTTAAGGGGGGTCTGAGCACCCTAAACAATGTTTAGTTTCGTCATAATATTCATCGTCCGTAACAATCAGTAAATTTTCCAATTTTCTACGCATTCTCAATCTAAATAAGACGTTAAAAAATTTTTTAACTATATTATTAGATGGTTAGATATTTTTCACTATTTTTACTGATTTTTCCGATGTCGTTTTCGCAAGATTTCGCAACTCCTCTGAAAAGAGGGGGGGAGCGAGCCCAACGGCAAACATATTTTTTGTCGTAATTTTTCATGTATCTATCTAGCTTTCGAGGAGGGCAGAGAAATATTTTTTTTGAAACCTTGTATATTATTCAATAGTCAGATAATTTTCCTTATTTTAACGGACTTTTTCTATTCCTATTCCGCGAGTTTTCCTAATGTTTTTCATGTCAGGATAGGGGGTGAGTCCCCCTCATCAATTTTTTCATTATTTCTCCTTTGCGTTCTCTATCTAGCTTTTGAGGAAGACAGGAGGAGGGAATTTTTTTTAAAACATGATATTCGACGATCAGATATTTTCCACAATTTTTACGGATGTTTCCGATTTTAATTTCGTGAGTTTTTCAACTTCTTTCGAGAAAATAATAATAATGATAATAAAGATATTTATTAAGCAAATACAATATATACATTAGGATCAAAATGTTGATTATAATAAATTACACCAGGCGATAAGTGTAAGAACACGTGTTTCGCATATATAACAAAATAACTTAACACTAACAATAATGTAAAATTATATAAAAAAAATATATAAAATATAAAACAGCAGACAATATCATTGAAAGAATTTTAAATAATGTTAATAATGATGTTAAAAAGAATGCTACATTATTATTGAACTTTCAAAACACATTTTATTTATAATAATAAAATTTTAAAGTTGAAATATTATCTAAAATATACACTCAAATTTGGTGAACCAAAACCTTATTTATTAAAGAAGACCAACTTGATGGACATGTGTGTACATGGAAACTGGGGTAATATTCCTGTAAATATATCATCTCCGAAATATATCGTCGTGGTTGACAGAAGATGAATTGTATCAGGACTTTTTTGAATGACTGTGAATTATTTATTTTTTGTATGTGTTGTGGAACAGTATTGTATAATTTTGGTGCTATATATTGATAACTTCGCTGTCCTATGGCTTTCTGCGTTTGTAAGATTACATGACGATATTTTGTCCTTGCAGGATAAGAATAACTAGGCAGGTTGAAACGTTTGTTTTGGTGATATTTCAAATTTATGTTATAATAAAATAGTTGGCGAATGTCAAATACTTTGGCTTCGGGAAGAGTGCGTTTGTGGGATATTTGAACTCTTTGGACATAATAATTTTAAGAAACCTCTTTTACACATTTTCCAGTGCACGAATGTGTGTTTTTAATGCTCCTCCCCAGCATACTACACTATATCTCAGGTGACTTTCCACCAAAGCATGGTACAAGACTTGTAGTTGGTAAAAAGGTAGAATAATTTTTAATTACTTAAATTTGTGTATAATGAATCTTAGTTTGTTGCATATATGATTTAAATGTGCATCCCATTTGAGGTTTGTATCCATTATTACTCCAAGATATTTAAATTTTTTTTCTGGCAGAATAGTGTGATGTTGTCCAATGGTGTTTATTGTTTGACTTCGATTTATTGCAACTAAATGGCATATAATATGTTTTTTCTAAATTTACTGTTAATAATTTGTGTTCTAGCCAGTTTTTTAACAAAGGAAAATCTGATAATACAATGTCCTTCAACTCTTGCCAAGTATTTGCTTTGTAAAAGATTGCAGTATCGTCAGCATATCCCAATATCTCCCCCCGACTTTTTAACGAAAACATGCCAATAACATATACAGGGCAATTCAAATTCGACCCCCACCATTGGGATCTCCTAAACTACAGGAGATACGTCGAAGCTTAAATTGGGGCAAAGTTGCATATTCTGGTGCTTAACAAAATACTATCTTAAGACTTGGAAAATTCCGAGTATTTCCGGAAATATCGGGAAAAAACTGAAAATCGGAATTTTCGTTTTTATTTTTTTCTATCGTTATTTGACAAAATAGCTCAAAACCAAAAGTACATTTTCATTGATACTTTTTTTCAGCTACACGTTTTCATGTTCAGATTTACTATCCGACGTTTCGTTTTCTGGCATTCATCATCAACTTTTTTTTCTGTTATTGGCGCGATATTGTTTTTTCATACAGAAAAATAGTGATTCTCATTATGATTTCATTGATGTATAATTTGTTATGATTTGTACTTCTGAAACCACAGATATTAAAAAAAATCAACTTCATACGAGATGGTCATGACTACATCGAAAATTTTGTTTAACAAACACTAGTTGTCAGAACTCATTAAAACTCATTAAAAATCATAAGTTTGTACAAGTACTTCAGTCGAAATGTCCTTGTTCTCAAATGAAGAAAAACGAGATATGTTGAAACTTTATTATAAATTTGATAGGAATAGTACGAAAACAGCACAAATTTATTTTGAATTATATCCGGAAAGACAACAGTCGGATAGAACATTATTCGAAATTTTGGACAAACACTTGGCTGAATACGGTGCGTTTCAAAAACCAAGAATGAAATATGGAAGCAGAATGGAACAAAATATTAGATGTAACTTATTAGCCGAGGTAAAAGGACTAGGCCGGGAAGTGCTCGAAATTTAATATAAATAAGGATTAGAATGTTTCTGTTGGTACCTATCTTCTGTTCGAATTTCAATATACAATACAAATAAGAACTCAAATGTTCGAAATATTCAAATTTCGAATCACAGCCAGGGTAGTTTACTCTTGATCATAATTCTGTTTTTTGTTCCCCCCTGTACACCGTTGGGAAATTCAGAAGTTTGATAACTTGACTAGAAGTATTTCGTAATGAACCAATTTTTATTAAGAATAAAATTTTCTGACAAATCGATAATAAAAAAGTTTCCATATGGTGCAAATTTTTGAAACTCACTGTATATAGTCATGACAACCTTTTCATAGGCAACCCGCTTGAGGCGTTTTCGTCTATTTATGTATCTGAAAAAAAAGTATGTCTCGTCCGGTTTACAGATGGGTGAAGGTAGACCTCTCTTCGTCTCTTAGACTAAATGCGTTTCATTGATTTGTTATTCTACATGGTTGCCGAAAAAATTGTGTACGCAACACGTCCGTAAACAATTTTTTTGAACTCGTATACTTCCAGGACTCGCTGACGCTCTTCCTAGAATTTGGTCTACTCGTCCAAAAAACAGTATTTTCTTGATGTAAATTACTATTTCGAACTGTGGTGTTTTTAATAGAAATAATGAGCACATTTGGAGTGAAAATAATCCACGACACTTCAGAGAAGTCAGACCACAAGTTCGGTTTCGTTTGAATGTGTGGGCTGGAATTTATGACGATCGAATACTTGGACCTCATTTCTTCTCTAATACTTTGAACGGGGAAACCTATCTTCGGTTCTTAAGAAACGAATTCGAAGAATATATGGATACGTTTCCCCTTGTTAATTATAACAGCTGCTGGTATCAGCATGACGGGGCTCCTCCACACAATAAAAGAGCAGTTTGCGAATATTTATACCAAAGATTTCCTAATAGGTGGTTAGGAAATTCTGGACCAGTGAGGTGGCCGGCAAGGTCACCTGACCTTACAGTTTTGGATACTTTCTTGTGGGGCACTTTAAATAACAGAATCTACGGAGAGCAAGAATATGACACAGTAGATGAACTTAGAGACAATATCATCACGCAATTCAGGTCTATCAGAAGAAGGGATATTGTTAGGGCTATTCTTAATTTGAGACGACGAGCTCGGTTATGTATTCAAGACACTTGATGTAATACTTTTTGTGCATTTTTTACAAGCTCATAATTTCATTCTTGTGTTTTGAAACGCACCGTACTCAGCCAAGTGTTTGCCCAAAATTCCGAATAATGTTCTATCCGGCTGTTCCGGATATAATTCAAAATAAATTCGTGTTGTTTTCGTACTATTCCTATCAAATTTATAATAAAGTTTCAACATATCTCGTTTTTCTTCATTTGAGAATGAGGACACTTCGACTGAAGTATTTGTGCAAACTTATGATGTTTAATGAGTTCTGACAACTAGTGTTTATTAAGCAAAATTTTTCGATGGAGTCATGACCATCTCAGATGAAGTTGTTCTTTTTTCAAATTTTACATCAATGAAATCAGAATGAGAATCACTATTTTTCTGTATAAAAAAAACAATACGGCGCCCATAACAGAAAAAAAAGTTTATGATGAATGCCAGAAGCAGAAACGTCGGATAGTAAATCTGAACATGAAAACGTGTAGTTGAAAAAGTATCAATGAAAATTTACTTTTGGTTTTGAGCTATGTTGTCAAATAACGATAGAAAAAAATAAAAACGAAAATTCCGATTTTCAGTTTTTACCCGATATTTCCGGAAATACTCGGATTATTCAAAATTTCAAATAGTATTTTGTTAAGCACTAGAATACGCAACTTTGGTCCAATTTAAGCTTCGACGTATCTCCTGTAGTTTAGGAGATCCCATTGGTGGGGGTCGAATTTGAATTGCCCTGTATACCAAATAGGATAGGGCCTAATACAGTCCTCTGAGGCACACCATACTCTATGTTCCTCTTGTCGTTCTTTACATTGTCTACTCTCACAGATTGGAATCTATTTCCAAATAATTTGAGACATTTGAATCTGATTCCTAAATCCTCCAGTGTCTGTAGGAGTATGTCATGACTTACTGAATCGAACGCTTTCGACAAATCAATAATAATTCATAAGTTTACAAATTTTATTCCAGAGCAATGGATATCCTTGAGGTGAGTGACAATATTGCATCTTGTGTGGAGAGATTTTCTCTAAAACCATACTGTTGGTTGGATATCAGATTATACTTTGTTAAGAACGCAGCTAACCTTTTCTTGAGAATCCTTTCAAAAATATTTGTAAGGTGCGTTATTAATGAAATTTGTTATCAAAGTCTCATCGCCTTCCTTAAATACAGGTATCACAACAGTTTCCTTGAACGCTTCAGGCCAAATTCCCTTTTCCATACAATTATTGATAATGTAGGTGAGAGGTTCTTTGATATAATGACAAATAGACTTGATGGTTTCATCTCGGATTTCATCTATGCCAGCTGACTTTTTATATCAGTGTAGACGTTGTTGATATTATTTGCAATTTGTTTCTTGTCCTTTGTTAATTCTCCAAATTCGTTTTTAATTGCATCTAAAATCCCTTTTTTATATTTAGTTTTACTAATTTCCCGTACAATATTCCAGAGCGTTTTTGTATCGGTGATATTACTATTTATTTGTCGTTGTTAATAATCAAATTTAGCATTTTTTATTCATCTTGTTGATTTATTTCTATAATTATTATAATACATCTTTAGCTGAAAATTATTGGGATCTTTTCGCGTATTTCTAAATATTTTTTGTGTCGATTGATTTAACCAGAGCATTTGAGATCCACGGTGCTATTTTATTATTTATCGTTTGACTCTTTTAATGGTTGTACAGTCGTTTATAGTATGAGTGAGAATTTCAAGGAATTTATTTGTGGCAGCTTCAGGGTCGGGTTCATAATATACCGTGCGCCAAGAGATATTCTTCAGGGTGTTTTGTAATTTCTCATGATTGAAGTAATTTTGTTTGTAGTTGGTTTGTCGTTATCAAGAATCATTTGTAATGCTACGGTATAATGGTCTGTGACATTTGTTTGAACTATCAAAGGCATTATGCGATCTGTGATATTTTGTTAATACTTGACAAATATGTGGTCTATGCAATTAAGTGCCGCTAATATGTTGTACTCTTGTTTCATTATTTATTACAGAGATATGCCCAGATTTGTTCATGGTATTTAAATATTAACTGCTACATTAATCGGTTTTTAAAATATCGATGTTTAAATCCCTAATGCAAACAGAATGTGGGGTATTTTTCAGATCATTATTGGTTCGTAAACATTTTTGTAAATCCACAATGAATTCCAATGAAGGTATGGAAGGAGATGTGTAGATTGCAATAACCTCCATATTACCATTTTCACCGGACTCAACTTTGAGTTGGATAGCTTTTGTGCCATTTATGTGTACTATTTTATTGTTTAAAGAAAAAGGGAGGGGGCGAGCCCCCTCCTCCAAC
Organism: Chrysolina oricalcia; assembly: GCA_944452925.2. Classification (NCBI taxonomy): domain Eukaryota; kingdom Metazoa; phylum Arthropoda; class Insecta; order Coleoptera; family Chrysomelidae; genus Chrysolina; species Chrysolina oricalcia. Next base: position 26,704,412 of record OX101811.2, on the reverse strand, counting down.
CAAATATTTTTAGGTCTGATTTTTGACATTGAAATCCGTCAAGAAAACTTCCGAATCCCTACGCATTCTGTATCTAGCTTCCGGGGTGAACGGGTGGACAATTCTTTAGACAATAATGTATTGTCATCGGAACTGAACCAACAAGTTAAATTTCAATTTCGTAGGATAAGAGGAAGTGGTTCTAATTCAGCTTGCAAGATTTGTACTCATCTAAATAACACACACAAGTTAAATAAAAGCTTTTTAAAAAAGAAATGAAAAGTTCTTTCATTTAATTGTGAATGAAGTTTTCCAAGGTCTCATATATCGTTAGATTGGAGGATGTTACTGTGTGCAGTATCAGTTTGGTAAATTCTATAAATTTTCTTCTTGTTTTTGCGAATGAAAAAGTACACTAGAAATGAAAAAAATCTTTACCGGTGATTAAAAAAAAATTGTCAAACTCAGGCTTGTCTTAAAACCTACTCAGCCACCATCAGATATACTGAGAAATTTTTAGTTCCATGATTAATCGCGATTTTCAAAATTAGCAAAATCTCAAAAGTTATATTTTTCGAAAAATAAGTTACAATTGGATGAAATTTCTCAAGGAGATCTTTGTAGGAGCTCATTAAACAATGTGTAGGTATGAAGAATTTTAATTTTCCGTGAAATTGTACGATAATCGATTTTTTAATTTTTTTTAATTGATTATAAATTTGGTATATCAGGAATTGATTTAAAAACTCCGGTTGCTTTTCAAGGATGACTTCAACTATGTAATGACTGGCAAAACCATTGAAAACTGTCTTTAATTCCTTTACATTTCATAGAATTCATTCGAAAGTAAATTTTGTGCAAAACTGTGAGGTTTATTCTGCAATGCACTTTTTTGGAAAAATACCTTTCATAACTGACTCAATCACATTCAAATGGTTTTTAAAAACTCAAATCGATCTCGGCCAATGAATAAGTGTCATAAAAATCGTGAAAATCAGCTTTACAGATGGCTACGAAATGATCTTCGCTCTTACACAGCCATGGCGTTATCATTTGTACGTTGGACAATTTTTCCTAGGATTTTCGATAAGTGAATTCGATAAACGTATTTACAACACTTATTGATGAGAATTGAGAATAAAAAAACAATAAAATAATATTTAAATACCTTGTGTATCTTTAAAAATTTACCAAATAACGAGATACAAAGAAATTACTTTGCAGGTTTTACCTTTCTTCAATCTGTCCAACTGACAACTAACTTACTCTTTTTTTTACATCAACAAGTTATACAGATTGTAACTGGGATAAATATTTTTAATATTCCCCAACCTCCAGCCGAAGTAAACCATTTACAGGTCGAGTCAAACTTCCTGTTGGAGTTTTTACTTCTACTGTTCTGATCTGTTTGTCACATCCAGGGAACAGTTTGATGACTCTGGCTAATTTCCATTCCTTTTTCCATTGTGGACTTGGTATGGCAACGATTTCGCCGATTTTAATGACATTTTCTTTCTTCTGCCATTTCTGTCGTTTTTGTAGCACCCAAAATTTATGGGATATTACTTGTGCGATTCGCCATTGTTTTCTTCAAAATAATTCAGCTTCATCAAAATGTCCTGGTATATTTTCAGTATTGGCTGTCCCTATCAAACAATGCATCGGTGTGATTGCTTCTAATAAGCTGTCCTCACCATGGTTCGAAATATAACTCAAAGGTCTCGAACTGACAATGCTTCCGGCCTCTCTTAATAAAGTACGAAGTAATTCTTCTGTGGGGTGCATTTCCTTCAGCGTGATATGAAGAACAGTTTTGACTGAACGAACCAATCTTTCCCAGGCTCCTCCTGTGTGTGGAGCACATGGGTTATTGAAGAACCATTTTACATTATGCTTGCCTAGATCTCCAATGATTTTGTTTTGCTCCCACTTCTCTACAAACTGTTTCATTTCATTAGCAGCGCCCACGAAGTTGTAACCATTATCTGAGTGGATTTCTTATCGGTTTTCCTCACCTGCCCATAAACCTCTAAATTGCCATGAGTACTGAATCCGTCGATAAACTGCTTGCAAGTGCGATGTGAATTGCCCTCGTATTTAGGCAAGTGAATAATGCACCATACCGCTTTTCCACGCAACTCTTCATTTTTATCAGTAGGGGACCAAGGCTCTAGTGAACTGTTTCATTTGGAATTCATGCAATGGAGACATTTCGGGTTGAAAAGGCTTGGCTTGGCGTTCTTTATTTTGCATAAGAAACACATTTTTGAGGCCGTTTTAACTGTTTGTCTATGCCAATTATCCAAAAATTTTCCCTTAAATTATTCTATATAGTTTCCTGGCCTGTGTGTTTCATTTGTTCGTGATAATGTAAAACAAGTAGATACACAATTTTTTCATGTTTTCCTGAATGCAGAATAATTGGAAATTTAATATCGTAATCTACGTCAGCATATTTGATTCGACTATCCATTCTAATAATTCCATCATTGTCTATAAACGGTGACAGTTTATACAAGGGTGACTCTTTTTGGACCATTTTGTTATTTTTCAAAGAGTGAATTTCATGGCAACAATGTTGACTTTGAAGGCATTTCCACCACATCTGTTCTGCGCTTTGATATTCTTCAACTCTAATTTCTCCGTGCTGTTTCGATAAGGGATTCTTCAAATTATGTTTGAATCTACATATCCATGCAGTTGAACGTATCAGCCGAATCCACTTGGAAAATCGTTTTGCATCTGCATGATTCGAACATAATCTCTTTCGGGTTTTCTGTTATAATCAGTGTACCTGCAGTTTTCAAACAATTTTGTAAATTTTTCAGTTCTTTTTTCCAGGACTCTTGGGTTGAATTTAGAAAAGTACGACCTTTCAACCACAATTCCTAAACTTGACAAGTCGACTCCATGTATTTCCTTCGTTGTGAGATCAGCAGTATTCATTCTAGAAGGTAGCCAGTTCCAATGTTCGGGTGTAGATAACTCCAATATTTCTTGAATTCTAACTGATTCAAAAGATTTGAGACGAAGTGATTGAGTCTTTAGCCAACAGAGAACGATCTCCGAGTCAGTCCATAAGAAAATAATTGAAATTTCAAACTTGGCTTCGTTTCATATCAAATTTCCTAGTCTTGCAGCAGAGACTGCTGCCTGAAGCTTCATACGTGGAATTGACTTCTTCAAATGGCCTATCTTGCTTCTTTAGGTTACAAGAGCTACTTATATGTCAGTTTTGAATCCTTTTCTATAGTAAGCCACTGCACAAAAGGCTCTTTCACTCGCGTCCCCAAATATATGCAGCTCCACTTTAGATGTGATTTTACTGAAATAGCTCCGGAGCACTCTGAAGGTATTGATTTTATTTAATTTTTTACACCAGTTCTTCCATTTTTCGTGAATATCTCCTGATATCATATCATCCCAATCCATGTTTCTTCTCCAACAGTCCTATATAATTAACTTCCCGTTCACAACTAGAGGAGATAAGAATCCAAGTGGGTTAAAGATACTCATAATTATTTTCAGAATTTCACGTTTTGTCGGAGGTTTTTCCCCTGTTACAATGCTTTTGGGAATTTTATCAAACTTCTAATTAAATACCATCGTATCATTTTGAACATTCCAGTATAGCCCTAGTATCCTTTGTAAACTTTTAGAATCCAAATTTAGTTGAGAGCTTTTGTTGGCATGGTAGTTTTGTGGAATTGCTCTTAATAAATCTTCAGAATTTCAAATCCACCTCTTCTATGTATTTCAATGACAGTTCTTACTGTTGGAATGACATCTTCCAATATATCTCTCGAATCTAGGTAATCGCTCACATAATGTTGATTCACCATAATATCTATAATTTCGGATAAGTCATTTTCGAACAATTTTGCATTATAGTTCTTTACGAACTGTGCAATCGAAAGTGAGCAAACTGATCCAAAAATCATCACCTTCATTTCATATACATCAGGTTCACGGTTCCTATCTATTTGTCTGAACAGAAATCTCTAACAACATATCCCTTATGTCACCACAGAGGGCTATCTTTCGTTCCCTGAATCTAATCAAAATGGCAATGAGTAGTGGATAAAAGTCAGGACCAGTCAGAAGGAAGTCGTTCAAGCATATATTTGAGCTCGTCGCATCAAAAACAAATCGAAACTTATTGGGTTTATTAGAGTTAATCACCCCAAAGTGCGGGAGGTACCATGTCTTTTCAGTTTTTCTCAACTTTTCTTGGCAGAGTTTGATAGCGTAGCCCTTGCAAAACTGGCATCTTGGTCCATTTTTCTCTCCATGCATTTCAAACGAGAATACGCCACCTGATAACTTTCCGGAAGAATGATATCCTGCTCTTTCAATGGAAGACCAATTTCATATCTTGAATTATTTTTCTTTATTGTCGTCTCAAAAATTTGCAGGGCTCTCATATCTTCACTTGAAATTTCCTGATTATTTGTATAACAGTTTTCTAATTTGAAATTATCCTGTATCATTTTTTCCAAATATTCATCATCGTGTTTGCAAACATTTACTTATTCCAGATTTTCGTTTCTCTTCAAATAAGGTCCGTGAACAATCCATCCCAGGGGTGTCCTACTCAAAACTGGTTGATCGTATCTGCGTTAGATGATTTCTTTAGAAATGAGAATAGATACGTTGTACTGTCCTATAATCAATTTTGGTTGGGCTTGTTTTACGGCATCAATGATGGAACGGTGCAGATGGGGATAGCTTTGACATAAATATTCAATATGCAAACATTGTTTCGGAAGAGCTAATCCGTCGATTGTTCTTGCATTTCTAACTCGAAATGTTTTATTTTCGCCATGTCCGGAGATATCAAAATTCACAACCCTCGAATTGTCTTCAGTGTGACTCACTTGAGTTGACCATTGTAGACAAATTGGAGACTTGCGAGTTCAGAGTTCAGAGTCAATGATGGTAATGGTAGATCTCTCAGCATGCAGGGCGTATGTTTCTACGGACTCGGTGCCATTTCGTATTTTCACCTTCGCCACCTTCAAGATGGATGTCTGACGAGGACTAACCGCATTTCTGTTTATGACACACGTTGTTTCTGCTAGTGGCATTGAAATAGTCTTTTGTTCAGCTGGTTCCTGTGTGTCCAATGATTGTTGTCTCTCTTTGTGAATAAATCGGTGATGTTTACCTTTACAACTTCCTACATTGCACCTAACTTTACTGAAACATTTCCTTGCAATGTGGCCCACGTTGAGACAACGGTAACATCCTTTTATATCTTCTATAACTTTCCTTCGTTCGTCTACATTCATAGTTAAAAATTTCTTGCAGTGTATTCGCAAAGTTCACATTCTGAAATGCTCCAAGTTCACATTCTCCTTCATTTACTGTTTTTCAAATTTCGTTTGAGCCCACGAACGTTTTGAATTTTTGGGTAATTGCTCTTCAAACCTGTATAACAATTCAGGATTGTCAAGATATTTTTCACAACCTGTATTTTTCATTGACATAATCATATTTGACACTTGGAGTGAAAATTGGACAAAAGTGTCAATTGCATCTTCTCGTGGACTTGAGCATTTTTTGGCTTTTTTCATCTGATTATTAACAAGCTATTCCCCTTTGCCTAAGTTAACTTTTAATGTTTCTATGATAGCATCCACATTCTCTGAGCTGCAGAAAAGGTCTCTCACTACATGGTATGCCCTTCCTTTCAAGCATCTTCGCAAACGAACAAGATTATCCGATGATGAAATGTGTCCCTCAGTTGTACTTCTTTTGAATTCGGTAAACCAAAAAGGAAATTCATTGATGTTTCCGAAGAAATCAGGTAGGATCTGTATTGACTTCTTTATAGCTAATTTTCCTATATTTGAAGTCAAATCTTGTACACACCTTACCAAAGTAGCAGAAAATGCGTCATTTTTGGCCAAGTCTTTTTGCCGAGAACAATTTCCCGTAGCTTTACGTGAGTTGCGTGAACTGAGATCAAAGTCTTTAGACGAATCAACTTCATAGTCATTTCGCGATGTTTTTTAAATGTTCTTGGAATCACAAAGGCATCATCCACACGAACCAGTATGATTGAAACCACTACACACTACTTGAAAATTACATTTATGTGTTGGTTTCTCATTACAGTTTTCCACTTCTCGAGTTTCCTCCGCCAAATTATCGCAACAGAACTTTGTATTATTTTCAACCCAGTTTTTCACAGTCAAATGCCTGTTGTCTGAAACATCATCATAGTTTTTGAGAACATATGTTTCGATTGGGTTCCGTCATAGGAATTGAAGTGGTTTCATTATTATTTTAGAAACTGTGACAATTGACATCTTCCACCCACTTTTTCATAAATGAATGCATATTCATTGAAACCTCACTTTCATTCATAGATGTGCGAGTTGAAGTTCTATTTTCAGAATGGTATTTAATTCTCAGAGATTTTTCTTAATGATCTAATTCTTCTAGTTGTAATTTCAACAGTTTGAGCTCACTGTTTCTCTTAGCAGACTGTATTTCTTCTATTCTCCCTTGAATGTGGTATGAATCAGTTTTAGCCTTGGCAACATTACTTTGTGTTTTATTCGATACCACTCTGATGATCAGCCGCATTGTCTCCATATTCATCAGGTGTATATACATTAGGAGGAATTCCAAAATTCAAACGGGTACTTTTTCGGGCAGTAAACTTCTGTAAAAGGAGCATTCGTAGAGCTCAGAAAAAGTCGTGTGTTCTATAGTACTGATTTATTATATCTCTGTTATTACAATCATCGTTTTTACCAGGGCACCTATTGTTCCATTTTAAAATACCGATTAAGCATGTTGCACAAATCGATGTTGAATTATTTAACAAAACAATACTTGCATCAAATGCTTATCAGAAGAAAATATAAGTAAACCACCTCAATTATATTCTTTGGGGTTGGTAACCCTACACCATCCCTTTTCGGGGAATGACCTTCGCTATGGCCATCTTGCGAAGGGCATTCTAAGAGTTTAGAATAGAAATATTATTGAAGTAGTTACGTAACAGTAATATCAATTGTACTACAGGAAATTTAACATTTCAAGATGATAAATTTGCATTTAAAATTTTAACACAATATTAGATGGGTAAATACAGTAAGTGAATGATTACAAAAATTATACACAATATATTGTAACACAACTACCAAATACTAAAATTAAATATACTAAACTACAATAAAACGTTTTCGACAGGCCTGTCTAAAGATGAAATCCTTAACATAAATAAAGTACTTATTTTCTACCTATATTTTCGTATGCGGTTCTTATGTACTTTTAATTCTTTTCCATTTTTATCTGCTACGACACAATTTGAACCCTCAACGCTAATAACTGAGAAAGGTCCGTCATACCAAGAATCAAATTTATGGCGACTTTCATTAGTTACCATAACCAACTCTCCAGGAGTGAGAATAATTGCTTCTGAGTTTTTATCAAAATGTGTTTTACGCATTACTTTTGCTTTTTCGATATATTCTTGCGCTCTTTTGTGTGCCACTTGTAGGCGATACCGAAATTCTTTATCATAAGCATCTATATTATACAAGGGATCCACCTTTGAATCCTGTAAAAGTTGATGTAGATCTGCTTTTTTGCCAAAAACCAGTTCAAATGGCGTATAATTGTGGTACGAACTTGGTGTAGTGTTATAACAAAATGCATAGTATTGAGTCCAAGTACACCAATCAAGTTTTGAGTTGTCAATATACATACGTAAATACTCATTCAAAACTCTATGGTTGCGTTCACAACCTCCAATACTTTGGCTGTGATACGCAGTAGAGATTTTATGATTTATTTTCAGTAGTTTTGCTAAGTTCTCAAAAACTTGATTTTTGTATTCTGTACCCATATCTGTTCGTACTTCTTTCATTGGGCCATAGACGAGAATAAAGTTTTTGACAATATATGATGCTACAGTTGAAGCTTCTTTATTCGGAATTGGGATGATTACTATGTATTTTGTTAATTCGCATTGAAGGGTGATTGCATATTCATAACCACCATTTGATCTTATAAACCTGCCAATCGTATCTATGCATACTATGTCGAAGGGTTTTTGAGGAGTCGGAGTTAAAACAAGAGGTTCCGGATGCTTAACTACTATTTTATTTATTTGGCACTTATGACACTTTTTGACAAAATTAGCAACATCGTGAGACATATTTTTCCATCTGAAGGATGCTTTAAGTTTCTTTAATAACCTTTTCTGACCACAATGACCACCAAATAGGGGATTGTTGTGATATCCATCAATTAGCTCAACTTTTTCAGATTTATTAGTGATGAGTCTTCGTGCAAAACAAAGTACAATGTTGAGTTTCTTCAGAAATTTTAGGCCTAATTCCTTGAATTCATTTATCCTGCACGTTTCAAAAATAGAGTCATTCAAACTCATCCTCAACTTTTCTATTTTCTTATCACCAGCCAATTTTTCCAGCTGAGAAAACACCGGCCCTAAGGCAATGTTTCCATTAGTGATCTGTTCTTTATTTTGAACTAATAACTGCTTTTTATGCCTAATCATCATCCTAAGAGATGTAGGTCTTATATCAAATTGCAAATAAGGTAATTTTAGTACTTCCGAGTTATCTAGAGTTTCGTAAATTTTTGGACACGCCACTTCATTTTTTAGATAATATTTTTCAGTTTCTGTATTATTAAGTGGACTCGCTCTAGTCATAGAGCGTGTAACGGCCATAACTTGTGAAATATTTTGATGAATTTCTTTCAGATTTTTAATGTTTATTCTAGAGAGTGCGTCTGCACAGACATTGTCGGTACCTTTTACGTATTCTACATCAAAGTCATATGATTCAAGCTCAAGACGGATACGAGTCAATTTAGATGTAGGATCTTTCATGGAAAAGAGATAAACAAGAGGTCTGTGGTCTGTGCGGACGACAAATTTGGTACCATAAATATAACATTTAAAATGTTTAATGGCAAAGTGTATGGCCAGCAATTCTTGCAAAATAGTGGGTTTGTTCGCTTCAGCTTTTGTGAATGCTTTGGAAGCATATGCAATTGGCAAATCCTCACCATGAAAATTCTGAGAAAGAACAGCTCCACAAGCAATTTTTGAGGCATCTGTCGTGATAATGAAGGTTTTTGAGAAATCGGGGTACTGCAAAATTTTGGGCGATGTTAATGCTTTTTTCAAGGTATTGAAAGAATTTTGACATTCTGCCGTCCATTCAAACTTTGCATTTTTTCTAGTTAATTTGTTCAACGGTGCAGTTATTTCCGCGAAATGTGATATATGGCGCCTGTAGTAATTCGCGAAGGCCACCATTCTTTTAACCTCGTCAGCGGATGACGGCGTATTCCATTTGTTTATAATACCGTATTTCGAATCGTCTGGTAGAATACCTTTACTCGTAACTTTATATCCCAGGAAAGTCACATCGTTTCTAAAAAACTGACACTTCTCTGGGTTTAATTTCAAATTATACTTCCTGCACGTTTCAAAAACTCGTTTTAAATTTTGTAAGTGATGATTTTCCGAACAGCCTATTACGATGAGGTCATCCATATACAGAAAAGCTTTTTCAGGAGTGATACCTGCGAATGCCATTGACATCATTCGCTGAAAGCTAGGGGGACTTACTGAAAGTCCGAAGGGTAATCTTGTGAACCTGAAAGACCCTGTGTCCACACTAAACTGTGTAACATCTCTTGAATTTTCATGTAAAGGGATTTGATGAAATCCGGATATTAGGTCAACAACTGAGAACCATTTTGCTCGCCCTAACTGGTCTAATATATCGTCAATACGCGGAAGTGGGTATTTATCAGGGATTAATTTTTTTTTATTAATTTGCCTGAAATCGATTACTAATCGCCATGCCTTGTCTCCGTCTGTAGATTTTTTAGGGACCAGCAAGGCTGGACTATTATACTGAGAAACTGATGGTTCTATTATCTTGTCATCAAGCATTTTTTGTACCTGTCTATTTATTTCCTTTTTTTGGGCATAAGGAGTTCTATAATTTTTGACAAAAACTGATTTCTTATCCACTAGTTTTAACTCTTGAGTATAGAAGTTATTGACGGTTAGTTTGTCACCCTTTAGACCAAAAATATCATTGAATTGTTTACATAAATTTATCACATCGTCTTTAAGATACTGGGGAATACCATTCGTATTAAGTTGTTTCAATAAATTTGAAATGCGGTCTTGTTTCTCATTTTCTATAACAAAAACATTAAAATCGTTCAAATTCAAAATTTTAAAATTAATTTCTTTCAATGTTACTACGTTGCAAGTGGTGTTGATAATTTTAATGACTGGGGTATTTTTCGAAATTATAGCTCTTGCGATAAAAACACCGGGGTGAACTTCTTGAGAGTCTATGATGCTATCCTTTTCAAGACTTTTTAAGCTTTTCAACTCCCTTACTACCTCACATCTAGCGGGAATAATAATAGAATTGTCCTGAAGACCATTTTGTATCGGCACCACGATATTTCTGTCACTTAATCGCATTGTCATTGTCCAATCTGAATAATCTAAATTACACCGAAATTTTGCAATGAAATCTCTACCTAATATAGCATCTGTCCGTATCGGAAAGTTTCCGTCAACAACATGAAACTCGTGCTGGATTATGCAGTCGTCCACAAAAATATCTGTTGTTGTTATACCTAAGGATTTGATTACACCGTCCGTGACCCCTTTTATTTTACTCGGGTTTGCAGTATTTAATAACTGATCTGGGTTAATGTGTGTTCTTTTAAAAATAGATATATCAGCTCCAGTGTCAATTAAAAATGTATTTTCGGTATTGGTCATTTTTGTTGGTAATGTAATAAAATTTGAGTATGACAGATCGAAATTGAAAATTTTCACAGTGCATCCCCCAATCGACTTGGTTGGGGGTCTGATCCGTTTCCCGGATCAAACTCAGCGGCTGTGACTCTAACAGACCTGTAATTATTATTATTATAATTGTTATTCGGAACGCGGCCTGATCTATTATTATTATTACTGTATGTCCGGTTACCTCTAAAATTTGACCTACCCCTTGCTCTTCGAGAGTTATTCCAATTGAAACGATTTGAATGATTACTGGGGTATCGGCCACGATTATTATAGCTATGATTTTGCCTAGCGTAAAAAATATTGGAAGTACTAGGTTGGCTTACATTACTTACACTTACAAATTTGGAAATAGCCTCTTGGACTGTCCCGAAACTACCTGCTTCCATAATTAATTTCGTTCTATCCGAATTTGTATAAGGGATTTTACCGTTTGTTGGGTCGAGTATTTTTCTGCTACTGCATTAGGGACTCCTTCACTTATATACGCGTTTTTTAAGTTTTCCGCGAGTGATTCTATTTCTGATGCGTAACTGCTGACTTCTTTAGAGTTTCGTCCTAAATTTAACAGTTTGGTTAAAACTAATTCAGAACTTTCTCCTTTGATTTTTTCTCGCAGTGTTGTTATTATTTGTCCTAGATCGGCCTCATTAGAGATTAAACCTCTTGCCTTTCCGGTCAGTCTGGTTTTGACGAATGCAACTGCATTTGCAGTGTGTGTCTCAACATTTTCGTTTAACAATGTTAGAGAGTCTAAAAATGATTGTAACTTTTCAGGGGAACCATCGAACTCGTGAGCGACTATTTTACTTGCTATATTGAAAAATTCAATGTTTGACATCGGCATCGTGTTTGATTTGAATGTATTATTCAACTTATTATCATAAATGTCGTCCACTAGTAATGGATCTATCAATTCTAAACAACTTTTAGGTACTTTATAATTAACTCTTAAAGCATAAAACGCTCTTAAAATTGTGTCTCTTATGTTGAAAAATATGTCATTAACAGCTAATCTCTGATCCTCGTTGAAACATTTCCAAAAACTTGCTATGTATTTAACGATTGTATTATAGGACAACACAAGATTATCTCGAATTTCTTCGTTTTCCTTAATTTGCCTAATACCTTGCGAGTTTATTACAGGTTTTGCAATGGCAGAAATATCCTCCCTAGATTTGATTATTCTCTGTAAGAACCTTTCCCAAGTTACCGACATATATAGGTTCAATTGAAGCAGATGAAGTACAAATATTATCCCACAATTTACGCATTACAATCAATTACTAAACCGTTTACGAGTCCATAAATAGAAAAATATGTGAATAACCGATTAATCAATGTCTAATAGATAGATATAAAATGCCACTCAGAATAGTATGAATATATATATACCTATTTTCAGTTTCGCACTTTAACCATTATACATTAGTGCCTCGAATCCACCAAACAGTCTTTTAGCTACCTCACAAAGCCAGTGATTCTTCATAACCTTGCCTCTCTTGATTATTTCAGTGTGTTAACACCTGTGAGCCGGCTGCGGCGGCGGTGATGTTACCCATGGAATAGCCATTCATATTTCTTCGCATTTGCCCCTGAACGTGATTTCTGTAGATGCGGAAAATTCTTATTACCATGAAGATTGCCAAAATTGCTACTATTACGTACAACAGCACCTTAACGTCCTTCGTGATATTGTATTCTTGTTCTTGTACAATAAAGTTGGAATTGACGACTCCGTTTTCTTGGACCCTTTGCGAAGTTTGTTTGCTGCTACACATAATTTTCCTCTTATTACCAACTGTGCTGAATAAACTTCCTGGCAACCACCTAACACCTCCAGTCTAACATCGTTTTAGCAGGATCGCCATGTAAAAGGAGCATTCGTAGAGCTCAGAAAAAGTCGTGTGTTCTATAGTACTGATTTATTATATCTCTGTTATTACAATCATCGTTTTTACCAGGGCACCTATTGTTCCATTTTAAAATACCGATTAAGCATGTTGCACAAATCGATGTTGAATTATTTAACAAAACAATACTTGCATCAAATGCTTATCAGAAGAAAATATAAGTAAACCACCTCAATTATATTCTTTGGGGTTGGTAACCCTACACTTCTTACTGCTCATTTTGTACCAATTTAAACCAACTTATTCTTTTTTTTACATCAACAAGTTATACAGAGTGTATCTGGGATAAAATTTTCAACACCTTGTATCTCAGGTTGTACTTCCAGACCATAGAAAAATGGTGTTTATTATATATTTTCTATGTACTGTTCACTTTGAAAGAATGTGCGGAACAAGGATAGGGAGTTTGATGGTCTTATTCATACTCACCCGCACCTTGTTTTGAATTTTTTCCAATATTCAAAACTGTGCAGTAAGACGAGAAATACACCGATATATCATAAAAAATAAGTATTCTGCGATTTTAGAAATAGAAACGACCCAAATACCAAAGCTTTGTCAAACTCACACTCGACGCGCATTTCGCTAACGAAGTTAGCATCTTCAGGAGGTGAAAACTTATTGAGAACTATTTATTCTGCATCACTCCTATGTCTACTACATACTCACTTTTACTTTAACCATTGAGGTGATATTCAATTCCGTTCATTTCATTCCGTTGCATGGCGTTGCGTTGCTTTGCGTTTTTTCTAGATATTTGCACTGTTGAATTATTCGAATTCCATTTTGACTTTCTCCAAAAGATATTTTGCACGTCTCTTCCTTGTGAAGGCACTAGTCACGATCACTTGTATCGCTATCAATGAAAAATAAAATAAATTCTGCCTACGGTTGTATTTTCATTATTGCGGAAAGGTATCGTTTCGTTATTATTATTATTATTATAACTATTCATTATTTGTTCTCATCTGAGAAAAAAATGTGTAAATTAAGTAGAGTTATTCATTCATCCACGTCAAAATTCGATCATGTCACCTGTCTCTCTTAAGAACATTTAGTATTCATTCTACCCTTTCTGAGAATCTCAGATCGAATCCGCTATTTGTTACAATTTCATACGTCACTCTAATGAGTAAATTATTTTTCTGCTACTGCTCTGCGACTGAAGCCATATATTTTTCATTATTTTAAAAGCATTGGTTTTCAACAGCGGGACTTGAAACTCTATTCGCGTAAAAGTTTTCCGAACTGAAATGTCCAGTTTGACATGAAGTTGTACTCGACTTGATATTGATGATTGATACCGGAAACTTTTCCAATTTAAAATATTCGGAGAGTATGTTTGCGGTATTTCAGAATTGAGTGCACTCAATTCATTTAACGATGTGATATCTTCAATAACTGTTCGTCGTTTTTACTAAAAGTGAGAATTTACGAGTAGTACTGATAAAATATCAAAATAGGGATGGAACAGAAGTTGGGTGAAGGATAATGAGAAAGCTTTTTTTGGATTGTTCGAGGTCACCAACAAACGTAAATAGAACAGCCTGGAATGTTTGTTACGTTCATTTTTGACTTTAAGTAGTTCCACCCTGTTAATAATGAACTTCACGGTTTATTCTTTGCATATTTTGTAACGGTTCAGTTTAAGAGCATTGCATTTCTTCCCCATTTGTTTGTTCCTCGAACAATCTTCGAATAAATGCTTCAGCAATTATTCTACAACACCTACCCAACCAACCCTGTATATCATACTTCACCACATTGTTGGTTGCCTAAAAGTCAACGTCACGATGAGCGATAAGTAATTACCAGCAAAGAAGGCTTCTGCGCTTGACAATTTTAACATGTTCAGTCGCCACCTTGATCAGTGAAGATAGGTTGATATCTGAGACTCACGCGATGTCAAAATGGTGTCGACCTTGTTTATGTTTTTATTTAAGGCCGTTTAAGAACTGAAGGTATGTTATAATATTCCTGTGGCTATATCATCCTTTCTCGTTCCTGAAAATAAACTTGAATTTTATTTCAGGCCTTCTTATTTTTCCTTTTACTGTTCGCCTTGTGAACACGATGATTTCATCCTGTTAGAATAACATAATGGCTTCCATGTATTTGATGTGAAATTTCCAAACTATGCCAGACTGTGGAAAATAAACTAAATTCTTGCTGAACGACGTACTACCCTGGGCATTAACCCCATTTAAATTTTGGATTAATATGGATGGATAACCAATAAATTTAATCCAACTCTTATTTTGGTATATGGAAGAATATCGTAAGAGGCCATTTTGTCGAACCGGCTGAAAGTTAGAATGATTTTCTGTGAGTACAAGTTATTCTGATATTTCCCTTCCAAGAAGATAAGAGGTACCTATTTCACGGCGACACGCAGTATTATTTTATAGTGTTCATTATTCACTTATAGTTCAGGTCGTGGGTATATTCATTTTATGTAAGAACTGCAATATCGGCCGATAGTCCACTTCCCTCGCATTTTTAGGCAATATTATTGGTGTTTGACTTCCCTGAAACATTCCCGCCTTGCGTTATACATATTTTTGCTATTGTATTTGGAGAGTTGCCTTGTTGCCAAATTTTTGATACTTTATTGTTGATAACAATTTCCCATTCTCAGCCCAAAGAAGTTCGTAACTTCAAGTAGATAAATTTAACTTTAATTTTAAGAGCCTTTAGCTCATTTACAAATAACTTTACCATGCAACTAATAAACTAACTTAGAGATAATTATTTGTTCAAGTCATTATATAATAACATTTTTCTATTGTTTAACTAACAAACTTTATTAGAGATAAATCTTCGAATTGCAACTAACTTACTAAGAGATAATAATTGTTCAAATCATTAAAAACAAATTTTCAATGTTCAACTAACAGGATAGAATTATAGTTACAAAATTTAACTGTGTATATTTTTTGTTTTGTCACTCCCATCCTTCCTAGTTTGTTACTGGGTGGCGCCCAGCCTACTCATATTACTTCTAATTGACATCTTAGTAAAATAAAATTTCATAAAATCTCTATTGAACCCACGCCATCTCTGCGACTGTTAGGCTGTCGAGCTGGTAGAACTTTTCCATCTTGGTAAAGCCACAATTTCTTTATTCATTCTCATCGTAACACCGTTAGGTTAAGGATATTGTATATGGAACGTTATCTTCTTGAAATGCCTGCTTGTTATTCTTCTCACCCCGTCCACTGTTGTCTCGTAAAAAAAATCTAGAACAAAAGTGAAGGTTATGGGAGATCTGGTAGGTTTGAAGTTGATGAATCAATACCTTGCTGCGCTTGGTTTATGAATAGTTCACATCAGCTGAGTTGAAGCTATATGTAAATATATTTAATGTATGTTTCATTCCAATATCTTCCACTAGTTCGCCTGTACCGAGCCTGCTCATTGATTCTGGTTAGTCTCCGATTCCTGTGGCATCGCTCTCAAGGCAAGTCCTGCAAATAACAGAAAAACATTACTTGTATTTATTTTCCAGTGAGATCGGTAATGTTCGAATCAGATTAATCGAGTAATTATTGAAACACTTTTATATTGGAAGCATACGTTAAATTCCACCTACCTCGTAGTGTCTCCACCAATCCATATTATTTTGTAAAAGCAATAATTTTAATAAATCCATCTTTTCAGCTGTTTACATTTATCATAACCAAAATAGAATTGACATTTGAGGGTCGATTCAATCGAACCGACAGATCCCGGTCGACCTCGGTCTCTGGCAACGTACAGTGTTGCCAAGCATCGGGACGTAATTTCCTCGGGCATGAAGACAGTGGTCATCGAGGTTTTGACAATTATTCTTTCTCTCTTCCGAATTGACTATATATTCATGGACTTTTCTTAGGAAAAATGTGCTTACGAGTGTTTCAGAAACCCAAGGACAGGTAATATCCTAATATCGAAGGTATCGAGTTCCGACACGAATCGTCGGGATAGCGGCATCTTGGGGCAAGAAGGCAAAGTTCAGCCGAACGTGCGCGCTTCTGATTGGTCAAGCGTAGGACTCTTGTCGGTTGACAAGGGGGTAGTTTTTTTGAATAGGAAAAACTTATTCATTTTTGCTCGGTGAAGGCGTAGGTGTGTGAAGCAATTGGTTCCGGAAAAATTGTGATCTTCGAATCATCCTTCATTGGGACTTCTTTTTCGAACCAAATTCTACGAATTTTGAATAAACTGGTGGTGCCTGTGTGCATAGTTTGAATATTTATTCTTATTTGTACTCTGTGGAGGATTTGAAAATCTTCAGACCACGCCATCCTGCATGTTGAATTCATCAGATTTGAAAGGTATGTTCGCATTTGTATTGCCTGCCCTAATTAAAATATCTCTTGAAGATAAAATAGCCTATAAAATATTGTTTTCTTTATTAACAGAAACGATAAGGCTGATAATCGTCTCGTTCCACCTGTCTATGTCCATTTTCAATCGAACATCGTCACAACCTGAGTGGAAGTGTTCCAGTGAAAATTTGGAATAAAAAAACCCTTGAGTTTTGTTGTAAATTTGTACATAGTTTTCTCATTGATTCCTGTTGAATCTGAAAGAAATTATTATTCCGGTATATTCGACACTATTTGGTCATTTGGCCGGTGTTGCCAGTGAAATATTTTCCCGCATAAAATTAGTATGAATTTTGAACACATTTCTAGAATATGAAATTTCATTTTGAAAGTCTTTTATCCGGACAAGGATTACAATTTTTGTATTATCTGTCGTTTACTCAGTGATACGCTCACTGGGACATTCTAGGCATTTTTTAGTCGAACTTCAAGTAATATTTATTCTGTGATACGGTCACAAATCATAGTAAGTTATGACAAAACATGTGATTTTTTGTCGTTATAAAATCAGAGAGCCGTCTTAGATGGTCCTCGTTAAATATTTTAATATTTTAGTTTATTTTTCCATATCTCCCATTTTATTATTACTTCAGGTGGCTATATATAAAGCACTACCTAGAAAATGATTCATATACTGTTGTGTTTCATCCCTGCATTCATTGATTTCCTATTTTTATCTTATTTTCCAATGCTAAGTAGTAAACTTTACTTTCTATGAGAGGGAAAATTCTAATTCCGTATTTCCTTCCTTGGGGTTTTTTTTTGGGTTCCAATTTACCCGTGGGATACTTTTACATACACGGTGGTCCAAGGAATTAGTCTACAGGGTGGCCATTTTGGACATCATTTTCTGAGGGTTACTACTACTACATACAGGGTGATCTCGCTAGGAGGTTGGTGGTCCATTGCGTAGCAGCCTACAGGGTGACCACTTTTAACATCACATCAGGGTGGCCCATCCTAAGGAGCGCTTCCGATTAGCTATACCTGAAGTATTTTGGACTGATACTTTTGGATCACGCAAGTTTACGATTTACAGATATAATTTATTTTTATTGTATTTATCGCTATCATTGATAGTATCTGCTATATATTTTGTTGGTGTCCGCTTATTCAATAAGTTGCATATGATTGATTGATTGTTTAGCGGAATTTGGGATGACACTTGCATATTTTGATTATCGTGGTTTTGGTATTACGCATGCGCCACGCCTGAGCTCAAGCGGTCGCCTGTCCCCATTATTCATTATTTCCCGTTTATTGATATGTACTGTCCCAATCCCCGCTACCGCTTAGTAGTTAGAACGCTTGAACTTGTAGAATTATTATAGATTTATATGCGTGTTATACTTGCATTCATTACTTTTCGTAACACTTGCTACTCCTAGGCCATAGGCTCGCTTTTATTTAGTGTTAGGTTACCGTTTGAAGTCTGCTAACTGGCTTTATTGTATTTAATGTTGTTTTGCTTGGTTTTTATCTGCTTTAGTGAGCTTGGTCAATCGCATTAATCAGACTATTACTTTACAGTTACGATACTTTATAATATACTAATTAAAATTCATTAGAGTCGTACCGACGTGTTTTCTTTAGCTCCTTTGGTAAATTGACGGGTTAAATTGGACTTTTAGCTGGATATTTGAGGGGATTTGATTTACCTGGCGCCCCTCACAACTTGAATATTTTCTCAGTAATCACTTATGGACCTCCCCACCTCCGCTGATGCTTAGCCGCAAATATCTGGAAACTACTACAAGCTAGTGCGTCGTTGTAGGGTTTCATATTATTCCAGAATTGAGTAACAAAAAGACTAAATCACACCCTAATATTGAAATTAATAGAGATGGAATAATGTATGTAAACGGACCTGAATTATCAAATTTGCTCAACAACCATTTCATAAATGCTCCAAAAGAAATCATTAAGAAAATCGACCAAAGTAAAATTGAAAACAGAAAATCCAAGAATTGAACTAAATTGCTTTTCCATATTTCTAAACCCTTTCGTGACTATAGAACTAAAAACACTACTAAAAGCTAAGTTAAAAAACAAACATTCGGCAGGGAATGACGAAATGCAACTTTTTATGTTGAAAAAATGTTTAAACAGCACTATTGAACCCATAACTTTCCACTGGTAAATTTCCTAATAACCTGAAAACAGGAAAAATCATTCGCAATCATAAAAATTCTGTTAACTGTATGGATAACTATAAATAGGCCGATAACAATTACGTCCAGCTTTTAAAAAAGTTTGATATTCTCAGCAAAAACCAACACGGATTTAGAAGTGATCATTCAACAAATACAGCTTCAATTTCATTTTTCGAAAAAGTTGTAAAATATTTTGAAGAAGGAAAATGTCCTGCGGGGATCTTTTGTGATCTCAGCAAGGCATTCGACTGTGATAACCATCAGATTTTATTATCAAATTGTATAACTATGGAGTTAGAGGTTCAGCTCTTGGTTAACATACCAGGACAAATCAATTCTGAAACTAAAATAGTGAATATATATATATATATATATATATATATATATATATATATATACTGGTGCCAATTTTATTCCTGTTGTACACCAATGATCTTGATGAGTACCTAACAGAGTCCTATCTAACGATGTATGCTGATGACACATCTTTGATACTATAATAATGATGATAATAATAATTAATTGTCGGCTGGGAATAATCCTCCACGATTCACTGTTGCGTTCCAATTAACAGTGCTGCTCCTAAAGTGGCGTATGGAGTTAGTAACAAGGCATATGAAGAACACATGGCTAATGACCATAGCAGTCGATGCCAAAACACCAAGGAAAAAAAAATAATTAACGTCTTTATTACTCACAAGATAATACATCTTACATCAGTATGAAAATACGATTGAAATGAGTAAAAGGCGAAGTTCAATTTAGGTGGAGATGATGAATCACCACTAAATTGTTCTTCCACTTTACCTTGATAATACAACATCAAAGTGAACAAGTTTTGAACTCTATATATGAATGGTGCAGCTTGAATTGTTTATATTTGCATGCCTCTAAAACACAAATCATGAAATTTCACAACTGGCAAAGAATATGTTCACCATTAACTGTCTGCGTCAACGATGTATTAGTAGATAAAACAAATGAAACAAAATTCCTGGGTCTGGTCATTGATGAAAATATCAGCTGGAAAAATCACTGTGTATACTTGAGCAAGAGACTGAACTCTTTGTGTTATTTGTTCAGGAATCTCAAACAAGTCTTAGAAGATCATCAGCTAATATCCTTGTACCACTCACAGGTAGCGTCTCGAATTAGGTATGGTATATGTTTGTGGGGCAACTCAACTGCTATTCAAGACGTTTTCATTTTGCAAAAAAGAATATTGAGAGTAGTTTCAGGCGTTCCTTCAACCTACTCTTGTAGAGGATTGTTCGTCAAATATAATGTTCAGACAATTTTTTCTTTGTATATTTATGAATTATGCAACTATATTTTTAAGAACAAAACTAAATTCCCTCAGAACAAAAACTTTCATAACGCAAATACACGACAAAATGAAATTTTTTATATTCCACTTTATTAATACAGGGTATCACAAAACTCACCTGCATATATGGGTTTGATGATCTATAACAAATTGCCAAAAGAAATCAAAAATACTAATGAAAGCAGGAAGTTCACCACAACAATTAAAAAATTCCTTATTTAAAATTGTTTTCATTCGTTGGATGCATATCTTAAAATGTAATATAATAAATATATACCCAGAACTTTCATTATGTACAGTGTACTAGTATTGTTCTGCTCCATTCTGTCCGATATTCCGCTTTGTTTGACTATCCATATAAATTGATATGTATGATTTATTGAAAAAAAAAATTAATGTACCTATTAGGTAATTATATTGTGCACTTGTCCTCATATACAATTTTTGTGTGTTCTTTGTTTTGTATTTGTTATCTGTTATTATTTATGTATACAATACTGTGACGTATCCAATATCATGTAAATGATCAAAAGGACCAATAAAGATTATTATTATTATTATTATTATTACCAATTAAATATTCATGTGTGATGAATTAAATGAAAAAACGTTCAGAACAAATACACAAACAAATGTATGGACTATAAGAAACAATAAAATGAAACAGGAAAATTTCAATAAACAAGATTTTATTTACAAACCATTGAACTGAAAATTGAAAAATATTATTTAGTATATGAAAAATAAAAGAATTGAAAAATATTTTCTCGGCTGCTTGAGGCTTTATATCAAGCGGTTTGAAAGTAAATTAATGGAATTATTGAATTGTCATCGGTTCTCAATGAATAACTAAAATTTCAGTTACTGTCGCTTATGTTTCATACGCCTTGACATTCAGCTTCTCGTCATGTACCCAAGATCAAAGGATACAAGCTTATATTTAACTTACTTTGTTAGTATGCCTGTCTGTATGTCTGTGTTTCCGCTTCAAATCTTGCATCCAATTGAGCTGTAATTTTGCATATGTATAGAGAACGCGAACGAAATTTACGACAGTTTCGAACGTCGAAGAAAGAAAGTTGGTTGAGGGGGCTCATCAGACCCACTCCTCGAAAGAACTTGCAGAACCTGACGAAAAATATCGTGAAAATCCGTAAATAATATGAAAAACATTGGATTTTCCAATAATTCAATTTCAAAAAACTTCATTCCAGTCCTCCAAAGTCTAGATAGAGAACGCATAAAAATTCTGAAACATTTTTGACAGTTTAGGACTAGAAAAAAGGGTGATTCTTTCGAAAGGACTATATTCCATGTACACCTCGAGAAAAAAAAAAAACATTCATACATGTTTATCTACACTAAGTTTAGAATTGATAAACTGAATCATATTTAAAATGTGTATAATTGAATTGGCATAATTTTTTATTTTTTTATTTATTACATAAAAACGTGCAGAAATCTCACCTCCGTGCATGTTCTTTTTTGTCTCTGTTTATTTCAAACTTAGTAAAATATAACAAATTAATAATAAATTCAAAATAAGATGGTCTATTTATCACAAAAATTTATTTACATTAGGTCTATAATTATTTTTTAAATTTATCCTAAACCACTGTTCCTAATCTTACTTCTTTCTCATCTCCGTGAAATGATTTTTTATGTAGCTATCCATCAATAGAGGTCGCTTCTTCAGCAATATGAGCGGGCTTTAAGAATAATGCGCACCGCGTCCTTTAGTTCAGTTTTTATTCATTGCTTAAGGGTGCAACGTCAATCCTTCAATGCCGTAATGTGTTGAGTTTACACATGGGACAATCGAGAGTTTCACATCCGTGAATAATATTTTTTCTGGTAAGAAAATAAAAATGGTTTTTATTATAATATAAATAAGTTAAAAATTAGTGTTACTTCATCTGCTCAAAATTGTATTGAGTGGTGATATTTTACGTAGCAATTTTTGAATAAAAACCTGGAAAGTCCTCACTTCCGTGAACATCAAACAGTTCAAATAAAAGTGGAATCCGAACCTCTTCAGCTCAGTGACACACGACCGGGGATCGAACCCGGACCGTCTGGGTGGAAGCCAAACGCTCTAACACCTCGACCACTATGAGGAAGAGAAATGTAAAGAGCGAGAAAGGTATTATCAGAGGAAAGAGAAAGGAAATATTAAAACGATTGGTAAAATGACTGAAAAAGAAAAAAGGATTCAAAGAAAAGACTGGAGAAAAAGAAGCAAAGTGTACTATTACAAAAAGAAAGATGTAAGGACACTGGAAAATTTTTTGAGTGGAAACTCACCACCTCCTACGCCAACGCCAGAAGAGTTTGAACCTGAGCCATCATTGAACCAAGAAGAAGACGGAAGAAAGAGACAAGGAAGATTGAGAAGAAGACACTATACCAAATCATTAAATAAAGAAATAAGCAAATTGAGAATCAAATTAGAAAAGGAAAAAAAGAAAAAAGAAAAGTACAGGATGAGGTTAAAAAGAGAAAGAGCAAAATGAAAACAAAGATACTCCTCGCAAAAGGCTGCAAGCGTTAACTAAGGGCCAGAACCTTTCTCCGGCTATTAAGAAAAAAACTATTTGCTTCCGAAGTTATAGAAGACCAATTGACAGAAAATTATGGGAGTCTAAAAAAAGCTAAAGAAAAAAGAAAGTTTTGGAAGTTCATTTCAGGAAATATTGTAAAGAAGTATAAGCAGAAGAGTTATTTAAAAATAGTAACATCGGCTTTCATTTCCGAAAAGAGAAAAAAACAAAATAAAAGAATAATGAAACGCAACAACAGTAGACAACTAATAAAACAGTTTTTGGGAGCAGACGAAAATAGTAGGCTATGCCCCGGCAAAAATGACTTCATAAAGAAAAACCATATTAGGAAACAAAAACGACTTTCAAACGATACACTCAAAAATTGCCACAGAAAATTTATGAAGCAACATAATATGCAAATTAGTTATGCTACTTTCTGCAGATTGCGCCTATTTTGGATAGTGCAGCCCAAAGTTGATAACCGAGACACTTGCCTTTGTATAATGCATACAAACATGTGGTTGTTGGTAAGAAAGTTAAAGGCAGCAAATGTGATAAGAGAAAATTCACCTGTAGACCTGTGTAAAGGCATTTGTTGTAAGGCTCCTGAAGGAGGAGATTTAAGAGAAACATGCTTGGAGAGAAAGTGCGAAAAGTGTAGAGACAAAACCATCGTAACAAATGATTTTGACCCAGCTGATACCATGATCTATGAAAAATGGCTTTCAAAACGTGTTACCATTGTAATAAAAGGAAATGAAAAATTGTGTAAGACAACTGTTAAAGACAAATTTGTGTTGACTAAGGTTGAGGTTCTCACAGCATTAAAAACATCGATTAAACCGTTTCTACTACATATAAAAAATGTTAATCACCAGATGAAATAAGCGATCAAAACACTAAAGGAACAACTCAAGAATAACAAAGCGTTAATACACATGGATTTTTCCGAAAACTATAGCTGCAAGTATGCTGAAGAGGTCCAATCTGCTCATTTTGGTGGTTCGAAGATTCAGTTGAGTTTGCACATAGTTGTCGTTTATTACAAAGTTTCTAATAATAACTTATTACAGAAGAAATGTTTCTGCACAGTTTCACGAAACTTGCGACATGATTCCATAGCCATTTGTACACATTTGCTTCCACTATTTGAAGATATGAATTTTGTTGGTAATCTGAAAGCGATTAATTTTTTAAGCGATGGGCCCTCAACCCAGTACCAAAACAGAAAAATGTTTCATTTGATGGCAAACTTCATTTCCCAAAAGTTGAAAGTAGAGGAATTACGATGGCACTATAGCGAAAAGGGTCATGGCAAAGGAGCACCGGATGGGGTTGGCGGTGTCTTAAAACGAACAGCCGATGCAATAGTGGCTAGAGGTACAGATCTACCAGACCTAAAATCTTTCTTGCACCATTTGGAACTTCAATGTAAAGGTGTAAAACTATTCGAACTTCTTCTAGAAGATTCTGACCTTCAAGAAATAGAGAAAATAATACCGGAAAAATTACCAACGTACAAAGTAATTTTACAGTGTCACTAACTAGTATGGGTCAAACAAAATAGTACAATTTTAGATATTCAGAAGCTTACCTGTCTTGATTGTTCTACTTCCGAATAATGTACCCTTCATTCCTTGGGTATCTATAATATAATGCAAAAACGTATCCTCTAAGCGTTTGTCTGTTTGTTTTTTAGTAATTTTTTATTTCTGATTTGTATTTCCTTAATAAATTATTAGCAAGGAGAGCAGCAAAAAGCACCAAACGAAGACTTCAATATGAAGATGTTTATTCAAGTTCTTCTGATGATGAAGAAAATATACCATTAGCTTCACTTTTGACCAAAAATATTACACAAAATGATTTTCGTTTAGTCAGTGAGTCCAGAAAGAGATTTACCGATCAGTTCTGATCAGAATAGTATTCAAGAAGATTCAGTACCTATTCTTTCAGAGCTGCGAGACATATTTCCACTGCAGTCACTGCCTATTGGATTGGATGATAATGTTTCTCCTAATACATCAACTGTGCTGACATATGATGCAAACGAGAGTGACTTTGTGGTTGTAAAATTCATTGCAAAAAAATTTATTAAGTATTATATTGGTGTGATACAAACAACTGAATCAGATAATTATCCTGACGACTACTTAATTAAGTTCCTTAAGAAAAAGACAGGTACAGATAAGTTTTCCTTTCCACTTCTAGACGATATCGCATTAATAAATAAGACTGATGTTGTTATGGTTCTTCCTCCGCCTCTTCTTGATGCAGATTTATCATTATTAAAAAATCTGAATTAAACATTTTGACAGAACTTTACCAGTTGATATTAGATTTTTTTTTTTGGAGAGTTTGTTAATTCATTATGGATTCATAATATGTCTTTTTCTTTGTAACTATATCACTAGTGTGTATTTGATTTTTTATAATTTCTAGATTATTTATAATATACAACATAATATTTATTTTGTCTTCTGTTTTTGTTTTATTGCAATGAAAAAAATGCGTTTTTGCAACAAAATTCGAACATTCAACACATATTTCCCACTTCTGTGAAAATTCCATCACCTCCGTGATTGGCAGTTTTGAAATTTTTTTAATATTTTGAAAATAAATGCTGAAAGTGTGTGACCACATAGGTCATCAAATTAATCTTGAATTATTTATTTAAAATTTTATAAAAAATACAAATAATAATAAAAAACATGTTTTTCTCTTTTGAATACAAATTTGAACACCTTTGGTGAGAATTACCCATAAACCAGTGAAAATTAAATCGAGCTGATAATAGAATCAAACTTATTTTATAATAAATTTCATGATCACTTTTTGAAAAAAAAATTTTCAAGAAAATATGAGATAGTAGGGGACCGTTTTTGACATTTTATCGAGGAGGGGGGAAAAAAATTGGATTCAATGGGGGAAATAATTTTTTGAATTTTTTTTAGATAGCCGGGTCTACACCCTTGGATCATTCTAGGAAGAATTGTCAAAATCACTTTTTTTGATGCGACCTTCCGTTTAGGCTGTGCGCGATCCCGCATATTTTCGAAAAAAATAAAAAACAACAACAGAAAAAACAAAACAAAAGCTTGGTTAGCCAGGAGTTAGCTCTGCCTATATCATCGTGTTCACAATAAAACAGTGCTTATGCTGATATAAATTTTTTTTCTATTATCACATAAAATGAAAGTAACTGGTATCGACATACCCGTTTATACCTGGCAACCCAGTAGTTCGTCCAGGTAAATAATAGACAACCCCATGTCTGCATATTCTACATGTTTCATACTTTAGTCCAGTATAAAATTTTCTTATTATCTTGATGTTGCAAAATTTTATGAAATATCTTTTTTCAAAAAAAAATTATTAAAAATATCCTGTCCAGGATTTTCTTAGGAAACCCATTTTTAATATATTTTCTAATATACAAAATTTATTATAAAATAAGTTTGATTCTATTATCAGATTGGTGAAGGTCGATTTAGGTTCGGATTTTCTACTATAGTGAAAAAACTCGGACTGTACGAATTATTTCTGTCTCCCAGGAGGCGAGAACGCGTATGATTATTCCATTTACACATGGCTGCACCCACAAAATTTCACAGAAAATGCAACAAGTAGAGCTCGACCAGAAGAACAGATCCTACTGGAATTATTTTTCAAGAAAATTATCGAAAAACCGGGAAAACTTGAGAACACCAAAAAAAAATTGAAAGTACGAAATATCTCAGAAACGGTTAATATTTCCACAATTTACCAAGAGATTGTTTGACCGTCTTCAGAAAATATATAAAAAATATGCAAACCATTTTTCCTCAAAATTAATAGAAATATTTGAAAAAAATGGAAAATCGAGATATTGACCGTACTAATGAAACAAATGAAAATATTGAAAATGCTTCGAATTCATCTTTTAAGCAACACCTTTATTTTTGAACCCTTTTTTTTAACTCGAACAAAAATTGGAGAAATAGTAAAAAAATTGAAAAACACTGGACAATTTGTACTTTCTTTATAAAATCGCCAAAATCTCGAAAACCAAACGGGATATCAAAAAGTTATGGGGAACAATTTTGTTGCCTTTGAACAGTTATATACAAAGTTTCCATTAAATTTTTCCATATCTTGAAAAACAATAGAGATATGGACTTGGAAATATCTGCCATTTTTTGTCTAAAAACACCAAAAACTCGAAAACGACACAAGATATAGGAAAATTGTAAATCATCAGTTTTACAGTCCTTGATAGGGCCTACAAAAAATTCCCATAACATTTTTTCATATCTCATGGCTACATGGTCATTTTTTAAAAACATCAAAAACTTGAAAACAAAATGAAATATCAGAAAATTGTATATAAACAGTTTCATTGTGCATAACCGGATCTGAAAAAAATTGTGATGTAGAGTTGAACAAAATTTTGCGGGCGCTTTGCGCACGGATTTAGCTGGTCATTTTTTGGAAAGGCTTATTTTGGTGGGAAATTTAGTTAGACGTGAATTGAAAATGTGTATTTTTGTTGAAAATTTAGCTAGTCACGTATTGGAAACGCGTATTTTTGTTGGAAATTCAGCTAGTCATGTATTGAAAACGCGTATTTTTGTGAGAAATTCAGCTAGTCATGTGTTGGAAACGCGTATTTTTGTGGGAGATTTGGGTAGTAATGTTTTGGAAATGCGTATTTTTGTGGAAAAATTATCCAGTCATGTATTGAAAACGATAATTTTTGTTGAAAATTCAGCTAGTTATGTATTGAAAACGCGTATTTTTGTGGGAAATTCAGTTGGTCATGTGTTGGAAACGCGTATATTTTTGTGATATTCAGCTAGAGTCATGTATTGGAAACGCGTATTTTTGTGGAAAATTTAGCTAGTCATGTATTGAAAACGCCTATTTTTGTGAGAAATTCAGCTAGTCATGTATTGAAAACGCGTATTTTTGTGAGAAATTCAGCTAGTTATGCATTCAGCCATTTGTGCCTTTCATTTGAATTAATTGATCTTTCAGTAGAAAAAAAAGATACTCGACGGAAAATAAGTTTCAGGAACACATGCACAGAAAATCTTGCTAGACTCCAAGACTGTCTTTCAAATGAAAACTTCCTTTTTGTCTATGAAAATTTCAGTAATGTTCAATGTGCTTATGAAACGTTTTTGAATATACTTACGTATTGGATAGAACTATCCTGCCCAACGGTAAAAAGAACCGTTAATCATGAAACTCAGCTCAGTAAAAAACTGTGGGATTCTGAAGATATCATTCAAATGGGAAATAATTTAAAAAATCTCTTTTGGATAACAAGAAACGTAGATGATTCATAATTCAAAAAGTAATACGATGACTCGAAAAAAATATACAGAAAAAATACATGAAGCAAAGTATGCGATCAATCAGGGTGCTCTTGCAAACATGAGTCAATATCAAAAGCAGAAAAAAATTTGGATTATAGTAAAAAATAAAACAGGAAGAGGAAAACAAATGATAAACCGGGAACTATCAGTAGACAACAAAATTATAAATGTTCAAAATGAAATTGACGACGCTTTCGGTCCATATTTTTCTACCATAGCGAAGAACACAATCAATGCAAACTTTGAGTCAACATTGTTCAATGACTACACCAAAATGTATGTAGATCATGCTTTTTATTTTACTCCGGTGCATCCGAGTGACGTTCTGGAAATCATTTCCAATCTCGAGAACACAAACTCTGTTGGAGTAGATTGCATCTCAACAAAAATAATAAAGAGCATCAAAAATTCAATATGCGAACCATTAGCATTTTCGATAAATCTTTCAATTGAATCAGGAGAATTTCCAGACAAACTAAAAATTGGCTTAATAACACCGATTTTGAAAAAAAGGCGATTCAACCCTTATCGAAAATTATCGGCCTGTAACAGTTCCAACTGTATTATGTAAAATAATCGAAAGATCCGTTTATGTCAAAATGCTCGCGTTCCTAGATTAATTTGATGTAATATCCAAGTTTCAGCATGGTTTTTGCCCAGGTAGGTAAACAGAAAGTGCATTTTGCAGTTTTTTCCGGTGCGTCTATGACTCACTAGATAGAAGAAAGTATGTCGGTGCACTTTTTTTGACTTATCGAAAGCATTCGACATCATTGACCCTCATATTGTTTGCAAAAAACTGTATTCACTTGGCTTCAGGGGTAACTTTCTTCCTCATAACTGACTCTCAGAAAGATACATGTCAGAGTTGACAATTGTCAGTCGCAGCAATATGACATTGATCTTGGGGTTCCTCAAGGTTCTATATTGGGCCCACTCATCTTTCTCCTGTTCATCAACGATATGCCAAATCATTTAAGCACAGACAACATAGTTCTGTATGCAGATGATACAACCATCGCAGCAAATGCCGATAACCCAAAGCAGCTTCAAGAAAAATTGAACAATTTGAGTCTAGAATGTACAAATTGGTGTTGTAAAAATTCTTTAGTGGTGAATGCGGAGAAAACTGTTCTGCTGCAGTTTTATTCCAGTAGAAATAGAAAAATTGATGATTTTCATGTTAGAGTGGGTGACGAAATAATTGAATCATCAGATAACACCAAATTTCTTGGTTCTTATATCGATGGTAAACGTTTATTTTGCTGTTGTATATTCCCATATTTCTTATAATATTGCAGTTTGGGGATGCTCCACAAAACTCAATAAAATATTTGTCTCCCAGAAAAGGGTGTTGCGCCTAATCTATAAAATAGACTATAGAATATCTTGTAGGCAATATTTTATAAGGAATAAAGTCATGTGCGTACCTAGTATTTATATTTACAAATGCATTCTGTTGTTCAAAAAACAAATACTGAATTACAATCGAAATTCTGACTTGTTTGATTGAAAATTCTCCATCTTATCAGGGAGCAAAATTTCATAATCACTTACCTGATGATTTGAAAAATCAAGACAGGGAAAATCTTTTCAAAACAAAGCTGAAAGAATTTTTGATTAATGGTTGTTTTTATAGTACTACTGAGTATTTCAATCAATGATGTGGTTATATATTGTATAGATTTATATTTATTTTGTGGAAATGTTATATTTTTATGTATATAAATGTAGATTGTACGTACGTATGTATATTTGTTGTCTGACGTATCCTATATCATTTTTTATGATCGTGAAGGATATAATAAATTTTATTTTTATTATTATTATTATTATTATTATTATTGGAAACGCGTATGTCTGTGGGAAATTTATCTAGTCATGAATTAGAAACGCGTATTTTCGTGGAAAATTTAGATAGTCATGTATTGGAAACGCGTAATTTCGTGGGAATTTTATATGTAATCTTCAATACCATAATAGGTGCCTACGAGGATCGATTAAATCACTATTTATCATCGTGGGCTCCCCTACTATTTGGTACTGCAACCGTGAGTTCGAGTTACAGCAAACTATTTGCTTCCAACCACCTTTTTGGAAAATCACTCAGCCGTGTACCTAATTCCTTAATGTTAGTGTGCAGTTACCTTTTGTGTGTTTTGCAAACAATAGCCCCACAATGTGAAAATAAACACGAGGGATTTATAATTTGCTTTGATATGCAATTACAAAGACCAGCAAACAATCTCTATCCTCCGGATTACCAATCGTGAACGAAGCATTTCAAAGTTACGGATCAAGAATTCAACAGGTAGATGTAGGTACATGCAATTAAATTTAATTTTGTTCGAATGAAACTCACTAGACAATACTATGTAGCATTTGGTTATATGAGGTGAATAATTCTCTGGAAACGATTGAAATGAAGCAGGATGGTTGTCGAGTTTTGGGTTCTCATGGAAGTTCTATGATGTTCATAATATATTTAGAAATTATGGAATGGAAGTTTTACCAGCCGCCGTTAATTCATCGATCAACAATTAACCTCAATTTCTAAATATCTGCCTGTTTTGATAATTAAAGATTTTAAAAGTATTTTCAATTCTAGATTCTGGCTAAAGTTTGTATGTTATGTACTAATTTTGCAATAGACTTCATTTTACATATTGAAACATATTACAGGTTGACAAGCAGGTCTATAATACAATCATGTACAATTAACAATCTTGTAAATAACATTTTGAGTGAATCATAAATTTTCTAAAAGTTTTCAGCATGTTTGAAACTGGCAATCAGAGTTACTCATATTTTTCGTACATACGTGAATTGAAGTTATGGTCCTACTTGTAGACATGAACATATTGATTACAAACCCTTTATAAAACTTTGATACTATATAAAGCTTTTCCTCTGTTTATTAATAATAATCAATAAACATTATTGTCATTAATACGTCTTCAGAGTGATGATAATTTTCAAATTCGAATATACACATACCTATTATTCAAATGTGTTTCCACGTACCTATCCGTTTCTCCAAAGTTTTCCTGGCTACAGGCAAAATATGAACATTTTACATATTTCTTAATATAGCAATGATACTGTTATATTCAATTCGATCCATTTTACGACCAAAGGACTATGTATTTTTTATACTTTGCCAGACGTAAGTTGAATATCTAAAGGAATATGTTCATTTGTTGATCAAAATAATCGATATGAACAATTCTATCGTATGGATACATCTCCTGGGTGGCGATCCTTTGAAGATCAAATGGAATTGTATTGTTTACATAAGTTTCCAAACTTTGTCTCTCCAAAGTTTTCCTGGTATCAGCTACCAAGTAGATTCACATTTCACATAGTAAACGTCAGATCCATTAGAAAAATAACCAGGCAAAATATGATCAATCAGATAACGAATGCTGTTGTAGGAAGAAAGGAATGCTGGTTAAGCGACAGAAGATGCTTGGCGTATTCCCATACCACCATTACTCACTGTAAGTGTCGCTTGAAGCTAAAATCATTGTTAATGAACTGCTTCAAAATCACACGAAGTGTTGAATCGAAGAGATCAAATTCATTTTGGCAGCGCCACGTGGGACAACATCTCAATGTATAAGTTAATTAGGTTATTGCTAGACAGTTCTCCAAGAGAAAATAACCAATATGTTTGGGAATGGTATTAATGCGGGATTCCTATCAAACTAAGAGAATTCGATTTCGGTTTTGACATTCTGCTTGATGAGTCTTCCGAAATGCAAGAAGGTTCCATTTGCTCTTATTCACAATTTCTATGTCAGGGAAAAAAAATTGAATTTTTCTGGAATACCATCTAAATGTTCAATTAACATAAAAAGTTTGCATTTTTCGAAACTGAGTTTAAGTACAATTTCTTCGGATGATAACTAATTTTCTTGAACTGTTCTGAAATAACATCAGCTCCACCTCCTATGGAACCATCTTCAAGATACCAGCAATTGAAACAGGCCTCGACTGATTTTGTTTTTGTTTCAATTTAGGCCCATGGTTTCGGTGTAAGGGCACTCTATGGGAATTTCTACCTCATTTCTACATTCATAATCCACGTAATCTGAAATAGGTTCATTGTCCTGAGATAATAAATTCTGATTAAATCTGCTAACAGATTTTCCTAAAAATAGTACAGTACAGGTATATTTTTGTAAACATTTGTGATGACATTTCAAAAATGAATATTTGAATTCAGATTGAAATTAAGATTGATTTCTCAAATGTGCATACATCTTATGTTTTTTTTAAATTGAATGTGGAATTATCAGTAAAACTGCATTCATCGATTCATCCATATTAATTACGTGGAATAGCTTAAAAATAAGATTATTTTTCTGGAAAGGTACCCCGGTTCAAGATGACTTTCAAATGCTGCATATTTCGTGAAAAATAGTAATCCGATGTGTAATCGTATAATTTTTTGTATTCTGTTTGAATTTTCTTTGAATTGGTTATATATTCTTCAAATACCAGTAAATACAGAAATTTTACTATTTTATTACACAT
Source organism: Chrysolina oricalcia (assembly GCA_944452925.2). Classification (NCBI taxonomy): domain Eukaryota; kingdom Metazoa; phylum Arthropoda; class Insecta; order Coleoptera; family Chrysomelidae; genus Chrysolina; species Chrysolina oricalcia. Next base: position 26,671,394 of record OX101811.2, on the reverse strand, counting down.
TAATCTTCACGTGCTTCAACCAATGAAAGAACCATGATTATTTGTGTGTATTTGATGTATTTCTATGTACTTTTTCCCTCATTATTAACAGTGTATATGGACTATCCTAGTCTATCAAAAACATATGAACAAATTCCATAATAAAATTTAAACTCATCATTCAAAAATGCAGCTAAGTTCAGTGCTGTTTCGGCTCTTGCTTGTATTTTCAGTGATCGATAATAACCTCTCCTGAATTAATATCTAGTGTATGTGCCGCCATCGCCAGAAACACGAGCATTCCGTTCGATCCAGGAATTCCTGATATTATGAGAGGGTAATGGACTAGAAGCTGATTACAAAGGCCTTCCTTGGAGAAGATATCAGACAATGGCGGCTCAAATAAATATTTCTAAAGGCATGATACAGATTATTTATTCATCATTTCGTTGAAGCGGAAGCGTTCAAATCGGCAGCTTCAGCTAACATTCAGCAATACTTTGAATACCTGTTTTTCATATTTTAATTTTCAATCGACAATATTCTTCACAGTATGTACGCCTATGTACGCCTCGATGTTTAGGCATGATTTTTCTATGGCTTTTACTATTATATAGATTCATAATACTCATACACCTTTACTCACACAATACAATTATAGTTTGCAAGTTAGATCTTCTACAATTCCATTCCAACATCTTCAGTCGATTTACGATGGTGTAACCTGATCTTAGGTACATATTTGGCCAGGCTAGCTTTTTATTTTCATAGGCAAGGGCGTAAGTCGACGTCACTCGATGATTCTCAAAAGGTCCAATTTGTGGCACAGAGAATAAGTTTCTTGATTATTATGATGTTTATTGGACGCCATCAACAGTGTTAAATGATTTCAAAAACTTATTCCCAGGCCAATCTCTGTAGAAAGACCTTAACTATGCTGAAAGAAAGATTTAACCCCAACTTCAAACAAAAGACACATCAAAATATAAATATTTATTAATTATAATAGTTGTCTATTATATTATTAATAATAGAATCTTGATATGTAACCCACCAAAAGAATGGGTTCTCCAAGTCGCGATTTTAGAAATTATAACAGTTTTTATCTTACCTAGTCCGAATGCATTCAAACCTTACGAAGTTAGGCATTTACTAAGGAATCATGACTTTGGTTTTGTTGCTCCCTTTTGGTCTCCATAAATGATTGTTTCCACGGAAATCTCTAGCGTTGGGTCTGCTCCAATACGCTCTCCGGCTTTACAATACCATGGCAGGCTTTACAATACCATTACAGGTTTTATCATACATCACAGGGTTTACAGTACCATCACAGGCTTTACAATACCATCACAGGCTTCACAATACCATCATACGCTTTAAAATACCATGTGAGCTCATATTACTTTATCGGAGACGATCCATCGCATACAGTGGAGGTGAGATTCAATAGGAAATTGAAAAAACTTACAGTCTATCTCCACTCCTACCTTTTTACTCGAACCACCCATATAATCAAAATTTTCTTCTTTTCACTCACTTTTTCATCGTTTGTTCACCATACCTCTTAATGATGCAAATTATTTAAATGAACTCAACGTAATTAAACAAATTGGTGTCAATAATGGCTTTCCAATCCATCTTATTGATAGATTATATCACAGATATGTCAATAAATTCTCAAACTATAGATTAATTCAATCAAGTTCACCAAATAAATATTTCTCTTTATCCTATTTTGGCCCCCTTTCATTAAAACTTTAAAATACTTTGCTCAACAAATTCAATGCCAACAACATTTCAAATTTTTCGATTTCATTCAAAACCTCCAATAATCTCAAACACTTGCTGGTCAACTCTAAAGATAAAATTCCAATGATTGATAAATCTGGAGTATAAATTGAACTGTTCTAACCTTGATTGCAAAGCTTGCTATATTGGCCAAACAGGTCGCAAGCTTAGAACTCGTTTAGCAGAACACGTTAGAATTATAGAGTCCAACTCCGAAAAAAAAAAAAATTAATTCAAATTCTGTTTTTTCCAATCACATCATAAATGAGAAACACAATTTTGATTCCAACTCTGACTTAAGTTTTTTAGATATTTGTGATAAAGGCAAGAGACTCAACTTACTTGAGACTCTTGAAATTAATAAAGCGATTAAAAATTCAGATTTACAATGTTTGAACGAACAGACCCAGTTTGACAGTTTGAAACTTTTTAACTCGTTACTATTTTGATACTTGTTTCATTCCACTTAATTTTCAATGATTCACTTAAATTTTTTGGTTAAAGTTTTTATTAAATACCCAATAATCTTTACAAATGAAAACATTTATTCGTTCGTTCTATGGTTCTGTCTGCAGATGTCATTTTCTCAATTTTCTTGTTCTATCAACCATGGGACATTTCACTCTCTTCTCTGTCACCTTGAGTCAGGACTGTCCACATGACAGATGTCATTCATGTCAAATTCATTGTCACTTCCTCTTCCTACTTGTTACTTTGTAAACAATTGCTGCATGGTCACAATTTTTTAAAAATTTATTTATTATGAAAATGTTTATTGTTGGATGGACCAACCATGGTCCCTGACATTGGTGGTTGTGGCCTCCGCTCCAGATGCGGACCACATGGTCTTGTGTTAGGACCAAAAGTTTAGTTTAAGAAAAACTTTTTTCCCATTGAATGTGATTTTTCCACCATAATATGGTAGGTTCACACATTTTATTGTTATTCATTACTCTTTGGTAACCATTTTGTTTTTCCTTAGATCCACTTGTAACTAACTCATAATTTTTGCTGAAGATGAAGGTTTAATCCTTCGAAACATGTCCTCTTCTGACTACATGATATCAACGTGATGTCAGTCTTCTGACTGCATGACAGCTACAATAAAGAATATATTTGGTGGAGATAGACTGTAAGTTTTTTCAATTTCCTATTCCTATCATATTACTTTGTTGAATTGGCCTCTCAATTTTAATTGGCCGATTAGTCCATATACTGTCTAAAGTCTTTCGTAAATCATATTTTAATGTCTTTGGTAAATTCCTGGCATAGCTATGGCAAAAAGAAAAGGAAATTTTAAGGCGTGCTTTTACAAAAAAATATTTATATGTTTAATTCTCGTGAAGCAAGTAACCTTCAATAGATCTCTTCATAACTAGAATATTCACCTCTCATTTGTGTGGTCCAGCAATATTAGGTAGGTTGCCAAAATTGAATAAACTTAAAATTAAACTCCAGCGAGTATCAGCATCACTAATGGTGTTTCAAACACTTCCGTCCTCTCCAAATTGATTTTAATAAAAAAAACATTTCCTTTCATTGTTGCCACAATGATCAATTATTATACGCATGTCACTGAACTATATCAAAGAGACTATCATTCCGCGATTTTAAAAACTACATAAAAACCATAACGAATATATTTCTCTCTTTCTCTTTTACATGAAAGTAGAACTTTGTGTAAACAAATTCAGTGTAGTGAGCGTACTTTAACAAATCGAATTGTAATAGGAAGAAGAACTGTAGTCTGAATTTAGTGACCCTTCTTTAACAAATCGATTCGAAATAGGAAGAAGAAGCGCTGTCATCTAAGTGACATTAACCATATTATTTTAAACATTCCTTCTTGATAAGCACACAACTATGGATTTAATTAAATCACCAGAGATATCCGTGGGAGCCAAGAGCTGTGAAATTAAAATGATTATATTTCATGTATGTCTCTAGGAAACTTATTACATGTGTTGATCGATTGACAAGTGTTTGGAAATTTCACCTTGTGACCTATTTTACGAGGAAAATAACTATGTACCGTTGTCAACGTTACAATGGAAAAAGTCAATCTATGAACTCAATTTTTGTCAGAGCTGATATAATTTTCTGTATAAGATTCCTTCAGTTATAAGAATAGAAATAGTTTCTATTTAGTGTAGAAACTTTGATATATTCTGATGAATTTTCAATGCAATATAGAACTTTATTGTTTGTTTGAAAGTGGTTGACAATATATTATTGTTAGTAGAATTCTTCTGGACTTCCATTCCATAGAAACAAAGAATAGTATATTCTTCAACGAGCGTATAATGATAGTTATTATTCTCGAGGATAAAAATTCCGAAACGATCCGAAGGCGAATTTCGGAATTATCCGAGAAAATAATAGCTATTATACGCGATTAGAAGACTATACTTTCTCTACGACTATACGATAGTCAGAGTTTTAATGAAATCTAAATATTATTTATGAAAATAAGTATATTGAGGGCTATACCCAATAACTTTTCTAATTATATTTTTATATATTGCCCCTCGATAAATCCATCCTGATTTATTATAAAGTGATATAAGGTGGAATAACAATTATACATGAATAATCGGTGTTCATTCATGAATGAATAAATGCCTTTATTGAAAATAATTTCAAATAAAACTTCCAAGAGTGGGATTCGAACCTCTACAGGTTTGTCCGCTAGTGTGCAAATCCCAAAGTAGCGCCTCTATTGGAGTCAATTGAATTAACAAAGTGAAAACGGATGCGATAAAATTAAACTATTTGATATTTTCATTCGCCTCTTTTTATTTTGTGCTTCAGATAGTTTTTTCGATTTTCTCTCTTATTATTCATTGAATTCATGATTAAATTGACCACGCAAATGAAATATTTCCAGTCACTTTACTCACCATTTTATCTTTCCTTTTCTAGTTTTTATTATTTTGTCTTCAATGAAACACAAACACTGGAGGTGGAGACCATGAAATGAACGGAATTACTGAAGTAGATTAAAAGACAACGTCAATCACACCTTTATGTATTCCCTGAACTTTGTCTAATATACCACCCCACTCGAACCCCTACTGCAAATTATCTATGTGTGAAAAAAACGCCGACTATAAATAAAAATAGGCTCGTCTGCTGGGCAGCTTTCAAAAAGCGAATTGCGAATTGTTAAGATCAAAAATTAGGCCAATTAGGGACTGCAACAAACGCATTATGGAATCGTGCGCGTGCCGACAATGGATTTCATAAATTTGTGATAAATTATCTTGATTTTCTGTTTTTGTAACTACTTTTAAAATCGCCCTATTTTCCCGAAACTAATCATACGATTTGATTATGGTCCATTTAAAGTGTTACCGACATGTCATGATCTGCAACATACCGAAGCTTCATTGAATTCCGCAATCAACCAAAATTCCATGTATTCCGTGCGGGGACCTTTTGTTCATCAATAAGTTTTATTTTGTGTTTATCGTGAACTTTTTTAATAAAAAATGTCACGGTGAGTTTGGAATCAACGCAAATACTCCTGTGGTGCAGTTGACAAGATGAATATGGAATCTGTTCATCTTTTCTCGTAAGTTTGTCAACTGATGGAAAGTATTATATTCCGTCCTTTGTTCTTGCGCCCCTGTCCCGATCCCCTTTCGAAGGCTTGTTTGGAATGGAACTAGTCAATTTTTCAATGGATATTTTCATTTGAAAGTAGCAAATTTTCTATCGTTTTTTCTTACGTTTGGCGCCTCTTTCTGGCCTGATGGTGTGCAGTGCACACCTCGCACACCCCCTTGTCTGTATATGCCATGCTAGTACGTTTTCTTATAGTATAAACTGAACCATTGCTTCCTTGGTGCAACCGAACCTTTCATATCATTTTGAATTGAAGAATGAAATGAATTTTTGAAAATAAGGCTTTATAAAAAACAAATGATCCTTCTTTGAAGAACTAATAACTCTAAACTGGGGGCAAGTGGATATTTAAACTGAGTCTGAAAGCTATCAAAGGTAAGATAATAATAAACTACCCGAAAGTGAGTCATTTGATAAGGCCAAGTAAACTAAAATTACTATAATAATCTAAAAATGTTGCTGCAGTAGAATACTGTACTGTAGCAACTAGTATATATTTTAGTAGATTTAAGTATATGAGTTATTTGATAGTAAATTATTCTTCATCAATGGTAAATTTACTTGTCACTAGTAGTTATCAAACTCAGCATAAACTGCAAATAAAACGTAGAGTGAGGCTTGTAAAATAAAAAGTTTGCTTCTAATAAAGAGTTTGATATCGTTAGGTTACATTGTGTTCCTGAAATTACATCAATAACAGCAAGTGATCAAATTCAGGAGTCTAATTTTTTTTGCGTCAAATAAAGCGTGTACTTGTCCCATATAGTATGCAAATTTTCACTTGGTGGTATGCAAATTTCACTTGCTACTATTTAATTTTTTTTTCCGTATGAGTTTTTTAGCTCCTTGTTATTTTATTCAAAAGCAGACAATTTCCATTCTGGATTTCCATACTATAATGCCCAATGAAGTCACATGGATGTCCTTGGGACAACTTCGTGCTGTTAGGGTTGAAATACTCCATAGAATTAAAACACAAATGTAACGATATTATCGTACAACTTCATGGAATTCCTTCGAAATCAAGCCATCGCTTTTCCTGGAGTTTGTGCTAATAAATTATTGTAAGTCGCAGCCTAAACTGAATTTTATCATTCGTTGGATAAGGATAGGACGACTCTAATGTTGTCCGACCTACTCTAGTAATAATAAGTGGTAGGAACTTTGAAACAAGTCTGCAGGTGGTCATCCCCAGCCTATATAATGGAGGATTATATAACGTTTGATTGCAATATATCGTTTCCCCTCTTCTTGCCCCTATGAATTCAATAGCAATCTAGCTGAATACCTTAACCAAAACTCAAACAAAAATAAAGTTAATGGGATAATTGTTGGTGACATAAATATAGATATTTTGAACGTTAACCTCGACTATGCCCAAGACTACCTCAATATCTTAGCAGAAAATGGCTTCCTCTCTCAACCATAAATACTCCTACGAGAGAAAAACGTGGTTCAGCTTCTTGTCTCGACCATTTTTTTCCTCAAAACCCATAATCCCCTTGATAAATTTATACCAGTAGCTTTGAAGACAAAAATAACTGATCATAATACATTCATTTTACAGTACATAACTCCAGAAAGAAAGGAAGAATCGACGAAAAAAAAACACCAATACATTTATTGATTACGAAGCGCTACGAACCAAATTGAGAAACGAAAATTGGTTGGGAATGTAGACTAGAAACGTCGATGAAGCTTCAGAAGTCTTCATACAGAATTTGAAATTATACATGTTGGAAAGCAGTAAAATAGTCAATATCAAAAGAAACTTGAGAAAGAGATCTGATTGGATAACAAACGGAATCATAAAATCGCTCAATACTAAATTTGAGCTATACAAAAGAGCAAAAATGAATCCCACCATCGTTAACTACTGGAACGAATTTAAAACATATAGAAATAAACTGAATGAACTAATTAGAAAAACAAAAATAAATTATTACAAACATCTTGTGAATCGGAATAAAGATAGTTCCAAAGGTATGTGGAAATGTGTAAAGAATATTGAGAACAAAAACCAAGAGCACAACTCAAAAGCTTTACGCAAAAAGGACGACACATTAACCCATGATGATATGGAAATTGCAGAATTTTTCTCAGAGTCTTATAGTGAAATAAGCAAGAATTTAAATAAGAAAATTCCCCAAACTAACAAAAATACACCTGAAATCCATATACAAAACTCGATATTTCTAGCGCCCACTCATAATGCCGAAGTTGTAAATATAATAAAAACCTTGAAAACTAAGAAAGCTCCTGGTATAGACGGAATATTTATTTATTTATTTATTTATTTGTAATACATCCAAACAGATTATAAATCCACTAGCTGGAGTATATAACTAATTATTGTGATACATTTCTATAAGATGTGCAAGTCTTAACTAATACTTAACAAATTCGGGATATGTTGAGAAAGGGTTTTTTTAAACTGGGTTAGTGAAGTGGAAAAGATATCTACATTTTCCAACCTATTGAATTGTCTACATATATGAAACAACGGACTGTGAAAATGATGGTAAGAGCTAGTTACATCTATGTGAAAAGTTATGTTCGATCTCGAAGCGATTCGCGGCACATTGAAGTTAACTAAGGCTAATAATTGTGGTGAGTCAATAAGATTATGTATGACTTTGTAAAGGAATGTAAGGTCGGAAATTTCCCTACGCTTCCTCAGGGTAGTAAGCTCGAATTCGTCTAGTAGAAGTTGGTGATCATAGTGATTCATTGGATATGTGCCATGTTTTTTAAAATATAGAAATTTAAGAAACTTATGTTGAACTTTTTCTACAGAATCGATATATTTATTTTGGAATGGATTCCAAACAGTACTGCAGTATTCAAGCCTGGAACGTACTAAAGAAAAATAGATTGCTTTTATTGCCTTGATAGATGAAAATTCTTTACTATTTCGGATAACGAAGCCTAATAGTCGAGAAGACTTTGAAGTGATATTTTCTATATGCGATGCGAAGGTTAATTTATTATCGAACAGTACACCTAAATCCTTACATTCGTTTACGCAGTCAATTTTGATATCATTCAATGTATAATCATGTTTCACTGGCGACAATACTCTTGCATAGGTCATAACTTTGCATTTGTTGACATTGAGAGGTAAATTATTGGAGTTACACCATTCAGTCAAGTGGTTGAGATCGTTCTGAAGAGTATCAACGTCGGAGTCATCTTGTATGGTTCTAAATATTTTGAGGTCATCGGCAAAGAGTAGTTTGTTGGAACTAATTGAATTACAGATGTCGTTAACGAATAATAAAAACAAAAGTGGTCCTAGGTTGGATCCTTGAGGAACCCCAGATGTTGCCGAAAAGTTAAAGCTTCTTTCTCCTTCATATTCTACATGCAGTTTCCTGTTTGACAAATAAGACCTCAAAATATTTTGAATTCTTATAGAAAACCCAAAATTTGGCAGTTTATGTAGGAGATGTTGATGAGATACTTTGTCGAACGCCTTACTGAAATCGGTGTATACCACGTCCACCTGCATTTTATTATCCAGGGCATCGGACACGAGAGTAAATATGCATAAATTTGCAATCGTTCCACGTTTTTTAACAAATCCATATTGATGTTCAGACAGTGATGTTCTTACATGTTCATATATAATATCAGATAAAATTATCTCAATTAGTTTGGAAAAAGCAGATATTAGTGCTATTGGTCTGTAGTTTTTTATGTCCGATACACTGCCGTTTTTGTGAATTGGGCATATGCGTGATATCTTCCAAATATCCGGAAAAGTTGCATACTTCAGAATTGAATTGTAAATTATATACAAGGGACGAAGAAGGCAGTCGATATATTTTTTCACGATTCGAACAGGAACGTTATCAGAGCCACATGTCAGCTTATTTTTCAGTTTCTTGGAGGAAGCAATTATTTGTTCTATTGATATTTCAGGTAGGTCCAAGTATAGACTTGTATTGGATGCTGCTTGATGTGATAAAGCCCGATTATCAGTGGTAGGCGAGTACGCAGTGCTAAAGTGTGTGGCAAAGGCGTTGACAATAGCGTTTGGTGAAGAAATAGTTTCATCATTGTGAGTCATCTCCCCAGGGATTCTTGTTCTACTATTTTTAGAGTTGACAAATGACCAGAAACCTTTGGGGTTGGATTTCAGATTATTTTCAGAGTTGGTAATAAATTTTTTATAGGCTTTACTAATTTCTCTTTTGACCGTTTTTCGCAAATTTTTGTATTTTTCAAGATAATAGAGGCATCTACGTTTTCTATGCATTTTCAAATAATGGGTTTTCATATTAATACTATTTATGAGCTCCTTCGTAAACCAAGATGGATATTTTTTTGATATTTGTGCTAAAGGAGTGCACTCTGAAATTATAGATTGAATAATATCGTTAAAAGTACTACACATCGAGTTCACATCGCCATACTCTTCCAAGATGTCCCAATTGGTGTTGGTTATCATGCGCGAAAATTTTGAGTGATCCATTTCATTAAAGTTAAAACGTTTGGCCACAGGCAAGAATTTTTTTGACTTTCTACAATTTATTTTGACATTAATGGCGAGAGTAGGGTGATGTTGATCCTCTTGAACTAATGACTCTGATTCTAAGTTAACATTACAATTAACATTTCTAGGCGCTAATACTAGATCGAGAATTCTATCGTTCTGATTACATATTTGGTTGGTTTGAGAGAGATCACAAAAATTAATGAACGTTAGAAATCTGCTGACTAGATTGGTGATTTGTCTATGGAGAACATAATTTTGAAACTCTGTGATATTGAAATCCCCGATTATAACCGACTGACTGATATCAGGAAGGTTTTCTAGGAAGTCAAATATTATATCATAATCACTAAGTAAAGTGCCTGATGGCACATATAGAAGTAAGATGTTAATTGAAGTGTTATTAAAAAGAAATATTTTTACGCTTACGATATCTACAGAAACCACTGGACTTTGGATATTGGAAGAGACAGATTCGTAGTGGTCATTGTTCACTGACACAATGACTCCCCCGCCAACGGTACCATAAGAGCGGTCTTTCCGATGCACTGTGAAGTTGGGTGGAAATAATTCTCCATTCCGAACACCTTCTCTAATCCATGTTTCGGATACTGCTATAATATGGTGGTCGCAGGATAAGACACTTGAGTAGAAACGGTGGGTTTTAGAGTTGAGCCCCCTGCAGTTTTGATAAATAATACTTAGTTGTACGGAGTTGGTGGAATTTCTGTTGGATGTATCATTTAGTTTTTTTTGTAAAATCATGGGCATTCCGTTCCTATATCCGATAAATAGATCGGTTTCCCCTCTAGTACGACGTTGTTCAAGTACGCGTTTCAGGTTTCCAAAGTACTCACGTTGTTTGATTGTGTAGTCGCCTCTAATTGAAATTTCTTTGAATTTTTGTTCTGACCGTAGCTTTTTATTGCCTTTGAGTAGGAAAATGACGTCATTACAGTTGGGTAAGACCATTTTCACTGGACGAGGTCTGTCTCCCAGATTTTTTCCTAAACGTGAAATCTGTAGGTTATTCGTGTTACAGTTCGGAACAATTGTTTTAACGGCTTCGAGGCACACTAATTTCGTGTCGGCATCTTCATCTACACCAAACAGCAGAACATTTTTTTCTCTACGTTTTATTTCGTTCATCTCAGACATAATCTCGAAAAGATTTTGGGAATTCCCTGTAGAATCACCCACCTTTTTTTCGAGTTCGTTGACCTTATCGTTCAGAATCGCTATCTCTTGTTTATGTTTGTTTTCTATGGTTTCTAGACTTTTTTGTAGGTTGTCCAGTTTTTTGTCAAACTGCTCCAATCTTGCGTTCAGGCAAGCAAGAACACCGTCAGATACCTTATCAATAATGTTTTTAAGGAAAGTATCGTCTTGCCAAGTTTGCTTTATTGCTACTTCGGCTACACTTCGAACTTCGCCGATTTGATCGCGTGTTGATGGCATGTTCAAATTAGTTAACGAATGATACAATTTTGAAAGATGAAACTTGATTCGTAAGATGCACCGCCAAATACACCACCGTCAGGATTATGAATATTATTATTAAAATATGAATAACCAGTGTAAACTTGCACTTTATCGGAGCGATTTTTATCGTGTATCACAGCTAGCACACACGAGTACAACTTTTTATATCTAGCAGAGTCTTGATGGAATGCGCGGAATCTCTTGCCGAACCAATTGTATACTTATTCAACCTATCACTGCAAACAGGAATATTCCCAAGTAATCTCAAAACAGCAGTTATCAATCCAATCTTCAAATCAGGTGATAAAACGGATACAACAAACTACAGACCTATTTCCATACTATCCTCTATCTCAAAGTTTTCGAAAAACTATTAAAAGAAAGAATTTGTTGCTATGTAGAGAAATTTAAATTGCTATCCCCAAAACAACATGGATTCCAGAAAGGCAAATCAACGGAAGATGCAATCCTCAATATCACCTCCAAAATATACACGGCAATGGATACACAAAAACCTTCATTGTGCATCTTCATCGACTTGGCGAAAGCATTCGACACGGTCAATCATATAAAGTTGCTGAACTGCATCGAAGATATCGGTTTCAGAGGAACATCACTGAACCTACTCAAGAGTTACCTCACTGGCAGACAACAGTGTGTTTCGATAAATAACCAGATCAGTTCCTTCAGAACAATCGAATACGGTGTTCCCCAAGGAACATTCTTAGGACCAATTTTATTCAATTTATATGTGAATGACTTATTCACACTACCGATACAGGGAGACATTACAAGCTTCGCAGTTGACACTGCAATCTTTTATAGTGCCAAAAACTGGGAAGCACTAAAAAACATTGTGGAATTAGATTTCCCCATGGTTATAGAATATCTCAACTTCAAGTCACTAACAATGAATATAAAAAAAACAACGTATTTACCGTTCACTAGTTACTCCTGCAATCTTCCAACGTATAATGAGTTACAATTCTTTCTAAATGGCAAAATTCTTAGGATACAATCGACAGACAATGTAAAGTACCTGGGAATCGTCTTAGATGAGCATCTTAAATGGGATGCCCATATGTCGAATTTAACCCGGAAAATTCGGGGACTTATCATGAAATTTAAGTTTCTCAAAGATATTCTAGACATCTCACACCTGAAAATGGTTTATCATGCACTCATCCACTTACATCTTATGTATGCAATTGTTGCTTGGGGTGGAGTAACTAATAACTATGCCAGGAAAGTGGAAACAATGCAAAAATGGGTGATAAAAATAATTTTTGGGAAAAATTATACATTTTCAAGTGATGAACTCTACGAAGAATCAAAATTAATGGACATCCGACAGATATACGTAAATGTTGAATTTGAATTATTTTAGTGCATTGATCCATTCATCTTATTTATTGATTCGTCCACGATATAGAAGTTCATTGTCATATGTGACCGACATTGAAATTAGCGAAGTCGCGTGACGAGCTAAAATAGTTGACCGAATGATATAAACATATTTCCTTATATAAATACAAAAGGAATAGATTGAGGAGATAGTTAGTAATATACTCCCATAGAGGAGAGGGCCCTGGCGCTCAGATAGCCTTATAGACTAGGCCCTTTTGGCCTTAGCTCTACGTATTGTATAGTGATGATTTTAGGTAAGAGTTTTATTTGTTCCCTATTATATTATTGAATGTCCCTTATTTTACAATGTGTATGTAACTTTCCCCAGTATCCCTGTTATATAATAAATATTTATATTCCTTTGCTACACCTTGCGTTTCAATAGCTACCATCTGTAGCTACACCCCAAGTCGCAGTTAGTATAAGGGAAACAACCCCTTATACGGCTCAGGATGCTACTCTAGTAGCCCTAGTCGCGACAATACTGTTTACAACTTTCAATGTATACCAAAAAGAACATTGGTGATAACCAGAAATATACTCACCTCTTTGAAACGCGACATAAAACAGAAAAACTCAAAGTGCCCAAAATGAACAAAACAATAGTACAGAGAAATCACCTTTTCTTGGGACCGAGTATATTTAATAATCTACCAATCTCTATCAGACAACTGAACTCACGTACTCTATTTGAAAGTTAACTGAAAAAATGGATATTGGAACAGCCACGGAAACTCATACATGACCTCATTGACCTCAAAAATAAATGAAAGTAATAATTAAAAACATATTTCTCTCGAGTTCCCGACAGCCCTCAAATACATTTGATTTTATTCTTCTCGTTCAAAAATTCACTGATCCCATATCGTATTCTCTATCGTATTAATATTATATCATATATTTTGATTACAATTTAAATTTTTAACAAATTTTTAGTTAGGTAAGCTTTTTATTAGTGTATCGCGTACAGGCTCAGCCTGTTTGGGTGGACTTTATTTGTTTGTTCGCTTAGTTTAGTTAGTTTAAGTTTCAGTTACTGATACAATGTATGTTTCTGTACTCAGTAATAAATTTTATATTTTAAGTATAATTTAATTGTATAAATTTCAAATAACTTTTAAGATAGTTAAGCAAAATTTCAGTGTGTCAATTACAACAGGCCCCGCCTTTGTGAGTTGTCTTATCTTACTTGTTCCTATTAGCTCTGAGAATGAATACCTACATATTTTATTACAAATCACTAATAATGAATACTTAAACGTTGTATAGTCGCCCTGTACACAAGGTATCTTTTAAGGGGCGTCTCTACATCACTTATTCACTTCATAATAAAAGAAAACCGTAAAATTGTATTCAACTCTATAATCCACCCACGCACAGGGATATACCCTTAGTGGGACCGCTATTTATTCTATCTATGTATTATATTATGTGTATTATATTTGATTATGCTTGGAAGAATAAATATTATTATTATTATTATTAACACTTGCAACAGTGCCCGCCTTGAAAGATGTTGTGCATGTATATCAATATACGTCATGGTATTAGCCATATAAGTAGTAGTTATATTCACCAATTTGTGAGAGTGGTATCATTGAAATAAATTGTTTCATTTAATCGATACCCTCCAACACACTTTATCGAAATTTATTCGGATTCAAGTCTTTCCGTTATCAGTCAAACTGAAACAAATGAGTATTTTAACGCACCAATATCTAAGGTATTGTTAACAATTGACGCTGAATCAAGAACATTTTAATCAGGAAAATTTTGCTAATTGGAATTCCCCACGCTGCGAGTATATAATATCAGACAAATTTCAGGCCTCTAGAGATTCACGAAATATTCTACGGACAGAGTCGCATGAGAATCAACAAGAATTTGAAGTGCCTTGATTCCTTTCATGGTATAGTTACGAAGAATGTCTTAGAGAGGTAGAGAGAAAACATAATTGATGAGAACCAAAGCAGAACATTAATTAGTTGTAGTGGCGAATTTACAGTGATATCTGAATTGAGTGTCCATCATTGGTGAGAAGTTGTTACGAGCTGTGTGATGTTATTATTGATTGAAATTTTCAAGCTGTGTTCACGCTCAATGTACTTGAAGTAAGAAAATTTGATTTCGAGCAAAATATTTTTATTTTAAAAATCGTAGCAAAGCGCTTCCTACTGTTGAGTCATCATCAGTGCGTCCCTGTAAGTAATGACAGAAAGTGAATTTGATGAATTGAAATATTGAAAATTTGAAAGTTGAGAAAATTGGGAAAAGTGCGTTTACTTAATAATAATAATAATTTAATTCATTTCGTTTGTTGAAAGGTACAGTTGTACAATAACAAAGAAAACGTCTAGGATATAAAATGAATGTTAATTAATTTTGTAACGAAAATACCAGTAAAGACATTGATCAAGTGAAATAAAACGATTAAGATTTTACACGCGAATTATAGGAGAAGTTCTTCTACAGAGTAGATATTCTCATTTATTATATGGGTTTTTAATGATTTCTTGAATATACTTATATAAGAGGCACTTTTAATATTCTGATCCAATTTATTGTAGACCTTGCAGCCAAGAAAAAAGTGGCTTCTCTGATACTTTTTTGTACGGTGTTGGCCTGGAACAAGCATATTTCTAGATCTTGTTTCGTGCAGATTACTTTCTCCATTACGAGCAAACTTATCTCTGTTCTGATAGACAAAAATACACAGATCATATACATACAGGCCTGCTACAGTCAAAATGTTTAAACTTCTGAAAGTGTCTCTACATAAGACCCTCCATCCTAGACCTTCCAATATCCTAATTGCCATTTTTTGTAAAACAAAAACTCTTTCCCATGAAACAGATGAACCCCAGTTAAGTATCCCATATCTCAAATGGCTACTGATGTTGGCATAATATAGACTTAACAATATAGATATGCTACAGTGATTGAACATAAATCACAATGCATTGCAGTTCTCACGTAGTTTTGCACAGAGACTATCAATTTGTGTTTCCCAGCTCCATTCATTATCAATATTGACATCCAGTAATTTAGTTGTCTCTGATGCATCTACACTTATATCCTCATTTCCAAAGATAGAGAGGATTTTGGTTTGATTGCTCAGAGAAAAATTAACTAATTCTGTTTTTTGTACATTTGAAGTTAGGTGGTTTTTTGCTGTCCACAAAATAACTTTTTTATACGCAGTTTCAGTTGATTACACAAGACTTTCGACATCTTTTTGTGATACTATAATATTTGTATAGTTTTTGCAGGTTCTGTAAAAATTTAATGAAATCATTTGCATATATGAGAAATACAAGGGGCCCAATATGGAACCTTGAGGCACACTCTGTTCAATGAGTAGGGAAGGGCTCTGTGTGTTTTGCATAGCAACACTTTGATATATTTGTTAAATAAGAGAGCATCAACTTTAAGGCTACTCTTCTTATCTCATACCTTTCCATTTATGATATTAACAGCTCATGGTTAACACAGTCAAAAGCTCGTGAAAAATCAATGAAAAGTCCACAAATTTTAACCCTGATATCAAGAGCTGTTACAATCTGTTCCTGAAAAGCATTCAATGCAGTTTCTGTGCTCTTACCCAACGTAAAACCATGTTGATGGGGGGAAAGCATTTCATTTTTACTTTAAAACGACAAAAATTGGTTTTTCGTGTTCATTTGATAAATTTTACTTATGCTGGATAGGATACTGACTGCCCTGTAGTTCTCTATTTGGTGCGGGTATTTTTTTTTATACGGGATTTATTTGAGCTAGCTTCAGTCTATCTGGGTAAATACCGTTTTCAACTTATATATTGATGATATATGTCAAGAGTTAGCTCTATTTCACCTGACATTTTTTTAAAGGGTTATTTGAAACGCTAGCAGATGAAGTTTTCAGAGATCTTATTAAAGCTATAACATCAGCAGCAGAAACTAGCACCATATATATGGAGTTTGTGCACATATTGACATAGCTTATCATGAAATCGTAGTCAATATCGCCACTCGCCTGACCTTGTGAAAAATAACTATTGAATTTACCAGCAGCAATATCTTTAGGAAGTTGTTCCTCATCTTCATCTTCAAAGTAATTTCTTTTCTGACACTGTTTTTCTTGTGGATTTCATTAATACATTTCCATGTTGCTTTAGTATTATTTCGCGAGCTATAAACTCTCTGATCTATAGTGTTTATTTTATGTTCCCTTAGTATTTCCCTGCAAGTTTCTGTCATTTGTCGGTTGGGTTCTCTGTAGTTTTCATCTGTATTTGAAAGTTTGTTATAAAGAGTGTCCAGTTTTTTCAAATCTAATAATTCAGGTGACCATGGCAAAACACCCCAAAACATCATCATTCATGCGCCGTAGCTTAGCGCTGTCTACAAAGGACCTTTACATTTACGAAAAATAAATTGCAAAACTAGTTTGAATCGATATATTCTAGTCTGAAACGTTCATTTAACAAATAGTTCCACTATATTTCTTTCATTTTGAAGAAATATCACATTTGAAAGTGTGCCGTTGACGTCACGTTCATCGGAAACACCCCCCCACCATAATCCACGTTCCGAAACATGCAATAGCATTCTCCTTTAAAATACAGCTTCTAGCTTGATATATGTCATTAAGAAATAATAAAGGCATTGTCACTTGATCAACCCAGAGAAAAAACTCCACATATTACCTATTTTTATTGTATTTATAGTTTTCAAATTTTCTGAACGGACCATCCTTTTGATGAGAAACGAGCATTGGCAATACCGCAAATTGTAATAACATGCTCATTATTCATCGGGTGAAATCAAATCAGATATAGAAATGTCTATGATTTCATTGTGACTTTCATCTCTTTGAATTTGGTTTTTCAAGTATATATTTCTGAATCTTTACTAGTACCTAAAATTTTTTGATAGTTCAAGGTCTTTTTCGCAATGACTGATATTACAAATCTTTCTTTGAACTCTGCTTTGAATACATTAATAACATAACGTAAAGTACTCACTTGAAAATATTCTTCACAATAATGTTGTAATTTGGGGTTTCTTATTTTGGAATCCTTATCGATCTGCTTTTTGGTCCTTTCGATTCTGGCGTGATCAATATCACACTTCAATCTGGTGTGACCGGACAACAAAAACTTTTGGTCGATGATTTGAAGGGATTCCTTTTTGTGCATAGCATACAGAAACATTGTTGCTACATTTAAGTTCCTGTGTTGCCCGCCACAGGTATCAGAATATGTTATGATATGATCTACACTATCAGGCAAATCCATAAACTTCTTAAAAATGCATGAAGCTCTGGTAGGTTTCTTTTCTTCTAAAGAAGTAGGTATTTGCTCTTGATCATACCCGTTACGTTCTCCAATCAGAAATTATTTGGTATTCCTTCTGTAAGATGACTCACTATGGTCCTTAAGTTGCGACGTAGGGTCTGCATCAGAATCGTCTTCGTTAATCGAATGTTCCTAAAATAGTACTATTTAGCTTTTGAAAAGTTTAAAAAATATCTACCACAGAAGCAATCAAATTGTCACATGATTATTCTGTTAAAAAAACTGCCAAATGAATTTGTACAACTCACCAAGTCATCTTATGGAGAAACATGTGCAGTGGAAATACTCGGCATACTATCAACATCTGTTGTTTCTGAAACACATGGACTATTTTGAATATTGATCATATTTCTGCCAGTCTTGGATGTATCATAGTGGTTATACGCAGAATCTTTCCTAGGACCGACATTATTTCTCTCTACATTGCAACTTTCATGTTCAATACATTCGGCATCACCAGAACATTCCAATGGAGAAACATGTACAGTAGATATACTCGGCATATTATCAACATCATGTGTTGATTCTAGAATACTATTTTGACTGTTGGTCATATTCCTACCACTATTAGATGTGTCATAGTTATACGCAGAAGGGCCGAAAACGTCGAAACTTTTAAGTTCAGTACATTCGGCATCACTAGAGATCTCCACAGGTACACTACTACTCGTTAATACAGGATCATTTTCCATTAAAACAATTTCATCCGAAGACGCAGGCCCAACGGCATGAAAAACCTGCGTATGATCATTGCTCACAACAATTTGTTCAGTAATACCTTGACATAGGTGGGCTAGCAAGTACCCAGAGTTTTCACAAAACATGGTAATTTAAACTCAATATCCTGATAATCTAACGAGTCAGTTCACTGAAAAATGTTGTTATTCTACTAAAAAACCATATAAACACTTTCAAAGCACCGCACGAACTCGACACTTCCGCATCTGAAGTACTTTATAACCGTTACGACAGTCGATACGCATATATTGCAACTATGCAGAAGTAGGCAAAACCTCATACTTCCATATGTATTGTTGTCCTACTGTCTCTGAATTGAATAATAGACAGTAGGCAAAGTAATATATGTCAACATATTGATTTTGTAATCTATGAAGAAATCGACTTCTGACTGTTACTAAAAGACGCAAAATCATATATATTATGCAACATATCGTGTTTTACCAACTTTTAAAGAAGTTAAGCTAGGCTTCAAGTGAAATGTGGCAAACTGCAGTATATCAACATATAGCCCTGTGCCATAGATACAAACAACTATTATAGTAATTTCCAAGGATGATTAAATAAGTATGCAATATACAGGGTGTTTCTTAAGTTCGTGTAGAAACTTTAGGAGCATGATGCTGACGTCCAAATAAGAAAAAAAGTTTCCATTTACACATGTCCGCAATTTATTCGTTTCTAAGATACAGAGTATCAAAGTTTAATTCTTATATTTGTTTTTTGTGAATAAATTCCAAAATATTTTTGATATTCGGGTAAAGTTTGGTATCTGGGATGATTTTTCAATGTCATAATCAAATTTTATGTTAATTATGAAAAAACTAATTTCTAATTTAATTTATTTAAAATTTAAAAATCTTGTCATTCAAAATAACTTGCATCGATTATTTCAAATCTCAATAACTCGAAAACGGTTGCTCGCAGTGACCTCAACCAAGAATTTATTTTTTACACAAACTAAATAATAAATATTCCCAGATAGCAAACTTGACCCAAATATCAAAATTATTTTGAAATTATTCACAAAAAATAAAAATAAGAATTCAACTTTGATATATGTTTATAGAAACTTATCTTCTTATTTTGATGTCAGCAATACGCTCCTAAATTATACACGTACTTAAGAAACACCCTGTATATGATTCTGTCCACTTCGAAATACTGAAAATATGTCATTTCTGATTTTGAACATGCACTGTATATTCATGTAGAAAAGGTATTTGCATATATTTGCCTACGTATAGAATTGCATAAAATTCATCAAGTGGTATGAATATCTCAAAATGACCAAAAATGGACATGGTTTTGCCATCTAACCACAGACATGACAGTTTAAGTTTTATTTTCCTATTGATCTGATTAGCGATAATAATTGCACAAGTGCAAAGGACCACGCATATATGTTATGGAAAAAAGTCATTTTGTGAAAATGGCTGGATTTTTGTTATGTTGTAGCTGGAGCCATCCTGAGTAAAAGTTTCCATTGGCCTAACTAGATTCTATGACTAGATTCGGCGCTAGAGGGCGCTAAATCATTAATTTTGTGATGTTTGGAGAAATTCAGCTGAATAAAAGAATATCAATATCTCATTCAAATTCAATATTTTGTGCGACTAGACATTCCTAAAATTCGTAGGAATACCTTTCCATAATACAGAAAAAAAAAATGCCACTGTTTTTCTACAGGGTATAGTCAACAACATGCTCAACTCTTCAGTGAATAAATTCGTCTACAAGATTATAAGTTGATTGAGTTTATAATTGAGGATCAAACAGAATGGTTTGTTGATCGACCAAAATATATTGAAGCTATACAGATTGTTTGAAATAAGAAAGGGTCCATTGGATACAGGGTGGCTCATTACTGTGAGTAAGTACAGTATCATGCCTATCATAAGCAGTTTGAAAAAATGTATGAGATGAAAGTTATGCGGTTCACTTTGTTGCTTGCTATAAAAATATTTTCGAATATACAAAGTATTTCTTCAAAGCGGGGCAACACAAAGCAACAATTTTTTTGAATAGACCACCCTGTATATTTTCTCACCATTGAACTGAGCAAAATGTTTTTCATACGGAGGTATTTCCTTCTTTCGAAAATTTTGCGGAGTTGTAAAGTAACTGTTGAAAGAAAGAAAATCTTCGGAAAAACAGACCATCACAAATATAATTTAAACAAAACTATTTGTGTCGTGCAAAAATTATAAACAATATACGTTCTTCAGGGTTTTTTGATCAGGGGCTGGCTAATTTGATAATTCCGTGCCAATGATTGGATTCTACTTGATTCAGATGGAAAAACTCAGTTCATTCTGTTGAAATATAAAGCCGGCGGAAATATACTCAATAGATTAGATTAGATTAGATTTATTTCTCGATGAGATTCTACAATATATTCCTTAGTACTAATACAATTATTATAGTAATTAAGTTGGTGTAAATCTCTTACCGTGAGGCTTAGAGAAACAGCTGACTAATATTGTTTCTGGGGACAATACAAATTATCGTTCTGTACATACCTAAATATACATATGCACATATCCATGTTAATTCTACTGTACAAAATGTTATTTTAATTTTCTTTAAATAATTTTTCATCCACATTTTACTTTAAGTGAAAGTGGTAGCAAATAATTCTTCGAGATCATAGAATACATGTTGGCGCAAAAGTTTTTTGAGGTTAATTTGGAATTTATTTGTACCAGAGAAAATCTTCAAATTTTCAGGAAGATGATTATATATTTTTATGCCAGTATATAATGGTCCCTTACGTGTTCGATTGTATCTATAGGCCGGTAAAGCAAAAGATTGATTTCTCATCGATATTGCGTGTCTATCTGATGACTTAGTAAGGTTATTACGATTTTTATGTATCAATATAGATATCTTAAATATGTACAAGTTGAACAATGTGAAAATACCAGAGCTTTTGAAGTAGTCTCTACAAGATTCTCTGTGCTGGAGTCCAAGGAGAGTACGAATAGCTCGTTTTTGTATTATAAAGGTAGTTTTGGACGAGACCGCGGTTCCTCAAAGTTCGATACCATATTGTAGGTGACTCTGAAAATATGCAAAGTACACTGACATGGCAGTTTCTAAATTTGTATTATGTTTTATTGTTCGAATGGCGAATATAGCTTTACGAAGTGGTCGAGGTGTTAAAGCGTTTGGCTTCCACCCAGACGGTCCGGGTTCGATCACCGGTCGTGTATCACTGAGCTGAAGTGGTTCGGATTCCACTTTTATTTAAACTGTAGGTCCCGGAACTCCCTTGCTCGCACAAGCTCTGCTTTTGAGGGGTTTTCTCCAAAAACCTGGGAGTTTCGTGAAAACAAATTTTACAATTTTTTTTACTTAATTTTGTGTTCAATTGGTTGATATGAGACGACCAGCTAAGGTCGCTATCAATTAGGATCCCTAAAAATGTCGTTGAATCTGTAGCATTAATAGTTTTATTGTTTATGGTTATACTTGGATTATCTATGTCTCGATACAGATTGAACAATATGCTATGAGTTTTGTTAAGGTTGAGTGCCATTTTGTTCGCCAAAAACCAGTCCGATATACCGTCCATTGTTTTTTGTGAAAGTGATATAAGTGATGAGATTTTTTCATCATGAACGATAATGCTGGTATCATCGGCGAATAGGCTGAAGGAAACTGTCGGAAAGTTACTGACTATATCGTTCACATATAATTAAAATAATGTTGGCCCAAGAATTGAGCCTTGTGGTACCCCATTAAGAACTTCTGCAGAGGTGGAAAATACATTTTTTATTACATTGCTATCTCCATGCTCAATTTTTACTATCAGTGACCTTTGATTTAAATAAGTTTCGAACCATTTATTGGGGATACCTCTAATACCATAATAGTGTAATTTATTCAGCAGGATACCATGACTGACGCAGTCAAATGCATTTGAAAGATCGCAAAATATCCCCAGCGGGTAATGGTGGGTTTCTATTACTTAGTTTATGTGTTCCAGCAAGGCATAGGCTGCGTCCGTGGTGTTTGTATTCTCTCGGAAACCATACTGAGACTCTGTTAATATATTATTTTGAGATATGTAGCATTTAAGCTGTCGATTTACAATCCATTCTAATAATTTGGAAAAGCTTGGTAATAAGGAAATACCGCGATAGTTATTGATATCCATTTCATCGCATTTTTTATAGAGTGGTATAACAATAGATTTTTTAAATATGTTGTGAAACTCCCCTGTAGTAAGGGACATGTTGAATAGGAAAGTTAATGGAGATTTGAGGATATCAACATTTTTTATTTATAAGAGTAATTGGAATATCGTCAAAGCCCGTCGACGTCTTTGGTTTTACTGCCATGATACAATCTTTTACCTCTGGTTCTGTAACAGGTGTGAAGTAGAATGAGTTGATGAAATTCAGATTCATATTTGCAATATACTCATCGCTTGATTTTACACTATTGCTATTTGGTATGGTGGATTGTGCAATATTGGTGAAAAAAACTTTGAACTTTTCCGCAACTTTCAGCGGATCATTCTCGATGGTATTCCCTTCTTTAACCGACATGTTCTTTTTCGTAATAGATTTTTTCTTCCCGTTAAAATGGTTGACCAATTCCCAAGTAGTTTTTCCTTTATTAAATGAAGAGTTTATCGTGTTATTGTAGTAGTTCTGTTTAGCAAATTCAATGATTTTTTCAATATCCGCTGATATGAGGTTATGTAATCAATAATGGATGGGTTGTTTGTGTATTTTTTCAAAGTCATCAATATCCTCAAAACATTAGAAAACACGAGATTAATCATTTGGCTCCCTCTATCACTGAACCTTTGAATATTACGACTTATTTAGGGATAGAAGTTTACTTCAGCTCTCTGTTGAGGACGAAGTCATGATTAAATCCTCGAGAAGGGTAATTACTTATCCAAATTGAATAGAGCCTTCCTTGTGAAACACCATGTATTTTAATTTGCATTTTGTTTTGAGAGATCAAATTCCATTCTGATCGACCATCATTTATAATTAACTTAATCAACTCATAGTCTCGAAGGCGAATTCTTTCACCTAAAAATTGACTATATTGGAAACTACCCTGTAGATTTCTTTGTATTATAGAATGATCATTCACGGTCTTAGTAATGGTCAGTTGAACAACAGTTGAGTATCGATTACAAATAATATGTTAATGCTTTTCAGTCATCAGAATTCACTCAAAAATAATTAAATTCGCTATTCGGATTAATTACATGTATATCGTGTGTCCATTTACTGCGTAATTCTTCGATATCTCGAAAGCCATAATCTATGAGAAACTTTAAATGAAAAACTTTTTCAGTTACAAAAGTTGCTTATTTTCAAATTATGTTCAACATTACTGGGTGATTTATAAAAGCGGGACGGCTCAGGGACGAGTATTTTTTTAAATGGAACAGCCTGTATTTTTTATTCGGAATTTATTCCGCCAAGGTTTACCTCTACCTCGCTGTACAAAAAATTGGATTCGGTTGCGGTGTTGCCAAGTTATAATTGATAAACCTATTTTTACCACTATTGAAGGGTCATGTTGAATTGGGCATGGAATATTAATTTATTCAAATTTTTTTAAATATTTTTGGCTTACAGTAGAAGCAACGTATCACCTTCACCAATCCAGTAATTTTGCGACATGATCCTCTACAGGGTGCTGGAATTTGCATTTTGAATATTGTAAGATTCAGACGACGTTCATTAGAATTTTTCAAAAGGAACACCCTGTATTTTTCTTCATAAATTTATTCCGACATCTTTCGCCTTTTTATTGCTGAAACAAAAATCAAATTCGGTTGTGGCGTTGTCAAGTTATGAGTAATTTCCTTATGTTTACTATAATTTCGGGGTAATTTGTACGTCATAGTTCTTTCATTTATTTGTATTTTGGAAATATTGCGTTGCTATGGTACAGTCAAATTTCTACATGGACCATCATGTATTTTTTTATAATAGGAACATTCACAGGCTCTCCAAGTTTGAATTTAAAACAAATGGAGTGGGTTTTGACAAATACTACTTTCACAGAGATTTTTTGCAGACTATGAATTAATTTTTCGAAACACATTTCTATTATTTGGGTAGTGGCCTGACAAACATCGCAACAATCAAATATACCTTGAATTTATTTAAAATTTTGCTGAATTCCCACCCGAAACCCGCGTAGTAAAGGAATATTGTTTGTAATATTATGTAGAGTTTGCCTCCTTCAAATTAAATGGAGATTTGGATTGCGGGAATGAAGACAATAAAAGGTACCTAAATTTTTAAAAATTGTCCTCATTCTCGCATTCCAAATCTCTATTGTTTGTATTGTAGGAGTTGCCAAATAATACATATTTTATGTCGAGATGTTTTTATTCGAAGTATTCCAAATAATAATGTTGGGATAAAATAAAAACAAGTAATAAAGGAATTGAAGCAAATAAAAAACTCATCACAGAAGTTGTTCGAAATGTCTTCCATACTGATTGATACAAGCCTCAAGTCGCATTTAAAAATTTTCCCTCACGTTGAACAACATGATCGGTGTTATACTTCGAAAGGCATCCCGAATTCTTTCATTCATGTCATCAATGGTGGTATTAGGTATGCGATAAACCATAGATTTAACGTGACCCCATAAAAAAAAGTCCATACTGGTCAAGTCGGGAGATCTCGCTGGCCATTGGATTTGTCCTTCTCGACTTATCCATTTTTGAGGAAAATATTGTTCAAGATGGTTCCGAACTTCTTTATGATAGTGTGCAGGTGCACCATCCAATTGAAAATACATGTCCTGTTGAATCACCAGTGGAATATGCTGAAGAAAGTTGGGCAGATCACCTTGTGAAAACGCAAAAATCTTTCCCCGGTTAAATGCTGCTCGAAGAAAAACGACCCAATAACGTAATATACCTCCCCAAACATTGAGCTACCACTCATGTTGGGAGTTAGAAACTAGAACTGCATGCGGGTTTTGAGTAGCATAATAGTGAAAATTATTACGATTAACGAAACCATTTCTGTGAAATGTTGATTCATCAATGAACAGCACATTTTTGAAAAATGAAGGGTTTTCTCTTATTTTGTTTCGTGCCCATTGACAAAATGTAACTCGTCTTCCAAAATCATTTTCTGTAAGTTCTTGGTATAGTTCAAGATCGTATGGATGAAATTTATGCTTTTTGATGGACTTCGGTACTGATGATTTCTTAATATCTAAATGTTTACTTATTTCTCTAACACTTAATGTCGGATCCTCAGTTACTGATAAAGTGAATGCAAATTCATTTTCTTCTATCAAAACAGTTTTTTCCCTTATAGATTTTTCATAATTTACACTTCCTGTGCGCTCGAATCTCTCTTTCAATCTTATGAAGCATATTTCTTGAGGGTGTCGTCTCTGAGGAAAGTTTTGGGCATATATTCTAGAGGCTTACAGACAATTACCATGGCTTTCTCCCAAAGTGTACACCATGATTATCAATTCTTCCTGAGAATAATTCATTTCAAACACTTAAACATCAAACATTTAAAATTTTCGAAACTGAATTCGAAAGTGTCAACAAAACGATCAATTTTTTTCATGGCTAACTGAGAAGGTAGGACGCGCAGAGATACTTGTAGGGAACAATTTTGAAGATTTCCGTGTGTGTGTGTAAATATTTCAGGTATTTTTCAGTGCATAATTGTGGGATTTTTTCGGGAGACTAGATGATAAATAATGGGTTGACTCTGAACTGAAGAATGTAATTAAAATAGAAACACTTTGAATTAGGTTCAACTGTTTGAGCAGGCCAGTGGATGAACTGCCTTTAGACCACTATTCTGACGGCCTTCAGACCACTGTTTTGAAAGCAGACGTTGCTTTTGACATGTTTGTTTATTTCACATAGATACATATGATTTAAATCACAAGTAACAAGATTACGGAATATTTCAAATTTGGACAATGCACATATTGCAAAAATACCTGAATGATCTATGTAGAACCTCCATTGTCATGAGGAAGGCAATATTCCCACAATCAAATCAAATAGAGGAACCATGCCTTATGAGTAGCCCTGAGATAGAGATAAACATAAAGTAATTACTCATAACTTGACAAAGCCGCAACCGGTTTCGATTTTTTTTTCAACGATAAAAAGTAGAAAGATGTCGGAATAAATTTGTGAAGAAAAATACAGGGCGTTCCATTTGAAAAATCATAATGATCGTCGTCTGAATATTACAATATTCAAAATGCAAATTTCAGCACTCATGTCGCAAAATTACTGGATTGGTTAACGTGATACCTTGCTACTACTGTATGCCAAAAATATTTAAAAAATTTGGATAAATGAATATTCGATGCCCAATTCAACATGACCCTTCAATAGTGTTAAAAATAGATTTTTCAATTATAACTTGGCAACGCCGCAATCGATTTAATTTTTTTTTACAGCGATGTGTAGGTAAACCTTAGTTTTTCTCTAGTGATATCTAAGAATTACGCGCCAAATGGACACACTGTATATAATACGGACCCTTCCTTATTTCAAACACTCTGTATTCATAGATTCATTGTAATTTGGTCGATCAACAAACCATTCTGATCGATCCTCAATGATGAACTCAATCAACTTGTAACCTCGTAGGCGAATTCATTCACTGAATAATTGAGTATATCGTTGACAACCCTGTAGAAAAACAGTGGCGTATTTTTATCCTGTATAATGGAAAAATATTTCTAGTGAATTTCAGGAATTCTCAGTCGCACATAATATTGAATATAAATGAGATATTGATATTTTTTTATTCAGCTGAATTTCTCCAAAAATCACAAAATTAATGATTTAGCGCCTTCTAGCGCCGAATCTATTCATACGATCGAGTTGAGCCAATGGAGACTTTCAGTCAGAATGGCTCCAACTACACCATATCAAAAATCCAGCCATTTTCACAGAAAGATTTTTTTCCATAAGATGTGTGCGTGGTCCGTTTTATAACACGCTTGAATACAAAATGATTTGGTCATTTTTATGCACGCGTTTGTAATTCATTGGAATATTTCACGAATAAAGAAATATTGATTTTTTTCTGGGAAATATCATAGTACCTACTGACAAAGGCTATAAATAAAATTGTACTAGACACGCAACATTTTATCACTATTTGAAAATTACTTGACATTTTTCAGTATTGTTTGTGGTGACATGGGGACGGGATGTTCCCTGTTTGCCTCTGTAATTTTTCGATAATTTCATTATTCTTCAAATATTCATCCTGATCAAACTTAGAATATATGTCGGTGGTAATTTCCATATCTTCTCAGTTAAATAATTTCAGCAGCTACTCTTTATCAAAAACATCAATTCCATGGAGTAGACCAGAATAGAATTGTACTAGTTATAATCCAATTAGCAGAACAAATTATTCTCACTTTTTTCTTCGAAGTAGTAAATCGAAAATGTCAATCTGATACGAATACCATGAAATTGCATTCCCAATCAGCTAACATCTGTTATTTTTGTTGGGACATTACGGAAATAGGAGCATTTCCCTTCTCCAATTGAAGAAAATTAAACAGATTGTCAACTAAATGGAAATTGTCAATGAATTATTTTATAATTTAATGTAGTTTATGGAATATTTCTTTTTTTTTAAACAATTTCGAACAATCCAGTGATTAACTGCTACTGCCTCTTACAATCGATGAATTACAGCTATCAGAAAGCTATCAGAAAACGTGGGATCAACTTTCAAACGTTTTCGAAGTTTTCACGAATAATCAGTACGAGATAAATGTTTCCGGTAATGTTATACAGAAAGCCATGCAATGAATATAAACTTAAAAACATTAGATTTGAAATCCACCTTCCAAATCAATCCACAGAATTCTGTACAGCACGATTTAAGTTGGGAGTGATTAAACGAAAAAACAACTTAAACCGATAAGACCAGGTTCAATATTGAGTTTAAGTAGTAGAATACTGAAGAAAGATGAAATATTTCATGGTTAATGTGGGTGTATATTATTGCTGTTATATATTGTACCAGAAATCATTGTGTAGACTTTTTATTATTATTATAAGAAACACAGCTTTTCTGACCAAAAAAGTTCCTTCATAATTATTACTTTTTATTGACGTCAATCAATCAATCAAATCTGTTTACAAGAACTTTCATCTATCACACAGTTTGTTTTTAACATACAAAGTCTTCTAAATTATGATAATAAATATTTAACACATTGTAAATATTACTATACATTTTTATCTATGTTTAATAATATCCTCATCTAAAATTAATTTCCACCTTCCGTTTTGAAGTCACGAATAATAAAGAATGGCGTAGGATACTCTGTACAAGTGCCTTTGAAGCACTCGCAACGTTAAGGACAATCCGCTTTGCGTCGTGTCCTTAAACTCTTTGCGCGTGCTTTAATGGCTAACTAGTGCACTTGTATCCTAATATACTATTAGTATCAGTCATTTTGTTCCTTAAATTTTTGCTATTCCTTGCCTAACCAAAGACAGGATGATACTTTATTTCAGGATTGATAGAATAGTATTTGTATGACTAATTTCAAATTCCTGCTCAGCAGGTTCCGTACTGAAAGTGTTGCTGAACGGATGATGACATATTCCAATACTATTCCAATTGAAAGTTTACTGGTCGATAAAAAATTCCATGCTCTGGTTCACGATTCCAATCAAACAGGAAAGGATAGCAAATAAAAAAACTCTGGTTGCAGTATCAGTCTTTTTTTTTCTTCTTTTCTTCTCTATGAAAATAATGTGTGATGTATTGAATGAAAGTCTGTTTTTGTGGGGGATTTTCGTTTCTTGACTCATATTTTTGGGAGTTTTAACCTTCCACAGTCTGACACTGTTAATTCGAAGAAATCTGAGGAAGGTTAGAATTCCCAAAAAGGTACGTCAAGAAATGTGTATATCAAAATTGTTCTGAAGCAGAATATGATATTATTTCACTAAAATTAAGACTCCCTGTTATATTCAGCCAAGGAGAAGTGATAATTGATCAGTTTCTGCTGAATGAATTGAACATATTTGGGCACTTCCTTTACGACAAAAGATGATATTTTTGAAACAAGCAAAATATTACAGATGAATAAGGGTTCATACTTTTGCAGCTTCTTATGACACTCTGTATATTTCACTGATACAAGCATTGACATCTCAGGATTTTGAAATGTTTTGAACAAGAACGTTGATGCCAGTTTCATGAAATAAAGTTCCATCACAATCCAACATCTTTGCAACTGTTCGAATCTCATTCTCACCAATCGTTTTATTCGTAATGATAATCTCTAATCAAATATGAAAAATATACAGGAAGTTCATTTGTAAAAATCCTCATTTGTTCTGTTTAGTTTTTTTCTGGTTGACATTAATTCATAACGAGTGTTAAACTATATTTGCTACACACACGAGGATGTATTGGTATCTAGTTAGCCTAGACCAGTTCCCTGCATAAACAAAACATTGCGTTACCATAGCAACGAACAACAACTTATTAGAAGTGTCAGTGTAAAGTTTGACGTCAAAAAAGTAAACCAGAGTTACGCAATAAATTAAAAGAAAAAATATGTCATCATCAACTACCTGTATTTAAAAGGGTTAAGAGGTAAGCAGATTTACAAAGATATGTTTAATACCCTTGGTGAGCAATATCATTCGTATGCGACCGTGGAAAATTGGACTGCAAGCTTCAAAAGAGGTAAATTTTCCATTGAAGATGATGACCGATCGGGAAGGCCAGTTTCTGTGTCAGTCCCCGAAAACATCGATGCAGTTCATGACATGATTTCAACAGACCGTCAAATTGGGTTAAAACAGATATCTGAAGCACTGAATATTCCATACGAACGCGTTAATCATATAGTTCACGTCAATTTGGACAAGGGTAGTAGCATCGCGTTCGATCTGTGCTCGATTTGAAAACGATGTAGAATTCTTAAACCGAATTGTTACTATGGATGAGACTTGGGTACATTTCTACGATCCAGAAACAGAGCAACACTCGATGAAATGGCGACACTCCAGTTGCTAAGCTTCTTTATATAAAAAAAAGTATAATATTAATATTTAAAAACCATCAGAAAGCAAATGAAAACATAGCAGTCACCGACTAACTCAATTCGTGTGCCATGGGTTCTTTCTTAAATATATAACGCGCCAGTGAGTTGATGAAGCCAGCCCAAAACATTTCTGAATGGAATTTACAATAATATTAAATAATAAAAGCACTGGTGGTATGTAGTATGACGACTACCTTGTTTGAGTATTGGGGTTAGGGTTGGAATGAAATGCCAAACGCTCAGTTTACAAACCTCTAATAATCCGTACGATCAACTAATGGAGTACCTGGTACGGTGTTGGTTCGATGCCTTCCAAGCTCCCGTTGTGATCACAAAGGGCTGACAAGTGATAAAGTGACCACCTGGAAACTCATTCTCAAATCTGACAGCATTTATACTCCTGAAAATTAATCATAGATGCCAATATTTAATCTGGTGTATTTCAGAACATTTTCTCAATGCATTTTATATTTTAGGAATGCGATTTTTTGTTTAAATTTAACTGTAATTTTCCTAAATTTTGAAGTTCACTGTATCACCAATATCGATAGCCTTCATTGCATTAATTAACATGCACTGGTTGAATGAATAACGCTTATTCAAATAATAAACACAATTCATTAATTCAATGTACACCAATGATTGAATCGACGAATGAACATTCATTAGTTCAATGATCACGATTCATTGAATTGATGTAAAATATCCCTCGTGAATGAAAAAACACTATACTTGCCATTTGAAAAGTACATTACGAAAGACTTGCAACTACATCAGTGCCACTATGCGAAAGCAATTCGAACATTCTCGCCATTGAAGGAGACAGAGCTTCATGAATCAAATAGCAGGCCTTCTCTCAAACCAAACGTGCGATCAACGTTTCAGCATCAATATTTCTTGCCATCATAGTACAAGTCATGAAAGGCAGCACTCGAATCCACCCCCTGTGTACAGTTTGACAAGCATAGCTGAGCTTGTGGAATTCCCACTACTTGCGCGAACAATCACGTGAATATCACTGGAACACCGGGTAGTCCGCCGTACGACTAATGCGCATCATGGGCGTGTATATCTTCACAATTGCAGCTATGTTTGCCAAGCTGTACGTGAGTTTTATCACTATTTCAACTGTTTGATTTCACTATAGGCCAAGCTGTAGCCCTTTTCACGCAAAATAAAAGACGCAAACGGCCTGTAATAATTTTTATCAGATAGTTAGTAAATGAAGACACCGGTTTTCGCCCCAGCAATATCGCTTTGTGGAATTAAAAAAAAAAGAAATAGTGAAAAAAATAACAACTTATTTGTTTTTTTTGCTGGTATCTCAAAACGTATTGGAGTAATCGTCTTACAGTCATAAAATCTTCTGTAGAGAATTATAATACCTACAAGATGGTCGGTCAAACGACCAGATCGGTGTATTTTTCTATAAAAAAATCCAGAAAATCCTCGAAAAAGGGACCATTTTGCAAAAATTCATCATTTTTATTAATCTGAAGCTGGACAAACAATATAGCAGAAATTGATAGATAATAACATATGTGCAAGATGGATTCTGTCCAATGTGTAGTTTTTGAACAATCGCGTTATATACAACTTAATGGCAAATTTTTATAAATGCACCGATTTGAGAAAAATCATGTTTCGGGTTTATTTTTCACTAGAAAACCCTTTTTGTTTTGATACAATAACATCAGAAATTCTCTCTCATTGATATAAACTTTCCACTCTGTACGCCACTGTTAAGAAATGACAACTGGATCGTTGTCATGTACAGCCACTGAAATGAAATTATAATTTGATGACTGGAATGATCGTCAGGCTGCGCGACTGAATTTCTCATGGAGGCCGCCATGTTTGTCTTGTGCCTCCTGGCAGTGGCGGAGGAATCGAGATTGAGTTGATTGTAACATATAAAACTGATTCA
The DNA here is from genome assembly GCA_944452925.2 of Chrysolina oricalcia. Classification (NCBI taxonomy): domain Eukaryota; kingdom Metazoa; phylum Arthropoda; class Insecta; order Coleoptera; family Chrysomelidae; genus Chrysolina; species Chrysolina oricalcia. The sequence goes on along the minus strand of OX101811.2, from coordinate 26,638,529 downwards.
AAGACGCGCTGCACCGCACTGATGGCGTGTTTACATACCATAAATTGGGAAACTAATAACACGTTCGTGCAGATGAATGTCTTTCGCACCAGTACAAGTAAGCAATAAAGTAATTCTCTGCTAGATTGCATGTGCCTCCTTTCTTCTTCTCCTGGAGTTATCACTGTATACGGGTGCGCAGAGGAACTAAGAGCATTCCAGTCATCATATCGTAATTTAATTTAAGTGTGTACAGCTTGTTCCGAATATTAGTACTTACATTTGCCGTACTAATTCGAGCGGACATGCTAATGACAAGCTAATGACAGTTATCAGTTGTTCTATTTTGCGGTATGACAGCGTTGTTTTGTGAACATAATTTTGGTTAGTCTATTTTTTTGTGCTTAGAACTCAAAACCGTAACATTCCTACTCTATCTCTATTTTGTGCCATTGAGGTACCTACTTCACTTTCGAATACTTGACCATGTTGGTGTTTGGTTCGTCTTAGTTCAGTTGGCAACACTGAATCTCTAGGTGTTGAGTCGTTGTCCAATTGTCCCAAGAAGTAGATCCGAGTAGCTCGAGGTAGTTCCTGGACTGATCTCACAATCTCGAACAAACAAGAAAGCGCCTTGTCTGAAAGTGACAATTTTGACTTTGACATGTGAGATATTGAGTGACGATTTTCGGTTCATTATTTTATGTGTGACATTTTGACTGATCTTTTTTGTAGATTTCCAATTGAAGTTTGATCATCGTTGATGGATCTTGGGAAAATTCATATTGTTTGAGATATTTGACGCTATATATTTTCGAGAAATCTCCGTTCTCTTGGCGGATTTTGAGGTTAGAAGTAATTTCATGGGTAAAACCACTGAAACAAGAAACTAGATATCAATCAGCAAACAGACCATCAAAGCTGTTATCAGAACTCTCCCACTTAATAGAGGGTGCTCTGCTCCGCTACTGCTCCGTTGCTACTGCTCCTTTGATACTGCTCCTCTACGGTTCTACTGTTTCGTTACTCCACAGTTGTCTTTCCACTGTTCCACTACTGTGATTGTTCCTGCACAACTGTGATTGTTCCACTGTTTATCTGTTGTTCAGTATTCCTTCTCTGTTCGTCCCCTATGATTGGTATTCCCCGTTGCTGGTATTCGTTCCAACTGTACACGGACTTCTATCGATTGTGTCGTACCTACTGTGCACACCGGTACTCACAAGGCATTGGTGAACTACAATTACAATCGGTGAACTGGCCTGATTGAGAAAATCTACTTTAAGACTTTGCCCCTAAGGCATAGTTTTTCATAATTATTAACTATCATCGTGACGGCATAGCCATAGCCCTCACTGGAGGTTTAATATCAATATACTCAAACGATACACAATTCTCAATCATAGCGTACACTGTAATTCATCTTGGTGGTGTCATATTTAAATTTCATTCCATTTTGTATTGTGTGCCGAATTGTGCACAGATGGCGTGTATGCCATCAATCAATATATTTCATTAGAAATGAAAAGGGCCAGAATAAAGGGACATGACTATTTCCTTTATTCTGGTCCAAGTTATCCAAGCGTAAGGGAAGACAAAACCTCTACATATTTATATATTATTTTTATACCATTATAACTATCTACTGTTCAATATTTTTAAAATATCAGTGCATTGGGTTGTCACATTCCATCAGGGTGGTTTCGGATTTTTCACTACCGATAAATCCGTTGCTCTCCGGAAAATTAAACCCCATATTTCAATTTTATCGAAATCAATTTTTATTGTCGAATCCTCGTCCCACTGTAAACGGCATTTGGTGAAGATCAATTTCTACATTTTGCATATTTTGGATTTTCACCTGAGAGATGGGAAATGTGTTGAACATGTCACTGGAACCTACTCTGAATGCTTCAAATTGCCCCCGAGTCGCCAGAACTCAAATCTAGTTAACTTCAGTGCGACTTCGGGCGATTTCGGACGCACTTTGAAGCGTTTTAATCAACTTTCAGTGTCATTTTCAACACATTTCCCACCTCTCATGTGAAAATCCAGAATGTACAAATTGATTGATCTTTAATTCCAGATGCCGTTTACAGAATTTGTTGTATAAGTCGATAAGGCGATTGTGCAAAAACTACACATCGGACAGAAAACATCTTGCGCACAGTTGAACCACATGTTATTATGTATTAGTTTCCACAAGATTGTTTGTCTAGCTTTAGATTTATAAATATTATAAATTTTTGATAAATGGTCTATTTTTCGAGGTTTTCCCGGATTTTGTCAGTGGAAAATGTACCTATCTATTATTTATGTTTTATGAATCTCTACAAAACTTCCATCGATTGTGATTGTGTCTTTCATTTTGTGGGGGAAAAATCTCCATAGCTTTGTCTACTGGTCCAAGATTCATATTACAGATGACATTATGCATTTATAAATGTCTAGAAATGTATCTGACAAGAATTAATGTACCTTTACATTTACGAAAAATAAATTGCAAAACTCGTTTGAATCGATAGTGTCTAATCTGAAACGTCCATTCGTCAAAGAGTTCCACTATATTTTTTCCATTTTGAAAAAAAATATCGCATTTGAAGTGCCGCTGACGTCACGTTCATCGGAAACACCCCCCACCATAATCCACGTTCCGAAACAGGCAATACCGATCTCCTTAAAAATATAGCTTCTAGCTTGATACAAGCCATTGACAAATTATTACAACTTTGTCACTTGATCAACTCAGAGAAAAAAATTCACATGTCACCTATTTTTATTGTATTTATAGTTTTAAATTTTCTGAACGAACCTTCCTTTTGATGAAAAACGAGAATTGCCAATACCGCAAATCTTAATAACGTAATAACGTAATTATTCATAGGGTGAAATCAAATCAGATAAAGCAATGTCTTTGATTTCATTGCGACATTCATCTCTTTGAATTTGGGTTTTCAAGTATATTTTTCTGAATCTTTACTAGAACCTGAAATTTTTTTATAGTTCAAGGGCTTTTCTGCAATGACTGACATTTTAACATTTTGAATCTTTCTTTGAACTTTGCTTTGAATACAAAAATAACATAACAAAGTACTCACTTGGAAATGTTCTTCACAGTAATTATATATTTCCGCTTTATACACAGGGTTTATTCACTGCTTCGAAAAACATTTTACTACGCGTTTCATCTTTAGGCGCATAAAAAAATTGTTTGCTAGAATTTTCACTGGTGCTCAGACAACCAGTTACAAGCACTTTTTCGAAATGTTCACTTTATTGCAGGGATACAGATACAGGAATTTAAAAAAAAGTAGAATACAAATAACAAAAACTTTCAAAACTTTGAAAACCGCATTAACCTCAAATAAGAAATCACGTAGGGCCTATTCGTGTGCAGCCAATACCACCTAAACAAACAAGGCCGCAGTGCTCTGACGTCAGCAATCTGCTACGTCACGATAAGTAGGCCAATGTTTCAGACAGTTGTTACCTAGTAACCCAGTGTCCGACAGTAATGGCTGAAGCGTGGTTGATTAATATTCAAACAAGTAGTTTCTTTTAAATTCAACTTACACATAGTGTGGTGGGAACATTTAACTTGTTTTGAATTGTGAAATAACAGGAAAAATAGTGACAGCATCATTGTATAATTTACGGTATTGAGACGTGTTTGGTGTCGCCATCATAATCTGATTGTTTTGGCGAAATTTTTAGAAGCAACTTTATAAAAATATTTTTTTAAATTTATGTTAAAATATATTAGAATCTTGTTTTTGCAAAAATGCCTGATAAGTGTTGCGTACCGTGTTGTAATGGAAATTACACCGCCGAAAATCGAGTGCATGTGTTTAGTTTTTCCAAAGATGGCATTTTAGTGAAGAAGTGGTTACGAGCAATTCCGCGCGAAAATTTTCAACCTTCAAAATACACCAAAGTGTGCGAACGTCATTTCACACAGGAGAGTATAATTAGAGTAAGTAAACATTACGATGAAAAATCCGGGAAAACGTTGGAGGTATCTTTAAAGTATCCCAAGCTGGCGTCAGGTTCCATTCCAACTATTTTTCAAAACTGTCCAGCATATATGTCAATATATAATGTGTTCACGAGAAAAAGTAGAGACGAAAAAAATATTATAATAGAGCAGCATGATGTATCAGAAGCAATCAAAGAAAGTATAGAAGTATATGAAGCTTACAAAAAACGAGGTACTTTTCAAAATTTTGATGAATTCACAAATATATTTAACAAATGGCAACTTCCTGAAAGATGGCACAAGTTAGTAAATAGTGAAAATGAATTAATTTTATTTCGCATCAAAAACTCACGGAGTCCTATTATTACTTATTCTATAACTATTCATGCTGATCTTAAAGTTGAAATACACTTATATGGACAAGAAATTATTCTACATACGGCTACATTGAAAACTGCATGTACCTTAAGCGATATTAACGATTTATCAGATTTATGTGATGAAATTGATAAATTAGTAGTCTCTGAAAATATTACACATGAAAAATCAGAACTAAATGATAACTTTACCAATATTATACATCACATTTGTAATATACTGGAGGGTTTAAAATCACAAGAAAAACAATCATTCAATAAACAGATATCATTTATAAATGACCAGCTAAAATTATTAATGACATCTAAAGAAAGGTACCGTTACTCTCCAGATACTATAATACTATGTTCCATACTAAATACATTAAGTTCACATTCCTATAAATTTTTAAGAAGTTTTGGAATTTCAATATTGCCTCATCCAGAAACTTTAAAAACAATATGTTACTCTTTTCTTACCGACCCTACCAAAGAAGAAAGGCAGTCTTTTCTAGTATATGCAAAAAAAAAATTTAACTATTTAAAAAACAATGAAAAATATATGATATTGCTTATGGATGAAATACACATAAAATCTTATCTTGATTATAAAGGTGGAAATATTGTGGGGACAGCAGTTAACAATAACAGTACTTTAGCAAATTCAGCTTTTACTTTTATGATTACTAGCATGTTGTCGAATTTTGAAGAAGTGGTACATATTTCACCGGTAACAAAAATTAATCATGAAATCCTTTTTTAATTTTGTAAAATCGTTAATTATAGGCCTCGAAGAAATTGGATATACATTTTTTTGTGTTATAAGTGACAATAATGCTGTAAATAGTAAAGCAATGTGTAACTTTTCTGCAACTAAAAAATTAAGTATCGTTTATCCTCACCCTACAGATATAAACCGACCTTTATTTTAATTTGTTTGACTCGGTGCATTTATTGAAATGTATCAAAAACAACTGGATAAATTCAAAACCGGATAAACTGCTTACTTATCCTGATTTTGAAAATTGAGACATGCCTCATTTCAATCCTTAATCGCCCTTCATAATTTAGAAAACGATAAATTATTAAAATATGGGTACAGTTTAACTTTAAAAGCCCTTTTCCCAACTAATTTTGAAAAACAAAATGTTCAACTAGCTTTAAAAATCTTTAATCCATTTCTTATTGAGGCTCTTTTACATTTCAAAAATGAAATCAATTACTCCGAAGACACAGCTAACTTCATTAAAATAATAATAACTTGGTGGAAGATAGTTAACGTAAAAACACCACTAAAAGGAAAACGTTTGAAAGATTTATATCAAGAACCTATTACTTGTCAAGCTGGTGATGATGATCAAAAAATAGTTTTTTTAGCAAAAATGTTAGACTGGTTAGAAATTTGGAAAAATTCTGATAAGTTTCCTAGAGCTTTAACATCACAAACTTTGAAAGCCTTACATCACACCGTTTACGGTTTCCTCGAAGTTGTTAAGTACTGTTTTGAAGAATTAAATATGAATTATGTGTTACTGGGAAAATTTCAGACAGATCCTCTTGAAAACAGATTTGGAAAATATAGGCAACTAGCGGGTGGACAGTACAATATTTCTCTTCGGCAAGTGTATGAATGTGAAAAAAAACTTAGAATACAATCGTTAATGTCTTTAAAATCTAATTGTTTTGGAACTGTGACAATCGATTCATTTCATGAAATTAATGATGACCAATTACTTGCAAATACAACTGCTGCCTCAAAAACGAATTGGTTTTCTCCTATTTCTGATTTTACTGATAGTAAAATTGAAAATTTGAAACCAGAAATGCCAGTAATTACATATTTAGCTGGCTATTGTTGTTATATTGTATTGAAAAAAGTTCGATGTGACACATGCAAAAGATATAATATATACAGATGATCTTGCAGTTGAGGATAAACATATTTTGATAAAAAAATTTAAGCAGAGGAAGTCTTAAATTTCCTAAAGATAAAGTCACTAATATGGTTTTATATGCCTATTTAATTTTCAATAATATTATAAAAGACAATGAAGAAAATTTCTTGAATATTCACAACAAGAAAGAGTTTTTATCAACAGTGACATTAGAATATCTTACAAGAAATAATTACTTATTATACTTTTCAGAATGTAAAGTACACAATTCCGAATATATTGTAAAAATTGTCATACAGTCTGTAATAAATACACTTTTAAAAAATTACTGTAGAAAGAATAATGACAGATTTGGTAAGGGCAATAAGAGGAAATCAGATACTTTGACTGCATAAATCAATTATTATATTTCAATGTTCAATAATATATACTAACAGATACTTCAAACTTATAATTAACTATTAATTATTTTTTCTATACTGATAACGTTTACATACTTATTTCTGTACTTTTTTTGAAAAACACATATATCTGTAGTAAAACTAAATAATTTTTGCACCTTTCATTAACCTACAATTATTAGTTATAATAATAATTTGAAGTAATATTTAATTTCTTAAGAGGTTTTTTGTTTTGAAACTTTGTTTTTTTCCGCAAAAAAAAACAAATGGGGTGCGATTGAGGGCTCAGTTCGTGTCTGGCAGCCCCGTTTCTACCGGAAGCCCTTAAAAAACATACAACGATTGCAAAAATTGTCTTTAAGACAGCAGTTGCATTTATTGAGCCTAATACACAGCGGCAGAGCGATCGCCTACTCATAGTGACGTCACGCCGGAGCGCTGCGGCCTTGTTTGTTCAGGTGCAGCATACATAGTTGATGGAATTGCTTCACTTCACACGAGTTAAACAGAGACAAACGATTCTTATTGGTTTGCTCCGTGAAACAGACGAACAAACCTGTCTGGTACCAAATGACAACTGTCATACGACATTGACAATTTCCCTCATATTGTATTAACCAACCAAATGCCATCATTTTTTGAATTCAAACCAATGAGAAAAGGGCTTTTCGAAAACACTGTCCCCAACCCTTGGTATTTTCAAATCGGTGTTTCGCTTCTTCCTTATTCATACGTTTCCATGGTTACAACAATTTTTGTGAATAGAGAAACGTCAGTATGACGGTTCAACTCTTCAACTGACATTAATGACACATGATGAACCGTTCCTGCAATACGCATTAGTGCATAATAATTTAATGTATTCGTGAAATTGTCGATTGCCAGTCGCTCAAACTGTGTTACTGTGGTGTTTCTAAGCAACACAGTTTTCGTGACAGCAAGGTGAAAATATTTTTTGAAAATTCAGCATTTTGTCGGGATATTACTACTGATAATTTGAGATTCCACGGTTCACAACTGCAACAACGTTGCCAAGTCTAGTTTTGATGAACGTGACGACACGAAATCACTTTTCTTCTGATATTAGAGAGTTTAGAGGTCAGAAAAAAAATATAAAAAATCCCGAGTGATATTAGTGTATATACTTTCCCATTACTTTGTTTTCTCATATCTCGTGGAAAGGTCCATTGTGTTGTTTTTTTGTAAATTGATTTCCCACATTTCTGAAGTTTGTCTCGAAGCGCAAGATTTCCGATATCAATCCTGGCCTTCATCAGTGACTCAGCTGTTGTATCGGAAATATAATTTCCTCAAGAACCCTCCATTCCTCCACAGCTATTAGCGCTTCATATATCATTTCGCCAGCATGTGATGAGGACGAGGTTGTAAGCAACGTGCAAGTTAATTGGGCCAGTATTGTCATAGCGGAGTGCATTATAGTCTACTCCATTATAACTTCAAAGTCTTATTGTTCAAATGAACAAGCCATTGAATTCGTGGAATGCCTTGGTGATTTTGTCTGCCGAAGTTCATATTGTGAGGAAATGATAATAATTATCAAAAACTCATCAGTTGTATCTCGAATACGGTTGGATACAAAGACAAGAATTTCTCTTCATCGGATGGAAAGGAGGACCTGAAGGTAGGAAACAAAAAGGAGACTGGAATTACTTTCAGTTCAGAAGATTTGCAATTTGAAAGCTTCAGTAAGAGCTATACAAGGAATTCAAGTAGGTTATCACTTGGTTACAAAGCTTGTAAGACATAAAATAACAATAAACGCAATCGATAAAAAGCAATGAGACAAATTATTAAGAAATCGATAAGTTTGGAAAATTCTCTTTACGTAATAACAATTACATTTTTATACGTGCTTAGTTACTTCTTGCTTATAGATTGCAAAATCTTCATTCTGCGAGTATTGCCTTCACTCTTTTCGCTCTTTTAATTTTATTTGGTTTAAAATTATGATTTTTTCCGGTATACAGGCCGTTTCTTTTATCATGTGGTAACATTGCTATATTCTAAACCGTAACAGATACGAATACGATTAAATGGGAGAAAAGGTAACTATTGTGGAGAACAGTACAATGGTCAAAGAAAATTTACAGGAAGTCTCGCCCTTCCCGAGTTATACAGGGAAAACCAAAAATGCTGATATTCGTTTTTTACGAATAGAACTGTTATTTCTGAAAATATAAAAAAAAATTATGAGGAAAGTTTTAATGTATTTAAAATGTACTATAAAATGTAATAATGAATCTTTGATTAAACGTTTCGTGTCAACACGGCCACCATCAACATTTTTTTTTCAAATACGGACCTGTCTATTTTAGTACAAATATTGATAAAGCGATAAAATCACAATTCAGAGGTATATCATACTTGATATTTTTATAACGTTTCATTTAAAATAACTAGCATCCTCAGTGACAACAATTTTTAATTACGGTCCTGTCGTTAGTTCTTTTGTAAATTATTTTGATTTCTTCAAAACCTATTCAACTATTGGCATACTTCAGACTTCACCCAATAATTTCGATAAGAAGATACCACAACACTACGAACATTCGTATTTTTCCTTCTTGGGCATTTGTGTATTACAGAAATCCTTGTTTCAAGGCTGATTTCTTCTGAATCAATTATCATACTGAATATTTCTATAATTCTCAATCCTGGAAGTAACGAAAATATTAGTTTTTGGTCAAAATAAGACTATTGTGTGATATGGTACAATTAAATAGCATCTCACTTCATTTACCAAATTTAAAAAAGTAGGCTTTGCTTGGTTTCTATGGCAGGACAAATAAATGAGTTGTTGATACGTGTTAAGAACTGTCAGTCGTTTATACACTCAGTCATATCAAAGATGTATTCAAATGACGAAAGGACTGATATGATATTTGCTTATGCAAAATTAAATAGAAATCCTCTTTTGGCAAAAAATATGTATGGTGAGCTATACCCAAATCGTCGTATTCCAAACATTCAAATGTTTAGACGATTAGAAAGAAATTTCAGAGACTGTGGTGCATTTGATAGAAATAAAACTAGAAAATGTGTTGTTACTGGAAGTATGCGGAACCAAATAAATGTTTTAGGTAAGCAAATATTACTTCATAAAGATTAACAAAGTGACGAAAATATTTTTTTTCAATTTAGGATTGGTCAGTTACAAAAATATTTCTAATCAAGATTGTTCTTTACGAGAAATTGCCCACGAACTAGGGATTTCTGTAAAATCTAACAGAAATATTTTGAAAAAAACAGATACAAATGCTACAGGATACGCAAAGTTCATCACCTCAATGAAAGGGATTACGGAAGGAGAGTACGATTTGCGATGTGGTTGAGACGTAGAAATAAGGAAGTTGGAAATATTTGTAATAAAATAATATGGACGGACGAATCAAAATTCACCAACAATGGTTGGTTTAACAGAAACATCCATTATAGGTGGAATAATACAAATGAACATTTACATAGAGAAACCAATTTCCAGGAAAGATTCGGAATAAATGTTTGGTTGGGAATTTTGGGAACAAACATACTAGGTCCTTTCTTTTACGACGAGCATTTGAATGGTGGAATGTATTTACGTTTTTTATCCAATGAGTTTGATGGCTACTTAGATGAATTGCCACTGAACATCCGCCGTGAAATACAATATTTTCAACAAGACGGTGCCCCCCCCATAATGCAGCAATAGTAAGGGAACATTTAGATGCAATATTCCCAAGAAAATGGATTGGAAACAATGGACCAATTGCCTGGCCAGCTCGATCCCCAGACCTGACTCCTTTAGATTTTTTTGTCTGGGGGATACATAAAGGATAAAGTTTTTTCGACAACTAGTACAGATATCGACCATCTCAAACAAAAAATAAGAGATGCATGTAATAGCATTACACCCATCATGCTAGAAAATTGCCACAGAAATTGTATGGACAGACAACTTATGTGCATTCAACAAAGAGGTCGGCAATTCGAGCATTTAATGTAGGTTATCATGAAGAATTCATTTTCTGTATTGGTTTTATTTTCACTCAAAAATTCAATATGAAATAAATTGTTTTCTATTTGTTTGATTTCTTCTACTCTTAGGTAAGTTTATTTCCGAGGTAAATTGCTATCGTTCCTCTCTGAAACTACAGATATCTTTTATTATAGTGTAAACATAATTTTAATAGACACATTTATTCAAAGCGTCACTGATAATTTTTATATCGGAGAGTTAAGTTTTGTGGAATCCATAAACGACCTAACGACAGGACCGTAATTAAAAATTGTTGTCACTGATGATGTTAGTTATTTTAAATGAAACGTTATGAAAATATCAAGTGTGATGTACCACTGAATTGTGATTTTATCGCTTTATCAATATTTGTACTAAAATAGACAGGTCCGTATTTGAAAAAAAATGTTGATGGTGGCCGTGTTGACACGAAATGTTTAATCAAAGATTCATTGTTACATTTTTATAGTACATTTTAAATACATTAAAACTTTCCTTATAAATTTTTTTATATTTTCAGAAATAACAGTTCTATTTGTAAAAAACAAATAACAGCATTTTTGGTTTTCCCTGTATAACTCGGGAAGGGCGGGACTTCCTGTGAATTTTCTTTGACCATTGTACTGTTCTCCACAATAGTTACCTTTTCTCCCATTTAATCGTCTTCGTATCTGTTACGGTTTAGAATATAGCAATGTTACCACATGATAAAAGAAACGGCCTGTATATTATTCAGTCCTTAATCATGGCAAGGCGGGATCTTATCAATTCAAACTCCCATACACTGGAAATCTATAAACGTTCCATGAATAACTTGAAGAACTACTTGAGGTAATAACTGATGAAAAAAAAGGATACCGTTGAAAATATAACTAAAATTATTGAACTCATATTATTTTGTGTTCACCATCAATGAATACACAAGAATAACTTCAATCTCGAAAAAGTGTATCGACAATATTTTTATCATTCTGAAAGACAGTTATGCAACGGACATTCTCTTCTATTTCAGATCACACTGCACAAAAAATCAGGTGTTCCACAAATAAAGCAAAAAGTAGAATATTTAATCTGTAGTTATACCTATACATAAAGGGGGAAACCAAGATGAGCCAGCAAACTTCCGACCAATATCCCTAATACCCACACTAGCTAAAATCATAGAAAAGCTAATCAAAAATAGAATAACAAAATACTCTAGAAAATATAACATAATCTCGTCAAATCAATACGGTTTTCAGGAGAGAAAAAATACCAGTGATGCCATCTTCTCTTTCCTACAGGGAGTATATACAAATATCAATAGTGGTGAAGCTGTTGCGGCAGTCTTTTGTGATTTTTCAAAAGCATTTGACTGCGTTGATCATGAGATACTGTTGGCTAAGCTTCACCGCTATGGTTTCAGAGGTGTAGTCTTCAACCGGATGGAATCATATTTAACTAATCGTTACAAAATAGTGAAAACGACATCCCTGTCAGCTACGGCACCGGTAAATTGTGGTGTGCCACAAGGATCCATATTGGTCCCCACTCTGTTTTTAATGATCTGCTTGGAATAAACATATCAGGAAAGTTTACGGTCTTTGCGGACGACACAACCATATTATGGCAAGACAAGGATACTAACTTTCTGCAGGATAAAATCCTCAAGGACACAAAAACTCTAAAGCAGTTGTGTAATTGAAATAGGCTGATCCTGAACGTAACAAAAACCAACCTAATCTCTTTTAAGTGCGAGATAAAAAATATCAAATTGGATAACAGTTATATCGAGAGCCGGGATAACAACAAATTTTTGGGAATTCTCATCGACAGTAAATTAAAGTTCGAACAACATGTTTGCAACTTAAATAAGAAATTAGCTTCTGGATGTTATGCTGTGAGACGAGTAACAAAAGAGCTAGGACTAACAACAGCAAAACCAACTTACTATGCCTTGATAGAGTCCCATCTAAGATACGGAATCCCCTTTTGGGGAGTGTGCAATAAAACTCACATGCAAAACACACTCATCTTACAGAAACGAGCAATTAGATACTTATCCACAGCAAAGACACGTGATCCCTGTAAACCATTATTTGTAGCCCATAAAATACATACAGTCATCGCCATCTTCATCCATGAAACAGTATGCTTGATAAAAAACATTTCAATCAGTTTAATACTACTCCTTCCCATTACTCAATACGCAAGCAAAACAATATTAACCTACCAAGGCCCACCTCATCCCTAGTGAAGGACTCATTTATAATGGTTGCAATCATTTACCTGAGCATATAAGAAATATAAGCAATACTGACCTTTTTAAAAAGGCTGCGCATGTTTTATTAAGTGATCGACCTTGAAGAATTTTATTCTGACAAATTTTAATGTGTGACTACTATTTCTAATTATAATCGTAACTGTAGAACCATATACATTTGCTGTTTTGTTTTTTCATCTCTCTCAATGTTCATATCCCTGTAAACACTTTGTCCATTAGAATGTATTTTGTCTTGATGACAATAAAGTATATATTGATTGATTGATTGATTAAATATATTACAATCTTTTTGAAAGAGAACAAAAACATTTTCATTAGAAAACTGGATGATCAGAATTGGTCAGACATATATAAATTGAAGGAAAACGAAGTGAATAAACAATGGGATACATTCATGAGTTATTTTAAAAATATTTTCGATGAATGCTTTCCTAATGAACGAATTGAAGTAAAGAGTCATGTACCGCGGAAAGATCTTGAAGTAGAAGAGTGCAGAAATGAAATAAATGACTGGTTGGTTATATCAAATAACCGCCCAGAACTTAAATATGTATATAATGATACGAAAAAAAGTTATAATAAATTGTTGACTCGAAAAAGAAGAGAAAATTATGAACGAAAAATTACTAACTCAGATAATATAATGAAAACTATGTGTAGTATCCACAATGACATTTTAGGGAAGCAAACATTCACACATTTAGCCTTCAAAGGCTAACCGAGCAATGTTGCAAATAAGTTTAATATCTTCCTACTGAATGTAATTCCCAATCTGTTACAAAAACTAGAAGCTGAGCAATTCAGTTGTAACAGCCCGGGTAGTTAACAATCAATGTTCATTAAATCAGTATCAATAAATGAAATAAAGGACTTAGGAAATAGACTGAAAAATGAGCACACTTGTGTTGACGACGATATTCCAACTAGTATGGTAAAATTATGTTCAGGATCGATAGCAAGCTTACTTTGTTACATAATGGATAACTCATTCCAATATGGCGTATTCAAGAATAACTTAAAATTGCGTTAATAACGCCGATCCATAAAAAAGGTGATTGTGAACTGTTCGAAAATTATCGGCCAATTAGTGTTCTGCCATCCTTCTTAAAGCTGTTCGAAATGGCGATGTGTGATCGTCTCATGGATCATATGAAACAGCATAAGTTTTTCAATGCCAGTCAGCATGGATACATAACAGACAGATCCGTAGAAACTGCAATTACACAGTTTACCAGAAAAATTCTTGATTGATGAAAATAATGAAATTGTGCTGGGTATTAGACCTCTTCAAAGCATATGACTGCTTGAATCATGACTGCTTCTTGATCAAACTTGAAAAATATGGCAATAAATGAAATGATTTAGATTGGTTTGAATCCTATCTAACACATCGTCAACAGATAGTCAAAATTATGAATGATGGACAGGCAACTGAATCTAACTTAAAATACATCAAGATAGGAGTCCCTCAAGGTTACATAACAGGGCCAGCACTTTTCATAATTTTCATGAATGATATTTTGGAAATCTAAAATGACTCTAATGCTCCTGCACATCTAAATAACTATGTAGATGACACTAATTTATTGGTTTCAAGTTCAGATTATCCAGACCCAATACGAAAAACGCATGACGTAACAAGAAACATGTATGATTGGTTTACAAAAAATAAGTTGATACTAAATGTTGAGAAAACGAACGCTATATTTTTCAGGACCAAACAACAAAGAATTGAAACACCTGAAAAAATATACATACTCAACAATGAAATCAAAATTCAGAATAATACCAAATTTCTGGGAGTCTTTATACAGGGCAATTCAAATTCGACCCCCACTAGTGGGATTTCCTAAACTACAGGAGATACGTCGAAGCTTAAATTGGACAAAGTTGCGTATTCTGGTGCTTAGCAAAATACTGTTTTGAAACTTGGAAAATTCCGAGTATTTTCGGAAATATCGGGAAAAAACTGAAAATCGGAATTTTCGTTTTTATTTTTTACTTTTTTCAGCTACACGTTTTCATGTTCAGACTTACTATCCGACGTTTCGTCTTCTGGCATTCATCATCAACCTTTTTTTTTCTGTTATGGGCGCCATATTGTTTTTTATACAGAAAAATAGTGATTCTCATTCTGATTCCATTGATGCATAATTTGTTATAATTTGCACTTCTGAAACCACAGATATTAAAAAAAAAACTTCATCTGAGATGGTCATGACTCCATCGAAAAATTTTGTTTAATAAACACTAGTTTTCAGAACTCATTAAACATCATAAGTTTGCACAAATACTTCAGTCGAAATGTCCTCATTCTCAAATGAAGAAAATTTAGATATGTTGAAACTTTATTATAAATTTGATAGGTATACCTAAGTAGTACGAAAACAGCACAAATTTATTTTGAATTATATCCGGAAAGACAACAGCCGGATAGAACATTATTCGGAATTTTGGACAAACACTTGGCTGAGTACGGTGCGCTTCAAAAACCAACAATGAAATATGGAAGCAGAATGGAACAAAATATTAGACGAAACTTATTAGCCAAGGTAAAATAATTGTTCATTCCATATTCGAATAAGTATAATTATTTTTGGGTACTTTTTTATATAAATGCAGATCCTTCCAAATCGACACATCAACTCTCGGCAGAAATGGATGTGCCACATACGAGCGTTTGAAGTGGTTTGAAATGTTATAAGATACATATTTCAAAAAAATAACATCCAGGTTATCCTGAGAGAAGGATGGAATTTTGTAGCTGGCTCTCGAATAGGGTAGACCATACAAACTTCTTGAAAAACATTATTTGGACCGACGAAAGTACTTTTTCGAACTGTGGTGTTTTTAATAGAAATAATGAGCACATTTGAAGTGAAAATAATTCCACTACACTTCAGAAAAGTCAGACCACAAGTTCGGTTTCGTTTGAATGTGTGGGCTGGAATTTATGACGACTGGATACTTCGAACTCATTTCTTCTCTAATACTTTGAACGGGGAAACCTATCTTCAGTTCTTAAGAAACGAATTCGAAGAATATATGGATATGTTTCCCCTTGTTAATTATAACTGCTGCTGGTTTCAGCATGACGGGGCTCCTCCACACAATAAAAGAGCAGTTTGCGAATATTTACACCAAAGATTTCCTAATAGGTGGTTAGGAAATTCTGGACCAGTGAGGTGACCGGCAAGGTCACCTCACCTCACAGTTTTGGATACTTTCTTGTGGTGCACTTTAAAGAACAGAATCTATGGAGAGCAAGAATATGACACAGTAGATGAACTTAGAGACAATATCATCACGCAATTCAGGTCTATCAGAAGAAGGGATATTGTTAGGGCTGTTCTTAATTTGAGACGACGAGCTCGGTTATGTATTCAAGAAGAAGGCCATCATTTCGAACACTTGTTGTAATACTGTTTGTACATTTTTTACAAGCTCATGATTTCATTCTTGTTTTTTGAAACGCACCGTACTCAGCTAAGTGTTTGCCCAAAATTCCGAATAATGTTCTATACGGCTGTTGTCTTTCCGGATATAATTCAAAATAAATTTGTGTTGTTTTCGTACTATTCCTATCAAATTTATAATAAAGTTTCAACATATCTTGTTTTTCTTCATTTGAGAATGAGGACACTTCGACTGAAGTATTTGTGCAAACTTATGATGTTTAATGAGTTCTGACAACTAGTGTTTATTAAACAAAATTTTTCGATGGAGTCATGACCTTCTCAGATGAAGTTGTTTTTTTTTAATATCTGTGGTTTCAGAAGTGCAAATCATAACAAATTATACATCAATGAAATTAGAATGAGAATCACTATTTTTCTGTATAAAAAAACAATATGGCGCCCATAATAGAAAAAAAAGTTGATGATGAATGCCAGAAGACGAAACGTCGGATAGTAAATCTGAACATGAAAACGTGTAGCTGAAAAAATGTATCAATGAAAATGTACTTTTGGTTTTGAGCTGTTGTCAAATAACGATAGAAAAAAATAAAAACGAAAATTCCGATTTTCAGTTTTTTCCCGATATTTCCGGAAATACTCGGAATTTTCCAAGTTTCAAAACAGTATTTTGTTAAGCACCAGAATACACAACTTTGCCCCAATGTAAGCTTCGACGTATCTCCTGAAGTTTAGGAGATCCCAATGGTGGGGGTCGAATTTGAATTGCCCTGTAGAGGAACATTTACAATGGAACGTCCATATCATAAGCTAAGGAGCAAAACTGAAACAGAAATGCTATAGCATCAGAGTCATAAGCAAATACCTTAACGAAAACCCATATATGCTCAAATAAATCAATTTCAATTCAATTTATTGATAACAGTGTAGGTACAACGTAGCGAGCATAATGATAATAGCATTGATAATAGCATTGATAATAGTATTGATGAGTATCAACACTTGTGTTCCATTGATGGGTTCTTCAGTACTTATACAATATACAAAAGACAGCCGTAAATTCGATATGGTTGGTATCGGAAGACTTTATGCTTGTAGGAGGGAGAAAATAAAGCGAAATCACGTGATTGATTGTTGTGTTATTTTGTTACTTTCTGAGAGTGACTATCAATTTTTTCCTTGTTGGTAAGTAGGTAAGAATTTTTTTATTGGAAAATTTAAATTTATATTTCAATGTTTTTTATTCTACAGTCAAATAGTTTTTTGTACCGAGGAAGTGTAAAATATTTGAGAATGACTCGTCATAAACAATGGCAAATTTACGGATATACTTTCGCCTGACCACGTAGTTTTTTGAATAGATGATTCATTTTCATGTTCATGGAAAACATCCAAAACAGACATGGGTAGGTATAAAAGAGTATTTTAATATTTGATTTTCAAGCTTAAGATGAAACCACACTCTTATGTGTTGATATACGCCAGACACAATATTGGTCTCAATACTCTTCCCTGGATCCCACCAAGAGTTACTTAACTATGGTTACCTACCTATTTTGACTCTTTGACTTCTCTGCGATAAATATTCCCTCAAGATACTCAGTGGCATGCATCTCACTCTCACAAGGAAGGAGTACAACTGTTTTGGAATTTTGTATGAAGCCAAACAAACTATCTGTTGGTTGTCACATTATGTGTATTAAAAAATCCAGTGAGCAGTCTCAATACTATATTCATGGATTTCAGTGAAGCATTCTCAACAAATACGGCTTCCAAAAGTGTTAGAAAGATTGGTATTGGATGATAAAACAAAATGGAAATACTTGTGAAAATTTTTTGTCAGCTTCTGGGGTGCCGCAAGGATAAAAGGAGATATAAGGAGGTGAAAGACCTTGGAGTCATGTTGAAATCGGAAAGGTTCACAATTGAAAAATGCCTTCCTTTTTAACATGAATACTTCCCAAGAGGTTATCTAGTACGATGGAAAATAGCTACTAAAATCTGATATTACGAACACTTGTTCATATTTTCAAAAAAATCAACACCTCCGAGTCGAACATAACAATAAAATTTATTTCTCTCCCAACATTGAAAATATAGTAAATGAGCGGTGAATGAGAGACTTGATTTTATGATGAGACAAACGTCTATTTTCAGCATGCGAGCAATCAAACTTCTTTTTTATTCACGTTTGTTTTCGAAATTGAAGTTTAGTTATAAATTACGAAAGATGCGTTGAGAGGAGAGGTAAACAACAATTGGAAAAATTTTGAAAGAAAAGAAAAAGCTGCAGATGTTTATGATGAATATATACATGCAAATTCATGGAACAGTACACAAGATGGTTTGACAAGATATGAGTGAAAAAAAGGCCAACAAAATGATAGTCAACTTGAGAGGTGTCCCAGGCAGATCTCATGACGGTAACCAGTGCAGATTGAATCCCTTCTTGTTGTTGTTGATATGGAGAAAAAGTACTTTCGTGAACCCACGATTCCTTTCTTCAAGGAAAAATATAGAATAGCCAGTGAAACTAAAATTATCAATTTATTCAAGGAATAATTACATGATTCACCATAGATTTTGTAAATGAAACCAATTTATCCCTGAAAATTGTTGAATTTATAGCACTTGAAGTATTGGAATTTTCAGAATCATAGGAGCACATATTTATTTTTGATGACAGAAAACTGTATGTTTTTATTGTTTCTGGAATATTTTGAACCTGTACTGTATTTTATACATTTTTTATGGCATTTCTTGTTTTTATACATTAATGCCACATGTTGGTAGAATTATATTATTTTTTTTTAAATATCTGTCTAAGAAAATACATTTCTCACATACTCATATTGAAAAATACCTCACTGCACTAGACTGTACCAAATCACATCGAACCAGCTCTGGTAAGAATTTGAGATTACCTCTGTTACTGTTGTTGAATCATTGAAACCTTGCCATTTCCGGATATGGGCAGTATTCTCATTCTCGATGCCAAACACTTCAAGTTTTTTCTCAACAAATTGTGCACGTGGAATGAAACGTGTGTTCGTTCTAAGAGACTGAATCGAATAGAAAAGTTGAAAAAATTTCATTATTATCAATAATAAATATAAATTTTTCAAGATCCTCCCTGATTTTCTAGACTAGGTGAAATATATGTTTTTGTCACACCTCTAGCAGAGTGACATCAAGTTATGATCAATTGGGGAATATGTCTAGTTTTCCGCAGCAGAAACTTTAGTCTCAGCGGAGGAGAAAAAGGAGCCATCCCATTTTTTTCGCAGTAAATTACAAATACGACACAATAAAGGAAAAGAAAACTTCTGAACTCGTATGTTTTCTTCTCTTCGTATTAATGTTCCACTGAGATACTGCAGATAACTTTATTTCCACTAGTTGAGTTAGGACTCTCGTCAGCATATTGGTGTTTGCGGGTTGGCCAAGAATAGTGTTTCATATCTGTAAAACCTATTTAGGCTGATTCCAAAACGAATTCTAAACGTTTAGAATAAAAAAAAAGAAACAGCCAAGTACCAGTTGGAGAATGTTGTTGAGGTTCCTGTTCAATATATTCGCCATATCATAGATGTTTATTTTATCATAGTGTATAATTCTGTGAATTATTGCATGTCAAGTTTTGACATAATTTTTTGATTGATGTTAATAAAACCGTTTTATTCTCTTCAAGATTAAATTTGGTAATTGAAGGTCTGTTTCATTATTTAAAAATCCCATCAGTTCCAACTTTAAGGGAAAAAAATAAACAAGAAAACACTCAAAATGGAGAAATGGGGATGCAGTTTAGGGGTTGAAGACGGAATTTTGGGATTTGTGGTAAAACATGACCTTTTAGCGAAAAATGTTCGACGGAAAAGATGAAGATAATAAAGCAATTGAATAGGTACTTATGTAACAACACTTATTGACATAACCTCAAATTAACCGTCAAAGGGGCAAAAAAACAATTTTTCAGTAGTTTTCTTCTCGCGATATGTCTTTTTTATGTCGAATATGTATGATATTTTCGCAAATGGGAAGACTACTAGTTTTCGAGTTATTCACAGTTTTCGAAAAAAATACCCTTATCTTCCACTAACAACAATTTTTTTGTATTTCGAAGGTCTATAAGTGACCATTTTGATTGATGAAATGTCTACTTCAAATTGGTCTATGTAACTATAGATCGTAAAACCGCTTAAAATTGGGAAAATATCTCTTTGAATCATGATTTTCTCAATATTTTCAATTATTTTCGACATTAATCATTATTTTTATAGTGGAAAAGAGTTTATATTGAATTATTCATAAAAAAATATCAGAATACATAATTACACTGCAAAATTAATTTAATAATATCATTTTTATTCTTTACGACAGCTATTAAAAATCATTGAGTATGTTGAGAAAATAATGATTCAGAGAGACTTATTGTTGTCACTTATTGTTGTCAACGATCAACAGACCACCAAGTTACATAGACCATTTGAAAGTAGACATTTCATCAATCAGAATGATCACTTATAGACCTTCGAAACACAAAAAAACACCAGAACAACTGTTCGTGGAAGATAAGGGTATTTTTTTCGAAAAATGCACCTAACTCGAAAACTAACTGTCTTCTGAATTAATTGCGAAAAAATCATGCTCATTTGACACCAAAACATACATATTTCTATTAATTTTCATGTGAATGGAATCATTAATACGCGAGATAAAAATTAAATACTGAAAAATCGGTTCTTCGCCATTTTAACAGTCATGTCGAAAAGTGTCGAATACAAAAGTTTGTAATTACTTTATTATCACGTTTCGCCGCAAATTGCAGAAAACCGTTTTCAACAAATAAACTGCATCCCATTTTTGAGTGTTTTAGTGTTAAAATAATTTTTTTCCTCAAAGTTCGAACCTCAACAACATTTTCCACATGGTCCTTGCCTGTTAGTTCTTTTCTTTTTCTCAAAAATTATAGTCAACAGTCTAATTCAATATTCCGGTGGATCGGTTATTCAATAAATTGTGTGTATGTATCAATTCTGTACAATATTTGGCAATAAGTAATAAACAATATTACAGTTTTCATTAAAACTTCATTTCGAAAATTCAGTAACAATATTTTTTCATTGTTTGTGTCAGATCATGCAATTACTCACAATGGTTTGATTTCTGAAATAAAGCTGGATTAAAAAAAAACAAACATTTCAAAAAATTCGCAATTATTGAAGTGGAAATTTATTGAAATAATATCAGACGTAACTGGGAATCGATCAGTAGAGATAATGCATGGGGAAGTGAGAAAGACAGCATCGAGATAAATTCGAATATTTGGGGGAATCAGTTGATCGTCAACTGTAGGTACTTTTGTGACCATGAAAAAAATGACATAAGAACAACTGCCATGAAAATCAATTATTTGGGGAGAGAAATATAACTTGTAATACTCACGCTTCCAAATTACTGTACCACTGTGCTATATCTGGTAAATCGCAATGTGTTGTACCGTTTACAGAAATCACAAAATCGGTCTTGCTAATTATTTTTTTTTAGCACAACACTAATCATGTAGAGTAGAGGTAATCGTTGTTTTCCACTAGTTATCAGAACATAGCATGGCCAAAACTCTGTCAGGTATAACATTGTTTAACGGTGTTTCTATTAGGCTTGAGAAGCACCCCTTTACTAAGACAATTGTAGCAACTTTTTATACATACTTTCTGTGGTTTGTTCATTTATTTATACAGTGGTGGTGTTAGCTGGTGAGTATGAAAGGGTATGAATCATTTTTCACTATGTATTGTATAACCTGTCACATTCGTATATGTGATTCGACGATATCAATAAAGAATCTAATAACGAACAGTCGTTGCTGACGGATAGTGAAACCTTCACTCCCATACACAACTACTACGTAGGCATAATATGGTAAGTACCTGTCAGAAAACAACTAAGACCACGACAGGTTTTGAATTGAATCTAACATATAATTGTGCAACGTTCCTCAAAGCATCAGAGGACGCAGTTGTAAGTGCCCTCTGTGACCAACCAGCAGAATTATGTTTTGATTTGGCTCACCTGCAGACTAGTTTCGAAGTTGTTGCCTCTCATCAGTGCAAGGGTAGGTCAACACAGACAGCAATGAAGCCGTGTGTTCCCCGTCCATTTTATCACAGACTCCGCTTCTTGGTCACCTCTGACTCACGCGATGAAGCAGTTTCTAGGCCGCTCCACCTAGCGAGCGGAGGGAGAACACTCCGAATCTCTGTATGAGAGTAAAGGGTTCACCATCGGTCAGCAACAACTGTTCGTTACTGAACGATCTCCCAAAAGAACTCTGTTTCCACATAAATCTCTTAACCAAGAGATTAGGAGTGTTCTCCTTCTGCTCGCTGAGTGAAGCGGCCTGGAAATCGCTTGCACTGATGAGAGGCAGCAACCTCGAAACTAGTCTGTAGGTGGTCACCCTGTCCAAATCAAAACATAATTCTACTGGTTGGTCACAGACGGCTCTTGCAATTGCGTCCTCTGATGCTTTGAGGAACGTTTCACAAGTATCTGTTAGATTCAATTCAATACCCGTCGTGGTCTTAGTCAGGGCAGTAGTTGTTTTCTGACAGGTACTTGCCATAATAAGCCTACTTAGTAGGTGTATATGGTAGTAAAGGGTTCATCATCCATCGGCAACGACTGTTCGTTATTAAACGATCTTCCAAAAGAGCTATGTTTTCAAAGAATCTAATCTTATCCGATCTAGGTTGATGGATACCTATTTTCCAAAAGATACAGCAAAAGAAATACCAAATTGAATGATTTATTGTCACGAACGGGTTTGAAGAACCACTGGCCCCAAGTAGTAGTTGAGCACCCCAGGGTGCTCAACTACTGATTTTCTTGTTTAGCGAGAGGTTAAAACATTGTGGAACAATGATTGTGACTCACCCTGGTATAAAATAATAAAAGAGTGAAATTAAATTAGTTAATTTATCAAAAATATAGACAAAACCATGTCGGCAAATGAGCAAAGTGAAATTGAACCCAAGTGAATTGCACAAATAAAATAGTGAAAAAACATAAAGGGTATGAACATACAAAACTCACATTATAAAATTGAAAAAAAAAATCAAATCACTTTCATATAGCCTGGTAATGCACAAATTAGAATATGTCAATCAGATACTTCCCGATTATAATACAGTACGAACTATTCACATCAGAAATTAATTTAAAATATTGTCCTTAGAAGATAGACGAAAACTCTTGGTTTCAACTTTTTTGTTCAGAGTTATAATAATAACATAAATTCACCAGAAATTCTAGCACAAATCAGATCTAATGTTCCTCCAATGAGAACTCGCATTTCAGTTATGTTCAATATCACATTATTATACAGTACGTATAGATCTCCTCTTGTAGCTATTGTGTCGATTAGTGAATAATTTTAATACTCTCATAGATTTAGAAAGGACTGTCCCGAAAAGTGTGTTTCGTAAGAGGGTTTTGAATCAAATAATCAGTTGATCAAATTAGTATTAGGAATACTTCATTAATGTGATTTGTAGACATACATGTATCTATGATATTGTTCAAACATATTATTCATGCATAGTAGTTATTATAAGAATAATTTTTTTTTATCCATGTAAGTAAATAAATGAACAAAATAAATGAACACCACCAGGGGGATGAAGTGTGTCAAGCTGATGCCCATCATGATGCTTGGAACTTGAAACTTGAAAAAACTCTTTAATGATCTGTACTAGCACTCAGACGTATGCTGAAAATATCGCTGAGTATTGCTTAATCAGCATCCTAGCCATCGCGTGTTGTTGCACCAGAATATAACACAATACCTGTTGGTTGATGACTGGCGTTGAACTTTGAATTTTCAGAAAATACTGTATTTCAATAAATGTAATAGCAGATTATGATATTCTAATAAATGAATAGGTATGATATATGGGAGTTTTTACTCTAGGCGAAATAATGTCCGAATTAAGTATGAATAAATTTTGAATTTTGAAAAATGATAATGTTAGGTGCTATTTTCCATACTTGACAATATTATGACAAATGGCCAATAAGGATGAGTGATGATTGTTCATGTGAAATCAGGAACAGTTGTTGAAATAATGATATTAATCAAGACGAATTAATTTAAAAATATCGAGTATAGATACATCGACTTATTATTATTAAAGTGGACTATGTAAACATTTATCGCTATTAATCGTGTGTCATTCAAAATATATTTGCCTGACATATTATTTTTTTTTTCACTAGCTGCAAATTTGTATACCCGCAGGATTCAAACTGAATGAAAATATCAATCATAAATGTTTAATCAACAGAAAACCATAATTTGAATAAAATTACTATATTTCATTTGGATGAACTGAAATATGAAAGTGTTGATGAATAATTTATCTCACAAGCAATATCCGCTTTAATTTTGAAAATGCAATTCCATCCCCGGATATAACTGAAACACAATATATTATATCAGCTTTATATGAATGATTTGTTATTACAATTTTTCACGTGTATTCAGAAACGATGAAATTTGTAGAATTATCTTTTAAATCTTGTCCACTAGTAGAATGTACGCGTGAACAAGTTCCTTCAACTCGTCATGCAAATGGTAATAAGTACTTCAATTAATAACTATGACACTAGTCATAGCAGGACACTGAATTTTTGGGACTGTGTTGAGCAGAGAATGATGAATATATCAGATATTAAAAAAGGAATTCCACCTAGTTAATCGTGAATTACAGGGTGATATCTGAAACGTTGATATTTTGTAAATTTTATCATCAAAAATTTTCATGATCACCCTATATATCCCAACGAAATCATTTTTATATCAGCTATCTTCGGAGGATGATAATTCACTTGAATATACAGGATGTGTACAAAAGAACCGGCCATATATTTCACCAATTATTCAAATCACCCTGTATGAAATGTACGAATTGTGAATAATGATGGGATGAGCATAGTATATTGCATGCCAAAATAATTTCATGAATATTTCATTATTACGTGGGATTTTCAGACATTACTAAACTGTTTTTATTTTTCACTCTGTACATGTCCAGACGGAATTCCTCAGATAACAAAAAATATAAAATGATAATTGGTGCTAATGACAATGGAAACATCAGGACAGTACCCAAAAAAGGTTTTGTTCATGTATCCCGTATAGCGGCAGACATGAAATCAGGTGATCTACTGAGCATATTAAAGAAAAATGCTCCTGAAATTAATTTTACTTGCGACAAGTGGAATCGCACGGAGCATATGTCAACCTACAAAATGGCTTTTTCACTAGAACATGTTGATAAAATTTACGATCCCTCTATATGGCCAACTGGAGCAGTTATCAGGAGATTCAAGTTTAAGGAAAATTTTCAGAGAACCAACAATCAAGAAGTACACACCTAGACACTTCAAATGGGAATACAGCGTATTTATCAGATAGTAATCTTTCAGTTGAAATAAGTTGTACAGATTCGGTAAGTGTGTTCCATATAAACACTCAGTGTTTGTCAAACAAAATAGAACAGATAGCATTTTTTCTTGATGAGTTTAAATTTGATTTGTTCTGTTTAACCGAGCACTGGCAGAATGAAACTAATTTGAAAACGATTAATATCCCTGGGTATAGACTTACAAATCATTTTTGTAGAAAAAACCACAAAATGGTAGGTGTAGCTATTTACTTAAGGCAAAAAAACGTATCGTTCAAACCCCTCAATTTAAATTCATTCAATGTGGAAATTCATTCTGAATTCTGTGGCATTTTTATTCAGGAACTAAAAACATATGTGTTCCCTCTGTACAGATCTCCCTCTGGAGATTTCAAAATATTTATGGAAAAACTAGAAAGCCTATTGGAACATTTTTTGAGAGTGGATGAAAGAGTCATAATTTTGGGCGATTTTAACATTCATTTTGAAATAATGAATGATGCAATGCTGAATGAACTGTTATGTTTGCTAAATTATTTTGGCCTTTCGATACATATTCATGAACACACTAGAATTACGGCAGAAAAATCTAGTTGTATAGATACTATATTATCTAACTTTGACGCAGACTTGATAAAAACTGGTGTTCTAGAACCATGTTTATCTGATCATATGGGGCAATATGCAGTCATAAACAAAAAACTCAATTCGTCTGAAAATACGTCTTCCTACAAAAGAGCTATCACAACCTCTGGTTTACAGAAATTGAAAAATGCGCTGTATGATGTGAACTGGGAAATTTATAAAAATGATGACCTGGGCGTAAATTATCTCGCAAATTTTCTAGTGGATACATATCTTAGTTTAGTAGAAAAAATATTTCCATTGAAGAAAAAATCTTCACACAAAAAGCAGTTGGTAAATTGGTTTAATGAGGAGCTGAGGGCTCAAAGATCAGTCTTGTCAAGTGTCAAACTAATATCAGATGTAAGTAAAAACTCTGATGACATAAGAGTTTATAAAGTATTGAAGAAAGTATATGAAAAAGACATCAAAACGGCGAAAAAATATGCATATAATGAGTACATTCGTTCCGCGGAAAACAAGTCTAAAGCCAGCTGGCAAGTTATTAATTTTGAAAGAAACAAGGCTAAATCAACTCCCCCAATAAATAAAAACATTACTCCAAACGATTTTAATGATCATTTTGTCCAAGTAGCCGAATCTATAATAAAATCTCTACCTGGTATTCCTAAAAAGGAATTACTAAATTTTTCAAAGATTCTTCCAGCACCTTCCTCTTCTTTTTTTCTACTTCCAGTTACTCAGTATGAAGTTAGAGATACCATAAATTCGTTAAAAAATTCTTCATGTGTTGATGTCTATGACTTAAATAGCAAACTCATAAAAGAAACATCAAATATAATTCTTGAACCGTTAACCGAACTAGTAAATCTAATTTTTAGTACCGGAAAATTTCCAGATATTTTCAAATTTTCGAAGGTCATTCCATTATACAAAAAAGGAGATGCTTCTCTCATTGAAAATCATCGTCCGATATCCATCATTAGCATTTTTTCCAAAATCGTAGAAAAAATCCTCAAACAAAGACTATCAAATTATTTTGAAATCAACAAATATTTTAGTGACTCGCAATTTGGTTTTAGGGCTGGTGGCTCAACCACAGCAGCAGTTATGGATATATTGAGTGGCATAGTCGAGGGCCTTGAGCAGCGAAATCATACAGCTATCACATTGTGCGACCTGTCGAAGGCTTTCGATTGTGTCGCTCATGACATTCTACTAGAAAAATTACATTTTTATGGAATTAGAGGTGTTGCACTTTCCCTTTTTGAATCCTACTTGAGAAATCGATTCCAGGCTGTTTGTTTCAATAATAGTACATCGGATTTTAAAGAAATGAATCATGGTGTACCTCAAGGCTCTGTCTTGGGGCCACTTTTATTCATTATTTATGTTAACGAGCTGAGCAACTTCATGACCCCCTTCAAATCTGTCCTTTTTGCCGATGACACGTCATTTATATGTTCGAGTCCAGATTACCACACTTTATTGGATCAATCTAAAGAAATTGAAGAAAAAGTAGAGACATGGTTCAGAGCTCACAATCTGAAACTAAATAATGACAAGTCTCAGAGGCTACTTGTAACTCTCCGTCATGGTGAACAAAGAGAACAGAAGGTAAAGTTACTCGGTGTTACCTTGGACCATAAATTGAATTGGAATCCTCATATAGAACAATTAAAACATAAACTGTCAAGCATACTTTTTCTTCTGAGACAGCTTAAGCATATTTCAAATTGCGACACTATGAGAACAGTGTATTTCTCACTTTTTCATTCTCACATGGCCTACGCCATTTTACTGTGGGGTAATTCCTCAGCTGCAAATGTTATTTTCATTCAACAAAAAAAGGCAATAAGAATATTAGAAAATTCAGGGTATAGAGATACGTGTAGACCCTTATTTATTAAATTCAGAATTATGACTCTTCCATCGTTATATATTTACAATTCACTTCTTGAAATTCATAAAACATCATCTAACCTTACCACACATGCTGACATCCATCATCATAACACTAAGAACTCTGATAATATCAGAATTCCTAGATATAGGCTTTCTATTGCACAAAAAATTCTCTCAATTTTAATCTTTATAATGCACTACCTCATCAAATTAAAATGTTTAAGTGTTAATAAGTTCAAACGAACTATCAAATCGCATTTGGTAAATAACAGTTTTTATTCTGTCGACGAGTACCTCGAAGGAATTCCAGGTGCGACTTTTTGCCTTTGAGAAATACTTACCGTTTTTTATGTTTATATATATTTATATTTTATATTGTAAACTGGTTTTTAAACTATTGGTATATTTTTTTTACCTTTAAGTATGTTTTTTCTAATTTTATATGTTGTACCTAATTGTGAAATGGTGATTTATATTACTTTTTAATCATATTTTCTATTCTTCTATTGAAAAACAATGACCTGCTATAAATGTACATATGTATATGATATAGTCAAATAAACTATCTATCTATCTATCTATATAATCTGCACTACGTGAATGATATGAAGGTACGTTGATGATAAGAGCGTAAAAAAATGCAATTGGCACTTTCGAATCCCGAGAAAATAATTAAATAAAAATTACGTATTTTTAACTTGAACTTTGCGATTTTGCACGTTCAATCAGTACATCAAATACTACAATATTCTGAAGATTCAGATAATTTCACCAAGAACCATTTTACCTATAAAAAGTGCGGGGCCCTTTCATTTAAATTAATCATACGAACATACAGTGTGTGTCACTTTGAGCAGTCGCACCATCGAATTTTGTTGAGATAAAATGGAAGGAATGGTTTGAACATAACCTCAATCTTTCTTTACTCATCCACCACAAGAAGTGAATAACCTACCTGTATCTCAAATTGTACCATCTGTTGTTAGCCTAAAAATGTACTGGAATAATTGAGGAACACTTCTTCAGAATCGATCTTCAAAACAAACGAAGATAAGGTCAGTGGTCTGGTGATAACTGAAAGGACTTGTTTCACTGATGATCTATTTATTTTGTAAAAATTCATGATGAATTACATCAGGATGAAGAAAATAACTTTTGTCTAATTTCCATAGAGACTTTGTTTATTACGACCAGTTTTGGCTTTTACACCATTCCTAAGTAACTACTCACACTTCATTAGGTGGCTCGCCCCTATCACTTCTTACTTCTTCACGATAATGGAATTAAATTTAAAAAAATTGTATATGACATAAAACTGCATTTTTCAACAGGTAACTCAGCTTCACTCACCTTCCGGTTTCACCAGAAGTGACATGAACTTTCGATTTATAAATGACAGATTGAATACAACCATGTATCACTTGTGACTTTTGGGACAAAATTTTGTGTTAATGTTGAAATAATTTATTTATTCTCACTTCTCATTATTCAAATCACTTATTTCAGTTTCAAAATTCACTGTTTTATAGTCAAAATTTACAAGATATGTAAATTTTAATTTTTCTCATTTCTGTCACAAATTTTTCGAGTACGGTAAAAAGGGCATTTTATAACTAATTTGTTACTGCACAATATTATGTTTCAAATAAACTTATGATATGACATCAGGTATATTTCAAAATGATAGAAATATCTTATGAGATTAAAGTAAGATTTAAATGCATCGAGTAACATCCAACTAACACAACTGATTAATCAAAATCATTTATATAAAAGGTATACTATCATAAACATGTTTTTCAAATAATAATTCACACAATAACGTAGTTATTTTAAGGAAGTTTGTTCAAAACCTATTAGTGTGCAGTATCAGTTTATTCATGATAAAATGATCTTGCCATGATCAGCAATTTCATTAAAAATTTAATTTCAAATAGAACTTTTATTTTGATCGAATACAGTAAAGTTGTATTTCTCCCAAAATGTTTGTGCTGCATCAGTGATTTGAAGGACCCCGCAAACTCATTACGGAATTTGAGTCCCTGTGGATTTTTTTGAATTTTTGGTATGATGTAGTCCATGTAATTCTCAACCAATGTTTTTATTGCACCAACCCAAAAAAAATGAACAGTTTTGCTGCTAAGGGGAGTTGAAATCACCCCTTGCGCAGATTAGACTATTTATTTTTGAATCCGGTATCAATATTTTCACTCGTTTCATTGTTGCTAATGTTGCAAAATATTGTGCTGTTTTATTTAAAAAACTCCTCACCCCCCCTTCTTCCCCCCAACTCCTATTACGAAACGCAAAAAAAAATCCTCGAGTGCCTTCAAATGTATCGTCGAATGTTTAAATATGAATAAGGGAAATAGCAGTTTTTTATGATCATCTCCCCACCCCCAAATGGCACAAAACGAAAAAAAATGGGTAGATTCTTTAAAACAAAGAAAAAACAAGAAGAAAAAATATTTTCTCAAAAATAATACCAATGGATTTGTAGTTCAGAGCCCTCTGAAACACCCAGATGTCTATGTTTGAATGAATAAATTGTATACGAACCACAACACACATCAATAGAAAAAAGAGTACAACATGTTACCATTTCCAGGTGATAAAATTTCATGATTTGGAGGCTGGAGGCTTCATGGTGTTCTGAACCAGAATCTGGCTTGGTCAGAAGTTAACTCGGTAATGAAATAATCACCAGTATATTCACCTAAATTTTGCAACTGGTCAAAGCTAGCTATGAAAAAGTTATATTTGGTTACAGCCTCAAGTGAACATTTTAGAGTACTCTGACTGGAGAAGAGTTTTTTCAAATCGACTAAATACTACGTATGAATAAGAGTTAATAACTTTGATACATGAATTACCTCAAACCCCTCGAAATTCTACAACGAAGATTTCTCAAAATTATTTTGGGAAAGCCATCCAGATATCCTTCTGACCTTCTTTATACAGAAACAGAAGTATTTAATATAAAACAACTTCATTACTACCATGTGACCATGCGGTACCATTCTCTTAAAAACTCAGGAGACTTACCAACACATACGTACAACACCAGACAAAAAAATAACTATATCATTCCACAAATCACAAAATCACTCGGAATGTCTAGTTTCTCATTTAACGCTCCGAAAATGTACAATTCATTGCCCGAAACAATTCGAAATATACCTAGTCTATTCTATTTCAAAAAACAACTGAAATTATTCACGAGAGAAACTCAAAAATTCCTGTTACAGATTTATTAACCTCACTTCATTTCATTCTTACGAGGGTATATATGCATATTTTTGTTCTGTGTATTAAGCAATCATTTACCATGTGATGTCTTCAATTAAAATCATTTATATGTTTTACTTATTTTATATCGAAACAAGTGTTTAATCACTTATCGATTGTTCCTGTTTGTGTTAGTTTTATATACTTAGAAATTCAATTCGACTATTTTATTTATATTGTACTATAACTATAGTGTATTTTATCTTATTAGTATTACATTTTTATTTTATCCACATTACTCAAATGATCTCGACGTCTATTGTCTTCATATATACGAAACAAGTGCAATAGCACTTATCGTTTGCCCCACTTTGTTCGCTTTGTTTCCTTGTAATAACGTTACACTTTCATTGAATAAAGTTATTATTATTATGATATACTCTATATAATTTTATGATTCAAGGAAAACCTCTTATGTACTTTTCCACTTCTTTACTTTCCAACTGGTCATGCATGGCTAGCCATGAAAAAGTAATATTTCGCTATTTTCTATTGCACTAACCGAAAATTCTTAGGTGCTTTGTGACTCGAGAAAAAGAAATTATCAACCGAACATCACGGATGAATACAAATTGATGATGTTGATAGTATCAGATAACAATCAGTATATTCTAATGAATCGGGCACTGAGTTCTGAGGGTTTGAGAGTGTTCTCAACCAGAATCTGGTAATAGTTTTGAGATGAAAAGAACCATAGAATGTTTTTTTTCCCATTTTCCATTTTTCAGTTGGCCGTGGAAAATGGAAGTTCGGATATTTGATCAACCTGAAGGTAGATAGTTCTGACTATTATACGAAATGAAAAAAAACATTTTTGAATCATTCTATTCCCAAGAAAATACGAGGGTGTGGCTGCTGCAAGTGGGAAACACTGTCTAGGTTTGGATTCATGAATAATATATAATAATGATAATGAAATATTTATAGAAAGGCAGGGAAATGAATAAAGTTACCTCATAAAAGGTTGTCCTTGAGTAGGGATACGGGGAAAACCGGAATACTCCAGTTTTCTGAAAGACAACGATGATACATTACATGAGGGAAAGAAGAATAACACTAATTAAATAATAAAAATATAGAAACTATTGAACATCAATCAAATGTTTTTTCCTTCATTATGGAGGCAATTATTGTTTCAAGATCAATAATAATACAAATGAGAATAATCGTATGAATACAGAAAATAATAAACTTCACAAATATTTACAAACATCTGTACATGGATGCATAACTATACGCACATATACCTACAGGCCCATCCACATATAACATTTTATTTAGAAAACTGCAATTCCTTATCAGAAATTAAGCCTTACAGTCGGATCAGCAAGTTGACGATTTTTCAATCTTTCCAATAATTAATTGTCTCATCCAATTCCTTAGATGTCTCAAAGAGTGAAACAGAGTTGAAGGTATTTGGAACGCTAGAGCAGTTTTCTTAAAAATACAATGAAAATTTGGTTTGATATTTCTCGACAGTGGTGTAACCTGATCTTAGGTACATATTTGGCCAGGCTAGCTTTTTGATTGTTCGGAGGCAAGGGCGTAAGTCGACGTCACTCGATGATCCTCAAAAGGTCCAATTTGTGGCACAGAGAATAAGTTTATTAATTATGGTGTTTATTGGACGCCATCTACAGTGTTTTATGATTTCAAAAACTTATTTCCAGGCCAATCTCTGTAAAAAGACCTTAACTATGCTGACACATTAAAATATAAATACCTAATAATTTTAATGGTTGTCTATTATAATAATAATAGAATCTTGATATGTAACCAAAACAATGGGTTCTTCAAGTCCTAATTTGAGAAATTATAATAATTTTTATCTAACTTAGTCCGAATGCGTTCAAACCTTACACAATTAGACATTTACTAAGGAATCACGACTTTGGTTTCGTTGCTCCCTTTTGGTCTCCATAAATTGATGTTTCCACGGAAATCTCTAGCGTTGGGTCTGCTTCAATATTCTCTTTGACTTTACAAGACCATGACATGCTTTACAATACCATTAAAGGTTTTATCATACATCACAGGCTTTACAACAACATCACAGACTTTACAATACCATGTGAGCTTATATTAATTTGTTGAATTGGCCTTTAATTTTTAATTAGCCGATTAGTCCATATACTGTCCATATACTGCGCGTAGGGGTGCAATCGGTTGACGGAAATAACAATTTTAACAATTTTTAACTGTCTGTCTTATATTATTCTCCCAAACTATTTCTTAAAGTCTTTCGTAAATTCCTGGCATAGTTATGGCAAAAAGAAAAGGAAATTTCAAGGCGTGCTTTCATAAAAAAATATTTATATGTTTAATTCTCGTGAAGAGAGTTACCTTTAATAGATCTCTATATAACTAGAATATTCACCTCTCATTTGTGTGGTCCAGCAATATAACGTAGGTTGCTAAAATTAAATAAACTCAAAATCAACCAGAAATGGACTAATGGTGTTTCAAACACTTCCGTCCTCTCCAAAATTGATTTCAATAGAAAAAACGTTTTCATTTTTCTTTCATTGTTGCCACAACTAACATACGCATGTCATTGAACTATATCAAACAGACTAGCATTCCGCGATTTTAAAAACTACATAAAAACGATAACGAACATATTTCTCTCCATCTTCTTTCCATGAAAGTAGAACCCTGTGCAAACAAATTCAATGCAGTGGGCTCCCTTCAACAAATCGAATCGTAATAGGAAGAAGAACTGTCGTCTTCTTTAATAAATCGATTCGAAAGAAGAAGCGCTGTCATCCAAGTGACATTAACAATGTTATTGTAAACATTCCTTCTTGATAACCACACAGTTATGGATTTGATTAAATCACCAGAGATATCCGTGGGAACCAAGAGCTGCAGAATTAAAACAATTATATTTCATGTGAAATAGGATGGTATGTCTCTAGGAAATTTATTTCATGTGGTGATCGAATGACAAGTGTTGGGAAATTTCACCTTGTGACCTGTTTATACGAGTAAAATAACTATGTACCGTAGTCAACGTTACAGTGGCATCATCAGCTGATTTTTTTTTGAAAATTTTCGTCCATTCAGAATTGGAGATAATAATTGTACTCAAAATGCTCCCCAACAGACTTCTAAATCATAGCACTATAGGCCAAATGCACTCATTGTTTCAAATAACACGCTGTACAGAAGAAACGCGTCTTATGAATTTGATGGAAAACTAACACATGTCAATGAACTCGATAACAATGCTAATAACCAAATCTGGAAAAATTCATCAATCTAATTATCGAAATACAAGCTCCCAAAGTCGGCAATTTTTTTATCGATGAGAGCATAAAAATTACCACGTCAACAGCAATGGCAACAACGCGCTGCAGCTCGTAAGAAACGGGAAATATATCCCGAAATGAATAGACCAGGAAATAAAGAGAACTGAAACAGAATTGGAGAATTGTACAGCATATCTGCCAATATTGTCGTCAAAATATGGGAATTTTGGAAAAGAATAGACGTGGAATTGGAATTTTCTGAACAAAATAGTCAAAGGAAAATTGGGATTACTTTTTTGGTTTTCGTAGTATATTTTACCTCTCTTTCTAGTTTGGCCCGATATCATCTGCGTCGGAATTCAAGATTTTTTTCTTGAAGTTCTGCACATTTGCATGAAGGTGCATTTAGTCAACATCATTTCAAAATTGTGGTTAAATATATGTTAACAGGAAGTTGAATCTGTTTTATCAAATGGCGCCATTAATACATCATTGTTAAGTTTATGCTAAAAACCTTTGATGTTACCGTTATGTTTATGATAATGCTTGTTCTAAAGTTGACTAAATCCACTCTAAATCAAGAACGATCATTATATAACATCGCTGCGACTGCATTGCGTCTTTTTTCAAATGGCTTTCTGAACCGTCCCATTGAACTAAATTGATTCGAGCTATTTCGTTAACAATTTATCAGTTTTCAATCACTTTTAAGAAATCTGATAGTCGGGACAATAAAAGGTACTGACATTGACACTTGCGACAGATCAGTGTTGCCTAGCTCTCCGACACTAGATTGGATGGTTGAAATGGTGGTAAAATCGTACAGTCGGAACTCCAAATTTACATTTATGATCGACGTTTGTCTAATGGGCCGCATATAGAAAACTTTTGGCGCATACCGTACCGTTCCAAATACCTTAATTAATTTTCACTCTTTGAATAATCTCTGGCTATAAAAGATGATTTTTTGTTGTAGCTTCTAATACGATTATACCACAATTGAGGTGGATTTCGAATGGTGCAGAATATAGAATCCGTAGGTATTCAGTATAAAATATTTTGCAAAAATATTTCTCTTTCTACACAATATATCTCGCCTTTCTAACAACATAATTGACATCAATGTCCTATTTTGAATTGCAGTCAACATAAATACCAAAATATTCTGCACTCACATTTTATCGTATGTTGAAATTTCTTTGTCTAATGTTTAGGCTGTTATACGTAGGTGAAAACTTCGTGTATGAACGTAACCAGTTTTATCAACATCAAAGGAAATCAAACGGCTATCGAACCATCCCATAATAATTTCGAAATCTAGTTCTTAAGAGCTTTTGAGCGTTTCCTAGGAATCAGCTTTGTATATGATTTCAGTGTCGTCTGCGATTACGTCTCATTCCATTCATTCCATCTGTAGTTTATAGAGATCGTTGAGATATTAGAGAAAATTTGTCTCAGAACAGTACCTTGGTGAACACCATACTTTATTATTCTTATTTCCCTGCTCCCATCGTCCATTCCAACTTTGTTGAGTATGATGCAACTGTGGGCTGTGGGCTGTGTGGATGTCACCAACAATTGATTTATGTTTGAAGAATGATTGTGAGGCTTTGACAATCAATTCATGCTTATAATGCTCTGTTTTTTTTCTTTGGTGTTCTGGCATCGACTGCTATGGTCATTAGCGACGTGTTCTGGATAGGCCTTGTTACTAACTCTATGCGCCACCTTAGGAGCAGCACTGTTAATTGGAACGCAACAGTGAATCGTGCAGGACTCACCCCAGTCCAGCCACGAGATTTGAATAATTCAATCTGTTAAATTAAATTTAAAAATCCTAGCCGAAAGCTCTGGTTATTATTAACAGAGTTTTTCAATTTCCTTCGATATTAATATCTCCTATGATTATATGAGTATAAGTATTTTGAGATTTTTTTAAGTACAATTGCCAAATTATCTATGAAACTATCGACGATTGCAGATGGAGGTCGACATATAGCAAACAATTTGATGTCAGTATTTTCGAACATAAATGATATTTCTATTGCCCTGATTCGTGAGAATGTGGCAATTTTGTTTTTGTATGGAATATTCTGGTTCAAATATGTAACATCGTTTATCATCGTTTTGGTTCATTCTATCCTCATTATCATGTCATAATCTGTCAATTGAAATAAACTAATGCCTTCAATAATTCTCGTTTTGGTATGGATGATAATATCAAATTTGGTTGATAACTATGATTCAGGTTTATTTTGATCCATTCTTAATTATTTTGTAGTCTTTCAATGTTCATATGAAATATCAGTATTTAGTTGGATTAAATTATCGGCCAATTTTGATTTCAATGTGATTGGTTAAAAATCTCCCAAGTACTTGTTCATGGCTGACAGACGTATTTTTTTAGTGTTTTTACCATTTTGTGTTAGGTTGACTTTAAAGTTCGGTTCTGATAACACCAAACAAACCAATTGAAACTAATAAGACATGAATTCGTAGTTCCGATTGAAGTTCACAATTGAAAAATTGTAGAATTGTAAAATTGTGGAATTGAAAATTACAGAATTGTAAAATGGTAAAATGTAAAACTGTAAAACTAAAGAATTGTTATATTATAAAATAGTGCTGATAATGTATTGAAAAAATTGTAAAATTGTTAGATTTTCAGTTTACAAAATTGTTGGACTACAATCAGCTCCTAGCAGTTTTGTTTTCTCTTTCAAATTCAGTTATTCGATCTTAGTCTACTTCTCCCAGCTCCAGGCAGATGCTATAGAATTAAACCATTGTTATAGCGAAACACATGTTGTTATGAAAGATCTAACCAGAACTTGGCTTTATTCAACTGAAAAGAGCATAGCATTACATGTGACATTAGATGAATTAACAAATAATGACAAATAACTAAATAATACAGTGAGATTCATGCTGAAACTATCACATTCTTCCTATCATTTTAAAAACGTTCATAGTCCTCCAAATACTTCGGCGATAATCTATTTCTTTGTGGTAGACTAATCTGATTTAGTGTTGATAATCTATCTTGAGTAGTTGATGTATGGAAACCCTGATATTGTAGGTCTTCATTTGGAATATTCTCATTACCCAAAGGCTGTAGTGTTTCGTTGGGGGTGGAATGTATTTTTTCTTGACTTCGTTCCAAATATCCCTCCTGTCCTTGTGGTGCTAAATGTCTGTTTGAAACAGTCGTTTCTCTGCCATCTGGTAGTCTGATATAGGAATAATTCGGATTGGCTCCAAGAAATTGGATTCATACTTATTTGCTCTCACATGTCTTTTCATAAGGACTTTACCAGGAGTCGTTAACCAAGAAGGCAATGATTTACCACTCGTAGACTCGTAGATTGCGGAAAAACATTCTTTCGTGAGTTGCATTGATAGATGTGCACAGTAACGACCGTATCGAATGAAGTTCCTCCTGTAACACCATTTCCCACTGAGCTGTTTTCATTTCTCTGGAGCGCAAAGCCAATTCTATCGTCTTCGAAATTGTACCATTTTCCCTCTTGATCTGACCATTGCCTTGTGGATTGTAGGCTGTTGTACGACTGGTGGCAATTCCTTTCGAATGAAGAAATTGTTCAAGATTTGAGGACATGAATGAAGAGCCACGATCTGAATGTATATAACTAGGAAAACTAAAGACTGAGAGAAGTATCGACAAGTTTTTCATCACTGTGGCTGACGATAAATCAGGAAATGGGAAGGTGAAAGAAAATCTCGACTATTCATTTATAATTGTCAATAAGTATCGATTGTCTGAATTCGATGGTGAAGGTACTTTGAAGTCAAGAGCCAATCGTTCAGAAGGTGTTGTGGCTTTTATCAAGTGACTTTCATTTTTATGAAACCGTGGCTTTACTACGGCACAAACAGTACAATGCTGTATAACTTTCCTTATCTCTTCTTTAGAGTAGGGTAGATTTTTGGAACGTACCCAGTGTGCCATTCTCGAGATTCCTGGGTGACATAGAGTTTGGTGAAGAATGTAAATGTCGGATTCTCTAGTACTGGTGCTTGCAGAAATTCTTGATGAGGTATCCGCTATGGCATTTTTTTTCCTGGACGATATATGATGTTATACCTATAGCTTGAGAGCTCGAGTCGCCATCTCTGGATTTTGTCGTTCTTAATTTTTCCAGCATGCTTATTATCAAACATGAACGAAACGGATTTTTGATCTTTAATTAAACGGAAGGATCTTCCGATGAGATAGTGCCTCCACTTCCTGAGCGCTTTCACTATTGCATATGCTTCTTTCTCTACGGCAGAATGTCGTCGCTTCGTATCAGACAAAATTCTCGAATAAAATGCAACTGGCCTACTATTTTGTGAAAGTGTAGCTGCGATTGCGAAGTTTGAAGCATCTGTTTCGACTGTGAACGGTGTTTTGTCTTCAATAGCAGTAACCATATATCGTGATATATCTGTTTTCAAACATTCAAAAGCTGACAAAACCTCCGGATTGATTGTGAACCCGTTAACCTGCATGAGCGGCTGTAGTTTTTCAGAATACTTGGGGATCCACTTAGCATAATGCGAAAACATACCAATGGCTCTCCGAAGCGATGAGTGGTCAGTAGGTGGTGGTAGTTCTAAGAATAGCCTGAGATAATCGGGATCTGGTTTTATGGTTCCATTTTCTATTGCATAACCTAAGAGATTTCTTTACTACTATAAGGAATCGCTCTAAGTTTCGGCCGTGTTCTGCTTTTTCTTTTCCACAAATAGTCACATCATCTAAGTAGGCAAAAGTTCAGATTAATCCGTATAATAGTATCGATGATTCTCTGAAAACATGAAACACCATTGGTGACTCCGAACGGAACCCTAAGAAATTGGAACAGATTTCCACATGCTTCAAAAGCTGTATACGGCCTTTCGTTCTTCGTACTTGATGATACGCACTCTTGGGGTCGACTATGCTAAATACTGCATACTTGGAAACTTCGGATACAATCTCTCCTATATTTGGTAGGGGATATGTATCTAGTTCTGTAAATCTATTAATAGTTTGAGCATAATTAGTTACCATGCGCTTTTTACAATTCGCATTTGATGTCACAAAAACTTGTGCTCGCCATGGTGATGTACTCTTTTCGATAATTCCTTCTGAAAGGAGTCTCTGGATTTCAAGTTCAATGAATTTCCTATCATATTGGGAGTATCTTCGGGATTTTATAGCGATTAGCCTCCAATCACGCCTGAGATTTTTGAAGAGAGAAGCTGGAGGAAGTAATGCTTGTGTTAGGCTACATATTTTGAGACGAGTTCTTGGTCCACCGAAAGTAACTTCAACTGTAGAATGGCCTTTGAGAATATCATGTCCAAGTATAACATCGGCACAGAGATCTTTCATAATCAATAGCTTTGTTGGTATATATGAATGTTTCTCCAGTTCGAAATTTACTATACAACTTCCATCAGCTTGTGACACATGAGCTAAAGAAGCCATACTCATCCTTTCATTTGATGGTATTCTCTGAGCCTGACAACGATCAACGAGAGAACTATTAAACTTCCAGTATCAATAAGTCCTATAGCTTTCACTCCATTGACTGTCATTGGGACAGTGGCTCTGCTAAGACATACAGGCGAAGAAGCAGATGAAACACAAGCAAGAGTTTCAGCGCTGGCTACTGTGGTTCTAGACTGAAATCTTCTACTTTGATAAACCTTAGCGTAATGACCTCTTTCGGAACTGTTTTGACAGATTGCGTTCGAAGCTGGACATTTATATCTAGGATGTCGAGGATTTCCACAGAAAAAATATTCATTTGATTCGGATATGCGAGAAATAGCAGCAACGAAATCGGTGTCCTTATCTGAGTGATTTGTGGGGGGATCCGATGAAACACCGTTAATCAGATTATTGAAAACTGAAGAGCTTTCCGAATGAAATTGCGCCAATTCTAGAGAACAAGCTCTGTCAATATTTTCTAGCAAATGCTGTCGTGAAAAAAGGCATGAATGCATCTCTAATACAATCATTTTAGTTTTGTTCAGCTGTAACACATTTGAAGTTACATTCTTTTCATAGTTGTTTCAGTACCTGTAGATATTCATCTATAGATTCCCCGGCCATTTGTCCTTTTGTTGCAAGGCAATGTCGTGCGGTAATCTCATTTTGAGGTTTCACATAAATTTTGTCACTGATCACTGCAAAAATACCTGGTGATATGTGATTGATTAGAAGTTTCAATTTCATTTCATTTGACGCCTCTTTTCTTGCATCGAGGAAATTCTCAAAAGTTTGTTTCCAGTGACCCCATTCTGGACTAGCTCTGCTCAACGTTGGGTCCGCTTCAAAACGAACGGGTTGAAGGTATCTATCACTGTATTGTTCCATTACTGTTTTTTTTTTCAGTTGAATAAATTGTTATGAAAGATCTGACCAGAACATGGCTTCATTCAACTGGAAAGAGCTTAACATTACATGTGACATTAGATGAATTACCAAATAATGACTATGTCAAATAACTAAATAATATAGTGAGATTCATGCTAAAACTGAACTATCACACATGTAAAGATTTTGAGTCGATATCAGCCAAAGATTTTTTGTTGCTTAGTTATTTTGTCATCCTGATGCAAAGAACCTAACCCTTTCCTTTGGCTTCAATGGTCTGTTAAAAATCATATATTATTCTTTCGTAAAGATGAACGTGTCATTCAAGGTTATTTATATAATTCATTCATTCAAGTGCAAATCTCATCATCACCCAAGAATATTCCCTTCCTTCTACCACTTTCAAATTACACTGATATGATCCAAAATAATTCAAAGGCTTTGCGTTGGATTTCAAAACCACACCACAAAGGACTAAAATCTTGACTGAATGATGTTCGATTCCTACATTTACTTGATGAATTTACTGTTGAGCAACATACTACATCTCATCCTTTTTATTAGCTTCAAGAAATAAAAAATCATGTTCCAATCAATCGTATCCCCATTTCAGACATGATTCATCTCCCTTTCGGTTCGTCCCGAAAGGAAATCAATCAACATTGAAAGCTCCGTAAACGATCCTAGTATGTTTCTTCCAGATAAATCTTGAAATGTCGTTTCGCATATATCGAATCCACGTTAGAGGCTTTTCAGCAAATCGGCAGAGTTACAAAGAATGACAAATAGTGCACAGTCTGAGAGAAGTTTATGAACGATAATGTGCTCACATACAGGATCACTTACAACGGATTGCATATGTGGATACTGATGTTTCTTATTAGCTCAAACTGTAGATAAAAATAAGAGGCTCTTTTCACAGAAAATA
The DNA here is from genome assembly GCA_944452925.2 of Chrysolina oricalcia. NCBI lineage: Eukaryota > Metazoa > Arthropoda > Insecta > Coleoptera > Chrysomelidae > Chrysolina > Chrysolina oricalcia. Next base: position 26,596,434 of record OX101811.2, on the reverse strand, counting down.
AAAGACAAAAACGGGCAAAACTGCCTATACTACTTTTTATTAAGATGATTCGTTGATGATTTCGCCGCAGTAAATTCATTTTGTGGAATTGTTTGAACAAGAAATACTGAAAAAAATTGATTTTTTTTTTGTTAATATATCAAAAAGTATTGTAGTGATCGTTTCACAGTCAATAGAATTTTTGTAGAGAATTATAAAAACCTGTAGTTTTTGCACAATCGCGTTTTAAACAATTTAAGGGCAAATCTTTCTGAATGCGTCGATATGAGGGAAATTATCTTATTCAAATCCTGTGAACGGCATTTGGAAGTGGAGATCAATATCTACAATTTGGTTATTTTGGATTTTCACCATAGAGGTTGAACATTTTCAACACATTTCCCTCAGGTGAAAATCCAAAATATACAATTTGTAGATATTGATCTCTACTTCTAGATGCTGCGTACATAATTTGAATATGATGATTTTTCTTAAATCAGCGCATCTTGCAATAAGTGCCCTCAAATTGTTTATAACGCGCTTTTGCAAAAACCACACATCGGACAGAAAATATCTTGCTTGCAGTGAAAATGCACCGATCCGGTAGAACGAAAATTAATTCCGTAGGTTTCATATATCTCTACAAAATTTTTATCCACTGTGAAACGATTCCTTCATAATCTTTGAAATATTTCCAAAAAGCCAAAAATGTTACAAGTTTTTTCACTATTGCTTGCTTCAAAGCGACTTTGCTGTGGCGATAACTGGGGTTTTCATTAACGAACTATCTTATAAGAGGAACATTGCACGAGTAAATGTCAGATGTAATTCAATATTCGTAAGGGGAAGTAGTTGTTTTCTGACAGATACTTGCCTCACGTTTTCCCACTGTGTGGGAACTGTGGAGAGAGGGTATTTCGACTTGGTCGAAATTTTTCATTTTATCTTATAAGAATTAGTATAGGCCATTTGCGTCTTTGATTTTGTGGGGGGAAAAACCTGTATAGCTTTGTCTATATTGGCGTTAGTAAGTTCTGCAGATAACATATCAAATTGAACATAATAAGTTCATAATAATATCAACACCTGAATATTCCAAGGAATCCATGTAATCAGGGTAATCAGTCATTATGATTGATGAACAGGTATTTGGGTACCTATATGAATGTAGGAATAAGGATTTTTTTATCAACACTAAGGTAAATAATAAGAATAATATCGACAAAGTCGAAGTACCCTTCTCTCCAAATATTTCCACAAAGAGGAAAATATGAGGCAAAAATCTGACAGAAAACAACTACTTCCCTGGCTAATGCCTCGACAAATATTGAACTACATCTGACAGATATTTGTGCAACGTTCTTCAAAGAAGACTCAATTGCAAGTGCTTATTGAAGACAAACTAAAGATTATCCTTAATTTGGCTGGGGATGACCACCTGCAGACATGTTTCGAGGTTGTTGCCTCTCATCAGTGCAAGGGTAGGTCCGACAACTTTGATTTGTCTTGTCCCTGCCAAATGAATTATAACCTATTGTTTATCTAATAATTCCCTACGGATGAAGCAGCGACTTACAGTGAAGTCAGTCGCAGCGCCACCCGCCAGGAAAATCAATAAGCACTCCTCGAGACTCCAGGAAGAGTAAATGCGAAAATTCGAAAAAGTTCGAATGTTTTGCCGGAGAGTACAAATAAAGGATAAGAAGAAAATCGACAAAGTCGAAGTACCCTTCTCTCCAAATATTTCCACAAAGTGAAGAATATGAGGCAAAAATCTGACAGAAAATAACCTTTTTCCTAGCTAATGCCACGACGGATATTGAACTACATCTGACAAATATTTGTGCAACGTTCTTCAAAGAAGACTCAATTACAAGTGCTCATTGTAGACAAACAAAAGATTATCACTAATTTGGCTGGGATGACCACCTGCAGACATGTTTCGAGGTTGTTTTCTCTCATCAGTGCAAGGGTAGGTCCGACAACTTTAAATTTCTAAATAATTAGATGGATAAATAGATGAATAGACTAAATGTAAACATTTTTCGACAAAGTCAAAAGTATTACACAGTTAATTCTTTATATATTATCTTTGGAGAAAATCTCCTATAAAGATAAAACTATTTGAAATTCTAAAATTACAAAAAGGACATAAAACAAAATCACATGTGAAATGTACAGGATGTAATCTAACCTCTTGCACTCCCGTGAAGGAGGGGTGTATAAAGTCATGTGGCGGGTGTAAAAAATGCGAAAAAAATATTTGGGAATTTTGAAATGTAATTAAATGTGGGTCTCCCTCAGTATCTTTCCTTCACCGGCAGTTGTTTTTTCTGTTCTGGAAGGATGGTGGACAGAGGTCTCAAAAATGTGGACCTATATTTCACAAAATTTCAAAACTCTTCAAACTTTTTCGCATTTTTCACACCTGCCATTCATTCCAACATACCTTTATACACCCCTCCTTCACGGGAGTGCAAGAGGTTAGATTACACCCAGTATGATAGTATCACAACATATAATATCAAATACAGAATATCAAATATCAAGTATAGAACGACTAGAATGCATCGGCAAAGACTGTTTCGTGAGTTGAAGTGGGAAGAGAGGGGGTAAGTTTTTATTTCTGAGGTGTGAATTGCTTCGTGTTAAAGTTAATGAATTTCTTCCTGTATTTGTGCATCAAGCAAGCTGTCTCTAAATTGAAAATTTCATAAGGCATTATTAGTTTTTTACTGACGAAAATTGGTCTGCACGATTCACGCATCTTCACTTGAAGATACATTTTTAAGCCGTTTCTCCAGGACGAAAACACTTTGGAATAAAACTTGACTGCAAGAACTCCAGAATGGAATTGCATACCGTAGGTGGGACTCAATGAATGAGCAGTTGAGGAATGTGACATTTCAAGTACGCGAGATATCATATTGACAACGAAACAACCCGTTAAATGAGCTTCCAACTTCAGATTGTGGTCAATTTGGTCCCCAAGAAATTTTGTTTCGGGCTTGCTTTCAATTACTTGAGAACCTGAAGGTACTTGTTCTTGATCGATCTTAAAAGTGACCAGATTTGTTTTAGTAACATTTAATGTCATATACGTCAACAGGAACAATTAGAACTAGAGCATCATGATCTTCATATTGCAAGAGAATCGTGGTATCGTCAGCAAACTAAGTAAGATGTCCAGAAATATCTAGGTTAGCCATATCGTTGATTTAGAGCAGAAATAGAATTGGACCCAAAACTGAACCCTGGGGAACACCACGTACAATTTTTTCCCTGTTCAATAGTAGGTACTTTTTGATTTCGAACAGTAAGCTGAGATCTGATCCAGTCTAAAAAACCGTAATGTGAGAGCTTTTCTAAGAGTATTTCGTGAGTTACACAGTCGAAGATCTTAGAATGATCAAGAAATATTGCTGCAGCCGACTCTTTTTTATTTAGGCTCATATACACTCTTCCAAGAAAATCAAAGATTGCATCATTCGTACTCTTTTTGTTTTGGAAACCGAACTGTTCAGCTGCTAATATATAGGTGGGAACAGACCAAGCAAACATTGTTTTGCAACAGTTGAACAACACTTAGGCAGCTGTTGTCCAACTTGTTTCAGTGGGGAGAAAATTTTGTCGACAAGCTGTTCGTCAAAATCGACCTACCTAGTTTCTCCGGTATTTGTCCAGTGTTCGTTTAGTCACTCTACTTGAAATGAACTACTCATTTTCTGCTACAATGTAAAATTATGTTGTATACGCGTCCACACTGGCGACGCTGTGTGCGCACTGTTGGGCAACATCTCGTTTGATGTACCGCCTCGGGAGCGAACACCGCGCAACAGCGGCACAACTGTTGCCCAACTGTTGCTCAACAGGTACACACTGTGTGAACTCGTGTGTTGTTAGGCTGTTGTTCAACTGTTGCACAACAATGTTTGTTTGGTCTGTTCCCACCTTTATGTCCCTGCGAGAAACCCATTATCCGACGTTTAAGCTTGACACCTGATGATCTTTTTCTAAAAATGAATCTGATTAGCGAATGTTAAACTTATTTAATTTTTCAAATAACTCGTATGATGTTCAACGTATGTGGTTTTTGAACGATCAACTGCTGTCCTACATATACTTTAGTGCAAGACCCACTGAAGGAGACATCATTTCATAGTTGTTTTGGTATGATTATTTCCATGTACGTACAATTATTTTCTGAGTTCTCTGTATATGGAATAATTTGGGAGATGTCAATTTTCTGACAAGTAATCAGATGAACAGTTAATTTTGCACTGATTAAATTTCTTGTATGTGAGTTCCAAATCTAAGTTGTTCTGCAGCATTAAAGTTTTCCCATAGAATACGTGCATCATTATTTGTGACTCGTGGTTAAGCGGGTAGCTTTTCTATCGAGTCAGTAACATTTGTGGCGACCGTGACAGGACTCAAAACTGTGCACGCATTTTGCAGACCGATCTTGTATAACCCGATAAAGCCGTGATTAATTAAGTGTTTTATCGTGATGGAACAATACAAGAGACACCGTAAAGTTCTCCGAACTGCTTTCTCGAAGATTGGAAACGAGCTGGAACAACTTTTGACGGCAGAGGGAACGGACATACAAGAACTTCAGTTAAATTGGGATCTGCTTCAGGATAAACAGGAATCTTTGCAAGATATCAACAAGAATGTATTTGAATCACTTCTGAGCACCAATGTCCCAGAAGAAGAACTTCAATTAGAGATGGATTCTTGTGATAGTTACACAAAGAGATTCAAAGTATTTAAGTACAAATTTGAAAAGGTACGAGGAACAGCCGAAGGCACCGACGAAGATCAAGCTTCGACTGTAAGTAGACGTACTAGTAATTTGTCCAGTTCAACAGGTAAAAGGAAATTCAAATTACCTATTATAGAATTTAAGAAATTCACTGGGGATATACGAGATTGGCTTTCCTTCTGGGGACAGTTTAAGAAAATAAACGATGATACTGACATAGATACTGCTGATAAATTTCAGTATTTAATTCAGGCGACTGTTCCAAATAGTAGAGCCAGAGAACTAGTGGAGAGTTTCCCTCCCAATGCCGAAAACTACAAAAATGTCATTGAAAGTTTGAAATCGCGGTTTGGGAGGGAAGACCTTCAGATTGAAGTTTACGTCAAGGAACTTTTGAAACTCATCCTGAACAATGCTATGTCGACAAATAAACTGGGTCTCTCCACTCTCTATGATAAAATCGAGACGCAATTGCGGTCACTCGAGACTTTGGGAGTGACGAGTGAAAATTGTGCGGCAATGTTATTTCCTCTGATAGAATCCTGTTTACCGGAGGATCTACTCAGAGTATGGCAGCGTTCTACTACTTGTTCCAACAATGACTCAAATTCCGGTTCGTCAGAGGAGTCTCAATCAAGTACAAAAAACCGTCTCAAAAAACTAATGTGTTTCTTGAAATCTGAAGTGGAGAATGAGAAAAGGATTTCCCTTGCAGCTGAAGGTTTTGGTTTGTGTACGAGAGACAATCGTTCCAAACAAATCAAAACAAAAAGATTTGGCATGAATCGAGCTGAGGTGTTCAATATTCCATCTGCCACGGATTTGATGAATTGTGAAACACCAAATTGTATTTTTTGTGCAGGAACTCATAATAGTCAGAGTTGTTTTAAAGCACAAAATTACACTTTCGAACAGAAAAAGAATGCTCTCTCCGAGAAGAAGGCCTGTTACCGATGTTTGCGAACAGGACATCCTTCAAAGAAATGTCGAGAGCGTCTTAGATGTTTGATTTGTAAACGATCACATCTAGCTTTGATGTGTCCAGATTTGCCATCGAATAAATCAGATTCCACACAGCAACCTGTTGCCAATGAGGAAAAAAGGGAAAAAGAGGCAGTACCTGTGGGTCATGTATTGGCGAACTACTCAGGAACCCATGTATTTCTACAGACTCTTCGAGTGAATATAGTTAATGGGGAAAAATCCCGAAATATTCGAATAGTCATAGATACAGGGTCTCAGAGATCATATATCTTGAAGTCCACTGCAGAGGAATTTGGTTACTTATCGAAACGGCTGGAAAAGATAGTTCATTCTCTTTTTGGAGGTACCAATACATCTGTGCAAACACATCATTGTTACGATGTCAAATTGGTTAATAATAACTACTTCTGTACTCTGGAAGTACTCGATCAACATATGATTTGCAATGGAATTGCTCCAATTTTTGATGGACCTTGGATGGATGAACTCAGGAGTTTAAACGTTCAGATAAGTGATATTCGGAGTTCCGATCCAATAGAACTGCTCATTGGCGCAGATGTTATCGGGAAATTATATACTGGACGAAAACATAACCTAAGGTGTGGATTGGTGGCAGTAGAGACTTTACTAGGCTGGACTTTGATGGGCAAAATTCCCTCTCACAGGCACAATACAGAAGTTGTGACATCCATGCTTTCAGTGAATGATTTTTCATTGAAAAATTAATGGGAATTAGACATTCTGGGCATAGGTGACCCTGTAGAGAGGAAATCGCGGGAGGAAATCACGAAGGCGGCTAAAGATTTGTTTTTGCAAACCATTTCTACAAATGACGAGGGTAGGTATGAAGTTCGGTTACCGTGGCTTGAAGGACACCCCCCACTTCCTGATAATCTTTCACTTGCTAGAAAAAGACTTTGTTTTACGCTGAAAAAATTAAATGAACAACTTTTCGAGTCTTATGATGGCGTTTTCAAAGAATGGTAACAAGAAGGTATCATAGAGGAAATCAAGTCTCCGAATGACACAAACCGAATACACTATTTACCCCATAGGCCAGTCATTAAGGAAAATAGTGCGACAACCAAAATTCGGCCCGTTTTTGATGCTTCAGCGCGTGAACGAGACAAACCATCACTCAATCATTGCGTTGAGAAAGGTCCAAATCTAATTGAAAGTATCCCTTCCATTCTGATTAGATTTCGAAAAGAAAAATTCGCGGTGGTGTCTGATATTCGTAAAGCCTTCTTGCAAATTAGTCTCCATGAATCTGATCGAGATTTTTTACGGTTTTTGTGGGTCGACGATAATGGGAGGGAAATAGTTTATCGACATCGGAGAGTGGTATTTGGAGTAAGTTGTAGTCCGTTTCTACTCGGAGCAACTATAGAATACCATCTCAACGCCACCCTAGAAAATTGTTCTACATCGGACCCTAGATATAGTAAGGAGACAATCGAAAGATTAATCACTAGCTTTTACGTGGACAACTGTATGGCCAGCCTACCTGATCAAGATTCTCTACAGAAATTTATCCGTGAAGCAGGTATTATTATGGCTGAAGGGAAATTCGACTTGCGAGGGTGGGAGTTCACACAAACTGATGGTGAACAGTCTAAAGTCTCTGTACTAGGGTTGATTTGGAATCCAGTACAAGACAGTCTTCGTGTCAATGAATTAATTGCTACAGATATGAAGGACACTGTACTAACAAAGAGGGTAATTCTCTCGATGAGCCATAGAGTTTTCGATCCAATAGGATTCACTTCTCCGGCAACATTATATCCCAAGCTATTGTTGCAATCGCTTTGGAAAACGCAACTTCGCTGGGATGATCCGGTAGATGATGAAATCAAGAGTTCTTCCATTGGTTGGATGGAAGAATTATCATATTTGGAAAAGATACAGATCTCGAGATGGATTGATTTCAGTACCAAAAATGTCGAACGGTAGTCTCCATACCTTCGTGGATGCTAGCAGAGATGCGTATGCTGCGGTGATATTCTTGAGGGTAGAGAGAGATCAAGTCTCAGTTCACCTACTAGGTAGTAAATCACGAGTCAAGCCACTGACAGATATTTCAATCCCTCGCATGGAGCTATTAGCTGCAAATATAGGGCAAGACTGTACGATGCCGTGAAACAAAACTTTGAGGTAGAACTGAAAAGCTATTTTTGGAGCGATTCGTCAACTGTAATCTCTTGGATTCGACGGAGTGAACCATGGGCAACATTTGTTGGGAATCGAGTACAAGAGATACGTCGCCTGACCGATACTGAATCATGGCGAAATATCGCAGGAACGTCAAATCCCGCTGATCTTCCTTCCCGAGGATGTTCTCCCCGTCAACTATTTGAATCCAAATGGTGGGAGGGACCAACGTGGTTGTACAATCCCTCAACCTCGTGGTTAAAAGAAGAAATGATATTCGATGAGGATGAAATTATCAAGGAAAGGAAGAAATCAATTATAACGACCATGCTGAACCATACTTCGGATGATTTCGACTCGGGTATTTTTCAAAATACAATAAAATCACCAGAATGGTAGCGTGGATCTTTCGTTTCATTTATAATCTCAAGAATTCCTCTTCAACGAAAAAAGATCCTCTGAGCGTTCACGAAATCGATGAAGCTGAGAAATTCATTGTCCATATTGTTCATCAAGAATGTTTTGACAATGAAGAAGATTACAGGCTCAATTCCCTCTGTCCGTTCAAAGACGAATTTGGTCTCATTCGTTTGAAAAGCAGGATTTCTAGGAGAGATGACGTAAATGACTTCCGGTTTCCTATTGTGCTTCCGTCGAAACACGACGTCGTGAATAGACTTATTTTTGATACCCATGTGCGAATGTGTCATATCGGTACTGAAGGACTATTAAGTAACCTCCGCGAAAGATACTAAATACTTGGTGGTCGTCGGGTAATACGATCTGTCATTGAGAAGTGCGTGATTTGTAGGAGATATAGCGCGAAAAACTTTTAAAATCCAACTCCTCCACTTCCATCTGACAGAGTTCGCGATGCAGTTGCCTTTGAAGTAACGGGTATAGACTTTGCGGGGCCGCTTTACATGAAATCAGGGCAAAAATCGTGGATTTGCCTTTTCACATGTGCCGTGTATCGTGCGATCCATTTAGAACTGACCACTTCTCTTTCTACTCATGCATTCATTCAAGCTCTAAGACGATTTGTGGCTCGACGCGGCAGACCTAAGACAATATACACTGATAACGGTACGAACTTTGTAGGCGCCGAAAATGCGTTTAGTCGTTTGAACTGGACTGATATTTCAGACTATGCTTCAATACAGTGAATTTCTTGGAAATTCAACACACCCACAGCCGCTTGGTGGGGTGGCTTCTGGGAGCGTCTTGTTGGAATACTGAAACAGCTACTGAAACGAGTGCTTGGTCGTTCCTCTTTGTTTTACGAAGACTTGATGACTGTCCTTTGTGATTGTGAGGCAACAGTCAATTCAAGACCCCTTACGTATTTAGCTGACAATCCGAACGATCTAATAGCCTTGTCTCCAGCAATGTTTTTGCGTGACCTGGCTGAGCATGGAATGCCTGACTGCGATTCCATTGAGAAATGTTCTCTCAATCGAAAAATGGCATACAAACAAAGGTTACGTGATGATTTGAGACATCGTTTCCGAAACGAGTATTTAGGACAATTGAAGTTGTTGTCCAATCAAAAGCAACAGCGTCAAGTTACACTTGGTGAAATAGTTTTGGTTGGTATCGACCATAGTAAACGTCTAGATTGGCCATTAGGGCGCATAACCCAGTTGATTCCAGGAAAAGATGACAAAATTCGTCTAGTTCAGGTGGTAACAGCAAAAGGGACATTGTTGAGACCCATTCAACGGATCTATCCTTTGGAATGTATTGACACATCTCCAGTCAACGCTGATCTACAACCAGATACGGAATCCAAACGGGACGATATGCAGAACCCTAGTACCGCACTTCCTGATGATGAAGACGTCTGTGCGGGAGTGCCTGATGTCAGTTCTGACATCAAAAGCAGAGTAATCGTAAAAAGTGAAAGTGCGTGTTTGCGTGGCAATATTTCGACTCGTCCGACAATTACTCGTAGTGGCCGTGTTTGTCAGCCACCGAAACGATTTTCTTAGTTATTATTGTATCTATAGTATTAATATTATTCTAAAATGTCTCCTGAATATGAGTCACTTCCTTATTATTGTTCCTCAGGTGGGAGAATGAAGGAGACATCATTTCATAGTTGTTTTGGTATGAGTATTTCCATGTACGTACAATTATTTTCAGAGTTCTCTGTATATGGAATAATTTGGGAGATGTCAATTTTCTGACAAGTAATCAGATGAACAGTTAATTTTGCATTGATTAAATTTCTTGTATGTGAGTTCCAAATCTAAGTTGTTCTGCAGCATTAAAGTTTTCCCATAGAATACGTGCATCATTATTTGTGATTCGTGGTTAAGCGGGTAGCTTTTTTATCGAGTCAGTAACACCCACAATTCAATTTGTAATCTGATTTTGCAGATTTCTGAGTCTTATATTTATTATTTTTAATGAACCTTCCCAACGTATTATCTGTTCTATGGGCTATCTTAGATTTTGTTTATGCAAAAATGATGTAAATTATTCTATAGCTGTACTTGAATAGGTTAAAGTACTGTAGTTATTGTCAACATTTCTAATCCTGGTGTAGACTTCTTGGATAGCCTTATTGTGTAGTTTTTAAGCCAAAATATTATCTATTGAATCAACTCTGTATCTATTATTAACTGCAATTTGATTTTCTGCTGATCATCTACTAATCTACTAATCTATGAATCATCCCAGGTAGCACATCATATCGTCCGAATCTTTGTTTCATATTGGGTCAAAATAGATATATTGTGAATTATAAAATAATATTGGTCCAATATGGGTATACCGGGTGGCAACGGAAGTATTGCCTACGGAATATCTCAGTTATTGTATGAAGTAGGTTTGTGAAATTTGGAGCGTCGATATAATGACATAAGAGCTAAAATTTGAGCATATTGACATGTCGAAGTTAACTTCCGGTCTGACCGGAAGTAACATCAACTTTCTTATTTTGAATAGAAACCCTATTTTTTTTTCTTTTCGCTTTATTCAGCATTCAATTCCCTTTCTAATGACATATCACAAGTTGGTATCTAACCAGAAACTAGATCAGAAAAAAATTATTATTGAAATTCACCGAGTAGGCCGTGGAAGCCAAAAATTGAAAAGTTGGCTATTGAAACCATACGTCACTTGATAACAGTTGCTACTACTGTGATATTTTATTTTCTTTCGTCGGCGTTATAAAAAGCCGCCAAAAAAAAATATTATAAAAATTGGGAAAAAAACAATACTCTGTAGGTCCATAACTTAAATAGGAACATACAACTTTTTCTTGCCTGTACTATTCAGCATAACCATTCCTTTCTAATGATATAATAGAAAATAATTTTTTGAACTGAGATACCGAAAAATCCAATTATTATTCTTCAAATAACAAAACAGATTATCGCCATACGCAAAAATAAAATTAAAAATAATGTGGAATGATGAATTATATCCTGTAGGTTCTAGATTAAATAGGAACATAAACGTACTTGGTCTGTGCCATCGTCCATAGATATTCTAATATCTACCTATGGACGATGTTTGTGCTATTCAGAATAATCATTCCATTGCAATAATCATTCGAACCAAAATATTAACAAGTAGGCTGATTAAGATGTATTTTGGAATGAAACAAAATAGAAATGAGAGCTGTCACGAACGCTGCTATCCATATTATTTTGACGTTCGAAGTAGTGTTTTTGATTCTGCCATTTTAAAAGGGTTTGGACATCGAAATCAGTTAGTGGAATATTCAAAAAATGCCCCGTTATTCACGAACCGAACAAATTGACATGCTTCTCATTTATGGTGAATGTATAAAAAATTCTTATGCCGCTGAACGATTGTATTTAGAGCGATATCCAGGGAGGCAGCAACCGTCAAGAAGGAATTTCCAGTGGCTTGAAGAAAAATTAAGAACTGAGCCTGATGTTCACGAAGACCAAGAAGCATTTGTTATTGATGAGGAAACTGAAATTAATGTATTAGCTTTAGTACAATATGATAGCACAATTTCCTCAAGGCAGATTGGCGCCGAATTAGCTATAAGTAAGGACTAGGAAAATTTTGAAAAAACATCGATTGAAATCCTTCAAGTAACAGTTGCATCAACATTTGTATGAAAATGACGGTGAAAGGCGCCTGGAATATTGTAATTGGTTTCTTCGTCAAAATGCTGAGAATCACCTATTTAACTATTATATCTTGTTCACGGATGAGTCAAGATTTACCAACAATGGATTATTTAACAGGAATAATACAAGGTAGGTACTGTACTTTATTTGGATTATTGTCGATAGTCGAAGTGTAAAGTGCTAAAAGTGTGAACTGTCTTTTGTTCCAGGTACTGGGCGATAGCAAACGAGCACCGGTTTCGACAAGGCGGCTTCCAGGAGAGATTTGGTGTGAATGTTTGGGCAGGAATAGTTGGAACTCATATTGTTGGCCCCATTCTTTTTCAAGGCCAACTAACCGGAGAGAGATACTTTAATTTTTTAACGAATGAAATTTCGGAATTCATTAACAACCTACCAGCGGAAATAACTCAGAGAATGTACTTTCAGCAAGATGGCACCCCTCCGCATAATTCAAGAATAGCGAGGAATTATCTTCAAAATCGCTTTCAAGAGAGACTTATAACAACCCATGGTCCAGTCAGGTGGCTACCAAGGTAACCAGATCTTACTTCGTGCGACTTTTTTCTATGGGGGCATCTTAAAAATAGGGTGTATTCCACACAGCCTACAACTCTACATGAGCTAGAAGTAAAAATTCGCAGAGCTTTCCAAGATATCACGCCCCAAATGTTGAGAAACGTTTTACATGAAAATATCACCAGAGTCAATAAATGTATTGACGCTGAGGGAATGCATTTCGAACATTTGTTTTGAATTTATTTTATCTTTAATCCTATCAATTTGAATTTTTTTTTTCGATAAATTTGTGTTTTCGTTATTTGAAGAATAATAATTGAATTTTTTGGTATTTCATTTCGAAAAATTACTTTCTAATATATCATTAGAAATGAATGGTTATGCGGAATAGTACAGACAAGAAAAAGTTTTATGTTCCTATTTAAGATATGGACCTACAGAGTATTGTTTTTTTCCCAATTTTTCCAATATTTTTTTTGGCGGCTTTTTATAACGCCGACGAATGAAAATAAAATATCACAGTAGTAGCAACTGTTATCAAGTGACGTATGATTTCCATAGCCATTTTTTCAATTTTTGGCTTTCATTTTGCTTCCACGGCCTACTCGTTGAATTTCAATAATAATTTTTTTCTGATCTAGTTTCTGGTTAGATACCAACTTGTGATATGTCATTAGAAAGGGAATTGAATGCTGAATAAAGCGAAAAGAAAAAAAAATAGGGTTTCTATTTAAAATACGAAAGTTGATGTTACTTCCGGTCAGACCGGAAGTTAACCCTTTCGCTCATGGTGTCCTAAATTTAGTACACAACTTTCTTGTTTTTTTTTGTGTGCAGAAAACTGTTTAATCCAAGTATTGTTGCCATGGTTTTATAAGTTGTTATTTTAGTTGCCAACTGTAATTTTATCTGTCATCTATCAGATTCTTCAGGAAGTATTTTGGAAAACTTCAGCTGACGAGAATGGACGAATCCTATCATCTGGGTCACCAGTTTGGTGTATGTCATTTTTGAATTTTTCAGTGTGGAATTTATTCATCGAAAAAAATAGTGTGTGTTCACATTAGAGTGTTTTACGTACTCGATTCAAAATATTTAAACATTTTATCACTATTTTGAAGTTTTGAACATGAATTTCGGTGTGCTAAATTTAGTACACTGTGAGCTAGTGGCATTGCATATGTGGTAGACATAACCTCAATTTATATCATTAAAAAATGTATTTTTTGTTATTTTCACAGTACCATTGATTGACATGGTTATTAGAAGGGCCTTAAGTAATCAGAAGCTATTATCAATAATAGAAAACAATTTATCTGATAGAATGTCAATGAAATCGAAAGAGACTTGAGTTAAGGCACTAATTTGGAAGCTTCTGGTGGTAAATTTCATGAGTACGAGATTGATTCAGAATGCTCGTTTATTTACTTGGACATAGGTTCAGAGGAAGAACAAGAAAACGGGTAGTTACATTAGCACAAAAACTTGCCAGAATCATCTGAAGTACCTACCTACATTTTGATATATAAAAATAGTCTTGGAATATTACAGAGTATGCTGCGACATTTCTACGTTCGTTTTCGGATATTTTTTGATTTGCACGAAACATTTTTACTGAATTGCAATGACTATCACAAAATTTGTGTTCTCATATTATAATATCCCATATACCGTTTGCTCATGGTATACTAAATTTAGCACAACCCATATCACAAAAATTGTCTGTCGCAAAAAAATTTCTATAGGCTCAAAAATCATAGGAAAATTCATTTATTATATTTGCAAAATTCAAAATTTTTTATTTCAAAATACAAAAATTCATGAGTGAAAGGGTTAACTTCGACATGTCAATATGATCAAATTCTAGCTCTTATGTCATTATATCGACGCTCCAAATTTCACAAACCTACTTCATACAATAACTGAGATATTCCGTAGGCAATACTTCCGTAGCCACCCGGTATATTCAAAAAACAATATTATATTAATAATATTGGTTGAGCCTGATCTGAATGTAGATTGTCACATGTAATATTGGGTCGATATTGGTTGAATAATTTTTACCAATATCGATAATACAATATTGTCTACATGTTGTTTTCAACATCTAGAATGAATATTGAAATCCCAATATTCCAGTCATATCGATTATAGGGATAAATAGTATATTAAAATTATTTTATGTTGTGATTTTCATTAAAAGATGAAGTTTTGATGGCGGAGCATGCGTGATTAGTGTAAAATGGAACTTTCCACACAAGTAACGTACACTATTTTTCCGACGACCATAGATTAATGCATAATTGCAGGAAAATTTATATATTTTCACATCATTTTGAGAATTTGAGAATTTTACAAAGAAAAGTAATAATTGAACAAGATTGCTGCTTAGAATTGTAGAAATCAAAAGTGATATTATTAGTATTAAAATTAGTAAATTGTAATTGACTTTGCAATGAGGAGTTAGACAGATTTCTCTCTGTGATTTGTACACTATGTACAGTAGTAGACTCGATGTCAGTTTCTCGAAGAGGCGGAGAGACGGCTTTCGAAGTACTGATGATGGCAATATTTAACCTGTTAGTAGCAGAAACGTCAATATATTCTCCTGCAACTTTGGACGATTTCCAACCCCCATGTCTTTTCAGAGAAGGTAGATCTCCTCCTGCATCTACTAATATAGTAGCAGAAGAATGGCGAAATGAGTGCCCCGTGTATTTTTCAGGATCCTTTAGATTTGGAAATTTGGCCACTTCTTCAGCTATATTTCAAATTTTGTTAGTGCCCACTGATTGTTTTGTGCATTTTTGGTCTCTATAATGGAGAAGAAAAGCGTGTTTCAGTAGTTGGCGGTCTTATATTGGCATATTGCAACCGGATCATCAGTGGCAGATACAGTCAAAAATAGGAGAAATAAAACATAGCACTTAGAGGTCTCTCAACACAAGTCTTCATCATTCACCATCATGCATCTCAACATCCAATCAATCAGAAATAAAGTGGAAGAACTAAATATACTAGTGGAAGAAAATCGCCAAAACCATCAAGAAATTGATATAATTTGTCTAAGTGAACATTGGATGCAAGCCCACGAAATAGCTTATTTTCAGCCTGATGGCTATAATTATCTTTCATATTTCTCTCGTAGTTTGTATTTACATGGTGGCGTAATTGTTTTTGTAAGGGAAGGCCAACATTGGAAAGCACACGATACTCAAATAAAGCCGATGGAGAAAGACTTTGAATTTGCAGTAAGTTATAACAAAGAAAACAAAATATGCGTACTTTGTATGTATAGGAGTCCGGAGGGTAAATTTGAGATATTTTTGAGTATGTTTTTCGATCTGATGAATGAACTGTATAATGAATATAAAAAGTACGACTTTATCATATGCGGAGACTTTAATATAAACTTTGCTTTACCTACCAAAAATTTAATTAATTTCAAAGATATCCTTGATATGTTTGAGTTGTCGATAACTATATCAGATCCCACACGAATAACAAAATACTCCTCAACTACGGTCGATAATATTCTGATAAAATCAAATAGACAATTTTATGCATACGTGGCTGAACTTGGTATATCAGATCATTCAGCGCAATTTTTACAGATACAATATAACGAACGAACAAATTCGAATAATCTGAAAAAAATCACACGGTTGCAAAATGCCAAGAACAATGCAAAATTTACAGAGTTGCTAAGTGCTGTTTCGTGGAAACAGCTTTACGAAACTACAAATCTGTCTGATGCGTTCGAAATCTTTTACGCGCAATTCAATTCCACTTTTCAAATAGCATTTCCTCTAACGAAATTAGCTGTGACAGAAGAGCACAAGTTCAAAGGTTGGATCACAGTGGGCATAAAAAATTCCTGCAAGAATAAACGGTTCTTGATGACTTTGAAAAAATACACAAACAACCCATCCATTATTGATTACATAACCTCATATCAGCGGATCTTGAAAAAAATCATTGAATTTGCTAAACAGAACTACTACAATAACACGATAAACTCTTCATTTAATAAAGGAAAAACCACTTGGGAATTGGTCAATCATTTCAACGGGAAGAAAAAATCTAATACGAGAAAGAACATGTCGGTTAAAGTAGGAAATACCATCGAGAATGATCCGCTGAAAGTTGCGGAGCAGTTCAAAGTTATTTTCTCTAATATTGCACAATCCACCATACCAAATAGCAATAGTGAAAAATCAAGCGATGAATATATTGAAAATATGAATCTGAATTTCATCAACTCATTCTACTTCACACCTGTTACAGAACCAGAGGTAAAAGATTGTATCATGGCAGTAAAACCAAAGACGTCGACGGGCTTTGACGATATTCCAATTACTCTTATAAAAAAAAATGTTGATATCCTCAAATCTCCATTAACTTACTTATTCAACATGTCCCTTACTACCGGGGAGTTTCCCAACATATTTAAAAAATCTATTGTTATACCACTCCATAAAAAAGGGGATGAAATGGATATCAATAACTATCGCGGTATTTCCTTATTACCAAGCTTTTCCAAATTATTAGAATGGATTGTAAATCGACAACTTAAATGCTACTTATCTCAAAATAATATATTAACAGAGTCTCAGTATGGTTTCCGAGAGAATACAAACACCACGGACGCAGCCTATGCCTTGCTGGAACACATAAACCAAGTACTAGAAACCCATCATTACCCGCTGGGGATATTTTGCGATCTTTCAAAGGCATTTGACTGCGTCTGTCATAGTATCCTGCTGAATAAATTACACTATTATGGTATTAGAGGTATCCCCAATAAATGGTTCGAAACTTATTTAAATCAAAGGTCACTGATAGTAAAAATTGAGCATGAAGATAGCAATGTAATGAAAAATGTATTTTCCACCTCTGCAGAAGTTCTTAATGGGGTACCACAAGGCTCAATTCTTGGGCCAACATTATTTTTACTATATGTGAACGATATAGTCAGTAACTTTCCGACAGTTTCCTTCAGCCTATTCGCCGATGATACCAGCATTATCGTTCATGATGAAAAAATCTCATCACTTATATCACTTTCACAAAAAACAATGGACGATATATCGGACTGGTTTTTGGCGAACAGAATGGCACTCAACCTTAATAAAACTCATAGCATATTGTTCAATCTGTATCGAGACATAGATAATCCAAGTATAACCATAAACAATAAAACTATAAATGCTACAGATTCAACGACATTTTTAGGGATCCTAATTGATAGCGACCTTAGCTGGTCCTCTCATATCAACCAACTGAACACAAAATTAAGTAAAGCTATATTCGCCATTCGAACAATAAAACATAATACAAATTTAGAAACTGCCAAGTCAGTTTACTTTGCATATTTTCAGAGTCACCTACAATATGGAATCGAACTTTGGGGAACCGCGGTCTCGTCCAAAACTACCTTTACAATACAAAAACGAGCTATTCGTACTCTCCTTGGACTCCAGCACAGAGAATCTTGTAGAGACTACTTCAAAAGCTCTGGTATTTTCACATTGTTCAACTTGTACATATTTAGGATTTCTATATTGATACATAAAAATCGTAATAACCTTACTAAGTCATCAGATAGACACACATATTCGATGAGAAATCGATCTTTTGCTTTACCGGCCTATAGATACAATCGAACACGTAAGGGACCATTGTATACTGGCATAAAAATATACAATCATCTTCCTGAAAATTTGAAGATTTTCTCTGGTACAAATAAATTCCAAATTAACCTCAAAAAACTCTTACGCCAACATGTATTCTATGATCTCGAAGAATTCTTTGCTACCACTTTCAATTAAAGTAAAATGTAGATGAAAAATTATTTAAAGAATATTAAAATAATATTGTGTACAATATAATTAACATGGATATGTGCATATGTATATTTAGGTATGAACAGAACGATAATTTGTATTGTCCCCAGAAACAATATTAGTTGTGTTATTTATTAATACATCTATCAGCTGTTTCTCTAAGCCTCGCGGTAAGAGATTTACACCAACTTAATTACTATAATAATTGTATTAGTACTAAGGAATATATTGTAAAATCTCATCGAGAAATAAATCTAATCTATTTTTTATACATTACATGCTATCAAAGTTTCCAGTAATAGTGAACTTCCGACAGCATTCATTTTTTGTATTATTAATTTGAATTACAGCCGCAGTCCCCAAATCTTCAATGTTATTTATACACAATTGGGTAAGTTCTTGCTGGCGACATGCACCAGATATACCCATAACCAACACAACCTACAGCTCACTCAGTGGTTATAGGGATCAAAAGGCAGACTCTGGTGTCACCTTGATCAACTAAAAGACATTTAATAATTCACCAAGGCATATTCACTTCCACCAATATATCCAAATGGTATTGTACCAATATCAATGAATGTTTTCAGACCATTATTGCTTCAATAATATTTCACTAGTACTATTTTTGAGATGTTTAAACAATATTTGACCAATATCTACACAATTTAACGTTTGAATATTTTGCCAATATTTTCAGAAAATTGTACCAATATTACAGCATGATTTGAGGCCAATATGGCTTCGACAATATTTCGCCACTATTTTTCAAGTAATATTGGACCAATATCGCCGAATGTTCACATTTTTTCTCGTCAATATTGCATTTCAAATATTTTGACAATTTGTTCAAAATATTGTATCAATATTCTACAAATATAGGTGTGCTACCTGACATACTGTTGTATACTGATATTTTATAATGGTATTGATGTAAAGAATTACTGTGGATGGTAATATCATTGTCTAAATAGAAGTAAGATAGTTAGTCAATGCCTGTGGAAAAGGTATTGGACCTAAACGCGAGTGTCTTCTAGCGTGATTAGTTACAAAAATGAATATTTGACGTCATAATAATACAGTTTTATCTAAAACACCCCTATTTTAATGCTGTCCCATTGTTTAAATCAAGTTACGACATGACTTGGAGGCCAGATCACTGAAGTAACGACATGACTTGGATGCGGCCATCTACATGTCGCATCCATTTGAATCCAATATAAATCCCATAAGGTTGGCTAACTATCTTACTTCTATTTAAACAATGGTAATATTTGTATGGGATAATTTATGAAATATTGCTTATTGTCAAATCTAAAAAGTTAATTGAATTGTTTACTTCTATTTCTTCTCTGGATTCCATGTTCTGATGAATAATATTAATATGCTTGTGAAAGGTGTCCAATTATTTATTGGTACCTTTAAAACACACTGAAACATCATCTATATATCTGTATAATACAAAAACTGTTTGTGAGATTGGATGTTTGTGGATCATTGTTCCGAGGTTATTCATGAAACAAATTGAATTGTGGGTCTTGCCCTAAAGTATTTGTAGGCCAGACAGGTAGATCATACAAAAACCGCATTCGTGAACATCACACGATTCATTTGAAAAGAAAGTGAGTTCAACATACGCTAATCATATTTTAGAAGAAGATCATCACTTTGATGAAATTAATAAACTGAATGATTCCAAGTAGATAACTAATGAGAGAGACCTGGGAGGAGCGCCACGGCAAATAATAACAATTATGACCAGTCAGCAAAAACTCATGAGAGAGCAATGGGAGTCAAGTTCAATGACCTATTTCAAGGTTAATGAATGTGTTGGATATCAAATTACTTTGAATTTGCTGACGTCACGTTACAGACCAGTCTCGACAAGTAGGAGAAATCCGAGATGGGTTCAATGACCTCTTTCAATAAGTGCACGTGTCAGGTATCAGATTACATTCGATAACATCCGGTGAATGAAATTTAATACAGGTTCAATGACCTATTTCAAGGTTAATGAATGTGTTGGATATCAAATTACTTTGAATTTGCTGACGTCACGTTACAGACCAGTCTCGACAAGTAGGAGAAATCCGAGATGGGTTCAATGACCTCTTTCAATAAGTGCACGTGTCAGGTATCAGATTACATTCGATAACATCCGGTGAATGAAATTTGATACAGGTTCAATGACCTATTTCAAGGTTAATGAATGTGCTGGATATCAAATTACCTAGAATTCGATGACGCCATATTTCCGGTGAATGAAATTTGATACAGGTTCAATGACCTATTTCAAGGTTAATGAATGCTCTGGATATCAAATTACTTGGAATTTGCTGATGCCATATTTCCGGTGGGTGTAATTTGATACGGGTTCAATGACCCATTTCAAAATGAATGCACGTGTTGGATATCAAATAACTTGGAATTTGCTGACGTCATATTTCCGGTGGGCGAAATTTGATACGGGTTCAATGACCTCTTTCAAAATGAATGCACGTGTCGGATATCAAATCACTTGGAATTTGCTGACGCCATATTTCCGGTAGGCGAAATTTGATACGAGTTCAATGACCTATTTCAAGGTTAATGAATGCACGTGTCAGGTATCAGATTTCATTTGAAAACATCCGGTCACGTGTCATCAGCAGAATCCAATACAGGTTCAACGACCTCTCATAAAGTCAAAACCTATGAGAGAGCAAAAGGAGTCAAGGTCAAAACCTATGAGAGAGCAATGGGAGTCAAGGTCAAAACCTATTATATTGTTTCATTTGGAAAGTCCTGAAGTCGGAAACGATACAATAAAATGGAAACTTGGAAGCACACATCTTTGTCAAAGATGATATGACTTGAAGATAACAAATGATTTTCAAAAAATCACTTTGCTTCCCCTCCACCGCATTTTTTATATATTACTATAAGAAAAGTCTATCCAACTCCAGTTTGCGTGAAACGATCAATATGTTCACAAATCTTATCATTTTACAAGCCATTTGGCAAGGGTTTCTCTTCATTCAACAGCCCAACAACGTTTGTGAAGTTTTCATATGCTTTGATATTAATGGTACATGGAATGAAACTTGGCCCTCCAAGTGGGCGAGGATGATTCCGTTTGAATTCAATGATGTGGAAACTCTAAAAATTTCAATACCATCCAACAGCACAGAATAAAAGTTAATAATGAGGAAATATAATTCAACTGAACGGACAGATAAGATCAAGCTATACCCCTCCCCACCATCAGCTAATATAAGAGATGATTCAGAGTCTACAATACTTCAATCTCTGATTTACTACATAGCTTTCTGCTCTTCAGTAACAGTGCTCACTTCATTGGTGGAAAGATTTCAAAAAATATGGAGGGAACTCACTGCCTGATGGATCTTATAACCAAACATGAGAAGCTCAAACCTTTATATAAATTCCCGAAGATGAACTACGACAATTTCCACTACAATATTTGATTCATAAGGCTAGACCTCAGGAACTTCTATTGGTATGGCACAAACTACCAGATGAATATATGGGAAACTTTGAACTACAGGTTCAGCTACCTTGCTTCATTCATCACAATCGACCTGAGTGGATGGAACATGTAGACGGTCCGGCTCCTTCACAATCAAAATGTCATTCATGCTTGGGAAGTTTAAAGTGATATGTTTTTAGGGAATTTGAATAAAAAACAATTTTTTCAATATTTTCGTTTTATTCGATAACAATTACAGATCCAGAATTCATTCATCTATCAAATTATCTGCCATTGTAATGAGGAGATCCAACATTGCGTCATTATCTTTCGGATTCAGTTTATGATGACCCCAAGCTAATGTTTCCACATTATTGGGCAAAACAAATCTTTTGTCGTCACTAGATGATAACGCAATCTTGTTTCTCAATTCCGTGTAAATGGTATGTAAATAAGAAGTGAAATCATACATTTTGCGTAAGATAGTGCCACCTCTTTCAACAATTCGAATATAATCTGAAATTTGGAGTGTATTCTCTGTCACATTTTTGGAAACTCCTTTCACCTTTTTCATCACTGTTGTGCTCTTGATACAATATGCCTTCGCACCTGTCCCATAAAAACATTCTACCGGTGATCCTGAAAACTCGTCTTTCATCTTACCGACCATTGATACTGTTTTAGGAACGTTGTGAATATTGTCAAATGTAAAATTAGATGTATCAAAGTATTCTATATTTTCTCTCATATCATCGTATACATTTTCTGTGAGTATCTCCAGAATCAGTGAATCGGTATCAGTGTAACAGAGGTTCGCTTTCTCACCATACTTTGTTTTAATGTATCCATAATAAAAATCATAAATTATGGTTTTTGAAATATCTAAAATTGAAAACCCTACGTAAAGCGGCTTGTCATAGGTAACTGTTAATTTCTCCATTTGAACAGCTACCAAATTCTCATCAAACAGTGAACAGGATTTGAAATGAGGTTTTGCTATGAATCCTTCAGCTCCCACAGACCCTGGCATATTTTTCCAGTGACTGCATAGTTTTATGTCTTGTCTCTTGTCCACGTTCTCCATAGTTTTTCCAAATATCGAGTTTATGATGAATTTGAAGAGATCACGTTCAAATTCATTTCTGGCAGAATTCCGAAGATTTGTGTTTAAATCAATATATTGCTTCAGCCATGCTGACTGTGTGAATTCCAACACCCTGTGTACCTTCTTCAATTTCAATCCATATTTCAAACATTGCTTCAAATTTCTGTAGTGTATGATGTATCTTTCCTTAGACATCAAATTTGGTGTCAACTTAGAATAATTGTCCTGGAAGCAATTATTCTCTGGACAGAAAAGGAGGTCATTATGATCATCATGTAAATTTGGTGGATAGTCCAAATCAACTTCTAGTACATACCCCTTCAAAGATGTATTCTCAATTTCGAAACAGACAAAATTTTCTAGCTCATACTGCTCAAGCCATCTGAAATCTCGCATTGGAAGACATTCACTCATAGCAGCTCCATACAAATTTGTTGCATCAAGATATAAAATATATGAGTTCGGTTTGGAAGGATTATAAGATGGTATAAACTGATTATTAGCTATAGCCTTTCTTTTACTGCATTGACTAACACCACCTCGAATTCCTTTTTTAAAAAAGTGAACCATATCAATATCAGTTAGGAGCTCTAGTTCAACCTTAGTTAAACGTAGCATAGCATCCCAACTGAGAGAAGGAGCTGTCACGTACTGGGCTGGATCCAATTTATATTTTTCCAAACATACATCTCTGAAATTTTCGAAGACATCTGCCAATAGTAGAACATCTGATTTTAAGTAAACATCTGAGTATTCTCCTAGAGTTGAGCATCCGAATTCATTCCATAGTAATCCTCTTCGGAAATTTCTCTGCCTTTCAGAATATCGAAGAATTCAGATTTACTTGGTAATGTAGGCTGCTCCAATTTTTCATAGGAGTCAACATATGAATAAGGAAAAACGCCTTTGCGTCTTATCATATTGAACTTTCTATCATCATGAAAATATTTCCTCACCTCTCGATATTGAGATGGCTTCAGTGTTTTACTCAGATTATCTAGAGATTTGGATAAGAAGCGGAAAGAGTCTGTAAATCTCAGAGAGATGTATTTGTCTCTTATTTTGCGGTTTTCTGATTTTTCAACCAAATATGATTTGGTGAATGAAATATACTTCTCTTTGTTTTGGGCAATCACTGAGATATTCTAATTATTCGAAGCCAGTTTTTTTATAAACAGATGACAATCATAATTTGTTAAATTATGAAAGAAAACAGGAATGAATTTCACCACTTTATACTGTAAATTACATCTGGAATGAGCGCTTGCGCGGTACACACCTGTCAAGTGACAGTGATCTCGGACTTTGACGTCTTCAGGTTTATAGGCGTTACCACAAATATGACAGTGTGTAGAATTCTTAAATTCACTGTCTTCTTTTGCTGAAAGAGGAAGCATTTCTTTCACTTGTTTTAAATGTTTGTTATATAAATCCGGAACAAGGTCATCTAACATTCTAACAAACACCTCGGCACAATCACTTCCACGATATTGTATGAACTTCGAGTATTTGTCATCAAAATTACACTTCACATAAAAAGCGAATGAATATGGATCGTGTTCATACGATTTCAATGTGAATGAGTGCTCATCAGATGGTTCACTATGATGAATAGGTTTCAACAAACTCTCAAAATCTGCATATATCACAAATGGAACTGGAAGCTGTTTTTCGAAATTGGTGAATTTGAGAATATTTCCAGGCACCATCTCACCATACTTGTTGATAATCATATCTGGTTTCGGAAGTAAAACACACAGATGATTACAATCATACTGTTGATGAGTCATCAATTTTTCACTTGTAGAAAAGAATTGGAAACAACCATCACAAATATATACACGACCATTATGCTTGGATTTTTGTCATGATACCAATCTTGACAGATCTGTAATGAGGCAATAGTGGCTATTTTCATCCAAATCAGGTATGAGTAGAAGATTCACATGAGTTGCAGATCGATGTGTTGTGAAATGTAAGGGCCCCACGATGTTGGTAACCATTTTACCCTCCTTGAATTGTGTATCTATTCCAAAAACATTGACAGATATATTGTTCATTCTTTCAAATTTGGAAACATCCTTCAATTTCATTGGAAAATCAATGCCTTCAAAATCAAGTAACGTAGTGTAATGTGGATACGAAGATGTGCTCGATGGATCTCCATTCGAAGGAAAAACTGCTGCCATAATGGACCAAGCAAAACAAGCACTATCCGAGTTCTTCACATTCAGAACAGCTTGCTTAAATTTAATTGTTTTGGGTAACTCGACATACGATGAAGCTGATAATGGACGATATTTGTTTATATTCACATCGAGATACCAAATCTTTTGTAATGACCAACCTGAGTCTCGTTCCTGAAATTCGGAAGCTTTTGAAATCATCTCATCTCTGAATTCCTCATAAATGTAAACCAAATCAGTGGAACAAGTGATGATTTTGTTTTTTGTATTGAAGGATTTCATGTCACTTAATTCTTTCTCAGGTATAATGTAGTGTCCAAATAGTTCAAAATTTATTTTCAAATTCATGTGCTCTTGCACATATTCCGAGATGATGTTTAAAACTTTCGATTTAACTTCTTCCATGAAGTTGACGTAATCAACACATCTTCCACTACTTTTGAATCGATAACTTGCTATTCTATTCTTGAACGCGTGTTGAAGTTTTTCGATACCGTCTTCCAGTTTCGATGAAATATTCGCATGCAACCTCTTCCTCGACTGCTGAGCGCTGGTAGATGAATCAGTCAAGTTGATTTTTTTCAACTGTGGAGCACTGGTGACCCTTCCTGCTAGTTCACCATCAGCTTCTTTGAAAAAGCACCTCTTTTGCAAGTGTCGGTTTAGATTATATTTTGTTGAAAAATTCATTTTACATATGTCACACTTCATGATCAATCAACCTCAGAGGTACGAATACTAACTGTAATTGTTAGAACAACTCCGATTAAATAGATAAAACCCTCGATATACGCTTGCGCATTGCTGTTTCTATAGCAGTCAATGACCTTGTGGAAAACATCGGCTGACTAGACAACCGGATGCTGTAAGTTCAATGACATGTCGAGTCATCAATCTGATTAATTGCGGATGTTACAAGGTGAATGACTTCAAGGTGGAAACATCTGGTGACTAAACAAACGGACACTTATTGAGACATTCCTGAAGTGCTCTTTGACTCGTTAAATCCTGTAATGAAATCTCAAAAATAAAGTAAATTGTTTTGGGGTATTTTTATTAAGATTTATCCATTATATACATTTGATATAGATAATAAACATTTGAAAGTGCACATATACAATTGTCTTTAGTATGATAGAAACAACTTGCTCCAGATGCTTGTAAACCGGGTTGTTCTTCAAATTCTATGACTGGCTGCTGGGTGAATTTTTTGATATATTCTGCTTTTTCCCTTCCTTTGACAAAAATAGTATCAACTCCCTCAGTGAGCCTTTTCATTATATTTCCAAATTGATGTAATGGTGTGAATCCATCATTCCAATGTATACAATGATGATTGTACATCAACCAAGTGGCCTGACTATGGAATTTTGGTGGGAGCATGTTTAATGGAAATGGAGGTTTGAACACATAGTGAGAAACTTTAATTCCATCGAATGCAGCCAATTCCTTTGTTATAAATTTATCATTTTCGATAGTGAAACCTTGCACATCTATTACCAATATCATATTTTCAATTTGATAAGTTTTCTTATTAATGATTGTTTCGAATTGTATGACTCAATCAATTGTTTGAGTACTTTCAGGTTCTTATGATGTTGCTTCAATCTTCTTCGATACTCCGATATCATTTTCGAACTGATATTTCTAACATGCAAGTCTTTATATATAACAACATGCGGAGCATGCGCATTAATATTGTTTAACAATTTTCGTCAATGGATTATATGAAAATTCTTTCTCGTGTAGAATAAGGCAGTAGGCAGTTACATCTTTGGGTGTGGTTTCAGCAGTTTCAATTTCAATTCTAAGTACGATGGAACCGGTCTGAATAGCTTCTCTTTGACGTGAACAGTCGATGTGGACCAGAGGTGCCTTCACTTTGAATTCATTTGGATTGAAAATAGGTTGGTTTGATTTATGTTGATAGTAACTCTCTTGGAAGTTGGCATACATTTCATAGAGTTTTGCAAACTTGTTATTTTTGAAATCAAGATTCAAGAAATTGTAAGGATATCGTTCGGAATTCAGAAATACTCTCAAATTGCTGAGATTGCAGTGGTCGAATGTACTCATATCAGTGGTGAGCTTTACCTCCATTATGATCCTGCAAGGGGTTTATCAACATCACATGCATCAAAGTTTGTTAATATAATAAAACCACGAATAACAACCTTACACTCTTTGGCTAAAGAACGAAATCTTGAAAAAACTCAAAAAGATACCAGTTTATCTCTTCCCAAATACAGGTCAAGAATGAGTTCGGCCCCAGGAAGGACTACAAGGAGTAAAGTGGGCTCAGGGCTAACTATGCTTAATTTCAATAACATACCGGTTGAATATAAATATTTTGATGATTTCAATGAGCTAGTGGAGCGATTGAAACTCTTGATTGCATCACAATGTGCTGGAAATACCGGTGTGAAAAACGAAATTACAAGCATATTGGAGGAACTTCGCGAGGCAGGAATAATAAAATAAAAAATCTTCAAGATTTGACATCATTCGGTGTTTAGCCGTGACATCATGCCAATCGATAAATTCAGAAGACATTTCCTGAGAACATCTCAATCACCATATGCTAAACCAGAAACACTTTCAAGAGCCTCGCCGATCAATACACCTTTCTACATATGGAATCCATCTTCGTATCACACGAAATGTGTTCGTCATTTGAGGGCAACCAAGGATATCAGGAAGAGTGTTGGTTTTTTTGTGTTGGAAAATGATGTGACGTCCTATGAATTTCCTGTTTCTGGAAAAATTGAAAGCATCAATTCTATACCAAATGATGTATATATATCACTAGGAGAAGGAAATGCAGATACTGTTCCGTTAATCAGCCTCATAGGAAAGGTTTTAAATAAAGGTGATAAGATACGAGTTCAGTGACCTATTTCGAGGATAATGAATGCACGTGTCAGGTATCAGATTTCATTTGAAAACATCCGGTCACGTGTCATCAGCAGAATCCAATAAATTTCATTCACCGGATGTTATCGAATGTAATCTGATACCTGACACGTGCACTTATTGAAAGAGGTCATTGAACCCATCTCGGATTTCTCCTACTTGTCGAGACTGGTCTGTAACGTGACGTCAGCAAATTCAAAGTAATTTGATATCCAACACATTCATTAACCTTGAAATAGGTCATTGAACCTGTATTAAATTTCATTCACCGGATGTTATCGAATGTAATCTGATACCTGACACGTGCACTTATTGAAAGAGGTCATTGAACCCATCTCGGATTTCTCCTACTTGTCGAGACTGGTCTGTAACGTGACGTCAGCAAATTCAAAGTAATTTGATATCCAACACATTCATTAACCTTGAAATAGGTCATTGAACCTGTATTAAATTTCATTCACCGGATGTTATCGAATGTAATCTGATACCTGACACGTGCACTTATTGAAAGAGGTCATTGAACCCATCTCGGATTTCTCCTACTTGTCGAGACTGGTCTGTAACGTGACGTCAGCAAATTCAAAGTAATTTGATATCCAACACATTCATTAACCTTGAAATAGGTCATTGAACTTGACTCCCATTGCTCTCTCATGAGTTTTTGCTGACTGGTCATAATTGTTATTATTTGCCGTGGCGCTCCTCCCAGGTCTCTCTCATTAGTTATCTACTATTCCAATTATTTACTCAATGACCAATTAGACTTTAATATTTTCCATTTGTTGAACCAATTCTCTCAGTACTCAACTATGTCCAGGCATACTGTTATTTGTTATTCATTTAGATAATGATTAGGAAAGTTATGAATCAATTCCCAGGTACACTGTTTTTAATTGATAGGTTGTTTGACGGTTCAACTCTTCAAACTGACATTAATGACACATGTTGAACCGTTCCTGCAATACACATTCAGGCCATAATAATTTAATGTATTCGTGTAATTGTCTGATCGAATATCCCTTCAAAATGCAAAATTTTCAAAATACTTTCACCTTGCCAGTCGCTCAAACTGTGTTGCTGTACAAAACACCACTCGAGCAAGTTCTCGTGGTGTTTCTAAGCAACACAGTTTTCGTGACAGCAAGGTGAAAGTATTTTTTGAAAATTCAGCATTTTGTTGGAATATTACTACTGAAAATTCAAACACTCGGGGTATTCCTACTGATAACCCTAGATAGAGGGAAAGCAATAACTTTTAACTCAACGAATAAAACAATGATGCGAAATCCTAGGTAACATTATGTGTCTAAGATTGTGTCTTCAGAAAATAATCTATCGAATACCACAAGAGAGTTTGATAAAGTGAAAAATAAATCTCCAGTTTTTTTCTCAAACTTGTTGCCATTTGGCAATAGCCACTCGAGTCTTTCGGGCTCTCATTTCTATTACCTGACAGAAAGTTTTCGAAAAATCTGTCAAATAATTTTCGCTTCATTCTCACTCTCTTGTGTTATTACAGCTGATAATTCTGCTTTAATGTCAAAGTTACAATTTCTACTTCAATGTCTGCATTTAGAACCTTTAATTACTAACTGCCTTCTGTTTGGTAAATGACTGTTCTTCCCGACCGAACAGCAGAATTATTATCACTGACATTGAAGCAGATTTGTTACTTTGACCTTAAAACATATTTATCACTTTGACAAAAAGATCGGAGAATTGTAAACATAATCTACTATATTATTTATCCGCGGGGATAGCTCGAACGGAGAGCGCCGGTTCATCGATATCTGAAGCCAAGCAACGCTAGTCGAGGCCATGGTTTGGATGGGTGACCAACGGACCTCCTTTCGATATTCTCCTCAGATCGTGCTAGGAATCGCACTTTAAAAGGTGAGACCTCGTTTATCCTTGGCTCGCACAAGTTTCGACTTTTGAGGGGTGCCGTTCGTAAGGGGACGACAGCTGGTTAACGGAAAAAACAATTTTCAATTTGAACAATTTCAATCGAACCACTAGTGAATACGTTAAATTGACGGACCGTGCAAAAAACAGTTGTACCAATTTCTCACAGAGATGAACCTTAGAAATTTCATAAACTATGCAGTAATCGACAATTTTCATTAATTTTTCCAACTTTTTCCCAGCTTTTCTTGGATATTTGCTTGAAAAAAGTTTTTATTGTATGCTGATGGTAAAATACCGTGGAAGTTGATTGCTACTAACGAATTCATTCCGAACTTCCACTTCGTAATAATATTTTAAATATTCCGCATCGTGCATTTCTAATTGCCGCATTTGAATTTTAATTCAGTACTGCCTTTGCGGCAAAATGAATAACACTAGTTTTTTAATTAGACCTAATTTCCATTTCAAATTTCGTGATGAGTTGTTTGGAGAATTTTATGAAAAAAAAACGATGGTTTGTTGATACAAAACTTGAAGATGTTATGAGTTGAACTGAAGTTCATTGCATAATTCTTTAAATATTAAAAACAGCTAAATCCTACAACTGCA
Source organism: Chrysolina oricalcia (assembly GCA_944452925.2). NCBI lineage: Eukaryota > Metazoa > Arthropoda > Insecta > Coleoptera > Chrysomelidae > Chrysolina > Chrysolina oricalcia. The sequence continues at coordinate 26,565,882 of OX101811.2, read as the reverse complement.
TTAACATTTATGTTGAATATGAGTGTATATTCATCACCTAAAATACTCTACATGAAATAAGTTTTTTAGTGAATCAGTTCTATCACAACGAGAACAATCGTCCAAGTAAAATTTGTTGCTGACATTTCGTCAATACGGGTAGGTGAAATTTTCATTGCGGCAATCTTTCTGCCACTTTGTCTCATTTTGTCTCCTTAGTCGACAGGAGCAATGATTGCAGGATACAAACTATAGACCAGTAATGATCTGCTATATAATTTCCAAGTGTTCGGTCGTTTCCGCCTAAACTCGGTAAAAACCGGTCACGCTACAAAACTAAATTTCATTGGCATTCACCATTCAGGGGTTTGCGTATGTATGTTAAAGTTGTATATACTTGGTAGGTTTCAGTGCATAGTAATTTTATCATAATCATTTTGTACGTGTGAAATCATTAGGCACATACAATTAAAAAATAACGGACGTTCTACGTGCGTATAATGAATTTTCATTTTGTTATATTATACAGGGTGTAATCTAATAAGTGCAGCATTTTTTAGGAGGTGAATCCTTGTCGAAAATTAAAAACTTTTCTAACTCCTGTGTTGTGTCCGCAGAAGCAATAGTTTCATAAAGAAAAAATGAAATACAGCATTGTGCATGAACGGATTTTCTGTGAATAGAATTGAAAAAATCTAGTAGGTGGCTGTCACATTTTGTTTGAACAACTTGTGACTTCTGTCGTAGTTTTTTTAAATTATTCGGCTTGTTTCATTCAGTGGTATTTGTTCCTCCGTCATGCCGTACACACGTTATACTCCCCGAGAATATGCGCGTATGCACTACATTTATGTTGAATATGGAGGTAGTGCTACTGCTGCAGCAGCTCTTTGTGCAGAACGATATCCGATTGCACAATGCCTCTCAGTGAATCGCTGATTTGGGGGCTATAACCTATAACGCATTTGAAAAGGTTTTCTTGGAAGGATGTCCTCTATGCGTACGAGTGGATGGAAAATAACATTTTTGAAATATTATTCAGTGCGATGTTGAATAATCGTAATTGTGGTTATAGTGTATGTTGATTAAAAAAAAAACGTTGAATTTGTATGGACGTCTTTACATGTCATTGAATGCTTCTAAGCTGTTGATTTGTTATTACTCATAGTTATTCAATCATTTTATCTTGATAGGATAAAAATAAAAGACATTACTAACAAAGTCTAATAGAGTTGATTTTAGCTCAGAATAACACCACACTCTGATATAATCGAAATTCTACTCATTCTAAAAATAATTTTCGTATGTTTTATACCATGGTAGAGTCTGGACAAAATGGGCATTCTTTTGTAATGAATCCACCTCCTCTTGGCTATGGTTTTTTCAAACAATAATGTCAAACTGTTGTTAAAAAAATTGGTGAAACTCAAATCTGGCATTTTACCCTCATTTCTTGAAAAATTGTATCGTTTTCTGTAAAACTGTTTTGTACGTCTGAAAACATCACTCATCAGTAATCTTCAGCAGCAAAGATATTTGAATTGGTCCCAATTTGTAGACATGGCACTCAAAAATCCAAGATGAGGTAGTGATTTTCCAGAAATTAAAAAATGCTCATTATCTCGATAACGGTCTGATTTTTACTGAGGTGAAATTCCGATATTCTGAACAGTCATGACCTGGTCTAGCACCAGCTTCATTATTGTACAAGGTTTACCGGACACCCTGTATATTTAGAACGTGTATTCTTTTCGACCGTACTTCAATAACTTATTTGGAATTCTCGGGTAAGCGGTATGTTACCAATGAAATTCATTTGTTTTCAATCTTCAATATTTCGTCAATTTTTTGTTGATTCCTTCAGGTAGAACTACAAATTTGATTAGGGGATGGAGAGACATTAATATTAACAATTATTACATGAAAATTCAAAATAACTTACAAAAATCACAGAGATGGTTCAATCCTACTGTAAATTATGGTAGAAATTATACCTAAAACTACAGAGAGTTATGTTAGGCTACATTGTGAGTTTTTGCGAGACCAAACTTATATTGAGTTTGACAACTTCTGTTCAAAAATTGATGACAGTTACAAGTCATGGTGACTAACATAGATAGATCACTACTTAAAGGATACCAAAAATCAATTGCACACAAACATTAAATGTTCTGCAGGATGTGACTATATGTATATAATGCTCAGCTGTCCTGTATCAGTTTTGTAGTTGACGGTATTCGGTTTTTTATGTGAAACATTTCAAGGAACAATCTGATCTTTTGATTACTCACTTGATCTAAAATTTTGGGATTGGAGTAATCAAAACGATGGCCGGTTTTTTGAGTATGGTCTACTGCAGCACAAGAGTTTTTTCCCAGACTAGCATCACTTTTATGTAAGGCGAATTGCTGTCTTAGCCATTGAGAGGTATGTCCGACGTAGCTTCCTTAACATCCTAGGCAGGGGAGTTCATAAATAACATTGCTAAGGAATGGAGTCGGTGTTTTGTCTTTGATTCTGGAAAACAAGTCTGACACTTTTGTGGTATTATACTTTGATATCTTTATTTGTGGGTAGTCTTTGAAAATGTTGATAATTTGGTGAGATAATTTGTCAACGAAAGGGATTGATTTGTATTTGTATAGCACGTTGCAGTCATCTGTTGGTCCGTCATAAAACTAAGAGTTGTAAATAAGTTTTTTCAGAATACGTTTGGGGTAACCGTTGTTTATGAAAGTGTCATACAATTTCTTTAGATTTTTTGGTAGCAGGAACTCATAGCAAATATGCGTTATTCTATTTTTCATGGCAATAATGGTGATATATTTCTGATTAGTGGAGTGATGTGATGCATAGTTGATGAATCGACTAGATGCCGTTTCCTCAGTTTGGCATTTGAAGATGATTCTGACTACAACATTAAAGACAACTTTACCTTTGTGAATTTGATCTCCAATTATAAATTACCTGAAGGCTATGTATTAATCTTTTTAGATGTTGTTTCACTATTCACTAATATTCCTATGGAACTTATCATTATCATTCTGAAAGAAAAATGGCAGTAAGTCCAACAACATACATCCATTTCAAAACATAACTTTATTGAACAAATAAACTTTATTTTTGGTAACACTTACTTCACCTTTAATGATAAATTTTACAAACAAATTTTTGGAACACCTATGGTATCACCAATAAGTCCTATTTTAGCACAGTTGGTGTTAGACTACCTGCTTGACACTGTTATTCCCAAATTACCATACGAGTTATCATTTCTTTACAAATATGTTGATGATATAATCTGTGCAGTGCCGGTAGACACTGTACAGACAACTTTATACATAATTCATTCATTCAATAACTATCTACAGTTTACTGTTGAACAAGAAAATTTCCCGTTCCTTGATACCCGGCTAATACGAACAGACGATATTGTTATAGTGCTGGACTGGTATCAAAAGGAAACGGCATCTAGTCGATTCATCAACTATGCATCACATCACCCCACTGATCAGAAATATAACACTGTTATTGCGATGAAAAATAGAATAACGCATATTTGCCATGAATCCCTGCTACCAAAAAATCTATAGAAAGTGTATGACATTTTTATAAACAACGGTTACCCCAAACATATTCTGAAAAAAATTATTTACAACTCTTACTTTTATGACGGACCAACAGATGACTGCAACATGCTATACAAATACAAATCAATCCCTTTCGTTGACAAATTATCTCACCAAATTATTAAAATTTTCAAAGACTACCCACAAATAAAGATATCAGTATAATACCACAAAAGTGTCAGACTTGTTTTCCAGAATCAAAGACAAAGCACCGACTCCATTCCTTAGCAATCTTATTTATGAACTCCCCTGGCTAGGATGTGAAGGAAGCTACGTCGGACAGACCTCACAATGGCTAAAACAGCGGTTAGCCTTGCATAAGAGTGATGCTCGCCTGGGAAAAACTCTTGTGCTACAGTAGACCATACTCAAAAAACCGGCCATCGTTTTGATTACTCCAATCCCAAAATTTTAGATCAAGTGAGTAATCAAAAGCCCAGATTGTTCCTTGAAATGTTTCACATAAATAAAAAACCGAATACCGTCAACTACAAAACTGATACAGGACAGCTGAGTATTATATATAGTCACATCCTGCATAACATTTAATGTTTGTGTGCAATTGATTTTCGGTATCCTTTGAGTAGTAATCTACCTAAGTTAGTCACCATGACTTGTAACTGTCATCAATTTTTGAACAGAAGTTGTCAAACTCAATATGAGTTTGGTTTCACCAATTCACAATGTAGCCAGACAGTAAACCTAACTCTTTGTAGTTTTAGGTATAATTTCCACCATAAGTTGATGGATTATTTTGAATTTTCATGTAATAATTGTTAATTTTAATATCTGTCCATTCCCTGATCAAATTTGTAGTTCTTCCTGAAGAAGTCAAGAAAAAATTGACGAAATATTGAAAATTGAAAACAAATGAGTTTTATTGATTAACAGACCGCTAACCCGAGGATTCCAAATAAGTTATATATATTTAGATATTTATGCGCATTCATAAAACACAGAGATTTCTTGGAAATAAATTCAACTGACCCACAAAGGAAATCCTGTGCGTGGTAATCATTAAATAATCTACAATTATTACTTCAGATATATTTTTACAGTAGCAAATGTGTGATAAAATTCATGTAATGCATTAACTTTATAAACACAGAAATAAAGATTTACACACACAATTGTACAATAACAATTTATGATTACTGGGGTGTGGGAAAGATTAGTGGAAATGTATGATTGTATTTCAGGTCAACGAGTTTTTGAATCTTTTAACAAGATTTATTCAGTAACCATATTCTGAGCTTCGATTTGAACATCATGAGGTAGTTATTTTGGTGCAAAATATAGGCTTTTTGTCCTATTGTTTTCAACATTCGAAGTACGACAACAGACTGGTTCCTATACCTAGTTTGATGCCTATGGTCTGTCATTAACGACTTTGCAAAAATTTTACGCTGACACAGAGAGAAATAGAACAAGAATTTGTCTAATGTCGAGAACTTTTGCTTCTTCATGAAGGTCATCGCTAGGGTACCTATAATTGTTTCGTATTATTATCTTTAGGATTCATTTTTGTATTGTTTCCAAAGGTTCCAGATAAATGTTCGTTTCACCGCCACAAGCTATTATTCCATACAGAAAGTGAGTTTGTATCAGTGCGAAATATATAATTTTCAAATGCTTAATCGAGAAACATTTTCATATTTTTGAATTTTCTCAGATAGTAGGTACCTCTATTTTTTGGTGACATTTTCGAAGTGAATGTTCCATCTCAGATTGGAATCGACATGCAAGGAATCTTACAAATCTTACTGATGTACTTGATGAGATTGTTAGTATGTCTAAATTAAATTGGATGTCAATCGATGAATATTGGAATATTCGAACATGAAAGTTCGAATTATAACTGGTGAAGGAAAGGTAAATTGCTTTCTTAAGGTTAATGGTGAGTAGTTTACTGTTGAAGAAGTCTTGTATAACGGGAAATGATCTTGTAATGTTCTCTTTCAGGTTAGCCCAAGAAACTTCTTTGAAAAGGATGACAGTATCGCCCGTAAAACTACTCATTTCCCCTTCAACAAGTAATCCAAATATAGCATTTATGTATATTAAAAAAAATTATAGGGCTAGTACCGCTCCTTGCGATACTCCAAAACGGAATTTTCTCGTGTAACTTTGATTTCAACACATTGATCTCTATCTTGCGTCCCTTCTTTCTTTGAAGTTAAATGAAAAGGAGCAATGCAGACGGCAGCTCTTCGTCGGTAGGCACTATGGGTTTGTTTATACTTTATATCAGAATTATATCATTGAACAGTAACAGAATGGTCACAAAAATAAGAGGGGGCGCCACAGCAACTTTTAATGTGTCCATGTCAAAAAGTACTTACTTGTAAAGTTCAGCAACCGAATAACGACAATAAGATGTTATACCCAAAACTATAAGATACTTTACCATACAATGTTGTCAATTTGAAGAGTGTTAATCAATAAACAAATGAAACATAAATAAACACACAAACATTCAATATGAATTAATCTCCACTGGTCAGAGGTACAGTTTCCAAAACTAAGACTGTGATTCTAATAATATTAAATATTCGATATCTGTTGCATATGAGGTTGAATTCATTACATGTATGATTTTATTAGGAATTAAATTTTCCCAGAGCATAGTACTATGTATTGGTTTACAGATAGTCGTTGAAAGATATAAACTTCAACCGGAGGTAATATCAATATTGAATAATAATAAATAATTAAAATTGAATTAGTAGGATTTCATCCGATATAGAGAGTTGTAAGTGAAACCTGTTTCTCTGGTCTACAGACTTTCCACGAAAAAGGTTTTATCATACCTGACAGCATATTAGAATTTCATCAGGCAAAACTAGGCATTCTACACTTCGGCCAAACGAGCTATACCGGAGCCACAATACCATAAATATCCTCAACAGGAAGACGTGGGGCTTTTAACTAATGCTTGGGAGATACCCAACCAGGAAAGAACAGTGACAATTCCCTGGGTTAAATACTTCCTGGTACAACAACCCTGTAACTGTTTTTTAGTAAATAACTGTTCTAAACAGTCACTAGCATGAAAACGATGAAAAGAAGAGTTGGAAAACTCACCTTCCGTGAAGGGTTTTATCTTGTAGTAAAACGTGTCGGCGTGGTATCTACAAAGTTTTCAAACACCCAAATTGTCGTAACTGTCCAAAATAGGCATCTATCAAAAGCCAGGACTTTAGAGTTGATGGTGAGATGAGTGGAACGGAATATCCAAAAAGGATCACTTGACTAATTCAGGATTCGTCAGCCGAACAAAACCAGGAAACCCTGTATGGCTAGACACCTGAAGCTCTCACCAATTCCAATATCTAACTCATCGTCTTTCAGTCGGAAACGAAATCCACTTCGAAGATTTTTTCATCCAGGAAGTTAGTGTACAAACATACATAAATCTCAATATTTGCATGTTCCATGCATAACCGACCAATCTGACCAGCATAAAAATAATGATGTGTTTGGTTGTCTCTGATCAGACACACCAAAAGCTAAGTTGGCTACACTGATATTTCAAAATATGAAACAGTTGAAAGCTGTCATTTGAAATATCATCGGACAGCTGACAAATAAAAATAAAAGTAAACACGAAAGCAATCAAAACATTTATAATCACATTAAACCCTGAAAATTAAAACAGACAATCATTCGAAGACACTCTTCATGAACCTTCCCAATAACCATAACTCAAAACCTATCATACTTTTCTAGTGAGCAGAAATACAAGCACTACTCGGAAAACCAAAATGGACCACAACGTATGCAGTTTCAATGAGAACAAGTCGAAAATAGAAAAGTTATGATTTATTCTTATGGCGCATACAGAAGTAAATTATTCCCCCTGTAGTGACAACTTGTAAAATGTGAATTGATCATTAAATTTGGTTTATAAATGGAAATTAGCATGGGAATGTTGATAAGGTTTCTATGAATGACGTTAGACAACCAACTAGGAACATATATGTATGTTGTATTGAGGCACATTGAAAGTGGGTCACCGCAGGGTGAAGTCTACATTGATCTAAAGCTTTCTAAGAAGTTAACAAAATAAAGTATCAAAATTTACATGCTACAATCTTTCAAATAACCTTTCGACAGTGTATAAGCAGCGCCCCTGAATCCATTATTTTTCAGTAGGTCTGGATGGCAGCCGTGTCGAAAGCTTTCGAGAGATCGAAGAATGTGCAAATTGCAGGTTCTTTCGAATCCATGGCAGCATATGATTTTGATGTTAAATGTGCAATTGCATCTTCTGTCGATTTTCCCTCCATAAATCCGTATTGTCTGTTTGAGATGAGTTGGTATTTTTTCCGACAGTCTATAATATTCTTGCTTTGATCAGTTCTTCTAGGATTTTACTAAGTGTAGGAAGTAATAATATAGACCTATAGTTTGATAATGCTGTCCTGTCTCCAGATTTAAATAATGGTTTGATCACAGTGATTTTAATTTTTTTGAAAAAGTACCAGTTTGTATAACTTCATTTGCGATTAATGAATGTTATCGGTTTGGCCAAATGTTCGTCAAGTCATCATACCTGGATCCTTTTTTGATTTCAATTCCATCATTATCTTCACAACCTCTGCTTCTTCTATATCAGAGAGGTAGATAGAGTTGTTAATCCTCGCTGCATTCAATTTTCTAGTTAGTTTTTTAATTTTATCAGCCAACTTGGCACCGATTTCCGTGAAGTATTTATTATATTCTTCAGCAATCATAACATCATCTTGAATTATAATATCACCTATTTTGATGTCTTTGATATTTTCAGAAGAGCTATAGCCCTGTATTTTTTTAACGCATTGCCACATATGTTTCTTATAGTAATCAATTTTAGTTTTTTCAATGGGAATGAATATTCAATGCATTTCTATATTGTTTGATTTCATTGAGAATAGTGATGTTGTCTCTGTTCATTTGTAACTTTTTGTATAGATAATTTTTTCTATTGACTTGAGTAGACCATCTGTAATCCAAGGGTTTCTCTTGACTAGGTTTCTTTTGGTTTCAAATAAATTACTACTTGGTTTTATATGATTTTGAAGCCTTTCTGTAAACATTTTTACCATATTGTTAACATCATTTTCTGAATATAATTCAAGTCAATTTTTAATACACAATTTATTTTTTTATGATATGATAACTCATACATCTTTTATAATGCCTATTTTTATTAATTCCTTTTGTTTCAGATTGTAGATCGCATTAAATGATTTCAGAGTAGTGATCAGTGACACAAGTTTATAAAATGATTGCGCTTATATTATCGTAATTATTGTTTGTATTAATAAATATATGATCAAAACATGATTTGCTTTCACCTTGTACGCGTGTTTCTTTATTAATGAATGAAACATAACCATGTTCTTGCATTATGTTCAGGTACTCATTACTAATTCCACTTTCTTCAAGAACATTAATATTTATTTCGCCAATGATCAGTGCGGAATCATTTCACGAACCTATTTATTTATTTCATATCGACTACAATAACTGTTCGAAATTGAGAGAGATTCAAACACCACATTTTCGCGGACTGACGTCACTTGTATTATTCTAAACGTTCTCGACAAGTAAACAAGTATATACTTGGTTTAAAGGCAGCTCTACAACTAACCTACCACTAGTAAAATGTGGCAGCTAAAATGAATCATTTGCCATTATTAAGTTAGGTTTGGCAACTGTTTTCTCTATCAACTAGTTGATTGGTGAACCACCCACAATTAAGTCACCAGTTATTTTCAATGGAATCTCTGATATCTTGTAATAATTAGTTTGGGGCCAAACCAAATTGAGCAGAGCAGTTAGTTAGTTCCTATAGCTTGCTTGAATTAATAATTAGCTTATGGTTAAATAGTAACCCGTCTCGTATAAGTTATCTGACATCCTCTAGAAATCAAGCAGAAATCAAGTATCGTTTCATGAGTATAGAACTAACTTGTGACCAAACGACAAATGAGTTCCTATTAGTGCACATAGTCCCTTGTAAGTGGTCAGATAGTGGAATCTGGATATCTTGCAGTATTCAAACAGGATTTTTCTGACCAATGTATGGCTAGTTTTGAGCAATGATCTGAGATGTCTAGATTGCTTCGATAAGAGCCACTACAAAATAATCAGTAATATTTTGATCCGACATTTCGAAAGCTTGTTAAATGTTTTTCTTATGGTTCGTTTTCATTTAGGATGAAGAAAATGTGAAAGACTTGTTCAGCAATCTTCAGAATAAATCTTTTGCAACTGCCTGAATGTAATCATCAACTTATCAACATTAATGAATCCTTGAGGTTTTTCACGCTTAATTATATTGGCCGCCTGCTCTCTCTAATATGGACGCGAGTCAATACAAATTTAAAGCAATTTTCCAAAGGGGCACTTCACCACATAATTGTTTAGATGATATTGAAAAATAATAGGCCATCACCAATTCCACTGTATAGAACATAAAGAAACTGGCTTCCAGTTGACACAAACTGACGTCCAACTACCTTTGCCAGTTTTCTCATGCAAAAGAAAACTTTTTAGTCCATGGCAAACCACCAGAGGGAATTTTGATAATAAATACATACTTCATTATAATCATCGTTCAATATGTCAGGTATTTCCTCAATAACAAATTTAAGTGAGAAGTTCAAATTACCTGGAATGAATTAAGGAAAGAAAAAAGTACATTGACAGATAAAGAGATCCAACTAAAATCATCAATGAAATAAAATAACCTTCATACAACGCTAATTTCTACAAGAAAGATTCAGTAAAATCCACCTACGAGTAATATGAGATTGAATCTTTTCCAAATTAAAATACACACAATTCTCATACATAACTTTGCCTACTCTATCTAATACAATTGTTAGATGAAAACAAGAAATCAGTTAAACTCACCTTCCATGAGATCCTATGAGATCAAAATAAAAAAAATCACCATGTCTGCCGGCCTCTGAAACTTCGTTGGAATCTGGAATTTGGACAACTGCGACATTTATCACAAGAATTCGTATTAATCGGTGCCATGTCGGATAATCGACATTTCATTTGGATAATTTTATTAGGCTTGATTACATGAGAAGTTAATTTTATTGACATACTATTTAATGCTACCAAGCAGTCTATTCTTTAATATTTTTAATTTTATTCTGGCCTACGAGGCCAGGTAGCCGAGTGGTTAAAGCGACATTGTTTCAATCACTTTTGGCTGCCAGTCAAAGGTTCAAACACTAGCGACTGCAGAACTTTTTCTGATGGCCCGAGAAAGTGCTAGGAATCGCACGTAAAAAGGTAAGACCTCGTTGATCCTTATCTCGCACAAGTTTCGAGTTCTGAAGGCTGCCGTTCGTAAGGGGACGACAGCTAGTTAACAGAAAAAAAAATTTAACAAAAACAAAACAAAAACAATTTCCACATTTTATCTTGGTAAAATTGAAATAAAATAAAGTATAAAAGTTGATGGAAGCCTAGAATGAAACCACGCCTAATTCAATGGAAATTACTTCATCCAAAAATAATTATAGTTTGTTTTATACCATGGTAGAGTCTGGACAAAATGAGCATTCTTCTGAAATGAATGTCCACTTTCAATTGGTTATGTTTCTTTCAGACAATAATGTTAAACTTTTGTTAAAACTCAAATCTATCATTTTACCCTAATTTCTTGCAATTTTTTTTCACTTTATGAAAAACTGTTCTGTACTTCTGTTAGCAAGATAGAAAGATATTTGAATTCATCTCAATTTGTATACAAGGCACTCAAAAATCCAAGGTTAGATAGCGATTTTCCAGAAATTCTTAAAATGCCCATTATCTCGAAAACGATGATATTTTTACTGAGGTGAAATCCCGATATTCTGAACACACGGAAAAAAAAAATTTAATAGTAGCAAGTAAAATTTGCTTACCACCAAGTGGAAATTTGCATACTATATGGGACAAGTACACGCTTTATTAGCCATTAGAAAAATAAGATTCCTGAATTTGATCACTTGCTGTTATTGATGTAATTTCAGGAACGCAATGTAACCTAACGATATTAAACTCTTTACTAGAAGCAAACTTTTTATTTTATGAGCCTCAATCTACGTTTTATTTGCAGTAGGTGCTCAGTTTGATAACTACTAGTGACAAGTAAATTTACCATTGATGAAGAATGATTTACTCTCAAATAACGCATATACTTAAATCTACTAAAAAAATATATTAGTTGCTACTATACGGTATATCTGCATCAGCAACATTTTTAGATTTTTATAGTAATTTTGGTTTACTTGGCCTTATCAAATGACTCACTTTTGGGTAGTTTACCTGCAAACTCCCTATATAACTAGGTTTAAGAGTACAATTGTATTAGTTAGTTTTTATACTTGATAATGGGATAAAGCCCGAAACCGGTCGTAAATATAAAAACTAGTGGAAATAAGACAAAATTGTGTTTCTTTCGTTTCATTAAAGTGATTATGAATTTCCACAAAATAAACTTGTCATCAATTACAAAAATCAGTTTATTATTGTCTTAACTTAGCTTTCATTCCATCTTTGGTATCAGGATACACCGGACTCAATTGAAATATCCACTTGACCTCAGTTTAGAGTTATTAGTTCTTCAAAGAAGGATCATTTGTTTTTTATTAGGACTTATTTTCAACACAATCGTTTCATTCTTGAATTTGAAATGATATGAAAGGTTCGGTTGCAACAAGGTAGCAATGATTCAGTTTAAACTATGAAAAAACGTACTTGCATGGCATATACAGGCTAGCAAAATACACTACTCAAGAAAAACTGGAGAAAGAGATTGCAGTTCCATGACAACATTTTTTCGTGAACTATAAGTTCATGTGGAAAGGAGTATAAAACATTTTGACGGTTCTTTTAAACAAATCATCGCCTCTGGCCATACCCTTACTGGATCACCCAGTACAGCCTGTTTCTTAATTAAAAATTTCGGAACTTTGATGAATCTGTTTGTATTCATCAGTATGAATGCTAATGCTAATGTCTTTCCTCATTATGATCATAACAAACCCAAGTTATGCATAACATGATGTAGAATTAGAACGTTCTGAAAATTGGAAATTAAAGATGCCTAATGAAGAAATGAAATAAAAATATGTACATTTTTAATATTTTTATTGAAACAAAACTGTTGTTCAGTTTTTTGGGAAAATTATCCTGATTCTATTATACATAAAATGTCAATATTCTAGAAATGTTAGGTAAAAATCCACATTCTACATACCAACAAGTAAAATACATCAATCAAACTAACACTATTCACACAACTCACAACAGTAATAATAGTATAATTCCGGCACACGAAGTAACACGCCCAAATACAACTACTAACTCAAATGCTGGAATTGGAATGAGGCCAGTTTTGCGAAAACGTTGATGATCAGTGCAACGGTTACTACCGATTGATCCCGAACTGGTCGCATATCAACAAGTAGGTGAACAGTTTCATTATCGTAGGAACACCTAGCTCTATTGCAAATAAACTGTTGTATTATGCCTGTAACACGAGTCTCTGTTGTTATGATATACTTTTCACAAACACAAAGTAGATAAATATGAATATACAGTTTTCCAGCGCTAGTAAAATATTGACCTGACATTATACAAAGTGAATGATCTAATGTTCAAAGCACTTGCTGTATGTAAACAATATTATAGCTACAAGTTCATGCGTTCAGAAAACTAATTTTTAGAGACAAAAGGTAATTTTTTTTAATATAGGTATTAATTTTCTTACCACAATCGAAAAAAAGTCAGGACCATTTTTTTCCGTGCAGTCATGACCGGGTCTATCACCAGTTTCAATATTGTACAAGATTTACCGGACACCCTGTATATACTTACTATGGTTTGTAAATGAATAGATGTATGTGTGTGAATACATATTATTAATATTATATACACAAACAAGATCATGTAATTACATCACCCGAGCAGAAGAGGTATAAAGCTCTAGTGCATTTTTCAATTTTCCGATATTCTCCCAGTTTTTGCATGCATTCGCTGACAATTTATCGTTCACATAGTTTCAAACTGCTCAATTCCTATTTGAGGCACCTGACAACCAAGACATGCCTGCCTCTTCGTGGTTGGAAAACTTTTTAGGGCGCTAGCGAGAAGTAAATCGCTCACTAAAACTTTTTCATCAACCAGCAGGATTTCCTAATTCCTTATATATGCGGGAAACCCTCTTCAATTAAACTGATAAATGACAAAAACAATTTATTCGCGGAAAAAAGTTTTTTATAGGAATCGAAGACAATAGCAATTCTGCTGGGCTTAGAAGGAAAACCTCGATAAAACTTATTGATTGGAAACTTCATCCACATTGAACTGACTGTAGGAAGTGTCGCAAAATGGGGATTAAATGAAAGGGGGACCTCAATGCAATACTGGGTATACAGTATGTGTCACTTCTTATGGAAACAACCCCGTTAATCTGTATTTTTTATGTAGAATTGCGAAATTTCAGAGAATCGATATAGTTACATCAAAATTTAACAAAATCGCCTAGAAAGGGGTGATTTCAAGTAAGCAGCGATGGAAACACCAACTGTCCAAAAAATAATAGTGCACTGAGATTTTTTTCATTAACCATTGTAAGAGAAATCGCATCACCCCAATAAAAAAATCTAATAGCATAGGGGACAAGCGACAAGCAAGTTGTCACCTATGAGCATAAAGTCTGGTTCTAGAAGAAATTGTCGAATAATTTATATTATCATACTTTTACCACCGCTATGAAGTGAATCTACCTATGACTATTAAACAGTGTTTCTGTAGTAGCTGTTAGGCTTTGCTGCCGCTAGCGAGTGCACCTATTTATGACTGTTGAAAACTGTTATTTCCGTCTACTGGCTGCACCCTTACGCTCAATCCTCAGAAGTCCTGTGATGCTATGCACGAGACCGGTAACCATGCTGGGAATCGAATCCAGGACCATATGATTATGAGGTGTACGCTGTACCATCACGACCACTACGGCCCACTGCCGGACCATGAGGAATTGTTGCAGTAAGTAGTAGATATCTGATTTTGCTGCCGCTAGTTATGGCTATAAGGCATAGTTCCAGCCATTGGTATGATACTTTGCCACTGCTAGTGAGTACATCTACATATGACTATCAGTAATAGTTTCAGTTATAGCTATGCAACTTTGCTACCGCTAGCGAGTGCGCCTACCTGTGAATGGTAGGCAGTTACACTGTTGAGCTTCCGTTTTATGCTTGTATAAATTATTCGAAGGTAATATTCACTGTCCGGCATTACTGTCCCAAAGTGACATATTTGTTCCAAAAATAACATCTCGACACAACACTACTTTCCCATGCAAAAGAACTCAAATAAATTAAATGTTAAAGGTGTTGAAGATAAACGACAAATATGAATATATTATTATTTATACTCTGTATTTTTATTAATTATTTTTTTTTATTTTTTCTTTTGTGTTTGGCATCGACTGCTATATTAGCCGTGTGTTCTGGATAGGCCTTGTTACTAACTCCATGCGCCACCTCAGGAGCAGCACTGTTAATTGGAACGCAACAGTGAATCGTGCAGGACTCACCCCAGTTCAGCCACGAGATTTTAATAATTTAATCGGTCAAATTAAATTAAAAAATCCCAGCCGCTCGAACTCCGGACTTTCGACTCAAAGTCGGACGCTCTAACCACTGCGCCACGCCCAGACATCTGTATTTTTATTCTTATTGATACTATGGTTATTTAGATGTTATGTTAAGTTTGATGTCAATTCACATGTTATACAGGCCGTTTTTTTTAGCTGATCCCACTATTGCTATCTCGGAAACGGAGAGACCTACAAGGTCGGTTGAATGGGAAAAAAGTTTCCTCTTTTGGGGAGCAATAATAAGCTTTTTTCAGATCTTAAATATCAATGATTGTTTTTGAGATATTCGCCAAAAACGAAATTAGTCGAATTTCGTTTTTTGGCTTTACTGCCTCCATTTCGAATGATATAAGAAAAAGTCAGGCAAACTTTCAATAATGTTTCATATTTTTTATAATCTTATATAAACCAATTTTCAATGCGTCGTTTCGGTCATTGGATTCCATCATCAACTTTATTTTTGTAATTACGGACCTCTAGTTTTTTTCATCGATTTTTGTAGCCACTTTCATAACAACTTCAGCTATGTATTACAATACATGTGTTTCTCGACGTTTTACTCCGAAAAAACATCATCAATATTTGGTCATACAATTCCCGTCAGTGTAGTTTCAAAAAAAAGTCAGAGGAACTTTCCATACTGTTTCATATTTGTTATAATCTTATATGAACCAATTTCGAATGGCTATAACCCCACAAATGCTGAAAAATTGCCATAAAGATTATATAGCAAGAGCGAATATGTCTTTAAGAAACGTGGACGGCAATTCGAACATTTAATGAGATATCGTGAAGGACGTTGACGGTTAGGAGTATTTTGACATTTTCTTCTGTTTGTTACTTGATAACATTTGCTTTTGATATTGGAGTTTATGTATATCTTTGAGTTCTAGACCCAAAAAATATTGTTAGTTACTGTTTTGAGGTAGCTCATCTGACCGGGAATTGTTTGACTATACACTGATCATGAGAAAAACGTCGAAAAATACATGTATTGTAATTAATAGCTGAATTTGTTAAAACAGTGGCTACTAAAATTGATGAAAAAAACTTGAGGCCCATATTGAAACCAATAAAGTTGACTATGGAATTTAATGAACGAAACGTCGCATTGGAAATTGGTTCATATAAGATTATAACAAATATGAAACAGTATTGAAAGTTCCTCTGACTTTTTTTTGAGACTACACTGACGGGAATTGTATGACCAAATATTGATGATGTTTTTTCGGAGTAAAACATCGAGAAACACATGTATTGTAATACATAGCTGAATTTGTTATGAAAGTGGCTACAAAAATCGATGAAAAAAACTAGAGGTCCGTATTTACAAAAAAAAAGTTGATGATGGAATCTAATGAACGAAACGTCGAATTGAAAATTAGTTCATATCAGATTATAAAAAATATGAAACATTATTGAAAGTTCTCCTGACTTTTTCTTTTATCGTTCGAAATGGAGGCGGTAGAGCCAAAAAATGAAATTCGACTAATTTAGTTTTTGGCGAATATCTCAAAAACAACCATTGATATTGTCGTAAATATTGAGTACTGCCCTTTGAATTGTTTTAGTGCATTGATCCATTCATCTTATTGTTTATTAATTCGTCCACGATATAGAAGTTCATTGTCATATGCGACCGACATTGAAATTAGCGAAGTCGCGTTATGAGCTAAAATCGTTGACCGAATGAAATAAACATATTTCCTTATATAAATACAAGAGAAATGGAACGATGAGATAGTTAGTAATATACTTCTGTAGATGAGAGAGCCCTAGCGCTCTGTTAGCCTTATAGGCTATGCCCTTTTGGCCTTAGCTGTAAGTATTGGTTAAGTGATGGTTTTAGGTAAGAGATTTATTTGTTCCCTATTATATTATTCAATGTCCCTTACTTTATAATGTGTATATAACTTTCCCCAGTATTCCTGTTGTTCTATAATAAATGTTTATATTCCTTTGCTACCCCTTGAGTTTCAATAGCTACCATCTGTAGCTACACCCCAAGTCGCATTTAGTATAAGGGAAACAACCCCTTATACGGCTCAGGATGCTACCCTAGTAGCCCTAGTCGCGACAATATTTAAGATCTGAAAAAAAGCTTATTATTGCTCTCCAAAATAAAAAACTTTTTTCCCATTTAACCGACCTTGTAGGTCTCTCCGTTTCCGAGATAGCAATAGTGGGATCAGCTAAAAAAAACGGCCTGTATATTTTGAAAAAGTAAGAACGTTTAAAACTTGTCTCTTAAAGTTATTGTATTGAAAGTACCTGCGAATATCTGCTAACAGGTTATGGGCCCAGTTGCCTTGTAATAAGTAAAAAAAGGCATACGTAATTCAAGAAGTAAAACTGTTAGTATAATGGATACAACAAAGTTCAATATAGTTAGGCTTTACAGCTCAAAGTACCAAATATGGAAGTACAAAGTTGAAATGCTGCTGCTGAAGGAAGAACTATGGAGTACAGTTACTGAAAACCCAACAGAACCGAAGAGTGATATCTGGATTGCAAACGATGGTAAAGCAAGAGCAACAATAGGTCTACTTATTGATGATTCGCAAGTTATTCATGTAAAGAATTGCAAAACAGCCAAAGAAAAAATCAACTCTCACAAATAAAGTTTTTCTGCTGAAGCGTCTGTGTAAGACAACATTACCCGAGAATGGTGACATGGAAAAACATATTGCTGATATGATGGGTATTATAGATCAGTTGGTCACTTTGGGAGAAAATTTAGCAGAGAATTTACAAGTAGCTCTACTTTTATGCAGTCTCCCAGACAATCTAGTAACAGCCTTAGAAGGAAGACCAGAGAATGACCTTACTTTTGAAATGGTTAAAGGAAAATTGATACAGGAGTATCATAGAAGAAAGGAGAATTTTACATCGAATAGTGAAATGCTTTAAAAGTTTATAAGAAAGGGCCAACTAGGAAAATCTTCGAGTCTAGAAGTTCCAAAGATATTACATGCTTTTTCTGTAAGAAGATAGGACATCTGAAGAAAGATTGCTTTCATTATAAGAAACAAAGAAGATATTCCAATGTAGCAAACGTTGTTTCCTCAGGTAATGATGAAAATGAAGGAAACACTCCTATTTCCAATGAAGAAAATACTCATATTTGTTTTCAAGTTGGTGATAAAACTAAAACTGATGAATGGTACATAGACTCTGGAGCAAGTAGTCACATTTAGAATAACAAAAAGTTTTTCACACATTTCAAGAACTCAGTGAGTGAAGTTGAACTTGCAGATTGTAGAAGAGTTCGTTCCTATGGTATAGGAATGGGAACAATAACTTGTCTTCTTGATAATAACATGACAACACAGATAACAGTGAAAGACACTCTATATGTTCCGGAGTTTGGTGCAAGTTTACTTTCTGTCAAGAAATTAACAGTTCTCGGATTTAAAGTCGAATTTGATAAGCAAAATTGTTTTATCAAATTAAATAATTGAATCGTTGCCCAAGGAAATTTGATTGGTAATTTATACAAACTCAATCTACACAATTCAATCATGGCTGTATGGGAAGGCTGTAATGAAGGTTGCATTCATTTATGGCACAAAAGATTTGGCCACCGTGATTTCACTGTTACACAAGAAATCAAGAAAAACAATTTAGTAAACGGAATGAAAATGAAAAATTGTGGACATCAAATGAAATGTGAAACTTGCATAAAAGGAAAAATGTCAAGAAAGCCATTTCCGAAGAAATCTTTCACCAAAACTAATAATATAATGGATTTGATTCACACTGATCTATGTGGTCCCATGCATACTTCAACTCCCGGAGAAAATAAATATATTCTTACTTTCAAAAGATGACTTCAGTAGATATTCTATTATTTATCTTCTGAGTAAGAAATCAGAAGTATTGGAGAAACTTCAATAATATGTCAAATTAGTAGAAAATAAGTTTGGCTGTTGATTATGTGAGAATTACTCAAGAAAAATGCTTATTTTTGAAGACTTTTACTTTGAAAGGTGATTATCTTTTTTTTTTTTGACAGTTTTACAACAGTTGCTAACATTTTTTTATAAACAGATACATATACTCTCTTGATATTTCAAGTTAAACGGAACATAATATACAGAGTCCTAACATACTCCCACCTTTACAATTTACATGGGAAAATTGTAAACAACAATAACTTATGCATAAATAATTTTCAAGGAATAAACTTTTCTGGTTTTTTCACTTTTCTTCCGGATCTTGTTCTTCTTTCAACATTTTCCTCCTTTTCTTTGTCTTCATCCCCAACGGAAGTAGAACGTTGACCAACCAGAATACTTTTATCCCCATTTCCTCTCTTCTTCAATACGTCACCTTCGCTAGCAGTTATTTCCAATGGAAATAAACGTTGAAGTGGCCTTATGATTTCGGAATTTTTTGTTTTTATTCTCGCAACTCTTGATACCTTGTCGTGTCCGGGAAATACATTTAAAATCATTCCAATCGGCCAATCAACTCGTTTCAGATTGTCAGATCCAATGAGAACTATATCTCCAATCTGCAGCCGATGTTTATTGCGTCGACCAGTGTTGACCAGTTCTGCCAGATATTCATTTTTGAATCGTTTTCGTAAATCTTCTCGCAATATTTGTAAATATCGGAATCGACGAATCAAATGACTTCTATCAATTTTATCAATATCTGTAACCTCTGCATTTCCTATGTCCTGTAGAAACATGATTGGGGTTAAAGGAATCATGTCATTCGAATCTTCCGAAATATAAGTTAGAGGTCGAGAGTTTATAGTAGCTTCACAATCACAGATTAAAGTTAACAATTCTTCATAATGCACTGAAGCCCTTCCTAAGTTCCGACGCAGTAACTCCTTAACAATTCGAACAATCCTCTCCCACCATCCTCCCCACCAGGCAGCTGTTGGTGGAATGAAGTTCCATTTTATTTTCTTCACATTGGAAAATATTAAGACTTGATCCCAATCAATTTTCTGAAAATGATTATTTGCCCCTGTGAAGTTGGTTCCATTATCCGAGTAAATTATAGATGTTCTTCCTCTTCGTGCAAAAAATCTCCTCAAACTCATGATGAAACTATCTGTAGATAAAGAAAGTACCAATTCAAAATGTACTGCCCTGTATATGGCACACGTGAAAATGACAATCCAACATTTTTCGTTTCCTTTCAGATACAGTGGACCAGCTAAATCAATGCCTGTGACTTCAAACACAGTAGCACTCTTGATCCGGTTTTCTGGAAGTGGAGCAAAAGGTGTTTCGATTGCTTTTTGTTTATGCCTTTTGCATATAACACACTTTAGCAAAACTTCTCGGATAGTTTTCCTTCCTCTCAATATCCAGAATTTCTGTCGGAGTATACTGAGTAGTATTTGGGTACCAGCATGACAAGAAAGTCTATGTTGTTCCTCAATGAGTCTCCTCACGATTTCATGTTTATATGGTAATAAAATGGGATATTTGAAACTATCATTATCATCCCCATAAACTAATCGTGTTTTAACTCTTAACAAGCCATTCTCATCTCGAAATACCTCAAATCCCGCAATCAACCTCTCATTACATTCCTTCAGATTTTCTTCCAAACTTTCCTGTTGAATGATTTTCAGAAGTGAAATTTCAGCTTTTTCCACCTCATTGCTTGTCAGTTCACCTTTATGTGAATGTCGCCTCTGACAATTCTCCTTGAATCTGAACATCCATCCAACCATCCTGACAATTTTTGAGAATTTGGAAAAGTAATAAAAACCTGTGCTTAACAAAACTCGATTTTTAATCAAAATCGAAACAGTGTTCTTACTTTTCTCCATATTTAGTTCTTCTTGAGAACATGTGATCTCGGATCTAGGCCATTTGTGTGATGGTTCCTTCAGCCAAGATGGTCCCTCCCACCATTTCGATTTATACAATGCCTTCGGACTACATCCTCTAGATGGGAGATCAGCTGGATTCATATCGCCTGGTACATGATTCCATTCACTAATCAAGCTATATGAACGAATTTCTTTAACCCTATTCCCAACAAATGTATTCCATGCTAGTTTTGTTTTGATCCATGTCAACACTACCATGGAATCACTCCAATAAAATGTTTGTAACAATGTGAATTCCTCAACTTCTTTCACAGCTCTACACAATCTCACTCCTATAACAGCAGCTAAAAGTTCTAACCTTGGGAGAGTTATTGGTTTCATAGGAGCTATGCGAGATTTAGCTAGTAAAAGTTGGACTGATATCGAGTTATTCAATTCGGTTCTTAGAAAAACACAAGCAGCATACGCTAATTTGCTGGAATCAACGAAAACATGTAGAGAAAGTTTTTTCAAATCTTCCGGTTTTGAAATAGGGCACAATTTCCTAGGTATGGTACAAAATTTCAACCAATGAATCTCTTTGAGCCAATGATCAAATGATTTTACTATTTCTGAGGGTAATGCTTGATCCCAACCCACTTTGAGTTTCCATGTATTTTGTAATAACAGTTTTGGAATCAATGTTGTAGGGCATGTAAAACCGATGGGATCGAATATTTTCTGGGCAGTCGATAATAACCCCCTTTTTGTAATTGGATTTTCACTGATAACATCCCCGATATCAACTTTACAGTATATCAAATCATCTCGAATATTCCACATCATGCCTAAAAGAAAGACTGAAGTACCTTCAGAAGAAACATCGGAATCATTTAGAACTTTGTCATCATGTTTTCCCCCAGAATTATAAATCCAACCTCTTAACTCGAAATGTGCTAAAGACATAATATGTTTTGCATCATCAATGAAATCATTTAGTTCATTTTCATCATCTACACTAGTTATGCAATTATCTACATAAAAAGAGTTTTTCAGTTTATTTGCTGTAGCGGTAAAATTGGTTGACACTTGTTCTAAGTGATATTGTATAGTGGCAGCTAATAGAAATGGACTTATCGTTACCCCAAATACTACTCGACAATGTCTGTATATTTTCTCCAATTTTTGTTCGTTGTTTTCCCACCAAAGAAATGCTAAATAGTTCCTATCATTTTTTTCCAAACTTATCTGTAGAAACGCTTTTTTAATATCTGCTATGACCCCTATCAAGCCAGATCTGAATCTCAGTATCAATTGTGGAATCATCTCAATCATATTAGGTCCACTATTCAAACAATCATTCAATGAAAAACCATTCGTGTCTTTAGAATTTGCCTCAAAAACTGGTCTAATTTTTGTAGTAGCGCTATTTTCCTTAATAACAGGGTGATGAGGTAAATAATGTTGAATATATGGTTTTTCAGTCATGGACACCTCTTCAATGATACCTAATTTCAACCATTCATTGAAAACTTGATCGTATTCATTGAAATTATTCATACTGAGAAGTTTTTTGGTAGTACTGTACAAACGTTTTTTAGCCATCTCCTCATTATTTGCAAGAGTAGGATGTCCCTGAACCCATGACAATCTAACTTCATATCTACCATCAGAATTACAAGTTATGGTATCCCTGAACTCCCTCAAAACTTCTGCCCCCAAAGTTTCTTTTGTTTTCGAGTCAGCAGGATCATGAATTCCCAATATATCCAAACTCCACAGATTCGAAATAGATACATTATTGAAGAAAGCAAGAGAAATCAGAGAAGTAGTTTGATTTTGTTGTCCCATTAAAACCCAGCCTAGAAGTGTTTCCATGGCTATTAAACCATTGTCTAGTTTTTCCATAGTGCCTGTGATTATAGAACTCAAAACATCAGCACCCAATAATAATGATATGACTGAAGGGTTTGGTCCAACATCAGAAATAAATATGTTTTTATCACGGAGAATATTGATACATGATATATCTTGTAATCTTGGAACATACCCACAAATTTTATTTTGTTCCAAAATCGAAAATTTGTAAGACATGTTATTATTAATACTCTGTATGTTTACTTCATAAACTTTATGGACTCGAGGAGCTAAATTTTGTCCTCCAAAAACGCCTTGTATTATGGTTTCCTGACCAATTTTCCGGAGACTCATTTCCTTCGCACAATCTGTCAGAATGTAAGACTTTTGAGACCCAGAATCCAACAAAACTCTAATGATTTTATTTTTACTGCCATTACTGATTCTAACATTGAGAGTTTGTAATAATGTTTCAGTTGAATTGCTATTTATCAATGCGCTTTCAACTTGTGTATTTTCTTTTTCATTACCTTTTTGTGTAACCTCTTTTTTGTTAAATAAGTCAGGGCACAAAATGGGAAAATGTTTTTTCCCGCAAAAAAGACATTTAACGAAATTTCGACACTTAGTTATGCTATGATTTCGTTTCAAACAGGCATAACAGCAATGATTCTTCTTTAATATTTCTTTCCTTTCATCTAAAGATAAACTTTGGGCTTTTATACAGTCTTGGCTAGCATGAGATTTTTCGCAAAATGAACAAGGAAATATTTTCTTACTCATTCCTCCTGATGTGTGTAGGCTAGCAGCAGTATATAATTCTGTCTCACCTTGTCCAACTTCCTTTTTCTTACTGGATATCGTGTTGGTCCTGGACGTTTTACTTTCTTTCTCTGGTAAAAAACTGGTTCGTGCAAGGTTGATTCTTTCTTCACTCTCGACCTCCGTTCGCAAGAAATCTAATAAAAATTGTAAATTTTCAGTATGATAAACATCATTTTCCTGTCCGTTAATATTGCTCGCAGAGCCTGAAATTTTTGACAGTGACATTTTATTAAAACTACGATGTCGTTCCCAACTTTTCAGGATGTCTTCAGGCAATGCTGATTCGACTAATGGATAAAGCATGGACGCATATTTATCTCTAGTTACCCCAAGTGACTCCAAAGCTCGTAACTGAGTTTCTAACTTATCGAATAAAGAAGTCAAACTCATACCTGATTTTTGTGTTGCTTGTTTCAGAACCAAACTGAGAAGTTCTCTCACGTAAACTTCGATCAAAAACGAATCTCTAGCAAACCTGGCCTTCAACTGGTCGATCGCCTTCTCATAATTCGCCCCGGAAGGTGGAAAACTGTCGACGAGTTCTCGGGCAGCAGTTCCTGGTTCCATCGCTTGAAGTAAATACTGGAATTTGTCGTCATCCTCGATATCCTCGTCGTCATGGATTTTACGGAATTGGCCCCAAAATCCTATCCAACTCCTTACATTGCCGTCAAATCTCTTCAGCTCCAACTTCGGTAGTCTAAATTTTCTTCCCAACTTCTTGCTGCATATACTGTCATTCCTGGAAGACTCAGCACCGGAATTGTCACCACTTTCTGGCAGTTTTGGTACGGGAACGGAAGTAACAGGTGTGAAATGTGTATCGCATTTGGTTTGATACGAAATTAAAGTATCTCTGTACGATTCTGCTGTATCAAACTCTTGATCAATTTCCTCGTCTCCAAGGTCTTGGGCTAACAATGCCTTATCAACATGGTCATCTAGTATGAATAGTCTGTTGCCTTTATCTTCTAATTGCTTTAGACGAGACAAAACAACTTCCTGGGTGGTTTCTTTACTTTGCAAAAGACCGTCTATGTCTCGACAAGCCTTGGTAAAAATTCTTCTCAACTGTGACCTTTCTTTCTTGAGGTGTACTAAATTCTCCATACTGTCCTGTCACGGTCGCCAAATGTTGATTATGTGAGAATTACTCAAGAAAAATGCTTATTTTTGAAGACTTTTACTTTGAAAGGTGATTATCTTTTTTTTTTTTGACAGTTTTACAACAGTTGCTAACATTTTTTTATAAACAGATACATATACTCTCTTGATATTTCAAGTTAAACGGAACATAATATACAGAGTCCTAACATTGGCCGAAAACCTAAAATTCTCAGATCTAACAGGGGAGGCGAATACATGAGCAAAGAAGTAATATATTTCCTGAAAATTGAAGGTATTCAAACACAACTGACGGCACCATATTCGAGCCAGCAAAATGGAGTAGCAGAAAGGAAGAATAGATATCTAACAGAGATGATCAGGTGCATGCTTATAGATTCAAGTCTTCCGAGTTCTTATTGGGGCGAAGCCGCCATGACAGCAAACTATCTCGAAAATTTGGTCCCAACCAAGTCAACCAATAGAATTCCTTCCGAAGTATGGAACAGCAGTAAACCGAATGCAAACCACATCAAATCATTTGGAACTACAGTGTATGCATATATTCCTAAAGGTTTCCCCAAACCAACGCGGGAACGCGGGAGCGGGAACGGGATGAATGCGAGACTAAATTCGATAGTGGGATGTGTAAAAATACATACTGGTGTGATTATTCGTATTCCGGAATGCAGACAAGCAGAGAATAGTTATTTTTGTATCTAGTGCACGAAATGCTACTTTGGTGATCGAGAACTGATTTTTTTTAACGAGTTAAAAAAAATAGTCGAGATTACCAAAGTATTTCGCGCATGAGATGCAAACAAAATTTTTTCTACAAACGTCAAAAATATTGTTCTAAAATAAGTAATAACTATGAAAAATAGTATTGAACTAGCTTAAATAATTTTTCCAAATCAAGTAATTACTGTAACTATGGAAATAAAATGACATTTGTTGACAATTATTTCAAAGTGACAGTTCTTTATAATTATTTTGGAGTGACTTTTTATTCGCGTCAATTTCGTGCGTGATATTTATTATTGTAAAAGAATGGAAATTTCGAGCGACGATAGATGCGGTTAATTCCGTAATTTCCAACCTTTTACCGGAGAAATCGAGGCGGCAGTATGAAAATGCATATCAGCAATTTAAAGAGTGGTGTGAAGCAAATAAAGCCAGAAAAATATCTCTCACAATTTGAAAGCCTTAATTATTGTTCTACATTAATAAATAAACGATTTCTTGTTTTTTGCTTGATTGAGTTGAGGACCATATAGGTTAGAATATGAAAATCCCATATAGTTTAGATGCAGTGTGCGAAATATATTTCGCACATTACTTCGCGCACGGTGTCATGGTAACGAATGAAAATGAAAAAAGTGCCACTTCGCATACTGTTGTCAATGCGCGAACCTTGTCATTTTTTGAAGTTTGTAGAAAAATATATATGGTTTGCTACGTTTACTGTTTTTCTAGCAATTAGCACGGTTCCCATTTTCCGTTCCCGCTCCCGCTCCCGCGTCCCGCTTTGGTTTGACGGAACCTTAAAGAAAAACGACAAATTAAATGAAACGGCAAATAAATTTGTGTTAGTTGGTTATGAACCTGGTTCGAAAG
Organism: Chrysolina oricalcia; assembly: GCA_944452925.2. NCBI lineage: Eukaryota > Metazoa > Arthropoda > Insecta > Coleoptera > Chrysomelidae > Chrysolina > Chrysolina oricalcia. The sequence goes on along the minus strand of OX101811.2, from coordinate 26,539,433 downwards.
CATATAGACTCCTCGACAAAACTACAGGAAGGATCACAATCAGCAGATATTTTCAGTTCCTAGAAGATGCTCACGGTGGATTTCATCAAACTAATATTCAAAACCTCGAATGGCCTTATCATAATAAATGTCAGGATGACAGTACCGAAATTAAAATATCCTTCAGCGAACAAAGTAAAAATTCTGATGAAAATAATCATGCAAAAACATCAGACATTTCAATGGAAAATACCGAAGAACAACACAGAGAACTGATTGATAAAGAAACAGATAGCCAGAAAGAAGAGGAAAATGAAGCCTTGAAAGAAAGACAAGAAACCTTGAAAGAAAATTAAGTTATCATATTGAGACGTTTGCAAAGAATAAATAAAGGCATGCCATCAAATAAATACAAGGAGAAAATCCCAGAAAAAGAGTTTCCTACCGAACCAAAGACTAGAAACGAAGCATTACAGACGAAAGATGCCGAAAAGTGGATCGAAGCTATGGATGAAGAAATGTCCTCGATGAATGATAACAATACTTGGAGTTTAACAGAACTACCTTCAGAAAATACAGCAATTGGAAGCAAATGGATATTCAAATTAAAAACTGACAGTCAAGGTGTTGTTTGCAGATATAAAGCAAGGCTAGTCGCACTGGGATTCTCCCAAAAATATGGCTTTGACTATGACGAAGTTTTTGCTCCAGTCGTCAAACAATCAACATTTCGACTCCTTTTAACCATTGCTGGGAGAATAAAAATGCACGTTCATCACTATGATTTCAAAACGGCTTTTCTAAATGCAGAGTTGGATGAAGAAATATATTTGTAACAACCACCAGGCTACTTTAAAATTGGACAAGAGCATTTAGTTTGCAAACTGCACAAAACAATATATGGATTTAAACAGTCAGCTAGAATGTGGAATTCAACAATCAATAACGATTTTACTGATATACCCATATGGGTTTCAGAAGGGGAGATCATGATTAGTGCCTCTATACTAAAGGAGACAAAGAAAAACTCATATACGTGTTGATATACGTGGACAATATACTAATAGCTTGTGAAAACATCCATCTTTTCGAAGAAACTGGTAAATTGGTACAGAAAACTTTCAAAATGACTAGTTTTGGAAATACTGAAAATTACCTCGGATTACAAGTAAGAAGAGAAAGTACTGGACTTTATTATATTCATCAAGAGAAATACATTTCCAGACTATTGAAAACTTTTCAAATGGAGTCTGCCAAACCTGCAAGTATACCTTTGGATGCAGGTTACTACAAAAATAGGACATCCAATAATGAAATATTCCATAACGAGGATGTCTACAGAAGTGCAATAGGGGCATTATTATATCTTTCTGTGAAAACAAGGCCAGATATATGTATTACCACGTCAATTCTTAAAAGAAATGTCAGTAATCCAAACACATATGACTGGACAGAAGTGAAGTGAATCATGAAATACCTCAATGGAACCAGAAATATGAAGATCCAACTAGGAAACATTTCCGAAACCGATAGTGAATTGTATGGTTTTGCCGATGCAGATTGGGCTGGAGACAGGATTGATAGAAAGTCGAACAGCGGTTATTTGTTTAAGTACATGGGAGCTGTTCGACTGGCGATGTAAAAAGCAAACTTGCGTGGCACTTTCATCGACTGAGGCAGAATTCATTCCTCTGTCAGAAGCCTGTCAACAAGCCATATATTTGACAGGACTTTTACAAGATTTCCAAATCAACCTTTCTGAGATCATTATTTTCGAAAATAATCGATCGTGCCTAAAAATGATTGATAGCGGAAAAATGAGTGATCGTACAAAGCACATAGAAACAAAGTATAATGGTGGATTTAGTCAACTTTAGCACAAGCATTATCATAAACATATCGGTAACATCATAGGTTTTTAGCATAAACTTAACATTGTTGTATAAATGGCGCCATTTGATATAACAGATTCAACTTTCAATTTTGACATATATTTAAGCACAATTTTGATAAATGCACCTTAACTTTGTCAAATAACTGAAATCGATGAACAAAATCAGTTTTCAATATTGTCCAAGCAGTTTAATGTTAGCTGATTTTTTAACAAAGCCGCTCGGACCAGAAAAATTATCGAAGATGAGAAAAATGATTGGTATGAAAATAGATGATTCATAATGTCGAGAAGGGGTGTTGAAGATAAACGACAAATATGAATAAATTATTATTTATACTCTGTTTTTTTATTCTTATTGATACTATGGTTACTCAGATGTTATAACAAGTTTGATGTTAATTAAAAAAGTAAAAACGTTTAAAACTTGTCTCTAAAAGTTATTGTATTGAAAATATCTGCGAATATCTACTAACAAAAGGCACCAATAAATTTGATGTGTAGTGATGCAGACAAACATTATAGTGTCTGTGACGTCTTTTCTTGCAGTGCTTAAGTATTTGTGAACTCAAGAATAAATCTCGTGCGCATTTTTGAATTTTTGTTATTGGAGTACTCAAAAAGGACTTGTGAATTAAGCTTGTATTGTGATTTTTTAAATTACCCTGTAAATGGGAAGCTGTTGGACAATAAACGCTATTATTATCATTATTATTACCTATACCTGATAAGTAATATGACTTACAAGGATCTACTGCACGAAACATACCAACAACTATAGTTATAGGAAGATATACTAACTAGCATTAGCAAAGTCAGGTACTTTCAACTGCAAAAATGTCTTGTAGTCATAAGTAGGTGCATTCGATAGCGGTAGCAAAGTCACATACCTATACTACTGCAACAATGCATCAAAGTCTAAAGTAGGTGCACTCGCTTGCGGTAGCAAAGTTTAACATCTGAAGAAACTTTGTCTAATAGAGATCGAGACTATACGTTATTCGACAATTTCTGATGATCCCAAGTGAGTTGTAATCAGCAAAGTCGACTTTATAATCACAGGTGAGAACTCGCTTGGCCCCTATGCTATTAGAGTTTCTTGCTGGGGTAATTCGATTTCTAGCTAGGGTTAATAAACATTTTCCTCAGTGATACTTATTGTAGTGGCCGTTCAATTGGACTCTTCGGGTACGTATATTTCTTATCTGCTCCAAAAACTGATGTATTTGGGAATAGGTAACGAAAGAACGGTATCAGTGTCAGTTCAATCTGTATCAGAATTTATTTGAAATGAATAACAAAAATTCATATTTGACAAAGAAGTAGTCGAGAAAACTAACAACTACGTTTATTTTGTACCTACTGAAGTAGCATGCACACGGAAAAAAAATTAGTTGTAGCAACAAGTAAAATTTGCATACCCCAAAGTGGAAATTTGCATACTATATGGGACAAGTACACTCTTTATTAGCCACAGGAAAAATTAAATTCCTGAATTTTGCCACTTGATTCAATTTCAGGAACATAATGTAACCTACCGATATTGAACTCTTCATTAAAAGGAAACTGTTCATTTTATTGGCCTTAATGTACGTTTTATTTGCAGTAAGTGCTCAGTTTGATAACTACTAGTGACAAGAAAATTTAGCATTGATGAAGAATGATTTACTATATATATTATATATTTAAATATACTAAAAAATATATTAGTTGCTACTTGGTATACATTATTTTACTGCACCAACATTTTTAGATTATTATAGTAATTTTGGTTTACTTAGCCTTATCAAATGATATACTTTTGGGTAGTTTCGTTAACCAGGATACACCGGACTCAATTGAAATATCCACTTGACATCAGTTTGGAGTTACCAGTTCTTCAAAGAGCGATCATTTGTATTTTATAAAGCTTTATTTTCGATACATTCATTTCATTATTGACTTTAAAATGAATGAATTGCACCAAGGAAGCAATGATTCAATTTATACTCTAAGAAAATGTACTTGCATGGCATATACAGGCTAGCAAAATACACTACTTAAGAAAAACTGGAGATGGAGATTGCAGTTTTTATGACAATATTCTTTCGTGAACTATAAGTTGATGTGGAAAGAAGTATACAACATACAACATTTTGACCGTTTTAAAGAAATCATCGCCACCCTTACTGGATCACCCAGTACAACCTGTTTCAATATTAATAATTTCGGAACTTTGTTGAATCTGTTTGTGTTCATCAGTATGAATGAATGAACAAGCGGCAAGCTGATGTCTCTTCTCATTATGATCATAACAAATCCAAGTTATGTATAATATAAAGTAGTTCTGAAAATTGAAAATAAAAGGTAATGAAGGAGGGTAATTAAAATATGTGAATTTTTAATATTTTTATTGAAACAAAACTGTTGTTCAGTCTTTTGGAAAATTCTCCTGGTCCAATTATGCATAAAATGTCAATACACTAGAAATGTCAAATTCCGCATTCTACATACCAACAAGTGAAATATATGAATCAAACTAACAGTAATGATAGTATAATTCCGGCAAACGATGTTAATACGCCCACATAAAATACCTACTACATAACTACTAACTCAAATGCTGGAATTGGGATAAGGACAGTTTTGCTAAAACGTTGTTGAGCAGGTGCGGCGGTTACCGTTACATTCTTGTTGAAACATCAAGCTCTACTGCAAATAAATTGTTGTATTATGGATGTAACACGAGTCTCTGTTGAAACCCAAAGTTAATAAAACCTGACATTATACAAAGTGAATTATTTAATTTTTGAAGTAGTTGCTGTATTTAAACAATATTATAGCTACAAGTTCATCCGTTCAGAATTCTCATTATTTTAGAGAAAAACCTTTTTCTTTAAATACGAATCAATTTTCTTACTACAATCGAAAAAAATTCAAGAGAACATTTTACTTGGACCATTTTATTCCGTGTACCGATTCATCCCGAACTGGTCCAAAATCAACAAGTAATTGCTGTATGTGAATAGTATATTAGCTACAAGTTCATCCGTTCAGAATTATCATTATTTTAGAGACAAAACTAATTTTATTAAATAAGTAATAATTTCCTTACCACAATCGAAAAAAAGTTGAGAAAATGTTTTACTTGGACTATTTTTTACCTTGTACCGATTGATCCCGAACTAGTCAAAAATCAACAAGTAGGTGAACAGGTTACATATTCGTAGGAACACCAATCTCTACTGCGAATACATTGTTGTAATATGCCTGTAACAAGTGTCTCTGTTGTTATGATATATACTTTTTAGAAACTCAAAGTTGATAAATATGAATATACACTTTTCCAGCGCTAGTAAAATGTTGACCAGACATATACAAATTGAATTATCTAATGTTCGAAGTACTTGCTGTATGTAAACAACATTATAGCTACAAGTTCATGCGTTCAGAATTCTCATATTTTTAGAGAAAAAACCTTATTTTTTTAATATAGTTATCACTTTTCTTACCACAATTGAAAAAAAGGCAGGAAAATGTTTTACTTGGACCATTTCTTTCCATGGCACCCATATTCTTTTTATACTTGCTTGAAACTCCGTTCATAGACCTAAAGCTGTTTTCTGAGCAAGGTTTCCAATTACGTTTTCCAAGATATTGCCGTTTTCGAAATATAAGTATCGAAAAAATGTCGAGATCGTGATTGTTTGATTTTTGTATTTATCTACGTAACCAGTGGTATAATTGATCTCATAGAAAATATATTTTGTTAGTATGTAAAATTCCATACCGCAAGGTACATACTTCATGACTGGGACTATATATACGTTTTTCAAGTTTCTACTAAAATTCAGTTGCTCCTCTAGTGATCATTCATATTAAATTATCTTACATTCTGACCCCTTTACCGCATATTAAAATGAGCGTCAAACCGTTTCAAGTCGAATAATTGATACGAAATGCTCTATGTGTTTGAGTTAGGTTAGGACTGGCGTACAGTCTTTCGACTGAAGACTGGCTTTTTGTGGTTGAACCCAATGATCTCCAAATGATGAGAAACTCCCTTACAATTATCGCATCTGCTGTGATAGTTATAATGAAGGTAATTATCTACGGAGAAAATTATTTTCAAGCATTTTGGCGAAACATTTACGCAATGTCATGAAGTTAGTTTCTGCCCAGTTCACGGAAAAGGATTGGATTTATATTTGGATGTAAGAACTATGAGTATATGAAAAATTCAGAAAATCAGAATTCCAGTGACTTTTTTCCAATTGGTGTCGAGATTCAGAACGAAATCTTTACTTTTAGAAATGATAAAAACTATGAAAAATATATTTCAGTTCTATACCACCATTACTCCGAGAAGTTTGAAAATATTTTCAAGGAACTAGGTATGAGGGTGGTATTCAAAAAAAATCAGACAGTAAAGAGCTTTTTGGGTAACCCAAAGGACATAACAAAGTCGAGAATTCGGAAAAGTCTGGAACCTACGAAATCAAATGTGAGACTGAAAGATCTGTTAAATTACGCTACAAAGAACACTTCTTGAATACGGAAGAACAGAAACATCACACTGGGAGAAATTTTTCCGCTCTCACTGGCGGCAATTTAATTAACTCCCGATTTAACGAGAATTTACCTTCAAGTAGAATTTTTCACATCACTTGTTATATCACGTTGGAAATTTACTATGAATAACTATGTGCAATTTTTTGGTGTAATTATACGTTGTAACATAATTTTACGACGGGACTTTACATTGTAATATTACTTCCCAATAAAAATTTGCCAGATAGTCTAGTCTCACATTCTAATCGCATTTATATTATAACGAGAAAACATGAATGCAATCGCGTAAATATCATATAATGATTTCTATAAAATTCACTCACCTTTATCGATAATGCAATAAACAAAATACACCAAATTCTCGCTTTTCATCAAATGAACTGCAACGGCACAAACAAGAATGAAGAGGAACATGAAGGAGATGTTTTCCTAATTGAAGGATATTTGCACAACTATTTTCAGTATACGAAAGGAAAATTTAGGCACTGAATGAAATATTATTCCAATTGCGTATGGATACATCTTGTAGTATGAAAATTCAACTATAGAAGTAAGATTCCAAAAATCTGAAATAATGTTCCGCTGTAAGCATTGAAAATACCTACATTGAAAAAGAAATAAAAACTCTCAGTGCAGCAGTCGCCCATCATGTTTCGCAACAAACCCATTCCATAGACTTCAGTTCATTAATATTAGTTAGACAAGTTGACATCAACAGTTATCTAGAGGCACTATACAATAAAATGCACGGCACAAGCGCTCCGACCAAGGCTAGGTTATTAAAAATTTGGGATGAATAGTCGTTAAATCGCTACCAATTTTGAATGGTTATTCTGTCTACGTAAGGTTAATCAGGATAGGTTAGATTGGCTAGTATTTCACGCATTTTCAATTCAGTTTGTCTTCTTCTTGTCTGTCATTTAAACTCACCGCCATTACAGTGTCCAATCACAGAGCGTGCCGTGCCGTGCAATTTATTGTCGTCTTCTAGATGCCTATGAAAGCTTAGAAATAAGTAAACAATAAAATTATGAATAACGATGTTGGACCAATATGGACTGAGTGGAAAATATTCACCAAGAAATTGTACTTTCGAGTCACGAGAAATATTTTTCACAATGCAGAATGAATTTTTTTCAGTTTGCATAAAAAGTTTAGTAATCATGGGGAAACTGAATCGCCTGACCACTTCAAACTCTCGTATAACAGAGCCAGATTGTCATTATTTGTGAACGAATTGCAATTAATCCTTTATAATGAGCACGTTGCCATAGTAACAGCACTATGGACCTAGTAATTGTATGCAGAAATATAATTCGTACAAATGCAAATAGCATGTTAATGTTCTTTGAGAAATACTCTCTTCTAGTTTATACGTATTGATAGTTGTATCGAATGAATTAAAGATTTTCATGTTCCGAACCTGATGTGTATAATTCTCTTATTGAGTCACATCTGAAGTTCGTTCGTTGAATTCGAGTAGTGTCAAAAATTCGAAGCAAGTAAACGAGTAAAGTTCTTTTATTTATGAAATATCGAAAATTGTTGAATCGAAAAATGTTGAAACAATAAAATTTGATAAAATAGAATGACGTTCAAGTACCTATAGAATCCTATTCATGTAAATTGCGGTTAGAAAAATGATTTTCAGTTTTTTTTTTCTACAATGACACTTCAAGTTTAGGTACCTATCGAAATGAATGAATGAATGAATGAAATGATGAATGAAATGATGAATTTTCATGGAATCAGATAGTTTTTAATACAAATTTCTGAACAAATCCTTAAAATTACACTGACGAAAATCGTGCTATTAAAGTTTTTGCTAAGATATTTCTTGCTATCATAATAAGAAATACTATTACTATGGCAAAGTGTCGAATAGTACCAGCACATTGAAATCCTACGGCAGCGAAAACGATTTTGCTGGAGGTGATTTTTCTGCCACAGAAAAGTATACTGCTGTCGCTCTCAGGCAGTCGGTCTGGGACAGAAAGTTTTTTTATTAGAACATTTTAATCTTATAACTGAATAATCACTAGCGAGTTACATGCCTGTGGCTGTAAGGTTTCTGCTTACTATAAGTGGAAATTTCATAGATTTTCATCCACTTACTGTAATACAGTTGTCAACCAGCCACTAAAATATTACTGGATGAACCCGCTTACCATTATTCTATGCCTTGCTATGATTATTCGATGTTTTGCTGATATTTCAACGGAAATTACCCCTTCCACGAACACAACAAATAGTTTTAGGTCGTTTGGTGCGAATGAAAACGAAGAAACAGAATTATTCTCTGGCTGGTGGTCGTTTGGACAAGACAAAGATTAGGTTATTGTTCTTGGCTTCGTGTTTGTGCACATGTATGCTTTTGTTTCCGGCTAATTCATATTTCATAGTCTATGAGTACTGATTGGGAATAACGCCGCTGTGTGGTAATCAAGTTTAGTTTTGTGTGTAAGGCCTCTTTACGCAGGTGTGGTTGTGTAGTTTGCGGTCTCACGGCAAAACATTGAGCGTTTCCGTGTGGTGCCTTGTACATTTTTATGCAAGTTGCAACGGTTCGAGAAGCTTTAGTGCAGTATGCTATCAGAGCAGAGAAACAAGTATTTTGTATTATTTATTAAAATTTCGCAAGAAGCGTTTCGTGCCGTTCGACTGCAAACCATACAACCACAAGTGCATAAATGAGGTCTCAGAGAGTAGGTACCTTTCCACTTAATGGCTAACAAAATTATTTTACAAGAATGGGAGCTAGCGGAATTATGTTTGCTCTTTATGAATTCTATACAAGTGGTTGAAATTGATGAACCTATTTTTGGGACATCCTGGAGCAAAAAATATTGTAACCATTGCTAGCAAACTTGCAAATCTACAATTGAAACTATTACTTATAGTCTAGGTAGATGCACTCGTTAGCAGTAGCTGGAACAGTACCCCATTAGTTCTAGGTGGATGCATTCACTAGCGGTAGCAAAGTCAGATACCTACGACTGAGACAACCTTGTAGTCATAAGTAGGTGCAATCGCTAGCGGTACCAAAGTCAGATACCTACGACTGCAACAATGCATCATAGTCATAACTAGGTGCACTCACTTGCGGTAGCAAAGTTTGAGAAAATAAGTTATTCGACAAAATCTAGTAATCCCAAGCGAGTTGTAATCAGCAAAGTCGACTTTATAACCACAGGTGAGAACTCGCTTGTCCCCTATGCTATTAGAGTTTCTTGCTGGGGTTATTCGATTTCTAGCTGGGGTTAGTAAAATTTTTCCTCAGTGTAATGTTGCTGTAAAGAAAAATATGAAAAATCTATTTTTTGATATTGTCACAAAATAAAATTATGTACTCTGCTCTCGTACCCTATTCATATTTTTTGATACTACTCGTATACGACTGATGAATTTCAAGTTATGATTATTTAAAATAAGGTTCTAAAACCTGCAGGACTTTGGATGAAATATAACTTTTTTCTTAAAACGAATCACTTCTTTGTTTTCGAAGATAATGGAATGAAATTTGGAGGAACTGTATACGACATAAAACTGCATTTTTGACAAGTGGCTCAGTTTTATGCAACTTCCGGTTTCACGGGAAGTGACATAAATTTTCAATTTAGAAATGTGACACTCGCGATATTTTCACTGCTATTGTCTCTATATGACATTCTCAAAAAGTATCTGAAAGTCCTTAATATATTTTCAGTGCAAATAATATGATTGTATACATAAGTATACAAAGTGAATTTCTATATCAAAAAATTTTTTGTTTCAACAATTTTTCTATTCATCAATTATCGATTTTTCATCAATAAAAGAACTTTACTCGTGTATCACTTCTCTCTTTTTGTAATCAATATTTTTTTTATTTATTCGTTTTGCAATCTAGAGGGCTATGAATACGTTCAAATCACTCATTTCAGCCCTACTATTTGTGAAAAGTACAGCTTTTCTGTTTCCAGTCAGAAAATATGTAATATGTGAAATTCAATTTCTGTATTGGATTATTAACTTTTTTCAAATGGAAACATGGTGGCTCGTCGGGTTAGCAAAAAAGTTCAATTTATTGCTAATAATTTGATGTCGTACACTATTAGGTTTCAAATATACTTCCATTTTAAAACTTAAGAAGATCACGTCAGATCCAGCATCAATTGCTAATGAAATAAGATTTGAATGCATGACTAACACACCTGATGAAACAAAATCATGAAAAAAAAATTCTTGTCGACATTTTATTTCACCGCGCTTTTGTAAAAGTGAATTAGGTAATTATTAGAGACATATGTTATCAGTTGTCTATCCCGGGTGTTAAAAATCGAAAGGTAATGTCACTGCCGATAAAACCGGAACTTGCATGAACCTGAGCGTTAGCATATGCAGTTTTATCACGTTGGACAGATCCTCCAAATTGAATTCCATTATCATCAAAATCCAAAATTTTAAATGCGAGCAACTTTCTGCGAACACCCGGTATATACATATCAGAAAATGAGAACTATTACTATGGCAGGATTTCTTACTTTTTTTACTTTTTGTCATGTCTTTCATTGATTTGAAGAACCATTTTCATAATTATCCCAACGATCTCAGGAAAAAATTATGAAACGTACAGTTTCGACAAAAATATCGAATTATCAACACTAAACTTGATCATCCTATATCCATGGATGTGACATTGAGTGATGGTCATGATGTTTCAACGATAATTACAATTTGAATAACAGTACCTTGAATTCTGAAAACACCATTAATGTCTGTGTTTTAATCATATCAATGATCAGCCAATTATTCTCATTTCCGGACTGCAATCCATTTCATGCTAAAATCGAAATGTGGAGTTAAAATAATAATTGATCGAGGGACTAAGGTCTCGTTTGTAACCTACTCATTTTCAGAAAATAATTGAATTTGTATTCAAAGTATGGAAATATCTGCTATAAGTTTTTAGCTGCCGAATCCAGGGAATCACAATCGTAGAAGGAACGTGCAACGTCTATATAGAGAAGATAGACGGAAATACATTAATAAATAAAATCCGTCAATTTTTCATAGAAGGTGCATTAAATTTATTCAAATATAATCTTAAGCAGCAGCGGATTGTGCAAGAAATAAGACGAATAGCAGGTAGGAATTTCTGGGATTTGGTTCCAGTCAGATGTATGTTCAGCTCATATTTATTCTCAAATTGTTCAAGAATATTTAAATTATACACTTTCGAGTAGGCAAATCACAGGATGTGGAACAATCTTATTCCTAGCTAGCTAGCACAATATGGTCACCAAAGCGATTCAGTTAAATTTCCACAGATGATTCCAGATACATCAGAAACGCTGAATCGTTTGAAAATTTTCTGCGGAAATGCCTGGAATACACTTTAAAAAAATGCTCAATGATAGTATGTACAAATGCACAAACTCTAGCAATTTGATAACTATTATATCTCTAACACATCCTAGAATACAGGCGAGTTAGCCGCGTGTTTAGAGCGCCGATGTTTCAATCACTTTGGCTGCCAGTCGTAGGTCAAACCCCATCGACTGCAGACATTTTTCTGAAGGTGCATGAAAGGGCTAGGAATCGCACGTAAAAGGGTAAGACCTCGTTAATCCTTGGCTCGTACAAGTTTCGACTTCTGAGGGCTACCGTTCGTAAGGGGGCGACAGCTGGTTAACGGAAAAACAATTTCAACAACAAAAGAGAAAAAATTCAATTTTAAAATCACACAATTTGAAATGAATAATAACGTAAAATGTCAAATATACTCAAATACCCGGAAGAGAACAGAGCGACGTTGTCAGTTCTTCTTAAATTTCTGCATCTCAAGTGAAAATTACATTAAGATTTTAGAAGTAACGACGATTCTAGAATCTGTCATTTTTCAGATATTAATAATAAAAAAAATGCATTAGAAATTAACATATGCCGCTGTTATTCAGTTGATTCGAAAATGAGGACGGCATTGGCGTGCCTTTCAAATTACAAAACCTGATATGAAATCACTCGAAGTCATTATCTTTTTGTTTATCGAATCATCTGTGAAAGTTCCATTTCTTTAGCTAAAGTTTTGACGAATTCGTAAAATTTGTCAACGTCACCTATTTCGTATGTGAGTTGCCAGTGGTTGAATGTGTCAACTCAAATAAGTAACAGTTCAAAAATTATTTGTTTTGTTAACCTCTGCGATGTTATCTGGCCAATGATTTCCTCTATTTTCCTAAGATTTAGTTTCTATAGTTAAACACTGAGCATTTATATTGTAAAATACCTCGGATGTTTCCATCCATAGACGTATTTTGGTGTATTTGTGAAGAAGGTGAATTTGAGGTATGTGGTGGAAAAGTTAAACTAAGTTCATGAAACAATTTTTATTCATTATTACTGTTTACAGACCTCCAGACTCTACTAATTTTAAATCAGGCGTAAATCAACTAGAGTTACTATTGCATGATCTCAATCGTAAAAATAACCAATATTTTATCTGTGGAGACTTTAATATAAACTTTTTAATTAATAGTAATCAAAAAAGCATCTTGATCAATGTAATGAAGGAATTCGATATCATGCATCACATAAACGTACCAACTAGAATAACAAAGATAACTTCAACCTGCATAGATAATTTTTTGACCAACTTTAACGTAGACAATGTCAAGGTATGTGATACTTTCTTGTCTGATCACGCATATCAGGTGTGCTCTCCAAATATACTTTTTCCAAAAAACAAGGAAGTTCACAAGACACCTAAATAATTCTAATATAATATGCACCTTTCAGAATATTTTGTCAAAAGAAACATAACATGCTTGAAGCAAAAAATGTTCATGAAAAGTTCTCTATATTTTAGACATCTTTTTTATACCATTATAACACAGTTTTTGTTAAAAACAAAGAAAAATATCAAACCAAGCAAACATAAGTATCAGTTTTCACCTCAAATCAAAGAACTGCACAATCAGCTGTGTGAAATGAACAGGATGAGAAAAGAATTAGAAGACCCAAATTATACTGAACGATATAAAAGGTTTAAAAAGCAATACCAAAAAATTACACAAACTTATCAAAAGGAAATTAACAATGATCGTATTCAAAATAGCAATAACATAATGAAAGAATCATGGAATATAATAAACGAAAGCAATGGCAGAAAAAAAAATCCATTAAGTAATTCACTTATAGTTGGAGGAGAAAACCTAACATCTAAAGATAAAGTTAACTTCATCAACAACTATTTCATAAATGCAAATCGAAATAATACTATTCCTAATTATAATATGAAAATTGAATCATCTTACCTAAGTTTCTTTCTTTTTCCAACAGCTTCTGAAGAGATAGTTTCTATCATACATAAAACAACATCTAACCCTGCAGAAGGCACGGATGAGATTAATGGCAAAATTCTAAAATCAGTTGCACCATATATTGCTGAGCCCCTCTCTTATCTACTAAATGAATATTTTATATCAGGCTTGTTTCCTGATATAAAAAAGCCAAAGGGATTCCTATTTATAAAAATAAAGGGTAAGTAAGAGATATCAAAAACTATCGTCTATCCTAGCTCACACAAGTATCTCGAAGACTTCCGAGGGTTGCGCGTAGGGGTGCAATCGGTTGACGGAAATAACAATTAACAAAAAATATGTATACCTAGTCAAATAACAAAAATATTTGAATCAGCTTACTCTTCACGACTTATTAACTACCTTGGATATTTTAATCTGTTGCAAGTTGCAAGTTGTTTGGATTTCATTTATAATGCACTTAATGATAAGCAAAATACTTTGGGACTTTTTTACGATCTTAGCCGTGCATTTGACACAGTAGATCATAATCTTTTGTTGCAGAAAGTGAATGGAATTAGGAATACGAGGAAAGCCCTATGGCTAGGCAGAGTCATATTTATCAAATCGAACTCAAGTCATAAATAATAATGCTAGATCGGATCCTCTTCAACCTACAATAGGGGTGCCACAAGGTTCGATACTTGGTCTCCTATTCTTTATAATATTTGTTAGTGATATCACAAAATCTTGTTCAACCCCAAATCAAATCATTCAATATGCTGATGATAACAACATTCTCATGTCAAATACTCAAATCGAACAACTCACTAAAAACAGCAACAAAGCATCTCATGAGTTGAATCAGTACTCTAAAGAAAATGGTTTAGAATTAAATGTGACCAAAACCCATTTCATGCGATTTCTGCCAAAAAATGTTTCACCTGATTATGAACCATACTTACACATAAATGGAAAATCCATTGAGAGTGTTGAAACTATAAAATTCTTAGGAATAACATTAGACTCCAAGCTCACCTGGGAGGCTCATATAAATGACGTAACTGCCAAGCTAAGTACTAACTGTTATATTATGAAAAATTTAAAAGATACTGTGTCTTTTCATATACTAAAACTTCTTTATTATGGTTTGGTACAATCTACTTTAAATTATTCTGTCCAGAAAAAAAATTTGAGAGCTATGTATAAAATGTCTCCTGTCACATCATGTAAACCACTTCATAAAAAAGCCGAGATTCTAACGTTCTTCTTATTTTGCAATTGATTTTGTATATTAAAAAACTTGAACATGCTTTTAACAAGAATGATGTCGTAGATTCATATAACACAAGATATAAATCAAATATTTATCAACCGTTATCAAGCCTAGGTATAGGTCAACATTCACCAAGGCAATTGGAGTCAAGTGTTTCAATAAGTTCAGTAACATAATGAATAGTCAGAAGGGTGTACAATCAAAGACAAATAAAAACTTTAAGTAAAAAATCCAGACATTCTTGGCTGACCATATATTTTACAGTGTAGAGTAGTTCCTAAAATTTTAAATTTGTTCTATTGTTGTTTATATTATAATTTTTACTTAGTATAAGTTGACTAGTCGGATAGGATTGTACATTGTATATTTTATCATGTATGATTTGGAATTCTCATGGATGAATAAATGTCTTTCTTCTTTTCATCTTTCGATACTATGACACGTTTTTCCAGAAAAAAAGTATATTACGTCATACTTTTCCGCGCAAAAATTTCGATAGATTTAGTGATTTTAACGTATTTATTTCAAACATGTGAAATTTTCATGTATTTAATTTTACCAACGATTTTGTTCCACAAATTATATTCACTCATCACTTATACAGGGTATCCGATAAACCTTGTACAATATTGAAACAGGTGATATACCAGGTTATGACTGTTCAGAATATCGGAATTTCACCTCAGTAAAAATATCACCGTTTTCGAGATAATGAGCATTTTTTAAATTTCTCATCTTGGATTTTTGAGTGCCATGTCTACAAATTGGGACCAATTCAAATATCTTTAGTGTTGAAAATAACTGATGAGTGATACTTTCAGATGTACAAAACAGTTCTTCAGAAAACGATACAATTTTTCAAGAAATGTGGGTAAAATGCCAGATTTGAGTTTTACCAATTTTTTGAACAACAGTTTAAAAAAAAACAACCAAGTGGAAGTGGATATTCATTACAAAAGAATGCCCATTTTGTTCAGACTCTACCATGGTATAAAACATACGATAATTATATTTGGAAGGAGTAGAATTTCGATTATATCAGAGTGTGATGTTATTCTGAGCTGAAATCAACTCCATTAGACTCTGTCAGTAATGTCTTTTATTTTTATCAAATCAAGATGAAATGATTGAATAATTATGAGTAATAACGGAACTGCTTAGAAACATTCAATGAGATGTAAAGAAGTAAATACTAATTCAACGTTTTTTTTTAATCAAAATACACTATAAACCACAAAAACGATTATTCAACGTCGCACTGAGTAATATTTCAAAAATGTTATTTTCTATCCACTCGTACGCAGAGACGACATCTTTTCAAGAAGAACCTTTTCACATATGCGATATAGCTTATAACCCCCAAATCAGCGATTCTCTGAGCGGCATTGTGCAATCGGAAATCGTTCTGCATAAAGCGCTGCTGCAGCAGTAGTACTTCCACATTCATCATAAATGTAGTACATATGCGCATATTCTCGGGGAGTATAACATGTGTACGGCATGACAAAGAAATAAATACTCCTGAATTAGACAAGCGGAATAATTTCAAAAACTACGACAGAAGTCACAAGTTGTTTAAACAAAATGTAACAGCCACCATGCACAATGCTGTTTTTAATTTTTTCGGTAGGAAACTATTGCTTCTATAGACAGAACACAGGATTTAGAAAAGTTTTTAATTTTCGACAAGAATTCACCTCCTAAAAAATTTTGCACTGATTTGGTTACACCCTGAATATCTCTGAAACTTCGTTGGAATCTGGATGTTGGACAATTCCAACATTTATCACAAGAATTCGTATTAATCGGTGCCATGTCGTATAATCGACATTTCATTTCGATAATTTTATTAGGCTTAATTACATGAAAAGTTAATTTTATTTACATACTATTCAATGCAACCAAGCAGTCTATTCTTTCTTATTGAAAATCATTTCCACATTTTATCTTGATAAAATCTAAATAAAATAATTTTAAGGCGTAGGTATAAAAGTTGATGGAAGCTTAGAATAAAACCACGCCTAATTCAATGGAAATCACTTCCTCCAAAAATAATTATAGTTTGTTTTATACCATGGTAGAGTCTGGACAAAATGAGCATTCTTTTGAAATTGATGTCCACTTCCAATTGGTTATGTTTCTTGAAGACAATAATGTCAAACATTTTTTTTTAAATTGATGAAACTCAAATCTGTCATAGTACCCTCATTTCTAGAAAAACAATTCAATTTCTAAAAAGCTGTTCTGTATGTATAAAAGCATCACTCATCAGTAATCTTCAGCAGCAGAGATATTTGAATTCGTCTCAATTTGTATACATGGCACTCAAAAATCCAAGGTTAGGTAGCGATTTTCCAGAAACTCTTAAAATTCCCATTATCTCGAAAACGGTGATATTTGTACTGAGGTGAAACTCCGATATTCTGAACAGTCATGACCTGGTCTATCACCAGTTTCAATATTGTACAAGGTTTACCGGACACCCTGTATATGGTAGGGCTGATAATTTACAGGATTTGTTGGAGATAATTTCACTCGCCGTATGAAACCCTCCTTTCGTGCAATATTAGGACCAATAAGGGACGTATGCCACAATAATACGGTGTTCCTAGCTTTCGAGCCGGTAATACCACTTTGTCATGGCAACCACGTATCCAAACAACAACGGAGAACTTAATATCATCTTGCCACTAATATTAATGTCAGTCTGACAGACTTCAGTCTATCAGGCATTATCTATAACTATTGAAGAATTCACGACAATGGAACTATTTTTAATATGTTTAAATATTAAACTCGATCAAATTGCTTTGAGGTAACACCACTCATCCTGAAGGACTCGTGGTGGTACCAAGTAATTTGTTCTCGTTTATTTCTGACAGAATTACTATCGATAGTATTGCGAGCACTCGTGGTATTACCCCCGAATATTGAGTTTCAAAGACCAGTACCAATAATTTTTTGGAGAAAAATACTGGGCAGTATAAGGATGGTTGGAAAGTGTAGTACCTATTTTAATATACAGGAAGGGGAAAAATCGATTGGACCGCAACAAATAACTGCAAGTGTAGTGGGAATGCGAAAAGGTGTGTTCGTATGAGTAAAACGAGTTTTTTACGAGTTCTGGCAACAGTAGACCTCCTGCCCAAAAACTTTTTGTTGAAAGTTATGTATGTCAACAAATTCTGATGCAACAATTTTTTACATCACATTGAAAATATTGAGGAAAACGCATATAGCAATTGTGTGTTTCTTAATTTTCATCTTCCAAAAAAAAAACTAATATTTTAATTTATACTGAGAAAATTTACGTTTCTGTAATTTGAAGGAGCTATGATTTTAATCAAATCAAATTGTTAATTTTTTGAGTTTTTGCGAACTTGATTTGAAACCAGATTTTCAATCAACAAAGTTAATTAACAAAATTTTGATCTTTAAAAATTCAGGGGCGGCTTTATTTTCCCTAGAACCCGATCGAATAATCGAGATGTATTTTTGTTCCTTTTCACGAAAATATTGAATCATGTATACATTATGTGTGCACAAAATAGGTTCTGACAGAATTAGTTTTGACACAATTGCATTTTGATTTATTTTTTGCACTATCTTGCAGCGTGCCTGGATGCTCTTGTGATAGTCCGATTTCAATTTCCTAAACAAATTTTGAAAGTAGAAGTATAGTACCACAAAACGTTTATTTTCATTCTGCGCTAAAATGCTGCAAAATGTGTGAGAAATGCTTGCAAACATGACTGAAAACGGCATAACCCGCGTAAGCAGTCTAGTAAAAGGAGAGAGCGGGAGATGAGGGAAGCGTTCTATAACGTAACTCGTTCATTAAAAGAATTCTTCCCATATCCAGGTCTCTCTTACCACCCGACAGCTTACGCTCATTTTATAAGCAAAACAATAAAAGAAAACATTTTTTGTATTTAAATGTTTATAACAAATCAATAAATGACAGTTGCGAGTCGAAAACATGACAGAATATAACTATGGACATGTGATGGCATAGTAGTCCTTCCTACTAGTATTTTTGTTAATAACTCACTCATTTTATGATCTATTGATTGGTGTATCGTGACAAATCTTCTCAAAATGGGTCATTTTCTCTATTTTACAATGAGAAAATTTTTTGGCCTCGTGACAATTGGAGCATTTACTCCATGCTTTCGACAGCCATATATTTTACTATCAAAACCAGTTTTACAGCTGCAGCAGATAGATTTTGGGTCAGTTTCGCCGTTTCCAGTTAAACTCCAGATAACTAGCTAATAGTTTAGATTGTGAATAACATTCTATGAATGGTGTTGAAAGGTTCACATTCTAATCATCATTTAATTAATCTGAAGCTCAACTGGAACCTGTGAAACTGGCCCTTAGTAAATCACTTTGACGCTATAATGCTATGAATTCGTTTGTAGATGTCATTGTGACAGCTACCTATGAGTGAAAATTAGATGGCCGATTTCACCAAATGATTCCTAAAGTTAGGAAATATCTAAATCGGATTTAGGAATACCCAAGTGCAATTTGCGTTTCACCACACGTTAAGTAATGATTCAGAGTGATAGGAAATGCCTACGATATGTATTTCCTATCACTTTTAAGCATTACTTAATGCTTGGTGCAACGCAAAGTGCACTTGGGTATTCCTAAATTCGATTCAGGTATTTCCTAACTTTAGGAATCAGTTTGTGAAATCGGCCAAGAGTGTAGTTAACTAGGTAATCGCACCAATCGCAAAGCGTGGATACTGTGCGAAATATCTGATTTTGTGTACTAGTTTACAATACTAAGTATTTCAAGTAAGTCGTCGGTAAATAATACTGGAATGACATGAGCTCCTCATCTCGCCATTTTGATTGCATTCGCTGGTTTCATCATACTTTAATCAAATTCAAACAAAGTAATGCTTTCAAGCCAACTTCTCGTTTCGTATACACTCAACTTTCACCAAATTATGCATACCCAATCAATTTCCGTTGACAGAAAGCGGTGAAGCATATGCCTATCAACAATTTTCAATTCCCTTCAATATAAGCGTAATTTAGAGCGGCTCTTTGATCTCTTCATCCACGAGGAGCTCACACGTAGGCTGTGTAATGATGATAAACAAAAGAGTTAATTTTTGTTGTGACATTATATGCAAATTCGTAGGATGATGAAGGCTACTGAAAAATTAGAATTGAGGTTATGCATAGCCGTACGTGCAAAATGTGGTATGATATTTGAATAAGAACGTCTGTCAATCCATTTAATTTTCACGATTAGATTTGCTGATTTGATTTGTCACTGATTTTAGTTGAAATTATACTATTTACTTTTAGAAATTTTGGTGTTGCTACCTATCTTGGAAAGTTACCAGAATTCAATACGTTTCAGTCAATGGAAGAACATGTGGATAATTTGCTGTCAAATCCTTAGGAAGTATATAATCGAACCCAACTCAAATGTTGAGTTGTATATGATGAGGTGTTCGTGACACCGAAGAAAAAATTCAAATCAACCTCCTCATGAGAGTAGTTTATGACTGTAATTTTTCGAAAGTCCTTGCTGACAAGAGGTTTCAGGTAGAAATATTCTATTGAAACAGTAGACTGGTATAGCCCAATATACAGGGTGTCCCCCTCAGTCAGTAATCAATCTAAAATGTTTCCAGCGCTGTGGCGTTGCCGCTTCTATCGAAAAGTAGCAAAAACTTTGATATTTTGAATGGAATACCCTGTTTATTATTGCATTTTTCGCTTTGCTATTACTTTAGGATTATTTTCATTTCATACTTCCCTATACTTTTCTCCAGTGGTTTTCGAGAAAATCATTAATTTCCTTATTTTTTGTTCGAAACATAGCTTCATTTGAATGTTTATTACTGCAGTATTTGGATACGTTTAAAGCTGAAAGATGTGGTTTGATAATATCCTATGTATTAGTTATGACTAAAGGAGTTTGTTCTTCATTATACAGGGTCGTTAAAAATTTGTTATTTTACCGATGGATACAAAATTGTTGAAAAGTGCATTTTTTGAATGGGATACCCTGGATATTATTTATTTATTTATTTATTTATTTATTTATTTATTTATTTATTTATTTATTTATT